>CM066728.1:147381172-149781172 GCA_033961575.1 Aselliscus stoliczkanus | reverse complement strand
CAACAAAATTCATTATACATCTTTTACTTTTTCCTGTAATAAAAATAATGCCTATATTATAATAGAAACATGGGAAATTTAGAAAAATAAAAAGACATTACAGTGGTTAAGCGCTGGCTTGGGAAGCCAGTGGCCCCGGTTCGGGTCCCACATATGAGGGCCAGTGACACTGCCCTCAAAAAAAAAAAAAAAAAAAGACATTAAAATCATCCAAAATCCTATCCAAGAAAACACAATTAATTAAATTATAGTTCATTAATTCAACAAATATTTACAAGTGTCTGTTTTGTGCAATAGTTAGAATGTCTGCTTTTTGCCAAGCATTATTTCAGGTGCTTAAGATACATTAGTTAAAAACATAAAACAACTCATTCCTTTTGCAGCTTACATTCTTCTACAAAAAAAGGGGAAAGGACTGTCAATACAACAAGTAATAAACATGATATATTTTATGGAACATTAGAAGGGTAAAGTATTATAGCACAAAAGGGTAGGGAAGGGGTAACATGAATTTGGGAGTGCTGGGGAAAGAGAGGTGCATTGCAACTTTAAATACCGTGAATTAGGGAAACCTCACTAAAAAGAAATACTAGCAAAGACAGAGAGGACTGCCACTGCACAGGCCCCAGAGTGGGAGAATGCCTGGTGTGTTCACAGAACAGCAAGGAAATCAGCATGACTGGAACAAAACAAGCAAGATGAATTCTAAGAGATGAAAGAGAGCCAGATATCATAGGGTTGTAAAAAATGTTGGTTTTTATATTGAGGGTTTTGAGAAGAGTTTCTCCAGATCCTTTGGGAAAACAATGCTTAGATTCCAAAGGACAATGAATCCCAAACAACATTTAAAAATAGTCAACAGTAGTGGGAAACAAAAGAGCACTGAAACTAAAGAAATTATCTTAAAATTCACCAGAAACAATTTCTTATAAAGTAAAAACCTACACTGATCATACATACTACCCAGCAATTTCATCTGTAGGTATTTACCCAAGAGAAATGAAGGAATATTTCCATAAAAAGCGTTGAACACTAACATTAGTATCAATTTTATTCATAATAGCCCCAAACTGTAAACATCCCAATACTCATCAAGTGAATGGATACAATGAAATAATATTCAGCAATAAGGAAAGAACCACTTATACAAGCAACAATGTGGGTGAATCTCAAAAACATATGCTGAGCAAAAGAAGCCTTACACAGAAGAGTGCATACTATATGATTCCAGTTATGAGAAGTTCTAGAACAGATAAATTAGCCTAGAGTGACAGATATAACAGATCAGTAGTTGATTAGACAGCAGATGAGAAGATAGACTAAAACAGGGCCCAAGGAGACTTTCTAGGGTGATGGAAATAATTCCATATCTTGACTGGATTGGTAGTTAGACAGTTGCATAAATTTGTCAAAAATCATTGAACTTAAATATATGTAATTTATTGCATATAAATTATACTTCACTATGGTTGACTTTTAAAAAATCAGTCAGAGGAAAAAGAGACCAAGTTTCAATACTAATTACAAAAAAAAAAAAAACCACTTTCAGACAAAAGACAGATAAAAACACAATCAGACACTAAAAGAATATTTCAAGCAGGAGGAAAGCAATTAAGACAGACGGTCTGAGAAACAAAAAGAAACGAAAAATTAAGAGATAGTAAAAATGTGGGTAAATCTTAAACAAAGAATATAAAACACAAAGTACCATCATGTGGGTTTCTTAAAAGCTAGAATTAGAATATAAATTAAAAGCACAGATGTTGGTTTTGGAGGTGATTATAGTTAAAGTATTCTAAGTTTCCTGTTATAATTAAGAAAAAGAGGAAAGCAAGGTCCCGATTAACTTCAGAATTTAGTAAATATGTATATTATAATATCAAGAGTAACTAAAATTTTTGTGTATACGTCAATACTGAAACTTACACTTTAAATGAAAGCAGTTTATTGTACTAAATTATACTTCAACAAAATTTATTAAAATAAAAAAATAACAAGACCATATAGCTTTTACACTAATAAGAGTGAAAAAGTAAAACAAGAAAAATCAATCCAAATGAAGGCAAGGAAAAGTGACAAAAATACAGAGATAAACCAAATGAAAGTACAAAATGAGAGCTCATAAAGATAAATCCAAATATAGGAATAATGTTATGTAAATGAACTATTTAATAAATGCCCCAGTTAAATGGCAAAAACTGAGACTTGTTTTTTTTTTAGTTTTTTTTTAGCTGAGCCATCCTGCCACCTGTTGGCAGCTCAGTGGCAGCTTTGCTCAGGCTGGGTATCGAATTGCTGTTGCTCACAGAGCTCAGCTCACACTCTTGAGCGAGCTCTTAACCAACTGAGCAGCTTGGCAGGCACTCAGACTTGACTTCTAAATCCAACTATATGCTGTTTAAAACATATACATCAAAGGATATCAAAAAGTTGAAAATAAAAAGATTTTAAAGGACACCAGGGAAGTAACTAACATCAATGTAACTACATTAATATATTTTAAAAACATTTTTGGAGCAGGCTGAGTGGCGTGGTGGTTAAGAGTTGGCTTGGGACACCAGCGGCCCCAGTTCGGATCCCACATATGAGGGCCAGTGACACTGCCCTCTGGAAAAAAAACAAAAAAGAAACACAAACATTTTTGCCTAGGGGTGGCCAAGTGGTGTGTTGGTTAGGAGCTGGCTTTGGATACCAGCTTTGAGCAGCGGGGCCCCAGTTCGGATCCCACATATGAGGGCCAGTGACACTGCCTTTGATAGCTAAGGTGGTGAACAACAGCTCCACCTGGAGCTGGGCTGCTGTGGGCCAGTGATGGTGTGGGCTGCAGCCTCTGCTGCACTGAGCTGCCACAGACTACAGTGAGTGGCCGGCAGCCAGCGTGAGCGACTGGCAGCTAGCATGAGCTTCCAAGAGTAGCCATGAGCAGCCGTCCAGAGGCTGGCGACCAATCTGCCTCACCCAGGAAGAGCGCAATGATGATACCAACATGGGCCAGTGAAGCAACGTCCTCCACAACTAGATTGAAGAACAAAAGGACAGCAACTTGTCTGTTCCTCTTCCCCGATTCCCCAACGCTGTTCCCTTCCCCCAATTCCCCACCCCCCAAAAAAACCAAAAAACATTTTTGCATTAAAGTCTTAGAGATAAAGACAGTAACTTCATGATAAAAAGTTCAGTTCAAAAGGAAAAGAAATCGTTACATTTATACAGAATAATGTCTCAAAAATATATATATAATAAAAACTGACAGACCTGCAAAAAAAAGACATTCATAATCATAGAGAAATTGTAACACACTTTTCATAGCAATTGATAGCATAGGAATAAAAACCCATAAAAACTGGAAAAAAAATTCTCAACGTGATTAACCATCTTTTCCTAATAGGCAAATGTACAACTGTGCCTCACAACTGCAGAGCTCTTTTCAAGGACACAAGGAATAGTAACAAAAGTTGACCTTATTTAAAACCATAAAATAAGCCTCAAAAATTCCAAAGGATTATAATAATAAAGAATATGTCTTCTTATCCTACAATATGCTAGAAATCAATAAAAAGATAAATTAAAAATTAGAACTTAAGGGCCGGCCGAGTGGCGCATTGGTTAAGCGCTGGTTTTGGGATGCCAGCGGCCCCGGTTCGGATCCCACATGAGGGCCAGTGACACTGCCCTCTACAGATAACAACAGCTCCACCTGGAGCTGGGCTGTGCGAGCCCCGGTGATGGTGTGGGCTGCAGCCCCTGCTGCAGTGGGCTGCCATAGGCTGCAGTGAGTGGCCCGCAGCCAGCGTGAGCGGCTGGCAGCCAAGCGTGAGCTGCCAATAGCCGCGATGAGCGACATCCAGAGGTCAGCGACCGATCTGCCTCATCCGGGAAGAGCGCAATGACGATACCAACAGTGAAGCAACATCCTCCGCAACTAAAACTGAAGAACAAGAAGACAGCAACTTGTCTGTTCCCCTTCCCCGATTCCCCAAAGCTGTTCCCCTCCACCAATTCCCCAATAAAATATTTAAAAAAAAAAATTAGAACTTAACAAGCCAGCTTTGACATTATCAAAGAGCCAAAGGGGGAAAAAAAATCATAATGGAAATAAAGTTTCAAAACAAAGATAATGAAAATATTAAATATGAAAATTCATGTGATGCAGCTAAAACAGAAATTACAATAAAATTGATAGCCTAAATACACAAATATTGTAAATTAAGAAAGGCTGAAAAATACTGGATGCTTAAGATGATAACACAAAAAATATAATAAAAAAGTAAAAGAACAAAAGGGAAAAATCAAAACATGGCACTGTAAGCATATCATTTAGAAATATAGGTATTAACTTCAAATACATGCTAAAAGTGATTCTAGGGAATAGCAGGTGAAAGGGAATTACAGTTTTCCTAATTATGTAAAATTAATCGACTCTTTAAACTCTCTCCATGCATAACTTTAATAAAAGTTTTAAACCAAATTAAAAAGGATAAAAGAAAGAAAAACAAAACATAACCAAAGTCCACATGGTAAATGTCATCATGCTACCACAGATATATGAAAAAAGAGCTGTGAAAAATGCAAATTTTTGACATTTCCCATATTCTGCCATCTAGAAAGAAAAGCAAATAAAACTATAACTGTCGGGCCGGCCGAGTGGCGCATTGGTTAAGCGCTGGTTTTGGGATGCCAGCGGCCCCGGTTCGGATCCCACATGAGGGCCAGTGACACTGCCCTCTACAGCTAACAACAGCTCCACCTGGAGCTGGGCTGTGCGAGTCCGGGTGATGGTGTGGGCTGCAACCCCTGCTGCAGTGGGCTGCCATAGGTTGCAGTGAGTGGCCCGCAGCCAGCGTGAGCGGCTGGCAGCCAAGCCTGAGCTGCCAATAGCCGCGATGAGCGACATCCAGAGGCCAGCGACTGATCTGCCTCATCCGGGAAGAGCGCAATGACGATACCAACAGTGAAGCAACATCCTCCGCAACTAAAACTGAAGAACAAGAAGATGGCAACTTGTCTGTTCCCCTTCCCCAATTCCCCAACGCTGTTCCCCTCCACCAATTCCCCAATAAAATCTTTAAAAAAAAAAAAAAAAAAAAAAAAAAAAAAAAAAAAAAAAAAAAACTATAACTGTCACTACGAATTATCACAGCTTTTAAAGCATGGTAAGATCTACTCAAAAAGCATATTGATAACGGTTTTACTAATTCCATATGTTGCTTTCAAATGCATTCATTCTGCCTCCATCTGGCCATTGAATAATAGCCTTCACACATCTGGAAACAGAGTGGGTGATGTTCAGGATTCAAACAAACACATCAAGTAATCTTAAGGTTTACTGGTTGATGCTGAAAATGACACTCAAATCCAAGCGGAAAATGTCACAATCAAAATTAATTTCCTTTATGTTTAATATCTCATGATCTGTCAGTATTTGATATCATGATGTCCAAAAAAAAATTCTTTCAAACACTTCCTATCTGGAAACAATCAATATTTTTAATTCTCAAAAGTACAGCACTTAAATACCACTGCCTATACGTAGTTCCAACACAGACTTCAAAAATAGACTAAAATAGGGCCGGCTGGGTGGCGCCTTGGTTGGGAGTTGGCTTGGGAGGCCGGGTCTGGGCAGCAGGGCCCGGTTGGGATCCCACATATGAGGGCCAGTGACACTGTCCTCTGCAGCTAAGATGGTGAACAACAACTCGACCTGGAGCTGGGCTGCCATCAGTCGCTGGTGAAGACGTAAGCTGCAGTGGAGCTGCAGTGGGCTGCAGTGAGCTACCATGAGTGGCTGGCAGCCAGCATGAGCGGGCAGCAGTTGGTGTGAGCTGCCAAGAGCCGCCGTGAGCGGCCATTCAGAGGCCGGCGACCGATCTGCCTCACCCAGGGGGAGCGCAGTGATGGTACCAACATGGGCCGGTGAGGGGACAACCTCCGCAACTAGAATGAAGAACAAAAGGACAGCAACTTGACTGTTTTCCTTCCCCGATTTCCCAACGCTCTTCCCCTCCCCCAACTCCCCAATAAAATCTTAGGAAAAAAAAAATAGACTAAAGTATTTGAACAGTGCATTTCTCTGAAACTTAAAAGTGAGATAGTCAAGTGCCAACAGAACTACTTTAGAAATGATTTTCCAATTACTTAAATAAAAAACAATGCACTATTTCCCATAACATATGTATAGAAACAGAGCTAACCAGTCTACATACAACTTTATGGCAAAGTAGAGAATGTATTAATAAATAGTATCTGAAATACCTGAAGTAGTTTCTTTTGCTGCAATACAATAAAAAGGAGTACTCACTTGAGAAGAAGGCTTTTCAGAGCTCTCACACTCAAACCTGTCTTTACCATCTGACCCTAGACACACCAAGTCTGACCAAAAGTAGGAACCTGTTCTAGAAGCAGCCAAACTGAAGGACAAGTTGGTCTGATATTCATAGGTACCAAAGCACGAAACCATCAAGGGTAGCCTACTCTGGGTGATGAACTAAAAGGCAAATACACAAGAACTCATCATCATAGTCCACAAGAAAGAACTGGCTTGTGAAAGAATGAGAATCAAAATCTTGACCTTCACACCCATTGAAAATTACTCTTTTCTATCCCTACAATTTTTAATAACATATATAGTTCTCATATGCACTAAGAGAATAGGTGATTTCTTCACATAATAATCAATTCATTCCCCAAATCTCTTCCCCAGTATTTTTCTGCTATTAGTTAGCAGTATTTGTTATCTCTGGGGTTTACTTTTAAGCGATTTTTGCCGGGGCGAAAGAGCAGCCATGGGCCAGCCAAGTGGCGCAGTGGTTAAGAACTGGCTTGGGAAGCCAGTGGCCCCGGTTCAGGTCCCATATATGAGGGCCAGTGACACTGCCCTAAAAAAAAAAAAAAAAAAACAACACAAGAAAGAGCAGCCAGGTAACTTCCTGTAGGTTGAATGGAAGAAAATCATCCCGTATCCTTTCCCAAATGCCTCTTCCTACTTTCTTCTTTTTTTCTTTTTGAAAAATACCCTCTCTTTCACTCCTGTCCTGTTTATCAGTACCCCTGATTTCAAAATACCTTTCAACATACACTAAATCTATGGGGAGTAAGGTGCTGTGGAAAGGGGAGGGAGGGCAGCTTGCTGCTGCTTCTACTGCAGCTGAAGCTCATAAATTCCCAAAGAGAAACCAGAATAATTAGAGCTGTGAAACGTAAACATTAGCTAGCAAGTACTTGTCTCCTTTAATATCTCACATATAAGGTTCACATAGCAGGAAGAGCTAAATAAATTTGAGAGTATCTGGTTCAAACCCTTTCTTTTACAGTTCAAGATCCTGGGCACTTTCAGGGACTTATTCAAGGACCCACCACAAGGAGCAGCAGATTGAGAATAAGAAACTAGATCTACTAATTGCCATCAATTCAATCAGCTTTACTTGTGTAATACAGTCTGAATTCCAGTAAATAAATGAGGGTAAGAAATGTTAACAAGAAGTTGCTCTCCCTATGAGCCAACTTAAAGACTTCAAGTTGTTCTCTCCCCTCCCCGACATTCCATGATTTATATAGTAACTATCATGAAAAAAAATTTAACATGCATAGACTATATTTTTAATTCAGCAGTTTCTTAGATCTCATCTTCCCTTAGTTGAACGCAACTGATATAAAGACTTAAAATAAGAGTTTGAAATGCCATTTTAAAGATTATTTTTTAAAAAGAGTAAAAAACTGTCAAAGTAATAAACCAAAGTGATTAAAAAGAATTTAAAAGCTAGTCTAAAAATTAAATGATCTAGTGACCTCATTTTACAAAATGTGGAAGTAATTGTCCAATGTCATTCAAAAAAAGCAATACTACTTTCATTTTTTAGAAATGAAAACCAGAATAAAAACAGTGATTATAGGCCTGAGGGATAAAAAATAACTTTTTCTTAAAGTCAGTTAAGATGCTTAGTTTTTCTATATTTATACCTGAAAATCATCAACAAGCTCAGGGAAAAGGTGTTCATACATTTTAAGTTCTTCTATCGATCGTCCTGGTTCTTGCTGGGGTTTTAGTTTGTTAATATCTGTTTCAATGTCATCATTCTGAAATAATAAAAATGGCACATCACCAGATAAGAAAAACGTAAAATTACAGAATCCATTGCAGATTTAAACTTTTTCAAATTATTAATTACATGTAATTAAGAGAATGATTACTGAATAAAGGCTGTATTAATTTTACCATAAGTTAAAATTTGCTTGTATTTTTGAGTTGTTATTGTGTTCTTATTGTTTAGTGTTTTGTTTTTGTCAAAGGTTACTCTAATATATTTGGGCTCCTCAAGATAGAAAAACTAGTGTAAAGATCAAGACTAACATATGCTCCCCCAACCTCCCTAATTGTCATCATTTTGCTCATAATTAAAGGGAAGCTTAAAACTTAAGCAAGCTAAATTGAAAAACTTAAGTATACGATGGTAGTGGTGATAATCAAAATAACTAACATTTATCGAGCACCGAAAATATGTGAAGCATTATGCTAAGGTTTTTACCTAAGAACACTATGGAGTAGATATCTTTTTCTCCATTTAACTGAAGAGAAAACTGAGAGACAGAGAGATTAAGTGGCTTCCTCAAAATTACACAGCTTACAAAAGGAGGAGCCAAAACATAAAACTAGTCAGCGATTCCAGAGCATACACTGTTAGTCCGCATAAATGCACTGCCTCAGAAGAGACTAATGATTATCATGGACTCTTAACATGGTTAATAAAATGCCATTAGAAAAAGCTCAGTGTCACCACCCCTTCTGTTTCTCAGGGAAAAGGAAAGGTGTGGATCGACAGCCAGAAACAACTTCTGTACCCCCTTAGGAAAGAAGAGGTTAAGTTAAAAAAGAAGTATGATCTCAGAGAAACAGGGTATGTATCCAGAACCAATTTTGTCTGTATCTGTTCAAAGAGGTAATAATGTATACCATGATGGAAAAATGAGTGTCAGTTTACCTACTATCCAGACTATTCTGTAGGACCCTCAACAACTCTGGCCTCACACAAATGCAAACTCATCATTACCTTCATTGATGGCTAAAGAGAGGTAAGATCACTTATTAATTTTCAATTAGTATTCATTTTTAATTTTGTATTTATCTTACTACCATGGAGTCACCCACTTATTTTTTAGCCTTAAAGTTATTCTACGATGCTTCAATCCTTAAAATGTTTTCTATATACATGTACCTAACTATATTTATATATTTTTATAATAACTTAAAAGGGAAAACATGCTATACATTTCTTCTATTTCATATTCAGGAATTTGGCTAATATTAGTATAACCAATAAAAATATTTTCCCCACTGCCATAAATAATAAAGACTGGTTTTATTTAAAGAGTATCATGTTAATTATCATTATTATGTAATTATTATTATTATGAATATTTAATTTACGCATCTTAAATTATGCATTCATGAATCAAATATTTAATTTTCTTGATTAACTCTAATAAAGTAGACAATGCTTTCAAAACAACAAAAAAATTTAGAGGCATTATTTTCTATAGCCATACTTGCTCAGTATTATTTTATGAAAACACAGCCTTATGTAATGGCTATCTATTTTTTTAAAAAAAGAATTTATCTGTAAAACAGGCATAGTGAGGAAAGAAAACTTTACTTTGAAAGATCAATAACAAGAAATTTTGTGTTTTGCTTTAGAGAAAAACTAAGATGAAGAGTTACTGACAGGCTTAGAAGAAACAAAAGAACCTTCTACAACTCCTTAAAGTTCTAGAGTTAAGGAGGGAAAAAAGAAGGCATTGAAGCTAATATACTGACAATTCCTAGCTACCTGGAGGTGAGTCTTCTAGAACCTGCAGGTTTCTATAAATGCTTCGAAACTCTGAAAAATCTGGGGTAAAGAGAATGGAATCATTATGGTGAGAAAAAACAGTCTCTAAGACTACAGCCTCTGGGCCGGCCAAGTGGTGCAGTGGTTAAGACTACAGCCTCAATGGAACACAAATATTATACCCACTACAATGTGGCAGGTTCACCTGAAGCATGAAAGGAAGTGATGGAATTTAGATTAAAAGGCAAAAATAAGGAATATCCAAATGTAACAGCCAATGAGAGTAAGAGGAGGACAGAGGTAAAGAAGAAAAATAAGATAATACAACTCAGCAGTCTCAAAGAGCCAACGATTCCGTAGCCCTTGAAGAAAAATAATATTTTATTACAGCATGATGGTAAAGAGAGCAAACATTCATACTAGGCTGCTTTATTCTGAATGCTGGCTCCACCTCTTTAAGCTAACTGATAACTTTTCTGTCCCTTTTTTCCTAATTATTAGCCTATAAAGCAGAAGTAATAATACCATGTACCTTACAGGACTGCTATGAGGACTTAATGGTTACTTCATGTAAAGAGCATGGACTAGCACAGGGTAAAGTGTCCAATATATTCTATCAATTACATTTTCTTATTATTATAACTACTATGTTAAGGTAAAGTGGGGAGAATGTGAGCAATCACTGATACTCCAGTGAATAATGCAGCCAACAACTGTATTTTTCTAAGATGTGACTGTCATAAAAGACAAAGAAATCTGTGGAAATGTTCTAACTTAAAGGAGACTTAAGAGACAAGACAATTAAATGCAATACCCGATGCTAGATCCTATACTAGAGAAGATGGAAATCTTAAAAAGGACGTTATTAGAGCAACTGACAAAATGGAATATGAATAGATTGGATTAAAATGTCTTATCACTATAGCTTTATGAAGTTGATAACTGTACTGTGGTTATGCAAGACAGTCACTATTCTTTAGGAAATATACATTGACGTATTTAGGGGTAAGAGACCATGGTATACGATATATGTAACTCAAATGATATGTACCCTCAAATACTTTTTTTTTAATTTTAAGTATGTATTCATGCATACACATGAATAATGTCCAAGTAGCAAAATTAAAATCATTGTTATAATTCCTACTGAGTTCTATTTCCCCACCAATCTCTGTCTTTACATCTATAGTGATCACAACAATAGGTATTTTTAGTGAGGACGCTGAGCCATGAAGAATAAATTGTACTCAACATACTTTGTTTTTAATAGACATGGAAACATAGCACATAAAAGAAAGGTGTCTATTGACATACAGCACTTTAAATTATAAACTTACTATTAATCTGGGAAATTTTTACTACCCCTACACACTAACTTCCCAAAGAGTCCCAGCAGTTGATTTGAACATTACATACAGAATTCAAATTTTCCCAGCTTGGATTCTACCAGTTCTTCTACCTGTATCAAGTCCAGAACCACAAACACAGTTACCCCTGGATTTTTTGCCTTGACCATCAGAACCTGCACTGTTTTTTTTCTTTGTAGTTTTTTGAGTCCAGGATGAAAATCATCACGTTGCCCAGATTCCCTAACTTGACAATTTGCCAAAGCCTGCGTTGGTGGTCATATTTCGTGACAATAAAATTGGTTGTCTACCTGCTATTAAGATATAAATCTCCTTCCAACACCTAGGATTCTATCTCCAGAAACTCAGTGATCCCCAATTCTGATGTAGCATTTTAAGACAAAAAGGGTCAAGCAGATAAGAGTCTCATGAATTTCCCACACACACACACCAAGAAAAGCACTAAGCTAAATAGTTGAAAACTGAAGGCATTAAGCAGACATTTTCCTATATTTTTTACTAAAATGGCCCTTTCTACCATAAATTAAAGAAAAATATAAAGCATCTAGACTTGTAGAAGTGCCATAAAATTCTGAAAACTCACCTGCCTCTTTACTGAACATCTCATACATGAGTTTTTCTTTTCTCAATTCAATAAATACTTCTGTCCATTTCCTTCTCCAACTGAAACCTAAGAATCATCACTAATCCTTACCAAGAAGCCATTAGTTATATTTTCCTATTTTGTATCCCCAAAAGATTGTTGAAAGAGAAATAGGTTGTCACTTCAAGTCTGAAACCACTTCACTTCAAACTTAAATTTCCTTAGACTTTAAAAATCAAGTCAAAAAGGTTAGATAACCTCTTCCTGGTCAGAGAATGAAAATAAGTTATTTTAAGGTTCTTTTCAGACCGGTGTATTCAACGCAACATTTTTTTCTTTTCAACAGTTACTGTCCATCATCAGCCAAGATAAAAAGATGTGGACAAAACAAATTAATCTCCCGTTAGCTATATCTATTTACACCATCTTTGTTTTACAACTGTATGTGTAGTATGTAAAGTTGACTGAGGACAGAAATTTATACCAACCTTAAAATTTTGATCTAGGTCATCTTCATTTTCGGTTTCATTTTCAGCTTCTATATCAATATCATCGTTGTCATCACTTTCATCTACTACGTCATCCACTGTGATACAAAATGTGCTATAAGTAGGTCAGAGGTAAGCATTCTACAACATGCACATCCAAAAGTAGAATGTTATATACATGAGTATAAAGTATTTCAATCACCAAAGGAAAATTAAAATTTTTATTAAAAAATGTGTCTATGGTTATCCCAGATGTTGAAAAACTATAAGATAAAGTGAAAGTGCTTTAAAATTTGGAAAAGCATTGTAAAACTGAATGGGTTTTTTACTAATGTTTTCATTCTTTTTTAATTAATAATGTCTTATGTTACAACAGCTTGAATGAAGCATCTTGTTTTCTATTTATGATCAATTTCAATAACTCATTTAATCCCTTTATACAATTCACTTCCCATTTATTTGTTTCAATGACTACTATGTGTCATGTGTTGTGTTGCGTGGTGAGAATATTTTGAAAGATGTGTAAATATAGGTCCCCTGCCCTCAGGGAGCATATGAGGTTAAAGAGCAGAAAAGAGTAAACAAATAATTATGTTACAAAAGATATACATTAATGAAGACATACTTAAAAATGCTATGGGAAAGCAAGGGATGGAATAACTTATAGCAAAGTGTTTGGGGCCAAAGGGTCATCAGTGATCACTTCACAAAAACAGGTAATAATTAAGCAGCATCTTGAAAATACAGCAGCTTTTTAGGTGAACATAAAAGTGGATGAATGTGACTTTTAAGAAAAGGAAATAATGCTAAAATAAAGAATTTACATGATATCACTGGAAAATAATAAGTTAACCATGACTTGACTTGTATGCGTGGGAAAGTACTAAAAGGCAAATAGGGCCGGCTGAGTAGCGCGGTGGTAAAGCGCTGGCTTCGGAAGCCAGCAGCCCTGGTTCGGGTCCCACATGTGAGGGCCAGTGACACTGCCCTCCAAAAAAAAAAAAAGGAAAATAAAAGAGGCAAATAATAATGAGCAAATGAAGGGTCTACAAGGCCAAGCAGTTCGGATGTTTAACCTATAGAAGATCGGCACTGAGGATTTTCAAGAGGAGAATGGATTAATCCTACTTGTTTTTTAAAAGATCGCTCTGGGATGTGTGAAAAAGGGAACATGTATGTGGAGGGGAGTCAATTAATAGAGGAAAAGACAATTAACTATCAGTAATGCAGATGAAGAATGAATATGCATTAGAGAAAAACTCAGGGAATAGAAGGACATGAGGACCATCCACGGATGTAGCGGAGACCAGGAAAGAAGAGTAGAAAAGTACTTTGAGAGTACTCCAGTAAGTAACCACGTGCTTTAAAACAAAGTATAGAATATTTTTAAAGGATACTTTTCTACACATTTTTATTTTTTAACTCTATTGAGGAATAAGTGATAAATATAATTGTACATATTTAAAGTGTACAACATGATGATTTGCTATACAGACACCTTGTAAAATTATTACCAAGATGAAGATAATAACACATCCATCACCTCATACAGTTAACACTGCTAACACTTTTTGTGTAAGTGTGTGTGGTGAGAATACTTAAGATTTACTCTTAGAAACTTTCAGGTATACAACACCATGTTATTAATTATAGTTACAGACCTTAGATCTTCAGAACTTAACCTTCTTAAAACTGAAAATACGTACCCTTTGGACTCATCACCCCATGTGCTATACTCCCCAGCCCCTGGCATCCAAATTCTATTCTGTTTCTGTGAAATAAGTTGTTTTTTAAGGTTCCACATATAATTGATACCATACAGTATTTGTCTTTCTCTGTCTGGCATATTTCACTTTGCATAATGCCCTCCAGATTCATCCATGTTATTGTAAATGACGGGCATTCCTTTTTAATTGGCTGAATAATATTCATACACCTATGTCATATACTAAGATATATCTCTTTCTTATATGTATAGATAGATAGATAGATAATAGACAATCACTTTTCCTTTATCCACTCATCCCACAAAGGACATTTAGATTGTTACCAAATCTTCTCTATTGTGATCAATGCTGCAATGAACATGAGTGTGCAGATATCACTTCAAGATAATTATTTCAATTCCTTTGGATATATACCTAGGAGTGTGACTGCTGGACCATATGGTAGGTGTTTTTAATTTTTTGAGGAACCAACATAATGTTTTCCATATTGACTGTACTATTTTACATTCCCACCAATTATGTGTAAGGGTTCTGTTTTCTCCACATCATTGCCAATATTTATTATCTCATCTATTTCATAACCATTCTAACAGATATAAGGTGATACCTCATTGTGGTTTTGATTTGTATTTCCCTGATGACTGTATATGTTGAGCACCTGTTAATACACCTAGTAGCTATTTGTTTACTTTTGGAAAATGTCTATTCAGGTCCTTTGCCCATTTTTAAATTGAATTATTTGCTTTTGTACTACTCAGCTGTATGTGTTCTTTATATATTTGGGGTATTAACCCCTTATTAGATATATGGTTTGCAAATATTATATTGTTTCCTCTGCTGTGCAGAATCTCTTGAGTTTGATATAGTCCCACTTGTTTATTTCAGCTTCTATTGCCTCTGCAATAGAAGCCTCTGCTTCTATTGCCTCCAAGAAGTCTGCCAAGACCAATGTCAAGGATCTTTTCCCTTATGTTTTCTTCTAGGGGTTTTACAGTTTCAAATCTTATATTTAAGTGTTTGACCCATTTTGAGTTAATTTTTGTGAGTGGTATAAGATAGGGGTACAGTTTCATTCTTAGATAACATGTGGTTATCTAGTTTTCCTAAAACCACTTATTAAAAAGACTGTCTTTCCCCATTTGTGTCTGTGGCACCCTCATCAAAAATTAGATGGCCATATACGTGTAGGTTTATGTCAGAGGTCTCTATTCTGTTTCATGGTCTATGTGCCTGCTTTGAGCTCCAGACTGTTTTGATTACTACAGCTTTGTAATAGTTTGAAATAAAGAACTATGATCTCCAGCTTTGTTCTCAGGATTGCTTTGGCCATTTGGAGTCTTTTGTTCCATACAAAATTTTAAAGATTTTTTTTTACTTCTGTGAAAAACAGGCAATTGGAATTTTGATAGCGATTGCATTGAATCTATAGATCATGAGCTTGACTATAATGTCTCAGGGGAGATATCTTTGGGGTGAATCTGTTGGGAACATTGAGCTTCATGTACCTAGATGGATATCTCTCTCTCCGATTTGGTAAGATTTTGGCCATTATTTCTTTAAATAAGTTTTCTGTCCCTTTCTCTCGCGTCTTCTTCTGGGATTCCATAATAGATACTGTTTCAGTTAATGGTGTCCCATTATTCACACAGGCTTTCTTAACTCTTTTTCATTCTAATTTCTTTTTTCTCCTCTGACTGAATATCAAGAGATCTGTCTTCAGGTTCACAAGCTCTTTCTTCTGCTTGATTGAGCCTGTTGTTAAAGTTCACAATCATATTTTTCGTTATTTTCTTCAGATAAACAATTTTTTTAATGGTTTCTCTTTCTTGAACTTCTTGTTTTGTTCATGTATTGTGATTAAATTCATTGAGTTGTCTGTCTTCTCTTGAATTATCTTAGCTTCCTTAAAATAATTATTTTGAATTCTTTTTCTGATAACTCACAGGTTCTCTATGTCTCTGGAAAATTATTATGTTCCTTTGGTAGCATCATGTTTCCTTGATTTTTCATTTCTGAGGGTTTTTGTGTTGATGTCTGCATATTTGAGGGTACAGTCACCTCTGCCAGCCTTTCTGGATTGGTATGGTGGGAGAGGACTTTCCCCTAAAGGTGGCTGAGAGCAGCGGCCGGATGCATCATCTTTGATTCCTGGGAAGGCGCAGCAGCTCAGTCTCTGTGTAGCTCCATAAGCTGAAGCCAGTGTCAGCACAGATTATGGGGGTTTTCTGTGGCCAATACTGCAGAGGTCCTATGGGTAGCAATGGTGGCTATAGCTATTGAGAACCTCAAAGGCAAAAGTTGCTGGGTTTTTTTTGTTCTCCTTTTATGCCACAGGAGGATGTTTTAGCCAATGGGATTCTTCTTGCCGCCTCATCTGGTATGCTGGCATTCACAGATGTAACACAGCTAGGGTCCTGCAATGAAGCACATGCACAACTACCTGTGTTTGGGTCCTGGGGCACAGGTGCACTTACTGGGGCAGTGGCATTGGTGTCTATGGTGAAAGAATGTAAAGATCTTATGGAAAAGGGGTCTGTGTCTCTGAGGCTCACCATAGGGACTCCAGCCAGGGTGGAGATGCAGTGCAGCATGGACCCACAGTGACAGATCCATACCTGCTGTGTAAATTCAGGCAGCTCCATCAGCTGGGATCAGCTTTGGTGAAAACTTGGGAGAGCTTGATAGCAAAGGCTACAGGTGTCCACAGTGGTGAGACTTGCTAGGGTTCTCTGGTTCTCCCTTTCCCAATGAGGTGAAATCCCTCTGAGGAGAACCCCCCGATGCTAAGATACTCTGGGTTAGGGAATGGGGTGGGTGATGTAGATGAATGCTTTCCATACTTTTCTATGCAGCGATCCTCAGTTTTTGAACTCTGCAGGGTTTCTTAATGCTTCTTCATGGTAGTCCAGAGATATCCCTGAGATATTTTCACGGATTTATAGCTGGCTATTTTTTTTTATTGTATTTATTGGGGAGATGAGCATTGAGACCTCGCACCCCTCCACCTTGCTGACAACACCATCTTTAAACTCTTTTTGACTTCTTTATCAAATGTGACTTATTTTAAAAAGAATATAAATAAACTCCTCCCTACCCCTCATGTATCTGTCCTCCTCTCCTCCCTTTTGGAATGGAAATTCTGAGTTTTTGCTAGACATTATAGATCCCAGCCTCCCTCGCAGTAGTTACAGTTCTGGGACCAATTTTTGGCCAATGGATGTGAGGCGAAGTAGTAAACACAAATTCCAGGTCACATTCTTTAAAAAAAACAAAAAAAACTGCCCTTACCATTTCCTTTAATTACCACTTTCTACATGCACATGAGGTAACCACCATAGGAGATGATTAAAAAAAAAAATGTTTCCTCTGATGACCTAGTGGAACAGAGGCCTGCTGTCCAGAACTACTGCCCATCTCCTAAAAGTACATATGAGGAAAAAAAAATCTATGTGGCAGTGTAGCAATGGAGCTCTGGAGACATACACATAATACCTAACTCAAATCCTCCACTTAAGCAAGTTACATAAGTTATTTGTGTCTTATTTTCCTCATCTATACAATGGAGAGACCCACTCATTATGTTCTTGTGAACATTAAAGGAATTAATATATGTAATGTGACAGGCACAGAGTATGTGCTATAAAAATGTCTGTTATTACCATTGTTGCTTGAGTGATTATAATACTATCCTGGGTCACGCTGTAACAGCAGCTCAGTCCATCCTAACTAATATAAGTTGTTTTAAATTCTTTTGGAAAAAGACAGCAAAAACATAAGTATTCACATTGCATATGGTAACCTGGGACTATTTACGCAGTTAGTCATGAATAAACAAGGAAAGAATTGACATTTGGAGAAAGAATTGTTAGAAACAAAGAAAAGGGCTGAATTCAGAAAGGGCTATTGCAAAAAAGAAAGGGAGAAAGGAAAATGCAGTTCAGCATCAGAGAGAAATATGTTTGTAATTTTTAATAAAGCCTTTCAAATATTTTCCTGTATGTGGTATTTTTCTTTGGTTTTATACTCCAGATATGAGATATGCCATTTAGGTTAGGGTGGGTATCTGAGACCTTCTTTTCTATTCCAATCATCTGTTCTTGAACCATGATCAATAAATAATCATTATAGCTTAATTATACAATTAAAATCAAGGAATAAAAATCATTCCTTGTTAGTTTTCAAAATGTCCTTGGTTCATTTATAGAAAAAACAAAAAATATAGGAAAAAACCTTAAATGCCTATCAATAGGAAACTAGTTAGCTAACTATACTATATCTGTATGATATAAAAGAAATGAGTCAACACTTTTTGTAAGGTTTTAGAAAGTACATTCCAAGGCATTTATTTTGCTGTTGCTATTGCTCCTGTAAATGTGATTTACTTTCCCTTTACGTTTTCTAACTGACTTTTGTTGATAGATCCATAAAACAAACACACACACACACACACACACACACACACACAGAAAGCTACTAGATTTTATTCATTTATCTTGTAAACAGTATTCATTATACTTTTATTTACCTAATACACATTTTATAATTGATTTGCTTGGATTTTCTACAAAGATAGTAATATCCTCCATAGACACTGACCAACTTTATCTCACTCTTAATGATTCAGGCCTTTTCTTTCCTTGCCTTACTGATTTGTCTAGAGCTTTCAAAACTTTATTAACTAATAATGGTTGAGAGATGCAATAATGAATGCAACATTCATTATTTGTGATGTTGGCTATTGATCTGAATTAGATAATACTCAGTTTGTGTGGAAATATTCCTAGATTCCTAAAGAAATTTTATCTGGAACTAATGATTTTTATTAAATCTCTTCATGGCATTTACTGAGATAATCATTGATAATCATTAGTTTTCTTCCTTTGACCTACTGATAAATTTTATTACTTAAAATCTTATTATTACAATAAGACTCACTTTCTTAAAAATAATCCTTACTTTGTCAAGGTATCATATACATTTAAAAGCTGTTCAATTCAATTTGCTATTATTTTAAAATTATGTTTATTATCATAATGATAATGACCTGTATGTTGTTTCAGGTTATTCTACCAGGCTTTTATTTCTGCATCAGGCTAGCTTTTAAACTTTCCTTTTTTTTTTTCCCATGCTCTGGAAAATAAAGCATAGGAAAATTTCTTTAAAGTTGAAAAAATTTATTTATAAAGTCATCAGCATTTGGTGTCTTCAGTGACAATAACTTGACTGCATATTCAACTGCAGATTTTCTACTATCTAAATTAATTTTAGTTATTCATATTTTCCTAAAATAGTATCTATTTCAATCACATTTTCAAATGTATTAACAAGAGTTATCTTTAGCATCCACTTAGACTAGTTGAACACCTTCTGTTTAATTTGCCAAAAATTTAGAGGTATATAAAAATCACCCACCATTGTTTCTATCAATTTCTCTTTATTATTCAAATCATTATAGCTTTATCTACTTTTGTTCTAGTATTTGGCACATTTGCTACTATCTACCTGGTATAAAATAATCTTTGCTGTCTTGTTTTAAACATTTTGTTCTGTATTTATATTTTGTATGGTAGTAATACTGTCTTTCTCATCTCTTCCAAGCTGGTAAAAACAGATCCACAATTGCCAATCTGTTTACTTTCAAGTTTTCCATCTTGCTGTTTTAAGAGTCTCCACTCTTAAAGTGTCAGCTACTTATATTTTGTTTTTTTAATCCAATCTGAAAGTCTTTCTTTTTAATAAGGGTATTTTACCCACTTAGATACCTTTTTACTGAAACCAATTTGCTCATTCTTGCTTTGTATTTAGCACTCCCAAAACTTCGTGTATCTTTGAAATTTCCTTGCTTTTCTATAGCAGTGATGGATGGACCCTTTCAAGAAATTTTCCAAGAAAAGAAAAATCAATAATTTTATAAAGAGGGCTGGCCAAGTGGTGTGTTGGTTAGGAGCTGGTTTGTGACAACATCTCTGAGCAGTGGGGCCCCAGTTCAGATCCCACATATGAGGGCCAGTGACACTGCCCTCTACAGCTAAGATGGTGAACAACATCTCCACCTGGTTGCCTCTATAGCTAAGATGATCAGCGACGGTGTGGGCTAGAGCCTCTGCTACAGTGGGCTGCCATAGGCTATAGAGAGTGGCCGGCAGCAAGTGTGAGCGACTGGCAGCCAGCGTGAGCTGCCAAGAGCCGCAGAGGCCGGCGACTGATATGCCTCACCCGAGAAGAGCGCAATGATAATACCAACATGGGCCAGTGAAGCAACCTCCTCTACAGCTAGGCTGAAAACAAAAAAACAGGACAGCAACTTCCCCAATTCCCCAAAGCTGTTCCCCTCCCCCAATTCCCCAACAAAATCTTTAAAAAATAATAATAATTTTATATAGAATGTTGAAGTGTTCATAGTCTCTGAAGTGCATCCTTGCATTCCTATGGTTCAACAGATTTAAGTCTAAGGATCTGTTTAGTATTACATAGTGAACAATTTGTAATGTTTAATACAATTACTCTGCTACCATGTCTTTCTGCATTCTTGCCATCTTAATTCATCACTGGCCTGGCTGGAATAAAATTTCATGTAATTACTTCGGGAAGGGTACCTGGATAATATACTTCCATACCGGTACATACCTAGAACATGCCACCTTCATAAATGGAGGGCAACTAATAAGGGCTCAGAAATCTTGAGTAAGAACTCTTCCTTCAAATCTTTGTAGATGTTATCTATCTTTTGGCATTTAATATTCAAGAAAATAAGTCTTGAGGCCAGCTCAATTCATTCATCAACAAATGTTAATTCATACTTATATCTCATGCAATCTAATGGATACTGAGGATAAAATGAAGAAGAAGAAAAAACAGTCCTATCTTCTTGGAAGTAGCTGAAGAAGGTAAAAAAGTAATGAAAATTTTGATAAATGTAATGAAGCCTGATATGTGAGAAAATACAAAACAGCAAAATGATGTTTCCCTTGAGTGTATGTAGTTGCTATCAGAACCCTCCTCTTACATCTTAATCATGAAAATTTGTTAGTCGGTATAAATCTCCATTTCTAGTTCAGTGATCTATCAGTCTGAGCTGAGTCAGAAAAGGAGCCCTCAGAAAAACATCATCTCTCTTTTTTTTCCCCATGTTTGGTGAATTCACTACACTAGAAGTCAGCTTTCTCTATCCATGTGATTGATCATTCTAGAAACTGTATAAAGAACACTATGAGGTATATCATCTCTTCCTCCCAGTGTCACTACCTGCCATATCACAGAAAAGTTTCACCAGCCTTCTAACAGTTAGAATTACTACATAAATCCCTATAATCCTACAATGAGATACAGGACAGAAAGGGATCCTACTGCTCCTTGGCTACACCTCTAAACTAGGTGCTAGTGGTATCTCAACTTGAAGCTGGAGATACTACATTTCATATTAGAATGAGTAGAGAGTTGACACTCTTCTTTAATCTACAAGTTTTCATGTCCCTACCATGCTTGTTGAATATTCCATGTTTGTTCCAGGAGAATGCTCTTTTTACCTAGTTTTCAGATTCAGTACAGATTTTCCCCTATTTTTAAAGTCTTTTGGTAATTTTAAATGGAATAGGAAGAAGAAATAAACTAATTGTTTTTACTTAGCTATCTTACTCAAGTTCCAGGCTTTGTCTTAGACTTTTAAACCTTTCAAAGGAAGTTTCTGAATAATCAATTTTGATATTTTGTGTAGACTAAACTTATACTTTAATAATAAACTATTTTAAAATAAAATCATAAAAGTATACTCTATATTACTACTGATAAATCTGTATCAAGAATAATAAAACTAATTATTATAATTACTTGAAAAATCACTTATTTCAAGTAAAGCTTTTAAATATAAAGGACCTTCAATTTTTTTTTCAAAAAAGTTATCAACTGATAAAAAAAATAGCAATTCTATTAATAGCCTGCACTACTTTCTCTTTTCCATTTTGTTAGATCTTATCAAAAACATTCTACTTTTTCCCCACATTAAGAAGTTTAAACTCTTACTTCTTTGACTATGTATCTACCTACAGTATTATACAGAAAATGGTAAACAGCCAACTTCTGATAATTTCATGTTAAGCATAAACCATAACATTTTTGGTAATTACGTATTTTTAACTTTTAAAAAATGAAGTTCATGAAAAAGCTACAAATGTAAGCCCAAATATAATTACCTAAACCCTTAATGTTTACAGTCTTATACTTTCAAATTTTATATAAATGTCAAATGATGTTCCTACGTGATGCTGAAAACTTTTTACATTCACATTTACATATATGTAACATCCCACTCTACTTCCCTTAATTACTAGACCTCAATTTCTTGTATTTAAAGAAATAGTTAATAACTAAAAAACAATGTGAAAATTTATTATGTTAATGCCTTCTTTTGCTGAGGAGTTGGGAACAAGTAAAAGAAAAGTTAACTGTCACCCAATTCCAAGAACCACTGAAAACTGGCAGTGGCATGTGGTCCTACCTTCAGGGGGTAAGCTGTAGAGCTGGGCCACAGGTCCAGTCACAGGAATAACTGGCAACTGGAAATGGAAAGAACTTTTAATCGTTGGGAGTGGCAGGCGGTTTTTAGGGAAACACTTCCTCATTATCAGACTGGAGGTGTTGACAAGAGGATCAAGGGTCCTGACAGCCAAACATTCCTGTTTTTTAAGAAAAGAAAAATAAATAAATAATGCGCCTTTGGTGAATAATTGAACTATTTTACATTGCTTCATAAAGTAATACATTAATAATTTTCAAGAGACAAGTATCAAAAAAAAATAGTACTTTAAGGGCCAGCCGAGTGGCATGTTGGTTAAGAGCTGGTTTGGGATGCCAATGGCCCTGGTTCGGATCCCACATGAGGGTCAGTGACACTGCCCTCTACAGCTGAGATGGTGAACAATAGCTCCACCTGGAGCTGGGCTGCTGTGAGTCCCCAGGATGGCATTGCTGCGGTGGGGTTGCCATAAGCTACAGTGAGTGACCAGCAGCCAGCGTGAGCGGCTGGCAGCCATTGTGAGCTGCCAAGAGCCGCTGTGAGAGGCCATCCAGAGGCTGGCGACCAATCTGCCTCACCCGGGAAGAGCACAATGATGATACCAACATGGGCCAGTGAAGCAATGTCCTCCACAACTAGACTGAAGAACAAAAGGACAGCAACTTGTCTGTTCCCCTTCCCAGGTTCCCCAACACTGATCCTCTCACCCAATTACCCAATAAAATATTTTAAAAAAAAAATAGTACTCTAATATAATTATAAAATAGCTTTCACTATTCAGAAGTTTCTCTTTGTAAGATTTTCATGTGGCAAATTTAGTAGTACTATTTCTTAAATATTTTAACTAATCAGAAATCAGTACCATCTTTGGACCAAAAGTCACCAAAGTACTAACTAATATCTATTAATGATATTAGTTATCATTGAGGGCATTTAGCAAGCCTAGCATACAAAAAAGAAAATTTAAGAGAAGAAAAAAATTGAAGTGAGAAAGGTATAAGATATAAAAATGTACATTTGGTTGAACCTTTCTCAGAATTTTATCTGTTATCATGCAATAATTACACCTCTAATAAGTTGGCTGTTCAACTTATAAAGAGTAGCCTGAATATCATGGTTGTAAGTTTGAAGTCTAATTTGCTGTCCTTGTATCTAATCTTAAGAGGGGCTAATATGTAAGGGTTTGAAACTATCTCATATAACATTATCATTATTATTATTATTGACAATTGACATTTAGATGGCAGTTTAATACCTTGTACAATTTTTAATTCAAATCTTCACATCTAACCTGTCAAAGCATGAGAAATTAAGGCTTAGAAATGTTAAGTGGCATAACCAAAGTCACCCCAATCTTCCTCATATATCAAATGTCCACCACTGCCTATATTAGGAATAGTAAAAACAAGTGTATATGATTGATCTAGGAAAAAAAGAACTAAGGGTAAACATAAAACATGTGTTTCTGTATCTTTGCACTCATGTAGAAAGGGACTGTGTGTTGTGTGTAAGACCAAGAGGGCACCACTGAGATAACTGGCTGGAATATTCAAAAAGATAGATTTCTTTCTAATAATTATAGCCTTCTAAAAACAAAGGGTTGCGGGCCGGCCGAGTGGCTCAGTTGGTTAAGAGATCGCTCATGAGTGTGAGCTGAGCTGAGCTCTGAGCAACAGCAGTTCGATGCCCAGCCCAAACTGAGCTGCTGTTGAGCTACCAACAGGTGGCAGGATGGCTCAGCTAAAAAACAAACAAACAAACAAACAAAAAAATCAAAGGGTTGCATTGCAACAGCTCTAGTCCCCAGAGCTGACAGTCTTCTACAGATGCTAGAATGAATCTTGCTAGAAATATTGTCATGAATGTTTATGCTTATGATGGCTAGCAGAAGAAGAATCCCTAACTAACTTCAGGTTTCAACTTTTGTACCTTTTCTGTTTAAAAATGCTCTATGCAAAAGGAAGATATTGAGAACACTGACAAACAGAACTGGCTTACCAACTGTAAAGGGTCCATAAATACCTTATGAGGGCAATATGTACAACTAAAGTACAGCACATCCTAAAAAATATGGCTATATGGAATGCCTTCCTGCCCAGTGGATGGACTTATTTGTCTTCTTTTTATCTAGGGGGAAAATAAATCTCACACTGCAGAAATACGTATGCACTGAACACTCTCTCCAACTCATTCTGCGGTCATATATGAGAAATAATTATGCCTTTTGATTTTCAATATTTTTAAACGTATTTTGAGTATTTTTAGAAATATTACATTTTCCTAAGAACCAAATCATATTATTATTACATAATCATAATAAAGGGAAGGAAATAAAAAACTCACTTGTGAAGTGTTATAGAGAATTTTCATCCCATTGGCATCAATGAATGCTTTTCTTCCCAACTTGATGTTGGTAACACTTTTTAAACTCTGTAAAATTCCTTTCCGAATGAGCATGTTTCTATGCCGATTATCATGGCGGTGCCAATCTACATAAATTGTTAAAAGGACTTGCACATATCCTCTGTCTACAGCTCTCCTGGCATTTGTTTCTTTAACAAAAGAAAATTGAGAAAGAATATTTTTTTAAATGACAGGTGAAAATGGTAGAAGAGATTAAATTAAAACTTTAACCACAACACTGTAATAAATTGTTCTTTTTTTTCAAAAAAAAAACATGACAACCACATAGTTAAATTTTTTTTCTAACAAAATAAATATAAGTTCCAGATGGCAAATAACAATATTTTCCAGAAACCTGGTTAATAAACAACAAAATTATCTTTAATGCAATTAGGTTACATATTTTTAAATGTTATACTAACAAAAGCTTCATGTATTTTAAAACTTGTAAATATACCAACTTTGATTACACTAAATGAAGCCCTTAATTTACTAGCTGTGAATATGATTTTGTTAAAAGTCAATAACATTATTGTAACTTTGGTTACAAACTTTGTGTTCCCATTGAAAATAATTGCTTTAATTATCCCCACAATTATATGACTAACCATGCACAACAATGCTACATTAAGAATACTTATACAACTTTTTAATAAATAAAATGTAGGAACATTATATAATTAGAAGATGGTACTTTCTGATAATTTTTTAATGTAATGAAAACTACATTAAAGATTCTTTTTGTAAATGGTCAGTTTTATTGGGATAGAATTGAAATAAATCTGTAAATGTGACCTACTTTATTATTTTTAAAATGTTAATATTTAAGATTATTAATCAAATGGGTGCATTTAACTAAGATGGCAGTGAGGGAATCCTATCACAGCAACATCCTGAGCCACTCAGCACCTTATGGATGGGCCAATTAAAAAAGTAAAATATAAAGTGGAATATCAATCCATCTGAGGTTGTTCAGTTACAAGGGAATATCTCTTCCTAATCTAAGCTTACCTATGAAATGACCCTCTGCCTCATGGCATGGACACTAAGATAATGCAACAGAACAGCTCCGTTGCTTTTAGTTGCCTTAAAGAATTACCACAGTTTCCAAATGTGCTAATACATACCTAAAGCATAAAAACATTGAAATCAACAACCTTATTAATTCTCTCAGAAATTATGTTCTGACATTAGAGAGCTGGAAGAGCCACCCAGGGTGGGAAGGGGTGTGGAGTTCTTAAGAGAAAGCTTTAAAACTTCTTTGTCTAGGAGAGCTACTTGTGCTAAGGCTGTGGCTATTTATTACATCAGTTCAATAGTTTTGACTAACAATAGTTTCATGTATTTTAAATGAATATACACACTTTGTTCACACCAGCTGGAATATACAAGCCTTTAGCTCACTAGCTGTGACTATGAGTTTCTTAAAAGACATTATGATCATTGTAACTCCTGTTAAAAACTGTTTCCACTGGAATTCTCAATAGCCTAAATGGTATTCAGGAAGCCTTTTAAATTCTTTATTAAAGATCAAACAGAAAACTTGCCGGTAACTCAAACACAGGTGCTGAATGACCCTTAAGAAAAGTGAACAGAGCTATATGCATCTGCAACTGAACACAACTAAAATAGGTTAGTCGGGGGTTTTATTCAAACAGTTTAGTAAAGGGGGTTTTATTCCTGTGTTCAGGACACCTAACTCACAACCAGCCTATGTCTCTTCTTCCCTGTCTAGTTATAATACAACCTAGGTTCCCTTTACACTGCAGATCTAATCTATATTCCAACAATGGCAGCTAAGCTGCCTCCCTTCCTGTACTGTGTGTGTACATTCTTTGCTTTACACTCTCTCCAGTTTATTACAGTAATTTATTATCCTTTTTAAAGTAAATTACTGTCCCCCACAAAAAAAAAATCAATGAACGAGAATGCTCCAAAATGCCATAGTGCATTTAAAACTATGCAGTGTGCCAAATAATATTATTTTGCATCATTAAATATTTATCCTATTTAGTGCCCTGTGCCATATGAAAAAATATTAAACATAAACAACAGTCATTCTACTTGTCAGTAACTTTTTCACCAGATGGAATAAACAGATATGTTTGCCCACCATCTTCCTTTGAAGGAGAAGGAAGGAGAGAGTAAAATTTAAATTACAGTTTAAATTACTATTTAAAACTGAAGACAGCAGATCTCAGTCATCTTAGGACAACTGATTTCTATAAAATAGTTGAAACGTAAGTGGGTTTTAGTTTTTACTAGGTTAAAATTAATGACTTTGTCATCAGTGATTCTGAAAATTAGTAAGCTTTAATAAAAGTTTAGTTTTAACAGCTATTTAATCTACACCAAATCAAAAACATATGCCTGTATTAATTTAAAAATTAATCTTTAAACAATTTTAGCCACAAACAGCACAGCAAACCAGTGCTAAAAATATCTTTTGAAGTTAACCCAAGTACGCTGATCTTGGTCTAAAGTTTATCACATGATATATAAAAACAAAGCTACATGGCTAATCTAACTGAATACCACACATTTCATTTCAAAGATAAAACTGTTTACCGAATTTTATATACTCTGGTATATAATACTAATATACCAGGTGATTTTTAAATTTAAAAAATCATTATTTTACTAAATATAAAATATACCAAACAGTCATTTGCTACTATTCAAATAAACAATTCTGGTCATTCAAACTTAAGGGCAAGTTGGTCTCACCCTTGATAATTTTGGGGGGAAATAATATTGAAAGCCATCAATACAGATCTTTAGGACTACATGTGGTTAAATAAGATGTTAATCAAATAAACAATGGAAATGGGGGTGTTAACTAAAATTGTTATTTAAAACAGAAATACTGAGTATCTTGGAGAGAAGAAAACAATGTAGATATCTTCAAAGGCAACATATCATAAGACACATTTACTCTATGCTTCAAGTTTGAAGATAAATAGTGCTTTTTTTGTCAGTAAATTTAGTAAACTGTAAATTTACATTAGAAGCCACTATAATGCTATGAATTTGAATTTATGGTAGAAATAACATTTCTAATAAAAGGGCTCTAAATTAATCATGTGTGTCATGTAGAGAAAGTAATAGTCTTCACAGCAAAAATTTTCAATACCATGTTAGCTTCACTTTTTTAAAAAGTATATTTATATAATATTTATATACTACTTTCCTCAAATAACAGGACTTTATGTTTATAGTAACTTAGAAAAAGTAAGCCAACCTACTTGAATAAATTATAGCTCAATAACACATAAATGACATTAGTTATGACATCAATCAAACTGTACTAAAAAAATCAACTTTGACATTAAATTATTACAAACCAGCTTTATAACTACAGACTAAATCTACATTTCCAGCTTAACATTGTAGATAAATACTCAAAAAAATAGTATCTAGTATTGCTAGTATTTAAAAACTTACTTGATTTTAGCAATGCAGCAAGAGTGTCTAAAGCAACCCTGTCAACATGAGAAAACACAAACAACAACAAAACTAGTAAAATCAATCTACAATAGTAAATTCATACAGTCTTTTCAGATAAGTAATTATCTATTCCAAAAGTCATTCCTGTCATAGTCAATTACATATGGTGTTTCTCTGTATGCATCTGTCCTTTCAGGTTAAATTCAAATATGAGGAAGACTGGAATATCAATGGAATAGCATCAAAAATAATTTTCAGGAAGAAAATTAACAATATCTAAGTCTTTATATCAGAGGTTAGATTAATAAAACCAATTACTGTAATTGTATCTGACCCTGACAGAGTTCACATAGGAACACTGAGAATCACAGACCCTGACTCACGAAGAAATTAATACAAAAACAAGTTTTAACACAAATAAAGTTCATAACTACAAAATCCTATACATACTTGTAGCTATCTGACTATAAAGTATTTTAGCTCTATTGAGCTGTAATCCTAATATTTAAGGTGATAATAAATGTAAAATATTTTGCAACTAGGAGGTTTGAGGAGAAAGAAGTAGGAGCCCTTAACATTTTTCAGTTGTAAGACATCAATGAGAATAATGAACCTAATTAGTATCTAAAGGTCTTACTGCCCATTAGAGGACAAAGGAATAGCCTAAAAAATTGAAGTTACTCATCTTTTCTCTGAAAAGAAACACTGTTACATTGAAATCAACTGCTATTAATCACCTTTAAAAACATATATAACATCATTATGGAAAACTTATAATTCAATTAGTTTTTTAAAAATAGTTACTGAAGAAATGGCACTTACTTTCAGTAACTTTAAAAATAAAAGACTACATACTACAGTACTTCTTAGTAAGATTTCAACAACAATAATTTGCATAAAAACTTGTACACTGTCAAACTGAAGCATTTCAATCATCATTAAGCATTTGTTGAATGCCTACTAGATACCCACAGTAGCAGGTTCTTCATGGGTATAAAAGTAGAATACAAATTTATTTCACAGCTAATTTTACAACCTAGATAATACAATAAAATATACACATCTGTGGAAAAAAAAACACTCAAAAAATTCAAACCAAATACAAAGTAAAAGCTGCATATATTAGTGGTATAGGAGAGACAGCATTACCAGACGTAGGGAAGGTAAAGAACATAATTGATTAAAAGATTTAAGATGAATATTGGTTCATAGTTAAACCTGAAACAATAATCCAGGATGAAGCACTGAGCATGTGCTCATTTATAATAAATGCTCATTACTTCTACCCTATAGAGCAAGCTGTTAATTATACTTTGGTTTTTGACAAATAAAGCAACCATATAACCCATTAATTATGATAACATTTGTAAAATAAAAACAAAAGCATATGCTTTAAAAATACATAATAAATTCATGCCTGTAAACTTTCAAAACAATGTGAAGTTATGGTAACGGTAAGTTAAAAATGAATAAAAATTATAAAACTATATACTAAGTTTCCATAATACTGAATGATCAGTAAGAAACATTCCATAATTACAACTGTGCAATAAAATGTACATGAAACTATACATACGGCTTTTAAACTGATCAAAATTAAACAAAGGACTAAATGAGTCTTTCAAGTAAAATGGCATATTATGAAAAAGACTTGTTCAGCAAGACCTGATAAACACCAGGAATTGTTATAGGTGCATCCAAAATGTGTTTTCCAGTTTAATTCTTAACACAATCCTGATGCAGAGAATTGGCACATTTCATGAATAAAGGAACTAAAGATTTGAGATTATAATGTGTCTAGGGTCATATAAAAACTAAGTGATACTGAAACTGAATTTCTCTGTTGAGAAAGAAAATTATGAAAACAGAAATGTCAGTCTCCTCCAAAATGACATGCTGAATTCCTAACCCCAGTACCTCAGATGTGACCTTATTTGGAAATAGTGTTGTTGCAGATGTAATTAGTTAAGATGAGGTAATGCTGGAGTAAGTGGCCCTCAATCCATCAGGACTGGTGCCCTTATAAGAAGAGGAAAGACTATTTAAAGACAGACACATGGGGAGAGAACACCATGTGATGATGGAGCCGAAGATTGAAATGTTGTAGCTACAAGCCAAGGAACACTGAAGATTGCCAGCAATACACCAAAAGCTGGGAGAAACAAGGAAGGAATCTTCCATACACTCTCCCAATGCTTAAAGGGAGCACTAGTCCAGCTGACAAGTTGAGTTTGGACTTCAAGCTTCCAGAACTCTGATACAATGAATTTCTGTTATTTTCAACTACGAAATTTTTACTCAAAAAGGCACTTTGTCTCAACAGCTCTAGGAAACTAATACAATCAGTTAGGTACAATCACTTGCAATGGACTCACAGGATTTCCCCATCTACAGCCAAGTCTTCATTTGAAATTATAAAAATTTAGAGTACTTTCAGAACAGTCTTTCTCCCTGCTGACTTGTTTCTAACACATTTGAACCAAATCAAAGTGCTTCTGACTATTTCTCTTTTTTTTTTAAGCTGAGCCATCCTGCCATCTGTTGGCAGCTCAGCGGCAGCTCAGCTCGGGCCGGGAATAGATCTGGTGACCTTGTTGCTCAGAGCTTGCACTCTTAAGGGAGGGAGCTCTTAACCAACTGAGCCACTCAGCCAGCCCCCCCTTTTCTGACTATTTCTAATTCTTGATGTTTATTCTTCATCGCTGGCAAAATTGGGATATGAACCCAGTTCTTTCTGATTCCAAAGACCACAGTTTCACAGTTCCACTAGATTAAAAATAATTATGAAGTTTGGTGCAAAGGTATCTTGATACTTTTACCAAAATATTACTCAAATGGTATTTTAAAAAACTTCAGTACAAAGAAATTTCTGAAATTCTACACTTTTGAGGCAGTATGAATCTACAATATACAAGTTACAAGTGAATTTTAGAATAGATTTTTTGAAATGCATATTTACATTATGCTAATTGTTAGAATTTCTCAGTAACCATATTTTATACTTCCTCGTATATTTTTCCAATCTTCATATTTCACAACTAACAATGGCTTATTTATTTAGGAGCAGTGAAGGAGGAAAAGTTTAAGCCCCAGATACTCATGAGGTTACATCTACTTTAAGTGGGATGGGGTCAATCCTCACAATAACCTCCATACCCACTGTAACTCAAGAAGACACAGTTACAATAACCTCCAGAGTTGCTTTCTTCTGGGTTAACAGCATTTAAATCCAAAACCTAAGGTTGGAAAGGAAAGGAAATCCTAAAGGGAAGCATGCCCCATCAAACATAAATAATATGCCTCAATCTTCTGCTAAATTCAGGGCATTGTTTAAGGAAAAGAACTATGATACAAATGTTCCAGATGTCAAGAATTTTTAATTTAGGGGGAGGACCTAAGATTATTAAAAATGATAAAGAGATCAAATTACAGATGTTTGGTCAATAAATGATTTATTCTTTTTAAACTAAAAATAAAGTTTAAATTTTTGTTTTTCTTTTTAATATATAAATAGAAAAGAATAAAGGGATAATTTAGATAACAATATTCCTTTCTCAGGAATTTAGACCCATTGATTTCTACATGGTTCTGGATATATTCCATGTTGTATATTATAAAGATACTTCTAAAATGTTTTGTTTCTCCTGGGTACATTTTATAGTAGATTTGGTAACTTGGCTACAATAGGGAACATAGGTCTTAAGTAGGAGATCAGAACCATTAGATAAAAGATAAATCATAAAGTATTTTAAAAACCAAGGGAGAAAATGCTATATAAATTAAAATGCTAATTATAAATTAGTACTTTTAGTATTAACTAGGATTTATTCACATCCACATTACTATGTTACCTACCTAAGCTAATTATATTTCATTAATATAGGAATTGTGCTAATTATAGAAATCATCTCATTAAGTCCTCTCAACAACCTTATAACATTACCATTTTATAGCCAGGAAGCTGGGGAATAATAAGTTATGAAACTTACTTCATATCAAGGAGCAAGTGACAGGGCTAAGATGCAAATCCAGCTCTGTGTGCCTCCAAAGCCATTCACTACACTACACCAATTCAGTAAGCTGGTTTCACTAATGTGATGCAATCATTTTGTCTTGTTACATTTCATCAGATGCTCTAGGACTGTGTATGATCTTTGCACAAGTAAATGTGTTAAGTCATCCCACCAAATAATATTTAACAAATAATTATATGTACAAGTAAGCTCCCATTTTCAAGGCGGGTACAAGCGAAAGTATTCGACCTTTATTAACAAAGGGTTAAAACACTGAAAATGTTCTAAACTTTATTTGTTTGTAAATTTCAACCAAAAAGTTGATGTGGACAAGTTCTTCCTTACTTAAAAATAAAAGAAAAAAATCACAGCTAATAAAAGTAGAAAAACATGGACCGGCCGAGTGACACGTTGGTTAAGAGCTGGCTTGGGACTCCAGTGGCCCCAGTTCGGATCCCACATATTAGGGCCAGTGACACTGCCCTCTACAGCTAAGATGGTGAACAACAGCTCAACCTGGAGCTGGGCTGTTGGGAGTCCCTGGGACAGCATATCTGTAGCCCCTGCTGCAGGGGGCTGCCATATGCTACAGTGACTGGCTGGCAGCCAGTGTGAGTGGCTGGTAGCCAGTGTGAGCTGCCAAGAGCTGCTGTGAACAGCCGTCCAGAGGCCAGCAACCGATCTGCCTCACCCATGAAGAGCACAATGATGATACCAACATGGGCCAGTGAAGCAATGTCCTCCACAACTAGACTGAAGAACAAAAGGACAGCAACTTGTCTGTTCCCCTTCCCCGGTTTCCCTATGCTGTTCCCCTCCCCAAATTCCCCAATAAAATCTTCAAAAAAAAAATAGAAAAACATGAGAAAATCAGAAAAGTCATGATTTTGCAACCCCCAAAAGAAAAAATGATATAGGTAATGTCACAAAATATTGCTAAATTATTAGAAAAAAGTAGATGGATCACAATGATCTTAGGTGGTGCAAAAACAGAGTATCCAGTACCACCTATGAAATATTTTTGACTAGTACACTTGAAACCTATGTAATTTTACTAACCATTGCCACCCAATAAAGTTTAATTAAAAAAAAATAGTTTTCACTAGAATAAAAAGAATCGAAATCTAATCAAGCGTCTACCTCTATCAGTCTACAGAAAAATTAAGAGATACACCTACATGTTAAATGACCGCAAGAACCAAAACAATAGGGGGTGCTGTTAATTGATTTTAAAAGACTACAAGATACAGTAATCAGACAGAATGTATAGACCTTGTTTGGATCCTGATTTGAACAAGCCAACTGCAAAAAAGATATTTCTTAGATAATCAGAAAATATTAGATGATATTAAGGAATTATTAAAATTGTTGGGCAAACAAATGATATTGTGGTAACACAGGGAGAAAAAAGCTGTGTCTGATAGTGATCATACTAAAGAACTTACAGAACGAACGGCTGATATCTGCTTTAAAATCCTCCAGAAGAAAACAAAAGGACAGGGACGGGAAAGATGAAATAAAAATATCAGAATGTTAATTATCACCGAAATTAAGTGATGGGTATATCAGGGTTCATTATGCAATTATTTCTATTTTTGTGTAGGTTTTGAATTTCCTAAACATAATGAGGAATAATGTGTGTACCTTATTTGGATCCTGACTCAAACAAGCCAATTGTAAAAGTATATTTTCTTTTTTTTTTTTAAGATTTTATTGGGGAATTGGGGGAGGGGAACAGTGTTGGGGAACCGGGGAAGGGGAACAGACAAGTTGCTGTCCTTTTTCTTCTTCAGTCTAGTTGTGGAGGGCATTGCTTCACTGGCCCATGTTGGTATCATAATTGCGCTCTTCCCAGGTGAGGCAGATCGGTCGCCGGCCTCTGGACGGCCGCTCACAGCGACTCTTGGCAACTCATACCGGCTGCCAGCTGCTCACGCTGGCTGCCAGCCACTCATGTAACTATGGCAGCCCACTTATGCCGTCCTGGAAACTCACAGCAGCCCAGCTCCAGGTGGAGCTGTTGTTCACCATCTTAGCTGTAGAGGGCAGTGTCACTGGCCCTCATATGTGGGATCCGAACTGGGGCCGCTGGCGTTCCAAGCCAGCTCTTAACCAACGCACCACTCGGCCAGCCCTAAAAGTACATTTTTGACAGCTAGAGAACACTGAACACAGGCTGGATTTTAGGTTGTATTAAGGAATTAATAATTTGGCTGAGTATGATTATAATGTTACGGTTATTTTTTAAGTCTCTACTAGTAGAGTTATATACTGAAGTATTTAGGGGGAACATTAGAAAACATCTGGGACTTGCTTACAGAAATTCACATATATATATGAATGACATCTAAGATTTGCTTAAAAATACCCCAACAAAAATAAACAAAAGCACAGAAGAAAATAAATGAAAGAAAAATGAGAGAATGTTTATCAACTGCTGAAAATAATAAGTAATTAATATAACTAATTCAAGATAATTAATTAGTTTAATATAATATAAACTCTATGTATATTTGAAAAATTCCATAATAAAAAAATTTTTTAAAGAATGACCTCAAATCTGGCTTAAGAAAATACTAAATATAACCAAGCAACTGGAAACTGCTTTTATTTTCTGAAGTTGAAAGACCAATAAATGAAAAACAAACAAACAAACAAAAAAACACTATATGGTGTTTCCAAAATTATAAAAAAAGGATGACATCATTTTGGCAAAAAAGAAATGTATAAATTTAAAATATGTTCAGATAATTGTAAGAATGAAGGAAGTAGTCATTAAAAGACAGCTAAATTGGTAGGGAATATAGTAGGCACTCAATAAATGTTTCTGAATGAATGATACTCTATAAATGATCTTTTCTCCTCTTATAGTATCTAGGAATGTTCAATGTTTAAAATTCCATAACACTATATTCAAAAAATTAAAGTTTTCTAATTTTGATATACCTTTGAAGAGTAAACTTTATATGAAAGAAAATCTTTATCATAATAAAATCACTAAGAACTAAGAAGGACCCTAGATACAATTTAACTCAACTGCTAATTGTATGGATCAAGAGGATGAGGCCCAAAATAATACAGCATATATCTCTATTTATACTCAAAACATTTACTCACTTCATAAGCCCCGAATTCTTCTTACTAAATGGTCCAATGATTTTAAACATCAGTTCCACAACTCCATTTTTCCCTAAGGATACTGAATTCACAGCTGGGAGGGGGAGAAAAAGATATAAAATGACTTAAAAACCTCAATAAGTAGAAATGTATATAATTGTTGATACATAGCAAAAAAAGTATACAAATTGTTTAGTGCATGGAAACTTAAGTCTCTCATAAAGTCCACTTTAGATAATCACTTGAATATTTTTTTTCTTTTCTTTTTTTGCTTAACCCTCTATTGGAGCAACTGATCTCACAGATTGTTTTGAATTTCTGTTGATTTTTATATTGAATTTATGTAATAAACATACATTGTTTTTACTTTGTGATAAATTAAAATTTCATTCTGAATGAATAATAGGCATGCTTACACGTTATTTTCATTCATTTTCAATTTAAATAAATAAATGTCATACAGGCATCCAGTAGATGCATTGAGCCCCAACTCGTAACTTTCAGACTGCACCCGATAGAGGGTTTATTTTTTTATGGGAAGTTGCAGGGAAATTCTGAAAGAAGTTTTATATCTATCTATCTATCTATCTATCTATCTATCTATCTATCTATCTATCTTACTACAAAAAAAAATACTTCTAAGTTGCTCCATTTATTTCTTCAATAAATTTAGTGAACTCAACTAAATACCAGGTCATGGGGATTCTGAGACAAAAACAGTGCCTTGTCCTGAGAAAACACAGCGTAGAAGAGAATGACAGGAACAGTAAACAAACCAATACTAACTAAATTCGTTTCCAAATAGCTTAAGAGTTGTAGGCTACTGAGGTTACACCAGCGAGGAGTCCCTAATTCATAATGAAACAGAGGCATTTCTGGAAAAATTGATGCCAGGGCGCAGTCTTTACAAATGAGGAGGAATTAGCGAGGATAGGAGTTGCAGTAAGAGGTGAATGTGACTCTGGGAATACCTCCAGAGGCAGAAACACGGATAATAGAACAGAGTCAATGAACACCGTGGGTATGAGCAGTTACATGTTGTTCAACATAGTATCAGACAAAAGCACACCAATAGGAAGATGAGCTGAGAAAAGAAGGTAAATTAGGAAGGACCTTAGACGTTCTTAATTCATTCATCTATAGGAAATTGTCCCAAAGGAACAACAAATCATGTCTACCTTTTAAATACCGGTCATATCTCACAACACTCTGGGGAAGATGGAAAGAGACATTAGGAGGCTGTGGCCTAGGTGACAGGTAAGGGGGAACTTAAGTAAAGCAAATGGAGTAAGGAAATAGGTAACAACTTCAGAGTTTCACACCCAAGACTCAAACAATTACCTAATCAGAAAACTGTGCCTAACATTTTCAACTCTGAACATTATTTTAAAAATTACAGACAAACCATTTAATAGCTGTCTAGTGGTTAATTCAATAAAATGCCACCAAAAATGTAGCTTCTAAAGTGTTGTATGGTGATTTTAAACTCTTCTGTTTCTATTTATTATTCCATTATTCCTTCTAAATTTCTGTCTGTGCTGCCTTCCTTTTTTCTATTGGGATACTTAGTGGTTAATGTTTTATTTTTAATCCAACTCTGTTTGATTTTGTAGGATTAGCTGGGGTTTTTGTTTTTTCATTTTGTAAGGTTTTTTTTCCCTTTACTATTTCATTCCTCTTCTTTCTTCATGTTTATTGTTCTGTTCCTAACTTCTTTGGAAATTCATTCATTTCCTTATGTTCTTTTTAATTATGTAAGTGTTAATTATTTAAGTATTCAGAGCTATTTTCCTCTGAGCACACCTTTAGCCATACTGACAAAGTATAGATATAAATACACACATACACACATATACATTTATGCACACACATATACATATATGTGCACATGCACACCTCTACCACTTTGATACTCATTAGTTTGCAATGATTTTCTGCAATAGCATGTACTCTACAATTTCAATTTTGGGTGTTTTGCTAATCACCCATTTCCATAGTCAGGGAATAGAAATAAAATCCACACTTTATGGGGTTGGAACCTAACGAGAGAGAGAGAGAGAGGCTTTATCTGATGCTATCTCTCAGTGATCGCTCTTCTCTCCAGCTTCCTCACAGGCTCCTAAACTACTTATTTTCTATTCTGCTACTTCCCTGATGATTGCTAAAGATAATTAGCTCCAGAAGACTATGCTACCACATGCCTTCCTTCTTCGCTTTCATCTCATTTGCAAAAACCCAAATAGACACAGCAGTTTTTCCAGCTGCCAATACTGTCCTATTTTTCCACATCTTCCCCACGGGCTACTTACTCCTCTTCTCACTACAGGCCTTCACACACTGGGGGAATTAATGAGAATTCTCAAGATTTTGTCAACTCACCTTCTTACCGCACATCACTTTTGTGGTGGTGGAATTAGGAGTTATAAAGAGCCATATTAAGCATTCTCTTTCCTTGTGCACAAATTTTAGAGATTTACGGAGTTAAGGTACTTTTAAATTTTAATTTTCTGTAACTTCGAAACACTGAGTTAACTAAAAGCTACTCTGAAATACTCACAGTTTGCAGAATATACTCGTAAAAGCTGAAGACAAGGCAAAACCAAGCGATGATTCTGCAAATTCTGTTTGACCAAATTCAGGGTTATATTCAGAGTTCCATTAATTCTAGCTTTCACTCCAAATTTTTTGTCTGTTTAAAAACAAAATAAACAGTTTATTCATAGGTCACTCTGAATGAAATGAAGATGTCATAAAGCAATGAGATTTTAGAAACTTGTATTATGAATTCATATTACCAAATATCAAGTTGACCTGAAACATCTAAAGTTATAATCAATTTCTTGTATGATTCTAAAAATACTCCATTGACCTTTGAAACATGGCTTGAAAAAAAGTACTAACAGGCAGGAAAGGGCATAGGGCAGGGGGATAGAGTAGCTTGACACTTAGACGGTCATGAAAGGAAGACCGTAACTGATCCATTACACATATAAGTCTGTCCAGTTGCACATATTCAAAGGAATACCATCACATGGTTAAGGAGAACTGTAAAGAATCTATGTGTCCACTACCAATATTATTTACTAAGTATTACCAGAATTCTTTTCAGACTTAAATTAATGAATAAATGAACAGCTTATGTAGAAAATAATCTGGCAAACATTACCAAATAAATTTATAAAGGAATCTAATTCTGTTTTATAATTGTTTTTATTTTTCAATTGTAGTTGACATTCAATACTATATTAGTTTCAGGTGTACAGCACAGTGAATAGACATTTATAAAACTTACAAAGCTAAAGAGATGTAATTCTTAACACAGAAAAGGAAAAGAAGAAGGTCTTGATTTTTATCCTCACAAAGAGATTATAATATTAAAAACAACCTGGATAACAAAAATTTAACAATGTTAAGAGTTTAAGCAACAAAAAGTAAGAGGACCAGTAAGCAGAGTTATTTCATCAACAACAAGAATTTTAGGTCAAAATGGATTAGATACTCCTGAGGGAAAATTATTCTCATCTCACAAAAAAAAAGGATAGAAAAATCACTCTAGAAATTATTGAACAATGCCCTTGAATGACAAAAATGGAAAACTAGGACAATAAAGGGAATAGCACAAATTTAAAAGTATTAAAAAAATAAAATAAATGAGCTACAACAAAAAAGGAATATTAAAGAAATACAAATATAAATTAAATACATCAATGTCTTAATTTATTATAATTTCATGTAAAGCAGAAGAAAGATAATCTGGTACTAAATAAAAGAGGAAGAGGGCCGGCCAAGTGGCTCAGTTGGTTAAGAGCTCGCTCAAGAGTGCAAGCTGAGCTCTGAGCAACGGCAGTTCGATGCCCAGCCTGAGCTGAGCTGCTGTTAGGCTGCCAACAGGTGGCAGGATGGCTCAGCTAATAAATAAAAATAAATAAATAGAAGAGGAAGTATGAAATAACAATATTCATCAATAAGTAAGATTGTCTCATTTTATTTTTCATTTTCAGCAAAAATCTCAGAGGGGAGCCCTTAAATCTCAAATATAAGAGTTAATGAAAAATCAGAGACAGCTAACAACGCATATATGTTTAAGTCTTAAGGGCCCTAAGACACCTGAAAAATTAAAGTTATCTCAGAGATGCTTTCTTTAAGACAACACTTATTAAAAATAATACTTACTTATATAATAGAGATATGTATGAAATATAAACACATAAACTGTATAAACACACATACACATACACAGTTTTTAGAATAAGCATTTTAACCAAATACTTCAAAGTTTAAAGCCCATAAGTATGTCACAAAGCAATGGCAGAACTCCTAAAAATCACTATTCAAAGAATTTAGGGGACCAGTTTAATCTTTGTGCAGATAGACAACTATAAACTGAACTAGGTTCTATTCAAAGGATGCCTTTTTCTGTTAACCTAACCTAAATTAGCTTCCTCCTTTGTTTCATAGTCTGTGTCTTCTCAATTTGTATTTTTCAATATTTTGCATTGTAATAATCGGTCTCACAATTTTTGACATCTCTTTTGGTCTTTTTAACTAGATTGTAAGTTTTTTGGGCATTGAGACTGTGCAGTGCAAATATGACTATTAATAAAAAGCAAACACATTTTACCTCCAGGCTCCTCAAAGTATTGCCATCCATTCCCATCTTCTAACTTCAACAATACCCATGTTATATTGCTCCCTTACACACACACCAAGACACGCTTGAGATTCTGATACATTTTTCTTCCTTTTGCCACCATATGCAATGGAATTCCTCATGAATTTAGGATCCTCAATTCTTGCACATCACTAATTAACTATAGTCGTTCCATAACTAAAACTCAGAAAAAGCAGTAGCATTTTAGATTTTAAAAATTGACCAGTTTCAGGGCACATAGAATTCATATCCCAAAGATGGTTCTAGGTTAGATAATCACAGAAGTGAAGCCCTTACCTTTCGGTCCAATCTTTGCCAGAACAGAATGAATATGCACCATTAGCTCCTCGTTTTGGGGAGAGTCCTTGCTGGCATTCACCAGTAACTGTAACAGTAGCTGTGAACCACCTTTGGCCACTAAGAAACTTGCTCTTCGTCCACCACCTGAAATAGTTTTCATTTGTTTAAACAGCGAGTCCTCACATATCACAACTTGTTAGCATTCAATAAATACATAAAGTGATGACTTCTACAATCAAACAAATACCATCAAAATCAAATTTTGTTATATTTCATTTATTTCCATTAGAAAACAGTTCAGAGGGTAAATACAAGTGATGCCAAAATTCTGTGTTCGAGGTTCTGAAACACATGGGCTTCAGGGGTAGTTTGAGAGGTACCGGAAGATACTAAAACAAAGTAACAAGTGTGACATATCAGTTTCCAAATTCCAATACTCAGAATACCCTCTATGTGAGTATCAGAAAATTCTTAATAAAATACACATGACACATTGTTGATCACTGTTTACAAACATAAATGAGACCAAAGGAAACAAAAACTTACCAGCTGACACCAGCTCAACAAGAATGCTTAAGATATTAAGTGTAGTTTGAAGATCTTTCGTGTTCTGAAATAAATAGTTTATTTGCTTTATTAAACCATTGTAAATCTATGATCCCCAAACTTTTTCTGTTACTGTTGGGAACTATCTACCTTTTACAGATGATCGTTCCAATTTCTCTTAAGAACAAATATATTCAGGTTTCCACTATTCTCACTTATTACTTTACTCTCATATTCTTGCCCTTCACAAATACTCTGAGCTATTACTTTCTTAGTACCAACATTATGACAAGAGAAAGTAATTTGTCATTTGAATTCATGATCTTCTACTAGATATTCCAATTAAATGAATCAAAATGTAAAAGACACTACATAAATCCATGTAAATATGTGTATATACACATTTACCAAATCTGACTATACCAAATGGCATTGCCCTACAGATACTATTTTGTACATTAATGTTTTTACACATCAATAAGTAGTTTCTTCATTCTTTTTAAGGGCTACAGGATATATTTCATGATATGACTAAGCCATTGTTTATGTAACCAGTCACCTACCAATGGGATTTTTTAAAAATCTTTTGCTATTAAAAAGTTGCAACAAAAAATAAGTACATATATTTACATGAGATCAAACTCCTCGAACTTCTGGGTGAAAGAATATGAGTATTTATTTTGATAGCTATTACTAAATTGGTCTTCATGGAGCAATTTATACTCCCACCAGTAATGTAGAAGAATAGCTAATTCCCAAAGTCTGGGCAACCAATCTAATAAGGGAAAATGTTTAAACATTGTACTTGGTTACATTTTTCTTATTAAAAGTGATGTTTGGAGGGGCCGGCCGAGTGGCGCGGTGGTTAAGCACTGGCTTGGGAAGCCAGCGGCCTCGGTTCGGTCCCACATACGAGGGCCAGTGACACTGCTCTCAAAAAAAACAAAAAAAAGTGATGTTTGGATGGGGAGATGGGGAAACCAAAGCAGAATATTGCCTAGTCAGGGAACTGCCTCACCCACAGAGTACAGGATTTTATAATGATTATACAGAAGACTTTTAGAATTGCTGTGTATCAGTAACTTGCATGGGACTCTTATTTTTCCCCTTCCCAAAAGGAAATGAGTTTTGTCTCTGCTTCACCATTTCAGCTCACAGACTGATTGAACCAAAAAGTCCCATCCAAACCGGGTAGAGGACTGTGCAATAACCAGAGAACCTTGGCTCAGCACAGTATTAACTGGACCATTGACTCTCTGGGAGGAATTTGGAAGAATGACAGGCACAGACATTTGTTAAAGAGTGGATTGTGGCAGCAATATTGCTCTGTGTTCAGCAAACTGATTTCATATTCCTCCTAGGTACACAGCCAAACCATATTTTCCAGCCCTTCTGTAATTATGTTTTGTGCCATGTGACAGAGCTCAGGCTATTGGAACCTGAATGGAAGTTGCACTGTTATCACTATGTTTTACCCAAACAACATTCCCAATCGTAATTCGCCACCTCTCACCTCTCACCTCTGCTGACCTCAATAAATTGTGACCTAAGCAAATGGAGGGAAAACAAACCAACGATGCTCAATTTTCAAATGCAATTTGTTTCTTTCTGGGAATTGTCTGTTCATAATCTTAACACATTTTTTAATTGGGTTGATTATTTTTCTTATTAATTTGTGGAAGTTCTTTATATGTTACAGAAATTATACAAGAATTTAAGCAAAATTACACCAAAAAAACATGAAATATTTTTCCTCAGCTTGCCAAATTCTATGGTGTTTTTTGTGTGCACTTTTGTTAATATAATTGAATTTATCAATATTTTCTTCTATAATTTCTGTGGGTTTTTTTCATACTTAGGAAAGCCTTCCTTATTGTAAGATTATTTAAAAATTTCTTTCATTACTTCCTCTAGTATTATAATTTTATTTTCCATGTTTAAATATTTGCTTGATATGGAATTGATTTTGTTGTAGGAAGTAAGCATCCAACATTATGCTCTTCTGCATGTCTACCAACTTGTCCCAGCTCTGTTTATTAAGTAATCCCTCTATCCCGCATTGATCTGAAATGCTATCTTTAATTAAGCAGTACTAAATTCCCATAAACATATCAACTTATTTTGGACTTTCTATTCTAGGACACTGATATCTACTACTATGAGAAATTCATAAACTATGTGAATTACTGAAGCGTTATAATGTTTTCTGATATTTGGAAGGACTAGTCCTTCTCATTTCTCTTCTTTTTCAGAAATGTCCTTTCTATTCTCACTTATTTTCCCATTGAACTATAGAAACAAAACTGTTGGTGTTTTCATTGAGATTGCTTTAAACTAACAGATCAATTTAGAATAAATAACAGCTTTATGTCATTATTCATAGGAAATAACTGCTATAAAAACAAAACATGAACTCACACTCTTCTTTTTTTTTCCAGCTCTACTGAGATATAATTGGACATGTAATATTGCATAAATTTAAGGTGTACAGTGGTACTCGCTCCCTATTTTTCACATTGCCCTGAATAAAATATAAAATCCTGATGCTGAATATATCTTGCCGATCCACCCAAAGCTTTTACACTGGCATAGAAATTTAATTATTATCAATATAATATAGTTATTCAACCAATATATGCAGTAAACTAAATCTCGTGAATATATATCAGCTAATACAATAAATAAGAATTTCTAATATCAATCATTTATTTTAGCTAAAGATTATTTCCTAAGTTGAACTTTAATTTCTGTTACCAACTAAAATGGCCTGTTAAGATTTAAAATACAGTAATCATTATAATCATAGGGAAATAAACTTAGATGTTTACTTAATATATAGTAGAATGTTTATACCACCATTCCAAATGTTAATTTAAAACATAAAACAAATTTCTATTCATTGGCTTTACCTCTAGGATAAAAATTTTATACTTCATATATTTTCTTTTCTTCAGTACTGGTTGGTATTAATAGATACATAAAGTCTGTCAGTGATTTACCTCTAATGTTGACAGCAGAACTTCCATTCCTGTAGAACCTTTAGCTGTCATTTCTTTCCTTGTTTTTTCTGAAAAGTAGAAAAAACTTTCTTCTAAAACACGAAAGAAAAAAATTACATATGGTTTTATTCTATAGCTAATACAGAATCAATAAGTCTCCATTGATTCAGTAAACATTGTAAATTGGTTCTTAGATGTTCCTCCCTCTGATACTGCTAATTCTACTCTCTGAGGACTTCCAGGTATCAGTTTGCAAGACCTTCCTTGCACTTCATCACAGCTCCTACCATGGACTGGATTAACCTTTGTCAGTCCTTCTAAAATATTAAAATCATTACCATAGTACAGGTAGCAAACCGGAAGTGAGGTAGGAATGGCAATGGCAGGCCTCTTTATCATCTTTATGACTAGAACTAGAAAACACTTAATCAAACTGGCGAAAACAGAAACCTAGTACTATTTCTAAATGTTTCCACTGAATTAAAATTATTTTAGAGCTAATTCTGCAAGAGTCTGGAGACCACATCACCCAAATGATCCTTTTCATCTCACTGAGATGGAAAAAAAATAGTATAAATTATTTCTACTATTTAAAGGTTTCTAGAGCTTCTCCACAATTCTCCTTGATTAACAAGAGAAGAAAGGGGAGCATTTGAGATCTTGCTCCCCAGCATGTTCTCAGTTTTGGCTCAAACTCATAAAAAATCTCTACAGGTTTGGACATTTCTTATATTGGCACATAGTTGGCAAAGTCGTCAGGGTTCTGAAGAAGTCCACCCTGGGCTACCCTATGGACCCACACCCAGTGCTAGGTACAAGAAAGGGCCCATTGTGTCCCACTCACTCCCCGATTTGCATCAGATGAACTTGAGTATGCCCTCTCTCAGAATTCTAGGCCTCCTTGCTTTAACTAGCAGGCCATGACTTTATTTGACCTGTTTTTGGAAAATCCTCAAGGTGGATAAGGGTTGGGATAACCCAGAAAGAAAGAAAAAAATAGGTTGATGCTCTTAATTCCAGCTTTTAATTGGATTGCTTACTAAAAGTCTAAGCAAAATCTTCATTGCTTAAATGGGAGACTGAACTCTTGTAAGGTCTGAAACAGAAAGGATACTTGCTTCCTCAACCCAAATACCCAATAGGGTGACAACAGTTGTTGCAGAATCCTGAATCCGAAGTGGAAAAACAGGTGCGGCCAGGAGTCAAGTGCAGTAATGCAGCCAATCCCAGAGAAGCTGGTGGGAGCCTGAGGGGGTGGGGATAAAGGCAGGGTACCCTAGGATGGTTCACTGAGAGAGGGGGTAGGGGTTGAGCCTAGGAAAGCATTGTGGTTCTGGTGGCATCCAGGAAGCTCTCACTGGCTCTTGCTCAGGTATTCTTAGATGACTAAGAATCTTTATGGGGTTGCCTCAGGAAAAATTTCCTCTAGGCTGTGAAGCAGTCCTAGAGGGATATTCACAACCTTTGGCTCATCTGACACACGCACATAAAGGCTATAATTAAATTTATAATTAGATTTAATTCACTAATGTTTTAATTGGGATTTTTCACCTTTATGTTCCTAACTGCAAAGCCAATACTTTTCTTCTCTTGTACTATATGTCAAGATTTTGACACCAATTCAGTAGCACTTGTTTTCTATAATAGAGATACCGTTTACTGAACATTTTTAACATTCTTTTTACATGTTTCTCATGCAAATCTTATAATAATCACATAATCTTTCTTATCTTTATTTCATATATGATACAGCTAAGTCCCAGAGATTCAAAGCTTCCCCTAACTAAGGTCACCTAACCACTGGATGACAGAGCCTGCAGTTCAGAGTGGGGACCACACTTATAACCAATGTTCTATGTATGCTACCTGACATTTTTTTGTCAACATTCTAGAACAAGTAGCACTGAAATTAGGTATTGTTTGAAAATTGGGGTTGGGGGGAGGAATTCATACATAAGTAAAGTCACGATCAATTTTTAGAAATAATGACTTAAAGATCAATTTCTTCCACAGTAATTCCATTTTCTACTTCTTGAATCTATCAAGGAAGTTAGATTTTTACACAAAAATCTACTATCAAAAGTTTGAACATTCTTAGCATCTACTTTTGAAGTGAAAAAAGCATTCCTAAAACAAGAGATTAAAACCTACCTTGACTCTGAGCCAGATGAAGAATCTTTGCTGTAACATATCTGGCAGTGTCTGAGTCTGTGCATTCAGTATTGATCTTCTCCAGCTGAGCCAGGAGGCCGACAATCCGAGAATTATTGGTGAGGCTAAAAATACAAAGAATGTTATTTTACATTCGGGTACATTTATCATCAATTGTAAACACAATATACTATAAAGATCACTGTTAAATGAAAAACTCTACCCTTCTAAAAACATGAAACATTTATACATGTCACATTCCTTTATTGCCTTTATAGCTTAACTTTGCTAAAATTCTATTAAATGAGATACACATTCTATTTCAGAAAACCACAAATGCGCATTTAACCCCCTCCAGCAATCTTACATCACACCCTGAAAGTTCACCTTTCCACTTTCCAAGAGGATTTTTTTACATTTTGTCTGTTCCCCTCAAAACTCTAACCATTCCTTCCACCCAACTCCATTCTCAGAGCCATATTTCATAACTGTTATAAAATCAAACAAGAACACACTCATCTTCCCACCACCAGATTCTTAAACCTATCTGATTCTCTACCCACAATCTTTCTTCCTTGTTCCTATTCATTCTATATTTGCATATTTGGTACTGTTCTAGGTGTTTCCAATAATAAAACAAAAATTCCTGAGCCTCATAAAGTGAACACTCTAATGATAACAAATTAAATATGTAAATAATTATATCGTATTAAAGTGGTGGGAAATACTATGAAGAAAAAATCAAGTTTTGGGGGACTAAAAGGTGCAGGTGGAGGGGTACAATTTTAGAGTGGTCAGGAAAAAAAACCTCATCGAAAGGATGCCATTCAGGAAAAGGCCTGAAAGAAGTAATAAAGTTAGCTGTGCAGACACCTGAAAAAGAACTGTCTAGTAAAAGTCATAAGCACCAAGACACCAAGGCAGGGGCACACCTGCTGCATTCAAATAAAAGTGAGGTGGCCAGTGTGGCTGGAGCCGACTTAAAGGAGAATAACAGCCATGAGGTCAGAGTTGGGGGGAGGGCAGGAGAGAACGTGGTTTCTTAGAGCCTTGTAGGCCACTGAAAGGACTTCGGCTTTTAAATTAAGTAAAATGAGAAGTTTTTGAGCAGAAGAGCAATGTGCTCTGACTTGCCTTTAAAAGGTTCTCTTGGGCTAGTAAACTGAGACTCAAAGAACAATCCCTCCATTTCTATACTTGACCCCCGCCCTTTCTGAATTCTCAATGTATTTGTTCCATCAATTATCGTTCTCTGATTCACCATCTCTCTCTCTCTCTCTCCCTTTCAACTGGATCATACCCACTGGCACACAAATATGATCCAGGCGCTCCCGCTAGTCACCATCCCATTTCTCTGCTACTCCTTGAATGGGATGTCTCTATTTGCTCTCTCCATTTCCTCACAAAATACTGAATTCTTCAAACTACTAATCACCTTCTATACCCTGAGGTCTCCCCAAAACCTCCTGTGGTCACTTGTTTCCTCATCATGCTCAATGTCTCAGCAATATCCAAATCAGATAGCTCCCTCTTTCTACAGACACTTTCTTCTTTGAGCTTCCATGACTCCATACTTTCTTGATTTTCTTCCGATTACCACTTCTTTCAGATCTCCTCTATTGGCTCTTTCTCTGACAAATCTCTAGATAGGGAAGTCTCCCTCCACATCTCTATCCACAGCCCTCTTGTCTTCACTCTCTACTCTTTTGCCCTGGTTAACTTCACCTAATCCCACAGCTGTAATTATACACTATACGCTGCCTGGCTCCTACACTCAATTCCAGCCTCAGCCTCTGATAGTTTATTCAATAAACAAGCCCAACATAAAAGAAACTTGTTTCCTCCTCTCAATCTATATCTCTTCCAATCTTAACTTTCCCAAGCTTGTATCTAGACCCCCTTTCCTGCACACCAACCCAATACCACCAGCTTCATCTAAAGCTTCTGCTATTACTACCCAAGTCCAGGCAATCATCATCTCTCGTTGGAAATTACCGCCTCCTAACGAGTCTGCTTTCATGCTTGCTTCCCAAAAATCCATTTTTCAATGATTTTTTTAACTTACTTTGAAATAATTATAAAGACTCCCAGGAAGTTGCAAAAATAGTAAGAGTGCTCCCTTGTACTTCTCACCTATTTTCCCCAGGGTTACAATTTACATAACTATGGGTTAATAGCAAAACCAGGAAATTGACGTAGGTAAGTGTATAGTTCTATGCCATTTTGTCACTGTGTGGATTGGTGCGACAATTAATCTAATCCAATTGTTATCCAACTAGAAACCCTTCAATGGCTTCTCATCATACTTTAAGTGAAATCTTACTTTTCTGTCACAGCCCAACAGGCTTTAGGTCATCTGGCCTCCATCTACCTCTCAGACTTTATTTCTCACGTTTCCCTCATGCACTGGGCCTTCTATCAGTTCCTTGAATACAGGAAGTTTTTCCCGAACCTCAAGATCCTTGCTGTCCTCTCAACCTGGAAGACAGTTTCTTCCACCTGTTCATATATGGCAAGCTCCTTCTCATTTCAGGTTACACTCTAAAAGATGTCCCCACTTCTCCACTAGCCCTTGCACTTTCAATATTAAAATGTACCCATAGATTTTATCACTATTTAATAAGTTCCATGAAGATGGAGACCCTGCATGTCTTATTCTATATACCCAGTATTTCAGAGCATTGGCTAGCACAGGACAGGCAATGCACGGCTATATTCCGGAATGAACAAAAACATCTAGAAATGTATGGAAAACAGTACATTGATTTTATGTTTTTCTGATTAACAACTGTGCCCAGTGCTCTAAATTTGAAGGTACTTCACCTGAAAGGATACCTGGAGGTTGAAAAAAAAAAATATTGAAGATACTATTTGAAAAATGTACCTAATACACATTTTAAAATAAAATATGCGGTATTTTCCAATATTTCAGATAGCCAACAGTACAGAAATGAAAATATATGTCAATATGTATAAACCTCCAAATGAAAAAAAAAAAAAAAAAGCTAAAACTACATACAGTATAATATCATTAAGTTTTAAAACATGCACATTATATACAATATATTCTTTGGCGTGTGTGTGTGTACATACATAATACATAAGAAAATGTATTTTATAGAAATAAATGCATGGAAATGATGAACATCAAATTCAGAATAGTAATTACCTCTGGGGATAATGGAGAAAAATATTATTAGACAATAGTACATGTCATATTTGTAAATTTTTATTTCTTGGATGATTGGTACACAGGTATTCATTATATTATTCTCTATCCTTTGGGATTTTCAGAAATATTCCATATATTTTAAATAAAAAAATTCTATAGCGACAAAAATAAGTTTCAATTTTTACATATTTTCTTTTTCTTCCAGCATTGCAGGACAAAAACAATTTTTTAAAACTGGTATAGTAAATCTAAATGAGCAAAACCATTAACATTATGGACAATTCCAAACATGATCAAAAGAACAACAGGATAATGAACCATCATGTACCTATCACCCAGCTTCAACAATTACCAATTCATGGACAATTTTATTTCACACAAGCCCACCTACACAGGCACACACATCCCACTGGCTAATTTTGAAGCAAATCACAGAAAGAGAATTTCCTCTGTAAGTACTTTGTCATTATCTATTTTCTAAAATGTAAGAACTTGTTAAAATATATATAATGACAATAGCACTACTATACCAAAAATAACAATGATAGTCCTTTAATATCAAAATAAAGTCATAGTTCAAATTTCTCAAATTCATATTCTCTTTCTGTCTCTCATTTTCTTTAACAGTTAATTTACACAAATCAGAAACCAAATGAGGTCTATGTATTGTATTTGTCTTTTAATCTACATGTTTCTTATCACTCTTTTCTTTTTTATTCCCCCTCACAAATATTTGTTAACGAAGCTTAGCTGTTTGTTTATCCTACAGTTTCCCACATTCTGGATTTTGCCAATTACATATCCATGGTATCATTAATATATTTGTCTATCCTCTATATTTTCTGAAAAGTGGTAGTTGAATTTAGAGGCCTAATCTGATTACGGCTTTATTTGGTGACATATGGTACTGTAATCTTCCTTCCATAAGGAGGCAAACAGAGTCTGGTTATCTTACTTTTGTAATATAGGCAGTCACTGGTCACCATTGCTTAGATCCATTATTCCATTAAAGGTTGAAAAATAGTGATGCTCTATCATTCCATTCCTTCTTCATTTGTTAACTGGGATAACTCCAGAAAGAGAAAAATCCCTTAATCAATTACCCATAGGTACAATTCATCAAATAAAAGCTAAATAAATGTTAGCTTTTTAATTTATCTACATTTACCAATTTTCAGAAGAATGAGTTCATGTCCTAAAATCCTCACAGGTAACCAATGAAGCAGTATTTTGGTTTCACGTTTTCAATATGAAGTCACATTTGGTACGTTTTACCCACTGCAATTATTAATGCTCATATTGTCCCATCTTTGATCAATGGGAGCCTCTTCAACTTGGCTCGCAAGTCCTTTTGATACAATCTTAGTCTTGGATAGTTTCCTGGCTTTCTGGTACAACAAGACTGTTATTGGCCAGCAGTCATCAATGTACTCTGAAAAGCTCTGAGCATACCTGAGACCCATTTATTGGGTTGTCAGAAAAGTCATGATGTATTTTGTCTACGTTTTTCAAAGGTCATTTATTTATATAAAGAACAGCAATCAATGATATGCTGCCTGTTTTGTTCAATAACTTTTTGCCATCTTTCAGTGAGCTTCACAATTCCTCGTTCATAGAAGGACCTATCTTTATTTGCGAAAAACTAAACAAGGTGCTGATTTACAGCCTCATCTGAATTGAATGTTATACCATGCAAGGAGTTTTGAAGAGAGCGAAACAAGTGGAAGTCTAACAGTGCAAGGTCAGGAGAGTATGGTAGGTATGGCAACATATCCCATCCAAGCTCCAACAATTTTTGACGGGTGATCAAACTTGTGTGTGATCTCGTATTGTCATGATAGAACACAACTCCTTTACAATTAACAAGCTCTGAACGTTTCTGGATGATGGATTTGTTCAAACTGTCCAACTGCCAACAGTACACATTCGAATTGATTGGTTCCTTGGTAGGAGCTCAAAAAACACGACACCTTTAAAATCCCACCACACTGGGAGCATAACCTTCCTCTGATGAATGTCTGCTTTGGATGTTGTTTGAGGCGAATCATCAAGTTGGGACCAAGACCGTTTGCACACCACATTGTTGTCAACAATCCACTTCTCATCACCAGTTATCAGTTGCTTCAAAAAAAGGATAGTTTTCCTCACATTTAATGAGCATATTGCAGGTGTTTACATGTGCCGTCAAATGAACTTCTTTAGAGTTCATGCAGAACCCAAATATCGAGCTTGCTTGCATATCCCAGCTTCTTCAGGTGGTCATGAATGCTTGAATGATGGATGTTCAGTGTTCCTGCAATCTCTCTGATCATGTAACGTGGGTTTGACTCGATCAATGCCTTTATTTTGTTGTTATCAACCTCGGTGGGCCTCCCTGACCAAGGAGCATCATTGAGGTCAAAATCATCAGCACGGAATTTTGTGAAAACATCGTTGGCACTGACGATCGTGTAAAGCATTGTCACCATAAACTTTATGCAACTTTTCACAAGCTTGACACACGTTCTTCCCTTTATGGAAGTAAAACAGTAAAATATGGCAAAAATGCAGTTTGGTCTTCCATCTTCAACTTGTTATAAACTCTCCAAAACTCAACCAAATCGCTCAATTTTTTTTTTTTTTAGAATGAAGCTAGACTGTCAGCTGTCAAATGACATAACAATAACATAAATGTGAATGACTCTAGTACTTCCAAAAATGAACTAGTGCCATCTGTTGCAAACATGCGCCAGGACTTTTCTGACAAACCAATAGAAAATCTGCAAGGTCAAAAACAAGTACCATAAAAATACTAAGACATTACTTGACACTATATTGACATTTGCACCAATGGTCTGAAGGTAATGGTGAGTAAAGTGCAGGCAACATGGCACAAAACAGGCCATCACACCAAATCATACCAGCAGTCACTGTGTTCTAAAACACAGTGCACTCAGTTAGAAACAAAAATGCCAGTTTCACCCATAAGTACATATCTTTTCAATATTCTGTGTGTGCATAAACATTTCAGGTACACACTGAAATATGAAGCTTACTGTGGGGGAAAACTGAGTGACTGTTTAAACCACAAGCTGAACTAGCCACTTTTTTCATAGCATATCATTTTATTACAAAAAAACAACTGACAACAATGGCTATTCATACTAGGGTATTTGGACATACTTTTGGAAATAAAAAAACAAAGTGAATCAATCATTTCAAAGAAACAACCAATCCATTTGTTGCCAATGATAAAACCTGAGCTTTTGGGCAAAAATTAGAATTTTGAACAACATAGATCTACCATCATAACCTTGACAGCTCCCGCTAATAAGTTGTCTGATTAAAACCAATGCTGGTGGGCTTCCGGTGAGATGGCGGAATAGATGGGACGCTTTCCCAACTGCCTCCCAGGATCACATCAAAATTACAAACAATTTATATAACATTTAACCTCAAAAGTCCACTGAACACTAGATGAACAGAACCTCTAAACGAAGGACCCAAAGAGGAGGCCACGTCAAGTCTGGTAGGAGGGGCACAGACGCGAGAGGGCGAGCACCGTGAGGGATGCCCCAGCTGTGGGGAGGCTTCTCCAGTTGGGGGAGAGATCCTCCGGCCCCACACCAAGCTCACTAGCCCAGAGTTGCTTTGCTAGGAAGAGGAGTTCTGCGATAGCGGGCAGTAGAAATTAGTGAGGACTCTCTGCTCGGCTTGGTGAGGCTGAGGGCGGCCGGAGAACCAGTGGGGCCCACGCACGGACTTGCGCACTGGTGAGCTCTCACCTGGTTCCTGTTGGGAGGGAGTAGCTGTGAGAGCCGGGCCCAGGAGCCTGCGGGGACAGACTGAACTGAGCACTTTTGGTGCAGAAGCTGGAGGTTTTGGGACCATTGTTCCCCTGGTGTGGAGCTTGCGCACGATCGGTGTACAGGAGGGTGCCATTTTTTCAGGGTTGGGCCCTCCCACAGAAGATCAGATCCGGGACCCCATTGGTCTGGTGCAATTGGCGCAAGAGTGCGAGCGTGCGTGTGCGCATGTGTACATGCGCGTGCACACGGCCTTGGATTCCCACTCTCCACCCTGCTTGTGCTGCGTTGCCAGGGAAATGCTGGGCGGGTGCCCTCTGGCTCCATCAGGCTGCTCACTAAGATGAAGGAGTGCACTAGCTGCCTTGGATCCCCACCCTCCGCCCTGCTTGTGCTGCGTAGCCAGGGAAACACAGGGCGGGTGCTCTCCAGCTGCATCAGTCTGTTCACTGAGACTCAGGAGTGTGCGAGCCACCTTGGGTACCCACTCTCCGCACTGTTTGGGCAGAGTTGCCAGGCTGGGGATTGGCTGTTGGGCTGCTTAGCCTGATTTGCGGGCAGTTTATTGGGACAGGCTGAAACGGGGAGTCTTCCTGAGAATGTTGGGCCGGGAGCTGTGCACCTCTGTGATCCGATTGAGGCTTTCCTGGCGAGTTTGTGTGGACTGATTGCTGGTGCAGAGTGCATGCTGTTCTGACTTGGTGGGGACCACTGACCACATTAAGTGGTGTCTTGGGGGCCTGCCGCACCCACCTAGAGCTGTGTTGCCAGAGGCATCCTGAGCCCCCGGTGGCCAGCCGACATCTCCGCAGGCCACAGAGGGTATTTTTGCAGTAGCGAACAACAACAACCTGTGAAGATTGTTTTGGTAGTGAGCACGGTTCCAGAACACACAGCATCTAATTGCGGAAAGCTCACCGCAAGCCTGAGAGGGAGGCCGGAGCATAACACATTAAGCTCTTCCCCCCAATAGCTGGTGCTCAGTTGCCCAGAGACCCTCTATTGCTGAGAAAGTGGTCTGCAGATTAAAGAGGACAGAGAGTCCCCCCACCTATTTTTTTTTCTCTCTCTTCTTTCTAGGTGATCTATCTAATACATTGAAGCATTCACAGAACGACAGCCACAAAGAAGAAATATGTCCCAAGTAAAAGATCAGAGGAAAACTCTAGAAATGGAACTAAATGAAACAGAGGTATCCAAACTTTTTGAGATAGAGTTTAGAACACTGATGATAAGAATGTTTAAGGAACTTAGCGAGGACATAAAGAAGGATAGGGAAACCATAAAAAACAACCTGTTAGAACTAAAGAATACAATACTGAAATGAAGAACACAAAGTAATCACCAGTAGAATAGATGAAACAGAGAAGCGGATCGGTGAATTAGAAGACAAAATAGCAGAATTCACCCAGCTGGAACAACAATAAGAAAAAAGAATAAAAAAGAATGAAAATAATTTAAGAGACCTCTGGGACAACATGAAACACAACAATATTCCAATCATAGGACTACCAGAAGGAGAAGAGAAGAAGTAAAGGATTCAGAATGTATTTAAAGAAATAATGACTGAAAACTTCCCTACCCTGGTGATGGAAATCAACATACAAGCCCAGGATGTGCAGAGAGTTCCAAACAGGCTGAATCCAAACAGGCCCACACCAAGACACATCATAGTTAAAATGGCAAAGCTTAAACACAAAGACAGAATCGTAAATGCAGAAAAAGAAAGATAGCAGGTTACATACAAAGGAACTCCTATAAGACTAACAGCTGACTTTTCTACAGAAACTCTGCAGGCCAGAAGGAAGTGGCAGGAGATATTCAAAGTGACACAAAATAAAGGTCTACAACCAAGATTGCTCTACCCACAATGGCTATCACTTAAAATTGAAAGAGAGAGAAAGAGCTTCTCAGAAAAGAATAAGCTTAATGAGTTCATTATCACCAAGGCAGCATTGCAGGAAATGTTAAAAAGGGCTTTTTTAAACAGAAGAAAGGGGACAACAAGCTAACCCAGGAAGACAAGAAATACAAATAACAAAATGGCAATAAATATGCATCTATCAGTAATCACTTTAAATGTGAATGGACTAAATGCTCCAATCAAAAGACACAGAGTGGCTAAGTGGATAACAAAACAGGACCCATGCATATGCTGTCTACAAGAGACTCATCTCAGATCAAAGGACACACACAGACTGAAAGTAAAGGGATGGAATAAGATATTTCATGCAAATGGAAATGAGAAAAAAGCTAGACTAGCAATACTTATTTCGGACAAAGCAGACTTGAAAATGAAGAATAAAATAAAAGACAAAGAAGGGCACTACATAAAAATAAAGGGGAAAAGTATAACTATTGCACTGTGTTGTACACCTGAAACTAATTTAAAAAAATAAATAAAAATTTAAAAAATAAACAATAAAGGGATCAATTCAACAAGAGGACATAACCCTAGTAAACATCTATGCACCCAATTTAGGAGCTCCTAAATATATAAAACAGATTTTGACGGACATAAAGACAGAGATCAACAGTAACATTATCATAGTAGGGGACTTCAACACCCCCTTATCACCAATGGACAGATCCTCCAGACAGAAATCAACATGGACATAGTGGCCTTAAATGACACTTTAGACAAGCAGGATTTAATTGATATTTTTAGAGCATGTCACCCCAAAGCTACAAAATATACATTCTTCTCAAGTGCACATGGAACATTTCTAAGATAGACCACATGTTAGGCCACAAAACAAGTCTCAACAAATTTAAGAAGATTGAAATCATATCAAGTGTCTTCTCTGACCACAATACTATGAAACTAGAAATCAATTATAAGAAGAAATCTAGAAAGCTTACAAATACATGGAAGCTAAATAACATGCTATGAAATAGTGAGTGGGTCAAAAATGAGATCAAGGTGGAAATCAAAAGATACCTTGAGACAAACGAAAATGAAAACACCACGACCCAAAATCTCTGGGATGCAGCGAAAGCAGTCCTAAGAGGGAAGTTCATAGCAGTGCAGGCCTACCTAAAGAAGGAAGAAAAATCTCAAATCCACAGACTCTCTCTACACCTAAGGGAACTCAAAAAAAAAAAAAAAAAAAAACCAGCAAAACAAGCCTAATGGGAGCATAAGGAAGGAAATAATAAAGACCAGAGCAGAAATAAATGAAATAGAAAACAAAAAAAAAACAATACAAAAGATCAATGAAACCAAGAGTTGGTTTTTTTTAAAAGATAAACAAAATCGACAAACCCTTAGCCAAACTCACCAAGAAAGAGAGAGGACCCAAATTAATAAAATCAGAAATGAAAGAGAAGTGACAACAGATACCACAGAAATACAGAAAATTTCAAGAAAATACTATGAGCAACTATATACTAACAAATTTGACAATCTGGAAGAAATGGATACATTTCTAGAAGCATACAATCTACCAAGTCTGAACCAAAAAGAAATAGAAACTCTGAACAGACTGATTACTGCCAAAGAAATTGAATCAGTAATCAACAATCTTACAACAAACAAAAGTCCTGGATCAGATGGCTTCACAGGTGAATTTTACAAAACATTCAGAAAAGAATTAATACATATTCTCCTCAAACTATTCCAAAACATACAGAAGGAGGGAAGGCTCCCAAATTCTTTCTATGAAGCCACTATCACCATGATTCCTAAGTCAGAAAACGATATTACAAAAAAGGAAAACTACAGGCCGATATCCCTAATGACCATACATGTAAAAATTCTCAATAAAATACTAGCAAACAGAATTCAACATCTCATTAAAAAGATCATACAACACGATCAAGTGGGATTCATTCCTGGTATGCAAGGCTGGTTCAATATCCGCAAATCAATTAACGTAATACATCACATTAACAAAATGAAAAATAAAAATCATATGATCATATCAATAGATGCAGAAAAAGCATTTGACAAAATCCAGCAGCGATTTATGATAAAAACTCTTAGCAAAGTGGGAATAGTGGGATCATATCTCAACATAATAAAGGCCATATATGATAAGCCCACAGCAAACATCGTACTCAACGGGAAAAGGCTAAAAGCTTTCCCTTTAAGATCAGGAACAAGACAAGGCTGCCCACTTTCACCACTTCTACTTAACATAGTTCTAGATGTTCTAGCCACAGCAATCAGACAAGAAAATGAAAAGGCATCCAAATTGGAAAAGAGGAAGTAAAATTGTCATTATATGCAGATGACATGATACTATATAGAGAGGATCGCAAAGACTCCACTAAAAAATTGCTAGAACTGATAAACGAATTTGGTAAGGTAGCAGGATACAAAATTAATGTTCAGAAATCAACTGCATTTGTATAAACCAATAATAAACCATCAGAAGAAGAAATCAGGAAATCAATCCCTTTTACAATCGCTTCAAAAACAATAAAATATCTAGGAATCAATTTAACTAAAGAAGTAAAAGACGTGTACCCAAAAAATTATGAGACACTGAAGAGAGAAATCAAAGAAGTACAAATCAATGGAAATACATACCATGCTCATGGATAGGAAGAATTAATATAGTTAAAATGTCAATACTACCTAAGGCAATATATAGATTCAAGGCAATTCCAATCAAACGATCAAGGACATTTTTCTCAGAAATAGAACATAGAATCCTAAAATTTATATAGAACCACAAAAGACCCCAAATAGCCACGGCAATCTTGAGAAATAAGAACAAAGTGGGAGGCATCAAACTACCTGACATCAAAACATACTACAAGGCTACAGTAATCAAAACAGTATGGTACTGGCATAAAAACAGACACATAGACCAATGGAACAGAATAGAGAGCCCAGGAATAAACCCATCCATATACGGTCATTAAGTCTATGACAATGGAAGCAAGAATTTACATTGGAGTAAACATAGTCTATTTAATAAATGGTGCTGGGAAAATTGGACTGACACGTGCAAAATAAATGAAAACGGACCACCTACTTACACCATATACAAGAACAAATTCAAAATGGATTAAAGACTTAAATGTAAGACCTGAAACTATAAAACTCCTAGAAGAAAATATAGGGAGTAAGTTTGCAGACATTACCCTAAGTAATATTTTTACTGATATATCCTGTTGGGCAAGGGAAATAAAAGAAAAAATGAACATATGGGATTACATCAAACTTAAAAGTTTTTTCCCAGCAAAGGAAATCATCAATAAAACAAAAAGGCAGCCTACTGAATGAGAGAAGATATTTGCCAACGATATATCTGATAAGGGGTTAATATAAAAAATTTATAAAACACTCATGAAACTCAACACCAAAAAAACAAACAACCCAATTAAAAAATGGGCAGAGGATATGAAGAGGCATTTCTCTAAAGAGGACATACAGATCGCCAACAGGCATATGAAAAAATGTTCAACCTCACTAATCATCAGAGCAATGCAAATAAAAACCACGAGATACCACCTCACTCCGGTCAGAATGGCTATCATCAATAAATCAACAAAACAAGTGCTGGCGAGGGTGTGGAAAAAAGGAAATCTTGGTGCACTGTTGGTGGGACTGCGGATTTATGCAGCCATTATAGAAATCAGTATGGAGGTATCTCTAAAAACTGGAAATGGAACTGCCGTATGACCCAGCAATTCCACTCTTGGGTATCTCCACAGAGGAATCCAAGATGCTAACTCAAAAAAATATATGCACCCCTATGTTTATTGCAGCGCTATTTACAATAGCCAAGACTTGGAAACAACCGAAATGCCCATCGGTAGATGACTGGATTAAGAAACTGTGGTACATTTTTTCAATGGAGTATTACTCTGCTATAAAGAAGAATGAAATCGTACCATTTGCAACGATATGGATGGACCTAGAGTCTATTATGTTAAGTGAAATAAGTCAGTCGGAGAAAGACAAATACCATATGATCTCACTTATATGTGGAATCTGAAAAACTGAATGAATGAGCAAAGTAAACAGAAACAGTCTCATAGATACAGAGGAAAAACAGGGTTGCTAGTTGGGAGGGGGCCAGGATGAGGGAGAAGGGGAAGGGATTAGACAGCATAAATAGATAACTACTATATTGCCACAGGGATATGAAAGACAGTTCAAGGAATATAATAACATTGTAAATATTTTGTGGGGTGTCAGATGGTCACATGTCTTGTTAGGGAGACCACTTCATGGATGGAATAGAGGCTTGATCACTGCACTGTATACCTGAAACCAATGTTGTATAATATTGTATGCCAACTGTAATTGATTATATAGATAGTCACGGGATGTGGATTATACTGTGGAATTGTAATAGATATGTATGATATGGGGGGAGAAGTGGGGTCGCGAATTGGGGGAGGAGGGTTGTCACTTTGAGGAGTAAAAAGTATAACTATTGCACTGTGTTGTAGACCTAAAGCTATTTAAGAAAAAAAAAATGTTTATTTCACAATAAAAGAATAAAAGAATAAAAAAAAAACTTGAATCCAAGAATAAAAAACAAAAAAAAACAATGGTGGTATTAATAAATATAATTTTTCCTACTGTGTAATAAAATGTGTCAAAATTTAGAAGATTTGCATAACTCTTGGAATCATTATTTTCCAGATGACCAACATTTGATGTTACAAATTCAGATACGGGTAAAAGAACCATTCAAAATGCAAGTGAGACCAATGGAATTTAATGTTACAAAGAACAAAAAGTTCACTCATATGATACCAGATTCCACATTGCAATTAACCTGTAAGAAACTTCCACTTACCAAATTTTAGTGTAATATCAAAGAATACCCATTTCAATTTAAATTTCACATATGACTTCATTTCCAAAGTATAATATTATTATTCAGGAATGTTTATTCTTCATTTATTACTACTCTTAATCACCTTTTATTATTTCTTTCCAAATACTGAACACACTTTACTTCCCTCCATCATAAATTAAAGGACAATTATACACAATTATCTGAAAAGGTCTTTTATTCAAGTACTCCTTTTTCCAATTAAAAATTTATTTGCATCCAGATTGCTTTCATATTCTACAAGAATACCACACGCACACAAAATATATATGTGTAATATACGCATTGATACATACAAGTTCTGACAAGTTCGCGAACTCATCCTATAAAAAGTGCTACATACCTCATTGCTGAATATCACTATGGTCACCTTCAAAGTACTCCCCTTGGGAAGCTATGCACTGACGCCAGTGCCTAGTCCACCCCTCAAAGCAATTTTGGAACTCTTTTCCTGGACTGGCCATCAGAGCTGTCATCGTATTACCCTTGATGTCCTGAATGTCATCAAAATGTCTTCGTTTCAACATTTTCTTTATCTTCAGGTAAAGAAGGAAGTCAATGGGGGCCAGAGCAGTTGATAGAGAGGGTGTTCCAATACAGTGATTTGTTGACTGGCTAAAAGTGCCCTGTGAACTGGTGCACTGTCACGATGCAAAGGCTGTGAACTATTGGAGAAAAGTTCAGGTCATCTACTTTTTCACACGGCCTTTTCAGCACTTCCAAATAGTAAACTTGGTTAACTGTTTGTCTAGGTGGTACAAATTCTTAATGAATAATCCCTCTGATATCAAAAATGGTTAGAAACAGTACTGCAACAAATTCGCAGATTTAATTGTCAAACCTCGTATATCATGATAGATTGAACTCAGAAGGAGATAAGAGAATCTAGCTGTCTTCCATTAAACCAAACATTAAAGAGATTTGAAAAAATGTAATAAAACCAATGCAACTCTTCTCACTACTTTGAAAACAGTTATTTCTAATATAAAATGTTATGTTATTATGCATGGGTTTATTTCTTTTTTTTTTAAGATTTTATTGGGGAACTGGGGGAGGGGAACAGTATTGGGGAATTGGGGAAGGGGAACAGACAAGTTGCTGTCCTTTTGTTCTTCAGTCTAGTTTCGCAGGACGTTGCTTCACTGGCCCATGTTGGTATCGTCACTGCGCTCTTCCTGGATGAGGCAGATTGGTCGCCAGCATCTGAATGTCACCTACCGCGGCTATTGGCAGCTCACGCTGGCTGCTGGCCGCTCACACTGGCTGCCGGCCACTCACTGTAGCCTATGGCAGCCCACTGCAACAGGGGCTGCAGCATACACCATGACGGGCGCTCGCGCAGCCCAGCTCCAGGTGGAGCTGTTGTTGGCTGTAGAGGACAGTGTCACTGGCCCTCATATATGGGATCCGAACCGGGGCCAATGGCATCCCAAAACCAGCTCTTAACCAATGCGCCACTCGGCCAGCCCAGCATGGGTTTATTTCTAAATGAGTAACGTTTTAATTTCTCAGTTTTAATTTATAATATGGTCAATTAATGAACAGGTCCAATAACCCACATCAACAAAAACTTTTTGGAATCATCATTAAGAGCACAAAGATATCCTGAGCCAAATCTGTTCTAGATTTACCTTGTACATTTCATGATCCTGATCTGGAATTCACCTTTTCTCCAGTTGTTTTTGGTTTGCATACTAGGGAAAACACATCTTTAAAAATACTTTCATAATCCAGATTAGAAATTTGCATTGTAGAAACCAAAATTCTGAAATTTAATAATGGAGTGTTTTTTTAATTTTATCCAATTGTTTTTCTCTTAAAACCTTCTCTTAAAGGTCATCTGTTACCATATTTCAATAGCTAATAAAACTACTATTCAAAAAATTCAAAATCATACAAAACACACTAAGCATAACACATGTTCTATTTCATTCCAAATTAAGAGTTTGTTTTGGGGCCGGACGAGTGGCGTATTGGTTAAGAGTTGGCTAGGGAGCACAAGCTCTAAGCAGCAGGGCCGCCGGTTCGGATCCCAAATGGGCCAGTGATACAACGCCCTCTACAGCTAAGATGGTGAACAACAGCTCCACCTCGACCTGGGCTGCCATGAGTTGCCAGCGACATGTAGGCTGCAGCAGGGCTGCAATGAGCAGCCATAAGCTATCGTGAGTGGCCAGTAGCCAGCGTAAGTGGCCAGCAACCAGCGTGAGCTGCCCAGTGAGCCAACGTGAGAGGCCGTCCAACAACCAGCGACAGATCTGCCTCAGCCATGAAGAGCACAATAATCACAATACCAACATGTGCCAGTGAAGTGCTGACCTCCACAACTAGGCTAAAGAACAAAAGGACAGCAACTTGTCTGTTCCCCTTCCCGGATTCCCCAACGCTGTTCCCTCCCCCAATTCTCCAATAAAAGAAAAAAAAGTTTGTTTTGTCAGTAATTCTTACAATTTTAAATTAGATTATACCACTATAAAAAAGTAAAACTTTCATATAAGTAACTTCTTTCTGAGAATCATGTTCTTTCAAATGATAGATGGATGGATGAATTTTCTGAAGGAAGGCAAATAAATCGATATTGATAACATAGGCAAGTCAATATCCCTCCCTATATATACATTTTTCATCTACAAAATAAAAACCAAACAAAATATTCTAAACCACCCTTAACTCAGCTCTAAGAATTAAATGCTGTTGACACGAATGTTGAGAGAAATCAATTGGCAAACACCAGAGAGCAGCTCTATCTTCTGATTAATTTTTTAAACTTTGGAAAATCTGAGGGTGAAGGACAAAAAAAAAAGCTAATACAGCTATTCAATGAACAATTTGAGATGTTGCTTCCCCACCTTACTCATTTTTTTAGATGAATCAAAACGAGGCTAAGATCAACTTTCACAGGTTCCATTTATAACTGCTAATTACTGTATAGTGAGAAAAATCATGGAATTGAAAATATGATCAATGTGAAACACATCGTATCAAGTTAACCTTCAAATGCATATTTTAAAGACATTATCACTCTAATATTCGTTTCATTGTAGTAGTCTTCTATGCTTTTGATTCTTTGAGTTTACACTCAGTCTGAGAGCTATTTTCCTACACACATAAATTTTCTTGATATTACAAAAGTCTCAATGGTGTACAGATATTACCTTTGGAGCAAATAATTTCCCAAGCAAATGCAAGAGTTATAGTACCTACCTTCATATTATAAATAAATTTTATTGTATTTTTCAAATAAATCAAATGCAAAAATAAAGATGTCCTCATAAATAAGGTAGACATCCAACAGAAAAAAATCCATTAAAATATACTAAAGTTTTACACTTAAACAGGACTCACAGAAATTAACATTTAATTTCAAACAATACAGTTTTATTTCCAAAATGCACATTATTATCTTTCAGGAATGTTTCTCATTTATAACTCTTTCTTCTTTATTTTTATTACTTTCCCTTTTATCACATTTCTACTGTTTCTTTCAATATAATGAAACACAACTTTATTTTTCTCCTTCATAAACCAAAGGACATGAAAAATACAAATTTCATTATCATTCTTATGTAAAAATTGTTATTTAAATATGTAAGGAAAATAATATTCTTCAAACTGGAAGTGAATAACTACTTAACAATAAATTCTAGCTCAATAATACTACATGATTTGTTAAAAGACAACCAGGTAAGCTTGTTAAAATTTTTAACTACCTAAATTTATACTAGTATCAGCAATAATTAATCAAGTTGTCTTTTACATTCCTTCATCAGAGTTACTTAAATGCTAATTATTTTATATTCATTATTTTTTACAACTTCTATGGTCATGTTTTACCGGGATTTTAGATGAGTGTTTGTGGCTAACTTTCCCCCCATATCTGTTCTTTTACAGTAACAACAGTTTTAACCAGGCATATGGCCACCCTGGTAAAACCACATGTCTCAGCCTCAAAACAGTACAAAAAAAGACCCACACATACATGGACAACTGATTTTTGACACAGGCACCAAAACAATTCAATGGAGAAAGGATAGTTATTCCAAAAGCTGGAACAATTAGATATCCACATGCACAAAAAAAAAAAAAAAAAAAAAAAACTTCCAACCATATCTCATGCTGTATGTATATAAAATTTAACACAAAAACAAGCACAGACCTAAATATTAAAACTATAAAAGTTATAGAAGAAAACACTGGTAAACATGGGTTATGGAAATATTTTAGGTAAGACTCTAAAAGCATAATCCATAAAAGAATAAACAAAATAGATAGTATGTAAATTTAAAAACTTCTTTAAAAGATACTGTTTAGACTATGAAAAGACAAAACTGGGGAAAAAATCTTTATATCTGATAAAGGAACTGTATATGTAATATATAAAGAACTTCAAAAACTCAGTAAAAACCATCAATAAATACTCCAATTTAAAAAATGGGAGAAGATTTGGAAAGATACTTCACCAAATATGATATGCTGAAGGCAAATAAGTACATGAAAAGATGCTCACATCATTAGTGATTAGAGAAATACAAATTAAAATCACAATGAGATACCAACAGACCCTTATTAAAAAGGTTACTATTTTAAAAGAATGACCATAAGAATTTAAGAATTTAAAAAAAGAATGAGGGACCAACCGAGTGGCTCAGTTGGTTAAGAGCGCTAGCTCTGAGCAACAGGGTGGCCGGTTAGATTCCTACATGGGCCAGTGAGTTGCGCCCGAGCTGAGCTGCTGCTGAGCTGGGGACAGGTGGACGTATTGCTCCACGGTTAGAGTGTGTGCTCTTAGCCACAAGGTTTCCCATTTGATTCCCGCATGGGATGGTGGGCTATGCCCACCTGCAAGTAAAATTGAACACAGCACCTTGAGCTGAGAGGCCATGAGCTGCTGATGGGCAGCCAGATGGTGACTGGACTTGGAGCTGAGCTAGCTGAGCCCTCCACAACTAAGACTGAAGGACAACAACTTGGCTGGTCCCCTTCCCCATTCCCTAATAAAAATCTTAAAAAAAGAAAGAAAAAAAAAGAATGACCATACCATGTGTTGGTAAGAACACAGAAAACTACAACACTCATATACTACTAAAAGGAATGTAAGATGATATGTCTTTGGAAAGCAGGTTGTTGGTAGTTTCCTAAAAAGAAACATAGGCCTACCATATTATTTAGCCATTCCATTCCTAGGTATTTGGCCAAGAGAAAAGAAAGCATAAGTTCATACAAATACTAGTATACAAATCCTCATAACAGCCTTATTTGTAATATCCAAAAACTGGAAACAACCTAAATGTCCAAAAACTGTGGTAAACAAATTATGATATATCTATCCAATGGAATACTACTTAGTAATCAAAATAAAAAAAGTATGATTAATACACAGGAGATCTCAAAATAACTATGCTGAGTAAAAGAAGACAGGCACACACCCCTACCTTCCCCTCACCACCCCCCAAAAAAGACATACTGTATAATTTGGTTTATATAAAGTTCTAGAAACAAAAACAAATCTGTAGTAACAGAAAGTAGATTAGTGATTGCATGGAGCGAGGGATGGGGCAGGATGGAAGGATTACAAAAGGGCACCAGGAAACAAATGATGAATATATGTTCATAATTCTGATTGAGAAGATGGTTTCACAGGTATACACAGGCCAAACTTACCAAACTATACTCTCTATACTCTCTAACTCTGTGGATCTCACAATTTAACACTTCACTATATATACTGTTTCAATCACCATACTGCATTTGTTCAGGTATCCTCAATCAGGTTATAAACTTCATGTAAAAGGAGAACAGATTTATTTTTTTAGAACATACTCAACACCCATTTTCTGGATGCAAAACACTGAATTAAGTGATATTTACGGTTCTTTTCTACTCTTCAGATTTAGTGCTGAGCTAGGTAAATAAAAGTATTTCATAGATACACCATGGTTGAGAAATACATCTAAAAGGGGCAAAAAATAAATAAATAAACCAAAGAGAGCATCTATAGATGTCTCTAGAGATACAGACAGCATATAAGAAGTTTTCTGTGCTTTGATCAAGTCTGATGTAGGATAATAAATTCAGGACCATACCTAGAAGTACAGTTTGCTCCTTGACTTACAATGTGGTTACATCCTGATAAACCCATCCGAAGTTGAAAATATCCGGTCAAAACTGCATCTATGGGCCGGCCGAGTGGCGCATTGGTTAAGAGCTGGTTTTGGGATGCCAGCGGCCCCGGTTCGGATCCCACATGTGAGGGCCGGTGACACTGCCCTCTACAGCTAACAACAGCTCCACCTGGAGCTGGGCTATGTTAGCCCCGGCGACAGTGTAGGCTGCAGCCCCTGCTGCAGTGGGCTGCCGTGGGCTACTGTGAGTGGCCGGCCGTGGGCTACTGTGAGTGGCCGGCAACCAGCGTGAGCGGCTGGCAGCCAGCGTGAGCTGCCAATAGCCACGGTGAGTGACCACAGAGGCCACTGACACATCTGCCTCATCCGGGGAAGAGTGCAGTGATGATGCCAACATGGACCAGTGAAACAATGTCCTCCGCAACTAGACTGAAGAACAAAAAAGACAGCAACTTGTCTGTTCCCCTTCCCCAATTCCCCAACGCTGTTCTCCTCCCCCAATTCCTCAATAAAATCTTTAAAAACAAAAAACAAAAAAAAAACTGCATCTAATACACCTGACCTACCGAACATCATAGCTTAGCCCAGCCTACCTTAAATGCGCTCAGGACATTTACATTAGCCTACAGTTAGACAAAACTCATCTCACTGCTACTTCCCAGCATCACAAGGGAGTATGGTACCACATATCACTAGCCTCGGAAAACATAAAATTCAAAGTTCAGTTTCTACTGAATGTGTATAACTTTTGCACCATAGTAAACTTGAAAAATCATAAGTGAAACCAATTAAGTTCGGGACCATCTGATATACCCCCTTCCTTGATCCCTGGAAGACATTTTTATGAGTTCTCAGACATAATCCGTCTTAATATGCCATACTATAAGAAGGGAGAAGAAAGATTTTGACCCTATTCTATCCCAATTCACTTTATTGCACTCAGCTTTCTTCAGCAAGAAGACAAGTATTACTAGAAATTATAATTTCCTTTAGATGAAGATTATTTGCAGTGATCCCAATTTAATAAGCCTAAAACAACAACAACAACAACAAAAACAGTAAGTATCCAGTAAAATCTATTTCAGGACAAAATAATGAAAACCTAACCTTAGGAGCCAAAAGTTTTTGAACTAGAATGTCATATTCTTATGAACAACGATTTAGTAATTTTAGACAGTTTAGCTCATCAGTCGAAATAGCATTATTTGTTTGACCTAATCCAAAAAGTAAAACTGGTGCTCCTTTTTAAAACATAAACAATGCCCAATTCCTTTGCTATAGAAATTACATGAATACTTTAACAATGAAATTTGTTATAATGTATTACATAGTTAATAACTGGAAAACCTAACAATTTAAGAAACAAATCTTATCTAAATAAACTATGTATATACTTCTCATTATAAAACAGATTCAAAGCATACCTATAAAATGCAAAGCTGTAAACATGCATATATACAACATGGCTACAAAGCAGAAACCTTGTTATCAATATTAATATGCTGTCATTTACTCAGCTGGCCAGGCACCATTTAATCTTCACAACTTTATAATAACAGCATTATTATTAAGCCCGTTTTGTAGATGACAATACTGAGGCTTACCAGAGTTAAGCAATCTAGCCAAGAAAATTCCAGAATAAAATCAATCAAATTTGTCTTTTAACTGAAAGAGTCCACAGTAAAACCAATGTTAAAACAATTTCTTGAAACAAGAAGAGCTTTAATAGAGATGATGCTTTAACTCAGGTCAGTTAAACATTTTCTGTAAAGAGCCAGATAGTATTTATTTTAGGCACTGTGGGCCATGCAGTCTCTGTCACAACTACTCAACTTTGCCATTGAGGTACAAAAGTGACCAGACAAAAAAATGAATGAGCACGGCTCTGTTCCAATAAACTTTATTTATGTACAGTGAAATTTGAATTTCATATAATATTCATGTGTCATAAAATACTATTCTTTTTACTTCTTCCCCAAACCATTTTAGCTCACAGGCTGCACAAAAACAAGCTGTGAGCCAGATTTGGCCCAGGGGAGTCACAGTTTCCTGATTCCAGTTTTAACTGAAAAGTTAAATATTAACAAAATAATATAAGTACAGTTGACCCTTGGACAGAATTTGGACTAGGGGCCACCAACCCCCACCCACACACTTGAAAATTCACGTGTGTGTGTGTGTGTGTGTGTGTGTGTTTCTTTTTTTTTATTTTATTTTTATTAAATTGATTGGGATGACACCAGTTAGTAAAATTATATAAAATTCAAGTGTATAATTCTATAATACATCATCTATACATAATTGCACTGTCAGTTCTCCTTACATCACCATTTTGACTCCCTAAAAATTTAATTGTCCCTCACTATCTACAGGGTATTAGTTCCAGGACCCCCCACAGACACCGAAATCTGTAGATGCTCAAGTCCCCTATATAAATTGGTGTAGATCCATGCATACAGTTGTCCCTCAGCATCAGCGGAAACCTAGCTGTGGACTGAAAAAGTAGAGGTATTTACTGAAAAAAATCCATGTACAGAGGACCCACACAGATTAAACCCATGTTGTTCATGGGTCAACTGTATAACATACTATTATTTAAACATAAATAACATTTTAAGTAATTAGTTTCAAATAACTGCTTCATGTATTATTTCTGTGATATATGTATATATATATATATATATATATCAGTATTTAGAATTACAGTACCTTTTCTCTGATACCACTTTTAATTTGCTCATCTTGAGTTACTTCATTTCACCATTGCAGACAATCTAAAAAATAAAAAAAAGTAATATTAAACACAGAATTCTGTTTTATATATATTAGATGTCATAAAAGTGATACAACTGCAAGCTTTTATTATGGGTAACACAAGATAACACTGGAAACCTCCCCAATTCCCCAATAAAATTAAAAAAAAAAAAAAAAAAACCTCTGGGAGATGAAATGAAAAAAGTTCTATTTAAAGCTATAAAAAATGATAAACTGGGCCGGCCGAGTGGCGCAGTGGTTAAGCACTGGCTTGGGAAGCTAGCGGCCCCAGTTCGGGTCCCGCATATGAGGGCCAGTGACACTGCCCTTAAAAAAAATGATAAACTTTATTAAACAAAAACCTGTTCATTCAAAAAACCCTGTACAGAGAATACATAAAACTCCTGCTATGTGCAAAACTCCAGTGGCTTAGCAGATGAAGACGTTCTCAACAGGTGTCTGAGCTGAAAGGTGAATCACAGGAGTATTTTCACACAGTGGGTCAGATTCTGCTAAGCGCTAGGAGGATGAAGAATGGCTGCTGAAACCAGCCAACTTAGCAAACACTTGTTATCACATGAAACAACTGAACAGCTCTCTGCAAGGCCTTAAGAGAAAATATTTTGACTTCAAGTGACAAGATCCTTGGGGGGAAAAAAAATCATGTGACAAAAGGAAATCATAAAATGTTCCTATTTCTGCTTGGGCTCAAGAGCTGAAAAGGATATCTGCAAATCTCAAGTCTGCTAATCTAGAGGAACAAAATTATAAAACAAAATTAAACAGTATTTTCCCTTCTTTTCACACAACTGCAAAAATGAATGAGCAACTCTTTCTCTGAATCTTCTGCTCAGGCTGAGAACTTGACTTTGAGGAGGAAGAATTTTATGTATGATTATACACACAAGAAGAGATTTACTGATCTGTCCCTAAGAAAGTTCTGGATTTCTATGAAAGAGTACTGTCCTGAAAAATCACAGGAAATAAACATCTGGCTGCAAGTTTTCAACTTTTTATGTAAGGAATTTTTTGTTGTTGTTTAACAAGCATCAAGAACAAGGAGGAAATCTGGGCCGGCCGAGTGGCACATTGGTTAAGAGCTGGTTTGGGGATGCCAGCGGCCCCAGTTCAGATCCCACATACGAGGGCCAGTGACACTGCCCTCTACAGCTAACAACAGCTCCACCTGGAGCTGGGCTATGCGAGCCCGGGCAACGGTGTTGGCTGCAGCCCCTGCTGCAGTGGGCTGCCATAGGCTACAGTGAGTGGCCGGCAGCCAGTGTGAGCGGCTGGCAGCCAGCATGAGCTGGCAATAGCTGCGGTGAGCGACCATCCAGAGGCCAGCGACCAATCTGCCTCATCCGGGAAGGGCGCAATTACAATACCAACATGGGCCAGTGAAGCAACATCCTCCACAACTAGACTAAAGAACAAAAGAACAGCAACTTGTCTTGTTCCCCTTCCCCAGTTCCCCAACACTGTTCCCCTCCCCCAATTCTCCAATAAAATCTTTAAAAAAAAAAAAAAGAACATGGAGGAAATCATCTCATATCAGCTGAAAGTGAAATCTGTGAATGGTTATTTCAAGTTCATCAAAAGAAAGCAAAAATAAGTTTCATATTTTGTGGGTGTCAGATGGTCACATGTCTTGTTAGGGAGACCATTTCATGGATGGAGTAGAGGCTTGATCACTGCACTGTACACCTGAAGCTGATGTTGTATAATATTGTATACCAACTGTAATGGAATATATAGATAGTCACGGGATGTGGATTGTACTGTGGAAGGGAGTCAGAGGAAGAGTAATAGATATATATGATATGGGGGGAGGGGAGTGGGGTGGAGAACTGGGGGCGGGGGGTTGTCACTTTGAGGGGTAAAAAGTATAACTATTGCACTGTGTTGTACACCTGAAACTAATTAAAAATAAAAACAAATAAAAAACAAATAAAAAAACAAATACAGCAAAAACAAAACAAAACTATGGTACATTTACACAATGGAGTATTACTTGGCCATAAAAAAGAAAGAAATCTTATCATTTGCAACAACATGGATGGACCTAGAGAACATTACACTAAGTGAAATAAGTCAGACTGAGAAAGACAAACACCATATGATCTCACTTATATGTAGAATCTAAAGAACAGAATAATTGAGCAAACAAACCATAAATAGACTCAGGGATATAGAGAAAAAACTGATAGTTGCTAGATGAAACGGGGATAAGGGGATGGGGGAGAAGGTAAGGAGAAAACACAAATTGGTAGTCACAATATAGTCACAGGGATATGAAAGACAGTTTGGGAAATATAATCAACAACACTGTAAAAATCATGTAAGGTACCAGACGGGCACTGGACTTATCAGGGGGATCACATCATAGACTGTGTAGATGCCTGACCACTGTGCTATACACCTGAAACTGAAATAGAATAATATTCAATGTCAACTATGAACACACACACACACACACACACACACACACACACACACACTCATGAGATGTGAAGTACAGCATAGGGAAGGTAATCCATGGAATTGTAACAGCTATATACGATGTCAGAGGGGTAGTAGATTGGGGGGCGGTTATCAATTTGTGAGGATTGTAAATGTCTATTACGTTTCTTTAATACCTGGAACTAAAAATATAAAAATAAATAAAAAAACATTAGACCTAAAAAAAAAAATGTTTCATATGACAGAGGAAAAACTTCATTCTTTATTTTTAGTTTTAAAAAATAACAAGTTTGGGCCGGCTGAGTGGCTCGGTTGGTTAAGAGTTGGCTTAGAGCACGTGCTCTGAGCAACAGGGTCGCCAGTTTGATTTCCACATGGGCCAGTGATGCTGCGCCCGAGCTGAGTTGTCGTTGAGCTGCTAACAGGTGGTAGGATGCCTCACGTGGTGTAACAAGATTGCCTGTTCAATAACTAAGACTAAACTTGGCACCTTGAGCTGAGCTGCCGCCCGGATGGCTCAGTGGATAGGGCGTGCACTCTTAACAACAAGGCTGCCAGGTTTGATTCCCACATGGGATGGTGGCTACACCCACCTGCAACTAAAACTGAACACAGCACCTTGAGCTTAGAGGCCATGAGCTGCCAACGGGCAGCCAGATGGCAACTGGCGCAACGAAGACTGAAGAACAACAACTTGGCTGGTCCCCTTCCCCAATTCTGCAACACTGTTCCCCTCCCCTAATTCCCCAATAAAATCTTAAAAATAAATAACAAGTTTATTGTACAAAGCCTTTTAAAAGGTAAATAAGACTTCAAAATTTAACACTTTGTGCATCAAAAGACATTAACAAGAAGTGAAAAGACAACCTACAGAATAAGAGAAAATATTTGTAAATCATATATATGATTAGGGTTTAATATCCAGAATATAACAAGAACTCCTAATCTCAACAACCAAAACATAACCCAATTTAAAAATGGGCAAAGGACTTGGAATAAACATTTCTCCAAAGAAGATGTACAAATAGCCAATAAGCACACAAAAAGATGCTCAACATCACTAGTCGTTAGGGAAATGCAAATCAAAATCAAAATATTACCTCATACTTACTATGATGTCTATAATTTTTTTAAAAAAGGTAAATAACAAGGACTGTCGAGAATGTGGATAAACTGAAACCCTCATACGCTGCTGACAGGAATGTAAAATGGTACAACCACTGTCGAAAACAGTTTGGCAGTTCCTCAAAAAGCTAAAAATAGAATTTCTAATGACCCAGCAATTCTACCCCTAGATATATGCCCAAAATAACTGAAAACAGGGACTCAAACATATAAGTGTACACCCATGTTCATAGTAGCATTATTCACAATAGCCAAAAGGTAGAAACAACCCAAGTGTCCACTAACAGATGAATGGACAAACAATATGTGTTCTATAGGTACAATGGAATATTATTCTATCATAAAAAGGAATGTTCGGAGACCTACAACATGAAAACAATGTGCTAAATGAAATAAGCCAGAAACAAAATAACAGATATTAAAGTGCTTTGCTTCCATTTATATGAAACATCTAGACTAGGCATATTCATAAGATATAAAGTACATTAGAGATTACCACAGGTGAAGGGAAGAAGGAATGGGGAGTCCCAGCTCCATGGTAATTACACAGTGCCTGTTTGGGGTGATGAAAAAGTTTGGAAATACACAGTTGTGATGGTTGTACAACATAATGAATGTAATTAATGCCACTGAATTATAAGCTTAAAAATGGTTTAAAAGGCAAATTTTATGCTAGATACATTGTGCCACAATAAAATATTACAAAAAAATTATTTTACAATATTTATTTAAACTAAGTTTATCAAGCCTATCTTTAAAAAAAAAACAGAAGCCACTTACTTAACAGAAATTTATTACCTTTACTATATGCATATTTAAAGTTTATGAAAGATATTAGTTTCCAGAATGGTAAATTAAGTTAATCACCTGTTTGCTTTTCAAATAAGATTTATTAAAGTCTTTTTTGTTGGCGTTCAATAAAAATGAAACTATTTTTGTACATACCATATACACAAACCATGTTTTATTAGTAGCTTGTATAGTAAAAATGTGTGGTAAGCCTCCTAGACCTACTTGGATAGAGTAAAAAAATAAATAAATGAATAAAGTAGGAAATTTAAGAAAAGGAAAACCTTTTTTTTTTTTCTATCTGCATAACTAGCTCACATCAGAGTTTATATCCGTTGGTAGACTAATTAGATGGCCAAAATAATTAGATGCACAGAAACAATGTCATTCTCTATGAAAAGAGCATTAGCAATCATTACTGGAGTACCATATAAGACCTAAAATTTCCAATGCTGCCGGACAGCTTTGAGCCTCACAGGGCCCCCGAGGCCTAATGCGAGTTCTCGCCATCCTGCCATATGTGCCCCACCCAGTGGGAAAGGCTCCTCAGCTAGCTAGTTCCACCATCAGCCAAACCAGTTGTATTCCATTCACTCCTAAACCTAACGAATTTCAGTTCCCTTCCAGCTCTCAGAATTATTCAAACTAATCACATCCTCCCATAGTGAAGAGGTGGAGGGGGTGTCACTTCGTCCTTTTGTTACTACAAAGCCCGCCTCCCATAGACCCTGTGTCTGGTTCACTCTATTCCCAAGTGTAGCCCCCATGTGGCATGCAGTATGTTGCTTTCCCAAGCTGTATACACATGACTAACAAATTCTGTCAATCTCATCTGACCAGTGTCAGATAGTACCCATCTCATACCATTTCAACAGAAAATCCCTCCTTCACTGGTGGATTAAATTGGAGGTGATAAGAACAATTATACCTAAACTTTCTGTTCAAACTAATATTACAGCTGTAGAGATTATAATTTTTATGGAGTTGTTCCCTGAGACCTAAAAATTATTTCATGGATCCTCTAAGGTATGAAGATTGAGAAAGGTTAGTCTAGTGTCTCATAGGCGGGGCTCATGCAGACCAAATCGGGTCCTAGGCCACTGTGGTTCTATAGCTGGTAGTATAGCAGGAGGTTCCTGATCACCATAGCCTCCTGACTACAACAGTTTCCTGACTTTAAAAGAGCAGTGTGGTTCTAGCAATTAAGATCCAGGAGCAATTTTGCAATTACAACAGGCGGCCCCTTAATCATAAGAGAAACAATACCTCCCTTGGTTTTTCAGATCTGTGCAGAGGTTTTGGGAGTTGTTCCTTGACTCTCAACCTACAGTCTCTTTCTGTAGATCTCTGAACAATTCTGTGAACCACTTAATATCTGTGCCAGACATTGATTTATTGCCCCTCATCTCCAAATTCACTTTTTGCCTGTTCAGTGAAAATGGATTTATTCCCTTAAAATATCCACTTCTTTGCCAACTGATATGATACTCAGCTTTGCCAAGAGGGCACTGGAAAGACATTGCAGGGAAAAGGATTTTGCTTCTGGTTCCTGTGTGCTCACTTGGCTGCAGCAGACAAGGCTTCGCCAGGACCCACTTCTGCCACAAGGACGGCTTCTGCAGCAACAGGCTCCTGCAGCACGTGCAGCTTCTCCAACAGGAGGCCAGGCAGTTTGGTGCAGAGTGCCTCTGGCAAGGCATCTCCCCATAAACAGCGTTCCCTGGCACCCTAGAGGGTGGATATCTGGCAAATTCTACTAGTGTCCCCATAGCTACTTGCCTTGACCTTGTCCTTTTCCAACAAGGTCTAAACCTCAATGGGGGAGGGTGATCCACTCTATCTCAGCCGTGGGAGCAGTAACTGCTCTTTATATCAGCTATCCCTATATTCCTTAAAGGTATCTTTTTTTCTTACTGATAAATCCTTCATTGCTCCAATCTCCTGTTAGAATCCAATAATTCTTTATATAAATCTTCCTGCGTGGTTTCTATCTCCTGATTGGACCAGGCTGATATATCCCCACAATTCTCTAAGCTTCTAGTACCATATGGTAAATAAACCCTCTCTGCTTACGGTATCTAGAGTAGATCCTGTTCTCCACAACTGAATCTTCACTGTTTTCTTTGTCAACAAAAAAATGGGGCATTGAGGGAATCGTACAATATCCTCAGAGATTAGATAAATCTGTGACATCATTTTTTTAATTAGGAAGGGATACAAATTATGCATAGCCAGAGTTAAGAATGGCTACTGATGCCACTGGGATATGAAAAACAGTTTGGGGAATATAATTAATAATGTTGTAAATATTCTGTGGAATGTCAGATGGTCATAGGTCTTGTTAGGGAGACCATTTCATGGATGGAGTAGAGGTTTGATCACTGCACTGTATAACTAAAGCGGAGGTTGTATACCTACTGTAATTGAATATATATAGTCACGGGATGTGGATTATACTGTGGAAGAGAGTCAGAGGAAGAGTAATAGATATATATGATATGGGGGGGAGTGGGGTGGCGAACTGGGGGTGGGGGGTTGTCACTTTGAGGGGTAAAACGTATAACTAGTGCACTGTGTTGTACACCTGAAACTAATTAAAAATAAATAATTTTAAAAAAAAGAATGGCTACTGAGGGGCCGGCTGAGTGGCACGGTGGTTAAGTGCTGGCTTGGGAAGTCAGCGGCCCCGGTTCAGGTCAAACATATGAGGGCCAGTGACACTACACTCAAAAAAAAAAAAAAGAATGGCTACTGAGGATTATATTTCCAGGTCAGTCTACTAAATATTTTAATTGTAATATTAACTCCATCTTAGGCTATTATCATTCCTGTTATGCCTAACCAAGTATTTAAAAACTTACTCTCAATGTAGCCACTTCACACTCAAGAAAGTGGCTATAATAAAAAAAGAAAAGGGGCGGGGGGTGCGACCAAGTAGTTCAGTTGGTTAAGAGCTCGCTCAAGAGTGCGAGCTGAGGGCCGGCCAAGTGGCATGGTGGTTAAGCGCTGGCTTGGGACACCAGTGGCCCCGGTTCAGATCCCATGTATGAGGGCCAGTGACACTGCCCTCTAAAAAAAAAAAAGTGCAAGCTGAGCTCTGAGCAACAGCAGTTCGATGCCCAGCCCAAGCTGAGCTGCCACTGAGCTGCCAATAGGTGGCAGGATGGTTCAGCTAAAAAAAAAAAAAAAAAAAAAAAACAACACAGGTAGTGTTAGCAAGGCTGTGGAGAAACTGAAGCCTCATACATCCGCTGATGGGAATGTAAAATGGTACAGCTGCTTTGGGAACATTCTAGTAGTGCCTCAAAAGGCTAAACATAAAGTGCCCATATGACTCAGAGATTCCATTTCTAGGTATATATCCAAAGAAATGGAAACCTAGCCACACAAAAACTTGTACATGGGCCAGCCGAGTGGCGCAGTGGTTAAACACTAGCTTGGGAAGCCAGCGGCCCCCGGTTCAGGTCCCACATATGAGGGCTAGTGACACTGCCCTCAAAAAAAAAAAACTTGTGCAAAAATGTTCATAGCAGCATTATTCATAATTACCAAAAAGTGGAAATAACCCAAATGCCTATCAGTGGATGAATGGATAAATTATATGTGACAGTGGATGAATGGATAAATTATATGTGATACATCCATACAATGGAATATTACTCAATGATAAAAAGAAAGTACTGATATGTGTTACCTGGATAGACCTTGAAAATAGTGTGTTAAATGGAGAAAGCCAGTCATGGAAGACCACATCCTTACACGATTCCATTTATGTGAAACATTCAGAATAGGTAAATCTATAGAGGCAGAAAGTAGATTAGTGGTTATCTAGGACTAGGGGGGATGGAGATGGGTGTGGGAGGAGAGGCTAAAGGAGTGTGGGGTTTCTTTTTGGGGTAATAAAAATGTGATAAAACTGATTGTGGTGATGGTTGTACAACTCTGTGAATAATATATTAAAAGCCACTAAATTGTATACTTTAAATGGGCAAATTGTATAGTATGTAATATCTCAACAAAGCTGTTAAAACAAAACAAAAGCTTAGTCTCTACAGGAACTTTCATAATTCAACCATTTCTAAATTAGGGTTAGGGACTTATGTCCTCTTATCTCAGTGCCTACTTTCCATGATAGAATACTATACCTTTTTACACAAAAGCAAAACTTCTGATTCATCTGGGTCTTTGAGAAATGTATTCTGAGTTATTTGTACACAGAGGTTTAAAAGAAAAAAAAAACATGCATTAAAAACAAAATATCTATGCTGGGCCGGCCGAGTGGTGCATTGGTTAAGAGCTGGCTTGGGACGCCAGCAGCCCCAGTTCAGATCCTACATATGAGGGCCAGTGACACTGCCCTCTACAGCTAACAACAGCTCCACCTGGAGCTGGGCTGTGCGAGCCCCGTTGACAGTGTAGGCTGCAGCCCCTGCTGCAGTAGGCTGCCACAGGCTACAGTGAGTGGCCAGCAGCGAGCGTGAGCAGCTGGCAGCCAGGTGAGCTGCCAAGAGCCGCGGTGAGCGACCATCCAGAGGCCAGCGACCTACCTGCCTCATCCAGGAAGAGCGCAATGACAATACCAACATGGGCCAGTGAAGCAACGTCCTCCACAACTAGACTGAAGAACAAAAGGACAGCAACTTCTCTGTTCCTCTTCCCCGATTTCCTAACGCTGTTCCCCTCCCCCAATTCCCCAATAAGATCTTTAAAATTTTAAAAACTCTATGCTGTCACCTAAAAATCCACAGCATACATTACCAATAGGGGAGTCTGTATGAGTTGACTTGTATATATTTAAAGATGGCTTGTACTAAAATTAAATGTGGGAATTTGACCTTAGCAGGAAATTATACAGCAAAATCAACTTCCTCAAGCTAACCCACACATAAGGAAAGGCAAGCAATTTTGTATACTCTAGCTCAAGAAAACTAAAAATTTTGGATTATCTGAATTGTTGAGATTTTCCTCAACTAGTATTAGTTCCAGAGCCCACGGACTCTAAAGACTGAAACCCTCAGTTCTCACTAGTTTCAGCCTGAAATCACACCCATGAGCCAAATCAGTAAATGCACGCACACACCAGGCATCATCATTTCATACATGTGAGCTGTCCTAACAAGCCATAGAAGAAATTCTGATACACACCCCAAAGCTAAAGTTGTATATTCTAAATATATAAATACTTCAAGTATACATGTTTTTTTAAATTTATTTCAATTCAAACTGCTAAAAAAAATGCAAAGAAACATACACTGTTCACACTCCAAAGTCCCATCTTTTAAACACAGTCTAAGGAAACGTGATTCCCTTTTGACTTGCCTTGCTTAAACCTGGTCCAGTGCCCATTTGACCAGAACAACTGCACTATTTTACTCTCATGTGTTTACAAATGGGTCTCCCTACAAGATATCATTAGATATCATTCCACTCTTTAAAAACATTTGAGAAACATTGCTCTAATCAACAATGATAAACTTTGCTATTAAATACTAGATATTGTTCCTGTGAGGGAAAGACTGCAATGAAAGACCTAGGTAGCTGGTTCAGCCATGGGAGATGGGGATACAACGACACTGAAAATGCATCACCTTTTGTTGGTTTTCTCTAATTGTTTCACCATCTGAAAAGAAGAAACCTCTTTCCAAGAACATAAAAGAGCTACTATCCCCACAAACACACACATCAGCTATGTCAGTGTGATGGAAAATTGCAAAGCCTAACTACTTAGAAAGAAAAATCCCATAAAATTTACGCTTGGCAACATCATCAAAGAAAAAAGTAAGAAACTTCAAGGGAAGGAGGTAAAATATATATATATAGATATATAGATATATATATATCTATATATATCTGTTGTGTAAAGAAAATAGGAATAACATTCCCAGCAGCAGGCAGATACAGATTATTACCACTTAAATTAAGAGAGAAATATATACACTAAACATGGTCTGTGTTTATTAACATATTGTAAATTACTATATTGACATAGATATTTTCATCTAGTTACCTTGATCATATGACATTCAATGATTAACTTGTGAATGTTTTAACCCAATCTGCAAACAAGTTTATGTCACATTTATTACCGTCATTAATTTTATCAAAAAATGTGGGTAAGAGTAAACCTATTAAAAGGTTATACAGTTTACCTTTCCTCATCTTGCATCCTCATTAAAAACATAAGTTTGGATGGTTCAAACCACTCCACAAAAGATGTTCTGGCACTTATAAAAGGTCTAATTAGTTCTGCTATGTGATGCTTTAATTATATTAAAACTAACAGGGTTGGGGGAGCAGAATCCCACTACACTTCAATTGAATTCGTTTGTTTAAAATAACTCTTCCCCAACTCAGATTCCAAATGACTACTTTTAGACTTAAACAAATGTCAAAATTCTTAAATATAGGATTACATTAGTGATAGAGAAGATTAAAATCCTACCTTGAAATACACCTTTTCCTTACCTCCAACCTATGACTCTGACTCATTAGAATGACTTAAGTTTTGTTTGTTTGTTTTAAGGGAAGTACCACAGCCAAAGTCAGCTCCCACTAATATCCCAATAAGAATCAAAATACACAAGATATGACGAACACAGAAAACTATACGGCATATAAAAAACAAATACCAAAATGACAGAAGTTCCTCCTTATCAATAATTACTGTTTTGGTTTTTTTGAGGGCAGTGTCACTGGGCCTCATATGTGGGACCGGAACCGGGCCGCTGGCTTACCAAGCCAGCGCTTAACCACCGCGCCACTCGGCTGGCCCATCAGTAATTACTTTAAATGGGGCCGGCCGAGTGGCGCGGTGGTTAAGCGCTGGCTTCGGAAGTCAGCAGCCCCGGTTCGGTCCCACATATGAGGCCCAGTGACACTGCCCTCAAAAAAAAAAAAAAAAAAAAAAAAAAAAAAACAACAACAACAATAATTACTTTAAATGTAAAACAGATTAAACTCTCCTATCTAAAGGCAGAGATCAGAATGGATCAAGAAAAAAACATGATCCAAATATATGCTCTCTACAAGACTCACTTTAGATACAAAGGCACAAGTAAATTGAAAGTGAAAGGATGGAAAGAGATATTCCATGCAAATAAATAGTAACCAAAAGACAGCAGGGGGTGGCTATACTAATATCAGACAAAATAGACTTTAGATCAAAAAAGTTACAACAGACAAAGGACCTTATATATTAATAAAAGATTCAAGAGAGCAAGAAGATATAACAATTATAAACATTCACACACATAACAGACCATCAAAATATATGAAGCAAAAATTGACAGAATTAAAGGGAGAAACAGATAATTCTACAATAACAGCTGGAGACTTCAATACCCTGTCCTCAATAATGGATAGAACAAACAGAAAGAAGATAAGAAATAAAGGACTTAAACAACACAATAAACCCACTCAAGATAACAGATATATAGAGAACACTCTACCTAACAGCAGAATACACATTCTTCTCAAGTGCACATAGGAACATTCACCAGGACACACCATATGTCAGGCCACAAATGAAGTCTCAATAGATTTAAAAAGACAGACACCATACAAAGCACGTTCTCCAACCACAACAGGATAAAATTAGAAATCAGTAGAGAAGGAAAACTTGAAAATTCACAATTAGTGGAAATTAAAGAACACACTCTTAAACAACCAATGGGACAAAGTAGAAATCACAAGGGAAATTAGAAGTACTTAAGAGACAAATAAAAACAAAACACAACATACCAAAATGTATAGGATGCAGAGAAAAAAGTGCTAATGGAGAAATTTATAGCTATAAACACATTAAAAAAGAAAGATCGCAAATCAACAATCTAACTTCACAACTTAAGGAACTAGAAAAAAGAGAACTAAGCCGAAAACTAGTAGAAAGAAGAAAATAAAAATTATGGCAGAGATAAATGAAATAGAGAATAGAAAAAGAATACAGAAAAGCAATGAAACCAAAAGTTGGCTCTCTGAAAACATTAACAAAATTGACAAAGCTTTAGCAGACTAACTAAGAAAAAAGAGAGAAGACTCAAAAGCTCTTTGGGGCACACAGTAAGTTTTTAAGAGTATAAAAGGGTCCTGAGACTAAAAGTTTTAAAACATCTCATTTAACGAACAGAGTATTAATATCAGATTCCTGCAAACCAAGAACAAGAAGTACAAAAAATCATTAATCTAAAAAAAAACTATATAACTATTGCATTGTGTTGTACACCTGAAAAAAAAAAAAAACTTTCCTAGAAAAATTACATGAAAGCTGAAAAAGAACACAATGTTAAATCAAAACTAACCTCACTCTACGTAGTATCAATAATGAAGAAAACAAAACAAAACAAAAAGAATGCTTAGATGAAAGTGATTTTGTATATCCTGGAATACATTATCCTGATCAGATAAACACATATATACCCATCAATAGCTTGTTCGATAGATAATATTTTTCATAGCAGCACATGACAAAGAAATGCAATCACATACTTAAAAACATGTGATTAAAATAGCAGGCGCCACCACCACGAGGGAGACAATCCAAGGTTCTGCCAGAAGGACAAACAGGGATACTTCAGCAGCTCTCCAGCAGCATCTCAGGACACCCTGCTCAGGGTCCAGCTGTTCTATTTAAAACTAAATTACATGCTTCCAAGACTGGACAGTAAGACTAAACTCTAACCAATCCCCAAAGGAGCAAATGGGTCTTAGTGGAATTAATCTGCACTAATAATGCTCCAAAGTCCTTCTTCGGCTTACTAGATCCCTTGAAAGACTGAAGAAAAGCAGTAACTGTAATAATATTTACTGAGCATTTACTATGTGCCAGGCTAAGCACTTTACGTGCATTAGTTCATTTAACGTTCAATGTCATCTTAAGGGTACAACTACAATTATCCCATTTTTAGAGCTGAGGAAAATGATCGACAAAGGGCATGAATAACTTGCTTCTAAAGCAAAGCCAGGATTCAAACCCAGCCAGTCTGGCTCTTAGGTCCAATCCCTCAGCTACTACACTACAGAATACAGGCAGTGTAACCAACAATAATATATAAAAACTTTAAAATTCACTGCCCATCCTACACAATTTCTATTGTTTGCACTGAGAGCCACTGCCTAAGGGAAGCTCCCAACCTGCAGAGATCCCTCTGACAGGTTCACCCATTACTACTGATGCACTGTTCAACTTCCAGGTACTAAGGGACTTCAAACAAGAAAAGTAGGTTCTGGAAGATGAATACTATGGAGACTTTTTTTTTTTAAACACCAAAACATAGAATATGAATTAGATAAATTTACAATTTTTGGATCTCTTTCCCTCTGCTATTGGAGATAAAAACCATTCTATAGGATTCTAGCTAGGATGTTCTAAAAAGAACGATGCCTCAATTCAACTCAACTGGAAAAACTTCATAAAAATTGCTTCTTCAAAAGCTTATATTACATTAATACATTTAAATGTTTTGCAGTGTTGGCTAATTACAAGGTTAACTCTAAGTCTACCCCCTTCATTTCAGAGTTCATAGTGAGAGGACAGTTGTAAACATGTGTCAAAGTAATTCAAGGCAGAGTTCTGAGATCATTAAAAAGGAACTTACAACTTCACTGTAGAGCTTAACTCAAGAAAAGTGGAACGGGAAACTGAACAAGTCATATTACAGCTCTGCTGAAGGATGAGAAACAAGGAGAGGATAAGAAACCAATAACTACCTCCCAGTAATTACAGAGGACATGCTTACAGATCTCCCTGAGTTTGCTTTGGTTTTAACTTTTGGCACATGTTTTAAAATATGTACTATTTAAACTGCCTTAAATAAACGACTACTTTTTTGGTCTACTGAACTGAAAACATTCAACAATACGATTACAAAAATAACTTTCCGGTTTTCTCAGGGAGAAGACAATTTAGAAGAGGAATTCACAAGTTAAAGAAAGTGACAGCTCGATTTACATAAAGATTACAACACGGACATAAAAGATAAATGAAAATGAGTAACCCAGGAGACTGTTAAAAGTTCTAACTACAAATTATCATGCGTTATCAACATCGTTACAATTCCGAATACCTGAAGGGGGGGGGGGAAACATCCACACAGAATTAATAATACCAAAGCTAATTTCCTCTAAGTGTTCAAACGTCTTAGAGCATCAGCAGTGCTAGACCTTCAGGTACTTAAGCTATAAGAAAACGAGAGATGGACTTGAAGTTCTCGATATTCACATCGATTATACTAAGATATATTAAAACTTAATTCTATAATGGGTAAGGCTCAGGAAAGGAAACCAACCAACTCAAAGCTACACTGGTAGTAATGGGCTTAAACGGCCCAGGGGAGTTGGGGGGTGGGGAGGCAAGCAAGCCTGGAGAAGAACCCGCAACTCAGGCAGGAAGGCTGTAGCAAAACTCTGCACTGTCATCTGCACCGATATGTCATTCAAGTCCGAATCAAACCCACAACGCGACAAGTTATAAACAGACAGCACCTTTCAGGCCACAGAGCCCGCTGAGAGAAAGCAAGCCTAGCCAGAGCCGATGCTAAACCACACCCACCGCACCTGGAAGCTCGGCGCACCTAGGAGGTGGGTGCTGGGGTGGGTGGGGATGCGGGGTGCGCGCCCGCCCCCAGCCCCCCTCCGCTCTGCTCCGCGAGGCGCCGGAGAGGTAAGGGCAGGGCACCGGGGCTGCGCTGCGCGGACACCGCGCCAAGGACCCTCCGTGGCGATGGGGTTGGGGGGCGACCGAGTGTTCCTGGGTGGGAGCGGGATGGGGCGTTTTCCAGAAACCAGCCCCTCAAGGGGTTGCCCTCAAGCTCCGGTCCACCCCCCCAAAAAAACACGCGTTACACAACCTGTCCGGTGAGGCACGGAGAGGTCCCGGGGCGCAAACGGTGGCGGGCCCGGAGTCGCTCTCCTTCTTCTCCCGCCCCAGGTCACCACGGCCCGGGGAAAGCGGCGGGGCGCCGTGCGGGCGGGAAAGCCGAGGCGGAGGGTCGATCAGGGGAGGGCGGCGGCAGGGGCTGCACAGAGCCGCACCGCCCGGGGAGGCGCCGGCTGCTCTCTGGGCGCACCGCCGATCCTCGCCGCCCCCCGCCAAGGGGTTTTCATACAAACCCGGGCGGCAGGTGAGGCGGCGGCGCTGGTGCTGGTGGCGGCGGTGACGGCAGAGGCGGCGGCGCAGGGACCTTTCCGCATCCCCGGCAACGTCAGCGCGGCGCCCCGCCCACCGCACGCCTCGGCCAGCCTCCTCGCGCGCGCGCCGGGCGGGGGCGCGCGCGCGCGTGGGGGCGTGGTGGGCGCGCACCCGGGAGAGGCAAGGGCACGCGCGGGGATGAGAGCAGGGAGCAAGCATGGGCTAGGAGGGAGCGCGCCCCGGCATTGGAAGGGTGGGGCAGGGGAGCATCGGCCAGGTGTTGGGAGGGGCCATTGCGAGCGCCCGGGCCCTGGTCACCTGCAGCCGCCGCCCAACCGAACTGAACGGGTTCCCAGACGGATCCCCATGTTCTACAGATCACCCTGCTGTACCCCCAAATTACAGCGCCAGCCTTCTCCCGGAAACTAAGCCGGTGCCCACCCCCCACTACCATCAACCTGCCACCCTCTTAGGAGGCTTTTAGAGGCACCTAACCAGCAGTTCTTAACTCGCCTCACGTGGTACAGGGTAGCATCAGTCCCTGGGGATCGCGGTAACACTTAGTGCTTTCCTGACCTCAAGGAGAAGACATGCAGTTTCCCCAGCTGGGCTTTCAGAGCACAACGAAATTGCACCTGCTGACCAAATCTCAGTAACTTAGATGCCCAGTGCAGCAGCAAACAAATTAGCACGCTGATTTATTTTTTGCCTTTTTGTATTGTGCCTACATATCGGCACGAAAGTGGCAGTGCTAAACTGGCCACTGAAAGCACAGACAGAATGTTTTTATCTGAGCCAAAGTAATGTTTCAGAAAGATTAAAGACTGATAAATTCCGCTCTGTATTGACGGCACGTATACGTGCTGTGATATATTTTTAATAAATACACTTAGTTTTTTCCTATAGCATGAATTATGTTTGCTGCTCTTTAGAGTAGCTGGTAAGGAATGTAAACCAAATAGGGAAATAAATTAAGAGCTGTGAGGTTCTTCTTTTGTTATCATCGTGTGTAAACGAAGTTAAGCAGGTGCGAAGGCGGTTCAAAAAGTGATACAAGGTGCACCACACGAGCGTCTTGCAGTTTGCCTTTGGCAGATGTCTTTACTTGAATAAACAAGAGACTAACATTTTATAAATGCCATAATTTCCCCCTTTGTCAGCAGCAAAAAGGTTATGGTATTTTAAATAATTTTAAAACAACTACCACCCCAAACCACCCAGTCTGAAAAGTGTTATCTGAGAACACCTGATTGTCTAAGACTATTTAACATTTTACAGAAGTTAAATATATACAGGAAACTTTATTCAAAGAGCATCTTCCTAAATGTATCAACTGGCAATATAGAAAGAAATAGCTATAAATGTGAATGCTTGTGTTTGTAGATTTTGAATTTTACTTTAGCAAAGCATTGTTAGTGTGGTTTGATAGCCAGAACACAGACCCAGTAGATTAACCCACACAACTAGGTAAAAAATCTCTGTGGGTCATTCTTTTCCACTATTTTAAACAGCTTCTTCAACACACCTTGTTATGATATATAAAACTAAACTTAAATAATTGTGTGATGTAGATCAGAGTCTAACCTTATAATGATACTCATTTATCAAGGATTCCTCAAATCAGTCTAGCCAGTGCTTTGTAGGTATTCAACAAACGTTTGATTATTTTAACTTTGGACTAGTCTGGGAAGAGAAAGAAAGGTGAGCATTGGAGCCCAACTATCCTTTTCTCCTCTTTTGCTGATTTCCTTACCTCCATATCTTTAATAAAGTAACCTACAAAATCCAACAAACTTTATAGGAAAACTCTATAGCCATCAGGTTAAAACAGCCATGGACCTCTCAAAAGTCTGCAGCCATTTCCATCTGAAACCATAAATGTTAGGAACACAGCTTGATCACAAAGTTTCTGAAACAGCTAGTCCTCTGGAGTTGCAAGATTGTTGTAAAGATTCAACATCATTCAACAATTACCAATTTATTGAGCACCTTTTATGCATCACACACAGTCCTGAAATCTTCTGAGGAGTTAAGCAAATGATAACACTCAGCAAAATACCTAACAGCTGTCCTGTGTCAAAATAAAAGGTTTACCACAAATAGATCATGGAGCAGAAATGCAGTAAGAATAATGTGAACTGAGCCTGAATGAATGTGACAAGTGTGGGAAATGGAGGAAGCAACCCAATGGAGTCCTTCTGAGAGCAAAACCTTTTACAGTGACAAATGGTTTCCAGTAGACATGTGGTATACTGGGAATGATACATAATTCAAGGTCAGAAAAGTGGAGTTTAAAGATCCATGTCTGTAAACCACTACACCCTCACTTTCTTTATTTGTGAAATGGAACTTAAATATTCCTGCCAAATCTAAAGTTTTAAAGTTTGGAATACCCTTTGATCCACTTACAGGAATTTATCCTAAGGAAATAACCAGAAAAGTATACAGAGATTTAGCTATGAGGATGTTTATCCCAGAGTGGTATTATAAACTATCTTCTACGCTCAATGGAAGGCACCTGGTTAAACACATTATTGTACATCTATGAAATCAATCACTAGGAAGCCATTAAGAAAAAAATGACGTGCTAGTGTAAGAATTCTTAACCTGGGGTCCAGTGGGTTTAATTCATGAACAAATATGAATTTATCTCAAGGCTAATGAAGAGAGGAGCTAAGACAGCTCTCTTAGACCCTTACCGCTGCAGGCCCCTTTGAGTGCTGAATTGCTGAGTTGAAAGAATTTTCCAGATGTGAAGGGGAAGCTAGGTTGCAATCAGGAAGCATTTCTACATAAGTATTTCTGGTAAATTTCTTGAACAGATTTCATTTAAAATCTCTAAGTCTCTTAGAGTCTTAAATCTCTAAGTCTTAGCAAGATATTGTGATTTCTCATTCTAAATAAATATGTATATTAATAATTTATATAAATTTATATTCATTTGGGATTTTTTTTCCTTTTAAAGGGGCTCCCCACATTGTGAGAAAAAGGAAATTTCCCTTTATTTTTAAGTCAGTTTCTCAATCCTGCAGTCTAAACGAGTGTTTTATTTCTTAATAATCAAAATAAAATAATAAAATCATAAACACTAAAAATACTCTTTATTTAATAAAACTGTTTAACATTTCCAAAAGACTGCCTATGTAATAATTAACTAATTTGAAAACATTAAAGAAATAATTTTTTTATATCAGCTAACCAGTAATTTAGGTTGAAATGTAGAAATAGAGAGTCAAAATTAAATTCACTTTCTCACATTTAAAAAATACTCTTCAGGGGGCTGGCCTAGTGGCTCAGTTGGTTAGGAGTTGGCTTGGAGCATGAGCTCTGAGCAGCAGGGTCACTGGTTTGGTTCCCACATGGGTCCATGACACTGTGCCCTCCACAGCTAGACTGAAGAACAGAGGGACAGAGACATGTCTGTTCGTTCTCCTTCCCCAATTCCCCAATAAAATCTTTAAAAAAAAAAAAACAGAAATACTCTTCAATGTCTAATACAATTTTATTAAATGAGAAAAACAAGTTGTTGAGCTGTATGGGTTATATGATCCCATTTGTGTTTTTTTGATGCAATACTATAGCAAATATTATGTATGTAGAGTTTCATAAACAGTTCTGTAAGGAAAAATGCCATTCCGTTTACTAAAATTACTTGTGGCCAGGTTGGGGTGAGTGCTGCCACTTTATATACTTTGCATTGTTTAAACGTTTTAAAAGTAAGCATGCAAGCTAACAAAAAATAAAATAAAGTTGAAAACAAAAAAACTGAAAGAGAGTCACCAATGTTATACAAGCTTCAAATCCCACAAATCCTAGGTCCTCTTCTGTTCATTCACTGATAAATTTCAATTCTGTGTTTGCCTAGCTGCTTCTTCTGGGGCTTAGAGAATACACCTTTCACTAGATTTAAAGAGATAGTAATTCAAAAGGATTAAGATCATGGTTTAAGATTAATATACCTAATGACATAAAAACATAATCATGATATATTGCTATGTAAATTAGCAGATTACATGCAACATGATTCCATTTTTACAAAAACATGTCTTCATATGTATAAAAATAAGACTGGAAGAATATAGATTAAAGTTTTCACAACTATCATTTGATAGTGAGATTATAGGTCATTTAAAAATTTATTCTTTTTGTTTCTCAATGTTCAATTTTCTGAAGTTGAACATTTCTACAAAGTGTATTTAGCAAGAAAAAAAGTTGTATTATTTAAATTATAACTAACTTTGAAGGTTGTGAGATTACAGTCTATGTAAAAACAGGTTGTAAATCATAAGGCACCTACAAAGGTTAATTATTGTTGTTTTTTTTTCAGGCTTTAATGCAGCTACAGAACTTGGGTTCTGAATTATCCTGAAACTAAATGTGAGCATTGGAAAGTCTCATTCATACATTAGTCTCTTCTGTCACAATCAACCTTATGGACAATACCCTATAAAACAAGAGTTTATGCAAATATGAAGGATTTGGATTTTTTTTAATTATGAAGAAATGTCATACAGAATTATCTTAGTGTATTCAGCTTCAGGTTTAAAAATAGGAAATAAATTTTCATGAATTCTTGAAGAAATATTATTTCTGTTTTAGGACATGTGAAATTTGGGGATACCTTCATCCTTTTAGGACTAGACCAGACTTTAATTCCTCTCATCACAATGAGATGGAAATTTCAGGACAATAAACAATCTGATTAATGAAAGGGTTCATTTATTTTCTATCTGTATCAGTCCCCCGTTCAAGATCTAGATTTTGGAGAGAGTACAGCAGTGACTCACTGGATGACAGAGACATCTCTGTGGTGATTTGCTGGCAGAACTTGCTGGAAATCTGTCCTTTGGATCCTACTGGAAATTCATCACCTAGAGTCCTAGGGGAAGCTATTCATGAGGCAATGTCTTATCAGAGATACTCCACTGTGAAATTGCTGAAGGGTGCCAGTTCCTGGCCATTGGGTGCTAGTGTCACTGTGTGCTACAGAACCATGTGTTGGAGAAGCCACCCAAGTAGACTTAATGTTGGTCTTTGTTGTTGGCAGATTAGGCACTCAGTAATACCATTAGCCAAATCAGCCTCAGTACAGGTAAATCCATATTGTTGAGCACATGCATGGCCTCCATCCCAGCCACCACGGCCACTTTGTTCAGGAGTCCATTGAGCAAACACTAGCTAGGGTGGCTGGCGAAAATAACTGAGATGTCAGAGAGTATCATTTTGTCCAACTGATAAATAAGAGCCTTCTCTGCAGTAGAAGATACCTTTGGATAGGTTTTCATATGGAGCACAAATATCTGCACCGTTTGATGCAGAAGAGGTTCATCCACGTAGGTACCTCTTCCCCGAACTTCCCTGTCACCAATCTTGCAATCCTGTTTCTTTCAAGTCCCTAAAGCCCCAGCCCAACAATTAATAGCTGCCCATGAGTCTATATAGATCCACACTTCTGGACATCTCTCACTGTAGACTTGGATAACCAAATCTATTCCTCAAAGCTCTGCCCATTGGATTTTCTTCACCATTGTTTTTCAGGGTCACCTCTAAGCAGGGCTGTAATGCAGCAGCTGTCCACTTTAGAAGGGCTGTTTCTTTCCTTTGGGAATTCATTTCTCTCGATCCCTGTGGCAGGCAGAATAATGCCCCTCTCCCCCAAAGATGTCTATGTTCTAATCATCAGAACCTATGGATATATTACCTTACATGGCAAAGAGACGTTGCAGATTTGATTAAATTAAGGACCTTGAGATAGGAAGATTATTCTGGGTTATCTGGATTATTCTAAATTATCTGGGTCCTATCTAATCACATCAGACCTTAAAAACAGAGAGCCTTTCTTGGCTGTGGTCAGAGGAAGACGTGACTCAGAACAGGGATCAGAAAGAGGCAAAATTGCTGGCTTTGAGGAAGGTGAAAGGAGGTCATGAACCAAGAAATGTGACTGGCTTCGAGAAGCTGAAAAAGGCACAGAAACAGAGTCTACCCTAGCACCTCCAGAAGGGAATGCAAACCTGTCAAAAATCTTAATTTTAGTCCAGTAAGACCAATTGTCAGCCTTCAATTCTTCAGAATCATACTGCAATAAATTTGTGTTATTTTAAGCCACAAAGGTTGTGGTATTTGTTACAGCAGCAACAGAAAACTAATACCACCTCCATGCTGGTTATACATAAATAATAAGAACTACCACATCTACACTAACTTCCTAAACCCATGTTACCTACTCACTTCTAAATGTGATTATGATGGGATTTTTTTCTTTTTAACTTTCGAGACAGAAAACATAGATAGCTTCTTTACTTCTGAATTGGAAAAAGTTTCACTGTTATGCAATTATCATCTTACCAACCCCCAGAAAAAACACTTTTTTAAAAAGTTCTGATGTATTGAACTCTACTTCCTTATATAAACCAGAAATCTCTTCTTTAAATTAGCTGTTAGGCTTTACAGATATGCTTTTTTATGCTCAGAATATCTCTGAAAAATAAACAAGGAACTGTTAATAAGGTTTGCTTTTGGGGATAACTGGTGAGCTGTGGGAGATTTATGTTTATTGAATACTATATTATGCTTTTAGATTGCACTGATGCATATAGTACCTACTAAAATAACTACTTGATTTTTTTAAATTTGAAGCTTTTATATAGAATTTTATATACAAAACAGGCCATTCCTGTGTAGATCAACCTGCACCCATGTATAACAAATGAGGAAACTATGATGAGAACCATAGTTTATATTGTGAACTCAAATTTTCAAACTCCTCTTAAAAATGTTATGTGTATGTGGGTGAATATGTGTATTTGTATAAAGAGCTAGAATATACTCCAAAAGTAAGAGGGACAATCTTTTAGATGGTAAACAAAGTGATTTTCATTTTCTTCTTTTTACTTTCTAAGTTTTTTAAATTTTTATTAGGTACCTCAGGGTCACTTTTTTAATTAGAAGAGGAGTCATTTTAAAAGACGAAAACTTCCCATGACTTAAGCCCAGCTCACCTGATTGACTCATTTTCCAGTTTCCAGTAGCAAAGCGAAAGCTACCCAATTGCTTCTTATAAAAGAGAGCTAGCGGGCCGGCCAAGTGGTGCGGTGGTTAAGTGCTGGCTTGGGAAGTCAGCGGCCCCAGTTCGGGTCCCACATATGAGGGCCAGTGACACTGCCTTCAAAAATAAATAAATAAATAAATAATATTAAATTTAAAAAAAAAGAGAGAGAGAGAGCTAGATATCAGAGAGGACGGCCTGCTGACCACCTTGATCAAAATCTCAGGGCAATTCCTCACCAGTGGGTGTCATCTTCAACATGGTTAGTCAAGAAATTCAAATCTTGGGCCAGCCAAGTGGCTCAGTTGGTTAAGAGCTTGCTCGAGAGTGTGAGCTGAGCTCTGAGCAACAGCAATTCGATGCCCAGCCCAAGCTGAGCTGTTGCTAAGCTGCCAACAGGTAACAGGATGGCTCAGCTAAAAAAAAAAAAAAACGGAATTCAAATTTTTATTCGGCACATCCCGACTTTATCAGTTGATAGGAAATTAATTGAGGGTAACTAAACTCAACAGTAGCTGAATTATACCCACAATAATAATTTGTTGACAATAAGGGATGTGCTTTTCTGATGAACAAAGAGCTCTGTGTAGTTTCAAAAGTTTTGTGTTTTTTTTTAGCAACAATATGCTTTCTCCAAGCAACTGTCCTGTTTTGTGTTTTTGTGGATGACTAATATGTAATACACAGAAAATAAAGCAGCCCTGGTTGCAGATAGATGAAAGACCTACTTAGCCTCATGTGGTCCTTCTCCTCCCCTTCCCAGATATGCCCTAATATGGTTCCTTTGAATCCCCAGAACTTTGAGGAATATCATTTAACACCAGTTCAGCTACTGGTAACAAACAAATAAGCAGCAGGTTGTTTAGTGAGCATAGACCTGAAGCAAAAGAGAATTGGAGGGATACTAAATCCAGGCTCTGGGAAATGTCTCATGAGTTTTTCCAGTTCTGCAATAACACATACCTTTCTGAAAAATGGGAATATACATTTTCCTGACAGATAGAATCACTCTGACTTCAACAGCACTAGATAGTGGTGGACTGGTAAACCAGCTCTCTGAAAACAGACAAACATAAGCAAACTAACAAAAAGCCCTGGTCTATAGCAATTGCCAATTTCCACAGTATAAAGATTTCTGTTGTGACTGATTTCAAGCTACCAACAGAATTTAACAATGGCTTGCAAAATTCCTGATTATTTCACAATCAGTTTTAAACCTGTACTGCTGACTTCAGCAGAATACTGAATAGATATGTGTGGGTGGTGCATGCAGAGCACAACCTGTTGTTTCTTCTTTAATTGCTCACACATTTGGGTTATAACATGTTTATTAGGCTATAGCTTTCTCTGCTGATGTTTCTGTCTTGATGATATAGCTAGAGCACCTTTATAAAATTTAGAGGTTTCCTGAATCTGTAAAAATCACACATCTACAAACCATCTCTGGATGGTTTTTGTAGAAGGCAAATCTACTTATGTATTAATCCTTGCTGGCTTTGTTCAGAGGGCAACCAAATTCTGAAAGTCCCACTGTTTATTGGTAGCAGTGATTCTGACATATTGTGGCCATCTCTTTGGCCTGATGATGATTTCATACCTTAAGAGGCCTTCCCTCCGTTATGAATCATGCTACTGCTAATTCCTGGAAATGAGATAGACAATGTTTAATAAATGCAGCGTTTGCATGATCATGGAAGAATTAAACCTGCACAAATAATTGGGTTAGTCCCCTTTTACTGTTTATTATCCATATGTTCTAGTTTCATGCTGAGGATCTAGATGACCAGTTCTGCCTTCCATGATAAAGTAGCTCCTTGATTTAGTGTTTTGCAGCATCATGTAAGATTACCATCTTGTGCAAAAACACAAACATTATAAAGTATTTCTATTCATTTGTGTGGCTGTGTTAGCATTAGTGGCTGATGTGAAGTAAAGAAAACTTAAAATAACTGTCTACCAAAATATCTATCAAAATATCTGTCTGTCAAAATATCTCCAACATCGTATACATCAAGTTACCTGAAATCCTCAGCCTAAGAGTCACTCACTTGTAGTCACTTATAATTCCCCAAAGGAACTTATACGAAAGAAATATTTACCCTACGTGGGAAATGCCTTAGCAGTGAGAAACACAATTTTTAGATATTTATGACTTTAATAAAAAGGAAAGAGGCCACAAAGGACAGACTATCATGAAACATTGGGAGGAAGGTTCAGAGCTTGGAAGAATGCCATGCGCAGGCTCTGGGCAAAGTGAGTGAATAGAAATTCACAGTGAAGGAGGTGACAGAGTGGAAGACAGATGAATTCTGTGACTTTTTTTCTGTTGCTGGCTTTGGTTCCAGCATGTATATGCTTCTGGAAAACAAAACACAATGTTCCTTTTTCTAACAAAAGTGCTTTAAATTCCACTGGCACCACAGCTAAAATGGAAAAGTATATGAGAACACTAGGAAGACATAGCAGCCTAGAACACAGCCCTTTGCTCTGTGAATTAGCAGCAATCATGAGTATTAGTCAACAGATTATGCCTGGAAGGGCATCAGTGTGTAACAGGATCAGGTATCACTAACCATTACTGGAAGATAAAAGGAGACAGTAGCTAAAAGAGGAATTTGAGCTGGGTGTGCAGCCCAGAGCAACTGGAAAGCCAAATCATATGTGCAAAATCGATCCTTCCGGTCACTCCTTGGGAGACTCCCTTATTGCCAAGAAGGGTTTAACTCAATTAGCAAAGGCCTGTGGGGAAAAGCCTTGTGCAACCTTGAGCCTGGCTGGATATTCTTAGCTCTAAAGCAAAGTTATTTTGGGAGAATCATCATAATTCACTTGCTTCAGCACCTAAGCCCATGCAGGATATGTTCCCTGAAGCACACACACACACACACACAAAAAAAAACCTCTGTCCCACAGTCCGTGTTTCTGCATGTAACATTCCATCAACTTTACTACTGCTCCCTATATCCACTCCTCCCCTACTTCCGACTGAATATCCTTGTTTCCCAGGCACAATCTGGGTTGTCTTCTGTGTCCCTCCATAAACATCCCTCTCCCTGAAATGGCTGACCACATGTCTCCCAAGATGTGTCAAGTTATACCCTCCATTATTTAATCAGCCACTGGGAGAGCATTCCCCACCAACACCTGATTACTTACATGATTGCTTGATACCCTTGAGTGTGTGTCAGCATTGTGGGCAAGACCCTGAACATTTTTTATTTTACAAATGAAGAAACTGAGACTCAGAGAGGGTAAGTAACTTACTTCATAGTCACACAGCTAAAAAGAACAACAGCCATAATAGCTGTTATTTGTTAAGTATTTATCATATGCTAAACTATACGGAGTTTACATTCTCTTAGAATCCTAGGGCTTGGCTTTCATTTTAGCGCTCTTTGCACTATATATAAACTATAATTACAATTAATATGAAAAATGCTATAGTGCAAGTCAATGTTTTTACGCTGTGGGCATGCACAGCAGGCTTATTCATAACAGCCAGAAAAACTGGAAAAAAAGCCAAATGTCCATCAACAGGTGAATGGTTAAACAAATTGTGGTCTATCTATACACTGGAACATTACTCAGCCACAAAAGGAACAAACAACTGATACAGACAACAACATAGACAAATCTCAAAAATATTATCCTAAGCAAAAGGAGCCAGAGACAAGAGAGTGCATATTGTTTGATTCCATGTATATGAAATTCTGGAAAACACAAATCTAATCTACAGTGACAAAAAACAGATCAGTGATTGCTAGGGTGGGAGATTGGGGGACAATTAACTGAAAAGAGCATGAGGGAACTTTTGGGGTGATAGAAATATCACCCCAATTGTTCTATATATTGATTGTGGCAGTAGATACACAGATTTGTATAGTATATATATTTATATTTGTAAAAATTCATTGAGCTGTACACTAAAAATAAGTGCATTTCACGGTATGTAAGTTATATCTTATTAAAGCTGATTTTTGAAAGATAAATCAATGATAAAAGAAGAGGGAATAAGTAAAAGAAGAGGAAGTGACTAATTGCCTAGGATGGCTAAGGAAGGTTAGACAAAGGAGGTAAATAATCTAATTGGGCTTTGAAGGGTGAATAGGAGTCACCAAGAATGGCAGAAAAAATGGGAGTGAGAAATGGAATGATGAGCTTTCCAGAGTTGGTAGAAGAATCTCTGGTTTGGTGTGTGCCATTGGGGAAGCTATGACACTTCTCTGGACTTTGGTTCTCTCTTTTATAAAACTAAAGGGCTGGGAAGTAAACAAACTGAAGGGCTGTGCTAAATAATATCTAAGGTAGAATTTCCAACAAGTATGTTAAGTAACATTAATGTGACAGGAATGGCCTATGGATGATCTGACAGTCATCTGGTTGCCCCTGTCTGGCCACTCTGGCATGTAGAAGTGTTAAACCTGTCAGCCCTTAAGACAGCTAGAGTCTGCTGTGGCTGGGTCTGCCACTTCCAACCACAAACCTTCTTACCCATTTTTCTTGGTATAAAGTATATATACCACTTTTTAACATAACGAATTAATTCCCTAGGAGCCTCCAAAGGTGACCAATGGTATATTTTTCTTTAGTGTCATTATGAACTCATGGATTTTAAACATATGTGGAGTATTTTAATACCTTACAGTTATTATCTATAATAATGCTCAAATTTCTCCATCTTCGGCAGATGGAAGTCCATTCAAGTTGATTATAAGTAATTTTGATACAACATTAGTTGACTTTGATAGCTTTCTTATTGTCTGGTATCATATGATATCTCAGCCTTATCTTTTACTTTCTTGTCCCAAACCAAGAGTCAAGTATTTCTGCAAGGAGTCCTAGTTCTCTTTGCTACTCAATTGAAAACATCTAGAAACAGCAACCAACTGGATAGCAATGAGGACCTATAGTGGCCAGATTATTGTCTCAAAAAAAAGTGATTTTTCAGTACATCATTGTTTCCAGGTCTTTTAAATAGTGCTAGGAAATTATGGTAAATTGCAAAAATGTCCACAAATCCTTTCCCTTCCTATGTGCAACATGTTTCTTTGCAATGTAAATTTGACATTCCTCCTGTCAAGAGGTGAAATCTATTGGGTTGTCGCAAAAGTCATGACACATTTTTGCAACAAAAATCATAGAAAAAATACATCATGACTTTTCCAACAACCCAATATTTCTCCAACTAGAATCTGTGCCTGGCCAGGCAACTTGCCTTTGGCTAAAGAATAACAGCAAAGATGACAAAAACAGAGACTTGAAAAACCAGGTACAATGAGGGCTTGCTCGCTGTACTGCTGGGAGCAAGGCTGCATTAGCTTCCTTGAGGGAAAAAGACCCCATTGAGAGAGGTACCCATCACCCTGGCTTTCCCATCTGAAGCCCCAGACATGTGAATTATGCTATCCTACACAATCCATTCCCAGACTAGCTTGCCCAAACCTAAAGAACCACCCAGCTAAACCACAGAATCATTAGAAATAAAAATGTTTATTGTTTTAAACCATTAAATTTGGGGGTGGTTTGTTAAGCAGCAACATACTGATACAAAAATATGTACTTTAAAGATAAAATATATCATGTGTTTACAGTAATACTTTAAACTAAAATCCAAATCTACCAAGTTTTACGTAAGCCTTGATCTTCCACTGAAACTGCTTTTTCCTGCTCCACAAATTCTGAATTTAAACAACATAAACATGATGACTTATTTGTTTTACCTCAGACTACACATACAAAGGTCACAGGTTGGGTTCTCTGGAAGTACACACTGAGATGGAGTTTAGGGTACAATATAAGAAAGGAAGGGGGAGGGCGCAGAATTGGGCAGAAGCCAGGTTAATGTCATGCAATGTCATTGAGCCTTTCAAAACTTTAGCCAACCCAGCAGGGAATACCATAATGAATAATGCCCATCACAGATGCCAAATGATGGGCCTAACTGGCCAGACCCTTACCTTCCTGTCCTACTTTGTCACCAGATGTGGACCACACTAGGAAAGGCATGCATCGGGCAAGGTGGCTCTGTACTTGATGTCCACCCTAAACGAGCTGATAGCTTAAGGCTGTCCACTGACCACAGTCCTTTCCCTGAGGAGTGATTTGAGTGGCCTTTCTCCATGTCTACCACAACCTTCAACAATAAGATCATTGAAAATGGTTTAGAATTATCTTTATAATTCTTTTTGTCCTGAGGGCATGTACCTCCAGTTATATGCAATCAACTTACTGTATTTTAAAGACATTTGGAATAATGCCTCTATCTGAAGTTATACCATCAATTGGATCTCTTTTTAAGTTCATCTGTTTATATTTTAATTTTACATTTAATTTTATATTATCATTATGTAAAACATTTCCATAGTTCCAAAAACAAATAAATGAACAAAATATATTTGAAGACATCTAAGTTCTCTGTATCCACTCTATAGATAACTATTATTTTTTAATTTAATATTTTGTCCTTCCATTTTATTGTTAATTTTAAATCACTAAGTAATTTTAAATAGCATAAATCATTTTGTTTGATAATAAGAATAATTTTATTAAGTCTTAAGTTTACCTAGAACTTCAAAATTTACAGAAGTCTTCTTTGTTTCATGATTGCATTATCAGGGATTGGTGGAAAATGTACCATTAAGTCTCTTTATGGACCCATTCTCACGTGGGATGTGAATCTAAAAGACACACATTCTTATCCCCTGAACATTACAAAGGCTTAGGCAATTTGTGCTTTTTGCATCCAAATCATCACATAGGGGTATGCATGGCAGCGTATTGGAGTGAACCTTCTAAAAAATGGAGGAAGTACCATAGGTTAACAAAAGTTTCTTTGTAACTGTTATTTGGATTAGGTCCCTCTATTCTTTCTTGGTTCCACTCCAATAACTAAATTAAATGAATATGAATTTGTTATTCACATCCACAATGCAGTACATATGATTTGGAATGTGGTTGCTAGGTGCTGTGGGGGATATAACAAAAGACAAGACCCAATACCTGACTCCAGAAGCCAGGAATCAAGGGGATTTTTAATAAGGCATTTCAACAAAAACCAGGCTTTTTTTTTTTCATTGAAAACAGTCCTACTTTGTATAGAATTTATATTTTTCTAGGAAGCTTCATCAAATGTAAAGCTTTGGATCAGAGCTTGGTAATGCATTAAAATGCTTCTGCTTCTTTGTCTTCAGATGAATTGCAGAAAAAACTGCCTTCTGACTTTAGGATCATAATGGTGGTTCTGTAAAACCATATCCATGGGTTTTCAACATTTCTGTGCAGGGTGAGAGCTATTAGGTAATATACAGCAACTCCCTCCAACAGGGTGCTCCTACTGTGAACAGAGCCCAGGGAAAACAAGCTAAACATGCTGTCAGAAAGACTTACACGTATGTTTCCAAATAGTGGCAGCTGTTTTCTCTCTGAGGTTTTGAACTAGAATCTCCAGAGAACTTCTAAAACAAAGCTGGTTGACACATTTTTCACAAAGGATCTATAAAAAAAAAAAAGCAAACAAACAAACAAAAATGAACTCACAAAATTTAGTTCATGACTTATTTCTCAAACTCATAATTAAGAAGGAAACTAAAGAAAACCCAAAATGATTTTTTCAATGTTGTCAACCTTTAGAAAGTTAAGGATGCCAAGGTCTGTCACTGTAAATTTAGGGTCTGTGGATAGGAAGGTATTGTTTTGATGTTTTTAAAGGTCATTGCAAATAAACAATTGAAATTATAAATCCAAATTGCATGATCCTAGAAGCATTCACTTTCTAGCTGCTACAGACATAAAGCAAATAGATGATAATATCGGATTGTCGGAGAGTCATGATATATTTTGTCTATGTTTGTCAAAGGTCATTTACTTATATAAATAACAAAGATCAATTAATGATATATTGCCTGTTTCATTTGATAAACTTTTGCCATCTTTCAATGAGCTTCATAATTCCTCATTCATAGAAGGACCTGTCTGTATTTGCAAAAAACTGAATAAGGTGCTGATCTACAGCCTCATCTGAATTGAACGTTATACCACCCAAGGAGTTTTGTTTTTTGTTTTTTTCTTAAAGATTTTTATTGGGGAATTGGGGCAGGGGAACATCGTTGGGGAATCAGGGAAGGGGAACAGACAAGTTGCTGTCTTTTTGTTCTTCAGTCTAGTTGCGGAGGATGTTGCTTCACTGGCCCATGTTGATATCGTCATTGCGCTCTTCCTGCATGATGCAGATTGGTTGCCGGCCTCTGGATGTCGCTCACTGCGGCTATTGGCAGCTCACGCTGGCTGCCAGTCACTCACGCTGGCTGCCGGCCACTCACTGTAGCCTATGACAGCCCACTGCAGCAGGGGCTGCAGCCTACACCGTCGCTGGGGCTCACACAGCCCAACTCCAGGTGGAGCTGTTGTTAGCTGTGGAGGGCAGTGTCACTGGCCCTCATACATGGGATCCGAACCGGGGCCGCTGGCATCCCAAAACCAGCTCTTAACCAGTGCGCCACTCGGCCAGCCCCAAGGAGTTTTGAAGAGAGTGAAACAAGTGGAAGTCTGATGGCACAATGTCAAGTGAGTATGGTGGGTGTGTCAGCATATCCCATCCAAGCTCCAGTAATTTTTGACGGGTGATCAAACTTGTGTGTGATCTTGTGTTGTCGTGATAGAATACAACTCCTTTACAATTAACAAGCTCTGGACGTTTCTGGATGATGGATTCTTTCAAACTGTCCAAATGCCAACAATACACATTCAAATTGATTGTTTGGTTCCTTGGTAGGAGCTCAAAAAAACACGACACCTTTAAAACCCCACCACACTGAGAGCGTAACCTTCCTCTAATAAATGTCTGCTTTCGATGTCTTGAGGTGAATCATCACATTGGGACCAAGACCATTTGTGCACGACATTGTTGTCAACAATCCACTTCTCTTCACCATTTATCAGTCACTTCAAAAAAGGATCGTTTTCCTCACATTTAATGAGCATATTGCAGGTGTTTATATGTGCCGTCAAATGAACTTCTTTGAGTTCATGTGGAATCCAAATATCGAGCTTGCTTACATATCCCAGCTTCTTCCGGTTGTTGTGAATGCTTGAATGATGGATGTTCAATGTTTCTGCAATCTCTTGTATCATGTGACATGGGTTTGACTCAATCAATACCTATTTTGTTGTCAACAACCTCAATGGGCCTCCCTGACCAAGGAGCTTCATTGAGGTCAAAATCACCAGCATGGAATTTTGTGAACCCTCATTGGCACTGACAATCTTATAGAGCATTGTCACCATAAACCGTATGCAACTTTTCACAGTTTGACTCTTGTTCTTTCCTTTATGGAAGTAAAACAGTAAAATACGGCAAAAATGCAGTTTGGTCTTCCATCTTCAACTTGTTATAAACTCTCCAAAACTCAACCAAATCGCTCAAATTTTTTTTTAGAATGAAGCTAGACTGTCAGCTGTCAAATGACATAACAATAATAAACATGTGAATGACTCTAGTACTTCCAAAAATGAACTAGTGCCATCTGTTGCAAACATGTGTTATGACTTTTCCGATTACCCAATACTAATGCTATTACTATACTACTAAATACCTTTTGAGTTTAGTGAACATTTCCCTTGCAGTAGACCAGGGGAACAGCAAACTATGGCCTGCCTATAAGCTAAATCCAGCTCACTGTCTCAATGTACTATCCTCATTAATTTTTCAGTTTCTTCATAATCTGCTCATTTATTTCTCTTTTTTGGCAATTTAAAGAACTCAACTTTCTGGCTACCTTTGATGTGTAGGAGTATATGTGCATGGGGTCTGGGGTGAGCTTTGGATCCTGACCAAGAATAGTTTGACATTTTGAAATGGTTGGGGGAAAAAAAAATCAAAGGAAGAGTAATAGTTCATGGTAGATGAAAATTATATATAAAATTTACATTTCATCATGCATAAATAACATTTAATAGGAACTTTACCACACCCACTTACTTACATATAATCTAAGTCAGTTTATGCTACAGCAACAGAGTTGAATTATTGCAACAGAGACTATGTAGCTCACAAAGTTTAAGGTGTTTTCCTTTTGGCTCTTTACAGAAAAAGTTTACCGATCCCTCTACCAGGCCGACTAGGGGTGAAAGCACACACTAATAAGTAAAAGACAAGATCCCCTGTCTCATGGAATTTACCACCAAGATACTATCGCATTTAAATCTCACAATTCTAGGGGAAAGATTCAGTAGTACATTATCTCCATGAAGTAGCTGAGACATGTTGTTATGCCCACAAGGCAACTAAAGTGCAGAAAGTTTAAAAATCTTGTCACGGTCTGCACAGATAACTGAGGGAGGTGGGATCTAAAGCTCACTCCAGACCCTGAGCGCATGTACTGCTCATTGGAGTGGGCTGCTTAGGAAGTTAAGCTCTTTAAACTGAAAAACAAACAAGCAAACAAAAAGAGCTGACTATGAAGAGAGTGAAACGCAAGGGATCCTCAAATAAGGTCATTTTGTTCAATATTGTTTCATTATAATAATGAGATGCTATAAGAACTTAATGCTTGTTTAACGAGTATTCCACGTATTCCATGCATGATAGTTTGTTGTAAAGGCAAAGATGTGGTTTTTTCTTATCCTTTTCCTGAACCACAGAGACTTATAGAAAATATTTGGTGATTTGATTGCTCCTTGAATTGAAAACGTTGGTTTAAAATAGATTAGCAATAGAATGGGAGTAGTGTCTCAAAACTTAAATACATCATAAAATCAAGCAGTTAACCCAAAAGCATTAGAAAAGACAAAAATGAAAAAAGTAGAAGAGGATAAAGGGGGTCAAATATATACAGTAGCGAAAGGAGAACTTACTCTGGGTGTTGAACACACAATGCAATATATAAATGTTGTATTATAGAATTGTACACTTGAATCCTATATAATTTTACTAAACAATGTCATCCCAATAAATTTGATAAAAAAATTTTAAAAATAAAAACAGTGACTCTTGGCTGAAATTTTTCTAAATAGCAGAAGAAAATGTTCTCACAGTTTGGTGGATAAGGATGATTCAGCTGAAACAAGTCCAGTGTTCTTTGAGTAATTAAGTATTTAACTTTTAAGAAAGCTAAAAGACTTTATTTTCAGTAAATCTAAAATTATATTGTGAAGACTATAAAGCTAACAATACCTTTAAAATGGAAACTTTTAAAAATTTTATCAAAGTTAGTTTATACCTTTCAGAAAGCTGCCAAGCTTCAGCAATTTTTTTGTAATGGTATTTTTATAAAATTAGGTACAGTAGAATTGTTTTATATGTGGGAGTTAGGTTCAAATATAAAATAACAAAATTGAGTTTAGTTAAAAGTCCACTTTAAAATTCTTTGACTATTTTATATAAACAGTAGTCCCTCCTTATCAGTGGGGGATATGTTCCAGGACCCTAAATTTGTTATATTTATTCCTTACACCATTATTTAAAAGTATACAGAAGGAAACATGGATTCAATTAAACTGAATTTTAAAAACCTATTGATATATAATTAACTCTTGTAAATTTACAACACTAGTGAAGATTATGTGGATCTATAGAGATTCTCCTATTACAATATCCTGGCAATGTTTTAAGGTGTTGATTTTAAAATTGAAATTATGCTGTCTATTATCATGTCTTATTTTTTTACATCTCTTCTGTCATTTTATTTTTTGTTATATGTCTCTTTCTTGCCATTTCAGTTTCATGGTATGTTGCTTAGATAGTTTTGTAGGTTTTTTCTTTTTTTTCTTTTTGTATCTTATTTTTTACCAAACTTCTACAAATGATGAACAGAAAGCCCAGACAAAAGAGGCATAGCGTGAAGTTCCCCATTCTCCTAAAGGAAGGACAGATGTCGGGGGTTTTTGTTGTTGTTGTTGTTTTAATTGGGGGATTGAGGGGAGGTTGGGGAATTGGGGAAGGGGACCAGCCAAGCTGTCCTTTAAACTTAGTTGTGGAGGGAGCAGCAAGCTCAGCTCCAAGTCCATTCACACTGCTCAGCTCAAGGTGCTGTGTTCAATTAGTTGCGGGTAGGACGGATGTCTTTTGAGTTAGGCTTGCAGTGACCAGTTCAACCTCCACAACACATTTTTCAAAAATAAGTTCTAGGGCCTGCCGAGTGGCGCATTGGTTAAGAGCTGATTTGGGGATGTGAGCGGCCCGGGTTCGGATCCCACATGTGAGGGCCAGTGACACTGCCCTCTACAGCTAACAACAGCTCCAGCTGGAGCTGGGCTGTGCGAGCCCCGGTGACGGTGTTGGCTGCAGCCCCTGCTGCAGTGGGCTGCCATAAGCTACAGTGAGTGGCCGGCAGCCACCGTGAGCTGCCAATAGCCGCAGTGAGCGACATCCAGAGGCGGGTGACCAATCTGCCTCATCCAGAAAGAGCACAATGACAATACCAACATGGGCCAGTGAAGCAACATCCTCTGCAACTAGACTGAAGAACAGAAAGACAGCAACTTGTCTGTTCCCCTTCCCTGATTCCCCAACACTATTCCCCTCCCCCAATTCCCCAATTTAAAAAATCTTAAAAAAAAAAAATTAAGTTCTAGTGTGGTTTCAATGGTTCTAAATTATCTGTAGATTTAATGAGATTTTTCCTGGTGTGTTTTGTTGTTTTGTTTTGTTTTTTACTGTAAAATAGCCAAGGTTTTTCTCCTTTTTGAAATCTTCAGGTTTAAATTCAATTTGTGACTTCATTCTGAACTTATTGGTGGGAAGAGTTGTGTGGGGAGTAGTATATTCATTTTCTTGGTAACTTTTAATGTTGATATAATTTTAAAATTGTAGAACTGTTCTAAGAATATTACAAAGAACACCTGTAATCATTTAACCAGATCCACCAATTGTTTACATTTTGACCCATTTGTTTTATAATTTTCTCTCTAACACACACACACACATTTTTTTATTATTATTAGTTACAGATGTACAAAACAATGCAATAGTTATCCTTTTCACCTCTTACACTTCCCCCACCCCAGATATCATACATATCTATTACAATTCCATTGAGTCCATCCCCACACTATACTCCACATCCCATGACTATATATGTGTTAAATTATAGTTAACATCTAACATTATTCAGTGGCAGCTTCAGATGTACAGCAGTGTTCAGGCCTCTACACTGTCCATGAAGTGGTCTCCCTAACAAGACATGAGTCCATCTGGTCCCCTAAAAAATATTTACAACATTATTGATTATATTCCCTATACTGTGTCTTCTATCCCTGAGGTAATATTGTAGTTACCAATTTATGTTGTCTCGTCCCTTCCCCTTCTCCCTCATGCCCACCCCCATTCCATCTAGTAATCATAGTTTTTCCTCTGACATACACACATTTTTTTCTCTGAATCATTTGAGAATGAATTGCAGATATCATACTTCTTTATTCCTAGTTAGTTCAGTGTTTATTTCTTACGAATGAGGACATTCTCTTATATAATTACAATAAAATAATCAAAATCAGGAAAATTATCATTGATGCAATAATATTATTTAATCAAAATCCATATTCAAATTTGAATATTGTCCTAAATATGACTTTTGTAGCAAATACCACTCCCTCCATCCTCAGATCCAGTCTAGGATCACATTTAGTTGCTGTGTCTCCTTTAATAATTCCTCAGCCTTTCTTTGTGTTTCATGATTTTGATATCTTTGAAACATAATCCAGTTATTTTTTTATGGAAAATGCCTCATTTGGGGCTTGTATAGTGTTTTCTTGCTATTAAATTCAAGTTAGGCATTTTTAGCAAGAATAGCAGAGAAATAATGTTATATTGTTCTTGATGCATAACAGGAAGAACACAATGTTGATTTGTCCAACATTGTATTTTTATAGGCCACAATTTTATTCTCCACCACCCTCCAATCTCCAGGTGAACTCCCTGCATTGGCCATTTTTAAACTTTCAAATGTGCCCATGTAGTAACTTTTTATGCAGCTGATGCACATGGACTTCAGAATTTCTACAAACCTTTGTCCATCTGTCTACTTCAAACCTCCTCTTTCACTTGTGACCCTCTGATTCCATTTCATCTGGCATGTTCTTTGGTTTCATCTTTTGTACCATGGGATTGGTACTGCCAGAATCCAAACCAAATTGCCTCTTCATTGCAAGCTTGTTTGATGAAGGGCGTGTGCAAGGCAGAGGGCTAGGGAAAGGGGCAACAACCATTTCTTCATTCAAAAGTAACTTGCTCAAGGACACATAGCTAATAAGTGTCAGACTCAAAACCAGTGCCTTTAATACCATCTGCCTTGATGTCCAACCTTGAGACACAGGGAAGAACAGAGCACTCCATGGTCTCTTCCGTACTCCCACCAGCTGCAAGAAGACCCAAGCTGGGTAGGGCATCATGCCATTTTCAGCTAGGAATGGAGTTAATTCTCTGCAGTTTCAAAATATGCCCAACCTTGGGTTGGCCGAGTGGCGGGGTGGTTAAGCGCTGGCTTGGGAAGCCAGCGGCCCTGGGTCGGTCACACATATGAGGGCCAGTGACACTGCCTTCAAAAAAAAAAACATGTCCAACTTGAAAATCTGTTCCTTCTCCTTGGTCCTAAAGGTTTGCTCCCATCAGCTACACCTACCCATCCAAACTTTCAAAGGTTATCTTTCCTTGGTGTCTTTGATCATTCTTGGCCATGATCTAGTTAATCCTCCTCTTCTCTATCTCTTCAATCTGGATTATGAATAAGAGCTTCTGATCTGACCATCTTTCCCAGGAATGTGTTTACCCATGATCTAGACTGAGATGAAGAAATCTCTCAAACTTTCAGAGCTTGTGAAACCAGGTTAGATCCCAACCCTAGTTTCTGATTCAGAAGAGAAGAATCTGCATCTTTTTTAAGAATTTGCATTTCTAACAAGTTCCCAGGTGAGGCCAGTGATACTGATTCAAGGACCACTATTTGAGAATCCCTGGAGTAAGGAGTTCAGTACCCTGTCACTCTCACACATGCTAAGTTCTCCATCCTAGCTTTATTAATAACACAGGTGTTATGTGGATATTTTATTTACTGACTCAATGGCTTTATTTCTGAAATGACTCAGAATTCAGACAGGAAAAGGAGGTACTATTTACTGAACCTCTCAAAAGCCCAACAGCTGACACATTACTTATCATATGCTACTTGATGTCATAAGTGTTTTATGTATTTTATCTCATTAAATCTTCACCAACGCTCTAACATTATCTCATTTTTCAATAAAAAAAAAAAGATTACGTCAACAAAACATTAAGTAATATGTCCAGGTCACTCAGTTCTGAAGACAGGATTCAAACCAAGGATGAATAGTTTCCAAGATGTGGTATTAACCCCAGGTTAGTCTACCACATATGTGGAAATGTGAAGGTCTTCAGAGTTTAGATCTCTGTTAAGTATAACTATCCATCATCCCATGCAATGATTAGTGACCTGTGTTTACCCTCCTTGATGTAATAAAAACTGCTCTCCCAAGGCCATCACAGTCGACCACACAAGTAGCTACAAATAATGTTAATGCCAATCTAAACTCCTCAAAGGTATTATACTGTTGAGCAAATATCAGAAAGAATATCAGAAAAGCAAGTTGTATTTTTAGATTTCGCTTATTAACAAGATGTTTAAGTTCTCCTTCTATAAATGTTTATTGAACACTATACTTGCCACATAATTGGGGAATTTTAAGGCATTTACTACAGAGCATACTTTTCCCCCTCCAGGAATCTGAGTCAATTGAGAAATAGATAGGCAGTGTACTAGTTTACTCAGGCTTCTGTAATTAAATGACACATAAAGAAGCAGGAAAATGTGACAGTTAATAGAAGCAGTTGGACACAATGTTAGAATTAACAGATAAGGACTTTAAAATAGCCAGCCAAGTGACGCATTGGTTAGGAGTTGGCTTCGGGCACCAGCTCTGAGCAGCAGGGCCCTGGTTCGGATCCCACATGAGGGCCAGTGACACTGTGCCCTCTACAGCTAAGATGGTGAACAACAGTTTGACCTGCAGCTGGGCTGCCATGAGTTGCCAGTGAAGGCATAGGCTGCAGTGGGGCTGGCCTGCCGGCAGCTGACATAAGCTTTCGCAAACTGCCATGAGTTGCTGGCTGTCCAATGACAGGCGAGCTACTGCCTCACCCAGGAAGAGTGCAATGATAATGCCAACATGGGCCAGTGAAGCAACGTCCTCCACAACTGGACTGAAGAACCAAAGGATAGCAACTTGTCTGTTCCCCTTCACCGATTCCCCAACACAGTTTCCCTCCCCCAATTCCCCAATAAAAAATCTTAAATAAATTAATTAAAAAACAAATAACAGTTTTATATATATATATATATATATATATATATATATATATATATATATAAATTGATTATGTAGAAAAAAGATGGACAACACACATGTAGGGAATTTTGTCCCAAAAATGGTAACTATAGAAAAGATGGATAAAGAAATATTAGAACTAAAAAAGTTCAAGATTTCATTAATTGGGCTTAATAGCAGATTTTACAGGGTAGAAGAAAGATCAGTTAACTTCAATACAAATTATCTATGATATGTAATGGGCAAAATGAATTAAATAACTGAACAAAGCCTCTGAGACCTATGAGTCCTCAAATCATCTAATACACCTGTAATTTGAGTCCAAGAAGAAGAAGAGAGGAAGAATGAGGCAGAAGAAACAATTGAAGAGATAATGGCCAAGGATTTTCCAAAATTGATGAAGAAAATAAATTCACAGATCCATCTTAAATAGGGGATAATGACAAGAATCTTGGCTGACTTCTCACCAGAAAGAATGGAGCAAAGTGATAGTAGAACAATATCTTTAAAATGCTGAAAGAAAAAAATATTGGTGAACCTAAAATTTTATATCTGGTGAAAATATTTTTCAAAAATTAAAGTAAAACAGATATCTTTATAAACAAAAACTTAAAGAATTTATTCCCAGTCAGTACTGTAAGAAATACTAGAGGAAGTTGTCTAGGTTTGAAGGGAAATGATACCAAATGGAAACTCAAATCTGCAGGAAAGAATGAGGAATATCAGAAAGGGTAAATATCTATATAAACATTTTTAAACCTTTTACTTATCTATTTTAATGTATCATTTTTAATATCTAGAAAAGGTTATTGCATTTAAAAGTAAAAATAATAACAATGTATCAACATATTGTGGGGTTTACAATGGCAATGAGATAGGGTGGGAGGAAGGTAAGTTGAAATATGTTATTGTCTTATATTTTGTGTGAAGTAGTTTCATATTATTTGAAGGTAGACATAAAATAAAGATGCACATTATAATCTCTAGAGTAACAATAATAGAGTAACAAAGAGTTATATCTATAAAGGAAATGGAGATGATAAAAATGGAATACTAAATGTATTGTAAGTGCCTAACTGTAAGCTTTCAATTGCCAAGGCATTCATTTCAAAGACATCTATCTTGAATAAACATGTTACCAGCTGTATAACAGTTACTAGTAAAACAACTCCATAAGGAACCAGGCTGCCCCACCCATGAAGTTCCTCTGTTATTAATAGAAAGCCCTGAGTAACCTAGTTTGCTGACCACTTGAGTGACACCACTCCTCCCTTCCTGCACTCTGATTCCAGTTCTTACACTTAAATTTACCAATAAAGAGTAAACCCTCAAAACCCTAGACACCCCTCTTTGGGACCCTAATAAAAGCAGAGCCCCAGAGCCATACTCCCTCCCTCCCTTTGCCTCTGCTATGTGTCCCTTGGGCATGCCATGTACTCTCTAGGATCTGTGAGTAATAAATCTTGTCCTTCGAAGTTCCCTGTTGGTTTCCTGCTGAAGTACATCCTTCGATAATAATAAGAACCAAAAGGGAGAGCCCAGACATAATATTGGTGGTAATGAGGGAATATCTATGGGGATCCCTATGAAGCAAATGCTTCAGGCATTCCTAGCTGAGAATTTCACCATCAGTAGGCTGTGACAGCACAACACTAAAAAATGAAAACAAAAACAAACTTGATTAACCCAAAAGGAGCAATAAAAACCAAACAGAGGGACAAAAAAACACATTAACAAATAAAAAACAAATAGCAGTGGTAGACTTAAACCCAAACACATTAATAATTACATTGAATGTAAAAGCTAAAAACTCCAATTAAAAGATAAAAATGAAAAGGCTAGATTTTCCAAAAAACACCAGACTGTTACCAGACTACATTCTCATTAACACACCAATCCCATTTTTAGGTATTTACTAAAGAGAAATCACAATGTATGTCCACAGACAAACACATCCATTACCGTTTGTAGCAGCCTTATTCTTGATAGACCCAAACCAGAAACAGTCTAAATGTTCACCAACAGGAGAAAGGAAACAAAGATTGTGGTATAGTCATGCAATGGAATACTACTCGGCAATAAGAAAATATTAAACTATGGGTACATGTACCAACATGGATGACTCAGAACTGTGCTGAATGAAAGAAGCTAAACACAGAAAAGTACATATTAAGTGATTTGTTTTATATGAAGTTCTAGCAGAGGCAAGTGTAATTTACTTGAATAGAATTTAGATGGGCCGGCCGAGTGTCGCGGTGGTTAAGCGCTGGCTTGAGACGCCAGCGGCCACGGTTCAGGTCCCACATATGCGGGCGAGTGACACTGCCCTAAAAAAAAAAAGAATTTAGAACCGATGATGGAGCTGTTCCATGGTTTGACATGGATGTGGGTTGCATTTGAGGTTAGATGTGTATATGCATTTGTCAAAATGCATCCAGTTGTGAGCTTAAGATTTGTATATTTAACTCAAGGTGGAATATTCCTCATTTAAGAAAATCAAAGGGCCAGGGCAGCCAGTTAGCTCAGGTGGTTAGAGCATAGGCGCACAACACCAAGGTTGCCAGTTCTATTCCCAAATGGGCCAAGGAGCTGCACCCTCCACTACTAGATTGAAGACAACTATTTGACTTGGAGCTGATGGGTCCCAATAAAATTTCAAAAAAAAAAAGAAGAAAGAAAAATGAAGGGCAAAATATAAATTATAGCCAACAAATATAAAGTTTTTAAATAAAAATAATTAAATAAAACTGAACTGCTTATTTAATTTAAAAATCTGTGCCTCTTACTTTTATATCAGGGAGAGGGAGTGACTTTTTTTCTTTCTTCGTTATTATTTATTTATTTTTTTACTATCACTGTCTTTTTAAGAACTGGTATGGGTATACTGATAATTGGTATATTCTGATTTTTATTTCTGAAATTTGGTCATTTGCATTTTCTAGAAAAACAGTCCATTGAAAGAAGAGCAATATTTTTTTTTCAAATCACAAAACATCTGTTTCACACTCTGTCTTTGTGTTTCTCAAAGTAAATCCTTAATTTCATTATGCTTTCAGAAGAAAGTAGGGAACTGTGGAGGGTCTGTTACTGGATTCATGTCACTTGTCAATAGGCTCAAGACTTTTCCCACCATCTGATGGGATTCTGTGCTGGTTAATCACACAAACTCACTATCATATCAGTTTGTCTCAGACAGTCCTGATTTTCACCAGTGGTCCTATAATAATTGTTAATAGTGCCCCTTTCGTCTCAAACATGTTCTGGTTTGAATGATAAATCATGTGGTCATCCAAAGTATGAAAGAGAAATCTCATGAGATTTTGTGGTTTTACAGCTTCATCATAGCAGGAAGAAGACATAAATACTATGACTTCCATCAGGGAAATGACTACTTCTTAGAGAGATTGAACACTATGTCACTACACACAGTACTGGAACACCCAGAGGAAATGGACATTAAGAAGTTTTGAAAATACTTGGTGAGGAAGAAATGCACTTCAAATAAGACCTGGGAATTGGGACTGCTAGTGTTGTGTTGCAGATGTTTAACTTTGCAAGAAAGCAAAACTTCTCAAACACCTTTGAGGGAAGAGAATGAATCCACCGATGGATTATGCCACAGATTTTTCCAAATTTTTCATTATTGCAATCATTGTTGCAGTCAACATCTCAAGACACTCGCCTCATATTTTAGAAAAGGAAATTTCCCTCTAATTTATTGAGTTTGGGTTGTTGAAAGAATTTAGGTTCAGAAGGGGATTTTACAGCAAATCAAAGAAGAAAGATCACATCTTTGGAGAAGATGCCTTTGATCATGGATGGTAAGGATAGTGGTGGACAATTGCTGTAGCATGTCATAGACCTACATGAAGGTACTATGGTCCAAATTTTCATTTAAAAAGAAACATTGAATTGAGAATTAAGGGATTCTAAGAAGATGACAGTGTCATTTTTAATCTCTCTAAATCCTTCCCTAAAAATAGCAGCTAGGACAGCAAAACAAAAATATCTACAACAAAACTAGGTGAAAAGGTATCCACAACATGGATGGATGAGTACAATCTACTGACATGTAAAAGAACCGTGTGGTATTTGCACCTGTGTAGTAGGAAGCATATGGAAGGCAACCAGACTCCTGATGGCTCTGAGAACAACAACAAAAAAAAGACCCCAACAAAAATCACCAACAAATACTCACCGGAAATTGAAATAGGCTATCTGAGAAAGGCGTCAGGAACTGAGTGGAGTTCTTCAGGATTCAATTTGTGGGTAAGTACAAGGGGATTGCTATGTAATAAGGTCACCATTGCTGGAGTAGGTTTGACCCTTTTTAACTCTTGAAATTGACAAAATGAAGCTCCTTTTAAAGACATGTCAGCAGTAAAAAGAATCAGCTGAGAGTAGAATACAAGTGGAGCAAGTGAGGGTATACGTGTGTGGTAAGCTAAATAATGACCCCCCAAAATATTCAGGTCCTAACGCTTGGAAAGCAAGCTGTGAATGTTACCTTATAAGGCAAAAGGAATTTTGAGGATGCAGAAGATTATCCTGGATTATTCAGTGTTCCCTAAATGCAATCACAAGTGTCATTATAAGAGGGAAACTCAGGGAGATTTGACTATGTGAAAAGAACGCCATGTGAGGGAAGCAGAGTCCGAGAAGATTATATGCCACTGGCTTTGAAGATGAAGGGGTCATGAGCCTAGTGATTAAAAATAATTTTCATCAGCTTCCACTGTCAATCATGCACATATTCAGTTCATCTGGTGAATGCCTTCTACAAGCAGGCAATCTAACTCCATTCTATGTTGCAATTGGGGCATAAGGATAAACTGTAGCCACTGGTGTTTCTGGCAGTTGTCCAGGATACATATTTTGCTTTCTTTCAATTGTTGTTGTTTCCTTTTGTCTGCTAAATTTTGTTGTGGGATTTTCAAGATGTGCTCCCTACCACTTGGTTTGAGAAACCCTTTGGTTCCTTTATCAACTACAGGTTATGGCCATCGGTGAGAGCACCCACAGCCTCGGGTGAGTGACTTTTGTCCTTTGCTTGATTGACTCTTTAGAATCCCACCACTAGCTGTGACTTCTCATTTCCTCTTTCCCATGCAGCTACCTCCAAAGGCCAAGAGGTAGGTATATTATGTGCCAGGCATTGTTGAAAGTAAATTCTTTATATTCTGTGCTTTCCATGTATGACCTTATTTAATATTCTCTTCCATGCTATCCAGTGGGTATTATTATCATCATCCCCATGTTATAAGAATTTTCAAGGCATAGATTCTGCCTTCTACTGTAGTGCTAAGGTATGGTCTAAAGACCAGTAGTGACGCATTACTGGGAGCTTGTTAGAAATGCAAAATCACAGGCCTCTCTCCCTAGACCTACTGAATCAGGATCTGAGGAGAAGGGGTAGGACTCTTCGAGTTACCAAGCCCCCAGGTAATTCTGATAGAATTAGGTTCAAAAAGCTTTGCTTCAGTGGCCTAGTAGACAAATATGCAAAAACTCCCTAAGTTCAAAATTTGATCTGCTAAAAGCCAAGGTAATGCCTTCTTATTAGAATAAAAGAGGTGCTAGTTCATATTACAGCTTTAATGACTTTCTCATTCTTCTGCCCTGTGCTTCTCCATCCCTTCCTTCTTTTCACTTGTGCGCTGTTCAGAAACCCAGGTAGGAGTCAACTGACATTTGTGAGACACTGAGAGAGCCCACAGATAGTGATATGAAACTGTTTTTCCCACCTAATGAATTAGAAGACAGGGAAGATTAGTTTGCATGGACATGTGTTGGTAAAGCTCCCAGGAAGCAGGGTATGCTTTATCAGCATAAACTTTCACAAAGATAGGTATCAGCCTCACCTGGGAGCCTTGTGAAAACACAGATTGATGAGCTCTACCCCCAGGCTTTTTAATTGAGTGTGTCTGAGTTGGGGCCAGAGAACATGTGTTTCTAACAAGTTCCCAGGTGAGGCTGAGGCTGCTGGTTTAGTGAGCACACTTGGAGAACTACTGACTACACAAAGTAATAGGTCATAGAGGAAGGAGCTTGGGTTGGGGAACTGGAGGGAGCCTCCTAGAGGAGAAATGCATGAACTTATGGATATTTAGGGCAATTGCTTTTCTTCTGGGTTTGTGGATTATTATGCAATGTAATTTGTATGTGTAAGGGAGTGGATTCCTGATAACTCTCTTCCCCACACTCCCCAGTAACCCTATTTCTGGTTCCTGCTTCATAAATCTATCAGATTTCAGCTGACTTTGGCTTACTTTGAAAAGAACTGAGCTGCTAAAAGGGTGGGTTTCATTTCCAGATGGTAGGTGTTTGAGGAAAGTGAGAGGTCACAGAGAAGCTTCTATTTAAAAATTAGATTTTAGCAATTGGAGTCAAAGAAGTAAGTTCCAATATAACAAGTGGATGATGTGGGGAAGGAAAAAAAACTAATACAAAATTTTAAGGACCTAAGCAAAGTAGGAAAAAAAATTATCTAGAAATGGGGTGGAGAACTGCTGAAGATTCTTAAGTAGTCCTCATGTTTTTAATAAAATAGACTATTTAAGACTATGGTAACTCAGAAATAAAATTGAAACAAAAACATGGGCCGGCCGAGTGGCGCATTGGTTAAAAGCTGGTTTTGGGATGCCAGCAGCCCCGGTTTGGATCCCACATATGAGGGCCAGTGACACTGCCCTCTACAGCTAACAACAGCTCCACCTGGAGCTGGGCTGTGCAAGCCCCGGCGACGGTATAGGCTGCAGCCCCTACTGCAGTGGGCTGCCATAGGCTACAGTGAGTGGCCCGCAGTCAGCGTGAGCAGCTGGCAGCCAGTGTGAGCTGCCAATAGCCGCAGTGAGCGACCATCCAGAGGCCAGCGACTGATCTGCCTCATCCGGGAAGAACACAATGACGATACCAACATGGGCCAGTGAAACAACGTTCTCTGAAACTAGACTGAAGAACAAAAACACAGCAACTTGCCTGTTCCCCTTCCCCAATTCCCCAACGCTGTTCTCCTCCCCCAATTCCCCAATAAAATCTTAAAAAATAAAAAAATAAAAGAATAAAAACATTACGTGAAGGCCAGAGGGAGAGAACTCCATTCATGTCCTGTCTATAACTTGCTCTCCCCCACCCACCACCCCACCAATGTCCCAAATTCTTGGAAGGGAAACACAGAGAATGTCTTGAAGATATTACTGTTAAATGATTTAGAAACATATAGCTATGGAAATCAATAACATAGCAATCTGTGAATTTCTCATTCCTTTCTCTCAATTGCCAAGTATCAATGCTGCAGACAACCAGACAAGTGTCCCCGAGTCTCCTTATGCCCATTCTGGCATGTCCTTTTATGCTTTCTGAAGAAGCAGCAGATGGGGCTTCTTATGACCAAATGCCATCAAGGTTAATGATGTGTTAAGTTGGCCACAGAGTGCTCAGACATTTGGTCAGACATTATTCTGGGTGTGTCTGTGAGGGTGTTTCTGGATGAGACTAACATTTGAATCAGCAGACTCAATAAAGCAGATTGCCTTTCTCAATATGGGTGGTCCTCATCTAATCAGTTGAAGGCCTGAACATAATGAGGCTTAACCCCACTTAACTCCCATGAGTACGGGGAACTCCTCCTGCCTGACTGCCTTTAAATATAAAACATCAGAGTTTTTTCCTGCCATCAGACTCTAACTGAGACATTGACTCTGAGTCTCGAGCCTACTGAAACTACACCATTGCCTCTGCCGAGTCTCCAACTTGCCAACTACAGGTCATGGGACTTGTCAGCTTCCATAATCACATGAGTTACCAATGCCTTAAAATAAACACACACAGACACTTATATCCTAACACACACTCACTCCTATATCCTATATGTTCCATTTCTCTGGAGAATCCTGACTGATAAAAGCACAGTTGGTCTCAAATACAGCGCAGCTTGGCCATAGAAGTCTTCTCAGAGAGCACCGGGTGAGGAGACCAGCAAGAGGAAGGTGCTTTGAGCCCAGTGATTCCTGAAGATGGACAGGCTTGGAACTAAACCTAAGTCTTATCTTCAGCATATTAGTGCTCATTCAGCTTAATCATTACTTTAGGATTGGCTGAGGCTAGGTCAGCTAAACTTTAACAGTAGACATCAGTGGTTTGGTCCCCCCAATTTATATTGTTGCCAGGTTTCCCTAGAGCAGTGGTTCTCAAGCTTGGCTACAAATTAGAATCCCCTGGAGGGCTCCTAGAAATGTCATTACCCTAACCATACTGCAGTCCAAATAAAACAGGATCTCTGAAGAGGAAGCTTGGATAGCAATACTTAAAGCATGCTGGGTAATTCCAATGTGCAGCAAGGCTAAACCTCTGAGTCTATAACATCCCAAATTTGCTAGAAACTAAATACTATCTAAATTACAGTGTGTGTGCCAATATTCCTTTGGTTGTAGTGTATAAATCTACTTGACAAACTGGGTTCAGAAGAGCAATAAATGTTTACTAACTGATCCTTCTTTATGACTGAAGGCCATGCCATTTTGTGTGTTAAAGTTGATAAACATCTTGATGATATACCTCATTTAATTCTTAATCCAAACCTAAAATATGGATAGCATTATGACCACTTCCAAGACAGTAAAACTGAAGCTTGGAGATGTTGTGACTTGCAAAGTTCATATAGCCAGAAATTAGATCTCAGGTGTTAGTGAGTCCAAATTTATAGCCATCTCTACTCTTGACCTACTTATCGATATGGTAAAATAATATGTTCCTCTTGACTGAAAAATCTCTGTTTTTACTTTGCACTAAACTCTGTCCGTTCCTTCTTATTCTGTAGCCTTTCTTGGACTGGGGGCGGGGAGGAGTATCTCACTTATTCCTGTGATTTTAGGAGTAAAGAAAAATGATTTCATTTCATATTAAACCTAAAAAAAAAGATGGTTTCATGGACGACGGACTTGAGATTTATCCAAGAAAAGTAATTTTAATATTTAGATTTTTAATTAGTAAATGGCAGAACAAGAACTACAAGAAGCCCAGCTTCATGTAGTCCTAATGACCATGCAGTCTCTACTGCTTACCCTTTACAGACAACCCCCAAAACCTACATTTCTTTGATTTTCCCCTGGAGATCCTATTGCCTTAAGGAATTTCCCCAGCCTGAAAATTTCAACCCACCCAGGTTAATAACCTGATGGGCAGTCCTAGAATGTAACCCTTTGACTTAATTTCTCCAACCACAGTTTATTGTTTTCTATTTCCATGTATATTAACCTTGGATGAGGTCCTATATACTGGATCACATTAGCTTGGTTTCCAATGGATGGTAAATATTAGTCTAAGAGCAAAGCTGGTATATATATAGCATTGCTTCTAGGTGCTACTTGGAGGGTATGGTGGGACCCCTCTGGCATTAGTTGTAGTGACTACCACAGTAGGTAGCTAAGCTATAGTGACCAGCACTGCAAGTTTGATCAGAAGTTAGGTATTTGTTTTTACATGCTCAGTGGTCTTATAAGAATCCTGGTGTACCTGACTGGCAGAGAAACCAGGTAATAAGAGGAAGCTCTTGCACCACTGTCCAAGGTCAGACATGCCTATCTCTGGGTCATGGAACAGTTCTTCCTACATTAGCAGCTAGCCCTGTGGATATGTTCTGGCTTGCACAGCGAGAAATGGGGAGGGAGCAGAGGCACTGGGTGGGTACAAATCTACTTCTCTGTTTTCTCTCTGACTGTCTAAAAACTATGAACTCTGACTTCTCCTGAAGTTGTGTAGAGGAACACCACCCTCCTTCACAAATTTATTTGATTTATGAAATTCTCTGGGTTATTAGGCCATTTCATCCACCAGGAACCAATCCAGTGGCCTCAGATAACTACCGTCCCAAGAACAACTCCAGTGTAAGAAGACACCATGGATGATTTTTATCTTCTGGAAAGCCCAATATACATAGAGTTCTGTGCTCTGGAGATTGAGGTGGGGATATGAAGAAACATTTATCTTCACCAGCTGCCCATTCTTTGCCATCTAACCAGTTGAAAATCAACATATGTCTAGTTAGCTGGAATTTGTGAAATACTATTGCCTGCAGCAATGCCTCTGGGCCTGGTGGGTAGCCACAAATCTCTCCAGTGGTCCCAGGCTGGCCACAAAATAATGCGCCTTAATACAAAATGGGAGCGTTCAGGGAACATGACTTCTGCTTCAGGGAGTGTGACTGTTGCAAGAATTTGACTTCTGACCAAGAATATTTTTTTCCTCTCTGAGCTGGAATCCCAAATCTTCTGAGAGTTTACTTAAAAAAAAAAGTTACATTAATGTGTAGTTTATATACAATAAATTTTACTCATTTTAAGGATATACTTCAATGATTTTTAGTAAATTTAGAGTTAGTTATGAAACCATCAACATAATCCAATTTTAGAATATTTTCACCATGCTAAAAGCATCCCTCAACCATTTGCAGTCAACTCCCCATTCCTACCCCCAACTACCCCAAATTCTTTTTTAAAAGTTTGTTGAGAAATAATTGATATATCACACAATTCACCCATTTAAAGTGTACAGTTCAATGGCTTTTAGTATATTCAGAGCAACCATCACCACAATCAATTGTAGGACATTTCATTCCCTCAAAAAGAAACCCCGTGCGCTTTGGCGATCACCCTCCCAATCCTTTATCTCCCCTAGTCCTGTGTAACCACTAATCTACTTTCTGTCTTTCTAGGTCTGCCTATACTGGATATTTCATGTACATTGAATCACATAATATGCAGTGCTAACAATACATTAAATACATCATAGTCCAAAAAAGCCCTTTATGATCTGGACTGGCCTGGGAATTGAAATATCATTCATCATGTTATTTCTATGGGAAAGTGTCGTAGCATTGGGCAGCAGTATAAACGTAAGTCTCCTGTGTAAATCCATTATAGACTCAGTGATATCTGGTCAGGAAGCCTGAAGTTAAAAGAGGGTTTGGTGGTATCAGGAGAATTTCTTACAAACCCCAGTAGAGACTAGTTATTCCTAAGGATGGGGTATGTGAATTTGAGTTTGAGATCATATCCAAATACCAATCTCAAGAAACAGTGAACATTTGAATATTATGAACTATCACAACGATGGTCATGAAGATTATGTAGTTACATGGGTACATGTTTATAAATGGAAAGATGTAGGATCCTATCTGTTAAATAGTACCAACATACACAAAGGAAAACAATTGCAAACAATTCTGATTGAGGGCCAGCCGAGTGGTATATTGGTTAGGAGCTGTCTTGGGACGCCGGCTCTGAGCAGCAGGGCCGCAGAACAGATCCCACATATGAGGGCCAGTGACACTGCCCTCTACAGCTAAGATGGTGAACAGCAGCTCCACCTGGAGCTGGGCTGCTGTGATTCCCCGGGATGGCATAGCTGCAGACCCTGCTGCAGTGGGCTGCCATAAGCTACAGTGAGTGACAGGTAGCCTGTATGAGCTGCCAAGAGCCACTGTGAGAGGCCTTCCAGAGGCTGGCAACCAACCTGCCTCACCTGAGAAGAGCACAATGATGATACCAACATGGGACAGTGAAGCAACGTCCTCCACAACTAGACTGAAGAACAAAAGGACAGCAATTTGTCTCTTCCCCTTCCCCGGTTCCCCAATAAAATCTTTCCAAAAAAAAAATTCTGACTGAGAGGAGAAAAATAACTGGAAACAAAGACACCAAAATGCTAACAATAATTGTGTTTGGGCAGAATTACTTTTACTGCTTTTCTTTCTTCTGAATTACCTCCAATTTGCTTAGATTTATTTTTATAATAAAACACCAGAATAACTTATGTTCCTAAGTTGTAATTTCTGTGAGAGTGCGGATCTTGTTTGTCTTATGTACTGAGATACCATACCACCACATAAAAGAGTGCCTGTTACCAAAAAAAAAAAAAAAGAAAGAAAGAAAAAGGTGCTTAATAAATATTTGTTGAGTTATATAAGTAATAATTTAAAAGTTTCAGAACTGAAAAGTAAGCAGTGTTTGGAATGTAGTAATGAACTTGTCAATCAAAGAGGTAATGTTTCTTCTTTATATTTTTCTCATGTGGAATAGAGGCCAGCACCATGTGAAGATTCAGGAATCATATTATTTTTAGAGGTCTATGTTGTAGAGAAAGATTCCACAACATAAATGCAGTCTGCCATTAGCTGAGGGGAAAAAGGGGATTGCAGAAATTAAAGTTCTATACAAAAATCCTAAGAAATAGGCATAGGCATTTCATATTTTGCCCATATCTACTTTCTACTTTATTTCCAGAAAGGGTGAGCAAATAATGAAAGAAGAACAGTGTTGCAAATACCTTGCAGACATCTCAGTTGTCTGTTTCATTGTGATTTATGCGTGTAGAGAAGGATGTCTCATAGCCTACATTCTTTTTTATTTTTTTTTAACATTTATTTTTATTGGGGAAGTGGAAGAAGAGGGGAATAGCGTTGGGGAATTGGGGAAGGGGAACAGACAAGTTGCTGTACTTTTGTTCTTCAGTCTAGTTGTGGAGGACATTGCTTCACTGGCCCATGTTGGTATTATCATTACGCTCTTCCTGGGTGAGGCAGATTGGTCGCCGGACAGCCACTCACCGTGGCTATTGGTAGCTCACTCCGGCTGCCAGCCACTCATGCTGGCTGCCGGCCACTCACTGTAGCTTATGCCAGCCCACCGCAGTAGGGGCTGCAGCCCACCATCAGGACTCACGCAGCCCAACTCCAGGTGGAGCTGTTGTTCACCATCTTAGCTGTAGAGGGCAGTGTCACTGGCCCTCATATGTGGGATCCGAACCGGAGCCACTGGCGTCTCAAGCCAGCTCTTAACCAACGCGCCACTTGGCTGGCCCCAGCTTACATTCTTATAACTCCTAGAAGTTATGATGCTTCTTCAAATACTTTAGTATAACTCCAAATATTTCAACACTCATGTGCTGACATTATATTATAATGTTAACACTAAATTTCATATATTGGGATATTTGTAGCAATCCTTGTTCTTGAATGTCCTTAAGGAGAAGAGGGTTAGAGCAGTACTGGAAAAGTTATTAATCATAGTTTGTAACAGATGGTGTGGGGTTTTTTCCCTACACACTTACCAGTATATTTATCTGGATTATTTTCAAATTATTTTAGTAATTATTTTGTAGGAAAGATTGTTATAATAGGTTTCATTTTAGATTCCTCTTTAGGTACTGCATTCCAGTTTTGAATGAATCCTATCCTGAGTATTAATTTCATGTTATATACTCCCACTTAATAATACCAATGAATGTAAATCTTGTTTGTTTATACTCAAGCATATTTTAAGAATAACTGGCACAGATTAATAAATATACACCATTCTATAAATAACAACGTTCTTTTTGTGTTTTTCTACCTTTGTTTGAGTTGCACAAGCCTTTTTTTTTTTTTTTAACTTTGACAGAGTTCTCCAAGGACTTCAGATGTGCAGGCTTAAGTAGCATTTCAAATTTTTTTCTAAAAGGTAAACATGATTATTTATAGCTTTTAAAAAGTCATGTCTAAAGGATAAAGAGAGACATTTATAAGAATATGTCTCATGTATTTTTGGTTCAATACAGTTTAGAATAAAAGTGGTTTTACATTTTACATCAGGGCTGACAATCATAGACTTAATATAAATTTTCAAGCATCTAAAAGGCTGCTTTTTAGACAACTGAAATGCCTTTTTTCTTTCAATCTACACTGGATAGTTGTGAAGTACAGAAGTTGAAGCATGAGTGCCTTTCTAGTTTTATAAACTCAAATCACTGAAATGGATTTTTGAAGAGATGGGAATACAAAATAAAGATCCTTTTCCTCAAATATATTTTTAAAAAAGGATAAGCAGCCATGAATCTGAGTGTGACAAAAGTAAAGTACTGGAATTTCACTTTTAGTACTGGATAAATAACCTTCTAGATAATATAGTCAAGATGTACTGAACAATTGAGACACCAAAAAATTCAGAAAAAGAACTACATTATGTAATTTTACAATTCACTAAACTCTGATTCTCACAACACTGTAAGTGATGTAAAGTCATTGTTTTATGAATGAGCACACTGGGATTTAACATGTTCTCAGGGTGACAGGTTAGCTCAGTTGGTTAGAGTGTTGTACTGATAACATGTTCAGGAGACTTGCTCAAGATCCCTTAGCTAGGGCCGGTCGAATGGCTCAGTTGGTTAAGAGCTTGCTCAAGAGTGCGAGCTGAGCTCTGAGCAACAGCTGTTCGAGGCCAGCCCGAGCTGAGTTGCCGTTGAGCTGCCAACAGGTGGCAGGATGGCTCAGCTAAAAAAAAAAAAAAAAAAAAAGAAAAAGAAAAAAAGATCCCTTAGCTAGACTTTCTGTTAAATGTGGAAGACTGAACAAAGGTATTATAGACTCCACAAAATGAATGTGAAAAGGTACATACTCACAAGGATAGAAGAAATGGATGAAGGAAAAAACAGTATCATTGAAGAATTGAAGCAGATGGATCCAAAAAGTTGGATTGAAGGCCAGTGGTGGGAAAGCCAAGGAACCATCCATTTTGGTACCACAGGAACACTCAGAAGACCCAGGAATTGATGAAACCAGCAACCTCTGGAGGTGGAGGTTAGGGTGAAGCTAAAAACAGGAGAATGTGTTTATGAAGAACGAACACCTGACATCTCCTCAGCTCCATATGACTATGGTTGCCTCTCTTCAATCCCTGTAGAAGATTGGAAAGAGTCAAAAGAGAGACTCTCTGGCAAGGAGAGGCCAGCCTGGGGTAGGGAAGGGATACTGGAACAGATGAGGGAGGAGAATACCTAATGAAAAATGGAGATTAAGTGAAAATCTTATAATGGGTGTTGAGATTCTTTCTCTCCCACCCCCAGCCTTTTTCCTTTACTCCAAATGGATGTTCAGCTAGCAGTCTTGCGGAGCAAAGCTGCTAAGTGGCACAGCTCTTGGGGAACCTTTCATACACACAGTTTGTGTGAATGACATCCGTGGAGTTGTGCAGTGTCCAGCCTGACCATACATGATAGGCCCTGTGTCAAAAGCACCTTCTCTGAGAAATTGGACAAGCCCAAGATACAAGACCCAACAATCATGATGTCAGAGATTCACCAACTGAATGGTCCAGGTAGATCTCCTAATGGTAAGGCAATATTTGCCAAGCCCCTACTGGGAACACAGAGCCTTAGATCTACCCTTTGAAACTCCATGCCTCAGTATAAACTTCTAGCCAAGAATCACCATATGGAAGAAGTCTCTAATGTGAAAATTAGAGATTGAAATAATTAGAAAAAAACTTAGAGGAAATAAAGTATGCAGGGAGAAGAGAAAATGATCATTAATGGTATCAGAAATATGAGAGGATAATGCATAAGTGGAAAACAAACAGTATTCTCTTATGGTAAGAAACATTTATGGAACAAAAAGACCTCTTGGAAATTAAAAAATGTGATAGCTAAAATGAAAACTTGATAGACAGTTTAGGAGACAAAGCTGAAAAACTCTCCCAGAAAAACAAAGTAAAAACAAATTTTAATTTTTTCAACTAATCATTTTAAAATACACAAAATATTTTTTAAAATTAAGGGACCAGTTCAAGAAATTTGACATCTGAATAGTGTATTTTTAGAAGTTGAAGACAAAGGTAAAGAGAGAGGATACAATAAATACAATTTAAGGAAATTCCCTAGAACTGAGCAATGTGTATTGGGTTGTTGGAAAAGTCATGACGCATGTTTGCAACAGATGGCACTAGTTCATTTTTGGAAGTACTAGAGTCATTTGCATCTATGACATATTGCTATGTCATTTGACAGCTGACAGTCTAGCTTCCTTCTAAAAAAAAATTGAGCGATTTGGTTGAGTTTTGGAGATTTTACAACAGGTTTAAAATGGAAGCCCAAATTGTGCATTTTGGCCATATTTTTACTTCCATAAAGTGAAGAACGCGCATCAAGCTTGTGAAAAGTTACATAAAGTTTATGGTGACAATGTTCTACAAGAACTTCAGTGCCAATAATGGTTCACGAAGTTCCCATGCTGGTGGTTTTGATCTCAATGGCGCTTCTGGGTCAGGGAGGCCCACTGAGATTGACGATGACAAAATAAAGGAATTGATTGAGTTAAACCCATGTCACACAACATGAGAGACTGCAGAAACATTGAATATCCACCATTCAAGTATTCAGGACCACCTGAAGAAGATGGGATACATAAACAAGCTCAATATTTTGGTTCCGCATAAACTCAAAGAAGTTCATTTGACAGCGTGTATAAACATATGCAATATGCTCATTAAATGTGAGGAAAGCGATCCTTTTTTGAAGTGACTGATAACTGGTGCTGAGAAGTGGATTGTTTACAACAATGCGGTATACAAATGGTCTTGGTCCCAACGTGATGATTCGTCTCAAATGACATTGAAAGCAGACATTCATCAGAGGAAGGTTATGCTCCCAGTGTGGTGATATTTTAAAGGTGTCATGTCTTTCGAGCTCCTACCAAGGAACCAAACAATCAATTTGAGTGTGTACTGTTGGCAATTGGACAGTTTGAACGAATCCATCATCCAGAAACGTCCAGAGCTTGTTAATTGTAAAGGAGTTGTGTTCCACCGTGAGAATGCGAGATCACACACAAGTTTGATCACCCATCAAAAATTATTGGAGCTTAGATGGGATGTGTTGCTACACCCACCATACTTACCTGACCTTGCCACTTGTTTCGCTCTCTTCAAAACTCCTTGCGTGGTATAACGTTCAATTCAGGTGAGGCTGTAGATCAACAGCTTGTTCAGTTTTTCACAAATAAAGACAGGTCTTTCTATGAACAAGGAATTATGAAGCTCACTGAAAGATGGCAAAAGATTATAGAACAAAATGGGCAATATATCATTGATTGATCTTTGTTCTTTATATAAATAAATGACCTTTGAAAAACATAGACAAAATTCGTCATGACTTTTCCGACAACCCAATATTTTCACATTTGAAGTGTCCACTTAATACCCAGAAAAATGATGAAAATAAAGAAAATAGATTCATACTTTAGTATATCATCAGGAAATTTCAGTGCTTTAAAATCTTGTCTGATTATTAGCCAATAAAGTTAAAAATACATAAAAATAAAAATACGTAAATTGGTGAACCCTCAACATTTTAAACACTCTGAAATAACCTTAAATCAAGGAGAAATTTAAAAGAGATGAAATCAAGAAATCAATGGAAATAGGAATATGTTATAAACAATATATACAGGAGAAAACTATATCATTTCAAATGTCCTCATTAAATACAAACAATGAAATTTGAAGGAACCAACTACTCATCTTATGAAATTAGGGAAGGACTACCAAAAGAGCCCCAGAAGGCAGTAATAAGGATAAAATTTTAAAAATTAATTAATTCAAAAATATACAAAAAGAACAAAAAATAAAAACGCTGATTTCCAGAAAAAAATACAAATGAAAAAAATTGTATTAGATGAACATTTTACAAGCCTGATTAGGGGAAGAAAATGGGTAGATTAGAAATCACAAAGGAGAAATAACCACAAATATGAGATTAAAAATAAAAATCCTGGGACTGGCCGAGTGGCGCATTGGTTAAGAGCTGGTTTGGGATGCCAGCAGCCCTGGTTGGGATCCCACATGTGAGGGCCAGTGACACTGCCCTCTACAGTTAACAACAGCTCCACGTGGTGCTGGGCTGTGAGCACCGGGTTCAGTGTAGGCTTCAGCCCCTGCTGCAGTGGGCTGCCGTAGGCTACACTGAGTGGCTGGCAGCCAGCGTGAGTGGCCGGCAGCCAGCGTGAGCTGCTGGCAGCGAGCGTGAGCTGCCAATAGCAGCGGTGAGCGACATCCAGAGGCCGGCAACGGATCTGCCTCATCCGGGAAGAGCGCAATGCTGATACCAACATGGGCCAGTGAAGCAATGTCCTCCGCAACTAGTCTGAAGAACAAAAAGACAGCAACTTGTCTGTTCCTCTCCCCCAATTCCCCAACGCTGTTCCTCTCCCCCAATTCCCCAATAAAATCTTAAAAAAAAAAAAAAATCCTGAGTGGAAAAATACTTGTGTGTCTGAGTGTTCTACAGTATTTTTATTAATATGAAATATATTCATAATCCATTTTGAAGTTAAAAATAGAATATAAAACAATATGGACAGGGAGTACCCAGTTTTAATAAACAAAACAAACTAAAAGTATATATGTACGAGTATATTCATGGAAAAGTGAAAAAGAATTATGGGTGATTTTTATATTTTGGCTTACATGCATGGGTAATTTTTTATATTAATTTTATAACAAATATACCTAAAGGTTATTGTAGTAAAAGTTTAATAAACACTAAAAAAGAATTTAGGTCACTGAACAGTAACTGTTTACTGTAACATTTAAGGGACGACAATTTAAAATTTTCCAATTTACTTTGCAGTTTTCACACTAACATGTTTTATTTTGTAGCAACATGCTTGTTTCAATGTTTCATGTTACTCATATTGCTGGGACTATGATAATAGAGCAAAATAAAGATTATTTTTTCCTTTAGTGAGATAAGGTTGTTAGAGACAGACATTTGGCTATTTCTTTCTTTCTTTTTTTTTTTTTTTTGTGGGCAGTGTCACGGGCCCTCATATGTGGGACCCGAACCAGGGCCTCTGGCTTCCCAGGCCAGTGCTTAACCACTGCGCCACTCAGGCAGCCATGTTTCTTTTTTTCTTAAAGAAAACTTTTACTATGAAAAAATTGAACATGTACAAAAGTAGAGAAAATAGTATAATGAACTCATATCCATCACCATCTTCCACAAATCTTATTCAATTTACCTCTAACTAAACTGAACAATTTTGAAGCAAATACCAGACATCATATCTTTTCATTTATAAGTATTTTAGTATGGATCTCTAAAAAAAAATAAAGATTGTTGTTTTTTAAAAGATTACTACAATACCATTATACTACCAAAAGCATTAATTTCTTAGTACCAAATATTTAGTCAGTGTTCAAATTTGCTCAATAGTCCCAAACTGTTTACAGTATATTTCAATCAGGATTTAAAGTTTATCTCATTCATAAGTTGTTTTTCAGTATTTCTTTATCCTATCAATTTCTTTTCCAATTCATTAATTTGGTATGTTATCTGCAATTGGTTGATAATATCTGCTATGCTCACTTCTCTTTTGATAGAAGTTTAAGAGTTTCAATATATGCATTAGACAACTCATTAATGGAATGTAAGAAATCTACAGATATAATCTTTTTTTATTAAAAATAAAATTCATTTGATAGGTACCAGCAAACTGCTTGAAAATCATTCATTGAAAGGAATTTTGAAAAGACTTTTTTATAAAGACAACAATGTTATAAGTTATGTTATGTGTATATGTGGTTATTAAAGAGATAATTGGAAGTTAACATCTCTCTTAAATTCAGTGAACCACTCTCCTGGTGTTTCTGCTGCTTCAGTCTTTATTCTCAGAATCCTTCACTGGGTCCACTGGATCTTCTTCCTCTACCTGATCTCTAAACGTTGGGATTCCTCAGGACTCAATTTTGAGTCCACTTCCCTCTTGACACCACCTTTTTTATAGGATCTCAATAATACGCATGGTTCCAAATGACATCTTTGTTGATAAATTTGACTAAAAAATACTTCCACATATCAAATGAAAAAAAACAACAACAACGAAAAACTAAGTAAAAAGACAAATGATTCACTGGCTTAAAAAATTGCAACTTATATCACATTATCATTTAAAAAAGATTTTCTATCTCACTCATTATAAGAGAATGCAAATTAAAACTACACTAAGATACCACTTTTATCACCTGCCAGTTTGGCAAAAATCCAAAACTTTGACCACATACTGTGTTGATGAGGCTATGGGAAAGTGAGCACTCTCCTATGTTGCTGGTGGAAATAGGAAAAAGGAATAGTTATACAGGAGAACTTGGCAATAGCGAAATTACTTATACATATATACTTAGATCCCAAATTCTTTTTATAGGAATTTGGCCAAAAGATCACAGGCAAAACTATGAAAAGTTATATGCACACATCTATTCATGCTATTATAGCACTATTTATAATGATAAAACCCTGAAAACCCCCGAATGTCCATCAACAAAGGACTGGTTAAATTATGGTACATTCACTCAGTGAAGTTTTTTAAACAGTCAATTCAGAACACCGCCATTCAAGGGGGGAAAAAAGATCTATAATAAATATACACATATGTGTTATTACTTTAACATAAAATTATAAAAATAGATGTTTATTTGAAATTACATATTCTATATTTAATTTTGTTATTTAAATGCAATTATTATATTTAAACTAAACAACAGAACTAGTTAACAGTGGCAATTAGTAGTTATTGATAGTAGGAACAACAAATAAAAAAATATGTGTGAGAAAAACCTATATTTATAATGTTGATACATTATATAAACAGTATACAGAAGATAAAATTATATATAATCCCCTAATACAGAAATTTAATTTTTTTATAAGTATTGGATTACTGTGTATTAAGATACATAAATGTAAGATTAAAAAAAAGAGAGAATGTGAATACAATAGAACTAACTTAACTGGTATTACCTATACTTAGTAAAAAAATAACCTCGTGGTTCTTTCTGTCACATGATATAGTAGGATATTTTTATTCTTTCTATTTCCTTTTCTGAAAGCATTTCTCTGAACTGCCTGCAGCTGTTCAGAGACATTCTTAATTTCTTTTATATAGTGGTAAAACTGAATACAGTCAAATGTAAACTTCACTTTGGCACCTCTGCTTTTGTCAAACTCATGTTACACTGTCTCCTGGTGAGTATAATATGATGATATCAAGCTAAATTTCCTCTCAACACAAGTGTTTAAGCATGGAATACTTAATATTTTCTGAGTCAAGATTTAGACTTGTAGGAATTAGTTTCCAGCTCTTCAAAAATACCCATCAACCATATATCTACATAGGCTTGTTTAGGTAGGCCAAGTATTTGTCAATCAGTTCCTTTGCATTCATCATAAGTTAAACTCTCTTTCCCAGGGAAAATGGTTTTTACAGCACATTGCTAATTACAATTTGTGAAAGTAAAATTCAATTTCAAATAAATAATAGTTTTAGTAAAGAAATTAACAAAATCTTGTTTCACTTGACTGCCTTGTTCTGGTGATTTTTTTTTTCTTCCTTTCTCCTCCATCTCCTTCCTCTTCCCCTTCATCCTCTTCTCTTCCTCCTCTTCCTTCTCCTCCCATCCCCTCCCCCTCCTCCTTTTTTTGTTGTATTGGTTTTTGTCACAATCTGCACATAATACTGAATAACTCAGTTCATCTTTTTCTAGATTTCTTTTGGCCTCTGTAAAGACTATCGAATGGTTTTGGAGAAACAATATACATTTGTTTGACTGTAATTCTTTTCTACATTGTCATCATCAGTGTATTTAGGTAGTACCTACTACAGTGTTTCCCTGAAAATAAGACCTAACTGGGCTCTGGCATGATTTTTCAGGATGCTTGTAATATAAGCCCTACCCCAAACATAAGCCCCAGTTAAGATCGTCAGCCAGCCATGACTGTTTGAATAAATGTAGATTTTTTTGTACATGAATAAATGAATAAATGTAGATTGTTGGAGCAAAAATTAATATAAGACCTGGCCTTATTTTTGGGGAAACACAATATATACCAACTGCCCTAAACACTGGAGATACAGGTTTAATCAAAATAGGCAAAGCTCCTGCCCTTAGGAAACATATTATTCTGTAAGAGACATAAAAGATTTATTTTTTAAAATCAACTTTATTGAGATTTGACATGCAAACAATAAAATGCACACATTGTAAGTATGTATTTCAATGAATTTTACTAATGTATTAGCCATATAACCATCACCATAATCAAGATACAGAACATTTCCATCCCTTCAGATCACCTAGCCCTATTCTAGTTAATCCTTCCTTGACAACCTCCCCACCCCAACCCAGCGGTCACTGCTGTTTTCTATCATTGTAGTTTAGATTTGTCTTCTTTAGTTTCATATAAATGGAATCATACCCTTTTGCTCATACTGATCTCTTTTGCTCAACACAATTTTTTTTTTTTTTAAGTTGGGTAATTTTTTCCAGGACCCATCAGCTCCAAGTCAAGTTGTTGTCCTTCAATCTAGTTGTGGAGGGCGCAATCAGCTCCAAGTCCTCGCAGTTCTCAATCTAATTGAAGGGGGTGCAGCTCATTGGCCTATGTGGGAATCGAACCAACAACTCTGTTGCTCAGAGCAAGTGCTCTAACCAACTGAGCCACCCAGCGGTCCCTCAACACTTTTTTTTTGAGATTCATGTTTTTGCACATCAACTAGTTCATCCCTGTTTGTTGATAATTACTATTCATTACATTGTATGGATATACCCCAAGTTCTTTATTCATTTACTGGTTGAATATTTGGGTTGTTTCCCGTTTTTGATAAAAAATAAAGCCATAAAAATGAATGTACAAACATATATTTTCATTCCTAAGTAAACACCTAGGAGTGGAATTGTTGGATAACATGAGTATGATTAACTGCACAGTAAAGGACAAACCGTTTACCAAAATGGTTATAACTATTTTGCAATCCCATCAGCAACATAAGTGGTCCAGTTACTCCACATCCTAGTCAACATTTGGTATCCTCTTTTAAATTTTAATGGGTATGTAGTGGTAAAGATGCATTTGCTACGGTGCCAGTCTACTTAGTAACCCTCCTTTCAAACTGATCATTAATACATTTTTTAAAAATCGAAAACATTTAGGAGTTTGCAAGAAAATGGCTAGCTTGACCCTGTATATATTATTTCTATTTTTCCTCACGGAATCCCCGTGACTCTCCAGTAAACATAAACCTGGTGTCAGTTGGACCCTGTAGCTCTAGGTCAAGCTCTAGGAGCCGGTCTCACTCAAGACCGCAATTGCTAGTGTCTGCACTTATCCCCATTGTTTCCTTGAGTCTTAACGTCACCTTTCTAAGAATTTCCCAGGGAGCCGCGCGGAGCGGGGCGGGCGGAGGGTGGTTTCCGGCCCCAGGCTCCGCCCCTCATCGGGACCCGCCCACTACCCAGGACTGGGCCCGAGTGTGGAGGAGAAAGTTGGCTTCCGGTCTCGCGGTTGGCTCTACTCCCGCGAGAAGAAAAGACGGCAGCCAGAGGCCCAACAGTGGCCGTGGCAAGAAAGGGGTGTGGCCGGGGAGAGCACAACGTCCCCAGCGAAGAGGGAGAAGGGGCGGGGCCGCGCGCTCCGGGCGTACGCATGCGCGCACGCCGCCGGTGGGGCTGAGCTGAGAGGGGCGGGGGCGACGGCAGAGGAGGTGTCGTTATTTCCGCTGTCTGGCCTGTCCGTGGCAGCTCGGGTGGCCACGGGAGAAGTAGGTAGGGGCCTCCCGTGCGAAGCTATTGAGACTCCCTTTCTGTCGTGTCTGCAAGCTTCGGCCCCCGCGCGTCTGGCGGACCCTGGGGACGCTAGGTCATCCTGCGGCCCCGGCCCTCCTGCCGCGCTGCAGGTAGGAGCTTCGGGCTCCCCGGTGCCTGCTGCCCGTGGAGGCCCCGGCCTTGACTGGTGTTGCCGGGTGACGACCCGGCACCGGGCGTGCCCGCCCTCCCGCGCGACAACAGCCCTTTGCTGGCTTTGGCGGCTTTGGGGGACGGGCGGGGCGGGTCCCCGCCTCAGGTGCGCTCCAGATCCGGGCCTGGAGGGTAGGACCCCGCGGTGCGCTCCCGCGTGCCGCGTTCCACGGCGAGGCTGGGCCGGGGTCCTTCCGGGACCGGGAGAGGTTGGCCCATCGAGCTCCTGGCAGGTGGGGGGCTCACCTGGACTTGAGTTTGCGGGATGGGGTCCTGGACGGCGAGAGGAGACCCGGAAGCGTGCCTTGGCCATGAGTGGCCTGTGTTGAAAGTTGGGAAGCTCTGGAGTTCGTTTGGGCCAGTCGGTGGAATGATTTATTTTTCTAATTAAATAGTGGGAAGGCACACTCTTTAGGAGCTCTGGTAGGTGGTGGGCTGTTAGTAAATCAGCAGCAGTAGTTTTAATTAACTTGGGATTTAATTGCATGAAGGTATGTTTTTCCTGTACCAGCCTCAAACTCAAGAGGAGTGCCGGCTGCTTAAGCAGTTCAGTGAGATTTTCATCCAATACTTAAACACACAGGATTTGCACAGACTCTTGCCCTGAAAGCTACATCCTCTCTTTTACACCAGTATTAATTTTATAGGCATAATGGTTATGAAAGCTTCTGTAGAAGATGATGATTCAGGATGGGAGCTCAGTATACCAGAAAAGATGGAAAAAAGTAATACAAACTGGGTGGACATAACCCAAGATTTTGAAGAAGCTTGTCGAGGTGAGTTTTTTTTTTTTTTTTTTTTTTTTATTAGAAGTTCAAAATCTGGGAAAGGGTAAAATAAAATCTTGATTGTGATATCTGAACTGTCTCAATAAATGACATCAATAGGTAAGTGTGGTTTGTTTAAGTTTGTTAACCACACATTCTCTATACCTTCTAATATTAAACTTTCATTTAAATCCAGTATGTATGAGATATAGCATTAAATACAGATGTGGAGGCCATTTCTTCTATTAAAATTTTCTAACTTTAAGTAAACATTAGAGAGTACATCGCATATAACTTTGAACTGTGAAAACAGGAATTTTGTTGACCTAAAGACGGTAGTATTAGTTTATATTTAAGGTTTGAAAATGATCAGATTATGTTATACCCTTCTTAAAATCCTCCAGTGACTTCGTGTTGCATGTAGAATAGAATCAAATCAAAACTTCTTCCCCATGGCCTATATGATCTGATGTCAACCTACCACTCAGACTTCATTTTTGTACCACTGCCTCTCTAGGTTCATTTTGTTAGTAGTCACAAGTCTTTCTTATCTATCGACACTCTTCAGGTGTTGATAGATAAGGGTCCAAGAATATATAAGGGAGAAAGAATAACCTCTTTCATAAATGGTGTTGGGAAAACTGAACCCTTAACAGATACTCCAAGGTGCCCCCCAGGCCCTTTGCATATTTTGTTTATCTTAAATTGCTTTGACCTAGGTCTTCAAAAGGCTGCCTCCTTCCTGACCACTTAAATATAACCTCTGCAGTGAGAACTTGTCAAAACAACCAATCTAAGCAGATTCACCCCCTCATTCTCCTCTATCCAACTCCAGCTCAGTTGAATCACCCTGTTTTATTTTCTCCATAGCACTTATCTACTGTCAGAAATCATCATTTTCAATTATTGTTTATTGTCAGTCTCACCCGCTGGAATGTAAACTCTCTGAGTGCAGAGAGGTCTTGTCAGCAACCATGGTGCACAGAACATTTCCTGGCACATAGTGCAATAAATGATTGGAGAAATGAGCATGTTTGTTGGTTTGAGTGAAAGAGTCTTAGCGAGGGGGAGATTGAAGATGAGAGAAATGAGTAAATGATAGAATGAGAGCTTGAACTTTAAGAGAGGATGGGATCAAGAAGATGGTCGAGAAATTAATTCAGGGTAAACAATAGGGATACTGAGATGGGAGAACAGGTTAGGATGGTGAAGACACAGATATGAGGTGAGATCAAACAGTATGGTGAATGTTTAAATTTTAAAAAATTATAGTAAAAGACTCATTGCCATTAATCCCTCTCAAAATAATTCCCCTTGCTTTGAAGATACTTATCCCATCATCCTTGCCATTTTCAGAAGCAGTTCTGGAAGTCCTCTTTCATGAGTGTCTTTAGTTGTGCTCTCATTGCTACTTGGATGTCCTGAATCATTTTGACTTTGGGGAAGAGCCAGAAGTCACACGGTACCATATCTGGTGAATAAGGTGGCTGAGGACACACTGTAATGTTTCTATTTGACAGAAATTGCCGTATATGAGAAGAGGTGTGTGACATGGAGTGTTGTCACGATGGAGAATAATTTACAGCACACTTTAAAACACACCTTCCCTCAACCATAGTTCACACCCAACTGACTGCACTGAACAAGTTTAAACTTGTCCACACATTTACTAAGGTTTGTCACGCTGCTTCCCGCATTGAAGATCCCTGCCTTTCCATTGGATGGCACTTGGCAGCAGCATTCACCATTTGCAGATCACAGTGGAAAGGCTCCGCCATGTCACACGTTGCTTCTGGTATGGCAGTTTCTGTCAAACAACATTTCAGTGTGTCCTCATCCACCTTATTCACTGAACTTGGCACCCTGTGACTTCTGGCTCTTCCCCAAAGTCAAAATGACCATGAAAGGTAAATGTTTTTAATTGATTCAGGACATTGAGGCACAACAGCACAACTAAAGACACTCACAAAAGAGTACTCCCAGAACTGCTTCAGAGGACTCCCAGAACTGCTTCAGAAAGTGGCAAGAACAATGTTTGAAGTGCAGGGGAGTATTTTGAGAGAGATTAATGGCAATGTGTCTTTTACTGTAATAGATTTTTTATTTAAACATACACCATATTTTCTGATCATACCTCATATATTTCTAAGTGGATGGGGAGGAATAGTGGAGGGATTCACACCTTAATGGCTTCTAGTTTCTTAATGAACAAGAAGGTTAGGTCTTTGGTGATGGTGAGGTGGAGTGTGTTTAAAATAGGAGAGGAGTGAATACTTGGAGCAGCTACAGGTGGAAAGAAAGCCAGTTGAGTATAAGCAGAATGGTAAATCATGTGCCTACCCTTTGACTGTTTTAAAATTCGTGTCCAGGGCCGGCCGAGTGGTGCGGTGGTTAAGAGCTGGCTTGGGAAGCCAGTGGCCCCGGTTCGGGTCCTGCATATGAGGGCCAGTGACACTGCTCTCAAAATAAATAAATAAATAAATTAATTAATTAAAATTCGTGTCCAATTAAAGTATGTGTAAGTGAGACAGTGGAAAGAACATTAGACTGGGAGTTGGGAGACTGCCCATATATGTCTATCTAAGGGAGAGAGAAAGAAGTATAAGTTATAGTGTAGTTTTTATGCTCAGAGAGCTTAGACTTAAGTGGATCATACTGATCATCGTGCATTGATTTTAAATGATCTATATTAGAGGTCTGTCATTGTAAGCCTAAATGGGAAAGGTTTTATGAAGTACATATGGCTGTTGAGTTTCTCTAAGTGAATATGAGGGAATTATTTTAGACTTAGATGAACCATTAGAGCCAGAGTTCATTGAGAGTTGTATATTTGAGGAACAGTGAATAATACTGCTTCTTCTTGGAAGGAACCTAGAAGAGATATGGTTTAATCTCTGATTCAGTGTGGATTGAGAGAGGCTGGTATGTCATTTTATTGCCAACATCACACCATCCTATTAACTCTTCATAATTAACTCTTGCACTGTCTCAAGTGGCACAATTGTGAGGTATACTTCTTGAAACTAAAAAGTTAATATAGAATTAATCTTCCTTTACATGTAGGTTTAGGAGTAAAGGCTGTTGGCAGCTCCTGAGATTGTGGTATTAATAATTTGTTTGCTCCTCATGAAATAATCAGGTTTATTGCCTGGATTATAGTTTAGATTTCTGTTCTAGCAACTTTTCTGAAAACTAAATTTAAAACAGACATCATTACATCCTTTGGCGATCTGGGGGGAGGGTATGGTAAAATAATCTGCTTATGGGTGGCAATGTTTTTCATTCATATTTCTGCTTATTCTTAAACTGACTTTTCAAAGCCCTCTAGATCAAATTCTAACTTTCATCATTTAATTGAGCAAATGGCATACATCCCCTCACATTTCCTATAACTGACAATGAGACTCTTGTTTTTTTCCTTTCCAAATCATTTTGAATGTATGGTGCCACTGGTATTTTGCCTGATATGTAATGTATTGTTCATCTAAAGAATACCTCTTCCCTTTGCTTCTTTAGGAAACCTTGCCTAATTAAAACCATCTCATTTTGCTACCTGTAAAATAGTCTTTGTTCTTCATATTCCATTTGGTTGTCTATATTTAGGTCCTTCTGAATTATAAACCCACATCTTAAAAATTTAAACATAAATGATCATAAAATACATACTGCTGCTGCTTCTTCTGTCTACCAGATTCACTTCTTCCACATGCTCTCTGGAGAGCCAACTCTCCTAGGATGGTGACACTAGGTGTCTAGAACCCAGAGGTAATCCAGGGTCAGCTATCATTGTTTTCTTTCTTTGTAAGCTCTAGTCTAGGAGGATATGGACCCATCCTCTTATCCCATTTTCTTTTCGATGGCTTAGTTCATTCTTCCTTAGTTAATCTTTATTACAGGTACTATTGTTTAGAACCTCTTATCCATCTCATTTTTTCAGCTCTTGCCCTGTACTTTTGGAAAACTCCTTTTACTGCTTTCTCTTTCCTCTTTTAAAATCTAGGTTGCTTAAGCTTCTTATTTCTCTTTCTGTTTTGTCTTCTTTCACCCAGAACTTTTATAAATGCTCAATGTACAGGTTGCCAAAAAAATTATACACATTTTAAGAAAGGAAAAAAACTATTAAAAGTGTAATGCTCAATATATGCCAATAACAAAAGATGAATTCAAATCATGTGTATACATTCCTATGGTACCCCCAGTATATTTGTTTTAAGAATAAATGAATATTCAAAGACTATGTTTCTTCAAACCAGAAAGTATCTGGATCTTGGACTTCAGAAGTTAAAGAATCACTGAATTACATTAAATGTTCTCATTTTGGGCGACTGCTTGGAACCAGCATGATTATGAGCACAAGATTGAGCACTGAAATTATAGCAATATTTGATTATAATGTTATCCTTTAGTTGGTCTGGAATGTGTTTCTGGGATCTTTTGAAAGATTATCATTGAACTGATTACGTAGCATTTAACAAATATAGAAGAAGTAGAGATTCTTGATAAAATGTTCATGGACTTTTGGTCCCCTGTCCCTTTCCATGATCCCAAGTTTGGGAATCATTGTTCTAGGAATTTGCTGTTTGTTAGTGCTTTATTCTAAGAGGAAAAAGATGGACAGAAATTGCCCTGGTGAAAGATCTGGGCAACCTGTAAAGTATTATTTTATGTGATTTGGGTTTTAGAATTGAAAATTATGTTTTCCTTGTTCTATACTATCAAGAATATTTTCAGTGGTGGGGCATGAGTTGGGTGGGCAGCTGGTAATTGTAGATACACTGGTAATTGTGGATCACGTCAGATCAGTGGTGTTACCCTGGGGCTGTTCTTGCCCCTCAAGGGACATTTGCCAACGTTTTAAGACATGTTTGGTTGTCACAGTGGAGGTGGAAGAGTTGCAACTGGTGGCTAGTGGGTACACACTTTAAGGATGCTGCTAGCCATCTGATGCACAGGATAACTTTACAAAAAACAATTATTATTCTGCTAAAGTTTGAATAGTGCTACTAGTTCACTCCATTTAGATTATCAGGAAAGGAACACACAGATATTGGATGTCTTAACACCTCCTAACAGCTTGCATTAACATAAAGCAAGCAGTGGGAGGGAATGGGACCTTTGATGCACTTGAAGGGCTCTTCTGCATTGTTGAATGTGTCTTATCAGATTTTCCCCAGATCTTGTATTGTGTATTCTGCTTTATGGTAGGAGTTCTGGTCAGTAGAAAAGGTGTCTTCAGAAGTCACCACTTTTCCCTTTTTAGCTGGTTATTTTGGTATTCATGATTCTAGATAGCACGCTGTTGTTGCTACTTCTTGGTTCCTCCTACTCCCAATTTAGGCATTATCTATGGACTCCTCCCCTCCCCCATGTAATTATAGCTACACTATGGATATGCAGATTTTATTCTTACTTGAGCCAAAGAGTAAAACTGTTATTACTTTTCCCTTCCTGCACAGTTATACACAAAAGTTTTTACCAAAATATCGATGTACTTATCATTAGCTCTAACTTAGATTCTTCACCAGTGGTCTAAATCTCCTTAAGACACATTCAGACGCTCAGACATCCTATCATTCTCTCTTCATAAAGAAACTTCTTCCTGAGCTTCTTAATTTGCTCCATTCTGGACTTCTTGAGCCTTTTGTACATAGTGTGATCCTGAGAATCATCCTTTGTCATCACCCTGAGGTTTCTCACTTCCCCGCCTTGTTTTGATTGGGTATCTTTATTATCTTCCTGAGTAAAGTGCATGGGAGATACAAATTTTTGAGGCCCTGGATGTCTGAAAATGTCTTTATTCTATCTTCCCACTTTCTTGATAATACATATGGATAAGTTTGAGAGTTTTGAGGTCATTGCCCATTGATTTGTTGTTCAGATGTTGCTATTAAGAAGTCTGGTGAAGGGGCCGGCCGAGTGGCTCAGTTGGTTAAGAGCTCGCTCAAGAGTGCGAGCTGAGTTCTGAGCCGCAGCAGTTCGATGCCCAGCTTGAGCTGAGCTGCTGTTGAGCTGCCAACAGGTGGCAGGATGGCTCAGCTTAAAACAAAACAAAACAAAAGTCTGGTGACATTCTGATTCCTCAGCTTTCATATGTAACCTTTTAGGATCTTATGTTTGTTGCCCGGTCTAGAACTTTCATAGTGGTTTGCCTTGTTGACAACTCTGGGGCCCTTGCACTTCATGTGAGCCTTCAACTCTGGGAAACTGTCTTTAATTACTCTGTTTCCTCTTTGTTTTTTCTGTATTCTCTTCAGTTTGTTTTTTTTTAGTTATTGAACCTCGTACGCCAATCCTCTCGGGTTTTTTCTGTCCTTTCTTGTCTATTTTCCATCTTTTGTCTTTTTCCTTAATGCTATTGACTGAATGTTTGTGTCCCCTAAAATCATATATTGAAACCCAATGCCCAATGTGATGGTATTAAGAGGTGGGGCCTTTGGGAAGTGATTAGGTCATGAGGATAGAGCCCTCATGAATGGGATTAGTGCTCCCCTGAAAGAGACCCCACAGAGCTCCTGAGTTAAAGCACAAATATGGCATCTAGAAAGTGGGCGTTCACCAGACACTAAATCCGCTACACCTTGATCTTGGACTTGGCAGCCTCTAGAACCTTGAGAAATAAGTTTGTTGTTCATAGGCTACCCACTTTTGATTTTTTTTTATAGCAGCCTAATAGACTAAGAAGTTTGTCTTCCAAACCTTCTACTGAATTTTCCTTTTCTGGTGTAATGTTTTTAATTTCTAAGATATTTTTTCCTCTAAATGTTCCTTTTTTTTTTTTTTTTTTTTACAAAAAGTAAGGTTTTCCTATTTTTGTTCAGGGTTGCACTGTTTTATCTATCTAAGGATAATAATAGTTCTGAATTTTTGTGTCCCTACATAGTCTTCCCTCCAACTTGCCTTTTTTGTTTGTTTCCTTTGGTTTCTATCTTTTATATTAGGAGTTTACTTCAGATATTTAAGAATCCTTTATTGCCTAAGGGCGGGGGACAAAAAAGCCAATTGGAATCTCTGAATATTTGAGATCTGATTTGGCTTTTATGTTGGAGAACCTCTGAAGTCAGTTATTTAGCCCTTTCTTCTTGGAAAAATTATATTCTGTAGAAAATATTTGTTTAGTCTCCTGCCTTGAGGTTGAAGATCTGACTGTCTGCCTGTGATATAGCAGTTAGGTCGGAGAGAAGGTCTGGGGTTGCCAGAACACATTCACTTAATGCTCGCTCGTTCCAATACTGTACCCTGGACTTCAAATAACTTTAAGTACCCAGAGACTTTTTTGTTTACTTTCATCTTCAGGATTATCCAGGATGAGGGAGGAGCTCTGTAAATTAGATCAGGGCTCTGGGCTGTCTGACTGCTTGGTCCTCCATATTTTAGCCCCCCTTTATCCTCACTTTCAGAGGTAAGTGGTAAATCAAGTTGGTTTTGGCTTTTTCCACTGCTGGATTTGTTTTTCCTCAGTTTGCTAAGAAACTACTTGTCTTTCTGTTTCCAAGTTTTGTTTTATTATTTCTGCACTTGTTCTTCCTCTTTGGTTTTATCTTTGGGTTTATATCTTTCTTTCAAAAAAGAAAAATTGTCCCCCTTGTTTTAAAGAGATTTCAGGAGAGAATTAAAAGTAGTAGTATGTGTTCAGTTGGCCATATTTACCTCAGGGTTAACTAATTCATCTGTTTAAATATCAGTATTGGAATGGTATTGGATTTCTGCTATATTATAGATTCAATAGAGCCTTCATAGGGACCCTCGCTGGGAACTTAACCATCATTTGTAATGTTATGTGTAGAAATCTATTCAGTAATAATTAGGTATAGTGTCAATGGGTACTAAATCTATCAGGTTGGTAGATGGGAGTGGGGTTGGAGATAGTGTGAAAAAGGCAAAGGGATTAAGAAATACAAATGGGTAGTTACAAAATAGCCACATGTAAAGTAGAGGGAATATAATCAATAACATGGTACTAACTATGTATAGTGCCAGGTGGGCTAGTCAGGGGGATCACTTCCTAAATTACATAAATGTTTAACCACTATGCTATACATTTGAAACTAATATAAAATAATATTGAATGCCAACTCGAATTGAAAAATTTTAAAAGGGGGGAAAAATCAATAATATTGTGATAGTGTGATACAGTGTCAGATGGTTGCTGGACTTACCATGGTAATCACTTCTTTAGCATAGGGAATATAATCAACAATATGGTAATAACTCTGTGTAGTGTGGGTGGGTACTGTTGAATAACCATGATGGATACCAGAAACTAATATAATATTGTATGTTAGCTATATTTTAATCAAAATCTTTAAAAAAATGAAATCTCTTCAAAGATCTATAACACCAGTTTACAAATAACCTTCTCATTTTAAGATGGTAAAATGTGTTTGCATTGTTGCAAAATTGCGTGTTTTTCTCTGTCTTATTAGATGACATTTCTGCAGGAGAATGATCATATGCTTCAAGTGCTTACTTAGCACTGCTGCATAAAACTCCAGCCACAAGTTATGATTCATTGTTCATTTCCAAGGCAAAAGAAATGATGTTCTCAATAAAATGTAATGAAATTCTGTAATTGACAAAATTAAGTTAAATTTTCTCTAACAACATATATTTATTCATGCCTTATGAGAGTGAGGATAAAATTTAAAAAGTGGTTTATTTGTCCAGGATTGTCCAGAAATTTTTGAATTATCATCTTTTTCTTATCTAATTTTTTTCCCTTTGCTCTGAGTGGTTTAAGCTATATACTATTGCACCTACTTAAGACTTGAATTTAAAAGTAGAAGTAACTTTTAAAAAAACTATTGTGTTAACTTAGTTCAGTAGTTTGGTGTGGTCTGTGATCCCTAGGATCTCCAAGATCATGGGGTATGCTAGTTTAAGATTATTTTCATGGTAATAATAATACATTAACTTGCTTTTTGGACTCATTAGTATTTAATGGAATTTTCGAGACTGCATGAGTGATGCTGTCATTGCTCTGACTGCTAATGATACATGTAAAACATTATCCTTCTCACTAAATGTTTTGAGAACTGCCCAATTGGATAAGACCCAAGTTACTTATGTCTATAGTGCTATATAAGATCCTGATTCTATGTTCAGTTATTGATTATGCAATGAGAGTTCTGGTACTCTGCTTGGTGAGTAGATTTTAAAGTCTACTGCCTATAGTTTACTAGTGAGTGATCTGATTGATTACTGCAGTTCTAGAGACCTCACAAGAATTATCTAGTTCAGCCCGGAGTGACTGACTGACTCGTAAGTTTGTGGACTGTTTTTAAGTTTGGTGAAGTTATTTGATACCCAAATCTATCCTAAGTGTATGATAGATTATTACAACAGTTCTCAATTTTTTTTGGGGGGGTGGGGTCTCAGGATCCCATTATATTAAAAATTGCACTCTTAACTATTAATCATGTGTGTAATATATATAGACATTTACTGTATTAGAATTTAAAACAAAATTTAAAGGTACTTTTTAATTCATTTGAAAAGAATAATAAACCAATTGCATGTTAACATAACATTTTTCTGATGAAAAATAAATGTATTTTCCAAAACAAAAAAATAGATGAGTGGAGTTGTTTTATATTTTTGAAAATCTCTTTAATGTTGCATAATATGAATTCCATATCTGCTTCTGTATTCAGTCTGTTGCCACATGTTTGTTTTGGTTGAAGTATATAAAGTAAATCTGACCTCAGCAAATATATAGTTGAAAAGTGGTTGAAACTTTTCAGATAATTGTGAATATTCTTCTTTAATACTATACCAAAACGTTACAGGTGGCAGTTTTCTTAAAGATTAGTTATAATGTGAAGCCATATCAGTGGACTTTTCATGCTTTGTTAAATTAAAATCCATTGGTCTATCTTGAATTTTGAATGAAACTTTTATCCAAGCCTAATTTTGTAACATGCATTGGCATTTGCAAAATATAACTATTGGGACACTGTCAGGATCACAGTGGCAGATATGTGTTTTCCAAAATTTTAATCTTTGCTTGAAAGCTTAAATTTTATTATTGAAAACAAACGTCATCAGTTTTTTCCTTAAAGCAACAAACTCGTTTACTTTTGAGAAAATGCCGTATTCTCAAGTCTGAATAACTATCGTTTGTCAGTTCTTTCAAGTAAAAATGGTGTTCCATGATAATTGTGCAAGTCCTTTTCTTGGAGACAGCCTCTTAACTCTGGTATGCAGCGGAAGTTAATGTATACTCCCCAATTTGTCAAATAGAATATGAAAAAGTCATTTACTCAAAGATTGAGATTTAATAAGAAAAATCAGGGCTCAGCACTAGGGTGAAGGAAGTGAGGCATATAGAGTGCAGAATTTTAAAAGGCACTATCTGAAAATGAGTGCCTCCTTACATTTCATACATAGGTGCCTCACTTGCTGCAACCTGGTCCTGCCTCTGAGATTAGTAATTTTTACTGCTTCATCCAGGACTTAAGTGAAATTAAAAAAAAAAACAAAAATTGTCTTTTTTAACTGCAAGTGCATGGAGTTGAAGAATATACTATTTAGCTTAGGACCACTGTCTTGATTTGTGCTGAAGCTATAGCAGTTTTGCCCAACATTGCTTTCCCCCCCCTCTTTACATCATTGCTTTTGTATTATCAGTGCAAATGTCAAAATGAAAAAGACAATGGTTTAGTATTATTATGAAAATAATTTTAACATCACAGACTCCTGCGTTCCCAGACGATCTTTGAGAACTGCGGTATGTTCTATTATGCTTTATTGTAGTATTTTGATAACAGCCTTCTCATTGATTTATCTTTTTGGTACATGGAACTGTTAAAAATGATTGTGAATATATGATTAGCGAGGAGGATGCGTAAAGTTCTGAAAACTGCTTGTTTACACCTTCCATAGGATTTGATCATCAGTATTTAAGCTACTTGAAATAGTACAGTAATGGTTCCCACCTTAACTGCAAGTTGAAATCACCTGGAGTGCTTTAAAACCACTGCATAAGTCCCACCGTCTAGAATTTAGATGGTTTAGGGTGCTGCTTGGACTTTGAAACTTTCAAAAGCTCCCCAGTTGATACCAGTATTGCAGCCAAGGTTGAGAACTGCTTTATAGGGGATGACCACTGCTTCAGTTGATGTTTACAGTGTTTTCTATATTATATAAATACAATTAAAAAAATAGTTTTGACACTGTTCCTAGGACAAAAAGAGATTAGGTTATGACATCGAGTGTTAAAAAACAACTTGAGAAATAGCAGTGAGTTCTATGAAAAAGTTTATTTAGGGGAATTTACAGATAATTTTTTTTTAATGAGGTTTGTCATTCTGATTGGATTATTGTGGCCCATGACAGGTAACTTGTTAATTCTCAAAAGTTCAATTTATGGTTAGTTTCTAAATACTCACTGTGTAGAAGGCATTATATTAGTAATTGACTAGAAATAATACAACCATTTCTTCGAAAATGAAGTTTTAAGTAATGCAAGCACATTTTGCAGATGCTGATATTTTGTTTCATTTTTTTCTTAGCATTAAAAGTTAATGTAAATATGGTATTATTCAAAGGATTTTTCTCTGTTTCTTTTAGAGTTAAAGTTGGGAGAGCTGCTTCATGATAAGCTGTAAGTATTTTTGTCCTTTGAAATAGTGTCGTGTGATATTTCCATCTATTTTTTCTCATGTACAGTAGTGTTCCTTGAAGTCTGATTATTTAAAACCTGTTAAAATAGGGCTGGCCGAGTGGCGCAGTGGTTAAGCGCTGGCTTGGGAAGCCAGCGGCCCCGGTTCGGGTCCCACATATGAGGGCCAGTGACACTGCCCTCAAAAATAAATAAATAAATAAATAAATAAAATCTGTCAAAATAATACTAATTATAAATATATTTTTAACCTTGGTGAGCTATTTTGGGGGCTGATGACCCTAGTTGTGATATGAAATGTTAGTATCAGTGAAACTGATTTATGGTCCTTTCCTTGAGGGTAAATGCACAGGATGTGCAATTCCTTAAAGAAAAGGTGTCAGTTGTATGTTCTATGTGAGGCTGGTTGATGACAAGGGATAGGTGACTAAATGCCTGGAGGAAAGCAGATTGAGAATCCCTGGAAAGATAAAATAAAGGGAAATGCATGATGATATTTATACTCTCATAGATAGCCTCAGTTCCCATACTGCTAGATCCAGGCTGTTTTCAAGGTTAGGAATATGAAATTTTAAATTAGTAAGTGGACAAGATTGGACATTTAAGGAGGAGGATTAGAACCTGAAATTTAGTTTTTCTCAAACTTGAATGTGCATCAGAATCATCTGAAGGGCTTTTTAAATGCAGATTACTAGGCCCCATCCCCAGAGTTCCTTATTTAGTAGGTCTGGTGTGGGACCTCACAAGTTGCATTTTTTGCAAGTTCCCAGTTGAGATTGATGCTGCTAATCCAGGGACCACCCTTTGAGAACCACGACAGGTCAACATTTTGATGTTGCAGGCAATTATAGGAAGGATATAAGGAAACGAATTACAAGCTAATGCAGGAGAGCTGTGGGACAAGATTTAAGAGCACAGCTAGAGGGACCTCACCCTCTTTATTTCCCCAAGGCTTTAGGTTCGGCCTAGGTAACTGCAGCCTACCCTGGCCATCTATTAAAGTTGTATCCTTCCAATTCATATCTTCTTTAGCTGTCTTTTCTTTTCTTGCTAGCACGTACTGTCTCCTAACATACTATGTAACTTACATTACCTTTATTGTTTATTTCCTTCCACTAGAATATAAGTTCCATGTGGTGGGCAAATTGTTTTGCTCACTCATGTATCCCAAGTGCCTAGCACCATGCCTAGCACATAGTAGGCACTCAGTAAGTATTTGCTGAATGAATGAAATAGCTACAGTCAAACTTTGTTTTAGGCTTTTCTTCTCCCATTTCTTGAGGTGTATCTCAGTTAATGATATACTTACTAAACAGCCACAGTGCATCACAACTATCTGCTTTTATGGTTAATAAGCCACAAATACCAGACCTTCAGGATTTCTGTATTACTTTTCATTATGTACTTGCCAAAACTTTGGGCATTGTAGAGTGTAATGTGCCAGATTGTTGGACTTTCAAGATATAAAGAAAATGCAAAAATCTAAAAGTTACATTTGCTAATGATTTGTCCAAACGTGACTTTCTAAATGTTAAATAGTTAGAGAAAATTATTTAAGGAAGACAAAGTGCAATCCATTATAGATCAGTTGATCTCTTTGTTTCATAAATTTCTGATGCGCAGCCTTGTGGAAGGAAATACCATCATCTTTCGTTTTGGCTTCCACAGTTCATGTAAAATAAGTCCAGTGACACGTACATGGAAGAATTGTTGAGTTGAAGGTTATTCAGTTGAAGTAGACATGTTAGCATATAGGAAAGACTTAAAAGAGAATACTGTAGTTACTTAAGTATTATAATTTGATGCCATTGTGGGAATCTGGGTAAGCCAGTTCAGGAGCAATTTTTTTATTTGCAGATTTGGTCTTTTTGAAGCCATGTCTGCCATTGAAATGATGGATCCCAAGATGGATGCTGGCATGATTGGAAACCAAGTCAATCGAAAAGTTCTCAATTTTGAACAAGCTATCAAGGTAGTCACCATATTGTGCTTTTGGTGTTTTCTTTTGTTGTTTGTTATTTATATGTTAAAACATTCTGATTAATAATGGAAATCAAACTTAGTATATTAACTTAAAGTGTAATTTCCTAAAAGTATCTGAGGTATATAAACAAGAATTAGTTAAAACCTTTAGTTATCTCTTTTTGTTGAAATCTGACAATTTATAAGATCTCCATTAAAAGTTTGTTCTAAATTTGTGTGTGTGTGTGTGTGTGTGTGTGTGTATACATTTTTAAAATTGAATTTTGAAAACATTTGAGTATATATTCAAATACCAGGGTAATTGGCTTAGGGACTAAGTTTTATGTATTAATATGTTAAGTAAAATGCTTGTGGTAGTGAATTTGAAATTTACTTATTGAGAATTGATTGAGAAATTCATTCATAGTTGCCAGAGTTCAATTTTATGTATTTTATGAAGAAAGATTTGCTAAGTAAATGGATATTGTAAACAAAATGTGCAAGTAGTGTAGTTAACCATCTTAAGGGAAGTATTTTTTAAAATGTTTATTTTATTTGCAAGTTTTGATATTCTTGAAACTAATTTAAACTGTGCTTATAAAATACTTGTTGGTTTGGCTTTCGTTTCTTTATAAAAGCCTTTATTCTTTTTCACATCACAGTGGCTTTGATTTTTATTATAGAAGACCTGTTTGAGTTATACGGTTTTTAAGAATATATAGTTAATTGGGTATCTTAGCTTTATCAGCTGATGAGATGGAGTTTTCTTAGAATTGCTATTTTTAAATATTTTATTTTTGAAAGCCAAAATGCTACTGTCCTTAGGTTTGCTATAGCATTTGCAAAATGCCACTATACATAAATTTTTAAAAACTTCTGTTTATATGTCATATTTCCCTTCCTTTTTAGGATGGCACCATTAAAATTAAAGACCTCACCTTGCCTGAATTGATAGGGATAATGGATACATGTTTTTGCTGTTTGGTAAGAGTTAAAAATAGCACTACTGGTTAATTTAAAAACTCTGACTTACCTGAATCCTTAATTGTAAAAGTATACACTATACACACTAATGTTGAGCCTAGTAAGGTGTATGTAAGATTAGCAAGCGAAGTTTTGCTATAGGAAATAGCATTTTATCTTCTCATCTGGGTGATTTTTGGTTCTCATTTTCTGAGTGAGGGGATATTTTCTTTCTAATGAGGATAATAATACAGCCATTATTCTAAGTACCCTTTTTTGTTTTGAAAGTACCTAGGGAAACAAATCTGTAATTGGAAATTTGCATAAACAAGTATGGAATTGAAACAGAATTTTAGATTAGCTTTGAAAAGATAGTTTTCCTAATCTAGGGTAAATTGTAGTAAAGTGGCCATCTTTTTGAAAATGACGAAAATTTTTTAGTGCTTTCCATGTGGTGGATAGGTTGTCTTCTGTAGACAGTGTTGGTTAATTGTGGGAAAATTCTCATTTATACGGCCTTTTTTATTTTTTGCCTCCTTTCTGACTATTTCTTTCTTTTTAAACTTTTAAATCATCGTCCTGAGAAATATGCAAAATTTATTCATTTGATTATTTAATAAGTATTGATTACCAGTGTGTGTAAAGTACTTTGTTAGGTGTTTTACATGTATATTTTTCACTTAGGTCTTACATCTGCTCTATTAGATACATGGTATCACCTCATTTGCCTCAGATTACATTGCTAGGAAGAGGCATAACCAGATTCCTAATCCTGATACTTCTTCCTCCAAAGCTGTCTCTCCATCAAAGATTTCTTTATTACCCTTTAGCAGTTTATAGTCCTAGTGGAACAGGACAAATGGAGGCAAGAGGGAGAGTTTTTGCCAAAGTTGAGTAACCACTGTATGAGACTCTTGGGATTGTATCTGAGAGTTTGACCTTTAATAGGCAGATAGTTTTTAGTCTGGAAAGTCCTCTGCACACTGGTAATACAAAATACATACCTTAATTACAGTAATTTTCATGTACATTTCTCATTGTGTAATGCAGTGGCTTACTCTATTGCAGAATTCCTAAATTTAGTGTAAAATATAGCTATATAAACTTGGGCAAAATTGTTTACATTCTCTGACTCTGTTTCTTTATATGTAAAAGGAGAAAAATACCACCCTCCTCAAAGTGTTAGGAAAAATGAGATAGGATATATGAAAATACCTAGCATAGCACTTGGGATATTAGTAGTTATTCAATTTTGGCTGCTCTAGGTATTCCCAGCTTTTAGTACATGGTAGTTGGCCCATTGTAGCTACTCAATAAAATAGTATTGAATGATTATTTTTATATTTTAGAAAGTTTCCTCTGGTTAGGGGTATTGAATTAGAGATGGGAGGCAGTAAAACCATTGTATAGTTTCTTGCAGTCATCTGAATGGGATATGATACTCTTGATTGGGTTGGTGGTAGTGAGGATGAAAAAGAAGAGTTGAATGAGTGACTAGGGACCTAATTAGTTCTAAAATTATACATTCCCTAGTTTATGGATTTTTATTGAGGACCTAATTAGTTCTAAAATTATACATTCCCTAGTTTATGGATTTTTATTGACTACATGTGAAATTGCTTTTGGATGCTATATAAGGAGGCACTCTAATTTCATTAGTCTCCAAATATGTTGCAAACCGAATTACACATAAGAATGCTTCCCATATTTGTATCTTTCAGTAAATCATATTTATGGTATATGATTTTTGAAAGACTTTAGTCAATGAAAGTGAATTTTAATGTTTTTGTCTTTCCTGACCTTCCGTTTAATCACCTTTTTTTTTTTTTTTTTTTTTTTTTTTTGAGGGCAGTGTCACTGGCCCTCATATGTGGGACCCGAACCGGGGCTGCTGGCTTCCCAAGCCAGCTCTTAACCACTGCCCCACTCGGCCGGCCCCCTTTAATCACCTTTTAATCTTGTGATTTAATATTATATTTGTTTGGGTCTGTGGCACTCTGGTCTTTGTTAGATCCATTTAGACTTTGCAGACTCTGTGTCACCTTAAACATATACCTTCTTTCATTTTTTGTATAGATAACATGGTTAGAAGGCCACTCCTTGGCACAGACAGTATTTACGTGCCTTTACATTCATAACCCAGACTTTATAGAAGATCCTGCCATGAAAGCTTTTGCTCTGGGAATCTTGAAAATCTGTGACATTGCAAGAGAAAAAGTAAATAAAGCTGCTGTTTTTGAAGAGGTAAGATTTTGTAGTGTAAGAATTCTTGAAGCTCATTGACTACCTTATTCACTGTGATATGTTTAAATGATCATATGGTACATACTTTTGTAACATGTATAGTTAAAAACAGTTTTTAAAACTGATGCTATTGCTAGAGGCCGGCCGAGTGGCGCGGTGGTTAAGCGCTGGCCTGGGAAGCCAGCGGCACCGGTTCGGTCCCACATATGAGGGCCAGTGACACTGCTCTCAAAAAAACAAAACAAAACAAAAAAAAACTGATGCTATTGGTATTTACAAGTATATTAGCCAAAGTAATCTAGCTCTCTCCAAGGAAGGATTTTCCTCTTAGTGTATGTTCTTTCTAGCTGTTCCATTCATTGAGTATCCATTGTGTGCAGAGTACTTTGTTCAGGACATTGTGGGGACTCACAAAGAAAATACCATGTATTTGCTGTTTGCCTGTGAATGTGAGAATACTTTGTAAGTATGTGATATTATCATAAGCATTAATTAGCCTTATTTTGCAAATGAACATACTAAATGCAAGTATATTTAAGTTACCTGAGCACAAGCAATTGAAATTAAGGACACAGAGAGCATTAGAATATGGTATTTTAAGGGTACACCAATAAGGAAAGCTTAAATGTTTGATAGCAATATTTAGACAAGCAGGATGATACTCCATTCCTGTTTTCTTATTAGCAAGTAGTGATTTTGTAAGACAAATATAATGAAAGGTTTTACTACTATTCAAGGGCCTAATTATTCCTTTTCTGTACAGGAAGATTTTCAATCAATGACTTATGGATTTAAAATGGCTAACAGTGTGACAGATCTTCGAGTTACAGGTAAAACCATTTATAAAGATAATTCACAAGTTTAATGTTTGGATTTGGTTCCTTTTTAATTTCATTGTCTGTCTTTCTAGGCATGCTAAAAGATGTAGAGGATGACATGCAAAGAAGAGTAAAGGTATATATATATTTTTTTTTTCTCTTTGGTATGGGATTTTTGTTTTCTTCTAAACGTCAGGTTAACTGCCCTGGAATTTTATCATAGCTAACTGCCATCTATTACTCACATATTAACAAGATGCTTTGCATTTTGATGCAGAAACAGATCAGTATTTTACTATGTGACATTTTTATGATGTGATTTTGTAAAAGTTACTGTTTTTTTCTAACAAGGTTAGTTTTGAAAGCATCAGGAATTTCAATGAATAGATTCCTTAAAAGAAAGTACTGTGGGGCTGGCCGAGTGGTGCGGTGATTGAGTGCTGGCTTAGGAGGCCAGTGGACCCGGTTTGGGTCCCATATGTGAGGGCCAGTGAAGCTGCCCTCAAAAAAAAAAAAACTAATAAAAAAAGTACTGTGTTCCATGTGCTTTTACTTACGTTATTTCACTGTTTTGCTTTTGAGGTTTTTTTAATAACCTTATTCTTTATAATTTATATAAAAATGAACTTTCTGTATATAGTAATAGAAAAAGAAATACTAAATATAGTTTTCCCCCCGCTCACAAATATTTTTCTAAAAAAAGCTTCTTATATATATTCAAAAATTAATTTAGTGCTCTACCTTGTATATTTATAATTTAATGCTTGCACATGTTTGTGTTTGTTTTAATTCACCTTTTTTAAAATTTTAGAGTACTCGAAGTCGACAAGGAGAAGAAAGAGATCCAGAAGTTGAACTAGAAGTAATTGAACTTATTTTCTGGTAGATAATATCAGAGAAGTCTACCTCTTAATGTTGTAGTTTTATGAACTGCGTTATAATTTATGGAAGCCCTTTTTAAGGTATTTCTTTAAAAATTGGACATTGCAAAGGATTTTATTTCCCTTGTATTTATTTTGATAAAATGATAATACAGCTCTTTCAAATACATGATTTCAAAGCTGAATCTTCAATATTCCTGTGAGGTAGGAAGAAAAAATGACTTTTACAGATAATACATCAAAGCTTGGCAAAACTCAGGAATTTACACAGTATCAAAAGTTGCCAAACCTTTGTTGAGATCCTAAATTTTCTGACTGTTTAAGTACTTTTTTAATAATCCTTTTTTAAAAATGCTAATTAAATCAGTTTTTGAGATAATAGTGTAACTTGTCTTAGGGAAAAATCAGCCCTGTTGATATAGAAACTTTACTTTGTACTTATATTTTAATAGAATAGGCTTTGTTTTGTTTTCTGCAGCTCATTTTGAGGCATTTAAAAGACTAAGTAAAGATGTTTGTATTGTAGTAAATTACTAACACTGAGATTTAGGACTTAAAATACCATATTTAAAAATGAAATTCCTTTGACAAACTTTGCATCTTTTAACATCCAGTTCTTTCTTATTTTTTAGCACCAACAGTGTTTAGCAGTATTCAGCAGAGTGAAATTTACTCGAGTGTTACTGACAGTGCTTATAGCCTTTACTAAGAAAGAGGTAAGGGCATTTACTATAATCTGCCTATTTTAGTGGGTTGTTTGGGGGAGGGGAGACATGGAATGCTTTATTGAAGTAGTTCTGAGACTTTCTGTAGAAATACCCCTAATTGTACATATACCACACTCAATATTTGGTGTATTTACATCAGAGTAGTCTTGATGATTTTCTCAAAGTCACATGAATTTTATATTTTGCTCCATAACATGTGCATGTCTATTATTGATATAAAAATAATATTTTATATTATTAGTGGACTAATTTGTGAATAATTAATAAGTGGTGAGTAAAGATCCAATCTTTACCATTGATCTAATGTTCGTAATACTATTTTTCTGGTTATTTTTGTTTTGTTTTGTTTTTGTTTCTTTTTTTTGGTATTTCACCTCAATGAATGACAAAGTACAAATGCTGAAATTTTCCAGTTGTTTGCATCAGTCCCTCTCTTTCTTTTTTTTGTTTGTTTGTTTTCTTTTGCTTTGTTTTGTGGACATATTTAAATCATATTTAAAACTGGCCCTCATATGTGGGACCGAACCGGGGCCGCTGGCTTCCTAAGCCAGCGCTCAACCACCGTGCCACTCGGCTGGCCCCAATAGGCAGGTAATGTGAGCCACCAACTCCATGTTAGATTCTCCAGTGGTCACATTTTTTTTTTTTTTTTTTTGAGGGCAGTGTCACTGGCCTTCATATGTGGGATCCGAACCGGGGCCGCTGGCATCCCCAGGCCAGCTCTTAACCACTGCGCCACTCAGCCGGCCCCAGTCCCTCTCTTTTTTTAAAACGAAAGATTAACAGAATAAACCCAAAATGTTTCCTATTGTTTTTTAATGGCTCCTATGAAATATAGATATGGGTAAAAAAAATAATTTCTATCCTAAGAGGATCTGGGCGTCCTGTATTTAAGTGAATAGTTTGTGGAAACCAATGTCATTACAACAAGCATTTAATTTCATTATCGTTTATAGGGTTTTCCTATTTAATGTATATCTTTCAGTGAAAGAATATGTAAGAATGTTTTTGGTGATTTGTTTGCTAGACCAGTGCTGTTGCAGAAGCTCAAAAATTGATGGTTCAAGCAGCAGACCTTCTTTCTGCGATTCATAATTCTTTGCATCATGGCATCCAGGCCCAGAATGATACTACTAAAGGAGGTAATTGTTGTCTCCTACTCTTCTTGTTTTTTTTGTTTTTTTTCATGCTTTCCCATCAAGTGTATAGTGTTTGGTTTGTTCTATAATTTCTATCTGGACCTTGGAATGTTTTTTTCCATAGACTTACATGTAGTGTTTATACTCTCTCCTTTTAAAATTTTTTTTAGAACAAAAACAGTACTATAGAACATGGCCATCTCCTGTATCGTATACTGTTGGGGCTCTGAATATTTACCTAGTCTGGTGATCATGCTATGATGTCAGTCTGACCTTTACTCCTTTGAGAGATCATCGCCTCCATCACAAAGTGTTCCCTGACTCTACCATGCAGGCCAAATATTCCCTCTGTGGCCTCATTACATTCATATGTACCTCATTTACATTTTTTCAGTACATTATATTGTAGTCGTTTACCGATTTGTCTTTCCATGAGATTTTGACACATTTAGGCCAAGGGACAGTCTTATTTGTATATCTGTATAGTACTTGATGCATTGTTGACACTCAGTAGATTTTATTTATGAACTATGCCTTAAAATAAAAAAATGTGTACTTTTGTTGTAAAAGTTGCAACTGAGTTAACATTGTAGATAACATATATCGATTTTGATTACCCTTAAAACCTATTAAAATGAGATATTTATATTCTTTAAATCCGTTTTTGCCAGTTGTTGTCTTGTGACCAGGAAGGCCAGTTTTCACTGATTCACACTGCTTTCCTTTTCCATCCCACCGCCTCCTCTTAGGGACAGTAGTGGTTGTGTTTACCTTCATTTTTTTCTTACCAAACGTCAGGTAGTAGAACAGTGTAAAGGTAATTTGGCTTAGGAAATTACTATTACCATAATCTTTATCTAATCATTATACTGAATTTATTAATTCATTAACTTCTTCATTTTCCCCAGGAGGGGAAATATATGGATGAGATGACTGATTAGATGGCATTCTGTAACCATTCATTGAAAGGTTGTCAATGCATAGCACACTATCTAGTACATGTTTACAAAGAAGTATAATATATCTGCAAATATCTGCAACTCTCCAGTACTTCGAATACTAGTGCAAAAATGCTTTTGTGAAAACCACTGTATAATTCATTACTTCAAAGTAATTTGATTGTTGGGTTATGTATCAAGAAAATATTAATGATGCAAAATGAGAGTCTTCCAGATGACTGGATTGTAATACTCTTTGCCATATCCTGAGTACTGTGGAGTTCTGGTCTTTAACTCTGAAGACAACAATTGCTATAAGATCATTGGTTTGTGGCTTCCCTATATTTCAAACTAGTCACTGCCAAAAAGATACATTGCTCGTGCATATATTTTCCACTATTTCTCTGGTTTTATGGCCTGCTCACAAGCAAGCTTCCAAGATGGTTTGCATAAAGTTCGCTTGAATAAACTTTTTTAAAAATGTAATCTTATGACTAAGCAAGTAAAGTTTTAAATTTATTTGTTTACTACCTTTAGCTGGCTTAATTTAATCTGTAATTACCTTTTTTTTTTTTTTCTTTTTTTTTTGAGGGCCCTCATATGTAGGACCCGAACTGGGACCACTGGCTTCTCAAGCCAGTGCGTAACCACTGCGCCATATTAATGTCCTCCCAATAATGTCAGTTCCTAAGTCCCATTTTGTCCCATTTTCTAAGAAGAATGATGATAAAGCAGTAATGTCAATTAGTTTTCATCTCAGATTACTCACTTTGCCCTCTTCATATCTTCTCTGCTCTGTATCCAGTTTAATTCAGGAAAGCTTTATTGAGCACAGACATGCTAGGTAGAAAGTCACGTGAATTATTGTCTTTTCTGAGCTCACTTAGTAAGGGCTCTTGAGGTTATTTTAATATGACAATCTGAGATAAATTGTGTTAGAGATATATGTAGTATAGTGTATGTAGTATATTAGGGCAATTTATTCTGCAAAGGGATTGGGTGCGGTAAAGCTTCTTAAAACTTTTCAGTTTATGTGTCCATGAAACGAAACACAAACTCTTGCCTGGTTTGTAGCCCTTCTTCCTGTTCAACTCTGTTCTGTATCATGAGTTCTTAGGTTCTTTTCTAGTCAGGAAAGCTACTGTGTCTTGTATAGGGTGGTTACAAAGTCCTTATGCATGAGCTTCATCAACTGATGAGATTTGAATATAGCTACTAGGAACCACTTTAACTATTAGGACTACGTCCAGAAAACTGTAGAGGGAAAATTCAAATGTATGTGGAGAATGGAGAGAAGCATCAGATAACTTCTAACTTCATGCATAGAGTTTGTACCCACTCTGTTTATATGCATCTATGTTTACTTTTTGAATTTGGAAAAGTTATGACTTGGAATATTGCCGTTCCCTAAGGAAAAAAGAAAAGGAGCCATATTCTTTGCCCTCCAGGCCTTCGATATGCTTGGAATACTTTGTCCTGACTCATATTTTGTCCTTTGACTAACTTCTTCTCATCATTTAGATCTTTCCTTAGATTTCACTTCTAGGAAGTCTTTCTTCTAATTTCTCTTTGGATTAAATACCCTTGTTATTTCCTAAGTTTATCCATACTGAATTATACTTGCTTATGATATTTGTCTGGATCAGTGTTTGTCAACTGTGGCCTCCCAGAGACAATTAGCAATGTCTGAATCTGTTTTTGTTTTTCACACTTAGGGGAATACTACTGGCATCTGGTGGGTAGAGGTCAGGAATACTGCTAAACAGTAGTATACAGGAGAGCTGAATTTTGTTTTAGAAGTTAATATTGTTTTATATTGCACATTTTAGTTAGTATAAAAGTGAATGTAGTACAGAATGTATTGTATTTGTTATCCATTTCCCATTTTACATTTACTTTTTTCCATGGTAATATGAGTGGCTAGTATTGATTTATCTTCTCTTTATAGTTTAAAGCCTAAAAATTATGTATATTAAGAAAAAAAGAATATTCCTCGGCAATAGTTTCAGATGTGTGTTAGAATGCTTTAAGGAAAAATAAGGGTAATTTACTATTTAAGTTCTGGATCTGTGCATTTATCAATTTAGCCCCAAATGCATTCATGTCGGTATGGTAAAGAAGCTTCTTACAATGTTGTCACTACTACTGTACCTTAATTCTAATTAAGTGTTATAAATCAGACTTTTATTATACTGGTAGCAGTCTTTCACTTTATTTTGAGCATGCATATCTTGTTATTCAGCAAACATCCAGTGCCTGTTATAAGCTAGGCATTTAGGTGTGAGACACAAACCAGTTCCGGATTTCAAAAGAATTCAAGAGAGAGGAACAAGTGATGTAATCCCACACAGACAATGCAGTAGTGTATAATCAGAGTACTAGAGGAGGACCTAGGTAGGGTGAGGAATTCAAGCTATGTCAAATCTCCCAGTTAAGAGCAAGGGGGTAGATTTTGCAGGTAGAGAGAATAGTTTGTGTGTAAGTAAAGAGGCATAAAAGAGCATGATATGTGTGAGGCACTGTGCTTGCTTATAGCCTATGGAGTTGAGGGGATAGGGAGTGTTAAAAGATGATTTTCAGGAAAAGGCAAAACTGTGACTCATACATATATGACATGTGTGAACGATTTTGTTAAACTTGTTCAATGACATAACAAAGACATGAAAAGTTTTAAAATGCATCGATTTTTATGGAGTATTGGAATGTCGAAATAAATGATGAGTGGAGGCAAAACTTTTTCTATACAGTGAGTAGGAAGTCCATTGAATTACATGTCTCAATTATTTATAACTGATTTAAGATTTTTAAAATAGCTCCCATAGGATCAATCTAACAATGCATAGTTTTTTCATTGAAGTACAAAATTTTTTCCTATAGTAATGGGAAAAAATTAAAAAGTACCTTTAAGTGCCCTACTGAAGAATATGTACTATATATAACAGAGTCAACAAAACTTCTGGATTAAGGGAGTGAAATCAGGTGTAATTTAGATAAAATAATGGAGATGGCAACATTTAGGATTAATTTAAAGAGGGAGCAGTCAGTGCAGGGAAACCGCTTCGCAGTGGTAGTAAGAATGAAGAGGAGACTGGATAGATGGCAGGAAGTGGGATGCTTAAGACTTGGGAACTGATTAAATAAAGCAGATGGGGAGGTGACAAGAGACAGGCAGGGTTCTGGTGTAAGCAACTGGTAAGGACAATGGGTCATTTTACTGAGAAAGGGAGTATAAGAGGAGAAGCAATGTCTGGGAAAGATTTAAGATAGTTTTTGGATATGTGCCTTTCCAGGTGGTGTGGAATACCATGGTGAAAGTGGTTTCCGTTGTGTAGTCAGAAATCATGTTTGGTACTCAGAGAAGGAAGATTGTGGGCTAAGGATTTTAGTCTGGAAATCATCAGTAAACTGGAATTTATATAAGAATAGTAGTTTTAGTCAGAGAGAACTTCAGTATAGAGAAGAGAAGAAAGGCTAGGAACCCTGGGGAACATCATTATTTGCATGATCCTAAGGAACAATTAGGATATATGTCTCAGGAGCATTATTATACATTGGTTAATTATCATTCTTGCTTTGAATTCTTAATAATGAGACCTGATCAGCTTTTATATTTTCTTTCATTACATCTGAAACTTTTTTTTAATTTTATTTTTGGTTTGTAGCCTGTTTGTAGTCCAACAAGAGAAGTTTGAACCGAAAATTTTTAATCAGTTTGCATTTCTGGGATATACTTCCTCATTTCAGACTTCAAGTTGAGAAAGACTAGCTTATCATTTTTAAATATGTTTATGGATATATTATAAATTATAAAGAGAGAATATTTGGATTAGAACTTGGAAATGCTTTTAAAACTGACCTTTATCTTTTTGCATTTAGTAATATTTGAGGTTTAAAATTCAGAGAACCACTGAAAATCTCATTTTTTTTTTTTTCTTTTAGATCATCCAATTATGATGGGTTTTGAGCCACTTGTTAACCAGAGGCTACTTCCACCTACTTTCCCTCGATATGCAAAAATAATTAAAAGGGAAGAAATGGTCAACTATTTTGCAAGATTAATAGATAGAATAAAAACTGTCTGTGAGGTGGTCAATTTAACCAATTTACATTGTATCCTGGTAAGTACAAATCTCTATTCTGGAATATAACTATTCATTTTAGAGATTAAGAAACTAAAGTTTAGAGAAGGTTAGTTAATTCACCCAAGTTTTACAAATGGAAGTTCAAACCCTGGATTCTGTCTTCAAAACCTTTTATGTAAGTGTGTGTATGTGTGTATACACATACACATATACATACATACATGTGTATAATTTTTTTTATACAAAAATTGAATCATGATAACTGTTTATTACTAATCTCTACATCATGAACATCTTTCTTTTCATGTCAACAAATATGTATATTTCTGTATTAATGGCTGCATGGTATTCCATTGTAAGCATATATCACTATTTTATTCAATCTATTCATATTGAATTGCATTTAGGTCATTTTCAGTGTTTTACTGTTATAAACAATACTAAGGTAAACATCTTTATAGGTAAATCGTTATATTAGGTGCATCCTTCCCCCTTAAGAGAAATTCCTAAACAGTGAAGTTGCTGGGTAAAAGAGTATGATCATTTTTAAGTCGGCATATTTTGGATTAATCTTTTTTATGGGTTGAAATATAGGAAAAAATATAGGTTTATTTTGGGAATATTAAAACGTTCAGAGATGGAGTTTGTTCATTGGTAAGGTTATAGTGATATATAAGATTAGTAGGAAGGTAGAAAATATGCAGAACAATACTGTTGATATTTAGACATAAGTATACTAATTTATTTTGCATGACTATATGTAGATATGCATTTGACTATTATTCCCCCTACAGGCTGAGGTACAGAATTCCTAGTCCCATGTCACATCCTCTGTGAAGCCTTCCTTTTTGGTGCCAGGGTTCTTCTGTACCTGTGTTCCTTGAGATGACATATTAACTAGTTTATATTGAGCAGCAGCCTCTGGGATATAGTTGATAGCCAATAAAGATTTGTGCTTTTGTTTATGCTCTGCCTTGTAATAAATAATTTTATTTTCTCTTCCACTAATTCTTTGTCATTAAAGCCCAGCTTAAGTCCTCATTCCTTGTGAAACTTTCACTGATTATGCCTTTATTACTTCCTTTTGTGTTTGCTTTCATTTTAGTAGTTTGTCCTTATTCTGTCATAAGAATCATAGAGTCTTTTTTGGGGGTTTTGTGGGGGAGGGAAACAGCTAAGTTGTTGTCCTTCAATCTTAGTTGTGGAGGGTGCAGCTAGCTCAGTTCCAAGTCCAGTCACCATCTGGCCATCCGTGGCAGCTCGCAGCTGCTACACTCAAGGTGCCATGTTCAATCTTAGTTGCTGGTAGGCATACCCCACTATCCCATACAGGAGTCGAACTAGCAGCCTTGTTAGGCACACATGCTCTCACCAGCGGAGCCATCCTGCACCTGTTGGCAGCTCAGCGGCAGCTTAACTCAGGCGCAGCTTACTGGCCCATGTGGGAATAGAACTGGCAACCTGGTTGCTCAGAGCTCACACTCTTAACCAACTGAGCCACTCTGCCAGCCCAAGAATCATAGACTCTTAAAGGTAGAAAAGAGGGGCTGGCCGAGTGGCACATTGGTTAAGAGCTGGTTTGGGGATGTCAGCGGCCCCGGTTTGGATCCCACATAGAAGGGCCAGTGACACTGCCCTCTACAGCTAACAACAGCTCCACCTGGAGCTGGGCTGTGCAAGCCCTGGCGACGGTGTGGGCTGCAGCCTGTGCTGCAGTGGGCTGCCATAGGCTACAGTGAGTGGCCGGCAGCCAGTGTGAGCAGCTGGCAGCCAGTGTAAGCTGTCAATAGCCGCGGTGAGTGACATCCAGAGGCTGGCGACCGATCTCCCTCATCCGGGAAGAGCGCAATGATGATACCAACATGGGCCAGTGAAGCAACGTCCTCCACAACTAGACTGAAGAACAAAAAGACAGCAACTAGTCTGTTCCCCTTCCCCCATTCCCCAACGCTGTTCCCCTCCCCCAATTCCCCAATAAAATCTTTAAAAAAAAAAAAAAAGGTAGAAAAGATCACAGACATAAGCCAGTTCATTTTGCAATTCATTGTACAGCTAAACAAATTAAGGTTTAGAGAGCTTCTAACTAATTAGATGATTGGTTAGTGGCATATTTGGATAATGAATAGAGATATTCTTACTCTTCTGCATCTATTTTTCTGATCCTTACTTGTTACATGGACATATATTTCTGTTCACCAGATTAATTATATGATTTTTAGAAAAGATCATTATGAACTGGAATAAGAAAGTGTAACATAACAGTTGGGCAGAATATTATGGATTGCCTTGTCAGAGGTGTGAATGCAAAATGACACACCATAAGAGAGGAGAGCTGGGGAGCCAGGCCTGGACTGCTGACACTGGACATGAAAAAACCATACATAGTAGGAGAAAAGTCTGGATCCCTGGAAGACTTAGGACAGAGGAATAGGTAGAGATAGTGGGACAGTGTGGCAGAGGCCAAGAGTAGAGGAAAATATTCAAGTTAAGCAGTATAAGCGACCAAATAGGCTGGTGGATTGGCATAAGAAAAGTGTTACTATTAGGATAAAGTGCGATTATAGAGAATGTTGACATATCAGTAAGATGAACATCCAAATGAAAAATTGGGAAAGGACATGAGCACACATGTTCAAAAAGAAGTAAACATGAAAAGTGCTTAACCTTACTAGAAATTAAAGAAGTGCGGTTTATAACAACTAGATTGAAAAGTATAGTAATATTGAATGTTGATAAAGGGAAACAGTCATATTCCTGTACTCCAGTATGTGTCTCTCCAAAGTCTTAAAAATGTATATTTTGACCCAGCCACTCCTCATCTAGAATATTAGCATAAGAAAATAATCTGAGATGTGTGCAAAGATGCACCAAACAGGTATTTGTTGCATCATACTTTGTAATCTTGAAAAACCAGAAATAGTTTATATGCCCAATGGTGACATCCATTCTATGGTATATGTCAAATAGCCATTAAGAGTATGTTACAGAGGGCCGGCCAAGTGGCTCAGTTGGTTAAGAGCTCTGTGTGAGCTGAGCTCTGAGCAACAGCAGTTTGATGCCCAGCCCGAGCTGAGCTGCTGTTGAGCTGCCAACAGGTGGCAGGATGGCTCAGCTAAAAAAAAAAAAAGTATGTTATAGAAAAATATTGACATGGGAAAGTATTTGTAAATGTCAAGCTATGTTTAAAAATATATTATCCATTTATATGTTACATACAGAAAAAAATTTCAGAGACAGTCAAATTCAATTTTTAAAAAGCTTGACAAATACCAAAATATTAATTATGACTGTATCTAGGTGGTGGAATGCTGGATGAGAGTTTATTCCTTGCATTTTTCTGCAGTTCCAAAGTTTTTGGTATGTTGCATATAGGGGGAAAAAAACAATGGTAAGGGGCAGGGTAGAGAAATTAGTGAAGGGAAACTTGTAGATTAGGAACCCAGAAGATGACACGTTTGACAGCTATAGAATAATTTAGGAAGATACCTAGTTTAGATGAGGTAAAGAGATTTCATAGAATAGATTCTGTTAGTAATGCATACTAGTAATGAGAAATGGAGTACAAACTGAAAGTGAGTATACATACATTCATCAGTTCAGCCAACATCTCGGAGTGCTTTTTTATACTAGGTACTGTGCTATGGCAAGTATACAGTGATGAGCAAAAGTTTATCATCCATGTTGTCTTGGGGTTTACAAATGTAGTATGAGATAGAAATTAATTAAATAATCATTAAAATGATTATAGAATTACAAACCAAAGTAAGTGATATGAAAGAAAGGAACTAGGGCCGGCCAAGTGGCGCGGTGGTTAAGCGCTGGTCTGGGAAGCCAGCGGCCCTGGTTCGGTCCCACATATGAGGGCCAGTAACACTGCCCTCAAAAAAAAAAAAAAAGAAAAAGAAAGAAAGGAACTCTTACATGTAACATATAAGAAGGAACTGACCTAGATGATCAAAAAAGGCTTTCTTATGGAAGTAGACGTAAAGCTAAGCTTTGAAGATTCGGTAGCATTCATTAGAATGGAGGGTGGGGTCAGTTTTAGATGAAGGAAGCTGAATGCTCCTCCATGATATATTTGAGAGAGAAAAGAATCAGAGTGGGGCATTACTGTGATGGGGGTGGGGGGTTTGGTGAGGCAGATCCATGTAAGCCACATTAAAGGTTTTGGTTTTTATCATAGAGCAAAGGAAAGCCATTAGAGTTTTATGCAAGATTAGTATGGGTAAAGTGATGGCAAAATTGGATTAAGAATTTACATAGATGTGGCTGCCTTATGGTGAAAAGATTGGAAGGGGACCAGAATAAACACAGGGAACAAATTAAGAAATCATCACTTAAGTCCAAGGGAGAGGAGATAGTAATTTGGACTAGAACAATGGCAGGGAGATGATGTGTTAGAGCTATGTGTGAGCTAAAAATGGTAGAATATTGGTGGTGAACCAAATATGGGGCATGACAGAGCTCTCTAAAAGGTTTCCAGGCTTCTAACTTGCAAATCTAGTTGCAAATTTGGCATTTTCATTGAAATGGGGAAATTCTCAAAGGTGACCTTTGATAGTCAAATGAGAATATTAGTGAAGTAAAATTTGATGTACATTTGAAATATTTAAGTAGAGATATTGAATAGATTTTGGCTATATGGATAGAGTGTAGAGTTCCGTGCTAGAGGTATAATTTTGGAGTTATTACAGTATAGACAGTAATTGAAGCATTTGTATAGATAAAATTACAAGGAAAAAAGTATATAGATTAAGAAAGGAAGGTAGTCTAGTATGAAAGTGAGCCTACAGGACAGACTGAGAAGTGACCAAAGAGGAATCAACTCATGAAAGGCAGTTAAAAGGTTTTTCAAGAAGGAAGTCACTTCAGATGCTACTGTGAGAAGTCAAATGGAAGAGATAAAAACAGTCCAAACAAGTGTCCACTGGATTTAGTGATGGGGGATAATGGTGACTAGAACAAAGAGCCACATAGCTTGCATTGAAGATGAGTGTGAGTTGAGTAAATAGAGATAGTTGGTGTGGTCAACTCAATTAGAAAGTTTGACTTAGGAGGAAGAAGGAAATCGGAGATCATGTGACTGTCTTCTTTTCTTTTTACAAATGGGAGAAACTTGACTTTAAATGTAAATCAGAACTATCTGGTAGAATGGGAAAACTTTAATATCTAGGGGAGCAAAGGATGGTTAATTGACAGTATATGGTGCTCCCGAGAAAGCTGGGAGGAATGGAGTCCTTCGTACAAGTGGAGGACTTCCATGGTTAAAGCAGGCAAGGAAAGGGTCTGGTACAGACATGGGGACAATAGAGGTTGAGAGACTGAAGTTGAGGAATTTCCTTTTGAATAGATGAGTTTTAGTTTTCTCTGTAATGTAGAATGGAAGGACATCTCTCTGGTGGAGAATATTTGCTTTAAGCAGTATGTGCAAGGTGTAAAAATTAATTGTGAAAAAAGATAGTGAATTAACTGGCAAAACTTGGTAGATTTTGGTAGAGCAGCCATTTAAATTGAGGATTATGAGTCAGGCAATAAGTGTAGAAAGAAATAGATGGGTCTTCATACTTCAGATTTGGGATGAAGAAGAGCCAATAAAGGAGCAAGAATGAATGGTCATAATGATTGATAGTAAATGTAACTGAAAAGCACAAGGTTTGTCTCTTCTAAAAGAGGAGAGGATTTAAAACACAGTTCATGGCTTTTCAAAATGATGAAGAAACATCAAGGGTCATGAGAAGGAGAAAAAACCTTTTTAAAAAGTAGGTGAGACTTAAGCGAGTATATTTTAATAGCCCTTGAAAAACATCTTTTCTCCCCTTCTTCCTCACCATCCCCCTCACTCCATGTCCCCACCACTGCCTTCTGCTCCCATTCTCCCTTCTTCCATCTTCCCCCTCCCACTTTCATCCTTCTCATTTTAGGAATGTCACATATTGAAAAGACCAGGATTTGTCCAAGTCCAGCAGTAATACTGCCTTTCTTGGACGGAGTTGGGTGGCAGAGAGATTCATCTTGAATACCAGCTCTGAGTCATTGATGGATACTATACTGAGGGGAATCCTTAGGCTACAATAGAGGGCTCAGTGGGAAAAAGTGCTGCCTGTAATTGTCTAGGGAGGTTTTCCACAGTTGATAGTCACCTAGGCAACAACCATTTCTTTTTCCAGGAGAGGAAGCTGTAGGGTCTATATATTGGGTTGTCGGAAAAGTCATGACACATTTTTGCAACAAAAAACATAGGAAAAATATGTTATGACTTTTCCAACAACCCAATATTTTATTCTCACTGCCAGCCTATAGCAATGCTGTAGTTATCCCCAAGCCCATATACCTGTCCTTAATTTAAAAATATCAATATATATATATATATATATATATATATACACATTTTTACTTAATTACAAAAATTGGAAAATGCAGAAAAATATGAAGATGCTGACTACTATCCTACAATCTACAGATGTTAATGTTTCAGTGTATTTTCTTATCTTTGTTTCCTTTCTGTATAAAACCACGTATAGTTTTCTGAGCTATCTTTTAGTCTTTCCCTAGAGTCAGGAACAGTTAGTAATACGAATCAAATTAGCCTGGTTTCTTGGTATTTTTGTGAAGTAGGAAGTAAACCTCAACATTCGTTAGTAAATTATTGATACTATTATTTTCACGCTGTACAAATTTAACATGGGTATTTACACAATACTATTATTGATCAATTTGTTTAAACAAAAACTTAGGCTCTAAAATTATCCATTGTCCCGTTGATATAATCAGACAGTTCTTATAGAAATGATCTTTAACTATTTGTCATATTCTAACTCTGGAAGTATATTATTCCCAGAAGGTCTAGTAAAAATTACACTCTATATGCAAATGTTTTCAGCTTTCATTTAATCTATTAATGACATTACTTTTTCTCTATGTATCTCTTAGGATTTTTTCTGTGAATTTAGTGAACAATCACCTTGTGTTCTTTCAAGATCTCTATTACAAGTAAGTTCCACTAAATATTGAAAATACTTCTTTAAACATCAAATTATATGCCTGTTGACACTGTTTTATTGATTGAAGGAACAAAAAGAAGATGCTTTTAAAGGATATACCAAAGTTAATGTATATTTTATTAATAGAAGTATTGACTTACATTGTTAGACATTCATCAAGATCATATCCTAGGCCATAAAACAAACCTTAATTTTAAAACAATTGAAATCATACAAAGTGTGCACTCTATTTAAGAATTAAACTAGTAATCAGTAACAGAAAGATAACTGGAAAATTCTCCACATATTAGTGAGTTAACACATTTCTAAAGAATGCATGGATCAAAGAGGAAGTCTTAAAATGAAAATGAAAATATAACATCAAAATCTGTGGGATATAGTTAAAGCAGTGCTTAGAGGGAAATTTTTAGTATTAAATATTTATATGAAAAAAAGAAAGATCTGAAATTAATAATTTAAGTTTCTACTTTAAAACACCAGAAAAAGGGCCGGCTGAGTGGTACGGTGGTTAAGTGCTGGCTTGGGAAGCCATCGGCCCCGGTTCGGGTCCCACATGTGAGGGCCAGTGACACTGCCCTCAAAAAAAAAAAAAAAGAAAATCAATGCAATCAAAAGCCAGTTCTTTGAAATTGATGAACCTCTTACCAGACAGAACAAGAAAAAAAAGAGAGAAGATACAAATGAATAATATCAGGAATGAAAGATACGGGATATCACTACAGACTTTACACACATTAAAAGGATAATATGGGAATATTATAAACAACTCTGTCCATAAATTCAAAAACTTAGATGCAATAGACCAGTTCCTTGAAGGACACTGTAAAACTCACTTAAGAAATAGATAACTTGACTAATCTTATATCTATTAAAGAAATTGAATTCATAATTGAAAACCTTCCAACAAAGAAAACTCCAGGCCATATCTACACCATCTCTTGCAGAAAATAGAAGAGGCAAGAACACTCATATTAGGCCAACATTATCTCAACAGCAAAACCAAAGACATTACAAGCATAGAAAACAATAGACCAATATCCCTTATGAATATAGGCACAAAAATCTTAAAGTATTTTCACATTGAACCCAGCAATATATTTTTAAAAATCATGACCCAAGTGTGTTTTATCCCAGGAATTTAAAGCTGATTCAACATTTGAAAATCATTCAGTGTAATTCATCATACAATCTAAAGTCTCAATAAATTCAGGAAAAACATTTGATCATATTCAACAGCCGTTCAGGATTTAAAAACTCTCAGCAAAACTAGGAATACCTAACCTGTTAAAGGCATGTGTGGATAACCTACAGCAACATCATGTTTAATGATGAAAGATTAAATCCTTTTCTCTTAAGATTTGGAAGAAAGCAAGGATGTCCACTCTCATCACTCCACTCTTATGCAACACAGTACTGGAAATTTTAGCCAGTGATAAAAGGCAGGAAAAAGAAATAAAAAGCATACACTTGAGAATAAAGAAAGAAATATTTTCTACTTATAAACAACATGATTATCTATGTAGAGTGCCAAGGAAGCTCCTAGATCTGATGGTTGAGTTTAATAAGATCTCAGGTTATGAGGCCAATATACAAAAAGCATTTGTATTTCTGTGTACTTGAGATGAACAATGGGAAATCAAAAATTTTAAAACTACTATTTACAATAATACAAAAAATATGACATGCTTAGCTGTAAATAACACCTGTTTGTAGGACCTGTGTGCTGAAAAACTACAAAGTACTGATGAAATCTTAGACCTAAATAAATGGACAGATACACATTGTTCATGGATTGAAAGAATTGATATTTTCAATTCTCCCCAAAATTGATCTATAGATTCAAAGCAATCTCAATCAAAATCATAGCAGGAATTGATGTCAACAAGCTGATTCTAAAATTTATGTGGAAAGGAGAAGGAACTAGAACAGCCAAAACAATTTTGGGGGCGAAAAAAAAAAAAGGACAAAGTTCGGAACTCATACTACCTGACTATAAGGCAGATGTGGTATTGGCAAAGTAATGGACACATGTATCAGTGGAACCAAGTGGAAAGTCCAGAGAAGTCCTATTTTTTTCTTTTTTTTGGAGGGCAGTGTTACTGGCCCTCATATATGGGACCCGAACCGGGGCCTCTGGCTTCCCAAACCAGCGCTTAACCACGCCACTCAGCCGGCCCGAGAAGTCCTATTCTTTAATTAGTCCTTTATTATATAGTGCCATGTTATGTACTAATATGGTCAATTAATTGATCAATAATTAATATGGTCAGATTTTTACAAAGCAAAGAAGCAAATTAATGGAGAAATGGTAGTCTTTTCAATAGATGATATAAGAACAATTGGATAGACATATGCCAAAAAATAAAAATAAAAAATCTGACTTAGAATAAACCTAAAATTGAAACGATAAAACTTTTAGAAGAAAGAATAGGAGAAAATCTTTGTGGCTTTGGAGAAGACAGGGAATTCTTAGGTATAACATCAAAAGCACAATCCTTTAAAAATATTGATAAATTTAAAACAAATCTGTGGAAGGCACTGTTAAGAAAATGAGACTGCAGGGCCGGCCAAATGGCGTGTTAGTTAAGAGCTGGCTTGGGACACCAGCTCTGAGCAGCAGGGCCCTGTTCGGATCCCACATGAGGGCCAGTGACACTGCTCCCTCTACAGCTAAGATGTGAACAACAGCTTGACCTGGAGTGGGCTGCCGTGAGTCGCTGGGACAGCATAGGCTGCCATGGGGCTGCCGTGAGATACCGTGAGTGACTGGCAGATAGCATGAGCAGCAGGCAGCCAGTGTGAGCTGCCAAGTGCCTCAGTGAGCGGCTGTCCAATGGCTGGTGAGCAACTGCCTCACCCGGGAAGAGCGCAATGATGATACCAACATGGGCCAGTGGGGCGACATCCTCCACAACTAGACTGAAGAGTAATAGGAGAGCAACTTCACTGTTCTCCTTCCCTGATTCCCCAATGCTGTTCCCTTCCCCCACTTCCCAAATAAAATCTTAAAAAACAAAACAAAACAAAAAAAACATACAACCTGAAGTGGTTACAGACAGTATGACAGATGTGGGAAAATACCAAAAATTAAAAAAAAAAAAAAAAAAAAAAATAAAGAAAATGACTGCAGAGTGTGAGAAAATATTTGCAAATCATGTCTCACAAAGGACTCGAATCTAGAACATATAAAGAAATCTATCAACATAACAATAAAATACAAACAACCCAATTCTTAAGGGCAAGAAATTCGAACATTTCAATATGAAAAGATATTCAACATCATTAGTATTAGGAAAATGCAAATGAAAACCACAATGAAATAATCAGCTTTCAGAATATCTTTTGAAAAAAGGAAAGAAAAAATAAAATACCAAGTGGTTGTGAGGATGCAATACTGATGGGACTGTAAAGTGCTACAGCCACTTTGGAAAACAATTTGGCAATTCTTATAAAATTAAATTTACAAATCCCCCTCCTACCTGTTTAATCAGGAGAAGTGGAATCTGACGTTCTCCTTGAAACCTGTATGTAAATATTTATAGCTGTTTGGTTCATGATCACCAAAAACTGGAAACAAACCAGATGTGTTAAGAAATCAATTAAGGTGTGCTTTAGTAAATATTTAAATACACTGAGGTTGTTAAGGGGAGAACATTAAATGCAAATTATTAATTATTTTAAATTCAATAATATATTAATAATTTTCCCCCCAGTTTTGGAAAGTTTGTATCAATTCCAAAGTTTTCATTAGAGATAGATTATTGACTAGTTTAATATTTATAGCCATTTAATATTTCATAATTTATGAAGTCCTTTCTTATATAGCAATTCATTTGACATATTTAGACTAGTCACTTCATTTTAACTAGTCTTGGGAGATTTTTTTCTTTTTTACCTGTACATTATGTATTCTCCTTCATCAGAATACACCTTAAATAGTAATTAATAAGGAATACCCATTGTGGAGACAGTAATTTATCAACATTTTCCACCAACTTTGTATATTGTAATATCTTGTATTCTGTGGTATTTATGAGAAGTATGTTCATGTCATAGTATGGCAACTATATGTACAGTATGTCAAGATTGTGACATTACTAATATATAACATTTGTTTTAAGACCACTTTTCTGGTGGATAACAAAAAGGTCTTTGGAACTCATCTCATGCAAGATATGGTGAAAGATGCACTTCGGTCTTTTGTCAGTCCTCCGGTGCTTTCCCCAAAGTAAGTCTCATAAAACATTCTATAGCATGTGTTTCTTAAAGCCCAAAGTCTCTCTCTTCCTTTATAACCAAGGCACAAAAACTGTTTGAATCAAGTCTCCATATAAAAAGCTATCTCAATCATGTTAAAATTTATTGATTTCTGCCACATATTGTTTAGATTTAAATTGAGGTTTTTGTGAGGTTGACATTAGGTCCAATCTGAGAAGAAAACCTTGCAAGGAGTTATCAGAAATTCAGTAAGTTGTATTGACATTCACTGTATGCAAAGTACTGAATTAGGTAGGCACTTAAGACTGGATGTATGAAATTATGCATTATAAAAACAGTGGTTCAGCATTTAATTTGTTGAATAAATCATGCCACATCTCACATGGGAACTGCCTGGTAGCTTGCTTTCTTAGGTTGGGTTCCCCTGAAGACAAAGATTCATGTAACTGTAATTATATTAAAGTGTTCCCAGGAAAAAACAGTAGAGTTGTGGGCATGTGGGAAGTGGAAAGGAAGAAAACCACACAGACATTTGCTCCACGGAAAGTAACCCTGGTTCAGTCCTGCCAGGAGTTCTGCACACAATGTGGATCACACATCAGAGTTGTCCTGGTCAGGGACAAGGGAGCTTGAGAGTTCACACACACTCCTGTCACTTAAGGATTGCCCCTTAACTGGGAGGAGGTAGATTCCCAAGCATCCTTGTGTTGGTTAATATTCACCGTTTCATTCACTGTAAAAGCCAGTCTTGTAATTGAGCTTTTGAGGCCGCATATGCCCGGGTCTAGACCCCTGTCCTGGTACCCCATCCCTTAATGCTGTCCCCTCACCTCCTTTGTTTCAGTCACCCTGACTTCCCTGCTATTCCTGGAACATACAGGCTCTCTCCCATGGCCCTTACACAGGTTTGAGGGTGGAGGGCACTTTCCTCAAAAATTCCCAGGGCTGGCTCCCTCACTACCTTCAGATCCATTCAGTGTCACCTCATGAGGACTACTCTGATCGATCTGTTTTTAAAAAGTATAAATTCCCCCGTCTCCCTGCCTCTGGCCCAGCTCTACATTTCTTTCTCTCAGTGTTTTATGGTCAGTCAGGAACTGCTTTAAGTTTTTAGGAAGGAATTGGTATAGTAGAGTATGTGTTTTTTAATAGGAAGCAAACCAGTAGTGATACTAGAGGCAAAGTGTTTAGGCTGATGCAGTGGTACAATTGAGAGATGAGAAGGATTAAATTCTGGGAATAGAAAGGAGAATACAGATATCAGTGACAACATTAGTAGGATTAGTAGTGACAACTGATTGAATAGGGAAAGAAAAGGGAGAAGGAGATAATTAAGTTGCTTAAAAAAAAAAACGAAAAACAAGCTGATTATACAATAGTAGTCCCCCCCTTATCAATGAGGGATACCTTCCAGGACCCCCAGTGGATGCCTAAAACCGCAGATAGAACCACACCCTATATATACTATGTTCTTTCATACACACACACACACACACACACACACACACACATACACACATACATATATATACACACACACACACACACCTTTTCACTTAAATGCAGCATTTTTCACAGCTTCTCTTTGGCACATCTGAATTCCCAGTGTGGAGGAGAAATTTTTTCTTTTCCCCTCTTAGTTCTGGCTGGTTGAATTATTTAAATGACATAAGATAGATTAACAGGAGAAAATAATCAGGCTTAATTACATATGTATGCACGGGGTTTCTTCAGAATATGGGGCCTTAGAAATCAAGCTGTTGAGGCGGTAGATGTCATTTTGGTCTAAAGGACAAAAGGAGGCGGTGGTTTGGGACTTACTTAAGAGGGGAAGAAGTCAATTCACATGGAGATGGAAAAGCAAATGCTTTATTTTAGTTTCCTTAAGTAATTTTCTTACTGTGGAGTTGAAGAAGTAATGGACCTTCCAGCACTTCTCTTTTGCCTCCATCTGTTCCAGGTGTTCTGCCTTTTCTTTCTCCTAGCTCCTGCTAGGAGAAATTTTCCATTGCATGATCATGGCTCTCTTTATTTTTGAGGCTCTGGTCAGACTACTGAGTTACATAAACACTTAGGGGCCAGCTGAGTGGCACAGTGATTAAGTGCTGGCTTGGGAAGCCAGCGGCCCTGGTTCAAGTCCCACATATGAGGGCCAGTGACGCTGCCCTCAAAAAAAAAAAATATATATAAACACTTAGGAGGAGCAAGTTATCAGCTCCTCTCAGTGTACCAGGAGAATGTCTTTGCTTCTTCCCATCTCCTCAGGTGCAAAGGACACTGACCTCCCACCTCAGGGATGGAAAAAGAGTATCTTCCATCTGTCAGTCCCTTTAGTTCCTCCAGAGCCAGGAATGTAGCAGATGCGTCCAGACTGCTCAGGAAGGAACCTAGCAAGGTTCAGAGTTCTCTCTGTGTCTCCTTGTTAAAGAGGGCCCAGCAAACGTTTGTTTACCACATGGCTTTAGTCACAAAGTGATTTTTGACTTGGTGAGGATAGAGGATGAGGCACCAGAGGGATGTATATAGATGATGATTTGGGCCAGTGGTTAGAAATGTGGATATATCGTGAAGGACTTAGAATCCTGTATAGCACTTTCTTTGTAATTATTGTTACGAGCATATTCCATGAGGGTATCAGTTGTAGGAAAATAAATGACGTTGGAATAGGGTCAGGAAAATACGGGGCTTTGGAATTTTCCTTCTCTCCTTGTTAATTTGATCTTATTCGATCCAACTCGAATTGTCCAAATATAGAACTAAAGGAATTGGAAATAATGCACATTTATTGTAAACAACGCAGTAGTTGTGAAATATTTCCTCATCTAGTACTAGCAGTCTTCAACTTAGCAATGCACTTGTTTCCATTTTCTCTTTTTTCCACCGTCCCAGTCTATTGGTAGCACCTAGAGTACTCTCTGATTTTTGTTTTAAGCCAAATTGTTTGATTTAATGACATGAATATTATCTTACAGGTGCTGCCTATATAATAATCACCAGGCCAAGGATTGTATTGACTCCTTTGTTACCCACTGTGTTCGGGTAAGAACTACAATTTGGATCATTGTCAAGGATACTTTAAAAAGTGTTGAATAAAGAGAAAGTTTCTGTCTCTTACAGTCACATAGATAGCTTCAATAACCCACAGTCTTCTTGCCAGGTTGTGAGATACAAAGATATGTTTTTGATGCCCTCTCACATAACCCTCAGGAACCACAGAAACAGGATAAGTTATGATCGCCATCTGGGAAAACAGCGGTTGTTAACATTTTCTTTTTGTAAATGGACACAAAAATTTTATATATTTTTGACTGTATAAACAAGGAATATTTGTAACATCCCCAGGCACTTAGGTTTGTATGACTTAATGAACAGGATTATAGTTAAATTATTAATTTAGATGAGATTACAGTCTTTTTTCAAATCTCAAGTAATTATGAAAAAATAGAAACTTTGTGGTGCATTAAGTTAGTTGTAAGTCATTCCTGTTTAATTATAAGCTCTTTATAGAGCGCTCTTTGGGGTCTAACTCCAGGAACTAAATATATGTATGATGAAGGCATGGTGAAAGGAGAATCCATAAAAAACCAGATTTCATTTTTATCACTAATATAGTAGTATCATTATCGGACAGATCACTTTTCTATAAATTTCTGAATCTCTAAAATATGAAATGTTAATACCGTCTCTATACCTCTTAAAAGGATAGGGTAGTTATTAATCAAATGAGATATCTGTCAAAGCATACAATTATTAATATAAAACAGTATACTTCAATCTTATTAATTCATACTTCTTAAATCGGAGCATCCTGTTGTCCATGTCTGTTGTCTGATTAATGAAATGTTATAGTATTCTTTATGAGAATGCTGTATTGATAGAGTGGGAATAGAAGAACGTAAGAGCTTATGGATATTAGCCATTGCATAAGCCTTATAATTATTAGGCATTCTGGCATATTTAAACAGCACAGATATGTCAACCTTCAGCATTGCCTTTTGGCTTGAAATAAGCAGAAAAGAGACTGTCCTCTTGAAATTCTGGAAATACCTAAAGATTGAAGGAAGATATTTTTGCTATATGAAAGCAAGTTTCATAAACAGCCACTTTCTTCTAGCTATTGGTAAATACTGGTGTTGAGTTCCCTTAAAAACGAACACCTATGAAGAAAATGCACATAGGCATGATTCTTATATACACAGCAATTGTTTTGCTGAAGCCAAATTTTAGAAACTTGGAATATTAATTTTCTTTAGTATTAGGACATTTCATATTGACAGTTAAACTGTATTTGTATTTCAGCCGTTCTGTAGTCTTATTCAGATTCATGGACATAATAGGGCTCGGCAGAGAGATAAGCTTGGTCATATACTTGAGGAATTTGCTACCTTGCAGGATGAGGTAAGAGCCACTTGCCCTCCCTTCTAATAGGCAATTCATATAACTTGACCAGATTTTTAAAAACATTTTTTTGAACAATATTTTGATTATTATTCAGTATGGTGACTTTTCTTTTCACTTACAATGAATAGTTTCAAATACCAAAGTGAGAGTTTACAGAAAACAAATAGAATAATCCAAACTGAGAGACATCTAAAATTATTTCTTTAATAATCAAGATAAGTTATAAAATATGTGTAGAACTAACTGTAGTTTTATAGCAAGTTCACATTATAATAAAAATATATTAATTTTAAAGCAAACTTATAATCTTAGCAATGTTAATTGATAATATAACTAAAGACCTGAAGTCAATTATTCATATTTTTGTCCTATAAATTGGATATCTTTCTCGTTTAAGGAGTGTTTAGCTAAATGTTATCCATTGTGAAATGAGAAATTTGGATGTAATTGTAATCAAACATGCATTTGAAAGTATGAGTTCTTTAGGTAGTGAGACTTATATTTTCTGCTAATGCTATTTTTAGCTGTGTATTTTTTTAAAAATCTCTCATTCCCTAAAAAAGAAAGTAAATGTTATAGTCTTTTATTCTGATAGGCAGAAAAGGTTGATGCAGCCCTTCACACTATGCTGTTGAAACAAGAACCCCAGAGGCAACACTTGGCCTGTTTAGGTACCTGGGTCCTTTACCACAGTCTTCGAATTATGATACAGTATCTTCTAAGTGGCTTTGAATTGGAACTCTACAGCATGCATGAGTACTACTACATATATTGGTAAGAGAACAATTTGAGTTAAAATTGGTAGTGGGTAGGCTAGAAAAGATCTGGGAGAGCATCTGTAGAGTATAATTTTAGGGTGCTTTTTTCAAGTAGTGTATTTTAAAGTTAGTTGTGGGACAACTGAAAAATATCTATTGAAAATTAGAGATAGACCATCTTTTTTTTTTTTAATTTATTTATTTTTAATTAGTTTCAGGTGTACAACACAGTGCAATAGTTATACATTTTACCCCTCAAAGTGACAACCCCCCACCCCCAATTCGCCACCCCACTCCCCCCCCATATCATATATATCTATTACTCTTCCTCTGACTCTCTTCCACAGTATAATCCACATCCTGTGACTATCTATATATATTCAATTACAGTAGGTATACAGCCTCTGCTTCAGTTATACAGTGCAGTGATCAAACCTCATGAAATGGTCTCCCTAACAAGACCTATGACCATCTGACACCCCACAAAATATTTACAACATTATTAATTATATTCCCCAAACTGGTTTTCATTTCCCAGTGGCAATATTGTAGTTGCCTATTTTTGCTGTCTAATCCCTTCCCCTTCTCCCTCATCCCCATCCCCCTCACAATTAGCAACCCTGATTTTTCCTCTGTATCTATGAGACAGTTTCTGTTTACTTTGCTCATTCGTACAGTTTTTCAGATAACACATATGAGTGAGATCATATGGTATTTGAGAGATAGACCATCTTGAACATCTTTAAGCACCATAGTACCATACAAATGTATTTTTTTTCAGCCATTATTTATTTTAAAATTAGTAATAACAGTGGTTCCAAGGTAAATGAATTAATTAAAGAGCTCTTATCTGTTTCTAGGGAGAAAAACTCACATTTTGCCCTAGCTTCAGTGGTACTAGGTACTCGCTGTGTAATGTACTTACCTGAATTAAAGTTCAGAATTTGAACCAAATCTTTCTTCTGAGAAGAAATTATGGCAAAGATTACAAACTGGTCCTGAGGATTTATTTCATGAGCTTTAAAGTTGATAGGAGATGATCCTCAGCAAAGTAGTTCTTTGTTTTCACTTGGAGATGAGATAACGAAACCTAGCATGCAGATGCTTGAGAATCTTTTTGGCATGGAAGCTATCATAGAAAGAAGTTGAATTAAGAAATTGTGAGCTAATGAATTCAGTTATCTTGAATCTTAGTCTGGCAAAGTAGTGGTAATTTGAAAATAATAATGACCTATTGCTCATCACAATTAAGTTTAGTATATTTGATCTTAATATAGTTCATCTTTATAACTCTTTTCAATTATTTATATGAGTAATTAAGATATTGCATATTCCCTGGAGTAACTGCTATAAAGGAAGCAAGTAATGCTCTTCCACGCTGTTGACATGGTTTTATCATGGCTGCTAGGACTCGTAATAGATAAATCTTGGCTATGAAAATTGAATTTCAGCACCAACTACAGTAATATGAGAAAAATATTATTTGGTATATTCTCTAACATTTATACAGATAACAAATCTCTTACCAACATGTCTTGATATACGTACTTGGGGTACACTTTGTTAACTCATAGTAGACACCTATTCAAAGAAGACAGTTTATATGGGAAAATGTTCAAGTTCTTCATTTGTGGTTTGAGGCAGCTGATTGGAAGCTTTTGTACTCTTGATTTGGGTTTTTGCTTTCTTTTGTAATTAACAAGAAAATAAAATATTTACTTAATAGGTTGAGGTAAAATATATCCTGTTAAAGTGAAACCAATGTAATAGGTTTCGCTCCATTTACATGTATATATCATTATAAAGAAATCTTTTGTAAAGTTGTAAAACACATGTTGTTGTAGGAAATTAAACGAATTTTTCAATACTGTATGGCAACATATAGCTACAAGAAAAGGAAAGTTAATCACTTGTAATACTCATTTCTTAAAAGATCTGTCAATATCTAATTGGATGATCTGGTTTTTTAAAGACTTCATAGCATTATGAAAAATACCTCTTTATTAGTACCAATGTGTTTTGCTAAAATTACCTCATTTAGACATTTACTATTAACTAACGTTTTTTTACCCTTTAAGGTATCTCTCTGAATTCCTTTATGCATGGTTGATGTCGACATTAAGTCGTGCCGATGGCTCTCAAATGGCAGAGGAAAGGATAATGGAAGAGCAGCAGAAAGGCCGGAGCAGTAAAAAGACAAAGAAAAAGAAGAAAGGTGCTGTGAATTATGTTTAAACTTAAGACATAAATAACTTTGGAATACACTTTAATTTCTACAAATAAATAGATGGAGACCTCTGCTTTGTAATGGGTGAAATAGTCATGTTTTAATTCTTACCATCTTCTCTTCAGAAAGTATAAGGTAGAAACTGAGTCCCAGTATTGGTGATACAAGCCTTTTTGGTTCCTTTCCTTGCTTTTCTTTTACCTCTTTGCAATTTCATGTGTCAGAGGACGTTAGGACACAAAGAAGTAGCCACATGGAGAGGGCAAGCAAGATAGGTTAAGGAACAAGACAGCAGGAGACCTCTGATCTTTTGACAGGCTGACAGCTCAGGAGGGAAGTAGATCTGGAATTGTGCTGGTGTAGTCAGCACAGAAAGATGGTTACAGCTCTTGGCACACCTTGGGTGACAGTGTTTCAGAGGGACTACCCTATTGATCACTCCTGGAAGGGAACAGATTTGTAATCACTACAAAATACTACTTTGGTTTTCCTTAGGATTTCAGCAGTTTGGGTGGGCTCTTAAATGACCCTTCATGGGTTTCCTATATGAGAAGTCTGTGATGAATTCAGAAGTTAAAATTACCTCATACTAGAATTTTATGATATTAGATATTTGGGGAACATGATTCTTGTTTAGACTTTAAGTTATATTTTATTATTTGAAGATTTGGGCCATAAAATTTAATCTGTAGGAAAAAACTGTAAAATTTTAATTTAGTAAACAAGGTGGAAGACTTTTTTTTTAAAATTAGATTTTCTTCTGCAGTAATGCAAGAGGAGAGGGGAAAAAGTATGGGTGATTTTCGTTCTTATTACAGTTCGCCCACTGAGCCGCGAGATCACAATGAGCCAGGCATATCAGAATATGTGTGCTGGGATGTTCAAGGTAAGGTGTTGAAATGAAGTTTTTTTGTGCTTTTTTGTTTTTTTTTTTGAGGGCAGTGTCACTGGCTCTCATATGTGGGACCTGAACCGGGGCCGCTGGCTTTCCAAGCCCAGCGCTTAACCACCGCGCCACTCGGCCGGCCCTCTTTGTGCTTTTTAACTACATTGCTGTTACACAGTTTAATTAAAATGACTGTTTTCTGTGATTTTTTTTTCAGAGTTCTAATTTCAACTTTGTTTTTATTGATCCTTCGCTTGAAATCGCTTTTCAAAATCTAGTTGTTTTCATTAATTTGCTTACCAAATATTTGAACCTATGTTGTGTGACATTTACCTTATACTGAGTTCACTGCAGGATACCAAGTCTAAGCTGATGCGATCCTTGTCTCAAGTGCCTAGTTAATGACAGGCCAGGTGGCATATGTGTGACACAGGTAATAAGAAAGGGAAGAGTTTACTTCTGATTGATGATCAGGAAAGGTTTCTTGGAAGAGATAGGGTTTGGATTTTTTTAGGAGTGTATTAGGAAGGGTGTGGCTCCACGGTGAATGGCTTAAATGGAAGCAGGCATTTTCAGGGAGATGTCGTGATTCCTAACTCTTAGGTTGTACTTGGCAATTCAAGAAATGATTTGAGGCAACTTATAATAAAATACATAGAACACAGACTCCTGTTTGAAAAACAGGACTTACGCTTTTCTTATAAAATTATATGCTACTTGTTTCTTCAGAAGCTTTTACTTGAAGGTTTCAAAGTTATTGTCAAGTATGAGGCATGGAAAAATAATGTGCATGTGATGTAATTTCACTGGGAAAAATATTAACATAATTAAATACGAGACCTTGAAAACTTTTTGTATAAAAGATGGCACATAAAATAAAAGCGAATACTAAAGCCAGTTTTTCTCCTATTTCTGAGCCTTAAGTTATTTTGGCTGTGTGTAAATAGCTGTTTCTGGTTTTCTGTCCTGAATTAATAAGGATGTTCACTTTTTCATATTGATATCATCGTTTTTCTCATTCTTTTTCCTTTAGACCATGGTAGCATTTGACATGGATGGCAAAGTACGAAAACCGAAGTTTGAGCTTGATAGTGAACAAGTGCGATATGAGCATAGATTTGCTCCTTTCAACAGTGTGATGACGCCACCGCCAGTGCACTATCTGCAGTTCAAGGTGAAGCTGCGCGTTAGCATCACTGTAAAATATTTAGTCTTCAGGTCTCCTTAGAGATGTTCGTACCTAGCCACTTTGTTAAAATAGTCAAATCAGACTATTGTTGGACCAGTGGGACAAGGTGAAAAAATAGTAGTTTAAATAGTGTGAAAATTATTTGGCTTTTTTTTTTTAATGTATTCATCATGTTACTAGTTATCTAAGTATAGAATAATATGAGGTAGTATATGAAGGTTGAGAATTTAGTATTTCAGAGGAAAAAATGGGGACATGCTGAGTGTTTACTTCAGAATTATATATTAATGGACAGTCAGTGTAGAATTCTTTAAAAAGGTGTTTTAGAGTTGTTCATATTAAACATGTTTTAAATAATAGTATTTTCCCCTTTTTAGGAAATGTCTGACCTCAATAAATACAGCCCTCCTCCTCAGTCTCCAGAACTGTATGTGGCAGCTAGTAAGCACTTTCAGCAGGCAAAAATGATATTGGAAAATATTCCAAACCCAGACCATGAGGTAAGCCTGCAGTCACAGTAATTCCAGAAGAAAAACTTGGCAGGAAGTACATATCTTACTACTGGATGACAGTGTAATTATAAAAATGAACTATATAGTATTAATAAATGAAGCCTGTTGTGTTTCTGGCAAAGATTTCAAATGGTTTTGCTAATGTAACCTTGTCAGACTTTAAATTGTATGATGAAAGAGGTGATGTAAATACCTCCTTTGTAAATTTAGAAATCAATGCAAAAATAATTTAAAAATTTAGAACTGTGAAGTACAAAGAATAGAAATAAGATCCAGATTGATCCACCGCTCAGAAATGTTAACATTTAAAATTTTTTACTTTAATCTATACTTTACTTTATTAAAATACAGTTATGTAAGTCTTAAGTCTGAAAAATAATCTGATCAGTTACCACAGGAAGTAAAAATTACCTTATCCACTTGCCCATTTAAAATGAAGGATCATTTTTTTTGATGACTTTATTTTGAGATATCATTTTACAGAGCTTAAAACTTGCAAAATAAAATATTAAGTTTCAGGCTTTCGTTTTCACAATTTGCTGTATACCTAATTTTACTGAAGAGCATTGATTCTGTAAATGAGAGTTACCAGTAGCACATAGATTGTTTGGGGGAGTGTATCTTGGTACAGCCTCCATGGAAGGGTAGTATCTGTCAAAAATCAAATGCTCAGCCAGTTCTGCTTCTTAGGGTTTTTCTTGTAGATACATGTGAACAATGTGGGAAGTGAGGGAAGTGGTGAATATACAAGAGTATTCACTGCAGCAGGATTTCTGATAGAAAAAGTGAAGAAACTTTAGTGTTTATCAACAGGGGACTTAAATTATACATCACGCGAGGAATACTGTGCAGCCTTTAAAAGGTCAAGGAAGATAGTTCTGTACTGTAATGGAATGTTCTTCAGGATACAGAAGGTACCAAGGTACTAAACAGTGTGTATAGTATTTTGCTACGGGGGACCAGCCTCCACTGACCAGGGTTTCCCTCAGGAGGAGAAGGCATTGGCGAGGGAGGAAAATAAAGAAGGGAGACAGTGGAGACACCGGGGGAGTTAAAGAGAAAAAAGTGTCACACTTTATTGCCAGAGCATGTTCCTTTTATATGGATTCTTGACCATTACCTCAATCACATGTGTTTGGTGGTTTCTAGTTCCCAGGATTTACTCAGTCTTTACTTATCTCTACATATCGCCTAAAGAGTGGTTGCCTTGACTACCTAGCCATTATCCCAAATTCCAGTAGCTAGACTCACAGGGCGTATACTAAAAGGACTAGGAGTGGCTGTGCTTAGGGTAAAACCATCTAAAATCTATTTCTATGTAAATACAATACTTAACATCTTTTGTCCTAGGAGGGCTACATCTGTTTCTCAGTCAAAGCTTCAGGATCTGTTAAAGAATTTAAACGAAGTTGTTAATAACATACCCTATGGTCAGGGAGGAGCTGCCTCTTACTGGAACTCTCATGGCCTGAAGACCTTTAATCTTCTAGGAGACCATTCACAGCAGGGCCCTTAGGCCACAGGCAGGCTTCTTGGCCTATGTTGTCAGAGGTCTGTGCCTCAGTTTCCAAGGGGTTTGAGTCCCCAATATCTCAGTTCAGGGGTCCCCAAGGAACTACCGCCTGGCTTAGGTTGTCTCCCCTCGTTTAGGAGATCTTACCCGTCTTTGGCTGCGTAGTTAGCTCATTGGGGTACCACAGGAACTTGTCACAAGTGTAGTGAATATATTGTCTCCTGCAGGAAAGGCACATGGGTTCATAGAGGCAGGAGATATTACATGACCAACCATAAGGCAGCACTCCAAACATCCAATGCTGAGCAGGGCAATGTGGCCTTGTCAGATGTCGGCCCCCGGCATTTTGCCATTTCAATCAAAAGGTGCGAGTATTCTGTAACTTGTGTCTAGAAAAATATGTAAGAATAACAGTGTTTGCTTCTTGGGAGGGGAGCTAAGTGCCTTGGGGAACAGGGATAAGAGAGAGATGACTTTTATCATATATAACCATGTAATAAATAAAAATTTTAAAAGGGGGTAGATTCCAGCACTGTGGTAGATTCCAGCAGTGAAAAACAAAAGGCAGAAATCCCAGCCCTCCTCAAGTTTAGGGAGAGTGGTGAGTTGCAGACAGTAAGTAAAAATAAAATAGTATGTTAGAAGATTGTAAGTATTATGAAGAAAACTCAAGCTGGGAATGGGGATAGTTACTGCTACAAGAGATAGGGAGGTAGGGAGGATTAGGCATTTTTAAATAACATGACCTTTGAGCAAATCTTGGAAGGTAAAGGAGGTGGTCACATGGCTATCTGGGGATAGAGCCTTCTAGGCGGTGAGATTGGCATGTGTAAAGGTGCCAAGGCAGGAGTGAGCCTGGAGTGTTGAAAGCACAGCTAAGAGCAACTGGAGTGGGGTGAACAAGGGGTGAGCGGTTGGAGGGTTTTGAGCAATGACCAGATCTGTGTTCTAAACTATCATTCTGGCCACTTTGTTGAAAATAGACTGTGGTGGGGCCAAGGGTGGAAGGAAGCATGGGAGCCTGTCAGCCATGGCAATAACCCAGGTGACGAGGTGGTGACAGTGAAGGTGATCAGAAGTGATTGCGTTCTCTATGTATTTCAAGGTCAAGCCAACAGGGTGGATTGATGGATTAGATGTTGGGTGAAAGAAAGAGGCATCAAAGATGAGTGTAAGGGTTTTGGCCCGAGTCTTGAGAAGACTGCAGGTGGAACAAGAGCAGGTGAGGAGGCAGGGCTGGGAAGGGTGGAGCTCAGTTTGGGACATGCCTATTGGATGCCAAAGTGGAGCTGTCATCCAGTCGGGTGGATGTGTACTCTGGAGCTGAGGAGGAACGGTGCCTGAACTTACAGTGATGTGTTTTCCGGAGGGAGGTCAGCAAGAAGGCAGCAGTGGGCAAGTTTTCCCTTCAAACTGCATATTACTCCTGTCTAAAAGAGAAACACAGTATTCCATTCCAGTGTTATTCATGTGTTCAGGTGAATGAAGCCTTTTAGACCAGCGACAGTCAGGAATAATAATAAATAGTTAACACTTAAAGAACTGCTGGGCCTGCTTCTCAGTTCCAAATATATATGAACTCATTTCATCCTCACAACAAATCCTTGTGGGGTAAGTAAAATTATCTGTTTTTACAGATGACGCAACTGAGGAACAGAGAGGTTAGAGAACTTGCTAGAAGTTTCATAGCTAGCAAGTGGCAAAGCTGCAGTTTGAAAAGCAGACAGCTAACTCGAGTCCATGCCCCAAACTACATGTTACCTTCGTAGGACTTTGCAGGCTAATGTCCTTTTTGTTTTGTTTTTTGTTTGTTTGTTTTTAAAGATTTTATTGGGGAATTGGAGAAAGGAACGGCGTTGGGGAATAGGGGAAGGGGAACAGACAAGTTGCTGTCCTTTGGTTCTTCAGTCTAGTTGTGGAGGAAGTTGCTTCACTGGCCCATGTTGGTATTGTGATGATTGTGTTCTTCCCAGATGAGGCACATCGGTCACCATCCATTGGACGGTAGCCCACTGCAGCCTATGCTGTCACCGGCGACTCACAGCACCCCAGCACCAGGTTGAACTGTTGTTCACCATCTTAGCTGTGGAGGGCAGTGTCACTGGCCCATGTGGGATCAGAGCTCACGCTCCCAAGTGAAATCTTTAACCAAGGAGCCACTTGGTCAGCCCTAATGTACTTTTGTTTCAATGAGAGCAAGATACAACAGCCCTTTCAGGTTTTCAGAGTTGACTAAAGTAGTATTCTGTGTTACTAAAAGACGTATGATATTTGTTCATAGTTTTAAATCGCCTTTATTTAATAAAATATCAACACTTATATTGTGCAAAGTTCTTATTAGTATCTATGATATAAAGACATTTTGACTATGATTTTGTTTTGATATCTTAATGTTGCTCATTGTTTAGGTCAACAGAATTTTAAAGGTTGCCAAACCCAACTTTGTGGTTATGAAGTTATTGGCAGGAGGACACAAAAAGGAATCTAAGGTAAGTACACTGTGGAGAAATAAATGGTCCTAAATGATTGTAAAACTTCACTTTTTTTCGATAAGGTGTATAAGTAGTACTACAAAAAGTTTAAACACTCATATAAGGGCCGGCCGAGTGGCACGGTGGTTAAGTGCTGGCTTCGGAAGCCAGCGGCCCCGGTTCGGTCCCACATATGAGGGCCAGTGACAGTGCCCTCAAAAAATAAAAAATTAAACACTCATATAAATCATCCTAAAAGAGGTTCAGCAGCAGAAAATAAACTAACTAGAATTTTGCCCAGAGACAGTAGATTTTTGTTATCTTAAAATTTCAAGTCTGCCCTTCCATTCCCCTCCCTCCCTGTGTAAATTACTGAATGACTTGGGGTAAAAAAGAAAATGTGTATAAATACATTTATGGGAGAGGGAGGTATTTAAAAAGTCATCTGCCTTTGGAAAAGAGAATTGCTTCAGTAATTTTCAGTGGCTCAGGAGACAGAAGATTGCATAAGCTTCCTTGGTAGTGTTGTATAAACACAGAAGTTGGGTGTTGTGTTGGAAGCCAGCTGCGAGGCAGTTTTGGTGGCATTTGTCCATCCTGTATACCTGTTTGTTTATTCCCATTGTTCTGACTTACCTCCTTCCCTGCTGTACCAGTGGCTCTCATCTCACTGCACAGTACTATTAATGACTCTGCTGTCTCATGGCTTTTCCTGTAATTTAAGTCCATTTTCCTTGGTTAACTATTCTCTGAAGATAGAAAACATAGCCACAGCATGTTTTCTAGTGACTTTCATAAACTCAGAGATAAGCTAATTTTTTTCCCTTCAGGTTAGTTCTTAACTTAATGTTATAATTAAACTAGTTTTTAAAATTTCTTTTGTGCTGCCTTGCCTTTAAAAACACAAGAAACTCTAAAATAATCTTTGTTTACTGTCTGAATATTTGTTAGGTACGTTAATTGACGCTGGTTTTCTTTACAGGTTCCTCCTGAATTTGATTTCTCTGCTCACAAATATTTTCCTGTTGTGAAACTTGTTTGAGACTGAAAGGTGATCATAAAAGGGTAAAATCTACTTTCAGGTTCAACTCTTAGAGGATCCATCCATCCAGTCTTACCACATAACATGAAGTGAAATGGATTTCTTAGATAACAACCCATTATAAGGAATACTTTTCATTTGACAGCCTTACATGACGTGAACAAAACTGCTGTTTTAAAGTGGTTTATTATGTCCATGGAAGAAACTGGTCTTGTGGAATGCATTGATGAACGTTATATGGTTTTATTACAGATTTAATCATAAATCATTTTTTATGAATGATTGAGTGAAAATAGTGTTTGTAAAGGTTAATAAATTTCTTGACAAAAATGCACTACTGGAGATGAAAAACAGTAGTACTTTGTTGATACATGTTAAGAACAGAAGATGTTTAGTCTTGAACATTTGAGTAATTCAAACATATCATCCAAAAGAAGTGTCAAATCGGGATTAAACACATATGAGGTTTTGGCAAAATACATTTAAAAAGGATTTTGGGGGTACCCTAAGCTACGCGTATATAGGGAGGCTAAATTACATGGGTGTTGTGATTTATGTGTCATGTCGTTTTATATACCTGTAAGAATAGAGATGTTTTATTTTCTTTTTTCTTTTTTTTTTTAATTTTATTAGTTTTCAGTGTACAACACAATGCAATAGTTATACTCTTTACCCCTCAAAGTGAAAACCCCCCTTCCCCAGTTCGCCATCCCACTCCCCCCCATATCATACATATCCATCACAACTCCCCTGACACCCCTCCACAGTATACTCCACATCCCGTGACCACCCACATATTCAGTTGCAGTTGTCATACAATACTATACAACACCAGCTTCAGGTGTACAGTGCAGTGATCAAGCCTCTACTCCATCCATGAAGTGGTCTCCCTAACAAGACGTGACTATCTGACATGCCACAAAATTTTTACATTATTATATTCCCCGAACTGTGTTTCATATCCCTGTGGCAATATTGTAGTTGTCTATTTATGCTGTCAAATCCCTTCCCCTTTCCCCTCATCCCCATCCCCCTCCCAACTAGCAACCCTCAGTTTTTCCTCTACATCTATGAGTCTGTTTACTTTGATCGTTCACTCGGTTCTTCAGACTCCACACACAAGTGAGATCACATGGTACCTGTCCTTCTCCGACTGACTTATTTCTCCCAACATAATAGTCTCTTCACAACATTATCAATTACATTCCCAGAACTGCCCCCATAACCTTGCGGCAACATTGTAGTCCCACATACACTGTCCAAAACCTTCCCCCTCTCCCTCTTCCCCACTCCCTCCCAGCCAGCAACCATCAGTTTTTCCTTTATATCTGCTTGATATGACATCAGTCTTCTTAAATTGTCTCTCTGGGTTAGCTTGTTTACCCCTTTCTTTTGTTTAAAAAAGTCCTTTTAACATTTCTTGCAATGCTGGCTTGGTGGTAATGAATTCCTTAAGTTTATTCTTTTCTGAGAAGCTCTTTATTTCTCCTTCAATTTTAAGTGATAGCCGTGCTGGATAGAGCAATCTTGGTTGTAGGCCTTTATTTTGTGTCACTTTGAGTATCTCCTGCCACTCCCTTCTGGCCTGCAGAGTTTCTGTAGACAAGTCAGCTGTTAGTCTAACAGGAGTTCCTTTGTATGTAACCTGCTGTCTTTCTCTTGCAGCCTCTAGGATTCTGTCTCTGGCTTTAACCTTTGCCATTTTAACTATGATGTGTCTTGGTGTGGACCTGTTTGGGTTCAGCTTGTTTGGAACCCTCTGCACTTCCTGGGCATGTATGTTGATTTCCTTTACCAGGGTAGGAAAGTTTTCAGTCATTATTTTTTCAAATACCTTTTCAACCCCTTGCTTCTTCTCTTCTCCTTCTGGTATCCCTATGATTCGAAGGTGGTTGTGCTTCATCTTGTCCCATAGGGCTCTTAAACTATTTTCATTGTTTTTTATTCTTTGGTCTTTTTGCTGTGCCAACTGGGTGAGTTCTGCTATTTTATCTTCCAAATCGCTGATCCGCTCCTCTGCTTCATCTACTCTACTGGTGATTCCTTCGAGTCTGTTCTTCATTTCAGTTATTGTATTCTTTAGTTCTAACAGGTTGTTTTTTATGGTTTCCCTATCTTTCTTTATGTCCTCGCTAAGTTCCTTAAACATTCTTATCATCAGTGTTCTAAACTGTGTCTCTGAAAGGTTGGATCCCTCTGTTTCATTTGGTTCCATTTCTGGAGGTTTCTTCTGATCTTTTACTTGTAACATGTTTCTTTGTTTCCCCATTCTGGCTGTCGCTCTGGGATTGCTTTGATGTATTAGATAGATCACCAGGAGAGCCCTGGCTGGATCACGCAGGCACACAGCTCACGGCCCAACACTCCCAGGAGAACTCCCAGTCTCAGCCTGTCCCAATCAGCCGCTCGCAGATCAGGCCGAGCAGCCCGACAACCAATCACCAGCCTGGCAACTCTGCAAGCGCAGTGTGGAAAGCAGAGGCCCAAGGCGGCTTGCGTGCTCCCGCGTCTCAGTGAGCAGCCTGTTGGAGTCGGATCACTCCCACTAGGCGTTTCCCTGGCAACACAGCACAAGCCGAGCGGAGGGTGGGGATCCGAGGCGGCTCGCGCACTCCCGGGTCTCAGTGAGCAGCCGTAGGAGCCGGAGGGCACAACCCTATGTTTCCCTGGCAACGCAGTATAAGCCGGGCGGAGGGTGGGGATCCAAGGCTGCAGGCGCGTGCGCACGCACTTCGCCAATTCCACCAGACCAATTAGGTCTCGGACCTGATCCTTCGTGGGAGGGCCCAAGCCCGACAAAATGGCACCCTCCTTACACCACTCGCGTACAAGCTCCGCACCACGGGAACAACAATCCAAAAACCTCCAGCCTTTGCACCAAAGGTGCTCAGCTCAGCCTGTCCCCGCAGGCTCCCGGCTCACACAGCCACTCCCTCCATCAGGAACCAGGTAAGTGCTCACCGGCGAGCAAGCCCGGGCGCCGGCCCCACTGATTCTCCAGCCGCTCTTAGCCTCACCGAGCTGAGGAAAGAGAGTCCTTACTAATTTATTGCCGGCTATCTTAGAACTCCTCTTCCCGGCAAAGGAGCTCCTGGGCTGGTGAGCTTGGGGTGCGGCCGGAGGGTCTCTCCCCCAACCAGACAAGCTTCCCACGGCTGGGGCTTCCCTCACGGGGCTCGCCCTCTCTCGTCTCCGCCAGTCCTACCAGACCCGAGGTGGCCTCCTCTTTAAGTTCTTCGTTTAGTGGTTCTGTTCCTCCAGTGTTTCGGGGACCTCCAGGGTTGAATGCTGTATAATTTGCTTGTAATTTTGGTGTGATCCTGGGAGGCAGTTAGCACAGCGTCTGTCTATTGCGCCATTTTACCGGAAGTCCTCAGAATAGAGAGGTTTTAAAAAACATACTTCAACTGTTACTTTGGCACTTGTAACAGATTAAGGTTGAGGCCAAGCCCCTTAGAAGTACTTGGCACTTTATCTTTATTTTTTTTTGAGGGCAGTGTCACCAGCCCTCATATGTGGGATCCGAACCGGGGCCGCTGTCTTCCCAAGCCAGCGCTTAACCACTGTGCTGCTCGGCCGGCCCTTGGCACTTTTAATTTTAATTTAAATAGTTAATTGTTTCTAGTTTCCCAACTGTAGTATAAACTTAAGGGACTTGCATCTTTCCAGAACCTGCTCACTCAATAAATAGAATGTGGATTTTTTTTTAAGATATAAAAGACATCCTGATGACATTACGTCAACCTGGGGAAAACAAGGCCCCTAGGGCAATAGGCAGGCGGTCTTCAGTAGGAGACACACTTGCTGGTGACATAACGATGTTACAAGTGCAGAGGAATTTGGAGGTAGCAACCTGGAGTCTGACGGCCTTGCCCCTAAACAGTGTGCTTCAGCTGAAGAAATTGGTTGATTTATCTGATATTTGTAAATCAGTCTAAGCACAAGTTGGTATATCAAATACCTCCACATCAGGAGAGGAGGGAACCAGAACTGGTCGCTTTTGCGATAAGGAACCATAAAATATTTTGGATGACTGAATATTTTTGTCATCCTACAGCTGCCAAAGGTGTTTTTTAAAATTTGCTTTTGAAGAACTATAATAACCTGAGATATTGAACTAGTTCTCCTATGCATTCATTTATATTCTATGACTTTTTCCTTTAGTCCTCTGCTAATATTGCCTACCATTTAAAGAGAGAATGTATCTGCTTTTGGAGGGTCATGTAAAGTTATTATACAACTGAATTACTAAACTACTGCAAAGATAGATGCAGCACCTGCAACCTTCTGTTTACAAGTCAAACATTAAGCCCAACTTAAAGGAAAGGATGGTGTTTGGCGCTGATCACAGCTTGAATAAGCTCATCTCAAAAAACCAGAGCAAGATTGTCCTTTATATGAAAAAAACTGGCTGCTGGGTAAGGTCACAGAACTACTCGTTTAATGACAGTGGCACCTTTGGCAAGTTAAAACATTTAGGGGAACCCTTAAATATGAACATAGTCATGTGAGTTCTGGAGAAAGGCAGACATGGTATATCACCCTGGGGGTCCCTTTACCGTCATTTCATTTCACTGAGACGTAGTAAACAGCAAGCTAACATCAGGAATTCACTTTTCCAGATTCTGGCTTACCTCCGAAGGCTAATTCCCATGTGTCTGACATTCATTCAAAAGGCATTTGTTCACGTGAATCTGTTTATGAAGGTTCGAAAGGCAGACTTCTGTTATATGAAAAATTAGGTTATCTAGGACCACATCTCGGATCAATCACAGTCATTTATTTGGACTTACAGATATTTACCAAGCACCCATCACAGTCGTAGAACCTCGGTCGGGGTAGTAAGTTATAGAAGCAAGGTATGGTCTGTGTTACTCAATTCAGGACAAGGTATAATTTTATTCTAAGGAGTAAGGATATAAAATAAGCATTTGTCTCAACTGGTTAGGGCCTTGGTTTGTAAAACTCATTATCTGAAGTTTGTATCTAGTTTAAAGATGAGAGTATTTAAAGTCATTTTACTTTCCCAGAGATGCACACCAGTGAAGATGAAATACCTTTTAGTTTTGGGGGGGTTTTGATAAGTGCATGGCAAGATACCTACTTTGAGTAATTATTCAGTGTGTACATTATCAGAATTTTACAAACCAGTTTTTAAAGGAACAGTGGCTTGATACACTTTAAGAAAATGTTGCCCCGAGCGGAGGAATAGCATACAAATATACAAACATTTAAATATACAATTAAAATAACTATTTTCCCAACTTTCTGACACTAATGAACATTTTTAAAGTCTAAGCTAACCATGTGGAAAAAAATTAATGGAATCCAGTTAAATGGAGGAACCTCTTTATTTTAGATTTATATATTTTTTTCTAAAATTCATTTCAAAGAGAAGTGTTAGAAGTTGTTCAGTACCCTATAAACTATCATTATTTATAATTAATAATCTTTTAGGCTAAAACAATGGGAGTAGACTGATCCCCTGGACTTTATTTATTTTTAGCTGAGCCATCCTGCCACCTGTTGGCAGCTCAGCGGCAGCTCAGCTCAGGCTGGGTATTGAACTGCTGTTGCTCAGAGCTCAGCTTGCACTCTTGAGTGAGCTCTTAACCAACTGAGCCACTCGGCTGGCCATTCCCCTGGACTTGAAAGGACCCTGAATTCACAATTTTCTTCCACCATTCCAGGCTCTACTATGAATGGAAACTAGCTGTTACCAATTAAAACAAAACCATCATGCTAGTTATCAACCTACTTATTTAATGACAGCATACTGACTTAACAGGCAATGCTTTAATTCTCAAGTTTTATCATACAAAAGCACATACATTAAGTATGTGTTGTGATTAGATTATTGGGATTCTAGTCCAAGGTTGCAGTGTTATCCACAGGAGAAAGATGGAATGACTCATCACTCCTCTCTATATGCCATTTGAGAGCATAGAGGAAGTGAATTAAATAGCATTTATACCTATTAAAAAGTGGGATAATTGCTGATTTAACTTTGGATGGCACCAAAAACAACCAAGGTCAGGGGTTTGATACATACTTAATACTTATTAACAGGATTTTTTTGTTTTGTCTTGTTTGTTTAAACAGCCACGATACCTCTAAATTGTTGCCTTGGAATGGGCACCTGTGATCCCAAAGGAAGCCAGTGCCAATAGCATGACTGCCTGGAGAAATACCTCAAAGTACACACCTCCTGAATGACTGGCCTTTGGATGCCTCTGTAAATGAAGATGAAATCATCGTGGTTACTTTTTATTTATATTGCTATCCCATCTCACTCTGCAGTTTAAAAGATGGTCCTTTAGGGATCAAATAGGGATGACTGAAATCAGGGAAAACGGAAAGCAGTTTTAAAAGCGAACCTAACAAAGAATATTTCATTTTCAGCAACTCTATGCACACTGATTAAACAAACATGAGATGAACAGAGGCTTTAATTATTTGAGAAAGCAAGAAAGAATACCAACCCTAAGACTAAGAGGGAGGTTGAGGAAGGACTTAGATTAAATCTTATAACACTACTTTTATACTCGTCTTCAGGTGCCTTTTATGGATTAAAAAGTTTAATCTCAATGATGAGGTAAAAGGATATCATACGTGAACATTCGCGTCGGGGATCTGAGCCTGAGAGCAGACAAGGTCCTGTGTGCACTGATGGCCAGGGCACACAGCTCCACCCTGGGTGTGTGTGCAGCCGGCTTCAGCTCCACAACATTTCTGGGCCCCCGTTTCCTCTGAAAATGAGGGGGCTCTATACCAAATGACCCGAGGAGTCCGCATTGCAAACCCTGTAACTAAATATATAATAACATCACCACCCACTTACTCTTTAGAGAGCCTCACTGGATCACTAGCGGGACTGCCAGTCATTCACAATTGGCAAGGGCCTATTCACCTGAAGTAGTAACCAACTTAAACCTAAAGTCACTATTATCAATGTAAATTATGATCCGTCATTTTCAAATTAACATTAACTTTTAATTTTTAAATCAGTTTTGAGTTGTTTACCACAAGCTAAATATGTAAACTATGATAGAAACATTATTGCCATTTCTCTTGCCTTTCTAAACTTCCCAGGTTGTAATGCTGGATGTATCTTCTCTTTTCCTCTAATGAAATAGGCAGTTTGTTTGTCCACAACAAGCCTCACGGTGCTCTGCTGCAGGCACCCGGGTTCACCTCCTCTGGCCCCGGTGGGTCCAGTCTAATCCACTCGCGGCTTTCCCTGGTAATATGGACTTATTACTGAAGATTTTGCTCTGCCCACACATATTAGCAAAGAAGGTATAGATCACAAGTGTTCACATTAGAAGTCACGTAACATTAATGACAAGGGCTATTATACAAGTAGTCTTTTTAAAAATTCTCCCACAAAACACCTTTGTATTTAGACTTGTTTAAAACTGTTGCTAGAGTGTCAGAACCAGAGGTGAGTGCACGAGAGCAGAAACCAATAATCATTTCGTGCTGACCACGTTGGCACCGTCACTCGCCACAGCATGTGGAGAAGAGAATGCCTCCAGGAGGAACTCAGGAAAAAAAGAGTTTTCTACGTACAGTGGCTCGCTCCTTTGTGTTAGAAAACAGACTCTTCCTATAGGCTTTTCAAGTTAGATTCCAGAATAAGAAGTGCCATTGTCACTATGCTTGGAGAACTTGTGTTCTATTTTTGCTGTTGATCTTCTCATGAAATACCTATTAGCCAACAAATTTTAACATCTTTAATACAGATCTTCAAGAGTACCCCCGCAAAATGTCGAAAAGAGAATCTCATTTTCTTACATAAAGTACATACTAAAAGTCCCCAAATTCTTAGTACATTTCACAGTATTCAGTCCTTCATGATCTGTTGTAGTGCGCTCTGTTCAGTCTTGACATGAAGTATGGAATTCCAGCTTGATTCAGAGAGTGTGATTCCTCTTTTCACGCTCATCAAGTAAATTCATCATGTCTCTTTTCTGATTTTCAGCATTAAGAACTGAAAAGGAAAAAAAAAAAAAAGCACAATATTCTAGTATTAAACGTTTTGAGAAAATAGGCAGGTCCCATTGACATAAGTATCTAGGAATTGTCATAGAGGACTTTTATCTCCCATAGCAACATTATAATGGGGAACTTCATTCCTAACCAAAGAAAAGATAGCAAGAGACGACATGAATGGCCAAAAGCATGCCACAAAACAAAGCTAAAACATCTGAAAACTCCCTAATTGTTTGAAATAGTGAAATAATGCCCCATGTCCTATAAAATGGGTAATACAAAATGTACTCAGAAGATTTTTGCCACTATCTCAGTCCTCGCAAGCTGTGTGAATCCTGTTAGCGCACCTCCGACAGCAGCACATCGCCTCCTGAGAGCCAGCTCTGCTCAGCTCTTGGTACTCCAAAGCTCTTCCTCTACAGAGAGGAAGCTGACTGTGGCTTCCACCATCCTTACTCTATCCTTGGACTTGGGTGACATAAAAAGACACGTCACAAGTAAGACCTCAAACCAATATCTGATTTACAACTATTGCACATTAAGTGGTTAACAACTTTATTTAATTAAATGACTGCCTTTACTACTGTCTTTTAAAGTTCTCTAATAAAGTTGGAGCTAATGACTTTTTCTGTCCCTGGAACAAGCAGGGTCTTAAAGTATTTCAATGACATAGTCTTAAAATGATGTTGATGAGGGCCACCCAAGTGGCACGGTGGTTAAGAATTGGCTTGGGAAGCCAGCGGCCCCGGTTTGGATCACACGTATGAGGGCCAGTGACACTGCCCTCAAAAAAAAAAAATGTTGATGACATCTCTTCAGCTTAACTTAAAGAAGAGCTGACACAGCATTTATCGTACTTTGTCTACCTCCTCCCTTTTTTAAAGCCTTGCACAAGGTCAAATCCTTAGAAAGACACCTGGGTGTGGGGGTGAAAGGTCACAAGCCTTCACTGCCAAGCCAAACATTTAGTAGGATAGTAGGCTCATTTAAAAGTATGTCAAAGAGATGGAAGATGGTAACCACATCAGAAAACGTGCTATTCAAGGATTCACGTACTATACAAATGAGTGGAGTCAATAAATAATAGAAAGATGGAGAGTATTTGCTTAAAATTCTGACACTAATGTGTGACTCTTATGCATTTACAAAAACATTACCGAAATAGTCTGAAAATAATTTAAAAATGAAGTTAGGACTTCTAGAAACCCCAAACTGCCAAATGTAGTAGCTGACATGCTAGATAAGATATTAAAGATATATTTTAAGAATGCACTGTTGAACCCAAACTGAGGGACTTTCTACCAAATAACTGGTGAGAACACTTAAAAATATCAGTAATAAATACTAAACACAAATGGCTCCAAGAAAAAGAACACTAACGAACGGCATGACAATAAGTCGATTAGATCAATCCTGGATTAGATCTTGGACCAGAAAAGGGTGTTCATTGGATAATTCACTAAATTTGAATAACATTGATAGATAATAGCATTGTATCGATATTACTGTCTTCATCTGGATCACTGTACTGTGGTCACATAAGATGTTCACATTTGGGGAACCTGGATGAAAGATATATAGAAATCCCTTTTACTATTTTTTAAAAATCTAAATTATTTTAAAATGAAAAGTTGATGGGCATGTTGGTTAAGAGCTGGCTTGGGATGCCAGCAGCCCCGGTTCGGATCCCACATATGCGGGCCAGTGACACTGCCCTCTACAGCTAAGATGGTGAACAACAGCTCCACCTGGAGCTGGGCTGCTGTGAGTCCCCGGGACAACATAGCTGCAGCTCCAGCTGCAGTGGGCTGCCATAGGCTACAGTGAGTGACCAGCAGCCAGCATTAGCAGCTGGCAGCCAGTGTGAGCTGCCAAGAGCCACTGTGAGCAGCCGTCCAGAGGCTGGCGACTGATCTGTCTCATCTGGGAAGAGCGCAATGACAATACCAACATGGGCCAATGAAGCAACGTCCTCCACAACTAGACTGAAGAACAAAAGGACAGCAACTTGTCTGTTCCCCTCCCCCAATTCCCCAATAAAATCTTAAAAAAAAAAAAGTTTAAAAACATTTTAATAAAACATTAAGAAAAATGCATTGCCTATAACAGCAATATAAGAAGGTATCTGTGAGGCCAAAAATGAACTGAAAGTACCAGCTTTTGTAGGTAGTGAGTAGCAAAGCCCTCAGGACTTAAGGCTGAAGACACGGGGCTTCTCCCTTCAGTTCCCAAAGGTGCAAGGGGACAAAACTAAGGACTGGGGCTCCACTCAAGGTGGGGGGGTCATGAAGGGGACCCCTATGTAAAGCTGAAACCCTAAAAGCTCATATCCTTGGTTTAAAGGTAATGGGAAATAAACCTGCAATGCAAAGGGGGCAGCAAGCAAGCCTAGTGTGGGGATGAGGAGTGGGGAAGGGGTCTTAACCACACGAGATAACAGCCCTTGGGAAAGAAAATTGGACCATTCCTAGTGCCACATGCCTGAATACATTTGACATAAATCAAGAGATCAAAATGTAAAATATGAAAGCAGAAGAGGATTCTGGAAAGATGGTGACAACAGCACAGTTTTTGAATCTTAGAGTCCCTACATAAAGGAACTGAATTAAAAACTCAAAAACCATGGACATTTACAACAAGACTAGATGACAAGGAATCCTGCAGACCCTGTATAAGCAGTTAAAGACAAACTACAGACAGCAACTTGTAGGACAGCATCTGGAAAGAGAAAGGGAAGCAATGGGGCATCTGACAGGACTGAGATCAGGAGGACCCCAAACCGCCAGCAGATTTGCACCCAAAGTACAGGGCCAGTGGGTGAACTGTAGCTGGAAGTGGGACAGTTTCTGCTACTCCCATAGCAGGTGACCACGGGGCCATGGTGAGGACTGATGGTGGCAGATGCTGAACCTCATGAACTTCAGGCAGGAGGGGTTACTGTGGGGAGGGAGGGTGCTGGGACAGGGGACAGAGAGGGGCCTTTAGAGTGCCAGCCAACTTCCACCTCTTGGCTGGGACATGGTTACAAGGTGATCACCTTCTAAAAACTCTGCATTTTACTTCATTATAGAACTAAATCTGCATTTTACTTCATTATAGAACTAAAAATTCTGGATGCATACTGAATGAAAACACAGTTCAATTCCTTCCAACTCTAGGTGGGAAATCTTTCTAACTATGACTCAATATCCAGAGGCAATAAAAGACAAGACATAAAAATTTTTGAAACTTCTGCATGACAAAATACGCCACGGGCAAAACCAAGACAAACTGGGAGAAAGTATTTGCAACTTAACGTCACAGATAAAGAGCAATCTCTGTGGCACGTAAAGAGCTCTTAAAACTGAGAAAGAACACACCAAGCAGCTGATAGAAAAGTGGATTTTTAAAAAGGAAACCGTAAGTTCACAGTGATAACAAACAGATATGTGTGGGAGTGTGTAAGTGTGAGTTGCAGTGGGGGCGGTCCAAAAGAATGGCAGCTAACACATATGAAGGGGGCCAGGGTTAGAAAAGTCACCATTGGACAAGGGGTTTCAATGGATGGTGAAGTCAAACCATTTCAGAGCACCTCCCTCTATAGGGATGGAATGTGCAATGTGACGGCTCTGATCACAATGCCCTATGATGTACCTGAAAGCTGTTGAGAGAGTGGATCCTAAGAGTTCTTTCTCATCACAAGGAAAAAATAGATTTTTGTATCTCCGTGAGGTGCAGATGTTAACTAAATTTACTGTGGTAATCATTTCACAATATACTGGGTTGTCGGAAAAGTCATGGCGCATTTTGCGACGAAAAACTACATCATGACTTTTTCGACAGCCCAATATGTAAGTCAAATGATCATGCTATATAATCTAAATGTATACAGTGCTGTATGTCAACAATATCTCAAAAAAACTAGAAAAAAAATGCATTCCCCTCTAGATGATGTATTCATTCCAAAGGGAAAATAGACTTTTGCAAGGGAGGGACCTGATGGATACTGCCTTAACCCAGTCATCGACCTGCCAGTACATGCCTCTTGGTGAGAGGGACGTAACTGCAGCTACAAAAATGTCCATCCTAAATCCAATCACAAGGAAACACACAAATCCAGAACATGAGACATCCCACTGGCCTGGACTCTTCAAAACTTCAAAATAATAATAATACAAAGTGCTACCATTAAAGAGCCACCTGAAAGCTCTTTAAAATTATTAGGGCTTTCTTATTGGCGCTGTAGAGTGATCAAGTGGTGACCTGGCCCTTTTGCTGGGAAATCCCTAAATGTCACTGAAGACAAAGCCTGCAGCCAAGTCCCGAGGGCTTGAGCCCAACTGAACATGCAGAGCTCGTCATCTCAGGTGCCTCAGCCCTGCACCTCCCTCCACTGCCCCTACGTTCAAGACTTCTGAAGAAAAGAAGATCTCCTCCAAATGATGGATCACTTACAATATCAGCATTGGGATTTGTTGTAGGGTCACTCCCAAAGTTAAGGACCACAAAGTAGATTACAGCTGCAGCCAGAACAGTGACCCCACCACGCCCACCAGTTATTACCATTTACATTCCTGTCATTCCCTGCGAGGGCTGCCTGCTTGTCTCTCTCAGATTCTGCCTCATTTTCATCCATGTTGTAGTCATCGTCTTCTTCCAGATTTTGCTGGTTCCTCCCTGTAAAATTGGCAGAGACACATAAAACATAAGCCACATCATATCTCTCTTGATGCCACAGGAACCCCAGAGCCCAGTCAGATCCTTTTGCAGCCTCTCATGAAATGACAGGGACTCGCGTGCTTGTTCCAGTACACAGAGCATGTAGGGTTTCTCTGGATTCACTTCCACTCTGAAGCTATATAAAATGGGGTAAATGGCTAGCTACACCAAAATCCCAGTTTTTCAAAGAGACAATCAACTTGAGGTTACAAGAAGTCACCAATGTTTTTGGAAACAATAGGTTTCTGGTTAACAAAGGCACCTCCTGAGAATGTGTCATTGCACCAAAAGAAGGAAATGTAGTGCTATTGTGAGTCAAAAGGTAAAAATTTCCATCATACACATAGAATTAGATCATTCATCACTACAGTCACCCCTGGAGAGAAGAGCAAAAAGAAAAGATCAGGATACAATGCATGCAACATAATGGTCATAGGGTTTAATGAAAATATCTTATATATGTATACAGGTAAATAAAATCTTTTCTTAAAAAGCATTCCTGCAAAAGTCAGCTCTAGTTGTATTTCTCTGCACTCATCATCTGAAGTGGAAATTAAGTACAGGCCTGTGTGCCCTGTGGCTTTAGTCTACAATTTAGATTGTTACAGCTGCACCTAGCATGAGGTGTCCCCCGCTCGCCCTGAAGAATCACCGGCTTCGGTAACCGGTACACTCTGTGACCAGGTCCGAAACCTGAGCACGGCCAGCTGGCTCAGCCACCAAGTTTCCTTTTTTTTCAGTTATTGAGCTGAGAACACATTCTCCAGAAAAAGAAACTTAAGTGAAAATTACATTTAAATGGAATCAGGATAACTTCTGCAAATAAATAGTCCCCAATTTCTGTTACTGGTTGACCCAGAACACAGGTGTTCATAAGTGCCCCTGGCTTGGCCAGGACTGACATTTTTCATGTCTTTAAGAAACCAAGGGCAGCCGGTTGGCTCAGATGGTTAGAGCGCGGTGCTCATAACACCAAGGTTGTCAGTTCGATTCCCACATGGGCCACTGAGCTGCATCCACCACATCTAGATAGAAAACAAGGACCACGTGGAGCTGATGGGTCCTGGAAAAAACACACTGTTCCCCAATAAAGTTTAAAACAAAAAGAAACCAAAACACATCCCAGGATATTCTGTTGATCTGTTTCCCACACTTTCCTTTAAAAGAGAGAAAAGTCAACCAAACCAGAGAGATGGGATTCACATGTCCCTTTGCCGCAACGCTGAAATACACATGAAGCTCCGTCTAACCAATGCTTCCTTCCGCCAGTCACCAGGCGCTGACTGGTGACACTGTGTGAGGAAGTGGACAAAGTCAAGGCATGTGGTCTGCCTGCCAGGAGGCCCGCGTTCCCCCGATGCTGAGCACCCACTGAGGCTTTCCACCTGAAAAGCCCGCTCGACTCCCTGTGAATATTATTTCTGAAACCTCCAAGTGCCGGCGAGTACACCGCTCTCTCCTCTTGCCTCCTACTTGATAATGGATACCGAACAAACAAAACCAAGCACCAGTTTGGAAACTGCTGTTTGTTAAACTTCAGGGGGAACCCTTCCCACGTCAGGAAGGAGCCTCTCACCCACCTTCCTCGTCAGCATCCTGCTGCTCCTCCTGCCCATCCTGGATGACGAGCTGCTCCCGCTCAGGGTCATCCACCTCCTGATTTTCCTGGCTCATCAGCAGGGCAGCTGGCACCTGTGGGGTTTGGCCAAGGTCTCCAGCATCTCCCACGCCTCTTCCTCCCGCTCGTCTGTCTGCTTCCGCAGCCTGCTTCAGGTCTGGTTCCTGTGGCAGCCCCAGGCTGTCCCTCCGAAGTTCCTCCTCACGAATGACCTTCTGAATGTCATTGGTTTCCTCTGTGTATGGAACATAATTAGCTGTGACCTCACTAGCATTTAATCTCGTTCAAACAAAAACAAAAACCTATGTGCCACTCTACTCCAGAGCCTTCCCAAGAACTGTGGGTGGGGTAGGCTGTGGTGGGTGGGGCAGCTGGGTAATTTATTTCGTGGCCTCAGCAGAAAATGCCAGTCCTCTCTATGCCTGCAGCTCATCTTCAGAACCACGAGGAAGAGGAAAGTGGTTCAGAAAAAAAATCTGGACTAAGTTACCACAATTACAGCAACAACCTACTAGTGTAGGAGAGGGTACTGCTAAGGTTATCTGATCATCATATCTGCTTAAGACAAATACTTGGGAGCCAATGACCACTGCCTAGGACTCAGCCACCCACTATTAAGCCCACAGTTCCACCAATGTCTTGAACAAAGTCACAGCTTGGACCTTTCTTTACACAGCTACCAAAGAACAAGGCAATTAGTTTATAGGGATGAGACCAGTGAGACAGAAAAAGCCCTGCAGCCCCAGTTCCAGGTGCCCAGAGAGACTCACCTGCCACCTGCAGCTCCATTACTGAGAGATCACCGACTGCCGCCAGCAGCACACTCTGCCCTCGGAGTATTTATACGGACTAGGGGCCATGAACATGTAATTACCAAGTTTCACTTACCTTTCTCACCTTGTCTCTCCAAATCCACAGCCACCTCAGAAGTGGGGGTTGGCGTCTGGGGCTCGCCATTACTGGGCATGTTTTCTTTTGCTTTTGGCACCTCTGCCTGGGCCAGGCCTGCTTCCTGTAATCTCGGCTGAGGCTCACTGGGAGCTTGGAGCTGGAATAGCAGCACAAGATAGCCAGGGTGACCAGAAACCTTACGACAACCCTGAGCAATGTGATGGGCCACTACATCCTTCTGACAAATGAGGACACTGAAACCCTGAAAAAATCATGATCTACCCCAATTGTGCCCTATCGCCTGGCATAAGTCAGAAGATCTGAGGCTGCGTCAAGATCTCCCACAAAGTACTTTCAGTAATGGATTAATAAGTAGGCAGAGAACGAACAGGGAAAAAGAAGACTTGGACAACACTATAAACCAACCAGACCAAACAGACATCAATAGAACACTCACCCCAACAAAAGCAAAACACACATTCTTCTCAAGTATACATTAAATGTTCTCTAGAACAGACAGATCCCAGGCCACAAAATAAGCCTCAACAAATTTAAAACGACTGAAATCATACAAAGTATGTTTTCCAATCATAGTGGAATGGAACTATTAATCAGCAGGAGAATTAAAATTCACAAATATATGGAAATTAGGCAACACACTTCTAAAATAACCAATGGGTCAAAGAAATCACAAGGCAAATTAGAAAGGAAAATTGAAACAAAAAGCACAACATATTATACCAAACTCATGGGAGGCAGCTAAAGCAGTGTTCAGAGAGAAATCAAGAAAAACAAAGATCTCAAATGAGTAACACAATCTTCTACCTTATGATACTGGAAAAAGAAGAGCAAACTGAACCTAAATCAATGAAGGACATCATAAAGATCAGAGAAGGAATTAGTGAAATATGGAATGAAAAACAATAGAGAAAAATCAATGAAACCAAGTTAGCTCTTTGGAAAGATGGACAAAAATTGATAAAACTCTAGTCAAATTAACTGAGAAAAAGACGTAGACTCAAACTACTAAAATCAAAAATGAAAAGGAACACTACCAACCTCACACAAATAAAAATGTTATTATTTATAAAGGAATACTATAAACAACTGTTTGCCAACAAGTTTTGAAATAGATAAGTTCCTAGAAAGACACAAACTACCAAAGCTGACTCAAGAAGTAGAAAATCTCAGTACATTTATAACAAGAGACTGAATTAGTAATTTAAAATTTTCTCCTCCGAAAAGGCCAGGTCCAGATGGGTCCACTAGTGAATTCTACCAAACATTTAAAGTGGAATCAATACCAAATCTTCACACACTCTTTCAGAAAAAAGAAGAAATACTCCCCAACTCATTCTATGTGTGGACCTAAGTTTCAATTCCACTCCCAGTATACACCTAAGAGAAGTGAAAACTGAGTTCCACACAAAAATGCGTACGTAATATAGCCATGCAATGGAATATTAATACAGTCATAAAAAGGAATGAAGCACTCATACATGCAACAGCATGGATAAGCATTATGCTAAGTGAATTGATAAGGCAAATCAATAGAAACAGAAAATAGGTTAGTGGTTGGCTAGGGCTCTGGGGGTTGGCGGTAAATGGGGAGTGAGCTGATGGATATGGGTTTTTTTTGGGGGTAATGAAAATGTTTTAAAATTCATTGTGATGATAGTTGCACAACTTTGTGAACATACTAAAAATCAATGAATTTTAAATATTACATGGGTAATTACATGGTATACAAATTGTATCTCAATAAGCTGCTGTATTTAAAAACAGAACCAAAGACCTCCCAGATGGCTTTGAGCAGCAGCTTCACGGGCTGTGCTTTACAGAGGAGGCTGCCTGACAGCACAGGCTCTGATCGGCTCCCCCACAGACCAGGTGCTGTGACCTCGGCCACATGTGTAACCATTTCTATGGGCCCCAGCACTCTCCAAATAGGAAAACCATAGCAACCCTCTCCCAGGGTGGCTGTGTGCTTAAATGAAGTGATCCCAGTAAACCCCTGAGCACAAGAACAAGGGCCGGGGGCCCACATACCCTGTCAGAGTCCCAGCATCCGGAGACAGACAGAACAGAGTGGAGTACATCAGACAGCAGATAGGGAACAAAATGTCTGAACAAGGGGTAGGAATACCTTCTGGAAATCCTACGCAGAAACACCCAGAATTACCTGCTGGCCTTGGTCTTTTTTTTCACTTAGGTCTCTGGAAGCTACAGCTTCGTTTCCCTTTTTGGTGACTTCTTCTATCCGCTCCTCACACTGCTCCTTCACCTCTTTCATCTGACTGATGCACTGGCTCCTTTGGTGAAAGAAGGAAAGGAAAGGACAAATATCTACGGATGTGTCTATATGCCAGGTATATATCCTGCTCTGGCTAAAATCCACTTCAGTAAGAGACATGGCTCATCTTTTACCTGTGCCAGGTGCTTTATCTGAAGAGGACACTTGAGGCAACACAACATGTATATTTTCAACGATTAAATGACAACAAAACTAGTTGAGCTTACTAAAAATACATCACATTGTTTTGAAACAAGTGAATTTTATTGGTTAGAAAAAAGCAATTTGTTTCAAATATAATCTTTGGTATAAGTTTTTAAATTTGTTTCTTGTCCCCAGCTACTGGCACAGAGCTCCTACAATTCTTGGAATTTCCTGAGTAATAGGAGTGTCTTCTGTTATTCAGAATTAGCCCTGTGGCCATACCTGAGTTTATGCTAATGAGGTAACTCACATAGCTTTAGGATGGGGCTGGTGGCCAGAAGAACCAACCACATTATTAGAGGACTGGAACTTTCAGCTCACCCCTATTCTTCAGGGAGCTGGGAGGCACTGGAGATGGAGTTCGATCATGTCACCAATGACTTCATCAATCATGCCGACATAATAAAACCTCAGATAAAAACTCTGGACCATGAGGCTTGGCCACTTTCCTGGTTCGTGAACATATGTATGTACCAGAAAAGTGGCACCCCCAACTCCAACGTAAGCTCCTGCCTTCCTCCCCACCCCCACTCCAGACCTTGCCTTATGAGTCTCTACCATTCAGCTGTTTCTGGGTTGTATCTTTTATAATAAAACTGTAATTGTACGTATAGAACTTTCTTGAGTTCTGTGAGTTATTCTATAGAATCACTGAAAACTAAGGGGGTTGTGGGAAGCCCTGAACTTGTAGCTAGCCAGGGAAAAGTCCACGTGGCTTGGAGACACCAGAGCTTGTGGCTGACATCTGAAATGGGGGCAGTCTTGTGGAACTGAACCCCTTAATCTGTGGGGTTTGTGTTAAATCTGGACAGAGTCAAAACTGAATTGACTTTTTACTTCCAGGAAGATGGACTAGATGTATTTTTCCCTATTCCTCTCACTAAGCACAACTAAAAACTCTGGACATTATATTGGATTGTTGGAAAAGTCATGATGTATTTTTTTCTATGTTTTTCGTTGCAAAAATGTGTTGTGACTTTTCCGACAATCCAATATATAAACCAACATAAGAAGACTCTGAAGGAGGAGAGAAGGCAAACCAGCTAGGGAGCTCGGACCTGAAGAACAACACTGAGATGTCACTGGAAGAGATGTGGGAAGCCAGCATTTCCACTCCCCCTGACAGTACTGAGGTCCCCTCCAGCCCCCAAGAGGATGTCAGTGAAGAGTCGAGGCTTTCACCACTGTCCAGAATCCCTCTATCACAAGAACCAGGAAGATCTCAAACTGAATGAAAAGAGGCAATCAATAAATACCAACAATGAGAGAGAAGTTAAAATGATGTGACAAGATTTTAAAGCAGCCACCAGAAAAATACTTTAATGAGTAATTACAACTGCTTGAAGCAAATGAGAAAATAAAGTCTCAGCAAAGAAACAGAAACTATCAAGATGAAGCAAATGGAAATTTTAGAACTGAAAAATGCAATAACCAAAATAAAAAATCTAAACAGAGAGAAAAATAAAGAAGGGAAGGGAAGGGAAGGGAGAAGGAAAGGAAAGGAAAGAGGAAAAAGGAAAAAGGAAAAAGGAAAGGAAAGAGAAAGAAAAGAACATAGCTCCAAGGACCTGTTGTGACTCAACTGAAGACCTAAGATTCATGACATCAGAATCTAGGAAGGAGATTTCCCAGCAAGACCCACATAACTAATCATTTTTATGCCCATCCCCAAGCTATTACTCTTAATCACTTACCTCCATGACTATATACCATCTGTCTTGCTCAGAGAGATCACTCTGAGCTCCCCAGTTTCTCTTTCTTTTCTAGAACAAGTCCTAACCTCCCTTTTCTACTACCCATTCTTTAGGACTCAATTCTAAATGGCCTTTTCTAAGTAGTCTTATGGGTAATAGATAAACATTCATGAAAATGATCTAGTTTGATCAAAGAACAGTATCTAGGACCAGACAAGTGGTGTACTGGTTAAGAGCTGGCTTGGGACGCCAGCTCTGGGCAGCGGGGCCCCAGTTCAGATCCCACATATGAAGGCCAGTGATACTGCCCTCTACAGCTAAGATGGTGAACAACAGCTCCACCTGAAGCTGGGCTGCTGTGAGTCCCTGGTGATGGCATAGGCTGCAGCCCCTGCTGCAGTGGGCTGCCATAGGCTACAGTGAGTGGCCAGCAGCCAGTGTGAGTGGCTGGCAGCTGGTGTAAGCTGCCATGAGCGGCTGTCCAATGGCCGGCGACCCATCTGCCTCACCCGGGAAGAGCACAATGATGATACCAACATGGACCAGTGAAGCGATGTCCTCCACAACTAGACAGAAGAACAAAAGGACAGCAACTTGTCTGTTCCCCTTCTCCGATTCCCAATGCTGTTCCCCTCCCCCAGTTCCCCAATAAAAAACCTTAAAAAAAAAAAAAGAAAGAGTATCTAAAGGCAATCTCAAAAACTGGATGAGTTAGTATTAGGTTTGGCGGGATGAAACAGAAAGGCCAAAAGATAGCAGTTCACTTTTTCCTCACATAAAAGAAGTCTGGATGTAGGCAGTTCAGGGCCAATATGGCAGCTCTGAGTCATCAAAAATCCAGGCTTCTCTTTCTGTTTCAATATCCTAGCACTGCTTTCTATCCTCATGATTACCTCACGATCCAAGATGGCTGATAGTGGTTGGCCACCTTGCGAGGAATAAGGTTGAAACCAGAAGCCAGAAATGTGGTTTCCTGATACTGTGCAGTGTTCTACCACATGACTGCCTCTTCTGCGTCATATGCATTTCAGAGCCAAGTGTAAGTGAACTCAACCTCTAACTCTTGTAATACATCCTTCAGTTCAAAGGACTTCCTGGGTCTCAACATACCACATATAAAGAGGGGCATCAAGTACTGCAGAAATAATGAAGGACAGAGTTCCTGACCTTGCACAGCTTACAGATCAATAGAAAGAAGACTTGGTGAAAAACTCATTTAAATAATATTCTCACAAACATGCAAGCCACAAGTGGTAGACTAGTGTCCAGTAGATTAAACGCAGGGAACAAAAAGAGAGACTCTGTATACTGAAAGCACTAAACGTGACCAATTCATTGTTACAAATATCACAGAAGCTCAAGATTAGCAAATGAGCAGGTGCAGGGCCGCTCCCAGGCCTTTAAACCTACAAAAAGAGAAGCAGTGTTTTCACCTGCTCTTAGCTCTGCCAAAATCAAGTACAAAGAGCCTCTATCTCTCCGCCTTGCAGATTAAGGTCAGCTTTCCACTTTCCTGCTTGCAAGAGTAAGCGGAACAACCCTGAAGGCAGCTCAAATTCCAAGACATAGGTCATACAGATTGTGACAATGTTACTTCCTGAGGCCTCAGGCAGGCTTTTCCTTACATCTACATGGTATGTTCAGGCATTAACAGCAGCTAAAAGGTGGAGACTACAGGCCTTGGCTGCCAGAGATGATTCTAACTGGTGCAACTGATGGTCAGAAGACTATGAACGGAATGTGCTCAGTACCGGACTCTATCAATACGGTGACCCAATCATCCAGGTCACTGAGGTCAGAGTATTACTAATTCCATTCCAGTAACAGCATGCACCAAACTCCATTTTCTCTTGGCATGGAGATGCAATGTTGAGCAACTCATCTCATAGCCCGACACCAAGTGTTGTGTTCGGATCAAGTCCAGTGATTGCTTAGTGATGTCTGCCCCCAGGGGTGGAAGTAAGAAGTGGGGATGCCTGCTGACTCTTAGTACACCTGTGCTTTACAGAGTTTCAAGTTACGTTAAGTTTTAAAGGGTATTAAGTAAGTCATTTTCTACTAAGGAGAACTGCCCTCATTATTTATCTTGTCCTATGAGCCCACTGGCTAACCCGGTTCCATGGTTTTCTAAAGCACTGCTGACATTTAAAAAATAAAATGCATTATTTCTAAAGGACCTGACTCTTTCAAAAGGGACTGGACCTTTCCCACAGGGCCCTGTATGCTCTATAATGGGAAGGGCGAGTGGAGACTCTGCTGAAATCTGTATGCTGCCCTTGGCCTAGAACTGGTCAGACACCCGAGGGCATGCACCTGAGGCAGACACACTTACAAATCGTAGGAGAACTTCCTCTCCAGGTTGGTCTGGTTCTTTTGAAACTGGAGGACATCCTGCTGTAGCTTGCCATAATTCTGCTGCAGGGCCTTTAACTGGTCTAAGCCAAGAGGAGGACAGGAAATCATGCAGGTCAGCGGCATGGCCACACTCGTCCCTGCCGAGCCCTCCAGTCACAGCGGAAAGGGGAGCAGACCACACAGGGAGGCGCACCCATTACCGCCTCCACTACTGCTTCAGAAAGTCCCAAAGGAAAACTGATGGATGGGAGCAAAGACACTGAATTAAATTGGGCTGGATAATTTTTACAGGTTTAAAGAATATCTGGATTCAGGGTGACAGACGAATCAATTAAAAGAGAATATACATATAGAAAGGGGGAGAGTGCCAAAAAATGTATACACATTTTAAGAAAGGAAAACTGTATTAAAATTGCAATACTCAGTATATACCGATAACAAAAGAAGAATACAAGTCACGTTTGACTTCTGCAATTACAGGAGGTGCTCAAAGTGGTCACCATCAGAGTCCACACACTTCTGATTACAATGAGCTACTGTTTGGGCAACGTTGATCAGTGTCCACTTGCATACATTTTTTTGGCACCCCTGGTATATATAAAACAGATCACATACATATTTTGTATGTGTTTATCTTAATGTATCAAAAAATGAGCCTGAATTTGTCTGTACAGAACAGCTTGCAAAGTATTGAGTAATAATTTTAAAGGAAAAGCTCTTTAAAGATTTAGTTAGGCAAAAAGAATAAATTAAAGATTACTCAATCACTCGTCATCCATCATTAAGTGAGAATCAGAGCCCTTGGAGAAAGACAGGAGGGAAGGTGGTTTCCCTCAGAGGCCCAGAGTCTGGTGCAGAGGAGGGAGTAGGACTCACCTTGCAGGGTTCTGATGAGCCTCTCGCCTGTGGTTATATTGTTCACTAAAAACGCCTGCAAGGAAGACAAGCACAGAATGAAACACCCGCAACCTAACAACTCAGAAGACCCCTGAGAAGAGCAATGTGGGAACAAAGGAAGGCAGCAGCCCCTTCCCACCCAGAGCAGGCGTCTGCAGGGCGGGCCTCAGGCAGGCAGCTTTCTGGCTGGAGTCCCAGAAGTCTGCAGCCTGAAAAGGAAGATGCATGTTGGAAGATCTGCTTTCCAAACAGCAGCCCATAACCCGAGGAAGGGGTAAGCAGGCCCTCTGGCTCTATTTCAGCTCCTCCGTGAAAGGCCCCAGCATGCCTGGCTGAATCAGCACCTCTGGCCTTTGTCTGGGGGAGCCCGGGTACAGGGTCACATCCTCAATCAGGAGTCAAATTCTGAATTCCAGGAAGGCTAAGAGCAAAGAGAAGGGGTCTGGGTAAATGAGCACATGGATTCATTTTAATCTCTGGCCTCTTCCTTCCGTCCAGTCTACAAAGTAGGAGGGTGGAGGGCTCACACCCAGTTAGTTACACAAAACTGGGAAAGCCGACAACAGGGGAGGGAAGAAGCAACACAGGACTCAGGATAACAATGGAAAAAAAGTAAGATAAGTGAGAGTGGAGCGAAGCGTAACCAGTAACCAGTATACACTGAGCGACCAGTTTCTGCCTGCTGGGAGCTCACATCCAAGGGATTGTTTACTCCTCACAGCAGTTGTGTGAGGTGGGCAGAATATCATCCTTCTTAGGGGACAGGAAACTGAGGCACAGGTTGCTTAGGACACTCAAGGTCATGTAGCTTTCTCAACAGCAAACAGAAAAGCCAAACCCCGGGTCCCAGCTGGCCAGCTCCAGAAAGAGAAAGGGATGTTCACACCAATTTGCCAAATTGGATCTAAACCCCGAGTAGGATACCAATCTAGTGGACTGTGCCCAGTGGTAGGGGCACACAAAAACCTGAAAAAGAGGCGACTAGAACATGAACTATCAGAGCACATCACACAGGCAAGTGTTGTTTTGTGAACGCAGACACACACACACACACACACACACACCTGACAGTACAGAGAGCTGTATACTGGGCCATAGTGGGCAAGTTTCTTGCTGTGTTATAACCAACAAAGTTTGTAAAATGCCACACACTGGACAGGCTGCCTGTAACACACTTCTGTCTCATTCCTGGTCATCAGTGCCGATGACAACCACATCTCCTCCCTCTCTGTGCCTCTGGCTTCCTGCTGGACCTCTCTGTCTTTGGTCTGGACAGGGCTCTCTGGAATAAGGTGATTATCAATACAGAGGTGCATTCCCAGAAATGAAATCTGGCTACGGCTGGCCTAGTCGCGCGTTGGTAAGAGCTGGCTTGGGACGCCTGTGGCTCCAGTTTGAATCCCACATATGAGGGCCAGTGACACTGCCCTCTGCAGCTAAGATGGTGAACAACAGCTCCACCTGGAGCTGGGCTGCTGTGAATCCCCGGGACAGCATAGCTGCAGCCCCTGCTGCAGTGGGCTGCCATAGGCTACAGTGAGTGGCTGGCAGCCAGCGTGAGCCACTGGCAGCTAGTGTGAGCTGCCAAGAGCTGCCATGAATGGCCGTCTAGAGGCCAGCGACCGATCTGCCTCACCCAGGAAGAGTGCAATGATAATGCCAACATGGGCCAGTGAAACGTCCTCCACAACTAGACTGAAAAACAAAAGGACAGCAACTTGTCTGTTACCCTTCCCCGGTTCCCCAACGCTGTTCCCCTCCCTTAATTCCCCAATAAAAAATAATAATAATAATAATCTAAAAAAAAAAAAATTTGTTAAAAAAAAAAAATGAAATCTGACCAAACAAATCTGGTGTTTATTTTGGGAGATCTGAGCACAGGAACATTTCCTGGTACAATAGTAAAGAAGTCACAGTGATAATATCCGGTACGATTAATTTCTCAGGAAGAGATTTTCACCCGGATTATTTATAGACACTTTACGTGGCAATGGAGAGAAGACAGCCTGCAGTGACAGGAGGATTCGCACAGCAGGAAACCAGATTTACACAGCTTGCAGCTCCTGCTACTCTCGGACAAGGCTTGGACACGTTCAATAACAAAGACAAAAGATGACTATATGATCTGGCATTCCTACTTCTGGATATAAATCCAAAAGAAGTGAAAGTAAGATCCTGACGAGATATCTGCACCCCCACGTTCCTAGCAGCACTATTCACAAGAGCCAAGAGCTGGAAGCAGCCCAATGTTCCCCCATGGATAAGGAAAATGGGGTACATAATATATAGACAGTGGAATATTATGCAGCCTTTAACAAAGAGTATCATAAGCATGAATGATCTTGAGGACAAAACGCTAATAAGTGGGGCCGGCCGAGTGTCGCAGTGGTTAAGTGCTGGTTCGGGAAGCCAGCGGCCCCCGTTTGGGACCCACATATGAGGGCTAGTGACACTTCCCTCAAAAATAAATAAATAAATATATAAATCTTTAAAAAAAATGCTAATAAGCAAAACAAACCAGTCACAAAAGGACAAACACTACATGATTCCACACATATGACGTACCTAAAGCTGTGAAAACCACGGAAGCAGAAAGCAGGAAGGTGTCTGCCAAAGGCTTGGGGAGGGGAAGGGAATTGGGGTTGAATGAGAAGAGGGTGTTAGTGCTGCAAGATGAAAAAGTTCTCGAGATCTGTTGCACAATAACATGAATATATTTAACATAACTAAACTGTACACTTAAACTTCCACCTCACCTGTGAGTCAAAACCTCCTTCCCTCTGAATATCAGAGCTGAGACAAAACAGAAAAAGAACACTTAAATGATTATACACCGGTTATATCTTGAAAGCTGTTCTCTCCTGGCTAAATCATTTCTAAATTATGCAATATAAAAATTATGAGCAATTTGACTTGTTCCTTTCCCACTCATTTCCCCTTAGCCCCACCCCCAAAAATCCATATTGGAGCCTGCAACGATCTGGGGGTTTAGGAAGGTTTGGAAATTGCTACAATCTGAAATCTGAAGATATTTCTGTCTGCCATGTAACTTTATGCTTCCAAAGAGAATATATTTTCGTTATCTTCCTCCACCTACTTACTTATGCATGGAAAAATACAGCCTCCACTTAAGTAAATGAGAAAATGATCATAAAATACCATCAAGCTTTTATATGCAGTTTTGTATTTATTGCAAATCTTGTTGAATCATTTTCAGGAAAACTAAGAAAATGCTTCTAGCTTTTTAGGGGTTCAATCGAAAGGGGAAAAAAACACCACCACCACCTGCATTGAACAAAATCATTTTTAAATGAATTATACATTCTACTGGAAAACAGCCCGGCTGTTTTCACACATTGGTGCAGAGTGACTTTGGGGGACCTGCACTTCCTAGTGAGTGTGCGCAACCCCCTGGGAATGCTTAGCAGGGACAAGGAGGCGCAGTAAGTGCCACCAGAATGGAATTGGAAACTAAACTCGGAAGACCAGGATGAATCGCCCACAGACAAACTCATAGCCATTCCATTCTGGGAAACAAGTATATTTGATCAAAGTACTTCTACATTAGATTCCCAGAAAAGTAAGCTCAATATTCCACAGTAAATTAACTGCGAAAAGCAGTACATCTACAATAAAATATCGTGTTCTGAAAGCTCCATAAAATGTAAATGACTATTTAAAATACTATCTTTTGAAAAGCTCACTGGTGTTTTAATAGTGTGATGCTGATCACATTATTAAAAAGAGAAGGTGACTTTTACTGCTATCTTTGTTTGGCTCATTAAAATACTCAACCTGAGAGCTGGCTGAGTGGCGCGGTGGTTAAGCGCTGGCTTAGGAAGCCAGCGGCCCTGGTTCGGTCCCATATATGAGGGGCAGTGACACTGCCCTCAAAAAAAAAAAAAACAAGAAAATTTTAGGGGGCAGTTAGTTAGCTCAGGTGGTTAGAGCGCAGGCTCATAACACCACGGTTGCGGTTCGATTCCCACATGGGTCAGTGTGCTGCGCCCTCCACAACTAGATTGAGGACAATGACTTCACTTGGAGCTGATGGGCCCTGGAAAAAACACACTGTTCCTCAATAAAGTTTAAAAAAAAAAAAATACTCAACTTGCTCAGAAGGTACGAGTCCACCTTAAAGAGGACACTCTAACCACTCATCCTTGTCAACCCACCGGCACTCAGGTGTCTAGTGCCTGGATAACATCTTTGTATTGATATTCCTGAGTGTCTCAGGGAGACAAACCTTAAAGTGAAAAACTTAATCTTAGTGACCTGGGCATGACATTAAGAATGAAGGGAAGGGCCGGCCGAGTGGTGCGGTGGTTAAGAGCTGGTTTGCGACGCCAGAGACACCGGTTTGGATCCCACATATAAGGGCCAGTGACACTGCCCTCTAAAAACAAACAAACAAACAAAAAAAAGCAAGGAAGAATGAAGGGAAGAATATGAAGTATTCATTAGTGTCTTCGTTTAACCTCTCGCCAATTTAAAAATCTCCCAGAGCAGTGCCATCCAACAGCAATATGTTAGTCCCATATGGGAATTTTAAATCCTCTAGTAGTGACATTAAAAAGAAACATGTTGAGCAAAGGATTTGAATAGACAGTTCTCAAAAGAAGATATACAAATGGACAAGAAGTAAATGAAAGATGCTCAACATTTTGTCATTAGAGAAATCAAATCAAAATGAGAAGATGCCAGGCCGGCTGAGTGGCGCAGTGGTTAAGCGCTGGCTTGGGAAGCCAGCGGCCCCAGTTCGGTCCCACATATGAGGACCAGTGACACTACCCTCAAAAAAACAAACAAACAAAAAAACCCCAAACAAAATGAGAAGATGCCATTTCACACATTCCAGGAGGGCTACAAAAAAAAAAAAAAATGGGAGGGGGGGAAATAAGGGGGTGGGGGGGGAATAAGTATTGACAAGGATGTGTGGGTGACTGGAACCCTCCTACACAGCTCATGAGAATAAAGAATGGTGCAGTCACTGCGGAAAACAGTTTTGGTGGTTCCTTAGAAAGTTAAAGTGATCATATGACCCAGTAATTCCACTCCTAGGTATATACCCAAGGGAACTGAAAACATGCGTCCACACAGAAACTTGCCTACAAGTGTACATAGAAGAATTTTTCTCAATAGCCCTAAAGTGGAAACAACTCAAATGTCCATCAAGTGATGCAATGGATAAACAAAAAGTGGTATACCATACAATGCAACATTAGTCAGGCATAAAATGGAATGAAGCACTGACACATGGTACAGCACGGAAGACCCTTAAAACACACTGCTAAGTGAAAAGTGCAAGTCACAAAAGGCTATAAAATACGTGATTATGTTGATATGATATGCCCAGAACAGGCAAATCGATACAAAGTGAATTAGCAGTTGCCAGGGGCAGGAAGGAGGGCGAATCGGGAGAGACTGCCAAATGGGTACACATTTCTTTTCTCGGTGATGAAAATATTCTGGGATCAGTGGTGATTGCACAACATCGTGAATACACCAAAAACCACCAAATGATACACTTTAAAATGGTTAAAATGGTGAGCTTTATGTTTGTTACGTGAAAAAAGGAACAGGTGAAATCAAATCCTAATATTGTATTTAATCTAACATATCCAAAATATCATGTCAGGATGTAATCAGCATAAAATAGGATTGATGAGATACTAAGCCTTTGAAATCTAGCATATTTTACACCAACAGCACATCTCACTTGGGACAGTTTCAGTGCTCCACTGCCACTCGCCAGCAGGGACAGCACAGGGATCCCAGTTGCAGAGAAGTGCCTATGCGTTATTTATTTATGGCATCCCAGTAAGATAACACACTCACACTGGCATCCATTCACACCAACAACAAAACACTCCACATGCCCACGACCCCTGGGGGCCACATCCTGGCTCACCAAACACATGTTCTCAGAGAAACCACCGCACAAAGTGGCGGGGCAATGAGTCCAGCTGACAAAACCCTCCAGCTGACACAAGTCACTTTGTGATTTAAAATACACAGATCCAGAAACGTGAACACCGACTGAATATTTGATATTGAGGGTTTACTGGAGTTTGGGATATTTGACAATGGTATTGTAGTTAAGAAAAGAAGATCCCACCTCTTAGGGATATATACTGAAATATATTTATGATAGATCGAGTTATAATCACTGAAGCCTGACATTGGACACATGGGGGTCCATTCGATCATTCTGTCTGCTTTTTAATGTTTAAAATTTTCCACAACTAGTCTATACACACAGGCATACACACATAATCTTGTCATGTTGCTGAAAATTAAAACTGAAAAGCTAAAGCTAAGAATGAATTCTCTTTGTAATCTTAACTTCAAGGCTGGTTTTAGTGGGGGGAAAAGGTCAGTTAAGAGGTGCGGAGACAAACTTTTGTTTTCTGAAGGAAATTTTGGTTATGTCCAAGACCTTTTCGGGGTGCAGATCTCCCCAGTGTGTTATTCTTACTTGTAATCTCACTCCTAAATTTATGCAATTGTCATATATATATCATCAACAATGTTATCAGCTATGATAAAGAGCTTGCGAGGCTCATTAATGCTGAAATAGAGGAGCAAGGAAAAGAGAAATGAGCTGAGAGAAAACGTGAAAGAAGATTTAGGGGCAGATTTTCTTGAAGAAAATGAAAAGACTTGAAAGGGCGGAAAAAGGAGACAGCAGGTCCTGTGGATTCTGGTTTGGGGTCTGCTACTTCGGCCACATCACTTAACTTCTCCTGGCCTCAGTTTCTCCAACTGGAACCAAAAGGGTTGGCCTGCAGTGTTTTAATAGGGACACGCTATGGCCATTTCAGGTGGGAAATTTTTTACTTACCATACAGTCCCCCACATGGCAGCATATTTACAACCCTGCTCCCCTCATCCTCTCTAGATGTCAGTACACCCTTGTCCATGAAACACACATCATCAAGACCAAAGAAAAGTCCCACCCCTACATTTCCGAATGGCCCCAGTGTGGAGGCTGGAGGTTTTATTAGTCAATAGCTGTCTACATAAAAGATACGACAGAAGAGCCGGGGGAGGTTCACGCTCTGACTCAGCCTGCCTAGCCCCCAGCCTCTCCACCATGTGCCCGTTGGATTGAAAACCACTGGTCTTGATGACCACATGCATCTTCTCTTCAATCCCCCAAATGCCTGCGATCCTAAGCCCCCAGGAAGCAAGCACAGCAAGAGGAAGCCAGGCCCCTGTGAGCAGGGCTGGAAGAACCTTGTGACCCAGGAAGACACACATGCACCGACAGCTCCCATGAGTGGATCGGGGAGGCAGGCCACTGAACAGCAGAGCTATCCAAGGAGCCACATGAAGACTTCCAGAACTGAGCCAGCCTGCACAGCGTATGTGTTATGTGTCCAGAGAAAGCCAGGGCCTGAAGGCGCCAAGGGAATAGCTGGCTCACTGGTCGGCGGGGAGATGGCCAGGCAGCGCCCTCAACAAAAGGCAAGAGGAGAGGGGCAAGGGAGAGGTATGCACGGGACAGGTGGCACCAAGAATCTCACAGCCCCGGGGGCAGCAGAAAGAGGCTGAGTCCCAACCACAGAGGAGGTGCTAAGAGAGAGAAAGACAAGGCCTAACAGCTAAATTCAAGACCTACTCTGGAAGTTAAAGAAATCCAGGACACTAGTAACAATAAGAACTTACAACTTGGGTCATTCAAGGTCCAGTAAACGGTAGGGGTACAGGAGCGTGGCTGTATGAGTGAATGAGAGAGAGTGTGAGTGTGTGTAAGTGTGTGTGGTGAGGGTGAGAGAGAGAGAGAGAGAGAGAGAGAGAGAGAGAGAGAGAGAGAGAGGGAAAGAATATCAATATAAGAAGGTGCATTAAAGACATTAGGGCAGCCGGTTAGCTCAGTTGGTTAGAGCACAGTGCTCACAACACCAAGGTTGCTGGTTCAATCCCCACATGGGCCACTGAGATGTACCCTCCACAACTATGTTGAAACAACTACTTGACTTGGAACTGTTGGATCCTGGAAAAACACACAGTTCCCCAATTAAAAAAAAAAAATTAAAAAAAAAAAAGACATTATGCTAAGTGAAATAAGCCAGACACCAAAGGACAAATACTGTACAATTTCACTCATCTGAGGCACCTGGCGAGGTCAAATTCATAGACACAGAAAGCAGAACAGAAGCTGCCAGGACCTGGGGGAGGGAGGAATCGGAAGTCACTGTTTAATGGGGACAGAGTTTCTGTTGGGGAGAATGAAAAGTTCTAGAGATGGATGGTGGTGACTGATGGTTGTACAACAATGTGGAAGTACTGAACGCCACTGAGCTGTACATTTAAAAATAGTTAAAATGGTCATAATTATATTATGTATGTTTTCCCCACAATAAAACAATACCAAAAAAATCCCACAAAGAATGTGTGGGTGGGTGAGTTTGTGAGTTAAATGTGTGAGGGCATGGATGGGAGTGAGCGAGTGTGACGTGGTGTGAGAACATGAGTGTGACAGTATGAACAGGAGATGAGTATGTGTGAGCAAGTGCTCAGGAGACACAGAGTCAGCCGTCAGAGTGAGCAGTCTGATCCTGGTCAGAGGGCCAAGGTGCCTAACGGGCAGGTACCATAGGATGGGCAGCAAGGTGGGTCTGGGCTATGACTGCAGGAGAATGGGCTCAAGTCATGGAATTTCAATGGAAGGTGGAGGAGGAAGGTGGAGGTGCTCAAAAAAGAAAGCACCACCTATCCAGGAAAACACACAGGCACGGTTGCTCTACACTCCTAAAATACCTCCTGCCAGAAGGTCCCTGTGTTGTCATGCAGCATGGAACAACATCCTCCCACCCCAGCTGGCTGCACTACCTGCAACTCACTGGGAGGGCCAGGACTGCCCCCGGTATTACCTGGCGGGTCACTGGGTACCCACAGCTCTGCAGAACAAAACGTCCATCAAGGGCACAAGCACCAGGCCCACGGGGAGGAAGCCTTGGACCAAGACCATTTCACACCATCCCCAGTGTCCCCAGGAAGGACCACAATGCTTAAGAGAGGGAGGATGGGGTAGAGGGTAAGACAGGGGTAGGGGGGAGGAAGGAAAAAGAATGTCGGGAGAGGGGAAGAGAAAAGGACCCAAGGAGGAAGAAGGGGTGGAAACAAATTGAGGAGACTGACTGCTCTTGACTTTGAGAGCGTGCCATAACTGCCTCCCAGGTCCCATCTATTCAGGTGCCTCTAACCCACAATGACCCGGGTCAAAGAGAACTCCCCAGGGGACACAAGCAGAACAGGTGGTGGGTGCCCTCAGAAGGGTCTTTGTGACTTCTCCAGCAGCTGGCTCTAAGGCAGGAGGAGGACCCCCCCTTCTCAGTCCACAGATGCTAGATGGCAGGGAACTCAGGTCCCCTCCCCCTGGGGCAGTTCATACCAACTTTGGGGTCACCCCTACCCCGCATCCTCCAGGATTCCATGCCTGACGCTTCCCCAGAGAGACTGTAGCTGGAAACATTGCCAAGCTAGAAAAGCACAGTACACAGGGGCTTGCCTGGTGGTGGGCACTTGAAAATCTTCATCTGTTTTCAGAGGAAGAGAAACATGCATGGCTGCACAGACAGCACCAGCGATCCAGAACATTCCCTAGCCGTTTGTTCTTTAACCAGCCAGGAAATGCCACCATGACAGTCCCAGGCTGGGGCTGAGAGCCGCAGATTCAAACCTCCTCAACCCCCACCGCACTGACACAGAAGCCTGGACCAAGCACTTCCGGTGGCTTTAGTCCTTTCCTTCCCAAAGAGAAATCCAAACACTGCCTCCGCCCTCACCTGTGGGAAGGGCAAATCCTGACTCCCTGCATGGAGGTGTACACAGAGCTTGGACACCAAAGAGAAAGTGAAAACTGAACTAAGTGTACCGGTTACAGGGCCAAGGCCAGTGCTCCTCACAGATCCTACACATCGTTCTTCAACAGGAATCCTCAGACCCCACCCCCCTCCCGCTGTCAGTGCCAAAGAGAAAATGAAAGATAGCGACATCAGATGTCCTTTCTGTATTTCACATCAAACACCTGCCCTGCAGTGCTGGGTTAAGTACAGGGGTGAACAGAGGGACAGGGAATCCCGAGTGAGGAGAGAACAAGACAAAGCCAGCACAGGATGACACCCTAGGGGTCCGTCACACCTTCTATAGCGACAACATGGAAAGGCTTTCTGGTGAGGAAGAAGCCAAGTCCAAGAGTGAGTGCCTTTGCGGGGTTTATTCCTGTCCCCGCAGAACAAGACAGCAACGCGCAGAACTCACAGCCCCCGTCTGCTCCACCACCATGATCATGGGCCATTCTCACTGCAAGGCAATACCCTCCACGCTGGAATCAATCCAAGGCGCAGCGTACAATCAAATCAGTCTTGAATCAAATCAGTCTTGAATCGAGAAAGTTTCCCTGAGTTTCCTTCTGAGGTCTAGGCGGCCCCCGACAGACCCCAGGCCCCTTCCCTTGAGGGTGGGAGTGGAGGACGCACAGGACAGGGATGGAGAACCACCAGCACTCACGGCAATGCGATGGGGACTGGGGACCAGGCAGAAAAGGGCATTTGCAGGAATGGCATGTGTCTTGCCATATCTCCTAACATTTTTTTTCAAATGTGGGAGGTAAATTACCAGTTTAATTACAAAGCTGTCTTTGAAGGCTACATCCAATTGGCAAACTGGAGAATTTACAATCTGAAGACTGAGTTTACTGGAGAATTTACAATCTGAAGACTGAGTTTTCTGCAACCTACTCTACTCCACTCTCCCCCTACCCCCCACCCCCGGAAAAACAGGTTTCCATGGATTCATTTCACCTGCTTTCACTTTCTCCCTCTGTGCAGGCCCCTCTCTCACTTCTCCACCACCTGCCTGTCACTCAGGCCTGTGGATTCTTCCTGCTATCTGTCTCTTCAATCTGCTCACTTTGCAGAATTCATTCTACTCTTATCTCAATTCAGCACATCATTTTTGCTTCAAATATTTAAAGAGCTGCCAAAGAGGTCTGCTTCCTTTCTGCCCTGCTCCTGCCTTCCCAAGCATGCTCCCCAGGGGCCAGGGAGCCTTTTAAACCCCCAGATCTGATGACCTTGAACCCTTAATGGTTTCCCTCTCCTCAAACTCAAGTTCAAACTCCTGAAGTGGCTTAAAAGCCCCAGTGCCAAAGGGCCGCTGCCTTCCTTTGTACTTGTATGCCAACACCACTCTCACACCAGCTGGCAGGTGCTGTTACTGCCTCCTGAGACCCTGGGAGGGACACACTCACCTGGCGCTTCCAGGTGGGACACCTGAGGACCACTCTCCTGGGAGTCACACAGCATTTGGACAGCCCAGCCCTACTGGCCTGATAGAGGACTCCGCGTGTCTGTGGCACACAGCTTTTGCTGTGTCTTCTTCCGGGAAAGGTCTGAAAGCTGAAGTACAATTTCCAGACTTGTTCCCAGGGGGATTTAGATCCAATTGGATACATTCACTTGAGGCTAGAATGCTGAACAGGGTTAGGGTTGGAGGCACAGAATGCAGCAAGCAGTGGCCCTGGCTCTGAGCTAAGGCTGCAGGGGCAGCCTCTGGTCCAGCCTCTGGGGCCAGTCCTGACATGGTGAGCCATCCCAACGTGGCTGCTCTCCAGGAATTGCCACCATTCTGTCGGCACCTACTTCCCCATGCCAAATCCTTTCTGCTGAAAAAACTAGAGTGAGTTCTGTATGGCTGACCCCAACAGACCCATTTACTCGTCTGTTTCCAGCACTCAATGGGAAATGCATGGACAGCAGACACAGCTGGTCCACAACTGGGCACAAGCTCAGCACCTGTAGAATACTAAACGGATGGACAGAGCTGAACACGGAAAATTAATGAGAATTAAAAACAGAAAAGCTATTCTAGAACCCTTGATTCTTCAATCAATCACAAGGATAAAAGGTGATAAAAATCAAAGAAACTACATTTATCTTCACAAGCCCACTCTGGCCGCCCAAAGAAAACCGCCATTCCAAAAGAAAATCATGTTCTCAGATGCACAAAAGCAGCTGGCCCAGAGAGAAGAAACTGGAAGACTCTGAGAACTGTGTCTTGCTGTATGAGAATTCTGTGTAGTGGAGTCGGGGGGAGAGCTGGCAGCCTGGGCCCAGCCCCCCACCAGCCACTCTGCAAACCCCAAAAGCCTGTGAGTGACCTCAGGGTACAGCCTGCACCTCCATCTCAGGGGTCACAACACCTGTTTCCCGGTTAGGCACTTTTGAGAAATTAAATGTGTTCTTATGTGTGGAAAGCACTTTGAAAATTCTCAAGTAGGACCAATGACCAGATTTCCTAACATTAGCCATTTCCTTTATGAGAGACAGAATCTTACAGAGAAAGTCACTCACAGAAAGGAACTCTGCTGCAACTGAGCGGGGACAACCCTCAGCCCTGGTCCAAAACCACAGAGAACCAACGATACAAACCATCTCAGCTCCTGGCTCCCGCTGCCCAACAACCATGGAAACTCCACTGATGGGTCATTTACAACAGGAAAGCCCTCTAAAACTTGATATTGTCATGCTGCATGTCTCAAATAATGCTTGACAGAGTCTCCTCATGCCCCAAGTTACCATGCAAGAGAGGAGAAACCTGGAAGCTCACTGAAGCCATAGGTCACATAGGTGAGTGACAAAGATGGGGCGGAGCCAAGGAGAATGGGTGGCGTGTCCTCCCTCCACCTTCCCAGCTGCCTCTATCTATAAGCTTTTCTCTTTCTGGACACAAAACAAGTTACAGGTTAACAAGTCACCAACATCCCTCTTCCTTTTTCCAGTCGGCAATGTTTCTTTTTTACGTCAGGTGCTTCTTCTCAGGAATGATACAGGAACTGTATTTCCATTGCAAATGAAATGCTACTCAAACAATTTTCTTTACACTACTGCATTATTAATTTACACATTTAACAATAAATGAAAAGTCTAAATGTCAAAATCAGATAAATGACTGCAAGAAACCAGCCTAGCAGGAATGTCACAAACACAAACATGGAAAATGAAGCTGCAAGGTCTGACAATTAAGTTCATGAACTTGTTGCAACGATGTTTCTAACTTTTTTTTTTTTATATATCAGAGGGATTATTCATTATGAATTTGTATCAACTGGACAAACAGTTAACCAAGTTTACTATTTGGAAGTGCTGAAAAGGCTGCATGAAAAAGTTAGACGACCTGAACTTTTCTCCAACAATTCATGGCTCTTGCATCAACGACAAAGCACCAGCTCACACGGCATTGCCTGTGAGGGAGTTTTTAGCTAGTAAGCAAATAACTGTATTGGAACACCCTCCCTACTCACCCGATCTGGCATGACTTCTTTCTTTACCCAAAGATACAGGAAATATTGAAAGGAAGACATTTTGATGACATTCAGGACATCAAAGGTAATATGACAACAACTCTGATGGCTATTCCAGAAAAAGAGTTCCCAAGTTGCTTTGAAGGGTGGTCTAGGCTCTAGGCGCTGGCGTTGGTGCATAGCTTCCCAAGGGGAGTACTTGGAAGGTGACCGTAGTGATGTTCAGCAATGAGGCTGAAGCACTTTTTCTAGGATGAGTTCGCAAACTTCCTTGTCTGACTTCGTATGTCTGACTCTGAGTTGTGGCAAGCAAAAATGAACACAATGGCAGGATGCTTGACACTCCCTGGAAGAAGTGGTACTAAGTAATTCAGGATCTTCCTGATTCTTCCCCCAAGCATTTCAGGTGTCAGGTAATCTGTCCCTTCCATGCCTGTAGGGCCACTGTGTGGCTATGGAGCAGCCACCAGCCAGGAGAGTACCCAAGACCTTGGTAAGTCTTCAGACCCAAAAATACTGATCAGCCTTCTGACAACAAAATAAAAGGATGAATTAAACCACTCTGTGCCACCTTTAGGAGATAATGCACACCTTTGCAAGTGAACCTCTACTAGCTTTTGCCAAAAACTAACTGAAACCTAAGGGTCTCTTTTTACTTAGGCCCCTGAAAACCCTGTTTTATACACACGCACATAAAAAGAAAACAATACTTCACTGGTGGTTGTCTGAAGGTTATTTATACTCACACAAATATAGTGGTTTAAAAATGTGACCTTCAGCTCTTTGACACTGTTCCCCAAGATGGAGTCTAATTCTCTCCCTTTCAAACTGGGCTGGACTCACTTCTGGGCTGGACTCACTTCTAACTACTGCAGAGGAAGTGACCCTGACTACAAAAAAAGGTGTCATGGGTTGTACCCCACAAATTCATGTCTACCTGGAACCTGGAAATGAGCCTATGAAACACCTATTTAGAAACAGGGTCCGTGGAGATGTAATTAAGTTAAAAAGAAGTCATGTGGGTGGGTCCTAAGACAATATGACTAAAGAGGCAAAGGTCCAGAGCTGCGGCAGGAAGACGGCCATGTGAGGACGGGGGCAGAGACTGGAGTGATACAGCAGATGGTCAAGGGATGCCACAGGTTGCCAGCAAACAGCCGAAGCTACACGAGGCAGAGAAGGATCCTCTGTGACAGCCTGTGAGGTCCTGCGGACACCCTGATTTTGTACTTCCAAACCTCCAGACCGTGAAAGAATGGATTTGTGTTGCTTTAAGCCACGCTGTTTATGGTCATTTGTTACGGCAGTCCTGATAAACTCATACTAGGTGAAAGTTTCCTCTTGGCTCATGCACTTCCCCCTCTCTGTCAATATGCTCAGCCTGGGCACCCAGCCTCCATGCTTCAAGGAAGTGAAGCCACACACAGGTGTTGCGACCATTGCCCCACTGAGGTCTCGGGTCACTGACTGCCAGATACAAGGGACCCTCCAGGGTATTCTGCCCTAGCCTTCAAAACACGCCAGACAATGACACAGTGTCGAGTAGAGAGAAGTTGTTCCCACTGCGCCCATCCAAATTGCAGAGGTATGCACAAAATGAATGTTGTTTGTTGTGGTTTTAAACCACTATGGCTTGGGCAATTTGTTAGATAGCAACACATAACCAGAATAACAGTGTCTGTGTAATCCTGTTTGCCTGAATCAAACGCAGATGCTCATATCCAAATCTAGTTACCTTGATGTCTAATTGGTAGTCTAACTGGCCTAGGTGATGTACTCAAGTTCCTTTCAGCAAACTTTTATGAAGAATCCACTTGTCTCGAATTATACCCCTGACTTTCTACCTCTGAAGTGGTTGCCTCACATCCCTAAAATAACAATGTATAATAAGCTAGGAATTTCTGGGTCTTTTTTAATGATGTGCAAAACCTAGATGTGTTCACATGTTTATCATTTAAAGAATCCCCTTTACATTCTACAATATTCATGGTATACCCACATTTATAAAAGCTTGACTATAACAATAATTTGTAAATCCTTGGATGCAATCTATTTTTTTTAAAGCAGGTAAGTGGTTCTCGGTGTTAATCTCTAAGTGATGGAATTACAGGCGATTTTAACTTTGTATTTTCAAAACTGTCTACAATATTTTGATACTTAAGAACAACAACTTTTCTGAAAGCAACTTAAGGCTGATTTATACAGAATCACTTGTTTCAAAACAAAGCTGAATATCCCTTCTTATATGCAACTCAGGAGATGACTATCCAAGAGCTTCCACCAAGTTATATAAATACACATGAACTTGCACAATTGCATTTATGTGGTAAAACCATCATAAACATACCTAATTCTGCAACAAACAAGGAGGCAGACAAAAAGGGAAATGAGAATGACGTACAATTCCCAAGAATCAGCCAAAGTCTCATTTGCAGTATCTACCATCAAATGATCAGAGTCTGTGGGATTTCGTTCAAACTACCAAGAAACAGAATCTGATTTGACTGGCCGATGCTCTGGCCAATGGGAGCACTCCCTCTGTGCCAGGTTTCTTCCCTTGTCCAATGGGCTGCGGGTTATGAAAATGTAACAAACATGGCCACCCCGCCTTCCATGTGGGCAGCAGCCATCTGTGAAGGGCCATCTTCCAGAGAAGGGAGGGCTTTAGATAGAGTGGTCAATGACTTGCCACTGAACAGCTTCATCTCCCAAAGTATTTCTCAACCAGCCAGGGGGATTTGCCACACCCTCCACCTCCCCACCTCTAACCTTCTGCCTTATGTTATTCTACATGCTTGAAATGCCATCCTTCCTCCACAAACGTCTCTAAATCCTATTTCTACCTTCAAGGCTCAAATCCAATCTTTTTAGGAAAAGATTCAAACTACTTTAGACAACACTAATCTCTTCATTCATAGAACTCCTGATGCTGTTAATAATACTTATTCTCTGGCCATCTGATGGAATCTCATCTTCCTCCAAAACAGAATGGACGCCAATGAAGACCCCGAGCCCAGGCACACGCTAGGTGCCGAACACCTGCGCGTGGCTTCTCGCCATGGCGGCTTGGCTTCCTTGGAGCATGGGGGCTGGGTTCCCAGGATGAGCATCCTGACAGAGAGAAGCAGTGAACGAAATACACTAAATCAGGCATATAACTTAGGGTGGGGCAAATCGGAAAAGAAGAGTGAGATACTACACACAGAAATGGAGGGCCAACTGATCTGCAGGCCCAGATGGTGCGAAAAGTGAAAGCTAACAGGACCACTTTTGGTGAGTAATGTGGCAACCACTACTAAAAATGAAAATATGGGGCCGGCCGAGTGGCGCATTGGTTAAGCGCTGGTTTTGGGATGCCAGCGGCCCCGGTTCGGATCCCACATGAGGGCCAGTGACACTGTCCTCTACAGCTGGCAACAGCTCCACCTGGAGCTGGGCTGTGCGAGCCCCGGTGATGGTGTGGGCTGCAGCCCCTGCTGCAGTGGGCTGCCATAGGCTGCAGTGAGTGGCCCACAGCCAGCGTGAGCGGCTGGCAGCCAGCGTGAGCTGCCAATAGCCGCGATGAGCGACATCCAGAGGCCAGCGACCGATCTGCCTCATCCGGGAAGAGCAATGATGATACCAACAGTGAAGCAACATCCTCCGCAACTAAAACTGAAGAACAAGAAGACGGCAACTTGTCTGTTCCCCTTCCCCGATTCCCCAACGCTGTTCCCCTCCACCAATTCCCCAATAAAATCTTTAAAAAAAAAAAAAAAAAAAAAAAAAAAAATGAAAATATGCCCCATGTTCACTGCAGCATTATTTACAATAGCCAAGACATGAACGCCACCTAAGTGTCCATCAACAGATGAATGGGTAAAGAAAATGTGGTGTATATATATGTGTGTGTACGTGTACACACATACACACAGAAAACAGAATATTATTTGGCCATAAAAAGGCAATCTTGCCATTTGCGACAGCATGGATGGACCTAGAGGGTATTATGCTAAGTGAAACAATTCAGACAAAGAAAGACAAATACCATATGATCTTACTTATATGTGGCATCTTAAAAAAACAAAAAAAAACAAAACCAAGCTCATAGATACAGAGAACACACTGGTGCTTGTCAGAGGCAAGGAGTGGGGGGAATGGTAGACGAAATGGGTGAAGGGGAACAAAACGGACAAACTTCCGGTTATAAAGTAAATAAGTTCTGTGGATTTAGTACAATATAATGACTATAGTTAATAATACTGTATCATATACTTGAAAGTCACCAAGAGAGCAGATCTTAAAATTTCTCATCATAAGAAAATTTTGAACCTAGTGTGGTGATGGATGTAACTTAGACTTACTGTGGCAATATATACAAAATATTGAATCATTATGTTGTATCCCTGAAACTAATATGTTATATGTCAATTATATTTCGGTTTTAAAAAATATGTATAACTTATGATCCAGCAATTCAGCATTTGTATTTATCTCTACGTCTTCCAAATTCTTTTAACCGTGACACAAAGTGATGAATTTTATCTTATAAATTCAGTACATTCATATATATACATATTTTTAATAGAAGCTGACACAGTGGTTTTACACAACAATACTAAACTCGCACAATAACACTCTAATACTTTTTAAATGGGTCACTGCCCAGTAAATTCACAGCTCACTAACGTGTCCCATCACACTCCTCCTTCCTAACTGGGCAGAGCCAGAGTGCCAGAAGCGTCCTCTACACATCCTGGATGAAATCTCTACAAACTCTACTGCTTGACAATAAATCTCCTCCCAAAAATGTGTTTTAAGGGGTTCAGTCTGTGTACGGCCTCTGAGAAACATCTAGGTCTTGTTCTATTCAGTTACAGGGGATTTCAGGGACACAAATGGAGTCACCCACATAGGAGGAAAGTATACAGAAATTAGGAAGCATTTTACTATAATAGCACTACAACTGGAATAATTTCCAGTGATGAAATATACGTTTGTGAATATAAGAAAGTACTCTGCAAATGAAAGAAAAAGTATTTCTCACATTTTAAACAAGGTACATAAGAAAAGTCTGAAAAGGTTTTTTTCTGGTGAAGTGCTAGCCACTATTTCATACTAACGTCCAGTCTACTTTTTGAGAGAATGGATCTCAGGATATGACCTCCTTCCAATAAATCAAGTATTTTGGAGGGAGAGGTACATGCATTAGCAAGAGCCGAGCGCTTTAGGTAATAAACGGTCATGAGTCTGATGCACTTCGGAAAAGAAGATATTCGTACCTCACACCTTTACACAATTTAATAAACAAGAAAGTACAGTCATCCATTCCTAAGAAAAACAGAAAACACAAGACATATAAAACTTAGACATGTTAACTAACAGGAAGTCCCTTTTTAATCTGTGTTGGATCTAATTTTTTTTTTTTTTAACTTAAAACCCAGCACCTGTGAGTCCCCTACTTTCTTTGTTAGTACTTATTTCAAGTTCTGCAACTCTTCCAATCCATGAGTTATAACAAGGGCATAAACTGTATTCCTCCTGGAGACACAAGAATCCAGCACAGGCCTGGGACACAGTAGGGACTTAAAACGTGTTTATAGAAAGTTCTTTTGCATTTCTCCCATTTATCACCACTGCAAAAGGTTTTATTTTTTTTTATTTTTTTATTTTTTTTAGCTGAGCCGTCCTGCCACCTGTTGGCAGCTCAACGGCAACTCAGCTCGGGCTGGCATCGAACCGCCGTTGCTCAGAGCTTAGCTCGCATTCTTGAGCGAGCTCTTAATCAACTGAGCCACTCAGCCGGCCCAAAAATGCAAAAGGTTTTACAACAAGCCCACCCAGGGACTGATGGGCAGACGGGGGAGATACCCAAAGTTTGACCAAGATGTGAATTACATATAATTACATACATATACACACAGCCACTTAGCCTCCCATTGAGAAGAATTTGACAGCATATAAACTGGTATTTGGAACAGATTGAGAAGAAAACAAAGCAGGTCTTGCCTTTTCGTCCTGGTGTAACCTGTTGACGCTCTCCATCTGAAAGTTGTGGCTGGACTGGATTTTGTCAAGCTGTTCCCGCTGCTTCTCCAGCTCTCCCTGGAACTCATTCTTTTTCAGCTCCACAGCGCCTCTCTCAGCGGCTGCCCTGCGGACCCTGCCTTCCAGCTCCATGATTCGCGTCTACAAGGACACCACAGTGTAAGGGCAAAGGTCAAGCCAGCTCTGGAGGGCAAACCACCTGAGCTCCCTCAGCAAAGACCACACCGGGGCCCCAAGGTCAACAGCAAGCCTAATACACACGGTATATTCCAAGGCTCAACCTTTAAAGTCAACAGCGTAGAAGCTACAGGTTTTTCTAGAGAAAGGGTGCTAGAAGTGAGGAATTCACTTCTCTGAGCCTCCATGTGTCTCCGCTGCATGTCTCCATGGAGACGCCACCACACCCCTCACAGGAATTTTGTGAGGTTTAAATAAGTACATAAAATGCTCATGTTTTACCTGGTGTGAGCTGGTACTCAAATATTTAGTTACTTTTCCCCCACTGACAAAGCACTTAATCAGTCTTTATCAGACAAACTTTCTAAAAACAGATTCAGTTCTCCAAGAAGGGGCACCAAGACCACATCTGCCCAGAGAACACGGCTCTGGTGGAAGCTCGGACAAAGGCACTACAACCCTGGGTAGGTGTGCACGTGAGGAGGACAAAACACCCAGATGTATGAAGTTCCATGGCTAAGAGCCCAAGCTCCGCCATCATAAAGGCAGGACTGGAATCCCAGCTCCCCCAGTACTTTACCTCTCTGTGCTTCGGTTTGCCCCCCCTGTGAAATGGGGAAACCAAGTCCCTACCTCATAGAGCTTGTGTACAAAACATGATGATGTATGTAATGTGCTGTGAAAAAAAATGATTCTGCTGTTGCTAAAACAGTAAGGAAAACTTTATTCAGGTCTACCGCCAACTGGGGTAATGACTAAGGCAGAAGGGGAGAGAAGCCGTGCTGAACTCTGAATACAGCAAAGAGCTGAGGATTTGTACAGGAGGTGGTCAATGGGTGGGAAAGGGTTAAAGCAGACAGTGAGGCGGGGTAGGGGGGAATTCTTGCTCATCTGGGCTAACAGGATTCTTGCTAAAGGCAGGTGGAGGGCTTAGGTATCAAGAATGAGAAATGAGGAACTTGGTCAGATGTCAGGGGAGAGGGCATAACTTGGCAAGATTCTCTGCTAAGCCTGGGCTGGACAGGCCAAAAATAGGCTGGCGGAGGGGCCAAGATGGAGGCCTAGTTGGAAAGAGGGCCCCGAGGAGCCCAACTATGGGCAATAATAAATGAGAAAGCTACAATTATCATCTTCATTAAATGAGGATGGTAAAGACTGATCCCTCCAAAAACCCATTTCTCACACTCATTATCCAAATACACTTCCAAGGCCACCCTTTGATCTCTGGTACGGATGGCAGGACAGGAATGGGTTGTGGTTAATGCCTAAGAAGTCACAAGGGGGTCCATTCCCACCCAAGAGCAGAGCTGGTGTGGAGAGTCAGGCCCAAGGCTGGGTGGGGCACATGCAGAGCCCTGAACTCACATTTCAGCGAGCCTACGCCACTGGGCGCAATGCTTCAGGTGGCGATAAATAACAAACCCCTGGGACCCCACCATCCAGCAACATTAAATACTCTATGACATGCAGACAAGCAAAACACCTGGAGATCCACGCTCCGGGAGCTCGCCATCCAGTAGTTGAAGCCCAAGACAATGATACAGGCCACCAGGGCAGCCAGCACAAGGGGCGGAGACTTCATGGTCCGACGCCCGTTTCCCAGTCCCATCATCTCAAAGGCCAGGCTGAGAATCTGCCAAATAAAAACAAACACAGGAGCCTCAGTACTAGTCCACATCCATCGTGACGACCAACAGGAAGGCGCCCTGCCCCGAAGCATGGCTGGCATCTCCCTGAAATGTGACGCTGTCGATGGAAAAAGAGCAGGTGGCGCACCCAGCACCCAGGGGTGTGCATCCTGGACAGACGGCCGGCTCCCGGAGACAGGCTCGGAGGTCTCGGGCAAGCAATTTCTCTTTCACTTCCGTTTCCTCATCTGTAAAATGGGGGTAATTATAGCATCGATTTCCCCGGTAGAGTTTGAAAATAAGTCATCTCTACAAAGAGCAATAGCAAATATTAGGGGTTTCCACATCCAATTAGAAAGCATCCACTTATTAATGCTCCAAAGAGGCCTTTTTTATTTGATTCCTAACAAAGGAGGGTTTTTTGGTTTGGTTTTTGTTTTTTTACCCTTTGACAGAATTACTAACGACATCCAACATCCGATTAAAGCTTTCTTGAGCAAAGCAGGAGAGCACCCTGGAGGGTTGTGAACACGCGCTGTGCGAAAGTCACAGGGACAGACAGAAGGAGGCCTCCCCCAGGCTGCCCTCCTTTCTCTCTTCCTGCAGAGCCCTGATCTGGGCGACTACAGCGCGGGGGCCGCACAGCACTTCCAAGTGACCAAGAGACTCAGAGCTGCAGAGAGCATCACACTTCTTAAAAGCAACACAAAAGCATGTACAGCTTACAAGGAAGGAGCCATCAAGTTTGTTCACGGGCTTCAACTCAACACCAGGTCTGGCGGGATCCCAGCCCTACTCACCAAGGACGCGGAGAATTGATTTTTGCCCACAGGCTTTTGCTAAGCCAGATAAAACCGGACCTTATCAGACGGAGGGCAACAGAAGCAATAACGGCTATTTCTGAAGCTTTTATGCCAGGTTGGGCAGGCAGTGGAGGAAGAAGGAAGAGGGGTGAATGGGGAAGGGGGTGGAGGGGAGGAAATACCACCAGGGACTCACCTTTGCCATAAAGCTCTTGTGAGTGAGAACACAGGAAAGCTGACAACCAGCTCTCACCTGGTGGTATTTCTAAGAGTGTCACCGGGAGAGACAGCCTCTTTCTTAATACAGGTGCACCTCGTTTTACTGCACTTGTTGATTGAGGTTCACAGGTGTAGCGTTTTTAACAAATGGAAGGCAAGGCCCTCCACTGGCAAAAACATTCTGACTCACTTTCTTACGAGTGCAGGCCTGGAACTGAGCCCACAGTATCTCTGAGATCCGCCTGTACCAAGCTGTGGGCCCCCCGCCTCCATTTCTAATTCAACAGCCTGAAAGCAGGGCCCAGGTGGCAGTATTTTTAATCTCCTCCCGTGATTCTAACATGCAGCCACTCTTCTTGATGTCTTTCATGATGCATTTACAAGCATCAATATATATTTTTTAACCCAAACAAGATCATTCACACTGTTCTCTACATGTCGTGAATCATATAGTAATATACCTTGCCCTTTTTCTCCTTCCATAAATTAAATTTCTAATAAGTGTTTGACAGGTCTTACCATAATGGCTTCCAAAGCATTCCCAATAATTGACCCTCCCACAAGCTGTATGACAATATCTGTTTTCTTACACAATAACACACAAACTTTGCAATTTCTGGCAATCTCATTAGTAATGATATTTAAAATACATTTGTTTAGTTACAAGCCTAAATAATCATCTATTCATTCACTGGCCATATGTATATTCATTTAGTGAAACACCTTTTCATATCTTTGCCCATTTCAAACTGGGGTGTTCGTCTTATTGATATTTAAGAGATCTTTGTATATTACAGATAAGCTATGTTTGGTCTTTCATGGATTCTTTTTCTCAATTTTTCATTTGTTCTTTGACTTTACACAATTTTTTGCCCATAGTTTTTGGTTGGTGGTGTTTTTAAAATAACCTAATTTTGTCAATCTTTTATTACTTCTGGGTTTTGTTTAGACATTTCCTACTCTAAATTTAGAAATACATCTATCCATATCTCCTCTCAACATAGTTATGGTTTCATATTTCTATTTAAATCTTTCATCCACTTGGAATTCCTTTTTAATGTAAGGAGAAAGGTAATACAAAGAATACGACCTGTGTGTGTGTGTGTGTGTGTGTGTGTGTGTGTGTGTGTGTGGTAATGGCTAGCCAGTTCTTTCAGCGCCCTTATTGAATAATCTATTTTTATCTAGTGTCTTAAAAGGCTATCTTGGTCATATGCTTAATTCCTTAACAATATACTTTAAGATGGATTCCTTGCATGACCTTTTGTTTTCCCAGCAGTTATAAGTCAGTAGGTGGGTGTACTATAAGTTTGAAAACCAAATAAAAACGCAATTTTCACTTCAAGGGAAGTGTATAAATGATTGTTTAATATTCTCCTTCCTTTAGCCACTCCATAAAAAATGTACTAAGCAGCTGCCATGAGTCAGGCATTAGGCGTGCACCAGGCAGCTCAGGGCAGTATTTAGAGAACAAACCCTGAAACCCAGCTGCCAGTGTCAGATCCTGGACCTTTCAGGAACCACAGGACCTCCCTGTGCCTCACTGTCCTCCTACGGTTATTATGAGGATTAAATGAGTTAAGATATGAGGAGTGCTTTAGAACCACATCTAGCACATAGTAATTGCTCGATAAATGTTGACTATTATTATGAGAGTTGGAAAAGTGAATAACAAATTATTTCTAGATCTAGTCTTTTCCTATTTTATAAGGAAAAGGTGATGTATGTTTTCCTTCCATGATCATCCTACTTTATAGGAATCAGCCACCTGCATTCGTCCTATTGAGTGTCCTGTCAATTGTAGCAGCAGTAACAGGCATCACCTGGAGCAGACTCCCAGATGTTGCTACAGCAATAGACAACGTCTCAGACCAGGGTCATACAATGAAAAAGAGAGATCTGAGAAAGCTGAACACAGGTCCAGTCTCCAGAGCCCCTCGCTGGGACAGTGCTCGGCTGCACAGCAGTCCAGAGGGGACCGGTAGGAGAGCCCTGGGCTACCAGTGGATATAGGACTGCCCAGGTAAAAATGTGACCACGAGGAAGGGAGTGTCCACACTCAGCCTTCAGGCTTGCAAGATGCTCCACCTTGACTTACAGGACTGTACAAACCACTGCTGCTGAATATAAAGGGACAGATACAGGTGAGAAATGACAACGACCGATGAGAACTGTGGACAGTAACTCAGAGCCAGTGTTCACAGTTGGCAAATACTATAAACACTCACCTTTTCTCCACTGTAAAATTTATGTGGACTTGAGGGGGTGATGGAAGTGGGTGGGAGATGTACTATGTCTGATATATTAATATTCACTATAAATTAGGCTTCAGAATGTGTTTTCTGTTATATCTGATTACAGGCATCTGACATGTTGAAAAATGATTAACTTAAATCAGCTCAATTCTGTGAAACCCCAGGTTTCCCTGCAATGCAAGTCATGTGTTTCCTCATCGACAGTGTCTTGGGGGACCAGCCGACTGGCTCAGTTGGTTAAGAGTTTGCTTAAGAGCGCATGCTCTGAGCAACAAGGCCGCCGGTTCGATTCCCACATGGACCAGTGATGCTGTGCCTGGGCTGAGTTGCTGCTGAGCTGCCAACAGGTGGCAGGATGGCTCAGCTGGTGTAACACAAGATTGTCTGTTCAATGGTGGGCTATGCCTGCCTGCAACTAAGACAGGCAGCACCTTAAGCTGAGATGCTGCCCGGATGGCTCAATGGATAGAATGTGTGCTCTTAACAACAAGGCTGCTGGTTCGACTCCCGCATGGGATGGTGGTATGCCCACCGCAACTAAGATTGAACACAGTACCTTGAGCTTAGAGGCCACGAGTTTCGACGGGAAGCCAGGTGGCAACTGGTGCCTCCACAACTAATTGAAGAACAACTTGGCTGGTCCCCTTTTCCAATTCCCCAACACTGTTCCCCTCCCCCAATTCCCCATTTAAAAAAAGAGTGTCTTGGTAAATTGGAAAAATTATGAAAAAACTGCAGGTTATTTCCTCCTGGCTTAATTAATTTTAAGAATTTGACCTAATGGTTAAAATTGTTGGCTTCTAAGACAAAAATCTTTATGAGAGAACAAAGACCTCTAATTATGTTTATTGAAAAAAAAGAAAAAGCATATGAAAATGGGCAACCTGCCAGATGCATGAGCCCTTTGAACCTTCTAGTTAAAATACTTTTTCTTTCCATTTCCTTATTTTCACATAGGGGTTTTTAGGCATATGGGCAAATATGCATATATATGAGCAATCAAATCAGATTAGCTTGTTTGACCAATGTCTTCACCAGGGGACAATGCAGCTTCTCCAATCAGTGGGGAGCTGAACCTTTATTCCTTCTCCAGAAGTGGCCTAACCTGGATCTTGGAGAGCATGAGGTGCAGAGCAGGAAATTCAGAAGTCACTACGTGAGCAAACAGACCTGAGAACGCCCCAGCTCAGTGCCAGTGACTAAGAAGCACTGGTCACCGACATTTTTTTGAGGGGTTAAAAATATTCTACCGTTCCAGGAATATCTCCAAATGAGGTCAGCAAACCAAGACCCACAGGCGACAGTCAGCCTGTTTTGATATAGGAAAAAAAAAAATGGGGAAAGAAAAGGAATAATCCATCCGATATAATGACAGAGACCACATATGATGGGCTAGGCCCTCCAGTTCTGATAGCACTGAAATCAGTGAACTACAGTTAATTTTTTTTGTAAGTCACACCTTAGTATGTTATCGTTTGGCCTCTTCTAAGAATTCACCAAGGCGACACTTTTAAAAACTGATTGTTAGCCAGTGAGACATCTTGAAGTTCCAGCCCCCATGAGCCTCAAAAGATTGCAGCTCTGGCCAATATCATATAGAATTGAAGAACCACTCCGCTGAGCCCAGGCAACCCACAGACTCATGAATAGTAAATGATGGTTTTAAGTTTGGAGGTGATTTGTTAGAGAGCAATAGATAATCAAAATACAAACTGTCAAGTGAAAAAAGCTCCAAATAGTAATTATTACATGCTCCCATTTTTGTTCAAAATGTTTTAAAAACATACTCAATAAATGAACATTTTTTATATCCACAGAAAACATATAGCAAATGTTTATGAGGGAAAACACATACAAGCTGTAGTGAGAGTAGAATATATCGAGGAGAGGAAGAGAAGAAATGAAGCTTTAATTTTTTACTTTGTACAATCTTTTTCTCCTCAATGAGCATACTTTTAATACGGATGCCAAACAGTACCAATGAAAAAATTAAGAAGGAAGATATATATTAGTAACATTAGCAAGTTCTAAAGCTGAATTCCTAGCATTCCCAGATTAAATCATAGTGTTTTACAGCTTCCCCTAAAACAAATGATTACACCATGTACATGCACCATGAAGTAGAGAAAAAAAAAACTGAACTCATTCAGACTCCAAGGCTCTCATCTGTGCTGGAGCCCACCACTGGGGACTCCAAGGTGGCAAGAATGATCTCTGTCTTCAAGACACAAAGAAGACCCAGTTCCCACCACGAGCCTTGGGCATGTAATCAACGAGATGTAATGCAGTATGAGGACCTGTTTCTAACTGGGTGATGGGCAGTTACTCATCTCCCAACCCCCTGGGCTCACCTATAAAGAGATACCCTTGGTGTCTGTCTCCTACAGCTGGTGTGAAAATTAAATGAGAGCATTTACTTATTACCAAGTAAATACTTAACTAAAAGGGGCTATCAGGATATTACTCGATGTTTTTTTGTCTTAGTTTTCTCCTTGAAAAAAAGGGGGAGAGATCAATTATACCTGCCTTCATGGGGTTCTTCTAATGATCAAATGAAAAAAACTACCTAAGGCTAAAATAAGAAACCAGCTGTTTACAGAGGGTGCAGAAGGTGCTCCACCAGGCTGGCAGAGGAAACCCCAGAAGTTACAGTTATTTTTATCCAAAAAGTAGAAGAGAAACTGTCTTAGTAATCTAAACATTATATATAATGACTTAAATACCATATATTACGTATTTACTAATTATGCTATACTATGTTACATTCTACTAATTATATTACACTACCATAAAATACTAACCTTGCTAAAAAAAAGTAGAAATTGACTCTACATCCTAAGTCCCTCTGTCGGGGGTCACAAGTCACTACCCTCTGAGGGCCTGAGGTGCTCCTTCCCCTTCAGCACGTGCACAGGGTGGTAGGCTGACATATTATAACTAAACATTACCAAGGATATGAAGCTTTAAGAGTCCTATAAAAAGCACAAATTCAGGTTATATTAATCAACGCAAGCACAGGAGAACATAAGCCCACAGCTGGGAAGGTACACGCTTCTCGCCTAGAGTCAGCCTGGCATGAGTCACATCACAAAGTAAAAAACAATGAGGATGTAATCAGATCTGACCAGAAACAGGCCAAAAATACTCACAATTCAAGGAGTATTTGAAGTAGGGCTTAACCTCCCTGTTGTTACAAATGAATCCAGCTTAAGTATATACTGGGCCTTGAGATACAAGAGAACAATAGCACATCTTTGTAATTTATATGTAAGTAACAAACACACATACAGAGGAAACTAGAAAATTGTTTAACTGAGATATAATTCACGTATAACACTGCCTTATTTTTAAGTGTTAAAAATTTTTTTACTAATGAGAATGATCAAAAAAGTTTGGAAACAGCAAGCTACAAAATATATCACTATGATCATATTATATAGCATTTTTGCATATATTTTCTTCCTGTGGGGCACTAATTAATCTTAAAAATCTTAGCTGGGGAAGAATTACTAATACAGCTCAGAAGGGTTTTAAAGAAAAAGAAGATCAAAATGTTGTAAAAATCTGAGAAGGCATTTTTCTTTTTTCTTTCCCCCTGAAAGGGTAGGAAATTTCTGTGTGAATTAAAGTAGGCTCTGGGAATTTAGGAAGCACTTCTTAAACGTCAAGCCAAGTCTCTCTTTTAACGTAATCTCATTAGTAACTTGGAAGTCTAGAAGAGAAAAACCACAATCTAAGAATGGTTTTTCGGGGGCAGATGGAATGCCACTCACGCTTTCCTAAGGTGGGAGCAAAAGGATATGAAGACCATTCTTTCTATTTTCACAAATGTTTAGAAAAAAAATTAACAAAGCTTTTGGGCTTTTTGTTGTTGTTGTCGACAAATAAAGAAGTGCTTTTTTCTTATCCCAATTATGGATGTTATTTCTCAACATATGGTCACTGAAAAAAAAATGACTCTTTTCCTGAGGCTATTTATTTTTTTCTAAAGATAAATATAATAAAAACAATGGTACAACTGAATTAAAGCCCAGGGCACAGGGGCTCTCATCCCTCAACCCAGCCTCCCTCCGTCTCTCCCTTCTGGCCACACCAAGCCTTTTTAGAAAGGGGGATAGCCTTCAGGGACTACGCTGCCTTCAAGCTCCCTTTTTGACTACAGTGCTTGTCAGGGGACCCTGCTGCCCTGCTCATCACACAGCCTGCTTGGTGACACTTCACCCTTCCAACTCTGCCCTGCAGAGGCAGTTTCCCCAGGCCCTGCCTGTCTACCATGTGCTTCAGATAGACAGAAACCCAGCCTGTCCATTCACAGGATTACCAGTAAGGTCAGCAGTGCCCATCCTCCTGGGGAAGGTGGCCACATAAATGGACTGAAGGTGGGCCCAACATAGTCAATAATCCTCACTACTGTTTCTGCCCCACTCCTTGAAAAAAGTATGTAAATGGAAAAATCCTGACATTCCCCATCAACAATGGACCTATGACCAGCAGTTAGAAAGCAGATAGCATCCTTAGCTCCTAAAAGCAGTCACTGCAATCTGCCCCCCCATCCCTCCACCCCACCCCCCGCCACACACACACACACACACACACACACACACACACACACACACACACTCTTGTTCCTCTCATCCTTGGCCTTTCACGTTTGAGCAAAACCAATGGAAAAAAACCCCATAATCTCTGCATCGGAGAACAAAATAAATCTTGCAGAGCGAATGTTTTTCTTCTAAACATCCTAAGAATACAATGTCTTTTTGACCACTGACACCTTAAAAATTGAATTCTGGCCTAAGAACAGTGTTAGCTAGTTACTGGGTTGTACTTACAAATAAAGTAAAATTATTCTTCCCAATAGCACGACTTTATCTTAATCTTTTACGTCACAAGAAGGAGCTAGAACACCGTAGGAGATCTACAAGGACCTCCAAGAGATGCCACTGCTCCCCAGGTCTCAAGCTTCAAAAAATCCATAAATACTAAAAAGTGCCTAAACCTGAGTCAATCTGATGGTCATAAGCCAAACACAGAGTCACCCTAGAGCTGTTAAATATTTCATGAGGCTGCTGTGCACACCTTAATACTCTGCCCTTAGTAATGTCCCTCAACATTTGGCATCATTTCTGTCTGTAGGGCCAAAGGACACCTCAAAACGGTGAAAGCCCCACGAATTTGTTTATGCGAATTTGGAAATGGGACCTCTGAAAATGACGGGCAACGTCTCAGGACATTCTGAATATAATAATGATTCTTACATTCCGCTAAAAAGAACGTTCATCAAAATAGGTAATTTTCCTATTTTGTCTCCCCAAAACAAACAAACAAAAACTATTCAACATCTTAAACAGGTTGTGAACTATAAAGAGGACATAAACCCAGGAGCCTATTTTTACAGCAGAGCAAAAGTTTTGTGGATCCTCCACGGAGACAAAGGTGGGGAAATCCGGGAGGGGACCTGGAGCATCCCTGAGATGGGCTCCCCACGCGTGCCCGCGGCCAGCGCCAGGTCACCCGCCTGGAAGCGATCGCTGCCAGCGTGGGCGCCGCGGCGGCCCGGCCAGGAGGAAGGGCAGAGCCGAGCGGCGCGGCCAGCCGTCCCGCCCGCGTGCCCACCGTGCCCGCAGGACCCGCACTAGCGCGACTTCGGGGACGCGCGCTTCTGGCTTCGGATGCTGACGCGCGCGACCAAGCTAAGAACACAAAGAGCGGCTCCGCGTCGCCCCAGACTGGCCTCTGCAGGGGCAGGGCATCCTCGCACGACCCTTCGTCGCCGCGGCGCTGAGCCCGGCCGAGCCCGGCGGCCCGGGTACAAAGGCTCCGGCGCGGGGGGCGGGGGAGGAGCCGGCCCCGAGCCGACTCTGCAAGCAGGCTGCAGCCGGGGGCGCCGGCTGGGCGGTGTCTCCCGGGACCCGGCGCGGAGCCCCCGGGCGCGAGGAGGGACGAGGAGAGAGGGAAGGCGTCCAGGGCGCAGGGCGGCGACAGGGCGCGCCTGGGGACTCGCGCCACGCACTCACCTCCTGCCGCGGCTCCGGCGGCCGCCCGGCGCTGCCACGCTGGCTCTCACACCACCGGCTGCTCTCCCGCCGGCTCCCCGCCGCGCGCCCCTCGGAGCTTCAGCGCCGCGGCGTCTCCGGCCTCCGCCGCGGCAAGGCCCCGCCCCCCGCCGCGACAAGGCCACGCCCCCGCCGCGGCAAGGCCACGCCCCCCGGCCGCGCGGGCCGCGCCAGGAGGAGGTGGCTCGGTGAGTGCGGGGAGGAAAGCCGAGGCCACACGGGGCGCACGCCGCGCCCCGCTGCCGCCCCTCGGCGGGAGCCTGGTAATGAACGCCGCGCCGTTCCGGCCACGGCCACCAGGGCGCGCTGGCAGGACGCGGCTCCGAGAGCCGAGCCAGAGCGGTGGGCACTTCCTAAGGAGACGCGTAGGTGGAAGCGGCGGCGGAGCGAAGGGACATAATCTCCCCCCCCAACCGCCTGGCCACCAGGAGAATTTCCGGAACACAGAGCCGACCCACCCGATGCCACACACCTTGCCATGCTCACGTCTCCTTCAGTGGCCCCAGTGCAAACCGCCCAGAGTAGAGGAGCCCACGAAAAACAGGTATTGGGGGTGAGGGTGGGGGGGTTGTCTACACTCACAAAAAGGTCTTTTATAAAATTCCAGGGCCGGCCGAGTGGCTCAGTTGGTTAAGAGCTCGCTCAAGAGTGCGAGCTGAGCTCTGAGCAACAGCTGTTCGATGCCCAGCCCGAGCTGAGCAGCCGCTGAGCTGCCAACAGGTAGCAGGATGGCTCAGCTAAAAAAAAAAAAAAAAAAAAAATTCCACATCCCTTCCCTGTTGGCCATAATCTACCTTCGGCTGTTGTCTGTAAGCCTTAATGTTTGGGGATGTGTGACCCTTTGCTTGCAACAGATAACACGGAGTTTCCTGGGCGTCGTGAGCGGGATTTTCTAGGAGTCTATCACTGAAGCCTGAGAATCTGAATTTTAAACAGGCCCCAGGTGGCTCCTGGGCGCACGGAAGTGTGAGAGCCACTGCTAGGTTATACCTCCCTGAGAGATGCCACAAAACTAATGGCCCACAAGGTTCCCGTACCAGGAAACTCTAAAACAATGGTTTTTCACTGTGGCGGCACTGACCAGAAGGTTAGAATCATCTGGGAGCTTTTAGAATATTCAGATGCCAGGGCTCCACCTCTGAGTCCTGAGTCCAGATGTTCTTTTCGTTTGTTTGTTTTAAAGCTTCCCAGATAATTGTAACCCATGGCCAGGACTGAGAAGAGTTTTCCTAGAATCATCACTTTTGGAACCTCCCTAACTGGGAAATGAACCCATTCCTCTCAGCCCTCCCAAATCTCAACAACAAAAAAACAGGGACATATACATATTCCTAAGGGAATGCTGACAGCCAAAATGGTTTTCAACCCGAACAAAGACTCACCTTGAAAAAGGTGACCGAGCTATCTTATTACCACCTGAGCATGGGTCTCCTTAAATGCCAGACAATATCTTTATCAGCCCAAAACCATCTAACTGAGTTAGAAGATGACAATAATGATCCCTTTAGAGTTATATTCTACCATATTCCAAGTGATGTTTTCATTACCCGCTGTCAGACTGCCACCTGGTCAGTTCAAAAGCCGAGGGTGCATTGGACATCAGCCCTGGCTTTTCTGATGACGATTTGCATCACTTTGCTTTAATCTTCTAGTGACCTTAAGTGATCACATTCAGGTTTGGGCGCAGATACAGTAAATTCCCTTTATTGCTCCTTGCGGCTTTCCTGGTTATGTTTTTTGCCTTAAATTGGTGGACCATAACTTCCATCTCATTTGCCTCTAAGTAGATCTCCATTAGTACCTCTCATTTATCAGCAACTAATTAGTCAGTAGTGACTAAGCCAGTGATTCTTTTTATGGAACAGATCTCTATGTCTAGGTCTAAGACAGCTGGCTGAATTAACTACATCTTTACTGAGGAGGAATCAGTCCTTGTCAAGTTTCATGAGAACTTTTATGATGAAATATATTATTGCATATATAAATATTGGATGTACATTCCTTATAAAGTTTTCTTCTATTACCTCAAGTCTTCTCATCCAGAATATTTAGCCTAGTACATTGCCAGCCCTAAAAATTCAATTAGGGGGTCGGCCGAGTGGCACATTGGTTAAGAGTTGGCTTGGGAAGCCAGCTCTGAGCATCAACCAGGGCCCCGGTTGGGATCCCACATATGAGGGCCAGGGACGCTGCGCCCTCTACAGCTAAGATGGTGAACAACAGCTCCACCTGGAGCGGGGCTGCCTGGTGACAGCGTAGGCTGCAGTGGGGCTGGCCAGCAGCTGTGAGCCACCGAGAGCGGCTGTCCAATGGCCGGCAAGCAACTGCCTCACCTGGGAAGAGCCCAATGATAATACCAACATGGGCCGGTGAAGCGATGTGCTCCACAACTAGACTGAAGAACGAAAAAACAGCAACTTGTCTGTTCCCCTTTCCCGATTCCCCTACTCTGTTGCCCTCCCCCAATTCCTTAATAAAATCTTTTTTTTTTTTTTGAGGGCAGTGTTACTGGCCCTCATATGTGGGATCCGAACTGGGGCTGCTGGCTTCCCAAGCCAGCGCTTAACCACCGTGCCACTCTGCCGGCCCCCTTAATAAAATCTTTAAAAAAACAAACAAAAAAAAATTTCAATTGGACCGATTTTGATTAAATGATGTACAATGGGCTGTAGTGGTTGGTGGCAGTAGGCACCCATGTTTTACCTGTTCAGTATCCTTTTCCCTCACTTGTCAATGGCACGGGCCTTTCAAACAGGAACCTCCCTCCTATTTGCAAAGACTACAGCCTTGGTAGGACTGCCAATCAAAGTGATGTCCTCTCCAGCTCAAGGAGTTGACCTTGTATTACTTTTCTATTTGCTGCCTAACAATTTATCAAAACCTAATGAGTTAAAAACAACAGTTCTAAAGGTCAGAAATCTCACTGAGCTGCATTCCTTTCTGGAGACTCCAGGGAAGACCCTTTTTCTTGCCTTTTCCAACTTCTTAGGGGCTGCTTGCATTTCTCAGCTCATGACCCCCTTTCCATATCTCCCAAATCAGTAACACCTTTGTAATCCTGCTTCTGTAGTCACATCTCTTGGATCCAGCTGGGAAAGGTTCTAAGGACCTTTGTGATTTTATTGGCCCCATCCAAATAATTCAAGGTAATCTCTTACCTCAAGGGCCTTAATTTAATCATATCTGTAAAAGGCCCTTTTGCCATGTAAGGTAGTATTCACAGGTTCCAGGGATTAAGACATAAATGTCTTCGGGGCCACTTTTCTGCCTGCCACAGACGCCTAACCGCAGCTGGTTTATTACACTTTGTTCTGGAATGAACCAAGTGATGACCAAAGATTGAAAAGTATTGATGTGCACTTAGTGATGGCACCTGTCGTTCTTGGCACATAGATCTGTAGAGCTAGTTCCTGTCTGGCTCTTCAGTTTATCCTTCAATTCTGAGAATTGCCCCATAGCCTAGCACTTGCTAGAACTAAATGTTAAGACATCACAGAGCAACACCAGTGAAGTTATCAAAATTCTTGATTGCAAACAACAGAAACAGCCTCTATCAGTCTTAAGGAAAAGGGTCATTGATTGGAAAGATGTCAGTGTCTCACAGAATGAATGGTTAGAATCAGTGAAATCATATTGATTGACTTCCAGTCAATTTGGAAAACCTAGGAGCATAAATCACAGCAAAAATGTCACAGCAGAAAGAATGAGTGTAGTATATGTACCATACTCGGCTGAAGTTTTAAGAAATACGACCTTCAACTGACCCTTTGCAATACTTGCTCAAGATACAAAGTGTGGGGAAAGAGTTTCTAAATTGGAAGAATTTGACTTCTCACTCAGGCTAGCAAGGACAACAACCCCTCTGGTTTCTCTAATGTGATGTGGCTACTAAATTTCAAGGCTAGCACCATGGACATTTCCCCAAAGGAGACTGAGATGCCTATACAAAGAGGAGATAGGATGGTGGCTGGCAAAAAACTAGCAAATGTCCTAAGAGAAATTCAGAGCGCTATGAAGGAGGCAGAAGTCACACCTGTTTAGGAAAATCAGGAAAGACTAATTAGAAAATGAGTGTAGAACAGGGCTGTTGTATAGAAATAGAATTCAAGCCGTGTATATAATTTAAAATTTTCTAATAACCATAGTAAAAAGGTAAGGAACAAGTGAAAATAATTATATATTTTTTATTTAACCCACTATATCCAATGTATTATGATTTCAGCATGTAATAAAATGTTAGTGAGACGTTTTACATGCAATAAAATATTTAATGGAAAAAAATTTACATTTTCAATTTTTTAAATTTAAATTAAGTAAAATTAAAAATGTAGTTTCTCTTTGGCACCAGCCACATTTCAGGTGCTCAGTAGCCAGATATAGCTAGTAGCTACCATATTAGACAACACAGATCTAGAAGGGTATATCCATTTGGGTCCAACTGGAAAAGAAAAAAACAATAATTTGAACAGGCAAAGCTTTTAGAAAAAATCATTAACTAAAACAGGGTTTGCACTAATAAGGGTCTGACTAATAAGTCCAGAGAACTCTAAAGAATATAGGAATGGCAGATATATGGAGCAGCTGTTACTTTGTAGGGCTGAGACAGAGCATCTGAGGAAGAGCACCCCCATCTACCCACCCACCCCGAGGAATGAAATTGAAACTTCACTGGAAAGGGGGCTATGACTCCCTGAATGTCAGAGCAGTTGCTGTGGTGCTAGGAGAATTTGCTGGAAACCTGCCCTCTGAACCTTCTAAGGTGCCTGGGAAAGCTATTCACAGGTTGGTTTCTTTTTATTTTTATTTTTTTTATTTTTATTTTTTTTATTTTTTTGAGGGTAGTGTCACTGGCCCTCATATGTGGGACCCGAACCGGGGCCGCTGGCATCCCAAGCCAACTCTTAACCACTGTGCCACTCGGCCGGCCCCACAGGTTGGCTTCTCATTGGAGATACTCTGCTACAAAACTGCCCTGGGTGCCAAGGGAAATTGGTTGCTACTGGCTGCTGTACACCGAGGAAACTAGACATTGGGGAAGCCACATGCACTGCAGGAGCCAGACATGGGCCTGGAAGGGTGGATATTGTATAAAAGGAGAAATATTCCAACATGATCATAGGCCTAGAGGGAGAAGAGTCTGAAGCAGGAATGCAAGGGGATGAGTTTTGATTGGGGAATCATGTAGATGAGAGAGTAAGATAGAAATGCCATAAGATTGAAAGGTAGACCCAAGGGTCCATGGGTCTACCTCAGACTCAACAAGAATTCTATATAACATAATCTTCCCCAAACCAATCTGGTCACATTGCCTCCTCTTTAATAATGGACATAGTTCTTCAATAAGTCAATTGCATGAAAAAAGTGAGGAATTGCTCTAGATCAAAAGAACTTTCAGAGACCTAACAACCAAATGCCGGCCAGCTGCCTCCTCACCTTCTCCAGCCTCCTGTGCGCCCATCAGCACCATGATCAGGAAGGCCTCATCCTCTCCCTGGTTCGTCCTGGCTGTAATGTTCCCTGCATTACCCCCATACTTTGACGTTGACTTGGACACAGACATTTTCATTTACTTGGTGTCACAGGCTGAACTAAAGCCACCTGTTGCCCCAGAGTCAACAGCTGCCCTAGACCTCACTGGTCATGTAGACACGACTACTGCTGCCCTAGACCTCACTGGCCATGTAGACACGACCACTATGCTAGATCTCACTGGCGATGCAGAGACAACCACTGCTCTAGACTTCATTCGTAATGTAGAGTCGACCACCTACATTTATTTGGAGTATATGCAGACTTTCGAATTGTCTACTAATGTGGAATCAAACACCCCCAGCTTTGTCCAAGAAGCTACTGATGAGGCCATGGCAAATGTCACTGGTGATTATTCGGAAGAGCCCGTGACCAGAGGACCAGAAAATGAAGCAGATTATCCATTGGCTGTGACCTGTACTTTGCTAACCACAACTTTCCGAGAAGATTGTGAGCTTCTGAACATTCCATCATAGGAGTTTGAATAATTGTAAAAGACTACTGAGGCATAGGGTGCACCCAGCTGAGGATAGACAGAGTGGAGAGAATTGTCCACAGGCTGAGGAGGCACATTTCTTAATCATGTCCCCTTTAATATGGGATCAATAAAAGTTCATTTGAAATTTAAAAAAAAAAATGTGAGGAATTGCTCTAGATCAAAAGAACTTTCAGAGACCTAACAACCAAATGCAATCTTTAGCCTTGCTTAGATCTTGACTGAAACAAACGAACTGGAAAAAGACAGTTTTGAGACAAGAAGGGGACTTTGAACATGGATAAGTAGATGTTAACAAGGAATTATTGTAATTTTTCTTGGTATAATAATGGCAGTGTGTTTATGAAAGAAAATGTCCATATTTTTCTGAGATGCACATCAAAGAATGTAAGGATAATATCTTAGACATGAAGCCTAAGATTTGCTTTAAAATACTTCAGTATCCACAGCAAACACAATAAAAATAAATGAAATAAGTGTGGTAAAATCTTAATAAATGTTGAATCTAGATGATGGATATGTACAGGTTCGTTTTACAATTTTACTTATTTATATGAATGTTTAAACATTTTCATAATAAAAGTGGAAAGAAAAAACGTCAAGACTAGTTGGCTTTATAGCTCCATTCTAGCTAAATTTTGAAGAATAAATACTCCTGAAACTATTTAAATAGCTATGGCCCCATAAAAAGATGAAAACTCCCCAGTTAATTTTAAGAAGGTAGCATAGCTTTTGAAACTTTTTTTTGTGATGTATAATATGCATGAAGAAAAGTTTAGCTGTTAAATGTATAGTTTGAGGACTGGCCGAGTGGCGCATTGGTTAAGAGCTGTCTTGGGAAGCCAGCTCTGAACAGCAGGGCCAGGGATCAGACCCCACATATGAGGGCCAGTGACACTGCCCTCTACAGCTAAGATGGTGAACAGATCTACCTGGAGCTGGGCTGCCATGAGTTGCAGGCGGCAGCGTATATAGGCTGCAGCCCCTGCTGCAGTGGGCTGCCAAAAGCTACAGTGAGTGGCCGGCAGCCAGTATGAGCGGCTGGCATCCAGTGTGAGCTGCCAAGAGCCGCCATGAGTGGCCGTCCAGAGGCCAGCAATGGATCTGCCTCATCCGGGAAGAGCACAATGATACCACCAACATGGGCCAGTGAAGCAATGTCCTCCACAAAACTATTCTCCTCCCAATTCCCCAATAAAATCGTAAAAAAAAAAAAAAAATGTATAGCTTGAAAAATTTTTGCATATTGAACACACTTGAGCACAGAGATTTTTAAAAAAAACAATATTATGAACACCCCAGAAACCTCTCTTGTGCCCGTTTCTAGACTGTATCGCTGGCTGAAGGTATCTATTATGCTGAAACCAAACTCTGATTTTAAAAACTAGTGCAAAAAATGAAAACTACAGAATAATTTCACATATATCAAGACAAATTTTCTAAGTAAAATACTAGGAAATGGAATCTAGAAATATATTTTAATATCTACACAATCATACACAGACTCATATATTAATTGTTCACACTATTTTTTGCACTCCCCTGTGTTCTTGCTGAAGTACATACTTTGCTAGTAGTTCTTTCAGTAAGGGATTGTGAATAATGAATAATTTTGGCTCTTTTATGTTTTAAAGTGTTTTTATTTTACCCCTACACTTTAAAGAGAGTTTGGCTGGTTAGTGAATTCCAGATTTATAGTTGTTTTCCCTCAGCATTTTCAGTATATTACACCATCGCCTTCTGACATCTATTAATAATAAAAGATCCACTATAATTTTGTCATTTGTTTGTATGTAATCCATTTTCTCTCTTCTGTAGATTATATTTTCCTTTCTTGCTTAGTGCTTGGCAGTTTTGCTACAGCATTCCTAGGTATAGATTTATTTTGTTGCTAATCAGATTTTTTAATGAAAGATTTCATGTGTTTCTTCATTTCTGGAAAGTTATCAGTCATTTTATTTTCAAACATCATCTTTCTTTTCTCCATTCTCCCTATTTTCTTCTGCAACTTCATTATTTCCGAACTTCTCATTCTATCCTCCATTATCTTAACTTCTTTCATAATTTCCTCCTTTATCTTACTGCGCTGTGATCTAGAAGCTTCACTCTCTGTGCTGTCTTCCAACTCATTAATCCTCTCTCTTCAGCTATATCCAGTATACCACTGAGGTAATTTATTAAGGTTTATTATTATTATTTTATTTTAAATGACAATGTTTTTTACTTCCAAAGTTGCTAACTTATTCTTTTTCAAATCTTCCAGTTCTTGTTTCATAGATGTTACTTCCTTCCTTATGCCTTTGAGCTGTTAATATATTATTTATAGGTTCTCGGAGATTGATCTCTATATCCTCAAATATAAATTTTTCCATTTATTGAATTTACCAACTTTTTTTTTATGATACTGAACTTTTTCATGTGCTTAAAATATTCTTAAGAGCTGTTCTTGCTTGGAGTTCTCCTTCAGATACACCCTTTGTTTTCATATGATTTTTATTTGCCTCAGCCTTGTCCCAGATGGGTTTCACAGGGCCAAACCAGGTCTTACATTAGCAGATCAGTTGGAACTTTTACTCCATATAATGGTTTTATTTTGGACCTTATATGCATATTTATGGGCTCATTTCCTATGTTCCGTGGTGCCTCTGCTTCTTTACTTTTTGTCTATAAATTCAATGTTCTCAAAAGCAACATCCACATCCAAAATATTATTATAAACTGCATATGCCATTTAAGAAGAAGGAGTTATGTTTTTAGGATAATCAACTTGAGGATAAATGACCAAAGACCTATGAACCAGAGGAGGGATAATAACATCAGGCATCTCCTGGCTCTCTACAAACCTCTTCTCACTGTCATATTGTATGTTTATAAATGAATCTGTAGTGTCATGTTTCCATTTTGCAATCCCCTTATAATATCTCCATTCCAGATCCCTTAGATCCATGAATTGTTTTCCTGAAAAGAATTGCATTTTCAAAGAATTACCTGGTGGTGTCATTTAACCTTCAGTTATTCAGAGATACTTGATGATAGAATAAAGCTTTGATGAACTTGAGTCTCCTCCCTTCTATTTCTGAAGCGTTATAAACTAAGAGGGAACCTATGGTGTCCACCTCATCTAAAGCCCTCCTCTAAATATTGAATGGGTCTGGCTAACGGGGCTGGAGTGTGCCCTGCAGGGCCATAGCAGGTAGAGATAGTGTCTCATGTGGTGCTTTGATAATAAGACTGTGCAAATGAGAGGCCTGCAAAGAGAGAGAAGAAAAGGATTCTAATGACTGGTTAAAACAAGAAGGAAGATTGATCAGAAGTACATAGATTGGTGTCATTTCTTCCAAGATGCTGCTTTAAGTCCTGAGTATGTAAGAGCAGTGGGTCAGCTAGAATCTGGCTGTTTTCCCTACTCTTTCAAGACCTACCAGTGTGGAGTGTCATTATTAGTTGCAATTCCCTCAAGGAGCTAATGAACCACAGACAAGATACGCTGCATATTCCCCTACTCAGCAGCCATCTCCCTTTCCCTTCATTTCGTTTCATGTCTAAAAAAATTATAAACCTAAAAACAAAAAACACAAGGCCTAAGGCAGGCCAAACAGCCAAGATGAGTTTGAGGAGTATAAAGAGAATAATGAGTAAGCAAACAAGCAGGAGGGCTGGTCTATTTTTCCGGGGCGACTTCACCATCCTTCCTATTTGGTGGCATTTGAGCAGGTCACCTATGGCCCTGATACTGCTCCTGTTCCATTATTCAGTGAACACTTGAGTAACTTCAAGAAAAAAATAGTTATGGGTGCTTTAAAGTCCTCTATTTCCCGTTGCCATTGCAGGCAACAGGAGCGTCAGACATGAACCCCAGAACTGCAAAATTCCTATGGGTCAGTATTTGACTATTCCAGCTATAAAAATATAGGTAAATTTTGCAGTAAGATTTCCACTCGTTTTCTCCCACATGGCCTTATCCATTTAGATTACCTGGATCAACTAATAAATATTCAGGAACTCTGTCTTCAAAGTCAAGCTTTTCTGGCTTGACATGGGGAATGGCCAGGTTGGTGTTCTGAATCTTCTTTGTGGTGTCCCAAGAGTTGGAGGGATCAGTGTGAATCTCGGACGGAAAAGTGTATGACGGAGGAGGGATCCCATATTTGGCTAGTCTCCGCTGGGATATGGAGAGTCTGTCTACTGGAGCCAGTGAGCAGGACAGTAAGCTGCAGTGTAGGAGTTCAGTCATGGCTTCTGGGCTCCGCTGCTCTTTTCTAACTGTCTTGCCCATGAAAGCAGGCTGGGGATCTCTCACACTAGGTCCGCTGGGGACTGGCATGGCATTCCAGTTTTGACCAAGTATTTTCTGTGCTTCACTAGGGGAAATACTGTAAATTTTTAGGAGATTTGATTTCTTGCTCTCCTTATTAAAATTCTCAACAAATGCATATAATTCTGGGATCTGTGGGGGTCAAAAAAAAAGAGAAGTCATGAGATTGATGAAAGCGTAACCATCTGGCAGACTCACAAACCCTAAAGCAAACAGGATAACAAAGAACCGTGCAAACAGAAGCACCTCTCTTTGGAAGAGATGATTGCCTGACTAACTCAAGTCAATAGTGGCAATGTGGAACAGAGACCAGATGGTCAAGTCTCATTCGTTCTCCAAAAGAGATATTATTTAGACACATCACTTAACAGCCTGCATTATAAAATGAGCCTGTTCGACTGGGATTCTAAAGTCTTTAAGATCTTTCCAACTCGAAAATTCTGTGAGTTACCCTAGAGAGAGACAGCTGTGGAGGTTTGCAATGTTTGTTTTGAGTAAAGCGGAAGAAAGGGAGCCAGATAATCTAGATATCAAAGCTTCATCCTGGTGCCCACAGGTGATGGAATGTTCAGGAACAGTGCAGAGGATGCTATAATTATCCTTATTCCCTGGAATAGTTTACCAAGGCAAAAAGTTACATTTGTGGAGTGTTTGGGAATAGTTGTTGGCAGAAAAGATGATAAATGTTTCCTCAGAGTCCCCTGCCCTATCTAAAATCCTATATGGAAGGAATAAAATCTTATTTTCTAGAGCATTCTGCCTACTAATCCCATTATTCCTAAGAAGCTTCTTAGGTCATTAAATTGGAAGGCCAAAGGGGCCCAAGTGAGAGCCCAAAGTTGAGTCATTTAGCCCAGTGCAATTTCTCTTCAAATCTAGTCGGTTCTATGGCAAGAGCACCAAGTTCGGAAGTGGGCTACGATTATTGGTCTATGGCTCTTTCCAAACGCATTACTGTTATTCCTGGAAACAATTTAGCACTCGTGCTCCCACCCACAGAGGAGCTGCATTTTGCTGTGCTAAGAAAGGGTAAGTCAGTGAAGTGAAAAGTTTGTGTTCCCTATACCCCACCAGGCATGCCCCTGGGTACTCAGTAGTTTGAATTTTTACAATTCTTAAACATACAGTTTCCTGTGTGCAATATTACAGACATACCGAACACCTGGGAGACTCGGTTGCCATGTCCTCTGGACTTGGATCAGTGTCTCTGTTGAAGAGCGTTGTGCTGGGATTCTATTCTCTTAATTCCTAAAAAATCAATATAAGGGAATAGGAAATGAAAGATCAAAAGTCAGATAAAATATAAAGGGGGTAATAACACTTTCTAGATCTTCTCATCTTTGTAAGTGGGACATTTTTTACATTTTATACCATTTAAATTTTTCTTTTGTTTTCTCCTTACTCTAGGTCTGTCAAATTAATCACGTTACCACCAAATATTTTCTCTGAAACACCTCAAATTCTTATATGAGATGTATGTTTAGGTGTTTAATACCAGTTCAAAGAATCCTGTATAGATTTTTTTTGTCTTAAAATATTTTGATTATTTAGATTAACTTTCATCTAAAGAAAGACGCACCTACCTTCTTATGCAGGAAAAGTAGTTTTTGTTTTTTGTAAGATTTTATTGGGGGAATTGGGGGAGGGAACAGGGTTGGAAAAGTAGTTTTTATTCAGAAGAAAAAGGCTAACAACAATTAATGTTTTGAAGTTATTTGCTTTGGGCTAGTAGGCATTTTACAGATGGAGTTTTGTTTAATCCCCTTCCAGGGGATTAAAAATGGCCACAGAGTTTATACAATTGGTCTCATCAATAAGTGGCTCTAAGCCTGCTCACACATTTGATTCTGGGCTTGGCTTTGACTGACAACATGCAGTGTAAGTGACATTGTATGAGTGCCACAGCGAGGCATTAAGGAGCTTTGCAGCTTTCACTTCGCACTCTTGGAAGCCTGAGCTGCCATGTAACGAGACCCGGCTACCCTTCTGCGGAGACCATAGGGAGTTGAGCGCCAGCCCCAAGCACCAGGCATGTAAATGAGGCCATTTGGATCACCCAGTCCCATCCAAGCCTCTAGACGACTACAGCTGCACGAGCAATCCCACATGATTCCAAATAGAGAAGAAGAACAACCCAGCTGAGCCAGCCACTGCAAAATTATGGCAAGTAAGGAAATATAGTTGTTTTAAGACACCTAAATTTTGAGTGGATCGTGATATAGCAATAAATAACAGATAGGGCCTGCCGAGTGGCGCATTGGTTAAGCGCTGGTTTTGGGATGCCAGCGGCCCCGGTTCGGATCCCACATGAGGCCAGTGACACTGCCCTCTACAGCTAACAACAGCTCCACCTGGAGCTGGGCTGTGCGAGCCCCGGCGACCGTGTTGGCTGCAGCCCCTGCTGCAGTGGGCTGCTATAATCTACAGTGAGTGCCGGCAGCCAGCATGAGTGGCCAATAGCTGCGGTGAGCAACATCCAGAGGCCAGCGACTGATCTGCCTCACCCGGGAAGAGCGCAATGATGACACCAACATGGGCCAGTGAAGCAACGTCCTCCGCAACAAGACTGAAGAAAAGACAGCAACTTGTCTGATCCCCTTCCCCGATTCCCCAACACTGTTCCCCTCCCCCAGTTCCCCAATAAAATCTTTTAAAAAATAAATAAATAACAGATAAACCCCACAATACTTCACATTCTTGGTTTAATTTATTCCAGTGAAACCTCTGTTGGTAGGTAGTGGAATGTATGAGGGAAGTAACTTCCTGAGTACCACTGTATCCTGATTGGTTGCTGTGGGAACTGGGATGAATGTCAGAGATGAACCAAAAACACTATTTGGGGTGAAGTAAAAACAATTAGGTTCTTCTTCCTTCCCAAGCAAAGTAGAAAAACCCAGAATGAATATATATCTATATATTTGAGCATATATTTATTCTGGGATATCTATTTATATAATCTATTATTTGATACATATTTATATCCAAATATATTATTGTCACTACTGAGTCCACCGTATCAACATATAGGACAAAAAAAGCAATATAATGCAGCATGCCTACCCTGTTTGTTACATTTGGGCAGTGGCTTCACAGACAGTTGGTTTTATCTAAATAGGCATTTATATACTTGTCACTATTGAATACTTGGAGCAAGTCTCCAAAGATGCACCTTTCCATTCCTGCCCTAAAGGAGCTTACCCACTGCAAAAGAGTAATGATCACACAATCCATTTATAATGGCCATGTTAAGGTGTGGTTTTAACAGTATTGCTTTATCTTATTCATACCGTTAAATCCATTCTCTTTTGCCCAGGGATCCTGACCTTAACTATTGTGCCACTAGGTGGCGCTCATCTGCTAATTCCTACGACCTTTTTCTCTAACAATGCTTTCTCCCCCTACCTCTCCGTCATTTCTTCCTACCTCTCTTCCTGGGGAAGACACATGTGTGGACAGACTTTCAGAGACAGTTCTCTTATTTCTAGAGCAATGGCCTTTGTCCTTGCTCCTCTCCAGCTGTTCCTTCAGTATGGACACCTGGGTGTTTATTTTAGTCTGCAGCCTGGGGAAGCAGGTGAGACTTCATGGGAACCTGAGGATTTGTCTGGACTCCGCTAGCTCTTGCCTGGTCAATCATCAAAGTGCCTAGTGAGCTTTCTTGGCCGATATATCTGGATTCTTTAGCCTTGGAGCCTCTCTGGCTGCCCATAGGATCCATTTGCCTGGCGTAGCGGCTGTCACAAAGAAGTTTATAGTCCTTCTGTTCGGGTTGTCAGCAGTTGAATATAACACGATTGATTAGGGAATACAATTTGCTACTATTTGTTATAACACAATCAGAATTGGAGCATGGGGCAATCAGATTCAGCACCCCTGAGAAGTAAAGAAATCTGTGGCATTTCCCAAAACAGTGGCTGTTTACCAACTCAGTGGATGAGGAAGGTGACAGCATCGCCTCAGGGAGTGGGTGGTGGAAGGCAGCTCAACCTTCCTGCAGGTGCGTGTGCACTAAGAGAGCTCATCACTCGTGAGCAGATATTAGACGCAGAGGCCAGCTTGCTTTCTGATGTGTGGATTTTATGGCTGTACACCCTTAACTATTAAAAATGGCCTTTATTATTGAAATTTTTGTAGGAAAAAATGAACATTATACTAGAGTATATGAAACTCAATTTCCTCTTTGAAATGATTGCTTTCCTTAAGAGTGTAATTATGTTAGTATATTGCTAATTTAATACAAGACTACTCTTTTTATATAATTACTAGGCTTTGTTTTTTAGAATAGCTTTAGGTTTACCAAAAAAAAAAAAATTAGTTGGAAAGTACAGTGTTCACACATGCCCCTTCACACCATCATACACACAGCTCCCCTATTGAGTTGCTGTGATACATTTGTTATAACTGATGAACCAACATGGATACATTATTAATACCTAGTTTCCATTAGGGTTCAGTCTTTGTGTTGTATATTCTGTGAGTATTGACAAATGTATAATGATATGCATCCACCATTACATAACATACAGAACAGTTTCAGTGCCCTAAAAATCCCCTGAGCTCCACCTTATTTTCTGTAAACCTCACTGGATTTCTCTTCCTAAAAGAGCATTCGCTTCAAGATTTGCTCTTGTTAAAACCGGCCATGGTTTCCCCTGGCCCACACAGTACAAGCTCATTAACCTAGTGTCAGGGCTTCTCAGTCCAGCCACAGGCTGTAACTCCGCCTGTATCCCCAACTCCTTCCCTTTTAAGTGATTCTGCACCTGCCACGGGTGTTTTCGGACATTCCCCACACATGGCCCCTATTTCCTGTTTATGCCGTTCTCGCACCAGGAAGGCGTCCGGTGCCCTTCTCAGACCTGCAGTCTCGCGCTCAAAACCCATCTCGGGCTGTTTCCAGGACATTCTCGGTTTCCTCAAGGTAGCCATCTCCCACTTCTCTGAGCCGCCCTGACCGTGTCCCGGTGTCTCTTCAACACCATTTATCGTTTTCCATCTTGTTTAGTTGTACTTGCTTTTTATCTCCCCCAGTTGAGCATAGTAGATAAGAAAACACGCTCTAAAATCAAAGCCATGACCGTTGACCTCAGTATTCAGTATACACACATGTAACGTGGGGATGATAAATATGGCATCGAATACCTAGAGTTGTGAGAGAATTAAGTGAGCTAATTCCTGTAGAGTGTTTACGAGATGGCCTGGCCCCTAGGAAGTGCTCTCATAAGCGTTAGCTGTTTACTGCCACTACTGCCACCTGCCCTTTTCCACGGTTTCACTTGCCACAGTTTCAGTTACCTGTAGTCAACCGCAGTCCAAAAATATTAAATGGAAAATTCCAGAAATAAACAATACATACGTTTTAAATTGCATGCTGTTCTGAGTAATGTGATGAAATCTCACGCCGTCCCGCTCTGTCCTGCCCGGATGTGAAAACTGTGAGAGTGTCACAGTGCTTGTGTTCAAATAACCCTTATTTTAGTAATGGCTCCAAAGCGCTAAAAGAGGGGTGATGCTGGCAATTGCGATATGCCAAAGAGAAGCCATAAAGTGCTTCCTTTGAGTGAAAAGGTGTGTAGGTATAGGAAAAAGCAGGAAAACACAGCCTATGTAGGGTTCCATACGATCTCCAGTTCCTGACCGCCAACTGGGAATGTGCCCCCTTGGGATAAGGGGGATCACTGTATTTTCAACAGTGGGAATGGCTACCTTTGCTTGCTTCTAGTTGGCTTGGTGGAGACAGCAGCACCTGGCCTATAGGATGGAATCCCAAAGGGAAGGAGCCAGGCTCCCCAAGATAGAATCCCAGAGAAGGGGTACACTGTTCCACTCAGCAACCTGAAGGAGGAAGGACAGATTTCCTTGGTGTTTATTATAATTCCAACGGTGCCCACGGATCTCTGCACCCACAACCATTTCTACTTCACTTCCTGTGGTACCTAAGAAAACCCCTGCAGCCGTAGTGCAGGGTATTTCCCCCAGCTTGTCTCTGGGGAACTGGTGAGTGTGCTTAATGAGACCCTAGGCCAGTCTGGAAGCGCTGGCTGGAGTCACCAGCCTTCCTCTGAGTGCCATCCACAACACCAGTGTCCCCAGGGTGCCCTGCGCCTGACATAAGGCAGCACATAGAGAGAGAAGGAAGAAACGATGCTGGGTGGGTGGACCAGAAACAGTAGTTCCATCTCACGGAATTGCCCTCGAAAGCTGCCTGTACATACTGGCCCAAGCTCTTCGAGGCCCCACGAGCTGTGCCTCCTCAGGGCCTTCAATGATTGATGGGTGGTGGCCTTAGTGATGGCATTGAGATTGACAGGGCTCTGGGCAGGGAGAGGGGGGCACAGCTGGCAGCACAGGGTGGAAGCCAGTTTGATCCGTTCATTTATTTCCACCATTCCATTTTTGCCCAAGAGAGACAGCGTGTCCCTGTGCGTTGGTTCTGGAAAAGGGAAGGAAACTCTCTACCATTCTTTGATCTCTGCATTTAGATTCTCACCTCTACAGGGTTGTACACTCTTAAGGCTCGATGTGGGGAGACGGAGGAGAAAGGACGCCAGGCGTGGTGGGAACAGACACAAGTCAGGGCCAAGCGTCCATGGGAACTTGGTGGGGAAGGGAAACGACACAGAATATAGGGAGAGGGCAGAGCCGTTAGTGGAGCCCCAAGGGAAGCGGGAGATTGTCCAGGCTCAGCCACGACCTGCTGGTAGGAGGTGAAAGTCTCCCAGCCACCATCTCATCTCTCAGCTCTGGCCTTCCCTGTCTCTCTGCCCGCTGCCCACAAGCCCACAGGTTTTATTTTCACTATTCTGTGCTCTCATTATGCCCATGAGTATATCCATCACTGCACTTACCACCTGCTTTACAGTGATTTATGTTGCCATTTCTTTTGATGAATCTGTGTGCCTGGGGGCAGGGGCTGGGTCCCATTTATTCAAGAGCCCCATGGCCTCAGCTGGCAGCCAACACATGCTGATGCTTAGTAGGTGCTGAGTAAATGAGTACCTGTGCATTGTGACATAGAGACATATGGCTATGTGACACTATGGGTCAGGGGGTTATCTTCCCACATGAGGGGAAATGGGTGGAGGGGAGAGGATAAAAAGATAAATATTAAAGTGAATGGTAAATAGCTGAATGGTGAATATGATATCTAATCAGATAAGTTTTTCCTTCTATAGATATGGGCAAGATACAAAAAAGAAATCAAGGCAGTTAAATAAATAGGAGACAGACCTGTGCGCCCTACACCTGCCCAGATGATCCAGTTGGAAGTGGATGGGGGGCAGTGTGGCCAAGCCGACTCTCCATGTGAGCCAAGCCGCCATGCTCTGGACTCTGCCCCACTCTTAAATGGCTTCCTCCTCGGGAGGTTCTTGCGGCAACCATTAAACACTTTTCCAAAACAATCATTTTCCCAGAATGGACTCTGTTGGTGTTATTAGTCAAACCACTAAGTAACTTCCTTGATTGCTGGAGTCTAGCTCAGGCACCACTGCTTTAGCCAGCAGAACCAGGGGACCTGGAGGGTCCACAAGTCATTTTTATCCTAATGCCTTTGAACCAGAGTCTTCTCAGATAGAAGGACCAAGTTTGACATCTCAGGGAGACAAAAGGAGGGGACAAGTCTTGGACGGCCCTTCCTTCTTTGAATGGCCATCTAAGGTGGCACAGGGCCCCCTGCCTTTCTCAAGAGATATGTTTTGTTTTGTGGTAAAACACACATAAAGTTTACCATTTTAACCATTTTTAACTGTACAGGTCCGTGGCTGGGAGTCCCCGAGATATTTTTAGTATTTCAGAACACCTAAAGGAAATCATAGACAACACTTGGAGAGTTACAACTGCCAAGTACACTGCCCTGGCCTTCGAGTTCTGTCATCTCGAGTTCTGTCATCTCGGGGTGGTAACCTGGGTATCTCATGCTGATCAGAAACCTGACACCATGGAGGGTGTTCAGGAAAAACAAATGAGGGCACGAATTATCATTTAAAACAACCAGGTTCTTCCAGAAAGAAATACCTTGCTACTCAAGGGTGGTCTGTGGAGCAGCAGTGTGGCACTCACATGGGCCTTGGCTGGATGTTCAGAGCCCCAAGCCCCACCCCCAACCTCTGGGGTCAGGTCTGTCTTAACCAGATCCCCAATGACTTCTTTACACCCTAAGACTTAAGAAGAACCTCTTCAATAAGAGGAATCTATGGAGAACAGTAAGCGGGTACTTGATAGTGAACAGCTTGGGAATTACTCATTTATGAAAGTAAAACCATGAAGTAACCCACTAAGTGTCAAAGAAATCAGCGTTTTAAGCTGGGGGCCTATTACTGGTCCAGAGCCCTTGCATCCAGGAAGGTTGAATTCCACGCCACCATAGTGAGAATCCTGAGAATCTTAGCCTTCAACGAAGATTTGGCAGGAGAGCCAGCAAGGAAGTTGATATCACACATCCCAGTGACTTAACTCCCCACATGGTCTGTGCATCCCAAAGGCCCAAAGGGGCTGAGGGCAGGGTGGACCCCCAAGCCCCACTCCCCTCTCCCTCTGAAGTCTGGTGTCGCCCACCCGGGCCCAGGGGTTCGGCTGTTACTCCTCAAATTAAGGCAGGTTTCTCTCCCTACCCAGGAATTCTCCTACGAGCTAATCAGTTAAGAGAATACAGTTTCTCCATATGGTTGTAGTTCTTTTCCAAATTACTGTGGTCCTTTGAAAGAAATTTCAGCAAATTTCCCCCAGATTTTAATACAGGGCAAGTAACTCCTGTAATTGTGTGAAATCCCATTTCTTGCTTCAATTGATAATCCATGAGTAAAAAGGATCAGAAATACACTGTATCTAAGTTTAACACTGTTTATGTGCAGTTAGGCCATCAAATGTCTCCAGATTCTGAGACGGTTCTGCAGAAGGGAAGCAAGCTCAGAAGTTACCTAACCTGTGCTAGGTTGTCAGGCTACAAAATGACAGAACCCATGGCTCAAATCCAGGTGTATCTCATCCCAGACGTACACCTTTGCACGCCAGCATCCCAGGAACTGCATCAGGCTGACTGCATTTGTTTAGTAATTGCTCCGGGTTGATGCCACCTCCTTGGCCCAGGTCATGCCCGCTCTGAGACACAAATGGGACACCGACAGTTACAGGTTTTGCAGGCTGCGAGGGGCCTTACAGCTGTTAGATGGCATGGGAACACCAGGCAGCTTAACATCAGAGGCTTTTGCATTTCCTGATCTCTCAGGCATCAACACAGGACAAGAAAGGCCGTTGTTTAAAGGTATTTCCTGCTGAGTGAAACCTAGGAAGAAGTACTGGAAATCTTGGGGACATGTGATTTGGTTGGGATTTTTCCAACCCCACTCCGCCCTTTCCTCGTTGAGAAGAAAATCCTTCCTGTGGGTCCAGAGGGCAGGGAGATGTTCTGTAGCAGTGCTGCCCAGCAGCACCTTGTCCCCATACTCCCCGAATTCTTCACAGCACCTGCGCCATCCAATCAGCATCTTGTATTGAAGAGAGGGCTAATCATGATAATCCATTGGCTCTGTCTCTGTGGGAAGCTCCCTCCCACAGCAGCTGTCATTCTACATGTCACACAGGGGCACTGAAGTGACCTCTCACAGGACACCTGGGATCTATCTGTAGTAGAGCTTGGATGAATAGGATGCAGACCAGACACAACACAATATGGCTGATGGCTATAGGAGTCATGTTGCCAAAAAATACTTACGGTGTGCCTGGTGTTACATGACCATCCAAATGATGGAGTTCATGTCTTCAGGAAATTTCACCAGAACACCAGTGCAAGTGTTGCTCGCGTGATTAGCCAAGAGCCACAGAATCAAGGCCCTGTGGAGGTCGGGGTTAATGGTCTTAATGCGGAGTCCATCGAAGCCTTCCTCACACCGGCCCCTCCCCAGGTCCCCTTGGGCTTCTGCAGCAGCTTCCCCGCTGGCCCATCGGGCCTTCTCCACGCTCCACAGGGCAGCCTGGCTGACACTTCTAAATGCACCTGATGACTCCCTTGTGAAAACCTTCGTGGTTCCCAACACCTGCATCACCTGGAGGAAGCCCATGTCCCAGGCTGGCCGTCTTCCATCCCGTCTGCTGCCCCTTGTGTGCCTGGTATTTTCTGAGTGTTCACCTTCCAATCCTTTTTTGTTCATTCTCTTCCCTCTTCTCTACATCTCTTACGGCTTTTAAGACTCGGCTCACGTGTCATAACCTCTCAAATACCTTTTTAGAAGTGCACTGTCTTGGTTCTCACTGTGACGTGCAATGTGGCCTAACTGCTTCAGGTACGGGCTGGAGCCACAGCGTGGGTTGTTATTCTGACCTGGCCATATACTGTGTTACCTTAGTCAACTATTTTATCCACGCTGTGCATTCTCATCGATGAAAAAGACAGTAGTCAGCCCTACCTCACTGGGTTAAGATTTAATTAGGACAGATCCTGGCAAGTAGCAAGTCTGCAGTAAATGTTAGCTATCAGCAAAACTTAACATATTCTCTTCACTGGTGTCTGTCTCCTTTGTCAACTCTAAGATCTTTGACGTCAGGGACTGACTATCCCTGGTCATCTGTAAAACCTCAAGGCAAGTGGAGAGCAGGTGCTTACCAATATGCCTGGAGTGAACAGCTAAGAACCTTTTCAGAGATGAACATAAAGCTTACATGACAGATTTGTAAAAAGCATTCCAGGTAGGGATGATGACATGAGACGGTAAGAAAGAAATCTGTGTGGGAGGCTTGAGAAGCAGCTTCGATAAAACAATGACCCTTATAGTGAAACAGGGAGCAAGAGAAAGCTGAAGAAGAAAGGGTAGGATGAGGCCTCTGGAGCCAAGAGCAATCGGAAACAGTTCTGTCCAAGGGCCCCCTGGAGAACGTGGCAACTGACACACTGGACGCAACAGACTCAGGAGAAAATTCTGGAGCAGGGAGGCTGGTTAGAAAAATACGGCATTTGTTTGTAAGCAGCTACAACAGCTACTATTCCCAAAGCCTTCTTCCTTAAAAAAAAAAAAGGCAATTTTATGATCACAAAGAGGCCACATTTTTTTTTTTATTGACAACAATCTCTACATACATTCATTATTGCACAAATTATAAGCGGATTGACAATTATATTAATACAGACTCATGAGGGTAAAGCTACTGCTATCTATAGGTTTTGGTGCATTTTGTGCCAGGCATTTTAGTAAATATGACAAACATCAAGGAACTCAGCTACCTCAATTCATAAGAATCAGCTTTCAGAAAAGGCTTGCATGTCATCTAATAAAACACTTATAAAAATATGTGAAACCCAGGAAAATAAAAAACTAAATGACAAAAAGAATACTGTTAAAGAAAAATTGGTGATAAAAAGTTTAGGTTAAAATATTAGGTTTAAAAATTTTAGCAACTGGACTTAGGATCCAGAAAGTATATGCATATTGGGAATTTTAAGGAAAGACCCCTAATCTCTGCTCCCAAATGCTACTACATTCCAAACAGGCATCTCTGGGTTGCTACAATATCTTCCCTGCTAGTATAAACCCTGCTTCCTAGTTCAGAAGAGACATAGTAATTCACATAAATGGGTTTTAAAGTAAGATTCTTCTTACTCAAAATAAATGTATGATCTCCATCAAATTACACAGAAATCTTACTGAAATGTCAGAGAAGGCAGACCCATTTCCTCTCACGCCTGCCTCAGAGCACCAGGCTGGTGTTGCACCTGCATTGAGCCGTCCCCACCCTGCCGTTTGCAGGTGGAAACAAGCCCTTCTCTTCCCCTGGGGTTTTGCTTCCTTAGGTATACAATTGAGGGGGTGGACCAGATGGCTTCTAAGAGACCTTACAAATAAAAAGATCAGCTTGAGATCCCACCTTGGGTAGATGCTTAGGATCGCAAAAGAAATGGACGAAAAATGGTGGGTGAAGTATTTACCTTTAGATGCCATCACTTAGAACCACTGTACAGCCGTTCTAGGAAATCTGTTTGACACTTTCAACTAATGGCTGGTGCTACTAAAGGGTAAGTAAATGAGGCATCTGACAATGAAATTTTGGATAAAAATGTATAAAGGCCATTCTAAGTTTGGAAAGGAAAACAGTGTACCACCATGTCACATTGGCCATCAGGACTTTCTGCCTCTGAATTTTAAGAACCATCAATTTGGCCTGGAGATGCACGTTCATGCCATTCAACAGGTATCTACAGAGTGCAGCACACCTATTAAGAAAGGGTTTCTGGGCCGGCCGAGTGGCGCGGTGGTTGAGCACTGGCTTGGGAAGCCAGTGACCCCGGTTCGGGTCCCACATGTGAGGGCCAGTGACATTGCCCTCAAAAAAAAAAAAAACACAAAAAAACAAGAAAGGGTTTCCCGACATCCTTGCAGGCAGGCCCCTTCCATGAAACTGGTTCTAACAGAAAGGACGCAAGAGAATTAAATGCAGGGTAGGAGTTTTTTTTTCTTTACAGATGAGAAAAATGACCCAAAGAAAGGGATTACCTCTCACTGATACAAACATCACTTCTGGAATCTAACACACTGGCTTCATTTTCAAAATGCGTCACTTTATTGTCCTCGTGAGGCAGCCATGCACTATCAACCTTAAGCATGTGACAGTCACGATTTCATCAGTAGGCCAAGGGCTCCCGCAGGCTTTCTGGAGTTTACAGCCACAGCAGTCCTGAGGGGTCAAATATTAAAGCTTTCTCCACAGCCACACGTTCCTTTGATGTTCGGGTTATTGAACACAAACTCGCTGGATAATTTGTCTTCAACATAGTCCATTTCTGTTCCTAAAAGTGTTAGCTGTGCTTTCTTTTCGATGAACACTCTGACTCCTTAGAGAGAAGAAAACACAGGTCATATAAAGCCTACATGCTAACAGAACCTGCTGATTCAAAGCAAAGTGAACTTTAAATAGTAACCACTAACAAAAATCAAACAGGAAGTTTTTGAGTCTGTCTCATTATTTCCTTTAAGGGATTCAGCGCTCTTTTCCTGTCTGTCCCCTCTTTCAACACAATAACCTACATCAAAAACAATTATATTAGGTTAGAAAGTTGTACACAACCAATTTCATGACAATTCTATGTAAAACTAGAATTTGCCTTTTACTATAGTTCACCCATTTCCCCCATTTGCAACATAAAGAAAATGGACATATTCGCAGTGAGAGTTTTGTAAAGATGGAGTAACATTTATGAAAACCTTGTAACGACATCTATACACACGACACACTGCCACACCTAAAGACACCCAGTGGGGCTGTGGTACAGTGGGCTGGTTTAATAAAACCAATCAGTGTAACATGGCAGTTCTGTTCTGCTTACGGGCTGGAAGACTGGTCATAACATAGCTCCCTAGTAATCACGCAGGCAGAGGTTGGCATCTTCCTTATAAGAAATCGAATCATTACTTAAACTATACATGTTTATTAGTGCCCCTCTTCAAGACAGAAATTTAAGGTTTAAATTTATGTATTGATTTAAAAAACAAAATTTAACAAATATCTTTTTGATTAGTAACTTCAATTTAATAAAATGAACCCCAAGGAACCCATGAAAGCTAGCCAACAGCACACCTCCGATGTACAAAACCACCACGGCAAAAGCCATGTACAGTGACATTCCCCCAAAGTTGTAGCATGATCTGTTTTGTTTTAAATAGGCTTTATTAGATTATTGTGTAGGGCAAAATATAATTAAAGAGTGGACATTTTTAATTTGGAAATTAAAATTGGAAATACAGAGTCCTCAAAAGCATAAGATGACATTACTTATTTGACATATATGTGACATTATGTGATATATATGTGAACTGCTACTTCACACAAAAGTGGTTGGTTCATTTTGCAGTTTTCTCTTAAAACCTGTCTGTACACAATAATCTTACTATTATCATTACTATACATGCTACATAAGGTTAAACATTTTAGGAAAAACAAAGTGCCCAGAAAAAGTTAGTTTAAATCTCACCATCTTGAACAACTTCTTCATCAGAATCTCCTTTTGTTTTTGTATATTCTAGAGTATAAGAAAGGCCATTACAACCCCTGGTTCGGACACCAACTTTCACACCTACCTGAAAAATAATTGTAAATATAAACTTAGTTTTAAAATAGTACAGATTAAACAACCACATTAATAAAAGTGCTAGCTATATTATTCATTTCTCCATAAGCTAAAAAATACTGGATTCCTGGCTATAAAATGTCCCTTTTAGAAGTATCAGTGGAATGGGAAACAAGCATTTAAAAAATTTATCTATTATACAAACATCATTATGCCACTAATGGTGATGCAAAATGAATATAAACCAGTTATACAAAAGAAAACAATACAGAGGGGGAAAAAGCCCCCAAAGTACAGTCACTACCATTCTTGAAAAATAGCTTATATGTTTTCCTATTTTCTCCTAACCCTACACACACATACACACAGACACCCCTAAACATAGTTTTTATTATAGCAGGAAAATTTTTTTTCCTGATTTTTCTCACTTAAGACATCATCTTTCCATGTAATTTCAAGTAATGCCTATGTAATATTCCACTATACCAAATGCATGTTTATTATTTAACTAACTATAATACTAGCCATTTAGACTGGGAATAACATTCTTAAAGAAAGAGTTTTAATTCAAAATAAAATAATCACGTTTTTTGAAGGACCAAGAAAAGTATCTGACAGCAGAGATGACAACCTAAGAAATCAAACTTGCTCACAAACAATTTGCCCCATCAGGGAGACATCCCCAAGAAGTCCCCCTATGGTCAGTTTGCCAAGGCTCCCAGCCTGGCAGCCACGCTCCTCTGCATGGGGCCTCACTACCAGGGCAGACCTGTGTGAACATTCTCAGATACCAGAAAGCAGAAGACCGACGCCAACACAGAGGTAAGACATGAAAACAGCGAGCACACAGCACTGTCAGAGCCGATCTGCCTTTTCATTTACGATTACAGCACGAGTATCATCATAAGAAGTATTATGTCACCATGCAGACCCTGAATCTCTGAAAGGCAGCAATGTATGCTTGCTTCAGCAAAACCACCATGAAGTGGGAAGACACCGGGTGAAGGGCGTGAGTCAGAGTGTTAAACTTTCTGGCAGTTCTGAGGCACTGCAGCATTCAGAGTGGTCTCTTCTGTCCTTATCCAACAGCAAGGAGACCCAGTATGGTTTATTTACCTTTAGAGTAAGGAGCTTAGAGAATGTGGGAGGGGGTTTTACACATTCACTACGCTAAATAAACAATAAACTGCCTAGCTGAAATTCTGGAGCACATGTCCTGAGCATTTGTTTAACTTAGCTTTTATCTTTGTAAACAGGAAGACTCAAGCAAGCTGAAAGTCCAACTATTAGAAAGGATCTAGACACTTAAAGAGTAAATGAAAACAGAGCTTTAGTAACTGGAGTTGGAAAAGGGATTGCTTGTGCCAGAAATGCCACCTAATGAAGTCTGCTCAATCCTTTTCATGTCAACATGAACAAACATCCCTCAAATCTACAAAGCTAAATTCTTGTTTCATTAGTCAATTTATACTCCAGTCGTAACATACTTTTAGCATTTAATAATTCTTAGAGGAGGATGGTGCTAGAATCCCCATATATACTACGGAACTTAAAAACCACTCTGTAATCTAATCACTAAATGTTAATAGTCTTGGAAGTAATTCACAGTATTCCTTAGGCAATTAACAAAGCACTAAGATTTAAGATGATACACAAACCGTTTATTGATCGATTCTACATCTAGGAATATAGCCTATGTAGATGCACTAAGCTACACTTACAGGTCTAGAACAATGGGCCTGGCACACTATGGACACTGAATATTTGTTGAATGATGTTTGTGGCAGCACCAAATGAAACAACCCAAAAGACCACATGGGGGACTGGTTAAATAAACCAAGCTTGTTCAATGGAATATGTATGCTATTATATGCAGCCATGAAAAAGAGTGAGGTGGATCTTTATGTGATGATAAGATCTTCAAGCTATTTTATTAGGGGCAAAAAGCAGAGCATAACTACAGCATGTACGTGTGCTCTCATATAAGTAGGGAGATACACAGATGTAACCAGCATAGTCAAGGTACTGGTTCCCCTCAGGGAAATATTTTTGTTGTCACAATTGAGGGGTAAAGCACTGCCACTGGCAGAGGCCAAAGAGGACACTAAATGTCCTGCAGTCCACTCCCAACCAAGACTTGTCCAGCCCCAAACATCAGCAGTGCTGAGGCTGAGAAACCCTAATCTAGGAATATGTACAGATTATTCTGGAAGGACACTAAGAAGCTGCCTCTTGAAAGGGAGAATGATGACTAGGTGTCTGGAATGAGAGAGTGACCTCCTTTTCATTGAATACCATGTTGTATTATTTGAAAATCATGAGCATATTTTACTTTTTAAATAAAAACCCCTAATTAATGAACTCATAATGCTTATCACAAGATAAATTCATTGTGAGAATAAAACTTCATTTTATTTAAATGTTTGATTGAGTTTACTTACATGTTCAGGCTTATCTTTAAGAAGTTGTTTTATCTTGTTTACTGCTGAAGGTGTCTGAAAAAGATAATGTTATTTAAGTTTTCAGCTATAAAATTTTCATTCTTTAAAACCTATTATTTCTTAGTCTTTAAGACTACTCAACAAGTCTATCTTTAGCAAATTCATATAATGAATTTATGTTCCATTCTCACTAGAGTACCTTGTGGGTTTTATATACAAACACATAAATTCTGCTCAATTAACCCTCCGTAGGTCGCAACTGACTTCCCAGATTCACTGCACACAAAGATGCCGTTATGAAATACTTCTTTAGGGGCCGGCCGAGTGGCGCATTGGTTAAGAGTTAGCTTGGGATGCTAGCGGCCCCGGTTCGGATTCCACATATGAGGGCCAGTGACACTGCCCTCTACAGCTAAGATGGTGAACAACAGCTCCACCTGGAGCTGGGCTGCTGTGAGTCCCCAGGATGACATAGCTGCAGCCCCTGCTGCAGTGGGCTGCCATACGCTACAGTGAGTGGCCAGCAGCCAGCATGAGTGGCTGGCAGCCAATGTGAGCTGCCAAGAGCCGCGGTGAGCGACCGTCCAGTGGCTGGCAACCGATATACCTCACCAGAGAAGAGCTCAATGATAATACCAACATGGGCCTGTGAAGCAATGTCCTCTACAACCAGACTGAAAAACAGAAAGGACAGCAACTTGTCTGTTCCCCTCCCCCAATTCCCCAACACTGTTCCTCTCCAATTCCACAATAAAATCTTAAAAAAAACAAAAAAAAAAGTCTTTACTGTACTAAGTCACAAATACGACTGGCGATAGGTTACAGTAGAAGGGGAAGATACGGAAGTGATGAGTCACGATACTTAACTGTTAGATATTTGAAAATTTGTGTGCAATCAATCTGTGAGATCAGTTGCGCCTGATGAAAGGTTAAAAGCATTCTTTATATTTTTTAAATACCTTCTGGCAACATCCTTTCATCTTGCTGCCCCCATGAAGGTCGGCTCCCTGTCACAATCTCCATGGCACTATCTATTCACATCACAATTTAGTCCTTCTGGGCAGCATCTGCTTTGTGCTCCTGCTGTAAGCACAGCCACAGGCACACTGCCTAACACACAGAAGGCGCTCAACAGCCTCTTTGGAAAAGCCAACCTTCAGGCATTTTTTCCTGTTGATTATTAACCCTATTGCTTTTTTTCCTTACCCAAGGTCTACTTCAAATCCTCAAAATGCATACCTAGAGGAAAGGGCACACCAGCATCAAATAACCCAGAGCGTGCTTCCCGTACCAGTCTTACCAAATGTGCACAGATTCTAAAGTTGGCTTAAATCAGTATTTCAGGGTATCGAAGCTAGTCAACAATAAAAACAAGAACGGGCAGTTTTTCAGGAGAAATGCTGTTTAACCTAGTCCAGGTGTCCTCAAAAAAATGTCACGATGTATTTTATTGCATGTGTATATATCAGCATCGCCAACCCCATTTTCCTGAGACACATGCTGTTAGGGACAGTCTGTTCCAGGGCACTCCTGGTCCACCTCTGAGCTGTGCCCCAGCCTGTTACTTGGCTTAAATGGGTATAACAGTCCCTCCTTCTCAGGGCATTAACTAAACACATTCATGAAAGGCACTCAGAATAGTGGCAGGCAAGAAGAGCTGGATGGAAGCCAACTCTTGTTACAATCATGAGCATATCGTGCCGATGAGCTCCTGTCCTTCCTACTTCCTGCTTTATTAGGTCCTCTGGCTGCCAGTACTGTGCTGGTCCTCAATTTTCATCTCCAAGTGATTTTCTAAGTGATAGTGGGTTTTACAAAATATTTTCTTCTTTTCTCAACTCTTAGTAGAAAACACAGAAACCCTGACATGTCTTCATTTTCCCGTGTCAGGCAAAAACCAACACCCGTTCTAAGGAGAGTTACAAATGATGGGTAAGCCAGCTGAGCGCTCATTTAAGGGGAAAGATTTGGTTCTTTTACCTTTCCAAGTGATGGATCTGATTTTCAGGACAAGTCAGAAGGACTAAACAGGGAACATTTGGGACTAAAAGAATCCTTCTGGCTATAAAACGTACCTTTTGTATCTCAGTACCAGGAAGAAAACTAAGGTGCCTACTTTGTTCTAAGTCTATGTGCATACTCGGGCAACTTTGTACTTAAGTAAAATCAATCTGGGAAATAGTATAAAAACTTCAATTAATCATGCCGCAAACCTAGCAGCCTTCCCCTTGCAGTGCATTTCCTCAAACAACTAAGAAACTACCCATACCTTCCAAGAAATTTATGTATAATGACTAAGTCACCTGAGATTTAGCCTGTGAATTAAAACGAGATTCTTGAAACTTGATGAAATGTAATGATGGTTTTCTAAATCTACTCAAATGTATTATCACAGAACAACACATTCTTTCAAATGAAAAGGAAATCTTTGAATGAGATATTTCAGCTTTTAAAAAAAAGTCCAAGGTTTTTGGTGTTAAAATTATGGGAAAAGGCACTACAGACTACGCATTTTTAAAAACTATTTCATAGCAACATACTTTTATCCAATGCCACACGGATATTATTCCTTGTAGCAGAATCTTTTTTTTTTTTTTTTTTTTTTTTTTAGGGCAGTGTCCCTGGCCCTCATATGTGGGACCGAACCGGGGCCGCTGGCTTCCCAAGCCAGCACTTAACCACCGTGCCACTCGGCCGGCCCTGTAGCAGAATCTTTTCATCCTCAATACTGTGTTTCCGTAAGCAATCCCCCAATTTTCACATTTTGCTGTTTAAAAAAATAAACTTTGGGATTGGCCGAGTGGCGCGATGGTTAAGAGCTGGTTTGGGACGCCAGCGGCCTGCGTTCGGATCCCACATGCGGGCCAGTGATACTGCCCTCTAAAAAACAAAACAAAACAAAAAAAACTTAAAGCCTAAAGTTAACTCCATGATTATGTAAACGAAACATGTGCTAACAACTACAACCTATTTAATTTTATTATAAATCTGGCATTTTAAGGTTTAAAAGATGGCAGATAAATAGCAATGAACAAATTAGTCTATTTTAAGTCATTCATTCTTTGTTTCCCTTTTGTCTCTTCCTATTCATGTGTGTGTGTGTAATCATAGTATATATAAATGATTCTGTAAGCCTACATTTTTAAAGCTTAACATGCTTCTCATTTGAGACATACTAATAAACACATTCACCATGTATTAACTTCTAGGTGCTTAATGGTTTGTATGCCCATCTTTTTATTCTTACAATTCTGTGAGTTAGGTATTAAAGATTAAATAATTCGCACAGAGCTACTAAGTCAAAGAATGAAGAGTTACATTCTCAAAATTAAAAAAAAAAAAAAAAAAAAAGAAAAAAATCATTGGGCCGGCCGAGTGGCTCAGTTGGTTAAGAGCTCGCTCAAGAGTGTGAGTGGAGCTCTGAGCAACAGCAGTTCGATGCCAGCCCGAGCTGAGCTGCTGCTGAGCTGCCAACAGGTGGCAGGATGGCTCAGCTAAATAAAACAAAAAATATTTACAATGACTAAGTAATATTTTACTAACAGCACCTACACTAATTTACTAACCAATCTCTGATTGTTAGGACATTCAGGTTACTTCCATTTGTTTGCTGTGTAATACCCCTTCAATTCCCTACATATACAAGTCTTACTGCTTGGTCACTGTTTCAAAGGCTGGTCCTTCCAGAATTAACAGCTCTTCACTGAGCCCCAGTGTGTATTTAACATCTATTGTTTCCCAGCTCTTCTCAGCAAGGTGCCCTAGAAAGTTAATCCCTAAGGCACCCATTGCAGTTTGAATTAACTAGTCTCCTGTGCATCAAGAATGATGCTGGCTGTGTACCACCATTCTCTCACTGCTTTGGCTGAGCTTTATGCACAGCTGTGGGTATCCCTAATCTTAAATTAAGGTTGCACTAATTCTGATTTGTACAAACATGGAAATAAAGTCCTCTACCAGCAGCGTCGTCGTGTTAACTCTTTGGGGTTTTTTGTTTTTTTTAAAAGATTTTATTGGGGAATTGGGGGACAGGAACAGTGTTGCGGAATTAGGGAAGAGGACCAGCCAAGTTGTTGTTCTTCAGTCTTCATTGTGGAGGGTGCCAGTCGCCATATGGCTTCCCTTCGGCAGCTCGTGGCCTCTAAGCTCAAGGTGCTGTGTTCAACCTTAGTTGCAGGTGGGTGTAGCCACTATTCCATGCAGGAGCCGAACCAGCAGCCTTGTGAAGAGCGCACACGGGGCGGCAGCTCAACTCAAGGTGCTGAATTCAATCTTTAGTTGCAGGTGGGCGTAGCCCACCATTGAACAGGCAATCTTGTTGTTACATCAGGTGAGCCATCCTGCCACCTGTTGGCAGCTCAGCTCAGGAGCAGTGTTCACTGGCCCATGTGGGAATCGAACCGGTGGCCCTGTTGCTCAGAGCACGTGCTCTAAGTCAACTCTTAACCAACTGAGCCACGCAGCTGGCCCCAACTCTTTGGGTTCTTTAGTCATATTTTACTCTGGCTCTTATAACTTCAATTCCATTAGTCAACTCCTGGGTATTTAGGGAAGGGGAAGAGGACTTATCCCCTTAGATGTTCTCTGCAGGTGTTCAAGGGTGCTTACTTTGATGTGGTAAGTTGAATTATTAAAGCAGTCAGTCAAGGAACCATCTCTGGTTTGCATAAAAAGTGTCATGGGGCAGCCTGTCACCAGTCTTTTTCTCCAGCAAACCACCAGTTCTCTCCTTGACTAACATTACTTAATGCAGATAATTGGTGCTGACAATATGGAACCATGTTTTCATTTCATCAGTTCCTTTTCCTAGCCTCACTGGTAGACACCACAGATACAGCACTTCTCAAAGGCTGCAACATATCAAATTCTTTTTTTTTTTTTTTTTTGAGGGCAGTGTCACTGGCCCTCATATGTGCGACCCGAACCGGGGCCACTGGCTTCCCAAACCAGCGCTTAACCACTGCGCCACTTGGCCGGCCCCATGTCAAATTCCTGATGTCAAAATTTATATCTAGTTAACATTTCTTTCTTCTAACCTATTTTTATTCAATTATTTCTAATTTCATTTGCTCTCATCTCCCACCACTCTTTCTTTACCCTTTGATAATTTCACTACTTTCGTACTTCACAGAACATGCTGGAATTAAAAATGTTTGCAGAAACACTTGAAAACTAAGCACAAACAGCAATATATGCATGCCACAGTGTCTTAAGACTAGGAAACATATGCTAGAATTAAAATGATTGCAAGCCTGCTACTATACACTGTTGATGGAAAGCAGCACCGATGTGCTTTTTTTCTGGCACCAGCTTCTATGAAGATCACAGAGAAAAAACACTCCAGAAGTCAGTCAGTTAAGTTGGATGAGTTCAGATAACTGGTTGTCCTGCAACTTAATCACAACAGTTTATCAAAGTCAACACGGAGCCCTTGTGAACCGAGAATTGATATGATAAAGCAGTGCTGGTAGCTGCATTGGCCTGGTAAGGGGTAAAATCTAACAAAGCACAAGGAGTAAACATGGGAGCCAGCCCAGGTCCCAGAATGTGGGCTGTATCACACTTAGTAACTCTGTATGGCACTTAGTAACTCCTGGAGGTGGCAAAGGCCAGCCTGGCCCATAATTGTCCATGGGGGGTGGAAACTGTGTAACATTTATTTCTCAACCAGAAACAGGTCTTAAATAGTCCGCAGAATGGAGACGAAGATGACTCAGAAGTTTTGAAGTAACAGGTTACATGCCAAATGGTGGAGAAAGAAGAGGCAAAAAAGTGTCCCTGCACTTCCTAGCTCATTAGTAGTGATACAATTCTTTTGAATTCTGAGTAATTTTTACTGCGATTGAAAGGAGACACAAAGTATAAGTCATGCCCTCTAGTTCTTATGATTTCAAGACTTACAAAATTCAAAAAACTGATGGTATATCTTTCAAACACGAAAACAGGCTTGGTGATACTGAAAAAATATAGGATATATATATATATATATATATATATATATATATATATATATATAAAATGAATTCTAACACTGGATCGCGACTTTCTTCTCCTTTGCTACAAATAACAAATAATTTTCTGGCAAAGTACCTTCTTATGGCATTAGCTTGAATGTAATCGATTTGAACCGAGTCATCTGTTTTCCCCAGTCTCTAGCTGACAACTCCTTAACCAAGAGGGGATATGTGTGAAAAATTTTAAACTGAACGTAAGCTTTCCAATGAAATTAATCTTTCAAAACTGCAAAGATAAGTGGGTGTTTAACGGCGACAGGGTTTTCTCTTGGGGTGAAATGTTTTGGAACTACATAGAGGCAAGGGTTGCACAACACTGTTAATGTGCTACATGCCACTAAATCGAACACTTTAAAATGATTAATTTTATGTGAATTTTCCCTCAGTTAAAAAAAAAAATGCATCGTATCTCGGGGATCCAGCATGTGCGGTAAATTCTTTCAGCATCTGCGTTGTACTCGGGTGCCTTGGCGTGGGTTAGACCTTTCACCCAGAAAACATTATAAACAAACTGCGGGGAGAAACCTTTCTCCTTTGTTCTCTGCGCCTAGGATTTCCCGAGGCACAAGGCGTGCGTTAAAAGGCCTCCTCTGCGTCCAGCACCAGGAAGGAGCCCCTGGAGGCGCAGCAGCCCTGGTCTCAGCAAGGGGGTGGGCTGCGTCGGGGCCGTGCTCCCTGCCAATCAGCGCGCCTTCACTGTGGGCCTGGATCTCCCGTCTGCCCAGGCACCTCAACGGAAGGTCTCCTGGTTTCCTCACTCAGCTATCCCCGGCGCCTGGCACATCTGACCTCTAACCCACCTCCGACCTCAAGCACTGCAGCCACGAAGACCCTGAGAGGGAGTCCCGGGCTCTAGGAAGGACGCCGCGGACCGCCGGGGGTCGCGCACGTACACCGTCCCCTGCGCAGCACGCGGCGGCGCGCGGCCTGATGGGAAACGTAGTCCTCCGCGCGCCAGCCCCGGCGAAGCAGGCCCTCCCGGGTTTGTTTATCTTCCCATCCCGTGGTGGGGGATGGGCGGCGGCTGCGGAGCGGGCCCAGGCTCCGCCGCTCAGCCGGGCCGCGCGCCACTGCCGTGATCGCCCCTGGCGGAACGAAGGTGAACCAATGTCATGGGTCCGGCCGCACTCCTCGGCCACTCACCAGGGTGAGGGCGGCCCGGGTGGGCTGCAGCTTCCTCTTGCTCACAGCCCGGACAGTGGCCCGGACTAACGAAGCGGACATCCTTGCAGTCCAGGCGCCCGGGTGCCTCGGGCCGGAGCTCGGCCGCCTCAGACTCTCTCCATGGACACGGCGGGCGCATTGACGCCACAAGCTCCGGCGCAGGGTGCCCAAGGCTCCGCCCCGCCCGGCTCCGCCCCGCCTCCACCATTGGACGGGCCTCATGAGTGACGGGCGGAGGGCGGGGCGTAGTGACGCGGCGGCGCTGGGCCCCTGGAAGGTCATCACCGCTAGGGCGATCCTACCCCGAAATATGGAGCGGGGCTGGGGCATGCAACCGGAATGACCTCCGACTTGTGGACTCCGGAGGCGTGTCGCTCCAGGACCTGCCCCTGGACAAGGTGCGGCGCCACCGCTTAAGAAAGCTGGCGTCACCCCAGCACGGGAGCTGGCGCTGTCAATGGCAGAATGGCTCCAAGGCCTGGACAGCTAGACATTTCAGTGTTTTTTTGTCCAACTAGGTAGTTTGTAAGAACGTGGAACGTAGAATTACGGCGGAGTCATACAATAAAGAGCCCCCAACAAGTGTGCTGTGCTACCTGGGATGTTGATGGGTAGTGTTAATGCAATTTTCATTTTAGGTGCTGATTTTGGAACTCAACCCTACTCTAAGATGTGACTGGGCAGCTCTGTGAATAATCATTTATAGCGAGACACAATCAGTAAGCTCGATTGAACAACTGTTGTTGGTCAGACCTTGTCGTGGCTGCTCAGTGGCTCTGCCTTTTAATTCTGCCTAATTTGCCATATATTCCTGAGCACCAGGCACTACCGGAACATACACAGGAAACCTGATAAACGCAGGGCCCAGGGAAGAATTAGAAATCATGGTAGGATAGAAATGCAGCAGAGTTAGCAGATGGGAGAACATCAGGATAGGCGGCATTTCTCGCATTAGTGCTAGAGGTAAAGGGAAAAAGGAGACTCCATGGAGTGGTGCCGGGGAAGATTCTTGTTCAGTGTTTTGATGTGGGAGGAACTAATCAGTGCAGTGCGTTTTAGAGCCCAATTCATCTTTAATCCCCTAGAGCCTACAGGATTGTTCAAAATCCCTTTAAGTAGTTCTGCCTCCCTGCTACTGAAATGCATCTGCATCGACAATAAGAATGGTTATTTTTTTCCCCCTATATCCCAAAGCACACAGAAGAAACTGAAATTAAGAGACAGTGGTGTGGTGGCCTGTCTCTTGGCTTCAGCTGATAAACTGGATGATTAGGGACAAGGTAATTTATTATGTCTTTCCTCCTCCAGATACTGTGAAGATTAAATGAAAAGCCCTTAGAAGAGTGCAAAGCTCGTGGCAGCACTCAGTAAACATTGCTAATTATTAATGGATTAAGATGCCATATATTGTGAAACTACCAGTGGTGGATACGTGCACGCCATTTGTTGAAACCCACAGAACGTACCACACCAAGAATGAGTCCTAATGTATGTAAACTATAGACTTTGGGTGATAATAGTGTATCCCTGTTGGTTCATGAATTGTAACAAATGCCCCCACCCTGGTGCAGCATGTGAACAGAGGGGGAAGTTGGCGTGTGTGTGGGGGGCACATGGGACTTCTCTGTACTTTCCGCTCAATTTTGCTGTAAACCCAAAACTGATTTAAAAAATGAGGTTAATAAAAATGGAAAAAAATACCATTATTTTATCAATTATTGAAATATTATAGTTATGTAGCACTTGACAGCTTTCAAAAGAACCCTTGAGCAGGTCTCATAGTAGCCTCACAACTTAGGAAAGGAGTGTTGGCTATTTTACAAATGATGCTTAAAGCTTTTTAGTATAGTGCATTAGACACGATTTAAAATATTTCTAAGTTTTCTTAATTCAGGATCTTGTGTATGTTTAATAACCTTCTTTCCTTTAATAAACACTATTGTTTTTGGTTAGCTGTTTTGCATGTAAGCGCTGTCACAAAATGTACTTGTCAGTGGATTAATACCTAATGTTATTTGAAACTGGTGCAGATCCCTTAACTTGATGTGTCATTAGAAGTGTTTTCATGACTATATAAGAAACATGTGCGCTCCTTTATCTCAGAGAAGCAGCTGTCCTGTGGTGTTGAAATGAGGGTTTGGGAGTTTTGCAAGCTATAAATACTTTTAGATTTCCACTAACAGGCTAAAAACTTTCAGTAGGGAAATGTTCAGTACTGCACTTCAGGATTGTTTCAGGGTTCCAGCCATTTTTGTTTTTTCCTAGTAAGACCTCACTTGATCTTCATTACTCCGTGGAAGGGTAGATATGATTTCCCTTTTATAGGCAAGGAAACAGAATTGCCAAGAGGTTAGGGGGACGTGCCACACTCAGCTGGAAAACCGGCAAAGCCAGATCCCAATGAAGTCGAGAATTCCACACTGAAGCTTGTGGAAATTCTTGACTGCTGTCCAAACATGCCTGCTTTCATAGAAAAAAGCACGGGGCACATCTTTATGGTTTTATGGGTGTTTGTTAAATTCTGTATTTGCTTTTCAACTTTTTGCCTGTAACACTATGAACACTACTGACCCATCTACCCACAAACTTTTCCACTCAGATCCACGTTGTTGATACTCTAATACTCTACACACTGAACAAGAGATTACAAAGTACTGATTGGGGCTATACAAAATGGGTTTCATATTTTGGTTTGTTCTTGAGGGAAAAAAGGAGTACCCCAGTAGTGGTGCATTTGTGGAGCTTGTTATGCGAGACAGGCCAGCTGCATATGCAAGATAGCTGCGCCCTGGGAACTAGACACCGCATGGAACAGTTATGTCTGTCCCCCCGCTGGGGTGCAGAGAAGGGGCTGTGACCTGCATCCAAATAAAGGGAGCAAAGAACCAAAGACAGTCAATTTTCCAGGTCGGCTGGCAAATACTGGTCACTGTCCCACTGAACCAGTGTGAGGGATCAAAAGAAAAAAAAAAAGCCCAATACACACTGGGTACAATCTACTTTAGGAATCAGAATAGAATGCAGGAAACTTTTAAACATTCTTAAAAAGATACGTTTTTTTAAGAAAAAGGAAACAGGATTTCTAGGAAAAGATAAGAATAAACTAAAAGGATGAGAGGAAAAGGAAGGTGGGTAAGGTTAAGTTAAAGAAACTTAGAACTGAAATGACAAAATTCTTGTTAGAAAAACAGCGAACAGCAGAATGACACTAAAAATCATGCCAGTCATGTGAAGATTAAACTTGAGTTTTCCTAGCATGAAGGAAAAAGAGAGAGAGAAAAATATTAAGACAAAAGTATTTTTGAGAAAAAAATTAGAATATACTTTCTCAAATGGAAAAACAACTTGGGTGGGGAAATAATTGGATTCAATTTTTTCACACACAAGTTACCTGACACAAAAGTTACAGGGATAGGGCCGGCCAAGTGGCGCAGTGGTTAAGCGCTGGCTTGGGAAGCCAGCGGCCCCGGTTCAGTCCCACATATGAGGGCCAGTGACACTGCCCTCAAAAAAAAAAAAAAAAAATTACAGGGATAAACAAACACAGAAGCATCCAAGCAGAAAAATAAAACCTAGAAGGGGACAAAAATTAGGCTGACCTCAGATGTCTGCTACAATGCCAGAAAAAAAACATCAATAGGCTTCCCAAAGGGTGACAAGAATTGTATGCCTGTTCAAGTTGCCTTTCATGTTCCAAGGCAAGAACTCAGAAGAGCAGCAGCTGAGGGAAGTCAGGTAGAGCTGTTTCAGCCCAGGTTTCCTAATTCACTTAATGCATGAGTTTTGTGTTCATTCACTGTTGAGTAAGGAATGATCACTAACTCTACCTTAACTTCCAATTCTAAAGTTAATTTTGATATGATTCTTCTTTAGCTGGAATATGTCTTTAAGTACTTTGTTTAAAGAAGGGCATGTAATTTTTGAGTCCTCTTCTATCTGGGAATGCTTGTCCAGAAAGCACCTTCTGCATCCCTCTCTCTGTGTTCATCCCCCCAAGTCTGTGCCTCTTATTTGCGCATCCCCAAAGCTTGGCACACAGTAATGTCAGTGATCACCAGGCTGTGTGAGTTCAAGGGAGCACGGGATGAAGAGGAGTGGACCTGGACTGCCCTACTCCTTGATCCAGTTTCCGCATGAAATTTAGGATTCTCACTGGAAAGTGATGTGGCTAAAATTACAGGTCAAAATTCTGATTTTATTTCAAAATGATAAATAAACCAAGGGATAGCTCTGACCATGTACTACTTCTGAAGGGCTTGGGAAGTTAGAGAAACAATTCCATGAGGGTTCCAGTCAGACCCAAAATGACACTAACCAAATCTGTGATTGGCAGAGACAGTCTCTTTAATCTTCAGGAATTTTTTTTTGAGGTTCTCCACCCTAATTTCTGAATGTTATAAAAAGTACAAAGCACTTTTGTCATTTTTTTCCTTTGAAAATGTTTTCAGCAGCAAACAGGCCTACTTGTTTTCCTTCATTTTTATCAGCAAAGTAGTTATATGTCAACTTACTTAAAATTAGAGAGGGGGAAAAACAAAAAGCCCCTCACAGTGGCATTGCTCATCCATGGAAGACTCACATAAATAGGTACTCATGTTCATTTTATCACTTCTACAAATATCAATAAAATAAGGTTTGTAAATCGTAAATACAGTACTAGAAGTTCACACGTATTTGACACACTTTCACACAAGGATTCGGTAAACAACAATAAATATAATTTCCCCTCTTCAAAACAAAAAAGGGACTTACAAGAAAAAAAGGATTAATTTACTTGGGGTTCATCAGCACACCATTTTTAGTGTGTTTTGAAAATTAAAAATCACGTGGGGGCCGGCCAAGTGGCATATTCATTAAGCGCTAGCTTGGGAAGCTAGTGGCCCCAGTTCGGGTCCCACATATGAGGGCCAGTAACAATGCCCTCAAAAAAAAAATCATTTTGGGCCGGTCAAATGGCGCGGTGGTTAAGAGCTGGCTTAGGACGCCAGCGGCCCCAGTTCGGATCCCATATATGAAGGCCAGTGACACTGCCCTCTAAAAAAAAAAAAAAAAAATTAAAAACCATGTAATTGTATTCACTGAATACTGGCCCATAATTACATTTTTTAAAAACCTGGCTTAAATGCATACACCATGGCTTTTTATTAAAATCCTTAAATCTATGGGATTTGTGATAGGTAAGATTATATTAAAATTTTTTTTTCCTCATTAACAATTTCATTCAATTAAAAAAACAATCTGACATTTTCCTTAAATGTTAAGTTGAAGCCTGATCTATGCCGCTGAGTCCTGCGAAATAAACCTAATTTTGTAAGTGAATAAGAACGCCTGAGTGGCCATTCAGAGTGCTGCTTTTCCTTCTCTCATGATTCCTGCTGGGTCCTCTTAATGGAGGCTTTTCCCTGAGTCATGTATTTACTGGAAAGGCTACCTAGAGGAGGGGAGAAAACAAAACACAACATAAATAAAACAAGCCCCATTTCATTGCAAAACCCATATAATTATTTCTTATTAATTATTCACAGAAACTTTTCACACTGGAATTGGTAACTTGTTTTGAATTAAGTAATTAGACTAGATATACATTTGCAGGTTCATCATTTTCATATTGGTGCAGGTGAACTTCTCAAAGGTTCTACTTTTATAGATCAGTGTCTTCATTTGCAACTGAACATAACAGACTGCAGAGAATTCTTTGGTCAGAAATAAATATCTTTCCTCATTGCTCTGCAGATGTGAAGCTGTGAATGATGACACTGTAGTAATAACACTGATATAAAAGGAAAAAAGTAAATTTATTATATTTACAGGTGAAGGACATTAGTGAGAATTACTATTTAAAACCAAACCACAGAACAATTAATTTTTGTTCTGGAGTCTAAACAAATAGATCAGTGAAATAAGAAAACTGAGAAATTCTTAAGTGATTATGCGTAAGAAAACAGTATATAACAACAACTGAATTTCAAACCAATAGGGGAAAGTATTGTTCAATAACTGGTATTGTGTCAAATAAGTATTTTGGGGAGGTAGGGGTAGTTTCCTTTCTCACATGATATCCTTCTTCCCCGCCCAATTCCAAATGAATTACAGTATTAAAGAGTCAAAGTATAAGATAAGAGTAGTGAATATTTATTCAATCCTGGGGTAGGGAAGAGTTTCCTTAGCAAACCACCATATGCTTTACTTATGAAAAAGGCTTGCTATACCTTTTTCATAAATAAAATGGAGAAAAGATGAACAATAGATAGCTGGGGAAAGAACAAGCAATATAGGAAAGAGAAAAAATAGCATGAGTATATGAAAACATATTCAATATCAATGGGTAATCAAAGAAATGCAAATTAAAACAAGATACCAATTTCTGATCAACAAATTGTTTAAAGGAAGATCTGAAAGATAGGGAAGTGGGCAGAAATTTTGCTAAATGAATGTTCATATAAACCATATAATAATTTAAGTATGTCCAAAATTTGTGATATGACTAAGCATATTATGAACACAATAGAATACTAGGTATGCATAGGACAATTAATAACATGAAAAACGTAGGCTATAAAACCACACAAATAGTATTACATACACATGAAAACCCCACCAATCATATAAATTTGATGCCGCATTTTTCTTATCTGTAAAATCAGGGCATAATACCTACCCCCTTGGAGTTATTAAGATTAAATGAATTAATACATGTAAAGCAACTGGAATAGTACCTGGCATATAGAAAGTACTCAATAAACATTAAATTATTATACGTTTATAATAATTATAATTATTAGTAAAAAGATGGAAAAATTTTACCTCCAAAACCTAAATAGTTGTTAATGTTCTAGAATGGAGCAAGTGTAAATGGCCTTTCTTTTCATTTTGCTTAACTATACTAAGTTTTCTAAAGCAAACATATTATGTATGCAAATAAAAACTTACGCCCCTCCTAAAAGAAAACTTTTCAAAGCAGGGTATCTAAAAATTCTACTCACAGTGAAACATGAGAGATATTAGGCAGGAAGACACAAAACACTCTACTGTAGTATTATACCACAGTATCCATTGGTCTATAGGAACACATCTTTGACATTCTGAACTGTACAAAGTATTGAGGATAGGCTTTTCACTCGAGGGGAAAAGAGGTTAGATCACTGCCTCATACTTTACACATAATCCAGGTGGATTAAAGATTTAAATAGGAGCAGTCAAGTTGAAAAGATATTAGAAGAAAATATAGATGGTTATCTTTATGACCTCAGGTTGGGGAAGAATTTCTCAAAGATGACCCTAAAATCATGAACCATATGAATATGAATACTACTCGGGGCCGGCCGAGTGGCGCGTTGGTTAAGAGTTGGCTTGGGACCACCAGCTCTGAGCAGCAGGACCAGGGTTCAGATCCCACATGAGGGCCAGTGACGCTGCGCCCTCTACAGCTAAGATGGTGAACAGCAGCTTGACCTGGGGCTGGGCTGCCATGATTCGCTGGTGACAGCGTAGGCTGCAGTCCCTGCTGCAGGTGGGTGGCAGCCAGCATGAGCGGCCGGCAGCGGCTTGAGTTGCCATGAGTGGCTATCCAATGGCCAGCGACCAATCAGCCTCACCAGGGAAGAGCACTACCAACATGGGCCAGTGAAGCCACATCCTCCACAACTAGACTGGACTGAAGAACAAAAGGACAGCCACTTGTCTGTTCTCCTTCCCCAATAAAATCTTGAAAGAAAAAAAAAGAAAACTACTCATGGAAAACCAATCATTTGATTACCTGAAAATTAAAAACTCTGGAATGGCAATAGACACAAGTTGGAAGATGAGATATAGTGGAGGAAGATACCTGGAATGTATATACTAATAATGGAGCAGTACTCAGAATAAATGAAGAACCCTTACAAATTAATAAGGAAACCATAATACAACAGGAAAACAGGTAAATGCTTTGAACAGGTAATTCACAGAAGAGGAACTTCACTTGGCCAGTAAACATTTATAAAAAGGTAGTCAGCATTACCACAGTCAAGAAAATACATTAAAAAAACACCACAGTATTTTTCTCATCAGATACACAAAAAGAAACATTGCTGGTGGGAGTGGCAATGGTTTCAACCAATAAGAGGGTAATTTGACAGTATCTACCCTAAACAGAAAATGCAAACACGCTATGACCGAACAATTTAACTTCTAGGTACTCAAACCCTATAGAATCTCTCCTCTATGCTCAAGGAGACTCACACAAGAATGTTCACAACCCTGTTTATAACAGCAAAAAATCAGACACAATCTAAATGCTCATGTACTTGGCAAAAGACACATAAAATATTCCATATTCATATGAATAGAAAATACTGTAAAAAAAAAAAAAACCCAAATCTATATACAGCAACTTGCATAAATTTCAAAATCATTTTGTTAAATGGATATGAAAAAGCAGCTCATAGATTACTCTTATTATAAAGCTGCAATAAATAATAGTATTGATACAAAGATACACAGATGCATGGGGAAAAAAATCCCATGTATTTCATTAAATGACAGTCATTTTTACTATATAAAACATAAAAAGTACTTTTAATCAAAATTTGCAACATTTGTTTTCATCAATATTACTCTAATAATTGTAAAAACAATTTAGAAGAAACTTGTGGGCTGGCCAAGTGGCTCAGTTGGTTAAGAGCATGAGCTCTGAACAACAGGTTTACTGGTTCGATTCCCACATGGGCCAGTGAGCTATGCCCGAGCTGAGCTGCCACTGAGCTTCCAATAGGCGGCAGGATGGCTCAGCTGGTAAGAGCACGTGCTCCTAACAACATGGTTGCCAGATTGACTCCCGCATGGGATGGTGGGCTATGTCCACCCACAACTAAGATTGAACACGGCACCTTGAACTTAGCAGCTGCAAGCTGCCAATGGGAGGCCAGATGGGAACTGGACTTGGGAGCTAAGCTAGCTGCGCCCTCCACAACTAAGATGGAAGGGCAACAACTTGGCTGTTTTCCTTCCCCAATTCCCCAATAAAATGTTTAAAAAAAAAAAAAAAGGAAGAAACTTGTGCTTTGAGTCTTAAACAAAATGTTTAAAAATCCAATTTATATAAATATTTTTATTGCAGATAAGTATGATAGGCTGATCAATAACATGCTTGATATATCTGATAAAAATATATCGTCTTAAGGTAAAATTCTGTGGAAGTGAAACAAAGATAAAGGAAATAACATAAAATTTCTGCAGTGATATTTATATTTCATTTGATACATTTAAGGCTGATTTAAAAGTTGTATTTTAAAATGCTGATATTTACACCCCCGAAATTACATGCATTGTGACTATGATAAGAAACTTAGATGTCAACTTAAAAATAGACGAGGAGATATATGGGCTTTCAATATTTTGGGGGAAGAGTATGCAAGCAAAAGAGCTTTGAAGACACTGATATATTTGCAAATAGCTAGTCTATTAATAAGGAATGATTAAATAAATAACAATATGTTCATATGCTGTAATATTAAGAAGGGTATCAAAAAGGATGATCTCTATATTCACTGATAATTAAATCTGCCAGACTGTTTAAAGAAGTACTTTTTAAAGAATTTTCTTTTTATACTTTCCTGTAAGTTGGAAGAGATAAATTACAGGTTAGAGACTGTTAACTACAGTAACAAGGGTAGTGACAATTTATTGCGTGGTATGTGCCAGGTGCTGTGTTAAGGACTTTACGTATGTGAAATTAATCATTACTGCCCTGTGAGGTGTTAGCCCTAATTTACTGATAAGGAAACTGAGGCACAGAGGGGTTCAATACCTTGCCGAGGTGACATAGCCAGTAAATGGTTGGGCTGGATTTTAAACTCAGGTATGTCTGCCTTTAAAAGCTCCTGTTCGTAACCTTTTTCCCACTTAGTTTTCATTATTCCTTCAAAATGAGTACACTTCTAATCAATATAACTTACTGAACATCTAAAGCATTGTGTTAGCGGCTTATATGTGGGGGAGGGAGGTAACAATGAAGAGCAAGGAAATTCATGAAATTTTCTATTCACTGCTATCTTGTCTAGGAGTTAAGAACTATATCTAGGCTAGTGGAAAGGAATGGAGGCAGGTATCAGGAGAAAACAGAGAACTTGGCTGAATGCTTACTACAGACTGGGTGCATCTTCTCAGCACCCAATGAGACAGATGGTACTACTGCAATTTTATAGATGAGACACATCTGCAGCTCAAAGAAGCTAATCTCTTGCCTAAGGACAGGAAGAGCTTTGGGAAAACTTAATGCTACTACAGTTGAGATATATTTCACATTTGTAACATAATTTGGATAAATTTATCATGAATAAATTTGACAGTATCAACTGTCATATACTTACTTGAAGAGTTTAATTTATTGGAAAGGATAAATTTTAACCTTACCTATGTTATTCCCCCCGCCCCGCCCCAATATTATAACAACTTTTTTCCTGTAGTAAATTTAAGTTTTACAGTTGCTCAAAAGATTTAAATATGTAAGTCTCTTACTCGGAAGATAATTACAAAAATCTTAATGTCAATTGGAAATGCCATTTTTAGATATAACGACTAATATCTGTATTCCTTCACCACTTAAAAAATTTTATACAATGATTATAAAATTGTACTTGCAAGACATGTAAAACCTTTAGCAGGAGTAATGCTGACACATGCCCTGCAGGAATATCAATGCAATCACTACCCCCACATCTCTCTTTGTTCTCATTACATTCAGGGGCTGTTCTTAGTGCTTTTTCATGGATTTCTCAACATCCCTACAAGTCAGGTATTATGATTAATAAACCAGATGAGGAAACTGCAAGTGGAAGCAAAGTAGGTTTTTTAAGATCACAAAGCTAGAAACCATACCATGCAATATGACTGCACAACCGATGTTCCTAAATATTTATACTTGGCAAAACGAACACCTTGACTAAGCAAGATGAGTATTTTTCTTATGTAAAACGTTCTGAACTATCTGTTCAGGGCTGAAGCTTACAAAAATCAACACTTTTCTGGCTTGTTTACATATGCTAACTATGTGACCGTTGAACTCTCAGAGGACCTTATGGGAAACAATCCCATAAATTGCAGTGGAGTCAGTTTCCCATACATTTTCATCTGTTGAAAGTTGCTTCCTGGGCCGGCCGAGTGGCGCGGTGGTTAAGCACTGGCTTGGGAAGCCAGCGGCCCCGATCTGGATCCCACATATGAGGGCCAGTGACACTGCCCTCAAATAAATAAATAAATAAATAAAAGTAGAAAAAAGAAAGTTGCTTCCAGGGGCAGCCTGTCAATCTCATCCATCATTCATGGCTGCTCTGTCAATCAAAGCGTGGCACAATAGATCCCATTTTCATTTCACATCTATTTGATTTTGGGGGCTTTCCCAGTAGAACTTGTCTTGTTTTTAAGACCATGTATTCTACTGACAACAATTACAAAACATTCCGGAAAAGAGTTGCTCTTAATTTTCTCACTGAGCCTCCCGTGTCTTTACCTTTTATCTACACCATTCCCCTTTTGAGTTGGGGTGGCAAGTCTTTCAAGATTTCTGTTTCTCTTTGAATCATCTGACCTCACTCTGTAAGCCAAATTCAATTCCCATGCCTTTTAAGTTTTGATTGCAAAAAGACTTGATGCCACTTCAATGTTTTCACCATCATTAAAAAAAAAAAGTAAAATTCATATATCATAAAAATAAATGCCTATTTCTTTTTAGATTATTTTATACGTTTGCAATAATTTACCTTGGTACTGAGAGAAACAGAAATAGTTAAATAACTTAATAATTCCATTTATTTTTCTCTTGGTAAAAACATTCGAAGTAGAGACAATCAAATGTTCCTTGCCTGGAGCGTTCTTAGCTTTACTAGGGCCCTAGCGTATTTCTAGGCTGTGCTGATGAAAGCAGGGAAGAGCTCTCTTTACCACAGGAGTTAGGACGTTGCTGAGGATCTGAGAATGCTATTTCTCAGTATCTGACTCATGATGGTAGAGCGAGCTTAGGCTCTTCACACTTGGTCACTAACCAACACAACATCCTTCCAATCTAAACAAACAGTTGTGTGCACATCAGCAATAATATATAATATGTAAAAGCTGAACATAAAAGATGTGGGTTGTTTTACATGACATACAAAAATGTCAGGTTATATCAATGAAGTTTTAAAATTTCAAAAACTTAACTTTTCTCATAAATTATACAATCAAGTTCAAAAGACTACAGTGCTCTATTTGCTCATTTAATTTCCCTCCATTACCCCACTTTATTGAACAAGGTGAGAAAGAGACGGAGAGAGTGATTAAGCAAAGTTACTCAGCGTATCCTGCAGGCCAGAACTCAGAATTTTTGCATCAAGTTTAGTTTCAACCCTTTTCACTAAAAAGAGCTGAAAAGAGTCACTCGGTGTTAAAGTTTCTTTGTTTTTTTCTATTCCCCCTCCATTTTTTCCCTTCCCTTTCAGGGCTCAAAAACACTTCTAAACACCAAAAAAAGACCTTCAGGACCTCCCCGTTTCCTCTCCCTTTGAGCATCTGTCTCTAGACCTGGGGACCTGGTGGGAATGGGGGACCTGGCGCTTTGCACCCACAGCTGACATTATGCTGCTTATCATTCCTCTTCCAGCATTTTCACCAGAACTCCTGCAATCCGGTTTTTCTCCCCTCCCCTCCAAAGAAACGACTCTTCAAAGTCACCAGTGACTTCTGTGCTGCTGAATCCAGTGAGTAATTCCCAGACTACAACCTCATCAGACCCATGAGCAGCAATTCGCACAGTCAATCCCTTCTCTTCAGGCATTTGCTGCATTTGGACTCAAGACCTTGCTCTCCTGTGCTTCTGCTTCCTCACTGACCACTTTTTCCCATCTCCTTTATTTTCCCTGAGTCTCTAAATGCTTTTCTCTTTTCTACAGACATTTACTTCCTTAGTGATCTCAAACCCAGGCCTTTAAATACTACGTATACACTGATAATACTCAAATTTACATCTCTAGCCTGCACCTCTGCTCTAGAGGCCAGGCTTGCATATCCAACTGGCTACTCGGCACCTCTACCTGGATATCTAGCAGGTCTCTTACACTTCCATGTCTAAAACTAAACTCTCTTACTCCCTGGCAGTCTGCTCTTCCTGAGGGTTCCCCAGCACAGGAAATCCAACCTCCATTCTTCTGGTTGTTCAGGCCAAACATCAGCATCGTCTCTGATTCATTTACTGTCACACTTTGTCATCCAACCCATTGACAAGTTATGCTGGTGCTATCTTCAAATACTGTAAGTCTTCATTTAATGTTTAAATAAAACAATGTATAATGAAACCAATATGACCATAGGCCAATTGATATACACAAGAGATAAGTTCCTACGGCACCACCTCAACGTTTTAACAAAATGACGTTTTTCAAGTGCCTGTTGTATCTAGGACATGACCGGCCCTCACTTACGCCACCACATCCACCCACGTCTACGCTGTCACCATCTCTCCCCAAACTGCTTCGGGAGCCTCCTCGTTGATTTGAGTTTCCACCCTCACCTCCTCACAGCAGTCATAATGAACCTCTTAAAAGAGAATTCCGATAATAGTCCTTTGTTCAAAACCCTCCAATTGATGCACATCTCATTTAGAGAAACAAAACGCCACTCGTATCAATCCTGAAGGTGCTACGTGACCCAGATGCACCTTCCCTGGCAACCACCCTCCCTCCTGCTCATTCCACGCTGTGATGCTGGCGGACAAAAACCGCTTTTAGTTCTGCTGTAACAATCTAACTCCAATTTCCCTTTGACTTGCTCCTTCCTTTCATTTCATTCTTTGCTTAAATTTAAATGTTACTTTATCAGAGAGCCCACCCCTCTATCCAACACTGTCGTTTCCCCTTTGCCTGCTTTATATTTCTTAGCACCTGTCATCACATGAAACATGTATGGCTCGCTTCTGACAAGAAGGCAGCGGAAATGAGCGAAGGCGCTTTGCTGGCTGGCTCCTGTATCCTCAGTGTTTAGGCCCCTGCCCCGCTCCTAGCGGGGGGAGGGGGGACGCTAATCAATGTTTAAGCCAACAATTACTTCCTTTCCTTACTTTGGTGCGTAGTGAATAATTTCCATGAGATTACACTGCTGATAACACAGTGGCAATTTCAAAGCAGAAACAAAAAGCGTGAGAGAGGAACAAATTAACTGAACATCCATGGTTCCTACTCAGGATGGTATAAGAATCACCTAGAACATTTAAAAAATAAAAAGGCCCAACCCTAACCCTGATTTAGGAAATGAAGGTGAGGACAGGGCAACAGTATTTCTAAAAGTTCCCCAAGTGATTCTGATGTCCAATCCCCATCAAAACCACTTACTCAAAGGAAGTGTCTCAAAAGGCATGGTAAACTATGCAGTAAATAAATTAACACACATTTGTTTTTTTTAAACCTACATACCTGACTGGGGACTCAAAAATATAGTTGTTTTTTGTTTCTTTTTGTCTTCATGTAAAAGCACTGCCTAAAAAATGAAATAGACTAGTTTACAAAATCGAAAGGAATATATCTGAAACAGCCTTAAAACTGTAACCATATCCAAGGAGAGCTGAAATTAGGCATGTCGGTTGCAGAACTTTGTAAGCTAACTGAAAAGCAAGACACATATGCAGGAATCCTTAAAGCATGCCCAGCATACACAGCAAGCCTCCGCTCCTCACACTGCGCAGAGGGCAGAGTAAGGGAGCCAGGGGGTTAGCCAGACGGAAAGAGGCAGAACTGCCCGCCTGCCCAGCACCGCACAGACCGGACCGGCACAGAGCTGCGAGTACTGTGTCTGCTGAATACACAGATGACGGAGGGGCTTCTTGTTCAGGTTTGAGCCAGGTTTACCTGAACAAATGTGCCAGGTGGCTTCAAAGGACTAGGTGAAGAAGGGGATCCACATACACAATCTGATTTAGACATACCTGAGAAAAAAATTAGCACTTTTTGTTCCTACTTTAAATTGAAAGCAGTAGCCTGTTTTCAAACTTTCACAGAAAGATTTTCTGCTGCTATGACAAAAGCTCCACTCGGTATATGGTGTGGACAAATAATGTATTTGAAGAAACAAGAGGGAGCAGCATAATTTTCAGACAGGAAGCAGCTGATTGATTTTAATTGCTACTGGAGGAAACTCACCACACTCTAGCCCCACTCCTCTCTTATTTTACTTTTATAATAGGATGACTAATTGATTTAATGTGTAAATATTACAATCTGAAGAAATCAAGATTCCAGTGCTTCTCCTTAGGTTGGAAAATATCCTGCTTCCGCCCCCAGGTTCCCCCCAGTCTCTCTGATTTGCTGCTGCCTCCCCAGCCTGCCAAAATCTCTGCTCTAATTATTTTGAGAGCTTCATTAGCCGGCAACTTAAAACTTGCTACCGGCCAGAAGGCAGAAACCCACCACCATTGGGGAATGCAGGGGCCTCCCTTCACCCCTTCGTGATACCAAGGGGGAACAGGACGATAATGTGCTGCAAGCTGTTACTAACACAGGCCTTGAGTCTTCTGCAGGGCAGCCTACAAAAACAATTTTGGTAAAATTTTTAGTACATCTTATCTACACTGTTTATAGTTAACTCATCTGTAAACTGGGGATATCAATAATACCACATTTAATGGGGCTATGGTGAAAATTAGATGATCACCCATGTAAAGTACTTAAAATAGTGCCTGACCCATAGTAAGCACTCTATAAATGTTAGCTATTGCTATTCCTTTAATTTCTTTTAAAAATATTTACCTCTTATAATCAAAAAAGAACATCATTTTATTCTGGCATATGTTCCACATCAGGGCAAAAAAGTTTGAATTTGAATTCATCCGAATTCCTTGAAGTAGGGCAAGCTGTATCTTTCACAAACACTCAAGTCCTATTTTACAACCAATAATTTAATAATTTAAAAATATACTTCTTCCTACATAAAGCTGCTTTAAAAAAAAAAAAAAAGTACAGGTGACCTAAAATTTTCTGTCTTAAACAAAAGAAGCACCATATTGCTGATACCATACAATAAAATGGGAGAGAAGTATTGGGTGTTCCAGGAACAATAAACACTAAGTGAGCATTTTGAGGAAACTGCCAGCAGTGCTGACTTTTTTTTTGCATGTCCACAAACATATTCGATTGAGGACAAGAAGAGGGTTACTACTTTAATCGAAAACACTGCGTCTCAGAGTTTCTTTTCTAAGCTAATCAAACCTCATCCACTTCTCCATGTTTGTTTGAGAAACGAAGTGAGAGTGTATAAATTTCTTGTAAATCATGTTATTATACATAGACAAGGTACCCTGACTCTTAACAGTCTGTTAAAAAGGTGCTCTCAATTGACATTTGACACATTTCATACAATAGGCCAATTCAGATCCAGCAACTTAAAGGGCAAAATTTAATGATGATTTTGAACTACTGGCTGATCATGTATTTTTCCTCATCATAGAAATAATCATGCTTACTGCAGAAAAATATTTAAAAGATAAAATCCTCCATAATTCTCCTCTGCAGTTAGGATGACTGTGAACCATGTAAGCTATTTTCCTTCTAGGCACGTGCATGAATGTATTTAAATAGAAATACATGTGGGTCAATATACACAGCTGGTTTCCTGAGATAACTTTAACTATGCCTCCTCCAGGCTGGAGCAGTGCTTTGATTTCAAAAGTGCACAGACCAAGTTAATGAAACTCAAGTTACAGCTGGTTTTACAGTCATTTAGGCTACATTTTGGAGGTACTGGGAATCACCAGGTTTTCATTTCATTGATAATGTTATTTAATAAGTCAACAGAATGACTTTCCTAGGCCTCTAAATAAAACCAGGAATAAATGTTTAAGACTTATAGAAAATCAGAACTGAAGGGGTGAGGAGGGGGAAAAGATTTCACTTTCTTAAAAATAAAATCTTTCTGAGTAATTAGATTTGTTAAAGAAATAAATATAACCAAAATAGTAAAGAACTCCACAAGAGATTTCCCTTGCGATGTGAGTGCAAACATTAAGGTGTGACTGGTGTCCATACCTGGAGAGCCTTTAAATTGCGGGCATTCCTTTTTAATGTGCCCTTCTCTTCCACAAATAAAACAACGTTTTTCTCTTAAGTCTTTGTCATCCTGTCTCTTCCATTTTTCCACTGATGGCCTGAGCATTTTTTCTCTCCCCAGGTCGACGGCTGCCCTCGCTGGCTTGGCTTTCTGAGGTGTGCACTGTATGGGCTTATCTTCTTTTGCTGGCACCTCCCTCTCTATGTACTTGTTTTGAGTATCTTTGTCCTCTTTGCTTCTTTTCTCTTTGTTTTCAGGGTATCTTTGGTTCAGGGTATCTTCCTGGTCTCGCCGTCGCCTCACTCTATAGACGGAGATATAATACTGGTAAGAAAAGTCTGAACAGAAACCTAACAAAATATTAAGATAACTGCAGATGTAGGAAATAACCAGAAATAGAACGTATCAGAGGGCAAAACAAGAATTTAACAAACTTAAGTCTATCTTCTCTATTAAGAAGCAGCCTCAGGGCTTAAGGGTGTTCTTCCTTTTCACAATTACTCTAGTGCTGTAAAACCAGTTTCTGCAATTAATGGAACTCCTTGGTTCATTACCTACTTTGATATTGATGTAATGGAACTCAGCTTAGCCTTGGGGTGATTTCTTGAACCTTTCTGGCCTATCAGCATTCTTTACCAGGCACCAGAAATTCGAGACATGAAACTTTAAGTTCACAAGGGAATGATGGTTATAAGGAGATTTAGGTTCTTAAAATGTTAAAATCATTTCTTCCTTGCGCAACACCATCAGTGACTATTATATGAATGATAACAAAGGTACTAAAAAAGAGTCATAAATTCCAGATGGGTGACTTATTTTAGTAGTAACATGTTTTTAAATAAGCGTATTATTGTCCAGTTAAAAACACCACCACCCCCGGTATACCTAATGTAATTGAATATATATAGATAGTCACGGGATGCGGATTATACTGTGGAAGAGAGTCAGAGGAAGAGTAATAGATATATATGATATGGGGGGGGGGAAGTGGGGTGGCGAATTGGGGGTGGGGGGTTGTCACTTTGAGGGGTAAAATGTATAACTATTGCACTGTGTTGTACACCTGAAACTAATTAAAAACAAACAAACAAACAAACAAAAAATCACCACCCCCAAAACAATAATATTCCAAGTAAGCAACCAAAACCATGTTCCCCGACCCTCCTGCAAAATCACCAGATGAAAGCATGGTGACCAAACTGAGTAGGGCACTACAGCAATTATCAAGGGTCAAACTGCATACAAAGGACTCTACAGTCCAGTAAACTGTCAGTGAGTCCACATGGGACACCTCAGTTATTGTACATTAGAAGTGTAACTGACATCCTGAAGGAACTGATTTTACTTTTCATTGCATAAAATGACTCTGAACTTCCCACTGCTGTAAAGGGGAAGAACTTCAGTTTCCTCATTTCTTCTTCCATCCCAGCTGAAGAGGCTGATGACCAAAGTAATGATTAGGGCCATAACAAAAATTAGTAATGGGGACCAGGCCTGGAAGACTGTGGCTGATACACCAGAGTCACTCCTCATCATCTACACTTAAGGCCATATTTTAAATCGTTTCATTTTCATTGCAAAAAATCTCTTACAGGTTTATTTTCTGTTATAATAGAACCTCATTTAAAAACTGGTACAGTAAGAACATAAAAACAAAACCACCCCTTTTGAACATTTACTTACTTTCTCCTCATAGGACAGTCCTTCATAAAGTGTCCAATTTTCCCACAAATTCGGCAACATCTATCATTTGGGGCCAGCTCTCCTTCAGTTAGCACGTCTGGATCAAAAAAGTACTCCTAGCAAAACATAAATCTGCACTATTAACGAGAGATCAAAGCACAAAAAAGTAACCCAATAGCAATCAGGGATCTTCTATCTCAACATCAATGTATCATTATTTTAATACATGTTATTTATACTGTTTAATTTCAAAATCTAAAGCCATTAAGAGGTTTAATTTAGGAGAGTTTTACCTAAATTCCATTTGTTTATTCCTTTTCATCCTGCAGAACTCTAACCTGAACCATGATAAAGGCAGCTTTTTTTCCTAGCACACTTCTAAATAAGAGCATCACACACCCCCATGAGTCAGCTGTCCAGGACTTGGCAGGAGCTGAGGCCAGGTACAAAAGACTTGTTTTTCTCAAAAAACGAAAAGGATAAAACCTAATGAACTGAGGAACATGATTTGCTTTACACAGATTATAGAGAAAAAGAAAGAAGCCATGTGTTGTTGCTTTGTTTTGTTGTAGCTTCTGAAGAAAAATACCAGAAGAAAGGAAAGACAACAGTCTGGACTTGAGCTTCTTTGCCACTGAAATTAAGGTGGGGACCAGCAGCATCGCCATCATCTGGGAATTCCTGAGAAATGCAGTCTCGTGCCAGGCCCCAGACCTGAATTAGAACCTGCATTTACCAAAATCCCCAGGTGATATGTTTGAACAAGTTTCAGAAGCATTGGAAGACTGCCACAGCAATATCTAGCAAAAACTAGATGTACAGATGTAATCAAATTCTGAATATGGCTACATACCCATATACTTAAAGTTCACTGAAAGTGTCTTTATTCAGAAAATTAATGCAGGAAAAAATGATTCTAAACATAAACCGTCTAGCTCCTAAGCCCCCTTTTCTCTCACTGAAATAAATGTTTATAATGCAATTTGTTTTCAATGAGTGTGGTTTCATAGAAACTTGAGTATCAGGTTATATGAGAACAGGCAGTTCTCTAGCACAAGCAGCAATGTGTCTTTCCGAGTCCCATTAAGGGATTTATTATGCTTTGCAAACAGAAGGAAAAAAATCTAGCTTTCAAATGAGAGTGGAGGATATCCTTAGATATGTGCAAACTGGCTTGGCAGAGGCTGGCATGAAGCTGAATGCTGGTGGCACAGCAATGCCACCTATACATATTAGCAAGGAAAAGAAGCAGCACCAAAATTACTAATTTTCCCACCCAAAATACTTTTGGCTACTTCTCCGTTTTGATGAGTTGCCTCAAAACGGGTGTTTTAAAAAGGTTTTTAGGCATTTTTGTTATAATTGTTTACCTTAGCTAGACTCACCCTACTTCCAGAATATTTAAGTTATTACTGAAGTAATGTATACAAATTAGGTGCTTAACAAGGGCTTTCAAAAAACTTTTTTTTTTTGGTATTTCCAATAGACACTTACCATTTTTGAGGGGTAGTCCTTCGGAAATCCTTTGACCGGAATACCAAATACTCTTCTACCATTAATAAACGCTTTCATTATAAAATTTGTCACTAAAAAGAAAAGAACAGGTGCTCAGCTGGATGGATTAAAAGAAAAGGAGATCACATTAATATTTACAAGCAAAGTTAACTTACTTTTCCTTGATAATCCAGCTCCAAGATTATGATTCAAATCAAAAGGATCTAAGTGAAAAAGAAAAAGAGAACAAATAAAACAACCAAACAGAAAACGCCACTATTCATACAATAAGTCTATTTAACAAGGAGAAAAGTGTTACATAATTTACCATTAATAAAAGTATTAAAAGACTATCTTTTTAATGAGTTTCAAATCTGTTACACAGCTAAGTAATATATATTCCCAAGTATAAGGCAAGTTTTTTCACAAAAGTGTCCGTCAGAAAAGAGGGTATTGCTTTATATTTGAAAACCTATAAAGTCCTTTATATTATAAGCAATTGTTTTAATTTGAACACTAAAATACTGTTTGGAGAAGGCTAATATTAGCCTGATACTACTTGATACAAGTTTTGGATGCATACAGAGGTCACAAATATATTTAAAACATTTTGGCACTCAATGTTCCTTCCAACTAACAAGCCTTTTAAGGATCATGTTAAAAAGTAATTCATGGGGCCGGCCGAGTGGCGCGGTGGTTAAGCGCTGGTTTTGGGATGCCAGCAGCCTCGGTTCGGATCCCATATGAGGGCCAGTGACACTGCCCTCTACAGCTAACAACAGCTCCACCTGGAGCTGGGCTGTGTGAGCCCTGGTGATGGTGTGGGCTGCAGCCCCTGCTGCAGTGGGCTGTCATAGGCTACAGTGAGTGGCCCGCAGCCAGCGTGAGCGGCTGGCAGCCAGCGTGAGCTGCCAATAGCCGCGGTGAGCGACATCCAGAGGCCAGCGACCGATCTGCCTCATCCGGGAAGAGCTCAATGAGGATACCAACAGTGAAGCAACATCCTCCGCAACTAAACTGAAGAACAAAAAGAGAGCAACTTGTCTGTTCCCCTTCCCCGATTCCCCAACGCTGTTCCCCTCCGCCAATTCCCCAATAAAAAATCTTTAAAAAAAAAAAAAAGTAATTCATTATGGGTATCATAAAATACACTTACAAAATAAATTAGAACACACACGGAAAACAGCTACTTGGATCTCAATTTCTAGTGAAAGCTTCATGTAAGAACTCCCATATGATCATAAATATTTGCACTCAAACATCTTAGATAAGGGGATATATGTTGTGTTCTGGAACATTATTTCTTAGATGACCCAGAAAGTGGTAGGAAAAATGAAAAAGATGCTGATGTCAAAGATATATGTGAGATCTGAATAAACTGCTTCATAAAACAAAGGAGGGGGTGAAGCACTCTTTCTAAATCAAAATACTACTTCATAAATGAATTATAAAATTCATAATTTAAACATTATGTATAGAAATTTAATAATTACTTCCTATACATGCCTAAAAACATTCAAGAAAGAATAGAAAAGAAACCCAAAAATCTTTTCGGGGATCATCTCATTGAAAAAATAAGACAAGAGGCACCTTTAGGATGTCTGTCATGACTCCAATGTATGATGACCAGGTTTATCTCATATTGGGATTTACTCACTAACTACTGGAACATAGCACCCTTCCCTCAACTTAACCTTATGCTAGTAATTATGGGAAGATGCCTTCCCAGTAGGTTTGGTCATGCCTTCTACCAGTGATCTTTGCCTGTGTACAAGGGGACACATCTTTAGTTGGTTACTTGGGGTAGTAGAGACGCTATAACCTTAACTATTGTTCCAGTTACAAACACTACTACTACCACCACTGATTTCACAACTCTAGAACAGCTAGTGAAAAGTCTTCTTTCTAGTTTAGTCTACTCTTGTGGCTCATCTGAAAGGTAAAGTAATGAGGCTTCCAAAATTAAAAACAAAACATTAATAATTGGCAGACCCTGAGAACCCACTGTGACAATAGAAAGACGAAAACAAAGTTCTATGTTTTGGACATATGAGATCTTAAAAAGCTAAAATCATATGTATAACCCATTGTGATCTGAATTTCAGTTACAAATGTTCACAAAATAAAACTGTCAATAGACAGAAGTAATGACAAAAGCATAACATATAATAACATTATTTAGGTGATATGACTACATTAAAAAAACAAAAAAAATTAAAAATATGATTAAAATCAACAAAATATTTCTTAAGCCATTTCTTAGTTCATTATAAACACTTAAACTCCATTTTTTTAAAAATTAAAATATCACCAAATGAAAATAACTAATTACAAACAATTGTCCATGGATCCTTTCATTCAATGGCAAGAAAAGTGCTTAGCAAGGCCAAGCTAAATGTCAAACTTCATATGAATTATAATATGTAAAATCCTCCATCAATAGCAAATAAAGACCTTGAAAATTCACTCTTAGTGGCACTCTTCAAACCCTCAATTAGGAAGGTTTTTAAAGGCCCACTTATCTTGAAGCTGGCTTATCCTTACTGTGACCTTCCTTATTCTCCAGTAAGTGTTCAACAACAGTAAAAGATGTGTCAAGAAGACCAAAGGCTTTTAGATTTGTGAGAGGCCCTACATGAAACGTCAGTCATTTGCAAACAAGTCTTTGGGCTGGAAGCAGGCACCTGTGCCTGATGCAGACAGTGATGGGATGGCTGCGCTGCACAGCCCACTAAGTGGTAATGGCTGCCCTGGAAGAGTTCTGGAAGGATGAAGAATAATGCCCGCATACTTCAAACTGTTTGTATTAAACTGTATTTTTTATTGTATTTGTACCTTCAATAACAATGTATTTTGAGGTCCACTGTTTTTTAAAAGTTGTAAGGAGACACTTTCTTCGGATGCTAATAACATGTTCTTTAAAATCAAATTCCTCTGTGTAGAAACGAAGAAGTCCCAACCAGAGCTGCCCAACTGATTCTGTATTTTTTCCACATTCTGGCCAATAGGCGGGCTAGAAATAGAAGGGAACAGAGATATCAGGCTCCACAGTCAAGTGTTAATACCAATAGTCACTTGTATCTTACAGAGTAAATTTGGACTTATTTCTAATTAACTAGAGTTCAAATACATAAAAATATAATTATATAACTTTTCTTTCACATTGTAAAATACCATTTACACATGTTTATTATTCTCTACCCTATGACTTGGAGATAGGGAGAGCTCAGGGTTTTAAATATCAAACCTCAGAATGCACGTTAGTAGAAGAATCTGCAAATAAACCTCAAGAGCCTTGGTGATAACTTAAAATCTTTCCAAACTCTCTGTACAAAACCACACAGCAAATATTCATTCATTTAGAATAAAGTTACCAAACCATCTGGAATTATTAGGCATTAAAGAAATCCTGGATACAGTCCCTGGAAACTCACCTGGCTTAGTAAAAATGTTTTCAACTTCAAAGGAAACATTTATACTCATATATGTTAGTTTTTTTTAGTATCATAATATAAATAAATGTAACAAGTGATAATATAGTTGTGGACCATCTACACTACAGCATAGTATAGCTAACTTTTAGTCAAGGATGTGAAAAAAATCTTTACTCTTAAAATACGTACCAGTTCATCTATTTGATCAAAAAAATAAATATTCCAGCCATCAACAAATATTTCAGGTTTCTTTTCACCTTTGTATATCTGCAATTAATTTTTAAACTATTAGTATGGATTACAAACTTAATGCATTGATATAAAAACTTGTAGGAAATTGTTAAAAATTTAACTACAGAACCACAGAATTTTTGAGAAGGAAGAGGGCTCAAACATCACCCAGCTTTAAAGATGAGAAACATTAATTTCTTTTACTAATACCTCTTGAAGAACAGGAATGACTGGCGGATTCCTCTGCTGGAGAAAATATAGCACCATAAGCGTGTATGCATATGACGATAAGCTGCCTCTAGATGCATCACCAATATCGCACATCTAGGGGGAAGGAAAACGAGGAACAAAGAAAAGATCCCTAATGTTTACTGCTAAGTTTGCAGTTATTCTATTATCATTGAAAGTAAGGTGCCTCTATAAGGTACAAATATAAAAATTACATTTTCAAATGCTAAAATATGCCAAAAAACCAAACAAGATCAACCAAAAGAATATCAGAAAATAAAATAAACCAAAGACAAAAAACAAAAAGTAAACAAAACAGAGAATCCAACAAAGCAGTGGAACTACCAGCCACAAGCAAGATCATATTATCATGTAAAATTTAAGACAACAAAATTTTAGCTTGCTGAGTTGGGCTTCCCAAATAATTAAAAGAATTTGATGTGGCCATGGTTCTTTAAAAAAAAAAAAAAGCAATACAAATTTATGTTTTCAACAACGTCTGAAGATCACAATAGGAAGCATACGCACCTTTGTAAATACTTTCATGGTATAGCACAAATATTTCACTCTGGGATCAATGGCTGAATAGGCAGATAAGAGCCTCGTGTTATGAAGGGCCTGTTTAAAGGGAAATTACACGATAAGACTATCCAATTAGAAGAAAAAGTTTTAAGCTGGAATATTCTGAAAAAGTTTACACTGTAATTTATTTTAGGGTGAAGACATTTAAATCAAAGCTAATATTTTCCTCCAAAGATAGGCTTCATTAACTTACTAGATAATAGTTAAGAATTGTAATTTGATTTCATGATTTTCATTATGTTAGTATGTCCTCAGTTTGAACATTCCTAGAAAATAAAGGCTATTAAATAATCAGTTCCCTCTAAATAGATGGAAGATTCCTCCAATGCACCTTGGCATTATTTACATCAAATGCCCTTAGGAGCCAGAGAGGTCCCATAAAGCCCCGAAGGAAATCAGGTGAGACCAAAAGGGCGGGCAAATACACACAATCCAAATTTAAAACGAAGTTCAGGCCAAACATATGGATGGACCTAGAGAGTATTATAAGTGAAATTAAGATAGACAGAGAAAGGCAAATACCATTTGATCTCACTTATATGTGGAAACTAAAGGACAGAATAAATGAGCAAACTAAACAGAAACAGTCTGAGATATAGGGAAAAACTGATGGTTCCTAGATGGGAGTGGAATGGGGATAGGGGAGATGGTAAAGGGATTAGAAAGTACAAATTAGCCACAATATTGTCATGGGGATACAAAAGACAGTTTGGGGAATATAATCAATAATGTTGCAAAGATTTTGTAGGGCAGGGTGTCAGATGGGCATGTCTTATTAGGGAGACCCTTCACAGACAGTGTAGATGCCTGACTACTGCGCTGTACACCTGAAGCTGAAGCTGAATACTACTGAATGTCAACTATACTTTAATACATATATAGTCACAGGATGTGGAGTACAGCATAGGGAATACAGTCAATGGAATTGTAACACTTACATACAATGTCAGAGGGGTAGGAGATTGGGGTGGGAGGTTATCATTTTGTGAGGGGTGTAAATGTCTATTACTTGTTTTGTACACCTGAAACTGAAAAAAAAAAAAAAAGTTCAAGCCAAACAAAAAGCGCCTGCCACTCTGATCTCATTTTAAATGAACACTAATATTGACTTAATTCTCCCTTATACCCCAGCCTCAGAACACTGCCAGCATACAGCAAACACTCATAAATAACTACTGAAAGAAAGAATAAGATGAAATGAATGACTTCATTATACTTGAGATTTTGTAAATTAAAGAGACCTTCATTCCCCTCAAATCTCCCTAAAGAACAAGCCTGGAGAAAATCTTACCAATGTGTTATACAAACTGATGTCCACCTCCAGACCACTTCTCAAATGGAAGAACTTTACAATTGGCACCTTTGCTGTTGTAATAGGTAAGATGTTTCTCAGACCTAGGTTGGGAAAGAAAATAGTACCATTAAATATAGCATCTGGACATGTAAGTTGCTCCTATGTGAATGTTACAATATAAAATTATGTAAACCTAACTCTGGCCTGTTTCACTGTAATTACTATAGACAAAGAATTTGCTGTTATTAACATCCACCTGGGAAAGACTCCTCTGGCAAAGCTTACAATTGTTCCACATGTGAAGTACAACCATCAACAAGACAGCTAACTGTCCTCCAGGAACCCACTGGATTGAGAGAGAGACAGAGAGACAGAGACAGAGAGAGAGAGACAGACAGACAGAGAGAGAGAGAGAGAGAGAGAGAGAGAGAGAGAGAGACAGAGAGAGAGACAGAGACACAGAGACACAGAGACAGAGAGACAGAGAGACAGAGAGACAGAGAGAGAGAGAGAGAGAGAGAGAGAGAGGAGAATTTCACAAACACCAACACAGGAAACCAGTACAGCCTGGACTACATGGGCAATCATTTGAATTCTTTAAGCAAAAGTTAGTAGTCATGAAACTAGAGGTTATGACAGTAAAAGGAAGGAATCAACTTCAACAGGAGATGATGAAATCGCCTGAACTAGGCTTTGAAAAAGAAAAGAGAACCACAGGTAAAAAACAGGAAGCTGAGGGGATTTACCAGGCAAGGAAAACTGCAGAGGGAAAGGGTAGATGTCTGAAACAGAACAGCATGTTCAGGGAACTTCCATGGAATTGTGCAGGTTACAGAGTGGACCTTAGGGAAAGGAATAAGGAGTAACAGGAGATAGGTGGAAACTGGGAAGAGCCCAAAGAGAGAACATATGCCCTGCTAATTATCCTTAGAGGCAAAGAGAAGCCAGTGAACTGGTAGAAGCTGGGGAGAATCACTGACCCCATCTATTTAGATAACACCCCTGGCAATGGATGGATTGGAGGAAGCACCTGGAATAGAGGCAGGGTGACCATTATGAAAAATGATCTGGGCCTGAACTATCATGGTGGCACAGGAACATAGAGAAGCAGCAAGACATGTCTGAAAGCATCTATAACTGGATGGGTTGTGAGTGTGGGGGAAGGGTGATAAGAAAGGCGGGCTTTAACCGTAAGAGCTACTGTTTCTTGGGCCGACCGAGTGGCTCAGTTGGTTAAGAGTTGGCTTAAGAGCACGAGCTCTAAGCAAGAGGGCCGCTGGTTCAATTCCCACATGGGCTGGTGATGCTGCACCTGAGCGCCGGTGATGCTGCACCTGAGCTGAGCTGTCACTGAGCTGCCAACAGGTGGCAGGATGGCTCAGCTGGTGTAACAACAAGATTGCCTATTCGATGGTGGGTTATGCCCACCCACAACTAAGACTGAACATGGCACCTTGAGCTGAGCTGCCACCCGGATGGCTCAGAGGAGAGAGCATGTGCTCTTAACAAGGCTGCTGGTTTGACTCCCGCATGGGATGGTGGCGACACCCACCCGCAACTAAGACTGAACTGAGGGCCGGCCGAATGGCTCAGTTGGTTAAGAGCTTGCTCAAGAGTGCGAGCTGAGCTCTGAGCAACAGCGGTTCGAGGCCAGCCCGAGCTGAGTTGCCATTGAGCTGCCAACAGGTGGCAGGATGGCTCAGCTTAAAAAAAAAAAAAAAAAAAGACTGAACTCAGCACCTTGAGTTCATGGCGACTGGAGCCCTCCACAAAGAAGACTGAAGAACAACAACTTGGCTGGTCCCCTTCCCCAATTACCCAACACTGTTCCTCTCCCCCAATATCCCAATAAAATCTTTAAAAAAAAAAAAAAAAAAGAGCTACTGTTTTCTGAGTACCTAGAAGCCTTTACAAACAAGACCTCCTAAGACTATTCACTTTCATCTAACAGATGAAGAAACACAGACCCAGAGAAATGAACTTGCTTAGGAATAGCAGCTGGTGAATTGTGGAGCTGGGGTTCAAATCTAGGTACGACTGATGCTAAACTGCTACTGAACCTAGTCTAGGACAGGCTAATTATCACTTCATCCATTTTGATAATTCCAGGGGTACCAATGTCAAGAACCAAGAAAGAGGACTCAGAAAGGAGGTAGTAAAGAAGAAGATTAGTTTATTCTGAGATGCTGAAGCTTGACTTTCTTCTCAGCGTTTAGTGGTGATATCAAGAGGGCAGATACACAGTGATCTGGAACTCGGGGGAAAAGTATGTAGATGACAGAAGAAATTTCAGCAAAACAGGTCTGTGTGGGTGACAGAGGAAGTCTAACTTAAACTGATGGGGATGAAGGGCAAGGAAGCTCATGTTTACTGAATACTTAGCATATGCTAGCTCCGTACTTTAATGTACTGCCTGTCTTTTTTTTTTTTTTTTTTTTTTTTTTTTTTTTTTTTTTTGTTTTTTTTCTTTTTTTATTAGTTTTCAGTGTACAACACAATGCAATAGTTATACTCTTTACCCCCCAAAGTGAAAACCCTCCTCCCCGAGTTCTCCACCCCACTCCCCCCCCATATCATACATATCCATCACAACTCCCCTGACTCGCCTCCACAGCATACTCCACATCCCGTGACCACCCACATATTCAGTTGCAGTTGGCATACAATACTATACAACATCAGCTTCAGGTGTACAGTGCAGTGATCAAGCCTCTATTTCATCCATGAAGTGGTCTCCCTAACAAGACATGTGACTATCTGACACGCCACAAAAATATTTACAACATTATTATATTCCCGAACTGTGTTTCATATCCCTGTGGCAATATTGTAGTTGTCTATTTATGCTGTCTAATCCCTTCCCCTTCCCCCCCCCCATCCCCCCCAACTAGCAACCCTCAGTTTTTCCTCTTACATCTATGAGTCTGTTTACTTTGATCGTTCACTCAGTTCTTCAGACTCCACACACAAGTGAGATCACATGGTACCTGTCCTTCTCCGACTGACTTATTTCTCACAACATAATAGTCTCTTCATAACAATATCAATTACATTCCCAGAACTGCCCCCATAACCCTGCGGCAACATTGTAGTCCCACATATACTGTCCAATACCTTCCCCTCTCCCTCTTCCCCACTCCCTCCCAACCAGCAACCATCAGTTTTTCCTTTATATCTGCTTAATATGACATCAATCTTCTTAAATTGTCTCTCTGGGTTAGCTTGTTTACCCCTTTCTTTTGTTTAAAAATGTCCTTTTAACATTTCTTGCAATGCTGGCTTGGTGGTAATGAATTCCTTAAGTTTATTCTTTCTTTCTGAGAAGCTCTTATTTCTCCTTCAATTTTAAGTGATAGCCGTGCTGGATAGAGCAATCTTGGTTGTAGGCCTTTATTTTGTGTCACTTTGAGTATCTCCTGCCACTCCCTTCTGGCCTGCAGAGTTTCTGTAGACAAGTCAGCTGTTAGTCTAACAGGAGTTCCTTTGTATGTAACCTGCTGTCTTTCTCTTGCAGCCTCTAGGATTCTGTCTCTGTCTTTAACCTTTGCCATTGTCACTATGATGTGTCTTGGTGTGGACCTGTTTGGGTTCAGCTTGTTTGGAACCCTCTGCACTTCCTGGGCATGTATGTTGATTTCCTTCACCAGGGTAGGAAGCAGTCATTATTTTTTTCAAATACCTTTTCAACCCCTTGCTTCTTCTTCTCTTCTCCTTCTGGTATCCCTATGATTCGAAGGTGGTTGCGCTTCATTTTGTCCCAGAGGGCTCTTAAACTATTTTCATTGTTTTTTATTCTTTGGTCTTTTTGCTGTGCCAACTGGGTGAGTTCTGCTATTTTATCTTCCAAATCGCTGATCCGCTCCTCTGCTTCATCTACTCTACTGGTGATTCCTTCGAGTGTGTTCTTCATTTCAGTTATTGTATTCTTTAGTTCTAACAGGTTGTTTTTATGGTTTCCCTATCTTCTTTATGTCCTCGCTAAGTTCCTTAAACATTCTTATCATCAGTGTTCTAAACTGTGTCTCTGAAAGGTTGGATCCTCTGTTTCATTTGGTTCCATTTCTGGAGGTTTCTTCTGATCTTTTACTTGTGACATGTTTCTTTGTTTCCCCATTCTGGCTGTCACTCTGGGATTGCTTTGATGTATTAGATAGATCACCAGGAGAGCCCTGGCTGGATCACGCAGGCACACAGCTCACGGCCCAACACTACCAGGAGAACTCCCAGTCTCAGCCTGTCCCAATCAGCCGCTCGCAGATCAGGCCGAGCCGCCCGACAACCAATCACCAGCCTGGCAACTCTGCAAGCACAGTGTGGAAAGCAGAGACCTGGGCGGCTTGCGTGCTCCTGCCTCAGTGAGCAGCCTGTTGGAGTCGGGATCACCCCACTCAGGCGTTTTCCTGGCAACACAGCACAAGCCGAGCGGAGGGTGGGGATCCGAGGTGGCTCGCGCTCCCGGGTCTCAGTGAGCCGCAGTAGGAGCCGGAGGGCACCGCCCTATGTTTCCCTGGCAACGCAGTATAAGCCGGGCGGAGGGTGGGGATCCAAGGCTGCAGGCGCGCGCACGCACGCACGCACGCACGCACGCACGCACGCACTTCGCCAATTCCACCAGACCAATTAGGTCTCGGACCTGATCCTTCGTGGGAGGGCCCAAGCCCGACAAAATGGCGCCCTCCTTACACTACTCGCGTGCAAGCTCCGCACCACGGGAACAACAATCCAAAAACCTCCAGCCTTTGCACCAAAGGTGCTCAGCTCAGTCCGTCCCCGCAGGCTCCCGGCTCACACAGCCACTCCCTCCATCAGGAACCAGGTAAGTGCTCACCGGCGAGCAAGCCCGGGCGCCGGCCCCACTGATTCTCCAGCCTCACCAAGCTGAGGAAAGAGAGTCCTTACTAATTTATTGCTGGCTATCTTAGAACTCCTCTTCCCGGCAAAGGAGCTCTGGGCTGGTGAGCTTGGGGTGCGGCCGGAGGGTCTCTCCCCCAACCAGACAAGCTTCCCACGACTGGGGCTTCCCTCACGGGGCTCGCCCTCTCTCGTCTCCGCCCGTCCTACCAGACCCGACGTGGCCTCCTCTTTAAGTTCTTCGTTTAGTGGTTCTGTTCCTCCAGTGTTCCGGGGACTTCCAGGGTTGAATGCTGTATAATTTGCTTGTAATTTTGGTGTGATCCTGGGAGGCAGTTAGCACAGCGTCTGTCTATTGCGCCATTTTACCGGAAGTCCTGTACTGCCTTTCTTAATCTTAAATGCTATTACTGATATTGCCACTTTACAGATGAGGAGCTGAGTGCTTATAATGAGGCTGAGTGACTTTGTGGGATTACATAGCCAGCAAGTGGGGGAGCGAAGATTTAAAACCAGTCTGATTCCAGAGCCCTCACCAATTTCTTTGCTACAGTCATGTTCCCATTCTAGAACCGGATACTGTTAACCCCTGTGACACTTATAAGCCCATTCTCCGGGATTTATTCAAAGCATATCATCAATGCTTCTTATTTTGTCATTCCTATGGCTCCTTTGTTGGTGGCCTTCCTTCATTTCCACACAGAAATTAAAGCTTAGTCTTAACTTCTCTCAAATGATCGCTTGAAATTCTGTGTTATTCTTGGCCTATTTCTCTCTCTTTCTACAAGGCTTTCAATGCAAAACTTTTATTTTAGTCTTCAATCCTGATTGACAACTGTCTATTTCTAGTTCTTACTAGTGAAGTAAGATTATCTTGAAGATTATACCTTCATGGCAAACTAAATCTCTGTCTTTACATTAGTGTTCTGTGCAAACATTCCCATTTCTCAAGCACCTAGACTTCAGTCAGAACTCTTATTTCCTACTTGTAGGTACCAAATCTAGGAAATTTCCCTTTGGAATCTGTCACATCTCTCTTTTCAGACTCCTGGCACCTGGTTAAGGTTATTCTGCCGTTACTGAGAGACTATACTAGCTGCCCAAAAAGCTTAAATTTTGCTTTTATTGGGTTCCTCCTCTCCTGAAGAAACCTGTGGCTTCTACAAATCTACAGACTTTACCTTATCGCCTAATGATTTCCACTTGAAACTCCTCTGTAAATGTACCAATCTTCTGACTGTCCTTCAAAATATATACCGTAATTCTCACGTTCACACCCATGCACTCTTAGGGATAATTCTCTTCCCATTCTTCTCAAATCATATTGATCATCATCTGAGATCAGAACAAGCCCATCTCTTCCATGAACCTCCCCTATGCAACAATCTCCCTCTCTCCTCAGAAGTTCTTTAAGTATTTGAAAAGACACATATAACGCAAAATATGCTATAAATAAGCCATTATACTTTCATTGACATTAAATTCTAAGTATGGAAAACACTAACAAAAATACAAAAATATTTTTAGAGAAAGTTTAGAGTTACCTGAATGTTTTTTGAGGACTCTTGCCAATTCTTCAATAGTTCTTACACAGTCCAACCCCTGCAACAGAAATGGCACAAACTACTGAATCAAACATAGAAGACAGGTTCCTAACCTGGTTATAGTTTCCATTAATTTCAACTTATTTTATACACATTTTTCCCTTGTAGGTGAGCATTAATTGGTATTCATAGGAAATAGCCTAAGGATATAACCCATACACCGTATTCACTGCCTTTGGAGGCTCAACAAAGGCTGAAATCAGCGCCTCCAGAAAAGTCTCTGAACCAACGGGGACCTTTATTTTTTCCCTCTAGGTAATTATGTCACTAAGAAGTACCCTATATGCCAGAATAAATAAGAAAGAGCTTCTGTGCCTTAATTCATTCTGGGTAGACTTTCACTATAATTTAACTAAAAGCTCATGGATTGCTGTGGAGAGTGATCAAGCTCCGATTATTTCTCCAAAATACTAGCCAAAAATATAATGTACAAAATGAAAGTTATGCAGTAAATATGAATAACATTTCAACTAGATCTTACTTAGAAACATTTGGGCTGACCTTTTTCAACGTAAGCCTTTTTGATGTTTATATACATCCCAGAATATTTTTGAAATGCCTTTAAAACTAGCTTATAAGTCACATAAAAATTCAATCTTGATGATGTACAATAAGGTCATTCTATATATGGGACCCAATCTTGCTTATCTAATTTATTCACCAAAGTCAGGCTAGATAACTTTTGGTTATTTCCCAAATCAGATCCATCCTCAAGACTTGAAACTAAGAAAAGGCATAAAAATATGCTGAGCAACAGCAGCATCACTCATTTGGACATACAACATTTGGACTGTTGTTAGAAGTTTAAAGAGTAGGGATTTAGTACTTTGTACCTTTCCACAGTATTCTGTATTTTATAAATGCCTTCATATTCATCGGGGCTGGCAAACCTTTTCTGCTTTGCAGGCCACATGGCCTGATGTAACTAATGAATTCTGCAGTTACAGAGTGAAAGCAAAGCAGCAGTAGACAATAAATAAATGAAGGGGTGTGGCTGTGTTCTATTCAAACCGTATTTATAAAACTGGCAGGGGACTGACTTGGCCTGTGGGCCAGTTTGCTGACTCCTCACATACCTGATTCAAGCAGAAGGGATAACAATCTCCTGAAGCAGGAGGATCAGAATTATCATTTCCATTTTATCAACCAAAGACCACATGTGTAGGGACTGACGAAACCAAGTCTGTCTCGGATCTAGGTCTCTGGACTGCAAGTTTTACACTCTGAACTGCAAGTTTTACACTCTGATCATTATACCACATTGCCTGCCTGCTAACAAACTTTTCAGAAAACCTTAATGTGGGTGTATACATCTCAGTCAGCCTGGTGGCCATGCCAATGGGACACTGGAGAGGCTGGTTTGGCTTTTTTAGAATTCCCAGATGTCACTTTTAAATCCACTTTGTACTACAGGTTGAAAGCACAAGCCTTTCTACTTCCTGTATTCATCTCTAAACTTGTTACTGTATTTGACCAGATTGTGTCAAATGGCATACTCCATTGGCCATGCCCTGATAAATTTGGAAAATACCAAGCTGTGCTGTAGTCAAAGTTGTCAAATCACACTGCCATAGCAAATGGAAGTTTATGTGGTCACGGTACCTCAGCAGTTTCAAGTCCATTAATTGTCATACAGACGTCAAGGTCACTCTGTTTGAACCCAAATCCGTTTTTGGAGGAGCCAAACAAGCTCAATTTTGTTCCTGTTAGGGATATATGAAAAGCAACAACTAATTACCTGAGAACATTTAATTTTCAGATCAAAACAACTCTCTCATGAACCAAAAATACCCAGTTAACTATACTACGAGTACATTAATCTCATTAGAAATATGTTCTCTTATTAACCAGTCATCTATTATATTTTCTGTCAAAATTTACTTTAAATAAACACATAGAGGGCATCACAGACTACTAAGTGCCACTTTATGCTGAAACGTAAGAACATTTTCGAGGGAAATGTGGATCACTTCAACATATTTAATACTGCAAGCTTACTATTTTCTAAATAAACTCACTCTGTGGAGGCGTGAACTTTGACTCTATAAACAGAATACTAAATGAAATCTGTGACATCTGATAAGAGAAATCCAACACTGCAACAGTCTTCTCTGTTGGCACATTAGGATTGGGCAGCCCAAAGACCATCCTAGATATGTCACAAAACAACTGAAGGCCTGTCCCCATCACTGCAAGGTCACATTCTTGTTCTCAAAAGTAACATGCTTATAACACATGTACACATTCTGAAGGAAAGGCATGCTATCCTTCTTTTCTTTAAAGTAAAAAGTTATTTACCTGGAAATTCCTGTCTTATGAAACTTTCTAGGTTTTGCCGAATATGTTCACGAGCCTGTTCTTCTGAAATAGTTGGAGAAAAATCCTCTGTTTAAAATAAAGAGAAACAGTGAGAAACAAAGATTGTTCACATTCTCTGAAAAACTACATTTTTATAAAATAAAACCTAACTGGCTTAAGAAAACCCTTAAATTTTGTGTCTTCTTGGTAGACACCATAAGCAGTTAAATTAAAGAGAAAGCATTTACAAAAAAAAAAAAAATAAAAGATGTTATCCCTAAGAACTGCTTCTGACATGGAAACTAATCTGAACAAGGTTCCGGTGCCAGGTTTCAGAGAGACCCAGGCTCTAAAAGGGCAGCCTTCAGGGATCTCTCCCAGAGTTTGAACACAAAAGTTTGAGAGCATGTGCATATACATTTTTTTTTCTAAGGAGAACCTACAGTTTCCTTTCATAGCTTATAGCCTCCAAAAAGGTTTCAAACATAAATCAATGGTTAAGAACAAGTGTTCAAGTGTTTTCTAGCACAGACATACATCTCCAGATGTAGAAAGTAATGCCTCAAGTTCTTCTACTCAAAGCAGTTGCATACCTCTCCTTTAAATGTTTTTTCTTTGTAGAACCTGAAACTTCTGTATAGCAGTGCTTCCCCAAACTGGTGTTTCTTAAAGGGCTGTTATTAGACTATTAATTAGCATTAACTGAAAGTATCCTAAGCTCAAATTTTGGAAATGCTGCATTAAAGAGTTAAATAAATACATTCTTTACCATAACATTTCTCAGAAGTCTTTATTATGCTCATGTGCCCTGAGAATCTCTAAGGGTTGGGGTAGGGGTGTGAAGTAGGTAGAGTTATTTCCTACTTGAACTGTGGAGAACTTTTTGCCCTGAAATACTACTAACTGCACATAGAAATACATTTCAAGAAACACCAGTTGGGAAATGATAGTACTCTAGCCTTAAGACTTAAAAGATCCTCCCTTCTTTTCTTTAACAATTATTTATTGTGTCTGAAATGGAACAGGATACATAGAACACTGTAGATACACCAGAGAATGGAAGAGACTTAGTCTCTATAATGGGGCTAACAGGTCAGTGATTCGGGTGACTCTTGAGAAAACACCAATGTAACATTTTCAGAAATGAAATGTTAATAACTTACTATAGCACTGGATGCAAACTTGATCTAGGATATGTGAAAATTTGGGTGTTAATGGTGGCAAGGGTTCCAGCTGGATTCTCTTGAAGTCTTCAGGACAGTCCTTCTTGAGGTGGCCCTCTCGTTTGCATAAACTGCACACTACTGTAGGAGACTGCAGAAAGGCGGCAAAGCAAAACAAGATTTAAGATACAACTTTGTCAAAAAAGGGATCTTGAAATTTAACCAAAGTGAAAGATCTGTACTCAGAAAATTATAAGACACTGAAGAAAGAAATCATAGAAGATACAAATAAATGGAAACACCTACCATGTTCATGGATAGGCAGAATTAATATAGTTAAAATGTCCATATTGCCTAGAGCAATATATAGATTCAATGCAATTCCTATCAAACTACCAAGGGCATTTTTCACAGAAATAAAAAATATCATCCTAAAATTTATATGGAACCATAGAAGACCCCGAATAGCCTTGGCAATCTTGAGAAATAAGAACAAAGTCAGGGGGATCACGCTACCAGACATCAAAACCTACTACAAGGCTACAGTAATCAAGACAGTTTGGTATTGGCATAAAAACAGGCACATCGATCAGTGGAACAGAACAGAGAGCCCAGAAATAAATCCAGGCATTTACGGACAGTTAATCTATGACAAGGGAAGCAAGAATTTACACTGGAGTAAAGACAGTCTATTCAATAAATGGTGCTGGGAAAATTGGACTGCCACATGCAAAAAAATGAAACTGGACCACCTCCTTACGCCATATACAAGAACAAATTCAAAATGGATTAAAGACTTAAATGTAAGACCTGAAACCATAAAACTCCTAAAAGAAAATATTTGCAGACATTCCCCGGAGCAGTATTTTTACTGATACATCCCTACGGGCAAGGGAAGTAAAAGAAAAAATGAACATATGGGATTATATCAGACTTAAAAGTTTTTCACAACAAAGGAAACCATTAATAAAACAAAAAGGAAGCCTACTGAATGGGAGAATATATTTGCCAACAATATATCTGATAAGGGGTTAATATCCAAAATTTATAAAACACTCATGAAACTCAACACCAAAAAAACAAACAACCCAATTAAAAAATGGGCAGAAGATATGAAGAGACATTTCTCTAAAGAGGACATACAGATGGCCAACAGGCATATGAAAAAATGTTCAACCTCATTGGTCATTAGGGAAATGCAAATAAAAACCACCATGAGATACCACCTCACTCCAGTCAGAACGGCTATCATCAATAAATCAACAAACAAGTGCTGGCAGGGCTGTGGGGAAAAGAGGACCCTGCTGCACTGTTGGTGGGATTGCAGATTGGTGCAGCCACTATGGAAGTCAGTATGGAGGTATCTCAAAGAACTGGAAATAGAGCTACCGTTTGACCCAGCAATTCCACTCCTAGGTATTTATCCTGAAAAACCCAAGACACTTATTCAAAAAAATATATGCACCCCTATGTTCATAGCAGCGCTATTTACAATAGCTAAGACTTGGAAACAACCAAAATGCCCATCGGTAGATTACTGGATTAAGAAACTGTGGTATATTTATACAATGGAGTATTATGCAGCTATAAAGAATGAAATCGTACCATGATATGGATGGACCTAGAGACTATTATGTTAAGTGAAATAAGTCAGTCAGAGAAAGACAAATACCATATGATCTCACTCATATGTGGAATCTGAAAAACTGTATGAATGAGCAAAGTAAACAGAAACTGTCTCAGCGATAAAGAGGAAAAATCAGGGTTGCTAGTTGGAAGGAGGATGGGGATGAGGGAGAAGGGGAAGGGATTAGACAGCAAAAATAGGCAACTACAATATTGCCACTGGGATATGAAAGACAGTTTGGGGAATATAATTAATAATGTTGTAAATATTTTGTGGGGGGGTCAGATGGTCATATGTCTTGTTAGGGAGACCATTTCATGGATGGAGAAGAGGCTTGACCACTGCACTGTACACCTGAAGCTGAGGTTGTATAATACTGTATACCAACTGTAATTGAATATATAGATAATCACGGGATGTGGTTTATAATGTGGAAGGGAGTCAGAGGAAGTGTAATAGATATATATGATATGGGGGGGAGGAGTGGGGTGGCCAAACGGGGGATGGGGGGTTGTCACTTTGAGGGGTAAAAAGTATAACTATTGCACTGTGTTGTACACCTGAAGCTAATTAAAAATAAATAAATAAATAATTTTTTTTAAAAAAGGGATCTTGAATCGTTTTTTTAAACTACACTCTCCTCTTCACTTTCTAAAGGAATGGAAATATAATGTACAGCCACTCTAAAACTATCTGATACAGAGACACACTGATGGCACTCTCAAGGGGAGAAGGCAGTTCTTCTCATTACAGTAGTAATGAAAGTAGCAGTATTCCGCTTCTCCTGTGCAAATTCCCATGAGTTTAAGAGGGAGGTGTACCAGGTGGTTGGTTGACTGGAGCGAAAGACCAACTCCTTAACCACTACCAAAATGGGGGAGGAGCCCTGTTCTAGTGTACAAAATTGAAATTACATGCATTGCAACTGTTTCAAGTCTCCCAGTTCTATGTATGAGAGTGGCACTGATTACCTACCTTGCCTTTAGTGAAGATGAGTTTACTAAACTCATAGAGGAAATCAGATGGACCCACAGTTGAGTTTTCCTCGCGCACATTTTCTTCCTTAAGGCTGATTTTACTAAGTTCCATTTGTAGTGCTCCATCTATATCTTTTCCATGTTCTTTCAAATCTTCATACTTAGGAGACCCGCTTACTTCTTCATCCTCTTCAGACAGGGCATCCTCATCCCCTGATCCAGTGTCAGCGTTGTCTAACTCATCATCATGAGCAACGTCGCCCTCATCTTCCCTTCGGGGAACAGCCAGCCTGGGTTCTTCGTCGTCGTAGTCGTCATCCTCTTCCTCCTCTTCATCAGAGTGAATGGCTCCCAATGTCTGGCCCTGACTTGAAGGGGCCAAGTGGCTTAGAGCGTCTTCTGGCTCATCAGTGCCTTCTATGCTCCCTTCATCCACATCAGCCTTGTTATCTAAAGCAGCGAGTCTATCGCCCTCTTCACCAGGAGGATTTTGAAAGCCTTCTAAATCCAAGCTGCTGTCTGTGTCAGCATTTCGTGTGCTACCAGAGATGACAGGCTCTCCGTGTTTGCTACCGCTTAAATTTTGATCATCAGCAGTCACAGGAGGCTGGCCCTCCCTTCCAAGTTTTTCTTTCTCAGTTTTACTTCCTGTTTCTTGATGGTGTACTTCCACATACTCATGGTCATCATAACTCACCTCTGCCTTGATACACTCTGAGTTTTCCAGGTGTACAGTGACATGCGTTTTTCCTGTTTCCTCTGATGGTGGGCTTCCAAAGCTTTCAGCCGTCTCTTTAAGAGTAAGTACCTCTACCTTGCAGGGGTTTGCAGCTGAACTGGCAGCACCAGGAACTTGAGCCAAAACTGAGTTTTCAAATTTATCAGTTTTTGCTTGTACATCTGAGTCATGCTTTGCTACTTCTTTAGAATGTTCCGAAATACATGTAACAGTACTCAGAGGCTTTGGAAGGTTGGATTTTGTCATTCTGTGTGGAAGAGCAAAATATTTATACGTTGTCCTTAAACAATGAAGTATATACTCAAACACAGGTTGATTGTTTAGGGTCCTTGCCACATTTCTTTTAACAGAGTAGGGATCTGTAACAAAACACAAAAAAAAAGTCCACTACTGCATACATTTGTACTTCATGTTTTAAAAATTAGCCTGCTATTGATAAAAACAGAAAACAGATAAATAGTAAAATTTAGCATGTATTTTACATGCTTTTAAAAAATTGGGGACGGGGAGTAAGAAGATCCAGTTTAAGAACAAAAAGAAATGTTTTCTTAAACGTCTGCTCTATAGAGAACCCGTTCTGTTCAGAACCAGTACCCCTTCCCTATTTTGTTCTCTGACTGTGGAGGTAAAAAAGATGTCATCAGTGCGGCTCCTGTGCCCTGGGTAAGTGACGGCTTCCCACCAGGCTCTGCTGAGTGCTCTGCCTCCCCGCTCAGCCAGGCCTTGTGGTTTGTAGAGCTTACCTCCACTCTTCTGCCCTGGGAAGCCCCATCACTGAACTGGCTGGACTGAATTCAGGGGCGAGAGGGAGGCACCAGGAAGAGACACCACTTCTCTCAATCTTTTCTCCTCCCCTAGAACTCCAGCAGGTTAGGCAATTGGCCAGAAGAGCTGAGCCAGAGAAACTGCAGGGGAGGGTTTAAAAATGTGAGATCCCCATGACTGCACACAGAATTTAGGCAAAATGCAATGAAACCCTCTTATGCAATATAAAGCTTGAAAAAAAAAATCAAGCAAAAATCAGAGAATTCCATTTAGGAGGTTCTTGAAATTATTTGGAGGAGGAGAATTAAGATTCCTACAGGAGTTTCATTCAACCTTCTGACTTTGAAAAGCTGAGAAGAGCTAGTCCATTTAATGACATCTGTGGGGCACATCTGTGTGTCTCTTATACAGTGGTTTTGGTTAAATGAGCCTTCACTAGAAAAAGTGTTTTTAGGAATAAGTTCTAAATGTTATTGCAGATATTCCAAAAATAACTATCCTTTCTGTGGTGAGGAATCCAACAAAGAATGCTATTTTTCATGAGAAAAACTATTTTCCTCGAATTTTACACAACTGAACATCAACAGTAATCCATGTGGAAGGACTGAATCTAAAAGTTCAGAAATGAGAATAGTAAAAGAGGAAAGAGGGAATTCACACATAACTGGGACAAAATTTTTTGAGGGTTTAAGGTGTTAAGCAATTTACAAAGAAAGCAAGGACTCAGCTAGCCATTTTTTTAGTTGCTTAAAGCATTAAGGTGTTTTATTGCTGCACTTAAGAAACCCAAAATGAACAGTCAGTTTGGTCCCTTGGAATGACCTGCTATAACACATGCAAGATTCTAACTATTTATTTCACTTTTGAGATCAGGCCTACCTTACACGTAGGAGCTGAAAAGAGACTGAAATAAAAAGCATGCTGTTACACTGGTACCTTAAAAAAAAGGAATTAAAAATAAACATTGTCAGATACCTTCAATGGCAATGCGTTTTTTGGGCCAATCCTTTGATTCACGAGATATCAATTCTTTGACTCGGATACTTATCACTAAATCAGCCAAATTAAATTCTAAAGCATAGAATCGAAGCAATTCCACCCAGAGTTGCCCAACTGGTACTGAAGGCTGGTGTTTTAAATCAAATATTAATGATACCTATTAATAGCAAAGAGAAAACATACAGGTTATTTCAGATGTTGGCACAATCTGAAAAATTAGAGATCATTCAAGCATCAAATTTTTAAAAATCTGAAAAACCTTAGCAAAGATATGAATTTGACAATCCATTAGATAAATCATATTCTAGGCTCTATGTCACATGTGGGAAAATAGCATTCCTTCACTGCATTCCTGGGGTTAGAGTATTTTTAAATCTAGTCATTCTTAGAGGAATAGACAGGCAGTTGTATGTAATCAGGCAGCACTCCTAATTTTGAAGTCTTAATGACAGTTGGAGAGAACTGTGCACTGATTTCCACTACTCTTGGCACTGAGCTCTCCGTTTCTGCCGCCGGAGGGCGCCCTTACACAGCTACACATGCACAGATGAGTGGCAGTTAAAGGTATAGAGCAAAAGGAAAAAGGCTCCTCTCACTTGATCTGATAAGGTATATTAGCTCACTGAATTGGTCAGTGATAAAATTGATTTTAAAGTCAAATAAGTCTTGATTTTCAGAAATTAATACTAGTTTTACATTCACAGACTCTTGACAAGTTGGAACATACTGTGAAAAGTGCATAGGACTTAGAAAAACAAAAAAAGTAAAGTCCAATACTAATTCTGCCATTGGATAGTTTAACTGCTCTGTGACTTAGCTTCATTCTCAGTTGGCAGTATAGCACAGTGGCTAAGAGAACTGGCTTTGGAATGGGACATGCTTGGGTCTGAAATCCAACTCTGCTATGTACTAGCTGTGTATGATCCTGGTCAAGGTATATCAGCTGTCTATGCCTCAGTTTCCTCATCTGAACAATGGGGATCACAGTACCCACCTCATAGGGTTGTTGGGAGGACTGAGTGAGAGAGTGTCTGTAAAGAGCTTAGCACAGTGCCTGGCACACATGTTCAAAAAATGGTCGCTATCATTATCTGCAGAGTAGGGATGATACCACCTATAACACAGGATAGTTATGAGGATTAAATCAGAAACAAGGGAAAGCATCTAGCAGACTTGGTTGCTCTCTGTATTTTTTTTTTCACTTAGGTATATATAGTTTTTTAAGTACAAGAAATCCATTTATCATTGAAACATTAATGTCACAACTGTAAGATGCTCTTAAGAGGTTATCTGGTTCAACTCCAGTATATCACAAGAGAAGGAACTGAAGCACAAAAAGTTGACATGACTTGTCAAAAGTCCCACTGCTTGTCAGTGGCAGAATGAGAACAATGTCTCCCATCCCAGTACAGTGCTCTGTCACTACACCATGCAATTTCAACAGTATCTAATCTCACTAACTTTCAGAAGTGGCAGCAGGATTAATCTCTCCGAGTAGCATAAAAATGTAAAGTATTTAGCTGGACTTATAGCAATAGCTTTTCCTTCTAAGATATACAAATATGTTTCCAATTGCATTTTATTATATCAAGCTTCAAAACAAATGGTATGGTGGTGTATTAACTACTAAATCTCAAACACAAAGGTTCTGTCAAATAAGACCAAGTCTCTGGGTGGATTTACAAAGCAGAACTCATTGAAAAGGGAAGTTAGCTAGGTCCCAAACATTATAGTTGAGGACACAAAGAAACCCCGAAAAATCGCAAGCCTCCTTAAAGTTCACCCCTTTATCCATAAGCCATATTCAACATTACTAAGGAATTTTAAGCATCTCACTGAAATGACTTGATAATATTATAACATGGAACTTAAGAGACCTTTGATCTATTAGACAAGTGGTACTAAAGCTGTTCGTTATTGTTTTTTTAAAAGTAGAGAACACTTTCTTTTTTGGCACTGAGTTAAGCATTCTGTACATCAATGACCCTATGAGAGGTACCAATACCATCCCCATTAATAGGTGAGGAAACTGGGGCACAGAAAGATTAAGTTTCTTGCCCAAGGACACACGAGCTAGGAAGTGGGAGAGCTGAGGTACGAATTCCCATTTGTGGCTCCACAGCCTTTGCTCTTATCCACCACTGGAACCCCAAACAGAAAATAGATAAAAGTGGTGCTGTTCTAGTGGCAGTAGGAGAGGGAGGCACCGCCTCCTCCCTCTTCTAGAAAACACACTGGAGGATCTATGACTCACCACTACCTTCTCATTTTAGGCATGGACTAGAACAATGACATGTTATTTATGTAGAGCTGGGATTAAAACCCTGCTCTCAGAAGTATTTTGTGGATATTATCGTCATTTCACCCCCAAAGGGTTATAAGAAAGGTCGTGAGGTCAGGAACCATTCACCATTTTGGGGCAGAATCCTAGTCTTATTACTAGTATAATTACACCGTTCAGATTTTTGTTTGAAATTCAAATGGTAATTCTTTCCTTGTGTATAACGCCCCCTGCCCACGCCTAATGGTATGAATGAGGACACATTCATTAAAGTATATACTCATTCATTGTTATTTTAGTAATTTGAGGTTAGTTAACTTCTCATATATTTAAACCGCATAATACCATCTAAACTCTTTGAGGATAGATAGGGATTTATCTTTCAATTCTCAGTATCCTTCACAGGACCCTGCATACAGACGAACAACATAAAAAACTATGGATCCAATGATCTGAATTTTACCTTTTCTCATTACTTGTCTATTCAAAGGACTGAATAGAATGGGAAATGAAACATTCATGAAATGGTTAAGATAGCTGAGGAGAGAAGAGGAATGATTAACTCATAAACTATACAATTAATAACTGCATTAAAACTAAATGGTAAAATTAGCAATCAGAAAGAACAGACCTGTCCCCTTTTAACGGGTATTTCTTTTGATGCCTCTTCTTTTGCTGTGTCTGTATCCCCTGTGGCATTATCAGTGTATTCCCACACCACAGCGTCTTTCTGAATATCTGCAAGGTTGAAGCTGCTTAGTTTGTTTAATGAGAATCCTTCAATCTAGAAAAAATTAGACGCATATTATCTTAAGGTAGAAACAATTTTATATCAATTAGAATACATTAATCCTGGAAGAAATGAAAAGATAACATATTTATAGCTCATTGAAAATATAAAAGGTATCATTTGTGAATACCTCTGAGATATCTGTAAATTTAAAAATAGTTTTTAAAGTAAAAAAGGTTTTGATTTAAAAAAGAAATGGTGATTTTGTGAAATAATTCTTTAGTAAGTAGTGTAAGAGAAAGCAACATGGCCTAGGCCTAGGGCCATGGGTTCTGGTAAAACTGCCTGAGATCAAATCTCAGCTCCCTCATGTACCAGCTGTGAGGCCTTCAGTAAGGTACTTCCTCTAGGCCTCAGGGTTCTGTAAAAGGGGATGACATTAAAACCTCCTTCATGAGATAGCTGTGACACGAAATAATGGACACAAAGGATTCAGATACAGGATACGACATGTAGTAAATGCTCAATAAATGTAAGAAATTTTTTTTTTAACTGGTATTGTCGAGATGCAAATTGCTCAAGAAAATAGTCTGGGCTCAAAAGGTCTAAAAAATGTGGAACAAACTTGAGCAGGTTTCTTTATTGTACAACCGGACAGTCTTTACACAGGTTAATGTACATAATGAATTTTGGGGTGAGGTATGGATGTGGTATCCCATTTCCCAAATGTATTTCCACATCAAATGGACTACTCCTTTGGTTTAGCAGAGTAATCTTTCTAAAACAAAAGACATCATGTCATTCCCCTGATAACGATTTTCTATTCAGGATGAAGCTCCCAGGCCTTTCCAGGACCTAGAGAGGTCCCCACAATCTGGCCTTTTGCTACTTCTCTGACCCATCTTTTCTATCTTCCTGGTTCATAGCTGAAATTTGCTACTCCCTCTACTTGGAAGGTTCTTCCCCCTAACAACCAGATAGGCCACTCTTCCTCACTGCATTCAGGCTCTGCTCAAATATCCTTTCCTCTAAATAGCTCCTTCCCTCTCACTTTCTGCCCTTCTTCCCCTGGTTTATTTTTCCTCAGAGAAATTACCACCATTTGATATGTACTTATTTATCTTTCTCACCCCACTGGATATATAAACTTGAGGAAAGTGAAGCTGTTTTGCTCGCTGCTCTAACTTTAGCATCTAAAATACTGTCCAGCACAGGTAAATGCTCAGTAAGGTCATATTGACTGATTGAAAGAATGAACCACTCTCCCATAGAAAACACTGGAAAATACCAGGTGTGGTGACTGTTTGATAGATGCATGTATTCAATATTTTTCTTTATTGTGGCTTACATTTTAATTTTCTTGATGACTTTTGAAGAGTGTAGGTTCTAAAGAGTTTCTCAATATTTTTCTCTATTGATACGGTTTGCACCTTTTGTGCTCTACCTAAGAAATCTTTGCCTATCCTATCCGCAGGCGGCAAAACTTTTTCTCTAGGTTTTCTTCTGGGAGTTTTATAGCTTTAACTATTATATTTATGTCTTTGATTCATTTTGAGTTAATTTAGGGGTACACTGTGAAGCAAAGGTTTGATGTCCATTTTTTCCTTATGGATATCTGGTTTTCCAGCATCAACTGTTGAAAAGACTTTCCTTTCCCCCAATGAACTGCTTAATTCATTGCTTAATTGGAGCAAACTGGGGGAAAATGCTTAACTGGGGGAGTCATTCACACTTTCACAGACTCCTACTTGGATCTGACAGAAAGTGTTATTTATCAACTAAGGTTTGACTTTGTTCTACCAGGAGAGCAGTCTGGCAGAGACACCTTTTCAAGGCCCTGAATTCTTTCATTTCAGTACCACAAACACAAAGAGAGCTCCCTCTAGGCACCTGGGACACACAGCGGACTGCCATCCCTTATCCCAGGACATGGTTTATAAGGGGCTGATTCTACTTTAGTCTTTATTCCTAGGGCCTGGCAGATAAAGGGCAGCTTAATTCTCAATCTATTAAGAATTAAGAAAAAATCCCCTATAATCATCTTTTTTGGTATGTATCCATTGTTAAGAACTACTGCTCTGGAACCTGCTCCTTAAATAATGAAAATCCTGCACATAGTAAGAAAGGTGGTTAAAATACCCAATGTGTTGAAGTTTGCTTTCCGCTAAGTGAGACTTTCTATAAAGTTAAGTGTACACAAAAGATTTTATCAAGATAAATACCTAGGGATTAAAAGTGAGGTTTCCAAGATGAGAATAATGTCATTTTGACTTGGAGATGGCTTACTCTTAAATCTCATTATATGAATACATCAACTAAACTTAATTCAGAAAGAAAGAGTGGTCACATTATTAAAGTCGAATTCATTGTAAAGATAATACCAAAGTATTATTCAAGAATTGACTAGTAAGTTCTGCATCTTGTGGTATATGTGGCAATCTCAAAATCTCAACACATATTTTTGTTTGTTTGTTTCATGGGGAATGGGGAAGAAAGAGAACTAAAAGCCCAGAAACACACGGTAAGTTTCAGCGAACCAAACACTTCCACCAGTCTATCTGGAGGTGATAAGTAAATTCAAGCATCAAATTATAAAACTGTACCCAAAGAATGTATGTACCAAATGATAAATTTACTGTAACACAGGTTCACATTCTCTTGTTTAAAACCCTCAGGATCATATGTGTTTTGCAAATTAAGAGTTTTTTTCAGCATCTTATAAACAAATACATTAATATTTCAGCAGAAAGGTATGAATATTCACAGTAGTAGGATAAATAAATTCATGTCAGTTTTGGTTAGGTTTTCAGATTTTGAAATTATGCCTAAGGGATTGTGGAGCTGTAATAAAATCAATACCCGTTAAATAAGCAAAACAAGTTTTATACCCATGATCCTAGATAAACAGGCAGAATGGGCTCTTTCCTTTGTTGAAGAAAGAAAACAGTCATCAGGGCAAAAACATATGGTGGCAAACCTCCTTCTTCAGGGCGATCTATACTGCAAAGCTACAGATGAGAGAAAAGAGAATAAGCATTCTTTGGTAACAACCTGTCATTTACACAATTTGGTTCAAAATCTGTAACTTCATATCTGTAAATACATATCCTTGTATTACCATCATTTACACCTTGGAGTAAAACACCAGTGACAAAATGTAGACCTTCCTCATACTTTTTGGAACAAACATATTGTGGTTTTGAGTAACAGCTTCAGTTTCAAACGTTTAGTCTTGTTAATTAAACTTACTCGTAAAGGGCCCTAAAATATAATAATATGTTTCAGTTTTTTACATCTACAGTAAATCCATTCACTTAAAGCACTTGTTAATGGAGTCAAAATGATGGTTTGTTTCCAAGTGCAAGACAACTGGCTTTGCTCAGTTTAATGGTCCCCTCATCCTAACCTACTGCCTTGAAAATGCATTCTTTGACCACATAGGTGATCAGGAAGGAAATGTGGGCAAATTCATTAGCACTACCAGAAACAACTTAAAAGCAGGGCCTATTTAGTGATAAAGCAAGAGATAGCTTTCAAAAGATGGCATATTGTATCTCTCAGTTAAGAGTGGGGCATTCTACGGTCATCCTGGATCCAAGCAATAGGAAATATGTATTGTTATTGCCATATCTTAATCAGGAAAGCTTTGGTTTTTCTCTATAAACCACCTATACAGAATCTCAAATTTATAATCATGATGGGACCGGACCTCCTTACATTTTTGGGGTAATGTTAAATGCTCTAATAAATTGGGATGCTGCTATATTTAAAACATTATGGAAATGTAAGCAAGACCAGACAGTGGCTTTCATTTTTTGCAGTCTTTAGGTATATTATTGAAAATAAAGCTTTATTTCAAACTTTCCTGTGCCTAAGAATCACCTCCAGAAACTAGTTAAAATGTAAATTCTTGGGCCATGTTCTCTGGGATTTGGCCCACAAATCTGATTTTTAATAAGCACTAGAAATCATTCTGATTTTTTGAGCAATACTGTTATAGTGAAACAGAAACACTGAATTTCCCTTTCTGTCCACGTTAATATTTCTGTTCCAATACTCAATGCCTACTCTCTTGATGTCTATAAATATGCATCGAAACATTTAAAATTAATTTAACCATACAAAAATCAAAGCACACTGCTTATGCATACAGAATGTTAGAAGGTATGATAAAAAAATACAGTGAATGCTGCTGCCGAGTGCCATCCAATGGAAAGGCAGGGATCTTCAATACGGGAAGCAGCGCGTCAAACTTTAGTAACAGTGTGTGAACTTGTTCGGTGCAGTCATTTGGATGTGAGCCATGGTTGAGAGAAGGTGTTTTAATTAAAGAGGATCACGAACAATGCATTAACATGAAATGGGCAAACTGTTTCATCCTCTATCATGACAACGTTCCATGTCACACATTGCTTCTGGTCAGCAATTTCTGTCAAATAAAAACATTATGGTGTGTCCTCATCTACCTTATTCATTGGATCTAGCAGTGTGCAATTTCTGGCTCCTCTCCAAAGTCAAAATGACCACAAAAAGAGAATGTTTTAAATTGATTCAGGATAGAGGCAGCCATGACAGCGCAACTGAAGACACGAAATAGGGCTTCCAAAACTGCTTCAGAAAGTGGCAAGAGCGATGGGATAAGTGTTTGAAGTGAGGGGGATTAATGGCAATATGTCTTTTACTGTAATAAATTTATTTCTAATTTAAACAGTCACCGTATTGTTTGATCACACCTCATATTCATACATTTAAAGAACTCATACCTACCTTTGCCCAGTACCTAAATGCAATCACCAAAGGAACCAGCTTTGATTCTAGTTTTCCAAGGGCAGTTAAATGATTTGTTGTCAGACAAGCATTTTCATTTCCTGCACTCACTTTACAAACAAGACCACTGGTAGGGGTGGGGAGTGAGGATTGGAAGGAAAAACACAAAGATAAAAAAGTGTTATATAGGTATCTTTTGACAACAACTGATATATACTGAAAATAAATACCTTAAAAATGAAAATCAAGTAAAACTCACTAAATCTTTATGGGTCCTTTAAGAAACTGGATTTTTTTTTTTTTGATTAAAAAAGATATGGCATCTATTTTCTCAGTAAATTTTATTTTTCAGAATGAAAGCTCTGTGTTTTCATGTATTAAAACTATTTTGGGGGAAAATAAAAGAAGGAAAATACGGTAAAATGTTTCAAATGGGAGCATGAATTCATGTTTGTAAAGGAGTTTTCCCAAGAGTTGGAGGAATCTGCCTAATAAAGAATCATTACAGTCTATGTATAGTCTTGATAGTAATATGTCCAGATGGAAGAAGAGATACATGGGTGAGGTCATACTAATTGCTATTTACCACTGCTAAACATGCTGCTAAAAAGGATGGGAAATAAAGGTGATCGGAGCTAGTAACTATTTGATAAAGTTGTTTACCATGTTGAAATGGGTCTAAATGCTTCCTTCCTATATTTTTTCCTTTTACATAATTTATTCTTTTAAAAATAAAAGTTTTTTGGGCCGGCCGAATGGCGCGGTGGTTGGGCACTGGCTTGGGAAGCAAGGGGCCCCGGTTTGGGTCCCACATATGAGGGCCAGTGACACTGCCCTCAAAAAAAAAAGAAAAAGAAAAGTTTTCTTTTACATCAATTGCCAAAATATAAGGAGACTGCTAGTAGTAAATCTGTGAAATTAGCCACATAATGAGATTATAATTCTAGGAATTGGTGAAATACATGTGCTTTCAGCAAGTTGATATTTAATATATAAATAGCTTAAAGAACAGACCTTTGCTTTTCTTTGCACACCACCACTGGCACCCTAGCATGGAAATCTGCATCAACATCAATAAAAGAATCTGAGGAAAGGAAAAAACACTATTAAGAAGGTTAATTAAACCTTTGTTTAAAAACAGAACTAAAGTACGAGTTGTGACTTATCTGACCCTTCTAAGATCACTACTAAAGAAAGCTCTGAAATGACTTAAAAAGGAAAAAAGTATTATATTTAAGAATCAAGGTATTACATGAATTTTAAATCCTTATTTTGCAAAACCAATGTTTGATTAGAAATGAGCACATTATTTAACCAGAATATTTAAATGTTACATGAATAACGTAATTAGAAATATGGATAGGACATTCAAACAAAATTGCTGCAAAAGCTACTAAAAATATTTGGGGTCAAACAATTGACTATAAAGGAAGAAAATATATTTATATATTTAATTCAACAAGAAGGATGGGGAAGACTAATTCAAGAGATAAGATAGTTTCATGAGGCCACTGGAAAGCACATTAAGTCATAAAGCCCCAAGCTGGACATTACTTGAACAACTGACAAATCTACCTGGGAACAATTATTTGATGACTTACTAATCAGGGTTGGGTCACACCTATTTACCATTTCTAAAGTATTAATTAAAACCACCGAATAAAGCATATGCTCCTTTAGTTTTACCCTCAAGAATAAATTTTACGTATTTTGTGCCTTTTTATTCTTGGTCTAGGACTCACTTAACCTTTATAAATTGTGATATTATCATCAAGGTAAAATGGTTATTCTGCAAAGCAGAACAACTAATAGGACTCTAACTTACTAATAGTTCATGGACATTCAACCTGATTTTTGTTTGGATATTATCCATATAAATAATTTTAAAAGCATGACTTCCTATTTTCAAAGTTTCAGAAATGGTATATTCAAATTATACATGAAACATACACTTAAAAGCAAAGTGTGGGAAGAATTTAGCCTTACCACTGTTCTTTAAACATTCTTGAACAAGTAAGAGAACATCTGGTTGAGACATCTAGAAAACAAATCAATAAAACACATCAAATAATCCATAAGTACTTTTGCTTATGGGTTGCTTATGCAGATAACACACAATTATCTGAAGTTATCTAAATTGCTTTTTCAAATTAGAAAGCACATTGCTACCCAGAGTAAACAAATGAATCATTATGGTATGTGTACAGGTTAGTCAGGAAAGAGAGATGAGCACTAAATTAGGATGGGTGTGGGCAAGAGACCAACTACACAGTTAACTCCTGAGGTCATTAGCCTCTCAGCAAATCTCAAAGTTGTGGCTAGAAGTTGTCAAACTGAACAATGTTATCTCTCACTCTATAAGACAATTTCAACAGATCACGTACTCAGTCTCCTTTTTAGTCTTGCCTTTCTCCAATCCTTGCCCCATTTGAAATCATGAATTAAATCTAGTCATGGCCCTCCTTAAAACTCCCAATGGATTCTTAGGTCAAATGAAATTCTTTACCATGGCCTCCAGATCCTGCATGTTGGGCCCCAACCTATTTCTCTATTCTAATCTTATGCTCTTCTTTCTCTTGGTCCCATCTTCACAGCTATACACAATCTTCCCTTTAGCTCCTTATTGATTCAGGATGTTTGCAAATGCTGTTCCCTCTACCTGAAATACTCTTACCTAAGCTTTCACTCTCACTCTTTTTTACCTTTTAGTTCTCAGCCTAAATGTTATCTCTTCAAAGGGGGTTTCATGACTGCTGTATCTGCATGTCCCTATTTTTTGGCACAGACCTTATTCCCTTCATAGTTCTCATGATAATTAATCATATATATGTAATTACTTCTCTCCTTCACTAGATATGATTTCCACGAGGGAGGAATCATTATATTGTCCTCTAGAATCTAGTACAGTGCCTGGCATACAACATAGACTCAACTGTTTGCTAAATGAATGAATGACATAAGATCAAAATAACTGCTATACCAGTAAATTACCAATCAGAATTTAGGTTTAAAAGCATAGTAAAATCTATTGGTCAGCTGACCACTGTGAAATAGAACATCTGGGGGTAGGGTCCAGGAACCTGCACTTTTAACTAGCAATCCAGGTAACTGGGTACGAACCATCTGCAAACTGGTCTGTGGGAACCAACAGTGGATAAATGGATAATCTACTAATGTGTCTTCCAGTTTTAAAATTCTGACTCATCAAAAGCTTTCTGAATCATGTTTCAACCAGAAAGCTTGGCTAGGTGTGGTTCTTTAAAAGCAGAAGTATTTTAACAAAGTATGTGTATAAAAGAAGAAACTCAGGAGCAAATTAGGCTTTCAGGTCATAAAGTTTATATATCTACATTGTTTAAAATCTGAAATCCTTTTCTGCCATTGGAGAATTGACTTTACCAAGAAAATTTAATCTTTTATAGTCAGCAGGACCTAAATAACTCCATTAGGTTAAAATAGCAGTGTTTGAAGTATGAAAAATCTATAAAGTAAGAAAAGCTGTAGAGATAAAAAAAAAAAATGCTCTAAAATTGAAGACAGGCAGAAGAACATAAAAAATAGAAATTTTAGGAAAAAAAAGCTGCCATTATTGCACTTAAACTATCTTCAAAAATCTAAAGTATATTCATATGTAGCTCACATTTGAAAAAACATTTCCATACCACTCTGAAAATTTCAACATTTCATTTTATACTTACAATAGCTGGAAATTGAATGTCAATGTTTACATCGGAATTTTTGAAACCCAATCGGCTACAGGATGACCCATATAATCTTAGAGAACAATCTAAAAGGAATTTAAATAAGTAAAAGTTGTAAATAAAGTAAAATTTCTTGACGATATTAACAAAACACTGCTATTTCAGAAATGGACCCATCAATTAAAACTACACACAAAAGCAACACCGTGTTCAAATCTGATAGGAAAGGGTGAGTCTGCTTTTGCCACATGTTTAAAAAAAATTCCTAAATTACCGTTTCACACATTGTACAGAAAATACTATTTGCTATTTTTTAAATGTTGAAAATGTGCAAGTCAAAAAGGAATGCCTAACTTTTACATTTATAAACCTGGTAGTGTATTAAAGAGTTAATATAAACATCTCACCTTTTAGAAAGCACACATAGGTATAATCTACTATAAACATGTTTTCATAAACCCAATCATAAAAATGACCTCCAGCATAAACTTACTTTTCAATATGAATACACATTACATTATAAAGAAAAAGCATTTAACGTAATATAATCCCTTTAGGACAACTTTTGAAAAATAATTATATCACAGATATAATTTAACATGCTAGGAAAGAGGTGATTCACTTTTCAGAGGAAGACGTGTATGTGTACCGCCTATATTTATTTATGGCATTTTTTCTTAATGTTTTACCATTATTGTACCAAAAAATGATCCCTTCTCATCAGAAGATTTTGTGTGTTTTTGTTTTGTTTTTCAGGTTAAGTCAGGTAATTTCTTTGGTCTTTAATAACTACCCACTAAAAAGTACATTCAATTTTACAATGGAAATCTATGGCAAAAATCATCGAAATTACAAATGACTTTTTAGAAACCCAACTACACATTAAAAGATGAAGTACCTATATATAATGAAATGAGCAGATTCTCACCCATTATTTTTATGTAAGTATATATGAATATGAATGATTTACTATATGGAATGATCTTCCAATAAAACAAATGGTTTTATGGGTGATACAGTGATAATTTAAAAAGTGATTTCCAATCCTGGCTATGGTCCAGGATGACTTGTAGAGAGCTTTTTAAAAATATGGTTTTCTATGGCTCTACAGACATAACATGGAAAATGAATTCAAAATCTATTACAAATTAGTTTACAAAGCTCATTTTAGATGTTGTGATTCTTTCAAATGTGGTTAAATAGAACATTTTTTGTACAGGAATAACCTGAAAATGATTCCAGGATAGTTCTCTTTAATTCAAAATATTGTGTCAATTTAAATACGTAGAAAGGTAATCAAATTAATATACAAGTCTCACAGTGCTAATAACATGGGGCATTTAATTTCAAGTACATGCACATAATGATATTTGTAATGAAGACAGGTTTAATAACAATTCATGTAAAGTCTGTGCTACCTTGGGGGAAGCCAGGAAAAACAAAAACACAAAAAATTAAGAGCTTCATGACATGGACAATCAATTTCGATGAGGTAAAAATTATTACTAGTAGGAAAAATGAATGAGGTATCTTTAGGTAGCTAAATAGAAAAATAAATCTAGAAAATACCTGGTAACTTGTGTTGGAACACATTTTCCATTACACGTTTAATTTCTAGTCTCTGTTCCAAGTTCTCATTGTGTAAACCAAACTCCTGCACCACTTTGTCAATGGCGATACCAATTGCATTTATCTGGGAGGGTGTAGGTGGGGGTAACGTAGTGAGCAGCTCTTCCTCCTGCTTTTCCTTGTAAGATTAATATTGAGATTTAAAATGACTCACGTTTTTTTATCTTCTACCATTTACCAAGACAACACCCCATAGAATATTCTGGAATATTTTTCTTAGCCCTCCCTCTCACTTTAGCTGTGTTAAGTCTTCATCTTATCAAACATACACATACTTCTTCATGAACACAAAGTGATAATAGAGGGAAGGCAGGAATAAGAAAAACAGCGCAAAGAAAGAACATTAAAAATAGCAATGATAAATTATCTGCTTTATTATTACTTGCATAGGGACCTACTAGATCCTATCAATGATTTCATTCATCCTGATACTGCCCTTAAGGAAATTCACAAGAGTACTCAGCAAAAAGTATTTGACCAGTATAAAGTATCTGGGCTAAAGTAAATTCAATAACATACCGTATTTTGCTGTGTACAATGCACTTCCCTGTATAATGCACACCCAAGTTTTTGGCCCAAACTTTCAAGGGAAAAAATCTTTCATTTTAATTTTTTAATTCAAATTTTCATTTGTTTACATTTAGGTACTTGTTTACTGTATTATAAAAGAATTTTAGCATTTTTTTTTAACATATTATGGTACAAGAAAGTTTATGTACCAGTAACAAATTTACGATATTTACACTTTCTAGAAGGCCAAGAACTTGGCAGTTGCAAGTTCATCGTTAAGTTCAACAAAACCAATTATTGTATTCCAGGGTATTATTTTGCATATGGATACCATTATTGATTTCTAGAGTTACATTTTTAACTCATAAGCATAAATAAAAGAATTAAAAAGATTTATGTAGATACTGAATTAGTACTACCCATGTATAATGTGCATCCTTATTTTCCCCTCATAAATTTGGGCAAAAAAGTGTGCATTATAAATGGCAAAATATGGTAAGTAGTGAAGTTATATACCATTGCCTAAAGGAGAAGAAAGTCACAAAGATAACAAGTAATAGCTGACAAGTAAACATATTTGTTTGGGTTATAGTAAACTTACCTTAATGTTTTTCTTGTGCCTCTTCTCTTTGATATGCTTATGGGCAAATGCAATGGATTCAATTAAAACATCACAAAGTTTGCAGGTGTACTTTGCTGTGGGGTAGTTTCTTGGTCGCTATAATTTGAAGAGATTTATACAGAAATTTATATGTGTGTCCTCAAAAATACAGGTTAACAAAAATTAGCCAGAAGATGATTTCCCCTTCACTTTAAAAATTATTAATATATTTTCTCACTCTTTATCACTATCCTAACAGTCATTTTTATTTAAGTAATGCTATTAAATCAAACTGAGTGTCATTTTTAACTTGTAGTGCTTAAATACTAATAACCAAAGTAGGACACCTAATTCATCAAAGTATATAGCCCCAATGACTGACATAGTTTAAACCAAAACAAGGAATTTAATTAACAAATAAAAGATGTTACCCTTTTCAGCCTGTCAATGCAGTCTCTTTTCAGTCGCTCCTCAGCCTGCTGTAAGCCCAGGAGCTCCTTCGTTGAAAGCACAGACTCGTCAATCACAGGGCCTTCCAAGTCTCCGTCCTGTTCATTGTCTTCATTTCTTATCCTCCGTGGTTTCCGAGGTCTGGACCTCTGCTTCTTGGTTTCTTAAGTCAGGGGGACATTTTTATTGGCGATATTCAGTAATATCACTCAGAGTAAAAAGCATAACTTACACGTGTATTAATTAAATCATATAATATCTGAGTAATCTGAAAACAGAGCAGCAAGGAAGGTATAGCTCTCCCATGCTGAATACTCACTAAGCAACTCATTTGGATACATCAATCATCTTTTCGGAAACTTAAAAAAGAAGTCTACTTCAACCATACAATTTGATTTTATCTTCTCTTCCTGGTATATTGCTGAGCATACTCAAGTAATGATAAAAATTATCCTCTGAAGGCAAGAATACCTGTAATTCTAATATATCTAATACATCATAATATACAAATATAATATACATGTATCTACTACACTCTAATAGATCTATAAATATCTCTTATTCTAATGAAAACTATCCATGTTTTATTACTATTTTTTATAATTGAACGATATCAACAGAGGAAAGATGGACAATATATCTCCAAAGAACTCAGAAATCAACTAAATTCTTATCTGGAGTGAAAAATCCATCCATTAGCTGAAAATTTAATCTTCACATAATTGGGCTCCCCCCACCCCCGCCACACACACACACATTAACATCAAAAAGTCCAAGTCAAAATTTTATTTACTGAGGATAACTATTTCCCATTTTATCTTTATTTTCACTTTCGCTTCTCTTGATGCCCTGCACATTGAGCACATTTCAAAGGAAAGAAACAATTAACAGTTAAAAAAAGAAGTTGTCTGCAAGTGCACACTAATTAGTTTATAGACTGTTGTTAGTTCTACAATCCTTATAATAAACAAATCTGTTCCCTTTTTTAAACTTATAATCTTTCAACCTGTAAAACTGAAAATGACTGTGACATTGGTTTATAAAAAACAGTTTAAAATAACTTGGATAACTTCTATTAAGTTGGGAAATGAAGCTATAACATATGAGATTAAAATTAAATTCATTTCCCCAATTAAAATTATGATAGATTGAATAGTTTTTAAATGGCTTACCAATGATTAGTCTTTGAAAATATACACCTACTAAAATGCCCTGCATGAGGCAACTCCTGTCAAATTTTCAGAACTCATTACTTGTACAGCAGTTATGACTCAATTGATTGAAAAAAAAAATTCTGTGTCAGAAAAGGGACGTATGGAATCTCTAATTTTAAAAAAGCTATTGCCAACAGCTCTAAAAGAAAAGCAGCAAACATTGTGCTCAAACTACCATAAGAGGAATATAATGAAATTCTGCAAACAGCTTTTATACTACAAGTGGCAATTAAACAAAACTTAAGAAGTATTACGACAAATACAGTTTTTTAAAAAGGCAATCAAAATGGACCAAACAAAATACCAAAAGGTGGGTAATTCAGTGGAAAATAAAATCGATCTATATTAATACTTGTTTTTAAACACTCCCCGTCAAATATATGGTGATGGAAGGAGAACTGACTTTGGGTGGTAAACACATATAATGCAATATATGGATGATGTATTATCGAGCTGTACACTTGAAATCTATGTAGCTTTGTTGACCATTGTCTCACCAGTAAATTTTTTTTTCTTCTTTTTTTTTTTGAGGGCAGTGTCACTGGCCCTCATATGTGGGACCCGAATCGGGCCGCTGGCTTCCCAAGCCAGCGCTTAACCACCGCGCCACTAGGCCGGCCCTCTCACCAGTAAATTTTAATAAAAAAATAAATAAATAAACACTCCCCCTACTCCCAATTATCAGTCTTTTAAGGGAAGTACTCTTGGGCTGCCTAAACTTTTGAAATAAGCACTTCTTTTAACTTAGAGGTTTGTCTAGTCTTATTTAATTTGCTGATTATTAAAAATTCTACTCTAATAACTGCATCTGACTTCAGTGTTCAGGACAGAAGTTTCTTACTTAGGCAAAAACTCATTAGAGATTTATACCCATATGTGCAATACTCATTTGGAAAGTCCATGTTGATTCACAAAACACTCACCTAGAACCAAATTCCTTTTTCAACCCCTCCTCTCTCCTTATCATATAAGCCCTCAATATAACTATATTTGCTGTCATTTTCCAGAAAAAAATGACTTAAATTTCCCTCCAAAGAACACAATTAACTCTTTATTGTTTTTATATAGAGAAGTGGATTGCTGCAGAAATTGAGTCTGATGGTGATGATAACAGCAATTACGATATTAGAGTATCTTATAATCTGACAGATGCAATGCAAGCAGTTTATGTGCACTGCCTCATTTAATCCCTACAGTGATCCTGTCATGGATGCTAAAATTATCTCCATTGTACAGATGGGGAAATTGCTGGTCCAAGAATATAACTTGTCAGGGACACATGACTAAGTCAAAATTAAGGGAATAGAAATACAGATTAAAGCATAGATGGAATTCTTAAATTCAGCCTTCTACTCAATATAGTAACTAAAAAGAATGAACAAAATTCCTTCTTGTAGCATACCCATCCACATCTAGAACAGACCAGAACCGACAAGGCAATATAACCTTCTGAACTGAGTTTCAGAGGCCTGCAAGGTAAACAAGATCAAATAAAATCTCACCAGAGGGAATCTTGGAAGGCAAAGCTGAGTATTGCTAAAAAGTTCCCATACTTACTAACAGGAAAGCTACCTGGCTCATCCCAAATTTTTTGTAATGAGTTCTCTATATACAGTATTCCAAGTTTCCCTACATTATTTGCATATGGTCCGTTATTCCATTCACAATGGACATGTGTATTTGAGTGGATGTTTTCCAGCTAAGATCATTAATGGCATTGTCCCAAATACACTAAACTGGCAATCTAGGATATCTGAGGGATGAAGTACAAGTGGTAATGGAGAACTGAAAAATAGATAGTATTAAAACACAAAGCAACTTGAGATAATTTTCATTATATCTTCTCATCTCATTTAATAAGACCATTCCTTATTAAAACATAGTTTTAAGGAAAAACTCAGTCCCTTTAATGAGATCCCTTTTAGGAATCTCTGAATGCAGTGCAAAGTTGATACTTTAAACAGAAATTCTCTCTACAGTAGGTAATGTTAGACAAAAGTTTAATCTTTCCTTTATAAAGATTTTCAAGGACTAGAGACTGAAAAGTCCTTCAGTTAGCAATTATGAAAGCACACACCTGTTATTTCACAGAGAAAACATGGGAGCTTATAGATTGCCTTCAATTAAAAGGTAGTAAACTGTATATTTTATCTTCAAACCACTTAAAATGAACTTCTTTTAAGACTAAACAAGAATATACATAAGAGGTTTTGGTCTGTAAATAGTCCCTTCAAATATCTTTCTGATTGCAAAGTACTGATCCATAAATCTTTCTTTTTATAACACTCAAGATCAAATTTTCTCTTTAGAAGACCAACCACTAGTAACTAAATTAAAATGTCCATGTCCCACAAATACAGTAATATAGAAATATTTAAATATACATAAGCTTTTAAAGAAAAAAACAAATTGAAAGCCCAGAAATGATCAATACATGTTCAGTCCCCTCGTCCGAGTCCAGGTCCAGTGGGACTGAGTTAATTTTAATTGCAGGGCAGCACCGCACCCAATTTCAGTTCCACTTCCTCATCTGCCACCTTGCATAAACAAGTCTTGATAAACTGAACCTCTCCGAGCCACAGTTGCCTGCTTTGTAAAATTGTGATTCTACCTTTGATATATCACAACAGAGTACTCTATCAGATAATTCCTTCAAGTTCTTTCCAGCTTATAGATTTACAAGGTTTTATCTCTCCCTATTTGATTCCTTTATAATACCTCATTCTGTTTTGGCTGTTTGATACAAAACATTTTCTTTTGCTTTTCCTGTCTTAGAAAATATCAAACAACACCTTTTCTCCCATTTAATACTTCCATAAGGCTCTCTAAAGACAAAAATAAATGACCCTTACCCTACTAAGCATTTTAATGTCCAGGTTACAAATTCAAATGCCTCACAGGTAACATACATATATATAAACTGGCCACTGTGAGAAAACAAGAAGGAAAGGGGCCTCTGGATTCCGAGAAAGTGCCAACATGGCCTAAATATAGGTAAATTAAAAAACTTTAGAAGTGCTGGCCAGTCTGCAACCCACTCTACAATAGCCACTAAAAATGGCTTACAAGCCAATAAACTTAAAAACCCGTTTTTCCAAATATAATTTTCTAAGCATAATTGCATTTTCAGACCAAATATTGTTTATTTTCCTTCAAATTTATGACTTTATTTCATTTCCGCAATCATTGTCTATTAAATAACAACAATTTTCCTGTTTATAGAAATCACTGCTACATGGACAAAACCTCTTCACCTTTTAGAGAAATGTATAAACAATCACTTTGGGACAATTATAAGGAAGCTTAATGTCTCTCAACCTGTTTGCCATGCTCACTTCTGAGAAAAAAAATCTAGGCCTACCCTCCTCTGGAGACTGATGCTCCACCCAAAGACATATATCCTTCTGTGGCAGGAGATATATATGCAGTCTATATTGTGTTTTTACATCAAGTACGTTTTTTTCTAAGCTTCATATTCTGTCATTTATATTATGGACACATTCGTTATTCAAATACAAATGTGATACATAATTTAGAAATTACATACATACTACTCAGAAATTACAATATAGTCTCCAGGAGGATCTGAGCATCCTCTCTGTAAAAAGTCCCAATAGGAAATATGTTTACTAAAGTAAAAATGAGCCTCATGGCAAGGTCAACTTTTAAACGGACCAATGTACGCAATGAGTTGAAGTTGCCCAAATATCACAATTACAATCCTTAAAATAAGGATCCTTAAATAAGCAGAAACTATGACAAAGTGAAACTGCACTGCTGAAAATAATAAAACTCATTTGGATGAGAAAGAAAAGACACTGCCGACAGGCTGTAACTTGACAAGTTGTAACACATTACCATGGCTTCCTGCTTCTACTTCTGACATGGTTTCTAGGCTTGTCAGGTCTTTGTGAAATAGTCGTCTTACAGTTCTGCAGCCTCTTCCATCTTGCCACCTATATCCATCTTCACTTTCTTGAAAGGAGTCTTTTCTTGGTCGGTTTATAACAGGAATTCTAGGTCCAGGTTTAAATTCTCTCCAACTGTCTGAATTACCACCAAGTTCATCAGATAGCCACCTCTTACTCTGATCTTTGTGGTTGTCATTTATCCAAGGGGGTTGACTGTAAATTGGGTTTTTAAATGCATATGGATTGCTGGAAACAGCATATGGTCCTTTTCTGGGGGTATTCCCATAGTTCCCCGGTGTTATTTTTTTTTTTGGAAGGCTCTTTTCCATTTTACTGCTATGGCCTTTAGCATAATCATCCATTATTAAAAAATCTTGTTGGGGATGACTCCTTCTGAAATCCTCATCATCTGTAGTCCCTCTGTCTTTAGCACGCTTCATAAAATAAGGTTTTGCTGCATCTCCCATGGTCTTTGATTGCAATTTACTTTACACCTGAAAGAAAGCATTTCGGGGGGGAAAAAAATCAAACTATAACGAAGCATCATACCAAGTGTACAAAGTACCACATATACACTGCACCCTCAAAAGCCTATGAAAAACGCCTTTTCCTAATTTACATCACATTCCAATAATCAGTGCATTACACCATAAGATAGGAGGCTTAGCTCTAAAATATTCTTCATGAAAATTAGTATTTACTATTTAACATGAAGATTAGATGAATGATTAAGGAAAGCTCCCTATGGTTTGGAGAACTATAGTATAAAAAAGTTACTTGTTTACTTATATGACAAAAGGGCTTCTCTTAATAAAACCACCACTCTCATCCCAAGCCTATACTGTTAGAAAATTCTCGAAACAGTCTTTTAAGCAAAAGTTGGCAATCACTTTTTTTTGAGGGCAGTGTCACTGGCCCTCCTATGTGGGACCCGAACCGGGGCCGCTGGCGTCCCAAGCCAGCGCTTAACCACCACGCCACTCGACCGGCCCGGCAATTCCTTTTAAGCGTTATACAAAGTAACCAAAACTTTCTCTGAATGTAGTACATTTCTTCAAAACTCCACTTTTCTGTCCCTTCTCCGCAGCTCGGGGCCTCGGCTCCCCTTACCACAAGCTTCGATCGCCGGGGCTACGGAGGGGCTGGGTTCCCGACTTAAGGCTCCGCGCTCATCAAAGGGACTGGGTTTCCGATCAAGGGACAACTTCAGCTACCCTCCCCAGTCCTCATTCTTCAACCCCAAACAAGCTGGGGTTTGTCACGCACTGCAATTTCCCCTTGTCGGTCACCATCTGATCGTCCCACCCCAGCTCTGCCTCAGTTTTCATCTAGGGGGCCGGCTGGAGGCGGAGAAAGAGGAGGCGTCCCCGCACTCCTGGCCACGGAGCCACCGCGGGAACCAGGAAGCAGGAAATGACCTACCTGGGTTTCTGAGGTCCCCCTCGGCCAGCCAGAGAGCCGGGGCCGAGGGCCCCCACGCAAATCCTTTCTTCTCCTGCCCTCGCAGGGTCTGACACAACGTGAAGACGCGGACTCGCCCCCGAGAGCTCAGTCTCCGCTGGCCTGGAAAGCTCCTGGGTCCTTGCAATTGGGGCAAAGAGGCCGGCGGAGAATGGAGCCAACGTAACTCCCTGGCCTGGCCTACCATCTACTCTGGAGACCCGGGAACCCACTGGACACCCACCCCGGAGGTGAATCCGGGAGGGACGCGGTGAGAAGAGGCTCGAAACACTCACCACCTCCGCCGGGGTCCTCCGCCTCTTTCAGTCCCGGCTGGGATCCCTCTCTGTGTTTTCCTTCGGCCCCACTTCCGGCGCTCAGCGCTGTCTCATTGTGCGCGATTGGAAGCCGGCGGTGCCCCCGCCGGAGCGCTCCACCGCGCACGCCGGAAACGCGCGCCCCGCCCAGAGGGCCGCCCCGCCCCGCCCTCGCAGCGTCCCGCCCCGCCCCTCTCCTACAGTACCACGCCCACTTCCGCCTCTGCCGCCGCCGGTGCTCTCGCGCGTGCGCGCCCTCCAGAGGCTGGTCGTCGTATCCTGCTCGTAAGCAGGGTGTCCCTCGCTCCGGTTTGACGTCGCTTGGGTCTCCTCTCTTTCCGAGGCTGTGAAAGCACCGGGGAGACGTAGGGAAGAAGGTTCTCCGAGAGCGAGGCTCCAGGTTGCTTGTAGGGCAAGTTCAGCCTGGTTCTGAGGCCTCCTGGCGTTGCTCTTTTTCTGGCCATTCCACGACCTGCCAGGGAGGTCACAGTTGCTTATCCTCTAGAAATGCCAGCGTTTAAGCATCCGCTGCTCACCCAGCTCTCTCAGTGTGGTCAAGAGAAATGCTCCGCTTTTTTCTTAGATTGTGTAAGTATTAGTTTTACTTAAACAACAACAAAACCAAACTGTGTTTTGAAGACTATGTGTAATCAATCTCAGAGGATAACCACGGAGCGGCATACTCGAATTGTTGAATGAAGAATGCACTCCTGGAGCTAGTAAACATCCCAGAGCATTGAGATAATTTGAGGTTTTATTTCTCTGCTTTTTAAGAGCATTTAAATTTAAATTCACGAGAGTCTGAGGGGCAGTGGTCTTAAAATAATGATGAACTCGTAAGTGCTGGCTGTTGCCAGACACTGTTTTGAGGGCTTTACAAATATTAAGTCATTTAATCCTCACAACAAATCCACTAGGAAAATAACAACCCCTTGTTAAAGATGGGGAAATAGCATTTATGGTGAAGTAAAGAACACCGCTGGAATCCAAACCTTAATGTTCTAACAATGTCTATACTAAAGGTGTTTTAAAACATGTTGGTACAACATTTGTATAATGTACCTAGATGCTTTGATTCTGAAAATACATGAGAAACAAGCCAATAATCTGTTTCACAGGCAGGCGATGGCCTTTAATAGAGTCCAAAGGGAGTGTGGTGATGTGTGATTACATTTATTATGGGACAGCAGTATTGCCACACCCAGTGGAGTAAGTCTTGTACAAAAGAACTAGTTTAGGAAAAGTTTCAGAGGAGCAGTGGAAGAATCTGGGTCCCTTTAGAAAGGATAAAGATGAGAATGGATGGCAGCTAACAATGTTCATTCCACCTCTATTAAACACGTTTGACTCTAGACTTTGGAACACATTTTGGCTTTCCTGTAAATTAGGGGATGAGTGGGAAAACTGAAAAATATATGTTTAGAATTTTGATGTGTGATCAGAGAAGACCTTTCAGTCAGATATCAGTCTTTTTAGAACATCAGAGAAGAACAGATGCTCCAGCTCCATGAAGGGAAGAGGACAGAGAAGGACTACAGTGTTACACGGGGAGGGAGACAAATTCTGGGGGCCATTAGTAGCTCTTCTTCCGTAGACTTTTAAAGGCCTTCCACCAAGTCGGGCTTACACTGGACTTCTGACTTCTGTGACTTGAAGAATTGCAAATGATGAACAACCTGCTTCTGCCCGCCCTGGAGTCTCTTAGTTTAAATTACTCCATGACTTTATATTTACAACTTGTGATGTATAAAGTAAAAGAATTTTATTTCCAGTGCATGTTTTCAAATCTTAGGAAAATCAGTGAGCTAGTTTACTCTAATAATGAAAATCTAGACTTTGCTGTTCTAGAATTAGCCATTTATAGTCATTCATTTTATTTTTTTATTTTTTTTATTATTATTTTTTTATTTTTTATCTTTTTGAGGGCAGTGTCACTGGCCCTCATATGTGGGACCCAAACCGGGGCCGCTGGCTTCTGAAGCCAGAGCTTAACCATCGCGCCGCTCGGCCGGCCCCATTTTATTTTTTCAACGAATGTCAAGTGCTTGATATGTGCCTGCTATGTGAGGAAAACAGACATAGCCCCAGTTCTCGAAGTGTTGAGCAATATGGTAAAGGCAGCAAATGTCCTAAAATTAAAAATTTAAGACTCAGCTTAGATGAATGTACTCCCCACAAAAAAAGTTGATCTGATCTTACTCTGGAGTCCTACTACCCTCTGTGAACTATGGGAAAAACAATTTAACTTGCTGGTTAACCTATCTCAGTCTTTTCTAATTTAAATTGTGTCTTTGATGGTTTGGTCTCTTTTGAATACATGCCCCTTTGTTCAGATTTCCTTCTCCACTTCCCTCACTTAACATCTGGACATATGATCAGGAGTCACATGACTAGAAAGAAGTGTTCTTGGCTCTTTGGGTGATCCTCTTGCTTCTCTGGTCTTTCCAGTCTCTCTTCTTTGCCTTGTTGCTGGCCATCTGTTGCTGAGGTCTGAGACTCAGGACTTTATGCGTAGTTCTCTCAGCCTAGTCCATCTCCATTGGTTTGCTACTGCTGACTTGGACCCACCCTGCACTTGATGGCATCGTGCGTCCCTCTTGACATCTAGTGGCAGCTCCCAGGTGGTTTTCAGCATGGGCAGTCCACTACTTCCCTCCAGTTCTAGCAATCTCCTGGCTACTTTGCCATCTGTTTTCCTTGGCACCAAGAAGAATCCAGAAACACTTGATTTCTTTTCAAGGACACATAGAATCTCCAGTGTGGCTGAATGTGCATAGAGAACCTATCTCATGGTTAGAAGGCCTCTGTGTGTCTATATATATATGTTGTAAATATGTAATATTTTTGTACTTCCAGAGGGTATTGCCAAAAGAGCTCTATTTAATTTGGTTGAAGGTCAAGTGCTTATAAGGATTGGGTATTCTAAATTCTCAGAAAAGTAAAAGTTAACCCAAATATTTTTTTAAGTTTACATGATCTAAGAAAATCTTCAGTGAATAAAAGCTAGTTTGTTGGGCCAGCCGAATGGCTCATTGATTAAGAGTTGGCTTGGGAGTGCAAGCTCTGAGTAGCAGGGTTGCCCATTCAGATCCCACACGGGCCAGTGACGCTACGCTCTCTGCAGCTAAGATATTGAACAGCATCTCAACTTGGAGCTGGGCTGACCTGAGTTGCCGGCGATGGCATAGGCTGCAGTGGGCTTCCGTAAGCTACTGTGAGTGGCCAACAGCCAGCGTGAGCTGCCGGTAGCCGGTATTAGCAGCCATCCGCTGCCCGGTGACCAATCGCCCTCGGCTGGGAAGAGCGCAATGACCACAATACCAATGTGGGCCAGTGAAGCGACGTCCTCCACAAATAGACTGAAGAACCAAAGGACAGCAACTTGTCTGTTCCCCTTCCCCGATTCCCCAACGCTGTTCCCTCCCCCAATTCCCCAATAAAATCTTTAAAAAATAATAAATAAATAAAAGCTAGTTTGTTAGTTTAATTAAAATGACACGTCTTAGAGTTATCGTCATTTAATATAATGCAGATAAATAACTTTATTCTACTTGGGTTTACTGGTAAAATAAGTTTGTGTTATCTCTGTTACAAAATTTGTCAGTAGAAAAATAACTTGGTATGAAGTTTTCATAAGCAATCTAAACATAATTGTTAAGAGCAAGTAAGTTAAATAAATATAAGTTTTTAGGTGAACTTTTCAAATAAATTTCCCAAATCTTTCTGGTTATGTGAAACCTTAAAATTTTGCTAAGTTAAATGATGGAAACTTATTAAATATCTGTATCATTTCCAAATAAGAAAAATACTGAAACATTAATTCTTGAATATAAATGTATCTACTTTTGGCTTCATATTGCAGAAAAACTAAAGATAAATTTACGTCAATTAGTAAACATGCCTTGTGTCATACTGAGAAATTTACTTTGAAAATTATAGATTTGCCAAGCCACAGAATGCCAATATAAAATATAGTTCATAATTGTTTACTTCTTAGTTTTTACTAGAAGTTAAGTTTTTTAAACGTTAAAATTCTAATATATAATTGAAGCTACTGGAAATAAAGGACGACTATATGTAAGGAAAGTAGGATGTGTTTTTGGCTAAGAAAAGTTGTGAGGAATGAAGATGCATTTTTATTAAGGGAAATGAGAGTAATTTTGTCTAAACTAGGACTTCTGGTTATGAAGGACAAATTAAATATATACAAAAGATTGAAGAGAGAAAAAAAGTGAGAATTTTACTTATGTAAGCTAGCTAAAAACTGAATCATTATAATGGTTTTAAAAATTAAGCTTTGATATTAAATGTGTACTTACATGAAACCAAAACTTAATTTTCGTTTATCTGCTAAAAGGACAAAGTTTCGTGGACTCTTGGCCTTCTGATAAGAGATTGTAAAAGGTTTTTTTCTTTTCATGTAATCTGCCAAGAAAGCAAAGATTTTTGTGTTTCATCATAATAATTTTCTGTGTTTTAAGGTGTCTTAATCAGGTTTTTGTTTTTGTTTTTTTTGAGGGCAGTGTCACTGGCCTTCATATGTGGGACGAACTGGGGCCACTGGCTTCCCAAGCTAGCACTCAACCACCGCGCCACTCAGCCGGCCCATCAGGTCTTTGATTACTTAAGAAAACAGTCTTCTCAAGCTAGTAAGAGCTAACCTTGTGTATTTACGTTTGAAATCTTTTTTTTTTGAGGGCAGCGTCACTGGCCCTCATATGTGGAACCCGAACCGGGGCCGCTGGCTTCCCAAGCCAACGCTTAAGCACCGCGCCACTTGACCGGCCCGTTTGAAATCTTTTATTGTCAGTTTGGTTACATAGATAATCAAGTACTGTTTCATAATAATCTGCAATCCTATTTAGTCAAGTGTTTTAGAACTTTTTAATATTTTTGACAAACTTCCCAAGAATCAAATTCTAAATAAAATTTTTTGACAATAATCTAACTTTGAAATTTCCCAGAGGGCCCAGAAAATCTCAAAGGATTTGTCTCCTTATTAAAAAGGAGATATTAAACTAATTAGACTTATTGGTATATTAAATTACATGGGGAAGCATTATTAAATAAGTAAGATAAACCTTCTTGGGTTATATTGCATGAGTTAATGTAAGTTGTTCTAGAAATTGTATGGAGTTCCTAAAAATCTGGTATGTCCAGGTAAATGTGTAAATTCAGTTATTATATTCAAATATTGCCTGTCACAAAATAACCAAATTACCTTGTCAATTCCATTTTAGTGAATTCTAATTAGATTTTAACAATAGGCAAACTTTCTTACTGCTATTCTCTACTTTGCTGTTCTCAAATTTGAGGCTCACACTAAAAGAATTAAACTTGAGTATCAGGTAAATGCCCTAGCTGACTTTCATGCAAAGGCAGCCACAACAAAATCTATAAAGATTGTGGCAAATGTAAATGAAGGCCATTCTGCTTCTGCAAAAATGACCCCTCATTACTATATTTTTGCCACCCTGCTGTCCTTGTAACATGGCAACAGTCTGCTCCTAACTCAGAGAAATCTAGATGGGTAAACAAGGTTTGTAAAATTGAACGAATAGTTGGGTCTATGGGAAATTCAAGATGGCAGCTTGGTTTTTCATGGCTTCCTGGAAAAACCCATTTTGGGGGATTTTGCATTCCTTTACCCACCATAGTGCATTTAAGAAAAACTATTTTGTTCTCAGAGGCCTCAGACCTCTTCCTTCTGAATCCTTTGAGTACCTCCAACTGGGCTTTATTCAACTACCACTTATTATGGATTATTAATATATTCTTGTTGCATATAAATTTTCTGGATGGATTGAAGCCTTCCCCTGCTGCAAGGCTGATGCCCACACAGTGGCAAAGGAAATGTTAGAAAGTGTGTTTTTACTCCACAAGAGATAGTCACCAGTAGATCAGTGTCTTGGTGTATAACCTTCTGCTGATCCCTTGTTGTCTCATGCTAGCATGACCAGCTTTTGTAAGTCTTTAATGTCTTATGCTCAGACCTATCATTAACAGGTTAAAGAAGTTTTCCCAGACCCCATTTAAAAGTTGCTGTTGTTTGGTTACAGTCTAGAGTCTGGTGACTGGATATTCTGGAAACATCATCAGAGGAGGACAGTCCTCAAGCCCTGTTGAAGAGGACCTTACTAATTCTCCTGACTACTGCAAAACTAGAAGGCATTGAGCCTTGGATACACATCTCACAGCTAAAGAAGGCTCCACCTGATACCTGATCCTGTATAAATGCTGGAGACCTTCAAATCCAATTGATGGGGAAGAGAAGTAGCTGACATTGATGTAGATTGCTTCTGCCTAAGATGCCAGATCACGACTTTCTACTTTAGCTAAACATGAAACTCCTTCTTCTTTTCTTTTCCTTTACTCTAGCGTTGTTATGGAAAGATAAGTCCATCATCCATATCTCTAGGCCATTGCTAAGGGGGGTAACCTCTGGAATTTAGAACAACTTTTTATTTCCAGCTAAGAGAAATACGAACTGACCCTACTAGCCTTGAATGGTGAATTGTAATTGTGCCTGACAGAATTTATCTTTGTCTGTGGTGGTTATCATTCTCCTTGGGCTTCTGAATGCCTAGATAGCTGGCGCACAGCTGGGCAGTGCTTCTTAGATTATCTATTATAATTCTGACCCTAACTATTCTAGAAAGGACCTACCAGGAGGTGTTCATAATTCAGGAACCATTGTTTTTAGTAGGGCCATTTTCCTGGTTAGGAATAGATACAAATGGGAATATGATCAGAAACCACTCATTAACTCTTGGAGACATTGCAGATTCCATTGCGAAGGCATTAACTGTCCAGCAAAGACCCTTAGGCTCTCTAGCCGAAGTTATTCTTTTTCTTTCCTTTTTTTTTTAAAGCTTTATTTCTTTTACTCTAAAATTGTTTCTGACATTATCTTAAATTGTTATGATGTGACATTCACATATGATGGACAACATACACATTTATTGCTTTGTGCCATATTTAATTTAACCTCCTGGTTAAATTTGAACAAAGTCCAAAAGAATCATCTGGCTGGTCCACAGGACAGATGGACCCATTCTATGGACAATACCATGTGAAATGTACTTGATGAGCAAAAGTGACATGCACTCTGGATGCCCTGATCAGATGCATGCTCTAGAGGACAGAGATACCACCTTGTCAGCAAAAGTTTCAAGAGTTTACTGGTCTGGGCAAGCTGGGACAGCCTCCAGTGTAAAGGACAAAGTTACCCACCCACCACAGATTAAGTGTTACCCACCACAGATAAAGAAACGCAGCATCTGCTAGTCCTCTTCAGATGTGGGAAATGGCATGTAGCACACCTGGGACTATTGTTCTGATGCATTTCTTAGGTGCTGCAGATCACTTTTGACTGGAAGCAGGTCCAGGTTTCCCTTTCACTTAGGTCTTACACCAGCAGATCCCATGTGCACAGGTATCAGTAATAGATAAGAATTCTGTGTGGAATCCCTGACAAGCCCAGGAAGACACTCACAGGGAAGACTCTATCGTTATGGAGCAAGTGTGTCCCTGCAACAGAGAATTCTACACTTTTTTAAAGCACTGCCACTGAACCATTAGCCTTTGAAGACAGTGGTGAGGGGAAAGCTCCCAAAGAGTAGAGCCTCCAACAGTGTCAGGTCGTCCACTCCGAATTCCTAGCACCACCATCCCTGGACCTTCCCTGTCCTCTTTTTAACTGAGGTGCGAAGAGGGTTTGAGGCGGCTTGTCTTTGATGCCACTCTCAGAGAAGCAGAAAGTTGTGGTGGAGACCGTGCATGTCACGTGTGCTCTGAAGTGGATCCAGCCATGAATTCAAGTTACTGCGTGCCTATGGTGTGCTGTTACAATTCTATAGGATAACCAGGAATTCTTCTAACTGTTCTTCGGATTTTTTGGGTCCATATACACTATGGCTACCTTGTTGTTTTTTGGGGTTTTTGTTTGTTTGTTTGTTTTTTAAATGTAGACAGCTATATTGTGAGAATCACCATCATATTGCTGGGGCTGAATTTCTACTGTGCCTTTAGTAGGTTTTGTTCTGTCTATTTGATCCATGGATAAAATCAATTTTAGATAATGATCACAGTTCCAAGCAGTCCTTTATCTCATTCCTGTCCTGTACTCAGAATTTTTGCTCAAGTATTGTAGAATCGTTTCTCTATGTCTCAGTGAGGTCTTCCATTTATCTTCATTAATGTGGCATCCCTCCAAGTGGATTTAATGGTTTCTGAAACACTTCTATTCTCCTTGCACATGACTGTCTTCTTTGATATTCAGCAAATGCCCTCACATCAGGCATTCTCACCAGCTGTCCACAGCCAGGCAGGTGCCCTTCTTCAAAGTCTTGCTGTAGTTCTTTCCCACTCCTGTTTGTAAAGTTTAGGCAGTCTGGTTTTTTCCTGCAGAAACATTTTAGGATATTGCTTTATAAACTTAGTATGAGCTGATACGATGGTGCAAGCATTCCAGCTGCTTTGTAGTCCTCTCATGTGGCATAATGCATTCAACTGACCGTAATCAAGGTGCTTAGACATTTTCAAACCTCATGCCCGCCAGGTGCAGTGCGGGAGTGACAGGCGCCTCCGAGACAGGGTGAGGCCTCGCGCGCACCCGAATTAGTTGTCACAAGCGCTGCGGGGCTGTCACTGCAACTTTGATCTGAGGCGGCGGACGCATGCCTTGGAACCTGGCTTCCTCTGGTCTCCACGCCTCCTCCTACCTGGCCTCCCGCGGGTGTCCTCAGGCCCCGGGACCATGCTGACCGAGTCCCGTGGGGATGAGGGCTTGGACTCCGCCGTGCGAAGGCCACAGGAGAAGCCGGTTCAGAGAAGCAGGTATGAGGCACCCATGTGAGGAGCCTGCGGCTGAGGGTGGCCCAGGACCAGGAGGGGCTACCACGCTGGAGTCCAGAAGATTCATTTATTTTCTTAAGTCCAGTCGAAGCTTGCTTCATTTGGCGTTTTCAAGAGAGTGGCATTGGATTCGTGCTTTGTTAAGTGAGGGCATGCTTCAACATGGCACCTGCAGAAGGCCGACTGGAGGCCACAGCGGCCCTGTGGGCGTCACCCAAAATTATTCTCTTTAATCGGATAGCCCTTGATTATCTTTTAGCTGAGCAGGGAGGTGTCTGTGCTGTGCCCAACACCACAGGCTGGACTTGGATCAACACTTTTGAGGAAGTTGAAACTCGGTGACATAAGATCACTGAACAAGCCATTTGGCTTGAGAGGGTGACTCCTTCAGTAGGGCCTTTCTTTGACTGCCTTGGGCCTTAGGAACTGTGACTGAAGTGCAACTCCAAACATTGGGAATTACTCTAATTATAGTTATAATAATCTCCCTGGTGCGTTGTATCTTTCCAAAAGCATTAAATGCATGTTTGCAGTCGTCAGAACGTCAAAAAAGAAATGAAGAGAAAGTCAATTTAAGGATTATGAATTTAGCTGTGACACATGAGTATTGCAGGGATTAAACAAAACTATCATGAACTTGTGAATATCACACAGACGATCAGGAAAAGCTATGAGAACTACAGAGCAGTAGCTGAGAGTGGCTCTAATACCTTAAATTTTGATCATGTCCCTTGATTAAAAGAATGAAATTGTTAAAAAGAAACAACTGACTCCAAATTGAGTCACTTGTGTTAAGCCCCACTAAGACTTAAAAACTAACCTAATTGCAGCTTAGGCCTCTCCCAGGAGTGGAATTTTAAACCTATAAGTCTGCAATTTCCTGAACAACACTAGTGAGGTCATCTGCTTGATAAAACCCCCTGCTTACCCCTAGGGGAGGGTGAATTTGCCTGAAATAATCCACTTTTTTAACTTTTTTGTTCCGCCTTCTTTTTGCCTATAAAAACCTTCCAGGTTCGCCTTGAAATTAGCCATTTTCCCAGAGGGTTTGGGAAACGGGGGTTTTGAAAGCAAGAGATGGTTGCCGTGTATGTGCACATTATTCTGAACTGAAATTGCTTTTAGGTCCTCTCAATGGACAAAACTAGGAAACGTGTTTTAAAAATCAGGAATTCATGGGCAGCTGGTTAGCTCAGTGGGTTAGAGCTGAGTGCTCATAACACCAAGGTTGCCGGTTCGATACCTGCATGGGACACTGAGCTGTGCCCTCCACAACTAGATTGAAACTACTTGACTTGGATCTTGATGGGTCTTGGAAAAACACACTGTTCCCCAATTAAAAAAAAAAAATCATGAGTTCATAATGGTGCCTCTAATTAATACCCAGTCCAATAGAATAAGACTCTTCCTCTCCTTTTGCCATTCCATATTTGTATCTTTTGTTCTCCCACAATGAACTCCCTGCTTCCTCAAAACATCAATATATTTACTCATTTGCACAATCCCACAATGTACACAAAACAGTTTCATAATTGCCTCTTATCACTACCCAAAACAAGCCTACCAAGTAAAGTTTAAGTCAGTTTTTGCCCTGAAAAATGAATAGTCAGAATACTTTGTTATGTTCAAAAGTGGTTTGGATTAATCTTTTTTCTTTGCAATTATGTTTAATCAACTTTATTCATTTTTTTTCACTCCCAGGTCCCCCTACAATGTAGTTTTAATTTTTGTTTTTGAATGTGTAAAATGTTAACGTGGTTCAATACCCAAAACTATGTAAATCATTATATTCAGACAGGTCCCCTTTCTATCTCTTCCATTCCATTCTCCCAACCCCTATAGGTAACCAAATTCATTTGTTTCTTGTTTATCTTTTCTGTGTCTTTCTTTTTCTTTTCTTTTCTTTTTTTTTTTTTGAGGGCAGTGTCACTGGCCCTCATATGTGGGACTGAACCGGGACCGCTGGCTTCCCAAGCCAGTGCTTAACCATTGCACCACTCGGCCGGCCCTGCTTCTTTTTTTTACAAATAAATGAATAAATATATATTTTACCTTTATCATACAAACTGTAGCGTATTATATATAATCTTTAGTACCTTGGTTTTTTTTCACTTAACAATATAATCTGGAGATCAGTTTATGTCGTTGCATACAAATCTTTTTCATTAAAAAATTTTCCAGCTGCACCATAGTTTATTCAACCAAACTCCTAAGTATGACTTTTAGGGTATTTCCAATATTTTGCAATTATAAATAAAACTTCAATGAATAATCTTGTGCATGTGTTTTCTTGTATCGTTAGGGGTATATTTTCAGGATAAATTCATCAGAGTGGGATTTCTAGGCCAAAAGGTAGATGTATATGTAGCTTTGCTAGATATTGCCCAATTCTCCTCTCTAGGAAATATACCATTTTGTACCCACTAGTAGTGAATGAGAGTGTCTGTTTTCCTAAAATCTGTTCAATAGACAATTTCTTCAAGAGTTTACATTTATGGGGGAGTCACCTGCTAGCTCAGTTGGTTAGAGTGGGGGTCAGCAAACTGAGGCTCTTTGGCTACATTCCATCTCAAAAGTTTGCCGACCACCAGAAGAGCCAATCCTGTCCCTCACAACAATTTAAAAATTATTTGAAGGCCATAAATATATTTTTACATAATCACCATTATGTGAGTAATATTCTTTAAAAATTTTACAAATGAAACTATGATAGTTTTATTTTCATTTTCAATTTTAATTCAGAGCCACAGTTCGCGAGCTGCAGTTTGCTGATCCCTCGCAGCTCTTCCGTCTCAAAAGTTTGCCAACCCCTGGGTTAGAACATCATGCTGTTAACACCAAGCTTGCTGGTTCGATCCCCACATGGGCGACTGTGAGCTGCGCCCTCCCTAAAAGAGTCAACTGTGTCATTGTAGCATAAAAGCAATGTGTAATCAATGACCATGGCTGTTCCCCAATAAAATTTTTAAAAAAAGTTCACATTTCTACTAATCTGATGGATGAGAAATAGCATCTCGAATAGTTTTAAAATGCACTTCTCTTTTTATGAGTTGAGCATCTTTTCATATATCCTCTTCCTTTTAAAAGTAAATATAAAACCTTGGAGATAATACTTGAACTGATTCTTTTATCTGTGCTACAATAAAATGCAACAAAACTTTTTTTCTCAAAGAATCTCTCTCTGGGTGGTTTTATTTACACAAGAAGTAGTTCTTTTGTTTGTTTGTTTTTTAAATTTTTATTGGGGACAGTGTGTTTTTCCAGGACCCATCAGCTCCAAGTCAAGTAGTTGTCTTTAATCTAGTTGTGGAGGGTGCAGCTCCTTGGCCCATGTGGGAATCGAACTGGCAACCTTGGTGTCATGAGCCTGTGCTCTACGCACCTAAGCTAACTGGCCAGTCCCGAGAAGTAGTTTTATAATGTAGTAAAGGGCAATGATTTTCAAGGCACTTCATTATTTTGTAACAATATTGCAAAACAGATATGTGAAGTTAAAAGAAACATTATCAGAATGGAATAAGCTTTGTTTTTTCCTGTGCAATTTAGAGGACAGTTAATAATAATCTCTTTATTTGTTGTATTGCTCCATCACAAAAGACTCCTGCTGTAATCTTGTAGGGTATGTTGGGCAAAAGTTTTATATTACCCTATTTTATCGATGAGGAAACTGAGACTAAGAGATTTCGGGACTTAACCCAATGCCATGTGACTAACAAACAGTTGAGTCAGAATTAGAACTCAGGCTTTTTGACTCTTAATCCAGTATTCTGTAAGTAATTAAAGAGTAAGCCTGAATTATGAATTTACACACTGGGCATTTGTGTTTTGATAGTGGTCAGAATTAGGGGTTTTTCTTGTATGTTGATGGAAAATCCATTTAAAAATACTGATTATTTAAATGAAATGAGTAAGTTAACAATGTTTATTAAGTGTTTTTTGTTTTTGTTTTTTTTTTTTTGAGGGCAGTGTCACTGGCCCTCACATGTGGGACCCGAACCGGGACCGCTGGCATCCCAAGCCAGCACTTAACCACCACGCCACTCGGCCGGCCCTTTTGTTTTTTGTGTTTTTTTTTTTTTCTGATTTTAGGCAAGCTCAATTACTCAAGTTAAGCAAGATTAATAGTCAATAGAGTTTCCAAGAAAAGTAGGGATAAAGTGTAAACAGGAGTGTCATTTAGTATTTTCAGGCTTTCTCAGGGGTTCCTGTTAATTTTCCTTCAATGACCCCCCAACTGCTCTTGAGATAAAGACTGAAACTAATATAAAATAATATTGAATGTCAATTATAAAAAAAAAGTCACAGGATGTGAAGTACAACATATAGTCAATAATGTAATAACTATGTACAGTGTCAGATGGGTAATAAACTTCCTGGGGTTATCGCTTTGTGAAGTTCTTAAATGCCTAAGCTCTCTGTTATTTTGTACACCTGAAACTGATATTGTATGTCAACAGTTATTGAAATATAAATTAAAAAAAAAAAAAAGACTGACTCCATCATGTGGTCCACAATCCCCGAGGAACCTGGCTCTTCCCACCCTCCAACTTCATGTTGCTCATTCTCCCCAGACTCTCTTTGCCTTTCAGTCCTCAAACCTGCCATCCCAGGGCCTCCACACATATTCTTCTTCCTGGGCTGCTTTTCTCCCCTCTCTTCACCCAGCTGACATCTCTCAGCACTAAGATTAAACATCACTTATTTGGGAAGGTTCTCTGCTCTGATCTCCCTGACTGAGCCAATCTCTCTGTTATATTCTCTCATAATACCATGTACCCCTTCTTCATATCACTCCTCACAATTGCAATTTTACAAATGTTTGTGCACTTCTTGATCAATGTTTGTCTCCCCCACAAGTGTGCAAGCACCAGGAGAGCAAGAATTCTGGCTTTGCTCATCAAAGAGTTCCACAGCCTAGCTCAGTGCTGGCAGATAGTAGGAGTTCAACCAACATTGAAAATAAGCGATGGTGTGCATGGTTGCATGCATACATGAGCTGCAGGCAGTTCCCTTGGCTTGACAGGGCACTTTCATAACTCTGTATCTTCTCTAAGTCTGTTTTCACCTTTCCATACCTGTTTATGATATTTTGAGCCTTTAGTAGATATATGTATGTTTGTCACATTGCCCTCTAGCTCCTACTTCTGCGTGTATATTCTGTTTTGTAACCTGTTGATGCAGACACAAACCCCAGATGTACTTTCAACCCACTCCTAAGCCTTAGGGGTTTTGGTGAGAATTTAGGGAGTTGTCTCCTCCATCACTACACAGCCTTCCATCCTTTCACTGACTTCTTTCTTCTTGCTTCCAATTTTCTCTTCCTTCTTGACTCTTCTCCCTCTTCTATTTCAGGAGTGTCATAGGCATATCCATCTACACAGGCTGATTTTGTAGAAGCCATGGTGCCAGCCAACATCCAGGACCCCATAGGTATTCCCTCCCTTAAGTGGTCTGACCCCTGCTCTCTTCCCAACAAAGGTAGATCTGCAAGATGAATTCTAGTGCTATTAATAGCTACTAAAAGTAAGTAATAATAAAATGATACAGTTTCATTATGTTATATTAGAGTGAGAGCATGTCTGGTCAAGTTGGAAGGATATCCAGTGCCCTGACCCATGCATCTGGGGAGAGATTGGTGGAGGGGAGGAAGAGAAGAAGTGTGAATAATGAATAACTTTCTCACATTTCCTGAGATGCATTTCACCTACCACAGGCCTGTCACAGCTCCTTCCTAAAATTACTTTCCAGATACTCACTTCTCTCCCTTTTTTTACCCTTAGGCAAAATAGTAGAAAAGATTACATTCTCAAGAGTTACTCTGAGGACACTTGGGCAAAATCAGATTTAGGGCAGGCGATTTGAATGTCTAGAATCACCAGATGGGACCTGCAGCCGATTCAAGGAATCTTGATCTAATGTGCCATCTTCCTTTTGCAAACACCTAAGTTTCAAAGTGGGTATTTTTGCCACCTTCAGTTCCTCTTTTGGGTTTTGCTGCATTTCTTTACCCAAAACTATATCTTGTACAAGCATGTCATGTGATGTTGTCACTTTAGAGGTTTTAGTGCCTTCTGAGCGCTTTAGTTTTATTCTGTACTAGGTTTTCATAAGTGTGAGCCTTTATTTAGAAAAATCAATAACAATAAGTTGCCATTCCACTCTACTCCCACAGTGTGCTAGGAGCTGGACTGTGGCAATTACCTGCGTTATCTCATTATTTACTTACTGTGTGTTTTAGGACAAACAGATTGGCAGACAATTATCCCCATCATATAGGTGCAGAAACTGGGACTTAAGAGAGGACAGAAAGTTTGTCCTGAAACACACAGTTATGAATAGCAGGATTCGGACTTCTGACTCAACACCAAAGCCTGTGAGCCTAAATGTGACTATTTGCCGTGGCTGGCAGGGAGGAAGGGGTGAGGAATGAAAATGCATGTTTTGTTAAGCCAACAGATATGTTTACATGTCTCTGTGTAAACAGTGAAATTTCCCCATAGGAGTCACACAAGAAGAAACAGAAACTCCTAAAAACACATTTGTGAACTTGGCTCTGCTTTAACTAGAGTGGACTCTCAATTTCACTCATCAATGTCTTACTTTCCTTTAATCAGCATTTTTTTGTTACTCATTAATCGAAAAGCCACAATCAGCTCTCTTAGAATGACTGTTTTTATAGTTTTCCAGAAAAAAAATCTGTACTTTTCATTTTTTCCTAAGATCTTTCTGCAAAAAAGGTAGTATCTCTAAATTTGTATCATTCCAGGCATGAAAGAACCAAGGTCAGAAACCTTTATGGGATTTTTAAGATTTTTTTCCTCCTCCTCCTCCTCCTCCTCCTCCTCTTCCTCCTCCTCCTCCTCCTTCTTCTTCTTCTTTCTCTCTCTCTCTCTCTCTCTCTCTCTCTCTCTCTCTCTCTCTCTCACCACACAATGCTCTTGCATACTCATTATACAAAATATGAAAACTTAAAAACTCTTGGCTGTAGGCAGTCAATAATTAATTATGACTTTAAAATATGTTGAGTTTATGTGTGAGTGGAGAGGGGGTCAGTTGCAGTCTCAAGATATAGCACACTGTCAACCAGTTCTGGAGCCTGCTTATTGACCACAAAGGTTTATGCAGCAGGAGGGCTACTGTCCTTCTCCCTTCTAGAAAGATGGAGTGACTCAGAACACAGATGTTCTGCCCACCCCTGCATTTGTAATTATATAGGCAGGCTGTGCAGTTCCCTGGGAGTCTTTGAATCATCTGTTCTTATATTTTCTTATGCGACTGCTCCTTTTAGAACGATCTAGGACATGTCAGCCGAAAAATGCACCAGTTGCTTGCAAAGAGAGCATGGCTTTTTATGTGGGGGTGAGGACCCAGAGTTCTTTCTCCCTCTCTACTTGGGAACATGGTAGACAGAATGCACTAAAAATTCTCAGGGAAATATATGAATTCTGATAAACCCAGACACCTGGAAAACACCATGAAGTGAAGGCAGTTTGGTGTAACTTTCAGCTTTAGTCCTGGTATATATAAAATGAGGAAGATGTGATAACTTCACCTTTATAAATACTAACACAAAGGAGATGAACCAGAGAAACCTGAATTTGTGGGCAGCCTCATGAAGTACAAATAAACTGAGTGGCTCTTGCAAAATCATTTTTGGTGCAATGTGTCCCAGGGCTGTGTCACTTCTGGTATTTTTGTCCCATCTGCCTAGGAGTGTCCGTCCAGGTAGACCCTGGATTCAAATGAACAGGTCAGATGAGCTCCTGGGTCACCCTGGCACAGGATGAAAGGCCTTATTTTATTTGTCAAGTATTTATCTGTACAAAACATGCTGTGAGGCACTAAAGCCTGGTCTTCACTCCCGTCTCCTATTACCTTTCAGTTCCTGGGATTCTGGGAGGGGTGGTGAAAGCAAAAGCAACAGAATTAGTATCATATGATTTTAGAGCAAAACAGGACTTCATAGGAATACTTCTCAGATGTTCCTCACATGCAAGTTCATAGACTGGTGATAGGAAATTTTCATCAGTTGGATTAAATGAAAAACAAAAAAACAGGGAAGCGAGTTTTGTATAAAGTAAAATGTGTTCAGTTCATAAGGACTGAAGGATATCTTTGGAAGGATATCTCTCCTATTTTTCGTACTTTTAAAAGGCCATTTTATGGTGATTTGGGGGGAATGAAGCCATTATCCTTTACCCTTTCTCTGCTGCCCAATTCCCATGAAGGAAACCAGAATATGTCACTCCAAAATATGCCTCTTTGACAGAAAAGTTATGTTGAACTGAAAGCAATTAAGAAGCAGCCAATGCAGGAAATCCTCCCCATTTTTGCCTAAAGGCAGAATGTAAATTCTCCTTTTACTTGAGATAGACTCTTATTAGCCCAGGGACACCAGAGAAATCTGCAAACAAGCCTCACTTCATTAGTTTCCTCCCATATATGTACCTTCCCACAGCTTGCTGCCTTAGGAAGCCTAAAACAGGTTTCCTTTGTCCTGTAAGTTCTCTAGAAATTTATTGTTCTTGGTTAAAAATGCTATATAAGCTGGAGTTCTAAGCCACTGCTTTGAGTTACTTTTCATTTAGGTTTCTCCCACGGAGGTATTTGTTTTTCTTGTGTTAATCTCTTTCTTTTTTGTTTGTTTGTTTGTTAAAGTGTCCCAGTGGAAAACCCGAGATAGGAGAAAAGGCTCAAGAAACTGAGACCCAGATGGGGATCAAAGTGTCACTTTGGTCTTGGGCTGAGCAATGCCCTAAGTCCAGTTCAGACGGCAGCCTCCTCCTCATTCCCTCACAGCCAGTTTCAGCCAGGTCCATTCCATGAGGGTGACTCCACACAGGCACTGGCAGAGGAGGTGGAGCCCAGAGAGAATTATGGAATTGCTATGTGGGCTGGGCTTAGTGTGCGTAATCATACAAAGAGAAGGACAGATGCAGTGAACTCTCACTCAGGACCTTGCCCTCCAGGGAACCACCATGACGTGTGAACTCACCAACCAGGTTCAGGGCTTCTCTTCCTTTTAGATGGCAAGAATGTAGAGTGGGAGCTCCTTCCCAGCCTTGGCCTAGAGGTGGAAATGTTGGAGGAAGACCCTTCCTTCATGGACCAAAATGGGGTGTGGAGGAGGGCTGGGTAGGCTATGGACTTCACTGAAAGGGCCTTGAGATGCCCTGGCCGTGTCACTGCATCTGCTATCACTGGAGACCTAAGGGTTGAAGAGAATGGTAGAAAGATGTTCTTGGTTCCACAATCAGGCTAATTAAGAGATATTGTTTTAATTTAAAAAAATTTAAAAATTTTTGGTAAAATACGCATAACAAAATTTACAATCTTAACCATGTTAAAGTGCACAGATCAGAGGTATTAAGTACGTTCATATTGTTGGGCTACCATCACCACCATCCATATCCAGAAATTTTTTATCTTTTCAAATTGAAACTCCATATCTATGACACAATAACTCCTCCATCCTCCCTCTAGCTCCTGACAACCACCACTCTGCTTTGTTTCTATGAATTTGACTATCCTAGGTACCACATAAGTGGAATCATATAGTATTTATCTTTTTGTGACTAGCTTCTTATACTTAATATAATGTCTTCAAGGCTGATCCATGAGGAAGCATGAGTCATAATTTCCTTCCTTTTGAAGGCTGACTAATATTCCATTGTGAGTATTTAACTGATTGTTCTTTATGGGAACTTGAGCCAGACCCCCAACGTGGCAGCTGGTACCTGTTTCTTTAATAGCTCTGGGAATGGCCTAAAAGTGAACAGGCAGTCCTAGCACCTTTCTGAGTAGAGAGTTGGGGAGTGGAAGAAGAAGTAGTAAAAATGAGCTGTGAAGCAGAGTTGTAGTAATCAAGAAGGAGGTACAGGTGTGTCTGTCAGCTACTGGGCAGCATTTCAATGGCTCCTCTCTCAGGACCCTGCCATTGGACGCTTGCATGTGGGTGGTCCCTCCAACCCCCGGAGTGCTTCTAAAAGTGCCTTTCGTTCCACTGGGGTCCATGATCCTGTTTTTCTGCTTTCAGGATTATGTACTTGAGAAGAAGATTCCTACTATACGGCAAATCCGGTGGGAGAAAATGTATAACTTTAACATTTTCAGACTTTAATTGAGCAAGGTCAAAGTATTTCATCTTTGGAATTCAACCTCTCTTTGGAAATATAATCATTGAGGTGAGTTCATGTTAAAATTTGGGTCTTTTTATTTTGCTGGCTTTGCAGTATATGGAATGTTTTAGATTTTCATTGGTGTTCGTTGTAAGATTGCTGGTGAGTAATGTTGAGCATTGAGTCGACCGTCATTTGAGAGAGAAAATAAAAAAGGCGATGACTGGGGCCTACAGTGTGGGTATGGCCTTGAAGTTATCTTAACATCCTGTTTTGACCTGTTTCAGAGTTTTCTGGGGCAAGAGCTGAGCTGCCCACTGTACAGCCCCCAGAAGTCACCAACAGGGAGTAGAGGCCCAACCTCATTGGGTACACGAGACACTTCCTTGAGAGGCTGCTCTGCATCTGACTGGCATCAGGTGTGGTTGTTAAATAGAGATATTAAATGGAAAGAAAGCAAAACAACCTTTTATAACTTGCATTTCTTGCATTGCATTTCTTTCTTTCCAAGATTTAGCCTGAAGCGAAGGTCTAGATCTTCTCTAGCTTGCTTTGTGGTTTTGAAAAAGTGAATTAATTCTAGCATTACATGATTCCTATCGACATGTCTGTTTTTGGTGTCAGAATTTTACCTTCAAGTTGATTTGAGTAGAAATGTAGCCAGTGATTTTTAAGAAATGCTTGTCTCTTCATAAGGGAAGTGTCTTAGTCCTTTTGGGCTGCTATAACAAAAGATCACAGACTGGGTGGCTTATGAACAGTAGAAATTTATTTCTCATAATTGTTGAGGCTGGAAGTCTGAGATGAGGGTGCCAGCATGGTTGGGTGAGGGCTCTCTTCCAGGTGTCCTCACATAAGAGGGAGCTCTGTGGGGTCTCCTTTATAGGGGCATTAATCCAATTCTTCAGGGCTCCACCCTCATGACCTGAGCACCTCCCAAAAGCCCCATCTACTAATACTGTTAGTAGTATTGAGCAGCACCAACCCCACCACTGAAAAACTTTTAAGTTTCCCTTCCTATAGAAATGTTAAGTCTCCTCCTTAGTTCTTTAGTTTCTTAGCTCTTGGGCTTTGATTGCTCTTCTAACTAGTTTGTGAATCTTGGACTGAAGATCCCCCTTGCTTCTTAATTGTTTTGTAAATCAGTTTCTGAATCCTAAACAATAGAAGTCTCCTACCCCTGCTTCAGATAACTATTTGAAAGCCTGTGACTTCCTAATATCCCCCAGGCCAGTAAACTAAATGTCAAACCCATTCTGTGCCCAAACCACTGATGCCACCTGAGTGATGGAATGAATAGCCACAAGTATTAATTAAAATCTATTTTTCCTCATTCAGGGGCCTCGGGGATACAGGGGATACCCTAGCAAGATTGCCAGTCACAACCAAAGAAGCCAGCATGGTCTTCCAGGCGGAGCTCGAGACCCCTTCCTCTCATCTGAGATCAGCTAGGGTAAGAGTTCCGTGAACCCCCAATAGGCAGGGACAGCTCTATGCCCCTGCCCAGCAGGAAGCAGATACAGAAGAAGAGACTGCCTATCTGTCCCTCAGCTTCCCATAGAGATTTTATGGGGATCACATCTCTCAAGGGGAAAACTAGGCAGGCAGTTAGAGGCAGGCATTGGGTCTCTGCATTCCTACACGTCCCACAGAGTGCGACTGCCTGGGGGACATCCCTTCTCCACCCAAAACTCCCCTTTGTGTTGTAATTACCTACCCCTGTGGGAAAATCAAATGGACACAAAATATCCAACTAGATCAGACCAGTCACTCGCACCTGCGCAGTACCTCTTGTCAATCACAGGTGCCAATCAGGTGGTCCCATGCCCAGAGGAGAACAACCCATTCTAGAAAAAAAGGGATAAAAACCCCAAGTCCTGGGAAGCCTGGGGCTGCTGCTTCTTCCCTGCTCCTTTTGACCACTTCTTCCCTTTGAGCCTCGCCTTTGCGCGTGGCCCACTCCACACTCTTTGGAATGTAACTTCTAGTAATGGGCCCTTGAGCCATCCTCTAGTACTCAGGTCTACTTTTACTTCTAAATGTACTATCTTTTTTTTTTTTTTTAAAGATTTTATTGGGGAATTGGCAGAGGGGAACAGCGTTGGGGAATCGGGGAAGGGGAACAGTCAAGTTGCTGTCTTTTTGTTCTTCAGTTTAGTTGCGGAGGATGTTGCTTCACTTTTGGTATCGCCATTGCGCTCTTCCCGGATGAGGCAGATCCGTCGCTGGCCTCTGGATGTCGCTCACCGCGGCTATTGGCAGCTCACGCTGGCTGCCAGCCGCTCACGCTGGCTGCGGGCCACTCACTGTAGCCTATGGCAGCCCACTGCAGCAGGGGCTGCAGCCCACACCATCACTGGGGCTCGCACAGCCCAGCTCCAGGTGGAGCTGTTGTTAGCTGTAGAGGGCAGTGTCACTGGCCCTCATGTGGGATCCGAACCGGGGCCGCTGGCATCCCCAAACCAGCACTTAACCAATGCGCTACTCAGCCGGCCCTGTACTATCTTTTCTAATAAACTACTTATTCTACTGCTTTACTCTGGTATCTCGTTCAGTTCTTTGCTCGAGTTGCCAAGGACCTGGACTCTGCACCGAGAAAGGCCCACTCTCCAACAACAATACCATTCATCACACAGCATTTGGTTTCAGTATATGAATTTTGGGGAGGACACAAACATTCAGTCTATAGCAGGAAGTATATTTTAAAAATCAGGTGGCAGCCTGTAAATGAAAATGGGCTCAGCCCAGGAGATAAGCTATCACAGTCGCAAAGCAAAACACACATTGCAAATATACCTTCTCATCTGTTTCTAGAGTGGCCCCCACCATTTCCTCATTTATTCAATAAATATTTATTATATATATATATGTACCAGGCATTGCTCTAGGCACTTGGGATGCATCAGTGAACAAAAGAGGGGGAAAAAAGGCAAAAATCTCTGCTCTCCTAGAGCTTACATTATGGTGTGGGGTACAGCAAACATAATCAATAAGTCAGTTACCCTGTGGGAAAGGAGACAGTGAGCAACAAGGAAAGAACGGAGAAGGGTGGGGAGTGGAAGCCTGTGTGGGTGGGAAAGATTGAGATCTCTAAACTGCCCAAGTTGTGTGGGCCTGGCCTGGTGGTCCCTCCTCAGGTGAATCAATGAACAGCTAACTGACCAGCACGACCTTTTGCCTTCTTCCTTTCTTTCTTTTCCTCTTTTTTATCTTGGATCCTTGACAGTTCCCTTGTATTTCTCTGTCTTTGTAGGCCCCTGGGTCTCTTATGCTAACATTGCATAGTTTTCCTTTTCCACTTTCTTGCTTGTATCTATACACCATCTTGTAGTGTCTTTAGTGTCTTTATTATTTATCTTTCCCTATCAGCTATACCCGTCTCATTCTCTTTCTTGTTCCTTTGACTTCCTTCTTCTTTCCCTGTTTTCATCCCCCTCTTCCCAACCTGTGACACTGGGAACAAGGAGAATACTTTGCCAAAGGCCTGAGTAGTGATTGGAGTGAAAGTGGTAGGTGGAGGAATACTTTGGGAAAGGGTCCCTGAGAAAACCAGCCTTATCACCTAGCTGGTTTTCAGGATAATGTGAAAGATAGTCTAATTTTTGAAGTATTTTTTTTCTTAGAAATTTTACTTACTCCAAGGAAAGCAAGAACACCATGGTAGGTATAGTTTCCAAGAGTTTATTCTGTAGTTAAACAGGCTTTGAATCCCAATAAGTACACATTGACTCTTTTTTTATGGAGCCCAGAATTCTTTTTCCTCCACACTAGATGGCAGTAGAGTTAAAGAAAAACATCCAAAGCCCTTTGGTGACTTTTCCATTAAGCTGGGGTGAGGATGGAGTCAAGAGCAAAATCTGTTCAAATACGAAGTTAAATTACAACATACGTGAGATACAACACTCTAAAATGTCACATGTGCTCATTTCGGCAAAATATGTTTGGGGCAGAATCTCTCTCCTTTTCTCTCTCTCCAGGTTGTGTCTTTTCAGGGTAGCAAAGCATTAGACACCTATTAAGTCTAACTCCTAATACAAGATGCAACTTTTGGTTGGCAAGGTGAAGCTTTTAATTTGAACCTGTCCTTAAAAATAGGTCCTGCTGGGCCGGCCGAGTGGCGCATTGGTTAAGCACTGGTTTTGGGATGCCAGCGGCCCCGGTTCGGATCCCACATGAGGGCCAGTGACACTGCCCTCTACAGCTAACAACAGCTCCACCTGGAGCTGGGCTGTGCGAGCCCCGGTGATGGTGTGGGCTGCAGCCCCTGCTGCAGTGGGCTGCCATAGGCTACAGTGAGTGGCCCGCAGCCAGCGTGAGCGGCTGGCAGCCAAGCGTGAGCTGTCAATAGCCGCAGTGAGCGACATCCAGAGGCCAGCGACCGATCTGCCTCATCCGGGAAGAGCGCAATGACGATACCAACAGTGAAGCAACATCCTCCGCAGCTAAACTGAAGAACAAAAAGACAGCAACTTGTCTGTTCCCCTTCCCCGATTCCCCAACGCTGTTCCCTCTGCTAATTCCCCAATAAAATCTTTAAAAAAAAAAAAAAAAAAAAAAAAAAAAAAAATAGGTCCTGCTGTGTGTGTGTGCGCCAAAAAAATGTACACACATTTCAAGAAAGGAAAAAAACTGTATTAAAATTGTAATACTCAATATACACAGATAACAAAAGATGAATACAAGTCACGTTTGACTTCTGCATTTACAAGAGGTGCCCAGAGTGGTTACCATCAGCATCCAGGCACTTCTGATTTACAGTGAACTACTGCTTGAGCGTAGATAACATCTCTTAAAATGTGTATACATTTTTTTGGCAGCCCCAGTGTGTGTGTGTGTGTGTGTGTGTGTGTGTGTGTGTGTGTGTGGAGAGAGAGAGAGAGAGAGAGAGAGAGAGAGAGAGAGAGACAGAAAATCTTTTACCTGCCACTCAAGATCAGTTAGGTCTCAGAGGACATTTAATGTGAAAATTGGAAACCCTGAGGAATTCAGCTCTTCAGTGGTTTTCAAATGTTTTAGTAAGAAATTTTAGAGTAATGTTGTCAAAATTCTCAGAATAACCATAAAAATAATAAATACATGGGGGAGGGAGACAAAGCAAACATGTTAAGCTCTTAGCAATTGGTGAACCTGGTGAAATGTATATGGTAGTCATTGTACTACTTTTGTAACTTTTCCATAGCTTTAAAATTTTTAAAAATAAACATTAGAAAATAGAAAAAAGTTATTACAAAACATGTGACTTAACTCATACACATTGGATGTGTAGGAGGAATTCCGATGTAGCATAATCAAAACTACAGCAAATATACCAAATATATGAGTCTAAGAAGTCTTGGATGAGATCTATATCTTTCTAGCAAATTGAAGCTAAATCTTAAATATTCATTCATGGGCCCCTGCCTGGTATTCATTCATTCCATCATTCAACAAATATTTATTGAACAGCTACTAAGTGTGTAACACAAGGGGTACAGCAGTAAATATTGCAGATGAAGTCTCTGCCCTCCCAACACTTCCCTCCATCTGGAGAGACAGACAAAGGCAAAAACATACACTGGGCTGGATAGCGATGAGTCATAGTTAGAGAAAATAGGAAGTTAGGAAAGGAAGTTACAGGGCGCCGTCCCTTTAGATAGATTGGTCAGGGTAGGCCAGCCTCTGAAGAGGTGACATTGGAGCAGACACACCTGAGGAACTGAAGTGCAGACCCTGTGTATCTGGGTAAGAGTGTTCCCAGCAGAGGGAGTGTGCCTGAGATGTCAGAGATCAGCAAGCAACCAGTGTGGCTTGGATGAAGTGAGGGACGGGAACCAGGTAGAAGATGAGAGTGAGACACCTGGGCCAGATCAGCTCTGGCCTTGTGGGCCAGCAAGTCAACAAAGAAACAATGAGAAGAAAAATAATCATGAATACGCAATGTCTGGTATCAAACATCTCTGTTTAAAAAACAGTTTGGTGGTTTCTCAAAAAGTTAAACAAACATACACTTATTGTGTGATCCAGTAATCCTATTTCTAGGTATATACCCAAAATAATTGAAAGCAGGAACTGAAACAGATATTTTTACATCAATGTTCATAAGGGCACTATTCACAATAGATAAAAGATGGAAACAACTCAAATATTGACCAATGGATAAATGGATAAACAAAATATGGTATGTACAGACAATGGAACATTATTGAGCCTTAAAAAAGGAATGAAATTCTGATATGTGCTACAACATGGAAGAACCTCAGAAACATTATGCTAAGTGAAACAAGCCAAACACAACAGGGCAAATACTGTATGATTCCACAGATAATGAGGTACCTAGAATAGGCAAACTCACAGAAAGTAGAATAGAAGTTAACTGGGGCTGGGGGGAAGGAGTAATGGTATTGTTTAATGGATACAGAGTTTCTGTTTTGGATGATAGAAAGTTCTGGAAATGGATGGTGGTGATGGTTGTACAACATTGTGAAAGTACTTAATGCCATTGAATTGTACACTTAAAAATGGTTAAATGGTAAAGTTTGTTATGTATGTTTTACCAAAAAAAAAAAAAACACCAAAAAAAAACTTGCTTCATTTTCTTATTCATATTACTCAATTTATCCTCTCAAGATGACTAATTTACGAGGACTTTGATGATATGAACTATTTTCTAGCAATATTAACCATCAATTTTTATCATTTCCTCTTTCTTTCCCTCACAAAAGAAACACATATTCACAATAAAATTGCTTTATTTACCCCTATTATCTTCATAAGGAGGAAATACATTAATAGATTAAGGTCATATTAAGAAATTCTTACTCATGTGAGTGAACAATTGAAAACAAATGTTCAATAATTGGGAAACAGTTAAGATATTTTAAAACATTTTTTCAATAGAGTATTATATGTCCATTAGTATGATGATGACATGTGAAAATGCTTACGCATCCATGTTAAATGAAAATGGCAGCTATAAACTTTACATGGAATAGGATCTCATAGTTGGAAAAAACACTCTGGGAACTAGAAACAAAAGCTACGTTAGCAAAATGTTAATGGTATTAATCTCTAGGTGCTTGTGTTCGGGATATTTATTTTCATTGTGTTTTTATGTATTTTCATTTCCCCTAAGTTTTTATTATAAAAATCTTCAAACGTACAGAAAATTTGACACGCTAATACAATGAATTTCCATGTATGCTACTTAGATTCCTCAGTTGTTACTGTTTGCCTATATTTGCGCTCTCTCTCTCTCTCCTCTCTCTTTCTCTTCCCCCTCCCCGACCTCTCTCTATCTGCCTGCCTGCCTACCTACCTACATTGGGAGTTAGCAAACTATGACTGAGGCATAATCTGGCCCATCACCTATTTTTATAAAGCCCTTAATTAAGAAGGGTTTTTACAATTTTAAGCAGCAATATTTTCACTGATTATACAGTTATCTACAAAATATCCTTGATTTTTGTCTCTTGGCCTGCAGAGCCTAAAATATTTACTCACTGGCCCTTTACAGCAAAAGTTTGCCAACACAGGATACACACACACACACACGCACACACACACACACACACACAATTTTGCTGAACCATTTGAAAGCAAGTTGCATACATTATAACATTTATCTCTCCAAGACTTCATTATGTATCTCCTAAAAATAAGGTAGTATTCCTTTTTTTTTTTTTTTTTTTTTAGGGCAGTGTCACTGGCCCTCATATGTGGGACCCAAACCAGGGCTGCTGGCTTCCCAAGCCAGCGCTTACCCACCGTGCCACTCGGCCAGCCCTAAGGTAGTATTCCTAATTAACCAAATACCATTATCATACCAAAGAAAATGAACAATTGTTTCATAATATCATAGAATATCCAATACATATGCAAATTTATGTGATTGTATTATATTTGCAAATTTCACAAAATGAAAATACATAACTGTAACAGCAAAATGAAAATTAGTTTCTAAAAATCAGATTTTTTATAGTTAACATGAATTTCAGCATCAATTTTATTATACAAAGGATTTAGAAAAATTGCCCTCTGCAGCTACCAGTCCTGGGCATTTTGGTTGAAATTTAATATGTTTGCAGGTCAAACAGCTTACATTCTGCAAAGCATTCAGCATTGTTTGCTATAGGTATAGGCAGGACAAGGTAGAATCTGTGTAATCTTTTCCTTGTATTTGAAAATCTAATCTTTAACATATCTAATAATTTTAAATTTGGATGATTGGTACCTGAGAGTTTGTTATACTATTTTTCTCTACCATTTTCATGTATGGTTGAAAATTTCCGTAATAAAAAAAGGTATGTACACATCACTATAGTGATAAATTCGTGACCTATATCTACTAAGGCAAAGTTGCATTTAAAATATGTCAGAACCCTGATACTTAGATGTGAAAACTGTGTGTGATTGTATGAACCTTTTTTTTTTTTTTTTTTTTTTTTAGAATAGGAAACATGATAGTTACGTCAAAGAAAACAGAAAAATTGGCTTAAAATTTGGATGGATTTTGAGAAAAGGCTACTTTGTCCTTTGGGAGTCTTGCTTTTTTAAACATTTCATTTTTTGTGGGATGTGAATCATGTGTTGGAATCACCTGATTTAGCTGTGGTATAACTAAGTCTGGAGGGTTTAGGGGAGATTCTGTTTTTAAAATTCCCCACCACCAATCATGATTATGGTTACATGAGATTCATGTCTTGAAAAAAAGAGATCTGTGTCCCAAAGCTCTGGAATTATTTAAACCATGTACTTTGTAAGCTCATCTTTGTTCTGCTTGAGCCATAATGTTATGTCTGCTTTTACCACAATCATGTGGATAAGAAACTGGCAGGTCAGGCCCTCTCCCATCATGCAACCGTGTAGAATATGCTTTATAAAGTTAATTAGAAGATTAAGCAAATTCTCCTCCTTGCTTTATGAAGAGCTCGGAGGTAAACATTCCAGTACATTTTTATTTAAAAGCTGTGTTATGTAGTAAAGAAAAATGTAATAATAAAAAATTTGGAAAAGAGTTGTAATGAGGCCTTGAAAACTGTGATTAAAAATATGTGGTACTATTTTATTTTTGCAAACATAAAACACACAGATTTTTAATGTGCTCAGTGAGATACAAAGAGAAGTTATTAATTATGGAGTGTTAAATTCAGGGCAGCCAGATATGTTTGAATTTGCATAACAAATATTAATTCTTTTGGAAATAAATTGTCACAGGACATTTTCTTCCCACTGAATAAGAGATGTGCATTTATTATCCCTCCCCTTTGTATGTTCTTCTTATTATATGATAATCTATTTCTGCCTATATTGTATAATCTGGCACTTCTTTATTATATAAATATAACATTCTATTTATAATGTTTGCCTTTATGTGGGTTCATGAAAGCTTTTCATCTGTTAATGTCATTTTTCCAACAGCTGCCTTCTGTTCTTCACTCTTTCATCATACATTTATTTACTACCAACTACTTTTGATTCTTATTATTCACAGTAGTCATATTCAACAAAGTCACCAGGAACACCGACAATTAGCAATGCTGAAACATTGCTCCTAGGGGATGTATAGGGTTAGCTTCCTACCAGTCTGTGGTCACAACTTTTTTGTAAGCCAGTCAATACATAACCTTGTTTTATGTATGTTTTTGTTTAAGGACACTCTATTTAATATATATTGTTGATTTATTAGCATTGAACTCGTGCCAACAGCACTATATAACTCATGCTGAAGCTTAGCTAATGTACATATTTTTCTCCATAAGGTCCATCACACACAGCCTCTTGCACTTAGGAATGCTAGACAATACTTTAGTACAATGTTTTGGAGTCATTTTTATTCATTTAACTTGATTTTTAAAAATTGAGGTGAGGGCCGGCCGAGTGGCACAGTGGTTAAGCGCTGGCTTGGGAAGCCAGAGGCCCTGGTTTGGGTCCCACATATGAGGGCCAGTGACACTGCCCTCAAAAAAAAAAAATTGAGGTGATATTTGTTAATAACATTATTATATAAGTTTCAGGTATACAACATTACAATTCTGTATCTATATATACTGTAGTTTGCTTACCACCAAAAGTCTAATTTCCATCCATCACCATACATTTGAACCCCTTTACCCTCCCTTTCCCACTCCTCAACTTCTCTGGTAACCACCAGTCTGTTGTCGGTACCTATGACTTGTTTTTGTTTTGTTTTATATTCCACATGAGAGAAATCATACAGTTTTTTTCCTTTTTTTGTCTGACTTATTTCACTTAGCATAATACCCTCAAGGTCCATTCATATTGTTGGAAATGGTGATATTTCATCTTTTTTTATGGCTGAGTGGTATTTCATTATATATATGTACCACATCTTTATCCATTCATTCATTGTTGGACACTTAGGTTGCTCCCATATTTTGGCTATTGTAAATAGTGCTGCAGTGAACATAGAGGTGCATATATCATTTTGAATTAGTGTTCTTATATCCTTTGGGTAAATACCCAGAAGAGGAATTGCTGAATCACATAGTAGCTCTATTCTTAATTTTTCGAGGAATCTCCATACTATTTTCTATAGTATGCACCAATTTACTATCCTATCAACAGTGCACAAGGGTTTTGGGAAGCATTTTAAATAGTGAAATCACCAACAAAAAGCATAAAGTTGTGAAAAATATGGCACCAGATAGACCATGGAAAGGACACTTCTTTATAATATGAGAGCTGAAACAAGAAGGCAGAGCGTCTCCTTGTTGGACCTCAGCTTGAAATGTGCGAGTTGGGTGACCCAGATGTTTTATGCTCTGCACATGCTCATGTCCACAAAAGTGCCCCTAACATTGCTTTTGGTGTGAGACATAAATTTTAGCAAATTCTGAAGTATGGAATCTGTGAATAATGAGAATTGACTGTAATTGCAGTTACTCTGCTGAATTCTGGGGACTCAAAGATGAGTATAACTTCTTTCTTTCTTTTTTTGAGGGCAGTCACTGGCCCTCTTATGTGGGACCGAACCGGGGCCGCTGGCTTCCCAAGCCAGCGCTTAACCACCGCGCCACTCGGCTGGCCCGTATAACTTATTTCTTATGCTGAAGTAGCTCAAATCAATTGCAGGGCAATAATGACTCTAATTGAGCTATAAGCAAGATATTATCAGAGTTTCAAGGAAAAAGCATTAACTCTCCTAAGACTCACTATGAAATAGTGAAAGGACTGATCAGCTTTGAAGTCATCAGCTGTGTGACTGTATCCAAATCTAAAAAATTGGGTCTCTATCTACTTGTCGGAGAAATGAGGATGGTAGTACCTTCCTCCTAGAGCAACTGTGAGGAAAACATCTGATATGGTACTTGGAAAATAGTAGGTATTCGGTCATGTGCTTAGGGCTAGAGCAGAGCGGGTAGCTTTACAGAGGAGGTAACATTTGAGTTGTGTGTTGAATCATGAGAGAGGTATCCATGGGTGTACTCCGATCAGGGGAGCAGTCGGCTTCTAAGCCCTTTGTGGTTTTGTCCTTTATATGCCTCCATCTAGTCAAGCATGGTGCTAGAACATAATAGTTACCCGTTAATAAATGTTGATAGGTTGGTTGGCTGAGTGACTGAAAGGTGAGGATCACTTTTTGATTTCTTTGGTACCTGCTTCTTTGTTAAGCCACCTATTTTCACAACACATATGTTTGGTACGTTATATGTATACCTATCTTTGGAGATTTAGTCTGTAATAATTGAATAAGAGAATGTACATATGTCAGCTAGGAGTTGTATACTTCCAAATTGATTTTGAATAAGAATGTGGCTGGAAAATGAAAGACAGGGCAGAAAAAAAGAAAGAAAATTTGTGTTTGTGTATGTGCATGTGTGTTTGGTTTGTGTGTGGGAGTCTGTGGGTGGGTTTGGGAGAGAGACAGAGACAGGAAGGGAAAGGGGAGATGTAACAAATAAGAATAAATCTTAGCAATGTAATATTAAGCGAAATAGTAATTCTCCAAAGAATCTCTGCAAACATACAGTCTGGAGAAACTGGGCAGCACTATAACCAAAGGATCAAAGCTAACAGCACCAGCAAAGGGCCCCTGGATGTGATTTACTGAGGACACAGCACGTAAGATCACTTCTGTGGTATGCTTGCCCAAAATGCATAACCTGAAAGCCATCAAAAGGAACATCAGGAAAACCCAAACTGAGAAACATAATACAATGTGACATGAATGTTAAGGCCATAAAATGAAAAATAAGGCTGAGGAAATAGTTCAGATTACAGAAGACTAATGAGACACAACGACTGAATGCAATATGTGATTGTGGACCAGATTGTGGGCCCAAAAACATTGCTATAAATGATATTATTGGCACAATTGGAAAAACTTAAAAATGGAGTATTGATAAGATAAAAGCATATACATATGGTATTAATGTTACATTTCCTCATGTATGGTTATGTAAGAATTTTCTTGTTCTTAGGAAATACACACTGATGTATTTAGAGATAAAGAAGCAAGATGTACGCAATCTATTTTCAAATGATTTGAGTAATAATAAAACTCCATTTAAATACATATAGGGCCGGCTGAGTGGCACATTGGTTAAGCGCTGGTTTTGGAATGCCAGCGGCTCCGGTTCGGATCCCACATGAGGGCCAGTGACACTGCCCTCTACAGCTAACAACAGCTCCACCTGGAGCTGGGCTGTGCGAGCCCCGGTGATGGTGTGGGCTGCAGCCCCTGCTGCAGTGGGCTGCCATAGGCTACAGTGAGTGGCCCGCAGCCAGCGTGAGCTGCTGGCAGCCAAGCGTGAGCTGCCAATAGCCGTGGTGAGCAACCATCCAGAGGCCAGCGACCGATCTGCCTCATCCGGGAAGAGCGCAATGACGATACCAACAGTGAAGCAACAGCCTCCGCAACTAGACTGAAGAACAAAAAGACGGCAACTTGTCTGTTCCCCTTCCCTGATTCCCCAACGCTGTTCCCCTCCGCCAATTCCCCAATAAAATCTTTAAAAAACACACACATATATAATGTATATAAAATATTTATTAGTAAGGCTATAAGAGAGTTCTATGTATCATCCTTGAAACACGATTACAAGTTTGAACTTTCAAGATAAAAAGTAAAAATAGGTTTTTAAAAATAATGCTAAAACAAAGTAAAAGCACTAACCTTTCCATAAATTTAAAAAACTAGAGTAAAAAAAATAGTTTTAGACCTACATGTAGATACAATTAATCTGTATGAACAGGAAGGATCAGTGGCCAGGATTCAGCATGGTAGCTGTCCTGGGTGGGGAAGCTGGGGATGGGATGGTGGGCTACTAAGTGGTTTGTTGTTCAGGATTGCTGTGACCCCCCTTTTTGTTTCAATAGTTGTCAGATTCATCTGTGCTTATCACATTGTTAAAAACAAGTAGTTAGAAGAATAACATGAACAAAATAAAAGAGGGCCGTGCATGGAACTTGCTGAGAGTATCATGGAAGACACAATATGATTAATCTATTTATTATCATCTGAAGTCAATTAAAAAAATAGGGAGTGAGGGAAAGAAGAGAGGAAGGCAGAGGAAAAGAGAGAGAAATCAAGAACTCAGGGAGCAGGGAAAGAAAGGGACATCAGGTCTTTTGAAGGAAAAGAAAAAAAAAATAACTCTGGAGAAAATAACTGAAGAAATGAGTGAGGAAAAACTGAGCTTATTTTCAAGAGGAGAGAAGAATGGATTGGAAGAAGCTGGAAGAATGAGGAATGCTGAGGCAGAAGAAAAGCCTAAATGGTATTTTGGAGCTGCGAGAGGGACACTCTGTCTCCACAGAAGAGTGTCAGCCAAAGGGCTGGATTCCAGGAAAGGGTGATGTGGTTAAACAACACACTAAGGTTAGGCCTAATGGAAGGGTGACACTCAGCCAGCTGGCCTTTTCCAAAAGCTCAGAGTGTTGTGGTCACTTCTGGCTTCTCCAATACTCCAGGCTATTAATTAGGAGGAACCGCTAGATTAACCCGTGGCCATAATCACCTATGATGAGGGCTTATGCCCAGATGCTTGTTGTTGGTAATTGAGGGTACTCCTCTGGGAGCTACCATCTTGTTTCAGCTCTTCTGATACCCAGTGTGGAAAAAGTGCATGCTGGGAACACTCAAGGGAAACTGGGCTTATGCATAGTGCAGATGCGTTTATCCAGGACACTTGTCACTCCTAATAATTGTCCTGCAGCCTCTGAGGACTCAGTGATGACTGACCAATAAACGGCTGACCTTTAGCATTAAAATTACTAGAACACTTTGGAAATACTCAAGCAGTCTCAAAGGCTCAGTCCTTCCTCTGTTTTGCTCTATAGTCTTTGGAAACAAAGCCAACCAAAGAAAATGCCTCTGCTAGGGATGAGAAGAGGATTTTCACTTGCTAGGAGATTCAGTCTGACCTGGTGAATGGTAAAAAATGAGGTGTTCTGTGATCTGGCTCCTGCATCTCTCCTATCTGTGACTGCACCTCATCTTGGATGCCTTCCTGCTGTGCTGAGCTAATCACAGATCTCCGAACAAATCACCCTCTCCATTTGGAATGTCTTATTTCCCTATTTTCCTCAAGCCGGGGAATGAATACCTTCTTCTTTTTCTTTTTCTTTTTTTTTTAAAGTTTAATAAACACTCTGTTCCAGTGGTACTTCTTCCATAAAAATCTTTCCTGCTGTTCTCTGCCCCCATCACCCCCCTACACAGGGTCTCTCATCCTTTGGGAATCCCTCTTGTACACTTTAGATGTCTTTCCGAGCATGAGAGCACTTTATTGCACTGATTTAGTTACATGTCTTCTGGTTCTATCTTTTGAGGGCAGAGAATTAAAATCAGTGCTCAATGAATGAATAATAAGCACTTATCAGGGGCCATGTAAGTGCTTTATACGTCTTACCTCATTTAAGCCTCACACAACCCTGGAAGGTGGTTACTATTATTAATCCTGTCTTTAGAGATGGGGAAACCAAGACTCACAGAGTTTAAGTCATTCATTCAAAATCATATTAATTTATAGAAGTGGAATTTAAGCCAGAGGTAGTCCGATGCCAGAGTCTTCCCCTTTAACCACTGAACAATGCTGCCTCCTGAACAATCACAAGTCACAGGTCATCAAGGTACTGAGCATTTCTACCCGCCATGGATGTGATTACACGCGTATCTAAGCTCAATGTAATTACAATGAAATATCTAATAGTGATGGATGTTCATGAAATGTGAGACATGAATTTTGCTTCAAGGAGTTTGGACCACTTGAGAAACTTCAACTAATATTTGGAGCAGTTTGTGAACAATGCAAAGTAATATGCACTCATTTAGATGCATATTAATATATATTTGGCACCTATATGTACAAGGAATCTCGCTCTAGATTGCGAGGGCTAAAAAAGAAAATGTATACAACTATACCATCCCAATTTTCTAGGATCGACTGGATTTTAAAAAATGATAGCTTTGGGCCGGCTGAGTGGCGCATTGGTTAAGAGCTGGCTTGGGACCGCCAGCAGCCCTGGTTCAGATCCCACATATGAGGGCCAGTGACACTGCGTTCTACAGCTAACAACAGCTCCACCTCGAGCTGGGCTGTGCAAACCCCTGCGATGGTGTGGGCTGCAGCCCCTGCTGCAGTGGGCTGCCATAGGCTACAGTGAGTGGCCGGCAGCCAGTGTGAGTAGCTGGCAGCGAGCGTGAGCTGCCAATAGCCTTGGTGAGCAACCATCCAGAGGCCGGTGACCAATCTGTCTCACCCAGGAAGAGCGCAATGATGATACCAACATGGGCCAGTGAAGCAACGTCCTCTGAAACTAGACTGAAGAACAAAATGATAGCAACTTTTCTGTTCCCCTTCCCTGATTCCCCAATGCTGTTCCCCTCTCCCAATTCCCAATAAAATTTTTAAAAAAAACAACAACATAGCTTTTTGAAATGTATTTCATATAACCTAAAATTCACCCTTTTAAAGTCTACAATTTGGTGGTTTAAAGCACATTCAGTTCTAATTTTAGAAAATTTTCATTACCCCAAAGGAAATCCTGTACCCATTAGTGGTCATTTTCTGTTTCCCACTGATGACTCTGAGTCCCAGACAACTAATAATTTACTCTCTCTCTGTACAGATTTGTCTATTTTCAAAATTGATTTCATTTCTATTAAATCTATGCAATTTGCTGAAATTGACAATCAGATGAACCTCACTCACAGGGAAAGGCAAAGGACCCAAAACAGCCAAAATAATCTTAAAAGAGAACAAGTTGGAACTTTGTTAATTTCTGTGAATAGAATAGGTTTCATAGAAATGAAATTGTGTAATATGTGATTTATCATATCTGGTTTCTTTCCATTAGCATATTGTGTTCAAGGTTCACATATATTGTGCATATATATCAATATTTCATTCCTTTTGATGGCCAAAAAATATTCCATTTCATATATATATATATATATATATATATATATATATATATATATATATATCACATTTTGTTGATCCCTTTATCTGTCGATGGAAATTTGGATTATTGACACTTTTTGCCTGTTACAAACAATGCTACTATGAACATCTGTATACAAACTTTTGTGTGGACATATGTTTTGATTTTTTTTCAGTATATATGTAGGAGTGGAATTGCTGCTGGGTCATATGACAATTCTGTGTTTAGCTTTCTGAGAAACTGCCAAACTGTTTTTCAAAGTGGCTGCACCATATTATTTTCCTGCCAGCAATGTATGAGGGTCTCAATTTCTCTACATCCTTCCCAATGCTTATTATCTATCTTTTTGTATAGCCATCTAGTGAGTGTGAAGTGGTATCTCTTTGTGGTTTCAATTTGCATTTCCCTAATGCCTCATGATGTTAGCATCTTTTCATGTGCTTAGTTGGCCATTTGTATATCTTCTTTGGAGCGATGTCTATCCAAGTCCTTTGCCCATTTTAAAATTTGGTTATTTGTCTGTTTACTGTTGAGTTGTACGAGTTCATTTATTCCACATACTAAACTTTTATCTGATATGTGATCTACAAATATTTTCTCCTATTTCATAGATTATTTTTTTCACTTTCTTGATAATGTCCTCGATGCACAAAAGTTTTAATTTTCATGAAGTCCAATTTATCCATTTTTTCTTTTGTTGCTCATTTTTTGGTATCATATCTAAGCAGCTGTTGCCATATTTGAGGTCATGAAGAGTTACCCTTAGATTTTCTTCTAAGAGTTTTATGTTTTTAGCTGTTTATCGAATTGATCCATTTTTAGTTGATTTTTGTGTATTTTGTGTATTGGGGGTACATCTTTATTCTTTCGCACATGGATATCCAGTTGTCCAGGATCATTTACTGAACTATTCTTGCCTCAATGAATGGTCTTGACACCCTTGTTGAAACTCAATTGGCCATAGATGTATGAGTTTATTTCTGATATATAAACCAGATGTATGGGTTTATTTATTCCATTGATTTATATATTTAACTTTATGCCAATACCACATTGTTTTGATTACTGCAGTTTTGTAAAAAGTTTTGAAATTGGGAAGTGTGAATTCCCCAACTTTCTTTTTGTTTTCAAGATTATTTTGGTTGTTTTGGGCCCCTTGCAATTTCCATGTGAGTCTTAGGATCACCAGCTTCAGTTTCTGCAAAACAAAATAGCTGAGATTATGAAATAGATAATACAGAATTTTAGATTAGTTTGGGGAGTACTGCCATTTTGACAATATTAAGTCTTCTAATCCATGAATATAGGATGTTTTTCGATTAATTTAGGTGTTCTTTAAGTTTTTTAAATGATGCTTTGTAGTTTTCAGTATATAACTGTTGTACTTCTTTTATTAAATTCATTCCTAAGTATTTTATTCTTTTTGATACTAAAGTGAATTGTTTTTAATTTCATTTTTGTAATGTTCATTGATAATGTCTAGAAATACAATTGAATTTTGTATATTGATCATCATAAAATATTCTTTCACTTAAAGTTTATTTTACCTGATATTAATTTAGGACTCCAGCTTTCTTTTGGTTACTATTTGCATGATATAGTTTCTTTTTATTTTTTTACTTTTAATCTATTTGTGTCTTTAAATCTAAAGTGTATATCTTGTAGACACCATAGAGTTGGGTCATTTAAAAAATTTATTTTGCCAATATCTGCCTTTTGATTGGAATGCTTAGTTTAATGTAATTACTGACAAATAAGGTAGCATTTATGCCTGTCATTTTGTTATTTTTTTTCTATATGTCTTGTATCCTTTTTTCCCTCTGTTTCTCCATTACTGCCTTCTTTTGTGTTAGATATATTCTAGTATACCATTTAAATTCTACTATTGTTTCTTCACTATATTTTTGAGTTATTTTCTTAAAAGTTGCCCCGAGGATTACAATGAACATCTTAATATAAAACAACCTACTTTGGATTAATAACCAACTTAATTTGTATAACACACAAAGCTTTGCTGATGGACTGTATGTAATGTAATTATTCTTTTCAAGAAGGGTGTTTTGTTAATATGATTTATTTTTCTACCTCTTTAGGGCTTCTTATATAATTCTATGTCAATCCATGTGTTTCTTGCTTCGAAGAACTTTTAGTTCAGGAGAAAACACAGACATCCATGAAAAGTCAGATGGCAGTGAAATCTTTAAATACTGTTGGGTTGTGGGAAAAATCATGACGCATTTTTGCAACGAAAAACAAGAAAAAAATACTCCATGACTTTTCCGACAACCCAATAATTCAAGGCAGTAATTGATGTAAGTAACATCTAATTCGTTTGCATGCAGTTGTATGGTAACACATGTCTAGATAGAAAATGTGTAGTAGCGTTATGATGAATACTTCAGAAAATCAGCATTGGTATGAGATGCATGGCCCAACTTGATCAGGGAAGATTTCATGGGTTTGGAATTTAACCTAATATGTGCAGACATGTACAAACTCATTGAGATGTAAGGAGAATGAATGGGAACTCACTAAGCTGGCTTCTGTCTTTTCAATGAAATGGACTGAGGTCATCCTTCCATTCACTGCTGTATCCACAGCACCTAGAACATTGCCTGACACACTGTACTTGCTCAATGAATACTTATCAAATGACCAAAATGGGTGACTTTGGATGAATAAATAAGTTAAGGGTAGAATTGGGACCTTGTAAAAGAGAATTCTGGAATGCTAAATACAGACCGTTTACCGGGTAATCAATCAATGAGGAGGAAACAGCCAGGAAGCCATCTGAGTAAAAATTGGCTCCTTCAAGGGGAAGTCAACTGCCATGATAGTATAGACCACTGACATTATTACTATTAGTTTTCAAGAACCAGGGAACACCACATGGTTTTCAATTTTACTTTAAAAATAATCTAGAGAGGTATACTCTTTTATGGAAGTTCAGGGAAAATGGAAGTACAAGGACACCATATGCTGTTTTACATTTCAGTGACGGAAGAATGGAATGGTTAAGGTTCTATAATATTGAAAGGAGAGATAGTAGGAAATGCATGGAAATGCTGCTTCAAAACACTTAAAATGGATTTATTATTATTTTTCTTTCTTAAATTCCCTTTTTACTGCTTATCTCTCCAGGATAGTCAACATCAGAAAATTTCAATAGTTCTAGTAAATATCAGCAAAATGAATAGAATTTATTTGTAAGGGTTTAAACGTATTTATGTTAACTCTTTAATGTGGTGTTTGCTAAAGGTTCTGTAAATGGTATACTTTAAGAAACTTGCAGTGTCTTTCTATTTCTTGGTCATTGGAGAAAGGAATCTACAATAGTTAAAAGGCTGAGGGTTCTGAGCTTAAACTCATCTTTAACTACAGTTGCAAAGCCAGTAGAGGGGGCAGTGTACCTACGCTTTGATTTCTAGCCTTGACAATAAACGTATAGAATGGGTACTACTTAAATAGTCTAGATAACCAAGACTTAATTTTATCTAGAGAGAAAAGATTCTGGGACTGTGATTTGGTTTTGGCAATCTTGATTTTACGTTAAGGAATTAGCAGAGTTATAGAATTGCTTTATTACCATCGGGGAATGTGCTGCATAAAGACTGTTCTTTTGTTTTGCTTTCCTGAAGAAAAATCACCTGCGGATTTTGTAGCAAGTCCCCCAAAACTGGCCTGCATAAACTCATCAACTAGATTAGATTCTGGGTATCCAGTATTGCTTGCGCAATGGGTTGGACATTTTGGCAATCCTTGAAACCTTTGATGTGGCTGCAGCGTGGGAGCTGGGATGCAGCTTCCTCCCTGTCTCAATCAGCTCCCATTCTAGAGCCGCCAGTGTCTGTCCCCAACTATCTCCACAGCTGACTTAGCAGAGATAGGACCCCTCAAATTATCTCCTGTCTCACCTGACTTACTCCCACAGTGTGATTCTTCCTTAGCAACAGGGCTGTGGGCTGAGCGAATGAGGGAGCACAGCTTCCTCGCTACCTCCGCCCACTTCTGCAACTGCTTGTTTATGCAGCGTTTTGGTCAGCAGTTCTTCATCTAGTCTCCGGTTACCAGTTCAGTAACGCTTATGTGGGAGCTCTTTTCTTTGTCTTCATTTACGTATTGGTCTGGAAATAAATGCTTTAGTAATATTGTCAGCCCATCTTTTTTTTTTCTTCTTTTTTTCACATTTCTTTGGAATACAATTCTTTTGACATTTGCTTTCGGTCTTCTGGTGTCTCGTGTATTTCTTGAGCAGGTGTTTAAATCTTACCTTTTTTATTTAACATTTTTCTTGTTTATGCCTTCTCATTCCAAAATGTGCATTAATACCTGTGGCTGAAAAGAATCTTCTGCATAAAAGTCGAGAACTTTCTTATTTGGCTAAAAGTGTTTTAGAGAAAAAGATAAAGAAATTCAGTACCAATCAGCAATTCTGCCCTCCACCCTTTTGAAAAAAAGGGAAAAATATCTGTGCTATTTGGGATTCAATTTGTTTCCTCCTTATATGTCTGACAGGTTTTGGCAAATGTCTAACTCTAATAATAATATGTTAGCATTTTCATGGTCCATTTGGGTTAAAAAGTAAGTAAACTGTCGTTTTGTTGTGGTTGTTCTCTTTGGCTTTTTCTTACTGTTACTTTTAGTCTTCTTTTTTTTCTTTCTTCTTGTGTTTGTTTCAGGTATGCTTGGAAGGAGGATTCCAGTCCAATCCTCAGTTTATCACTAATGGCCCTCAGGTGACATGCTTTGTAAGATAGACTAACTGTTGGACATTCTTAAAGTATAGCTATGGTGACAAAATAATTAGAAACTGTAATTTGGCCACTGTATTCAGAAAAGATCTTACATATAAGAATTTGGGGGCTGGCCGAGTGGCTCATTTGGTTAAGAGCTCACTCAAGAGTGGGAGCTCTGAGCAACAGGGTTGCTGGTTCAATTCCCAGGGTGCTGAGCTGCTGCTGAGCTGCCAATAGGTGGCAGGATGGCTCAGCTTAAAAAAAAAAATTAGTGAAAGAAGTTCAATTCATCATTTACTCTGGGAAGTTGAAGTCTTACTGCCTTAGTTGCTATTTTGTCTGATGTTTATATAGCTATGTTAGTTTTTATTTTATTGATATACATTTAGTATATATTTTCTGATGTTTTTCAGTCATTGATTTCAGGTGCATCACTTACAAGCTACATAACCTGGCTTCTGATTTTTTTAAAATATGCTTTTGTTTTCATTGTGTTTACTTCATCCATTTAACTTTATTATGGACTTTCTGTCTCATTTTCTTCTAGTCCTTCCTGTTTTTGTTTAAAAGAAAATTCTTCTTTCTTGACATCCTTTGCATTTAGTTTGAAAACATTTTTGTTTCTTATTCAATTTTTGTTTGGAAGCTATGATATATATATATATATATATATATATATATATATATATTTTTTTTTTTTTTTTTTTTTTTTTTTTTTTTTGTAGCTGAGCCATCCTGCCACCTGTTGGCAGCTCAACGGCAGCTCAGCTCGGGTTGGGCATCGAACTGCTGTTGCTCAGAGTTCAGCTCACACTCTTGAGCGAGCTCTTAAAGAATGAGCCATTCAACCGGCCCCCTATGTTCTATATTTACGTCACTACCAAAGCCATCTTAAAATATATGCTTATTAAATTTGAAGTTAATCAATATCCTTATTGTTCTCTCAAAAAATAAAAAGACCTTAGAATGCTTTATCTGCTCATTCCCCTTACACACTATTGCAGTTGTATTTTCTCTCAAGAATGTTTTCTGCCACTAACTAGATTATTGTTTTTGTTTTAGACAGTGAATTTGTTTAGATTAATTTACCACCTATTTACTAGTCCAGTATTTTTGCTCACATTTTCCCCCCCACATCTAATCTTTTCTATCTTAGATAATTCTCTTTTTTTTTTTTTTTTTTTTGAGGGCAGTGTCACTGGCCCTCATATGTGGGACCCGAACCGTGGGCGCTGGCTTCCTATTTGACAATGTCCTTATTGCATCTCATTCTTGAAAATTATTTTCCAATATTTTATGTGAAGATTTTCAAACATATAGCAATGTTGAAAGAATTTTTTTTTTTTTTTTAAAGATTTTATTGGGGAATTGGCGGAGGGGAACAGCGTTGGGAAATCAGGGAAGAGGAACAGACAAGTTGCTGTCTTTTTGTTCTTCAGTTTAGTTGTGGAGGATGTTGCTTCACTGTTGGTATCGTCATTGCGCTCTTCCCGGATGAGGCAGATCGGTCGCTGGCCTCTGGATGTCGCTCACCGTGGCTATTGGCAGCTCACTCTTGGCTGCCAGCCGCTCACGCTGGCTGCGGGCCACTCACTGTAGCCTATGGCAGCCCACCGCAGCAGGGGCTGCAGCCCATACCATCACCGGGGCTCGCACAGCCCAGCTCCAGGTGGAGCTGTTGTTAGCTGTAGAGGGCAGTGTCACTGGCCCTCATGTGGGATCCGAACCGGGGCCGCTGGCATCCCAAAACCAGCGCTTAACCAATGCGCCACTCGGCCGGCCCTGTTGAAAGAATTTTATTGTGAATATGTATATACTCATTACCTGGATTCTATCATTGTTATTTGAAAAGAATATTTGCTGGAACTAAAGTTCCAAATTCTGGTTATTTTCTTTTTTTTTTTTAGTGTGTTGTCTTCTGGCTTCCAGAGGATGAATGTCAAGAAGTCAGCCATCAGTCTCAGTGCTTTTTCTCTGTAGATTATCTCCTCTCTCCGGCTGTTTTAAAAAATTATTTTCATCTCTGAATCTTTAGTTTCACTATGATGTATAGTATTAATACATATTTGTTTGAGTTTCATTGAGCTCCATAATCTGAGGACTGGTATCTTTCAGCAGTGCTGAAAAATCTCAACCATTATATTATCTCTTTAAATATCATTTCTTTTTTATTATCTCTAATATTTCCTTCTGCAACTACTTTAAGCTAACTTCTCCAGTTAAGTTCCTTTGGACTATCCAAGCACCATGAATTGGTACCACAAACACTGGTGAGGGCCATCTAGTGGGTATAAATCCTGAAGGTATAAATCCTTAGGGGAGTTTTTTTCTTCTCTCCCTTCCCTTTAACATCAAGGATGGGATAGGCAAATTCACATGCCTCTGTCTTCTTCCTGTAGTGGAGTTTAGTTCTCTTTCACCCTCCCAAGGCAGGCCTTTGGGGCTCCAGCTCTATGTAGTGACCTTATGTCACATTCTTCACCTTGGCAGTCCCTGGGCTTTGCTGCCTGTCTTTCCTTGTGCATAAGAGTGGAAACTCAGTGACTCTGAGAATGCAGGGAAAACTTTAGGTAAGGGCAGATTTGGTATTTCCCTCCCCCGAAGAGTTGTTGGCAAGTAACATGCATAGAGATTCTAGGTGGACTTAGTTGGATAAAATGGGCAAAAGCAATGGGAATCCTTTTCAGGGCCATAATCACCAGAAAGTGAAACCGTAGGAAAGCCTCGTCCAATCAAATGCAGGACCTTCTGGGGACATGGAATTCCCAGATGTAACTCACCATTACTTGACCTTTCCCATTGATGAGGAAACCATCAGTTTTTTAGAAAAGACCACTGATTCAGCTGTATTAGTCCAGACATGACATACTATTGTCATTCATACAGCAAAATGGGGCTCCATTAAATATCAGGTTAATTGGAAACTTTTATTTTTATTTTAGGTAAGCTTTCTAAGCACATGGAAAATTTTTTTGGTATTAAGTTGACTTTTTTAGGGAACCAGATGTAATCCCCGGACTTTTTTCATTCTAATTGTTAGATTGTGTTTATATTGGCCAAAATTGCATGTTATTTATAGCAGAAATTGTAACTGCAGTCTTGTCATTCATAATTAATACTTAATTGTTTCTGTAAATATTTTAGGATATAAATTAAATATCACTTGCCACCTGACTACATTTCTTTTAGTAGCTTTTGCCAACTATGGTTTGACCACATCTAAAAAAATTTGCTCCCATTTGTTCTTTTGTAATATTTTATGTATACTTTGGCAGTTGATGAAAAGAGATACACTTCATAAAGATTTAACTATTTATAGCTTTATGTCATCTTAATATTTGACTCAATGGTAACACATATGTACAAAGAAGAACTGTAAGTGAGTTTATGCTTTTTACATTAGGAGAGTAAAACAAATAATGAGTAAGTGAGTTAAATTGCTGTGTTGCTATTTATACTTTCTAAATCATGGTGGAACTGTGGTGGATTTTCAGGTATATTTCTCATGTACCAAGCCAATAATCATGAAATCATTATTTTTATAACCATTATTAATTGGCCACATGTGTACTTTGGCAGTCACATCTTATTCTTTTGAGTCTTTGTATATTTAACATTAGACAATTCTTACTGTCTTTCATTATTTCATTCTGTGGGGTGTCAACTCTATAATCATATTCACTAAAAGTGAGAAACAAACCTGTATGTGAACAAACATATGAAACCCACTGAACAAAGAGGAGCCCTTAAGACATCAACAAATCTCTTAAATAATATCTAATTTATTCTCAGAGAATCACTTACGCATTTGGCAATATGACTGAATAAATAATTTGAATTCTATATATTATTTTAGATATTAGTGTAATTTTTCACGCATGAGCCATATGTTTTCAAAATTTATTTTGAAATAAATGTATTCTGCCCATTGTAATGTAAGCTCCATGAGGACAGCAACTTTGGTTTGTTAACCATTAATTTCTAGTTTGGCACTTAACCCTTTAGTCTGGTCACCAGGCTAAATATGGTCATATTTATGGTCACCAAATTTTTTAATGAATAAGTTAATACTTATCAGGAACTAATTAATAGTGGGAAATATTTTAGTAAACACAAAAGAAATCAAATGTAGTCTTAATTTCAGTCAATATTTATTTACCACTATTTAATATGTTTTGTGGCTAAAGTGTTAAGTGCATACAGATTTAAAGCAACTATATTTTCCTTGTGTATTGTTCCTTTTATCATTAAATAATGACCCTCTTAATCAAAAAACAAAGATTTTTTTGTTTTGTTTGTTTTTTGAGGGCAGTGTTACTGGCCTTCATATGTGGGACCCGAACTGGGGCTACTGGCTTCCCAAGCCAGCGCTTAATCACCGCGCCACTCGGCCGGCCCCAATAAGGATTTTTTTTTAGTCTTAAAGTCTCTGTTTAATATTGCTATCCTGGCTTCTTACTACCCTCCCTCCCTTTCTCCCTACCTCCTTTCCTTCTTTCTCCTTTATCCTCTTCTTCTCCCTCATCCTCCTCTTCCCCTCTTCCTACTCCTTTGCATTTGCCTGGTATACCCTCTTAGATCCTTTTAATTACTTTTGACCTTTTTTTTGAAACCTTAAGATACGTTTTTAGAAAATATTGTATAGCTGAATTTTTCTGTTTTTTGGTCTGTTCTTTAAAACCCTATCTGCGAAGATGCCCCCTTCCCTTAAAAAAAAAAAATATATATATATATATATATATATATATATTTAACCTTATTGGGCAACAGTGTGTTTTTTCCAGGACCCATCAGCTCCAAGTCAAGTCATTATTTTCGATCTAGTTGTGCAGGGTGCAGCTCACTGGCCCATGTGGGAATGAACCGACAACCTTAGTGTTATGAGCACTGCACTGTAACCAACTGAGCCAACCAGCTGCCCACTGGCAGCTCAGCTCTAAGTCAAGCTGTTGTTATTGAGTCTAGTTGTGGAGGGTGAGGCTCACTGGTCCCCTGACAATCGAACCAGAAACCTTGGTGTAATGAGCACTGGGCTCTAACCACCTGAACTAGCTGGCCACCTGAAGTGACCCTTTTAATAGGCACATTTATTCCATTTACAGCCACTTTGACTAGTGTTTTGGACTTATTTTAATTTAGTGCTTTTACTTTCTTCTTTCTTCTCTTGGAAAGACTGAGGTTTCTTTATTCCCACTCTCCCCCTCCCCATTCTATATTTTATTTCTGGTCTTTTAGTAGTTAACCTTAAAATTTTAACACTGATACATAATTTCATATGATTTAATATTGATTAGTAGCTCTATCCTCATACCCCCAGATATATATATATATGTATTTCTAATATATACATATATATATATATATATATATATATATATATATATATATATATATATTAGTTCTCTTCTCCTATTCCAAATGCCACTGGTTATTTTATTATTCTTAAAATAATATTCTTACTTATTAGTCAATACTTATTTAGATTTATAAATAATTGTTTATCATTCCTTCTTTGTTTTACGAGGAGGGGGGAATCTAATTGGCTTTATTAAGCAATTCATGAATTGGGCAGCATCCCATCTAGCAACTAGAAGGGTGCTCCCTCATTGTCACTGCTTGAATCATGTATTTTCCTTCTGGGTTCACTTTCCTTCTTTCTGAAGTACATACAACTTTTAGTTTTAATTTGAATTATATGAAGTTGTCATTTTTGTGGGTCAAAAATGGCCAAATACTAGATATTTCATGTGGTTCAACCTAATAGAATTGTGGTCAGTAAACTTTTTCACTTAGTTTATCTAAAAATGTTTTTATTTTACCATTACTTCTATATAAATTAGTTGGATATACACTCCTTTATTGCTTTAAAAATATTTCACTAACTTCTGGAATCATCGTTCTGATGAGAAGTCTGTTGTAAGTCTAATTGCCATTTATTTATGGATAATTTGTCTTTACATTCTCATTCCTTTGCTGTTGAAGTTTTGAAGGTTTTCTATAACATTTGCATGTGGATATTTTTATTTATTTTAAAATTCAATGAGTTTGATGTTCATGTCTAGAAGTTCTATCTGACTTATTTCATATTGGTCAGTTCATTTTCATTGTGTCTGATCCTTCCTTATGGTTTTTGTCCCTTCTTTACCTCGTTGATTTTATTTATTTTTATTTTTTATTTTTTTAAAGATTTTATTGGGGAATTGGGGGAGGGGAACAGCATTGGGGAATCCGGGAAGGGGAAGACACAAGTTGCTGTCTTTTTGTTCTTCAGTCTAGTTGCGGAGGACATTGCTTCACTGGTCCATGTTGGTATCACCACTGTGCTCTTCCCAGATGAGGCAGATCGGTCTCCGGCCTCTGGATGTCGCTCACCGAGGTTATTGGCAGCTCACTCTGGCTGCCGGCAGCTCACTCCGGCTGCCAGCCACTCACGCTGGCTGCCGGCCACTCACTATAGCCTATGGCAGCCCACTGCAGCAGGGGCTGCAGCCTACACCGTCGCCGGGGCTTGCACAGCCCAGCTCCAGGTGGAGCTGTTGTTAGCTGTAGAGGGCAGTGTCACTGGCCCCCATATGTGGGATCCGAACCGGAGCCGCTGGTGTCGCAAGCCAGCTCTTAACCAATGCACCACTCGGCTGGCCCTACCTCACTGATTTTAAATAAACTTATTTGTAGTCTCTTTTACACTGTATATAAACCAAATTTTGGGAGTGACAGTTTTCCTGTTGATTGCATTTTCTGAATCTCTCTCACACTGTCTTGATTTCTCATTGGGTTTATAAATGATTTTCAGTAAATCCCTCACGTCTACCTCCTTGGTAGTTTCCTAAACTCTTGTTCCCCCTCTTTTTAAAGTATCCCCAAAGAGTGGTTTCACATTTTCTAGGATGCTAAGAGTGATTTTAGAAAAATGTTATATCAACTGTATGGTTTGTAATGCCTTAATTGTCTGGGTTTTGCACATTTAAACCCTACACCCAGGTGTTATGGGTACCTGGAGCTTTGATTTATACAGGTGATTTACTTTTAACCCAAGGCCCTGGAGAGGTGGCAAGCTTGCTAACTGCTTTAACAGACAGATAGGAGGAGTTACTTTAGTCTTCATGGAGAAGGTAATTTTTTTTTTTTTTTTTTTATGACTCCATGCTTTTTGCGAGCTATCCAACCACTGTTCCTCTATCTTTTGAAGACATTCTATCTCTTGTCCTCACAGAGCCATTAGCGCCCAGTCCTGAAACTTTAGTACCTGTGATTGAGGTAGAAGCTGCTGTTGCATCAGCTCTCTGTTCTGTCCTTGATTTCTCTGTTTACCTGGCACATGGGGATTTTTCTATTATTTCTAGCATGGCTATGTGTTCATTTTGTTGTTGTTTTGGCTACATTTTACTCATTACCTCTAAATGTTTATTAAGAGGAGGTGATTACTCCATGGCAACATAGAAATTTCTGGTCTTTTTTTTTTAGCTGAGCCATCCTGCCACCTGTTGGCAGCTCAGCGGCAGCTCAGCTCAGGCTGGGTATCCAACTACTGTTGCTCAGAGCTCAGCTGGCACTCTTGAGCGAGCTCTTAACCAAGTAAGTCACTCAGCCAGCTAGAAATTTCTGTTTTTGAATGTCCTATTGGTCTCAGAAATTTTTTTCATTTATACTCATTTGGTTCTGACCTGTTTCTTGGTTTATCTTTGTTTTCTTTGTTGTTCTTTAATTCTTTGTTTGGACTTTTTTGTTGCTTTTAGTTGAACTGCTAACATTCTGAGTATCATATGTTTTAAAATAAGTTGTATTGTCTTAAGAATTTAATACAAAGTTAATATATAATACATGTGTAATAACTTCTCTTTCATTCAGATGGCTTTTTCCTGGTATTTCCATTAAGCACATGTATTTTTATAGTTGTAAAAACCCAATCTTTGAAAATTACTCCCTTCAAAATGGAAGGCTTTCCCTAATAAAGTAGGCATAGACTTTGAGATGATAAGTTTTTCTTTCCTCATTCTTACTAAGAATGCTAAAATTAAGGATTTTGAGGATATCAGTGTTTAAAGGCTAATTTTTTTAAAATTACAGTTTATTGGGGTGACAACTGTTAGTAAAGTTACATAGATTTCAGGTATACAATTCTGTAATATATCATCTATAGATCCCATTGTGTGTTCACCACCCAGAGTCAGTCCTCCTTCCATCACCATATATTTCATCAGTTTTACCCTCATCTATCACCCCCCTCCCACTCACCCTCTAGTAACTAATGTAGGATTTTTAAAGTAAGACATTTTTGAATGGTCAACCATCTTTTATTCCTTTTTCCTTTTTAATTCTTTCGATCCATATATCAAACAACAAAAAGTAACCACTTACCTTGTAGGATCATTACAACTTTAAGATGTTATTTTCTTGGATAAATACTTGGTTTTTATTTATATAACGTTTTTCAATGGAGACTGCTAATTTTTAAAAGAAATGATAAATTGTGGTCGGTAAATCTAACTGTGTGTACTAAAGATATTTTATTTATTGAGTTATTAGGAAACTTCTATTAATTAGAAAAACAAGCTAACCAGAATAACTTTTATAGCATAGCAGAGCATGTATACACACACACACACACACACACACACACACACACACACACACACACACAGAGTCGTGCCATGCCATCAACGTCATTTTCATTTTCTTTTTGTTTTTTCTGGCAACAGCAGGAACATGCTCTAACATCCCACTTTCCATTATAAATATTTTAACAACTAGGCAGGAGAGAGTCATCCCTTAACTACAGTCATATAATGTAATGAAGGATACACACAGCTGCAGCAACATTATGTAATTACTTAATTTGTTTTTGACAACTCCCATTTGCAAGAGGAAAGTATGAACCACACATGGGCACGGATTTTTATATATACCCAGCTTGTTTGTCAGTTGTGAATATTCACACATTTTCTTGGGGAATAGCGCAAAGTATGGGGCAGGAAATCAAAGCCAACATCACCCCTTTTCCAGTATAAAAACCGCTTAAGATGTTTACTGTCCTTGGAAAGCTGAAGCAAAAACTCAGGCCAGCTCTATCTCCTTACCAAAGGGAAGAAGAACTAAATTAGCAAGCACTTTCTAGCTTGAGGTTTAGGGTGGCAGAGTGAGTTAAGAATGTAGGCCCTTAAGAGTCAATCCCACCTACTGATGAATTGAAAGCAATCAAGGCTCAACTACAACAGGAGAATACACACAACATACACAAGGGACACTCCGGGAACATATGTCCAGGTGGTCAAGGACACTGTGTCACTGGACCACACAGGGCACATACTACATAAAGCCCCCCAGCAAAGACTGAGAGACATAGGAGATCTACCTAATACATAGAAGCAAACAGAGAGAGGCAGCCAGAATAAGGAAACAAAGAAACATGTCCCAAATAAAAGACCAGAAGAACCCTCCAGAAACAGAACTAAATGAAATGGAGGCAACGAATCCATCAGATACAGAATTTAAAACACTGGTTGTAAGATGCTTAAGGAACTTAGTGAGAACTTCAACAAAGAGATAGTAAACATAAAAAAGGACATAGAAACCATAAAAAAGAACCAGTCAGAAATGAAGAATACACTAGAAGGAATCAACAGCAGATTAGATGAAGCAGAGGATCAAATCAGTGATTTAGAAGACAAGGTAGCAGAAAATACCCAATCAGAAGAACAAATAGAAAAAGAATTAAAAAAAAAAGAGCATAAAAACCTAAAATAGTTTAAGGGGCCTTAGAAACAACATCAAGCATAACAACATTTTCATCATAGGAGTACCGGAAGGAGAAGAGAGGGAGCAAGGGACCGAGAATACATTTGAAGAAATAATGACTGAAAACTTCTCTAACCTGGCAAAGGAAATAAATATACAAGCCCTGGAAGTACAGAGAGTCTCAAACAAAATATATACAGAAAAAATTTCATGATACCCTCCCCCACCCAAATGGCCTAGAATAAATGTTTCCATTCCTTTCTCTTTTTCCATATATATATATATATATATATATATATATATATATATACCACATATATTCATACACTTACATGGGAATTATTTTTGATTGTTTTTCTTAAACTAGGATTACAATATACAATATATTGGAATTGTTTTTTGGCCTATACTCTGATTTTTTTTTTTGGCCTATACTCTGATTTTTTTTTTTTTTTTTTGCTGAAGAAATTCAGTGAATTTCTTATCTCACTTTATACAAGTAGGTTTTTTTCTAGGATGACAGATACAGATCCAAACTCATTCAAAAAAATAAAGCTGTGTAATATTTAATATTAGTTAAGTATCACAATTTATCCAGCCAATTGATAGACATTATACAAGATATGGATACCTGCTTCTCCTCTTAGGGGAAAAATGAGATCAGAAATATGAATTTCCCTTTAAGAATGAAAGGTAACCACTAAACAATCAAGTCCTTGCTAGCTAGATTTTCAAGGCTAAGGAGAATCTGAAAAACAAGTGCATTTCAACTTTGTTCCCAAGCTCCTGACATAGGAGAAAAAGGCAAAAAATTTCCTCTTGCTAATAAATTTTACTTTTCCATACACATATAGACTCTTTATAGAACTTAGTTATTTCAAATGTTTTAGAAACACTGTTTCGATAATTACATAAATCGTAAAGCAGTAGTTGTGAAAACTAATGATGATTTAAAAATGTAACAGCAAATGTAAGTGATTCATCAGGAAGCTTATTAAATCTTTCAAACATGTCCATTGTACTTAAAATGTATTGATGCCCATTTTGACTTGGGAATGTTAGATGAACAATGCACTTAGATACCTCCTTACTGTAGTAGATTTTTTTAAAAAAAGCATTTCTTTCTATAGACCCAAACGCAATGCATGTGTCTTTGGTTAGTTTTTCCTTCCTCAATACTTAAACCATTACAAATAACCAGCAAACAGCACTAGCACACATATCTTTATGTTCTGCCGAATTACTCCAAGTGGGGTTACTGAGGTCACTGTAGGCACATTTTACTTTTCAATAGAGAGTGGCAGATTACTTTACTTAAGAGTTATAGCAATTCATATTGTCTTGTCCACTGAAATTGTTATATTACTTTAGAGAGGGAAATTAAGGGACACGCCGACTTCAAGCTGCCATCTTTCCAGCTGGCTCCGTATTTTAAAGTATGATATAAATAAACAGTTTAAATTATTCCCATCTGTACTTAATTTGTTCTTGAGACAAGAATTTGGAAATGGTATACAGTTCAGTCACATGTCTCCTTTATCTCCTGCTCAGATGTTTCACCCATTTTTTCCCACTGAGTAAGAGAGATGGATGGGACTGCAGTCCTAGAAGACAATCAGGTGAACACAATGGCAAGAGCAGATGTTTCCTTATTTGGAACACAAGGAGGAAAATACCATATATTGCCTTTTATCACAGCTCCAGATTATGTAGTTTTTTTAGTTAGGTTTTTTTTTATCTCTTACATTTATCTATTATTGAAGAATGAGAACAACATGGTGGGGCTAGAGTGAGGTGGGCGGAAGAAAAAAATGTAAAACCATCAAAGCAAAGAAGGTTAGTTTGAATTCCAAATTGTAATCTTCCAAGTGCTGTGTACACTGTTGGAGTTAAATGAATGCTTATTGACTTTTTTCTGATGCAATATAAAATCTCACTTGCTCTGCATTTAATAAAAGATTTACTTTTTGGAACAGTGTGTTTTTCCAGGACCCATCAGCTCGAAGTCAAGTAGTTGTTTCAATTTATTGGATTGTCAGAAAAGTCATGACACATTTTTGCAACATAGAAAAATATGTCATGACTTTTCCAACAACCCATTAGTGGTGGAGGGCACATCTCAGTGGCCCATGTGGGGATCAAACCTACAACCGTGGTGTTATGAGCACTGGGCTCTAACCAATTGAGCTAACCAGCAGCCCCTAAAAGATCTACTTTTAATTGGAAGATGAAGGGATACTCCATACTTCCTGTGCTGACTCTGGAAAGTGGGTTGTGATTTCTTGAGAGGACTGGCTGAAAAAGAAAAAAATTTCAAACTGATAAAATGAGACTTAGTTGAAACATGGGTTTTCACTTAAAAATTACTGCCAGTTATGGACTGAATGTTTATGTCCCCTCTCAATTCATATATTGAAGCCCTAACCTCCAATATGATGGTATTTGGAGGTGAAAACCCTTGGGGAGATAATTAGGATTAGATAAGGTCATGGAGATGGGGTCCTGGTCCAATGGGATTACTGCTCCTATAAAAAGAGACACCAGAGACCTTTCTCTTTCTATGCTCACACACTGAGAAAAGACTATGTGGAGGCACACTAGGAGGGCAGACGTCTATGAGTCAGGAAGAGAGCTCTCATCAGCAACTAACCATGCTGGCACCTTGATCTCGGACTTCTAGACTCCAAAACTGTGAGAAAATAAATTTCTGTTGCTTAAGCCACCCAGCCATTTTGTATTTTGTCATTGTAGGGCAGGAGCAGCCCAAGACAATGGGTGAATGAAAGGGTCAATGGGCGTGGCTCTGCTCCAGGGAAGAGACTTAGGTCAACATTTGACTTGCAGGTCATACTTTGGTGACCCCTGTCCCAGACTATCCCACGTCCTCACCACTCACCAGAGACATAAAAGCCACTGTATTCTTAGCAGGGCAACCGCACCTGGAGCCTCATTATTAGAAGACCAGGCTCCGGGTTTGTGTTTGAGATGTGTGGTTTCACCCTGTACGTATTAACTCTTTTTTTAAAAAAGATTTTATTGGGAAATTGGGGGAGGGGAACAGACAAGTTGCTGTCTTTTTGTTCTTCAGTCTAGTTGCGGAGGACATTGCTTCACTGGCCCATGTTGGTATCATCATTGTGCTCTTCCTGGATGAGGCAGATCGGTCGCCAGCCTATGGATGGTCGCTGACCGCAGCTATTGGCAGCTCACGCTGGCTGCCGGCCACTCACTGTAGCCTATGGCAGCCCCCTGCAGCAGGGGCTGCAGCCTACACCATCGCCAGGGCTTGCACAGCCCAGCTCCAGGTGGAGCTGTTGTTAGCTGTAGAGGGCAGTGTCACTGGCCCCCATATGTGGGATCTGAACCAGGACCGTTGGCGTCCCAAACCAGCTCTTAACCAATGCGCCACTCGGCCGGCCCTAGGTGGTATATTTTAAATTTTATAATTCTATGTGTACTTTAATGTGTATTACAACATGACTAGCACATCACACTCATGTTTTGTAATAGTGAGATTAAATTTCTTTTTAAAAAATGACTTTAAGTAAAGAGATCATGTACTGGATGGTTCTTTTTTTAAAGACAGCCTGGAAGAGGCAGATTTATAGGCACATCAATGAGATCTATGATGGCTAGGGGCCAAGGGGCAGGAGTGGACGTGAACTACAGAGGGGCACAAGAGAAATATTTTGGATGATAGAAATGTGCATCTTGATTTTGGTGTTGATTATACAACTATGTTTATCAAAACATATAGCACTACACACCTTCGAAGAGTGACTGTTACTGTTATGTAGATTCTATCTCAATAAACTGCCAAAAAATTTGAGTCAAAAGTAGTTATAGAGGTGATATGCAGCTATGTTAAAAGATGGTAGATGAATGATCAGAAGTTGGAAAATACTGTATTTAGTGATAGTTTGAAAATGGGAGTGTTACTCAGGTAGTTATTTTTGCCAGCTTTTGTTTCTTTAGTTTATCTCAGTATTGGACACCATTTCAGATCCCCATGGCCTCATCTGTGTCTTTAACCATTACTGCTACAGTCAATTTTGTGGGACTCTGACCAGTTGTACACATGTATAACAATCGTGTCTCACCTTAGGCAATGAAGCTACTTGGCTCCCACTGATGCATAACCCAGATGCTTTGGAGAGATAACCCTGTGGGGCAAACCGGTGCCTGGTGCAGGGTAATGCTTGGAGATAATTGCTTTTCCCTTCCCCACAGATGGATGGTCTTGGGTCACATTCCATCATTCCATCAAGTTCCTGAGACAATCCTGCAGGATGGGCCAGCCAACACCTTGTATCGGTGGCCAACTTGTCATATCCTCTTTGTTCTGGCTCTCCTACCCTTATGGTTTTGCTCCCTCTTCCCCTTACTCCTGCTCCCTAGGATTGCACTCTTAAATAAAGTTTTTGTTTTTGTTTTTTAAAGATTTTATTGGGGAACTGAGGGAGGGGAACAGCGTTGGGGAATCAGGGAAGGGGAACAGACAAGTTGCTGTCTTTTTGTTCTTCAGTCTAGTTGCAGAGGACGTTGTTTCACTGGCCCATGTTGGTATCGTCATTGCGCTCTTCCCAGATGAGGCGGATCAGTAGCCAGCATCTGGATGGTCACTCACCGCAGCTATTGGCAGCTCACGCTGGCTGCCAGCCGCTCACTGTATCCTATGGCAGCCCACTGCAGCAGGGGCTGCAGCCTACACCGTCACCGGGGCTTGCAGCCCAGCTCCAGGTGGAGCTGTTGTTAGACGTAGAGGGCAGTGTCACTGGCCATCATATGTGGGATCTGAACTGGGGCCGCTGGTATCCCAAGCCAGCTCTTAACCACCATGCCACTCAGCCAGCCCCATCTTGACCATTTTAAAGTGTGTAGTTCAGTGGTATTAAGTACATTTATATTGTTGTGCAACCGTCACCACCATCCATCTCTAGAGCTCATTTTGCAAAATTCCCCTCTCCCCCAGTAAAGTTTTTGTTCATTGACCATTGTCTAAGCTTATTGTTACTGCTTTCTGAGTAACTCACACCAAAATTCCATGCCATATCCAATCTACCTTTGTCCTTTATTAAAATAGAGAATCTGGTGCCGGCCGAGTGGTGCGGTGGTTAAGCGCTGGCTTGGGACGCCAGCGGCCCCAGTTCGGGTCCCACATATGAGGGTCAGTGACACTGCCCTCAAAAAATAAATAAATAAAATAAAAAAGATTAAATGTTGATTATTTGGAAAAAAAATAGAGAATCTGTAAAAAGTAGACTTGGTATGCTAAGATGTGAATGATAATCTTTATTTGTTTATTTCCTCTTTCTTAGTCTCGGTTTCTTCTTCTTTTAAAAAAATCTGCCATCTAGATCTTAGATTCTATGTCTGTCATCATTCAAATTTATTTGAGTTCTTACTATGGGGCAGGGAAATGAGTTGCTAGAGGTTGGTACACTCTGGCCCTGGGGCTGGCTATATATTGCTCCATATCTTCCTTTGCTTGACCTTTTATTTGGCTTCCACGGCATTTTCAAAAAGGTTTTGTAATTGACAGCCATTATTCTTGGCCTTGAGACAAGGTGCTCAGACGATTGTGTTTACTATTTGGCCCCCCTTGCCATTTGAGTTTGCAGTATCTGAATACCTTGAAGGCTGTGGGGGTGAAGCAGGGCTTAATCCTGAGTCCTGGGGATGACAAGGGTCCATCATCCTGTGGATGTGCAGACAAGTATAATGGTTGCGCCCTGTGCTCCTCACACATGGCCTCTGTTCTCCCAAGTACACCAAGGTGAAGTTTCTCCTGTGCTTTTGTATATGGTGTGTCCTACAGAGTAGTCTATTTTACTCCATGGTGAGAAACTGATCTTATATTAACTTTATATTGAAAAGAGCAAAGCAAAATGCAATTTTTCCATTAATTTGTGAAGCTATATGATATTAACACATGTTGCCCCAGTGCCTGTCTGTTTCCAGCCATGCCTTCAGAATCTTTGGGGATATAAAACTACTTTCTCTACCATTAGGGTTTCCTTGGAAAAGTCTGGAAAACCCAGTGTTGTGGCACCCCTTTGCTCTTTGACCTTGCCCTCTTTTTTTTTTTTAAAGATTTTATTGGGGAATTGGGGGAGGGGAACAGCTTTGGGGAATCAGGGAAGGGGAACAGACAAGTTGCTGTCCTTTTGTTTTTCAGTCTAGTTGCGGAGGATGTTGCTTCACTGGCCCATGTTGGTATCGTCATTGTGCTCTTCCCGGATGAGGCAGATAGGTCGCTGGCCTCTGGATGGTTGCTCACTGCGGCTATTGGCAGCTCATGCTCGCTGCCAGCCACTCACGCTGGCTGCCGGCCACTCACTGTAGCCTATGGCAGCCCACTGCAGCAGGGGCTGCAGCCTACACCATTGCCGGGGCTCGCACAGCCCAGCTCCAGGTGGAGCTGTTGTTAGCTGTAGAGGGCAGTGTCACTGGCTCTCATATGTGGGATCTGAACTGGGGCCGCTGGCATCCCAAAACCAGCTCTTAACCAATGCGCCACTTGGCCAGCCCGACCCTGCCCTCTTTTACTAAGTAAGCTTGAACTTGGTGATTTTCTGAACTTTCCCTCTAACTTTGAGTGTTCCTGACCTTGACTTGATGACCTGGTGCTCATTTCTTGTATTCTTGACCTTTCTTTATCTTTTGTGATTCTCTTTTGTTTCTGAGTATTATCTTTAGGTTTTTAATCCTGGCCTGGTAAAATCTCCGCTAGAGGCACCGGGGGTCCTTTGTCCGGACATCTGGCTAAAATGAAGCAGAGGGTAAAAATCCAACAGGACTGTGACTTCCTTGGGTAGTTGCCTCATTCTCACTGTCAGGCCTGTGCTTTTTCTTTCCATGTTTTAGATGATCTCTCTGTAGTTATTTTAAATGGCTGTTTTACAGGCAACCTTTCCGTTTCAAAACATTTCAAAACTTTCTTCCTGTTTGCAAACGAGCTATTCTTACAAGTGGGTTGCTGCCACTATTCTAACTTACTCTCGTTTAACAATAAGATTTCTTGTTTTCCCCAGATTTTTCAAAACCTGAGAATTAAATTTCCAGAAAGGCCAAACCACTGCGTTTCATCTTGACTAATTTGTCATGTGGGCAGGCTTCCCACTGCAAAATCAGCATGAGTTTTTTTTCTTTTCTTTTTTTTTAAGAAAAAGAAAGCAATATGATTCTCTGGCAGATACTCACAATTACTTTCCCAGTAATCTGATAAAATTCCATCCCTCCACTCCCCCAAAGCAAATCTTGAGCTAAACTTTCAATTTTTTTTTTTTTTTTTTTGGAAATGGGCTTAGACAAATGCACTCAATTTTGGGAAACAGATCTTCCTCTGGGCAAGACAGGCTGAGCTACATTCCTGCATTTCTCATGCTGCACTAGGGAAAGTTCATGAATGTAAGGGAATGCTTTTCTAAAGTTATCTGTGAAGGGAAAGGAATAATTACTTCTGTGTGATTCAAACCTGGGCACCATCCAGGTTCTCCCAATTAGCTGAAAGAACAGTGCCTGCTATTGTGTCTCAGATTTACCTTGAATTCTCCAAGCAAACTTTCTTTTTTGATCACTGTGAATATTAATTAGAAAGCAGGATCCCACAAGATTCTTCTTTCCTGTCTTGAAGCAAAAGAAGCCCAAATGACCACAAGAAAGGTTGACATGAGCAATTGCTGGAAGCATGTCATTGCCAGGAGGTGAAAAGGGAACTGTGAAGTAATTTTTCATATTTTCTTAGGAAAAACAAAAAATCAGAGATTTCTGCATTATGAGGGGTGATTGGATGTAGACATTTCCTTATGCACCGGGAAATGGTAGGAGTTACAAAAGCTGTTTTTTTGTTTATTTGTGTAACCCTGTTTTTCTGTATTATTTGTATTTCTGAAGTCACACTGGGTTAGGGATAAAATTAAGATAAAAATAAGTCACAAAATAGTATTTCTCTGGTTCTTCTACAAACTCTGGAAACTGTAGATTCTCAAATTCTTCCTAAATAACTTTGGATGTCCATATGAATAATTTCACGAGTGCTTTTCTGGTGATATCTCTGCCATTTCCCAAATTCCCAGGTGCCATTCACATAGGACTGCTGTGTTGTCTGTTTACCCTGATGACCCCGGTGTTGGGGGCATCAGTGTTATGTCTTCCCCTGTCAAGACACCACTGCCAAGTGGGACACATGTTGAAAGGGCAAGGTTCATGTCAATGACGTTCATGTCCAGACTTCTGGTGGCTCTGGTTCCAGGCACTCACCTCTGCACAGAGGTTGTTTTGAGAAAGCCATTGCCCCAGTGTGGCTCCATCTGTGCTCTCAAAGCTCCATGGAGACATCTGAGAGTGTTTCTTTCCTTTTGATAAACCTCTGTCAGCTGTGGCTATGAGGTATATAACCCTGAAGACTGGCTGGGTAACCTGCGTGACAGCCACAAGTTTTATTCAGAAACAACATTTCTTCCTTACCTGTTTTGTTGTCCTGGAATGGACCTAATATCAATTAACCTTGATTGTCCCTGGTGGCTCCTTGGTCCCTCATGTGAGTAGCTTCTGTTCTCAGGAGCACCCAGGTAGCCTGAGTCTTAGGGTGAGTACAACTGAATTAGCACAACTCACGCATTGGACTCCATTCCTTGTAGGGAGCAAATGTGTGAACACAGAGTGTAGCATTTTGCAAATCTGTCCAACACACTGATTATAATGTGGTCTTTGCCTCAATTGCATAAACAAGGACACGACTTTTTTTTTTGTGGGGTAAAAATTCTAGATCCCATTTCAACACCTCTTTTGTATAGTAAGTCCCAAATCTATGATTCCAGTTTAGATCTTTCTCCTCTGCTTCTGAGTCTTCCCCTCAAAATGATTCTCTTCACATTTCCATCAATCCTGTTTCCATCAATGGACCAATGACTTTCTGAGCTCTTGTAGAACCATCTTTACATCCTCCCACTCCTGCACAACCAAAAACTCAATTACAAAACTAAACACTAAAACTCTGGTAATTCTATTGGTGGAGGGTGACAGAGTGGGGATTATGAGACTTGGTTTTTCTTTAGAAAAAAATGTACTGGAAAATAATATCTAATTATTGAAACATTGAATTAATACTCTTTCTCCTAATAGGAAAAGGTTTCCCTTACAAGTTTTATGGAACCAATCAAAATTCTTTTTCTGTCATTTACAAATTTCTCCAATAGTCAAAACAATGTAGGCTTTAACTTGGCCATATTTAAGACGTGAAAAAGGAACATATTGCCCTAAAAATAAGCACAACCAGGGACACATATTGGGCGAATTTGCTGCAGGTGTGTATGTTTTCTCCTTTAGTGCAAGGTAAGGAAATGACTATGTGTTTGTTTTAAAAATGGTGTGTATTGTCTACATTGTATACTCACAACATTTAATAGTATTTAAAAGGAACAGATGATAAATAGAAAGTGAATCTACTTGCTGACACCTGTCTAGGTCAGTTGAAGGGAAGTCTCAGAGATATCACAGACACCCTGGTGGGAAGAAGGCCTCCAAATCAGATGGACTCTACATTTTCTGTGACTAGAGACCAAGGGCTCCATCTGTTTGTAAGTTTGGTTTAGTGTGAAACTGAGTGGTGGATGAAGCCACTGAGAAAAGCCTTGCCTCATCCGAACCTATGAAGTAATTCAACATCTAATTCAACTAGTTAAACATCTAACCACCATGCTTCTAAAATTCTGCTGCAAACCCTCATGGTTCTTCGCTGGGATAGCGAGCACAAACAGCTAGCTTACTCCATGACATGTCATGGAGCTGGAAGAGCTCAAGGTATTGGCTTTCCTACCTAATAGCTACATGATTTTAGACAGCTGATTTAAAGGTTTTTCTTTTTTTAAAGACCATCTCTCCATTTACTCAGATTTTATATGATATCTTTCCACAGTCTCATAGTTTTTTGGATATAGATTTGTACATATTTTGCTAGATTTATAAATGAGTGTTTCATTTTTTTTAGTGCTATCATAAATGGTACTTTTAAAAATTTCAATTCTGACTGTTCATTGCTGGTATAGAAGAAATACCCTGACTTTTGTATATTGACATGGTATTTTGCTTTTTGTCTCTATCTACTGTCATGAAGACATGAGATACTGCGTTCCATTTCAATTTTATTTTTCAACATGGTGCTGTAGATCTCTCATTTTTTTCTTAAAAGAAATTTATTGTGGTAAGAATACTAAACATGATATGCATCTGCTTAACAAATTTTTTGGTGTACAATATAGTATTGTTAATTATAGGACCAATGTTGCACAGCAAGATGAACTTATTCATCTTGCATAGCTGAAATTTGATACCCATTTGAACAGCAAAGATCTAAACATTCTTTTTTTTTTTAGCTGAGCCATCCTGCCACCTATTGGCAGCTCAGTAGCAGCTCAGCTCAGGCTGGGCATCAAACTGCTGTTGCTCAGAGCTCAGCTTACACTCTTGAGCGAGCTCTTAACCAACTGAGCCACTTGGCTGGCCCAGATCTAAACATTCTAAACTTCAATGTTTCTCTTTTTTTTGGTGTCCATAAAGTTTTATTGGAACATAACTACACTCATTATTTTATGTATTATCTATGACAGCTTTTGCAGTGAAACGCAGGGCTTTACCCCAGATTTACTGAGATATAATTGACATATGACATTGTATAGGTTTAAGATATACAACGTGATGATTTGATACACATATAGAATTGTGAAATGATTACTGCAATATGGTTGATTAACACTTCCATCACCACACATAATTACTTTTTAATTTTTTAATGATGAGAACATTTAAGATCTACTCTTTTAGCAACTTCCAAGTATATAATACAGCATTATTAACTGTAGTCACCATGCTGTCTATTAGATCCCTGGAACTTACTCATCTTAGAACTGAAAATTTGCTCCTTTTGACCAATATCTCTCTATTTCCCCTATCTCTTAACCCCTGGCAACCATCATTCTACTCGTTGCTTCTGTGAGTTTGACTTTTTTAGATTCACATATAAGTGATATCAAACAGTATTTGTCTTTCTTATGTCTTCCACTTAGTATAATACCCGCAAGGTCCATCCATGTTGCCTCAAAAGGCAGGATTTCCTTCTTTTCAATGACTGAATAATATTCCATTATACATATATCACATCTTCTTTGAATATTCTTCTGTGGATGGATACTTAGTGGACACTTAGGTTATTTCCATGTCTTGGCTATTGTGAATAATGCTGCAGTGAATATGGGGGTGCAGATACTGCTTCAAGAAAATGATGTCATTTCTTTCAGGTATACACCCAGAAGCAGGATTGCTGGATTATATGGTAGTTCTATTTTTAAATTTTTGAGGAAACTCCATACCCACCAACTTACATTCCCACCAACAATGTATAAGGTAAGGCTCAGTGTTTCTTATTTGTAAAATGGAACAATAATATCAATATCTATCTGGATTGATGAGACAAGACTTAAGATAATGCTCATAACATGTTCATGATAGATTCCTGTGCTTCCTGTGTATGGAGATGCTATTTATTCATCTTCTTATCCCTGGAACTGATGAGGACAGTCATGAATGGAGTTGTTTGTGGAGTGTTTGGTCTTGGAGCTAGCACTCACCCATTATACTCAAGGTGTTTACAGGCCATTTTCTCCTATTAGACTGTAAATTTCTTTTTTTTTAATTTTATTTATTTATTTATTTATTTTTTAATTAGTTTCAGGTGTACAACACAGTGCAATAGTTATACATTTTACCCCTCAAAGTGACAACCCCCCACCCCCAATTCGCCACCCCACTCCTCCCCCATATCATATATATCTATTACTCTTCCTCTGACTCTCTTCCACAGTATAATCCACATCCCGTGACTATCTATATATATTCACTTACAGTAGGTATACCACCTCCACTTTAGTAATACAGTGCAGTGATCAAACCTCTACTCCACCCATGAAATGGTCTCCCTAACAAGACCTATGATCATCTGACATTCCACAGAGTATTTACAACATTATTAATTATATTCCCCAAACTGTTTTTCCTATCCCAGTGGCAATATTGTAGTTGCCTATTTTTGCTGTCTAATCCTTTCCCCTTCTCCCTCATCCCCATTCCCCTCCCAATTAGCAGCCCTGATTTTTCCTCTATATCTGAGACAGTTTCTGTTTACTTTGCTCATTCATACAGTTTTTCAGATTCCACATATGAGTGAGATCATATGGTATTTGTCCTTCTCTGACTGACTTAATTCACTCAACATAATAGTCTCTAGGTCCATCCATATCATTGCAAATGGCACGATTTCATTCTTCCTTATAGCAGAGTAATACTCCATTGTATAAATATACCACAGTTTCTTAATCCAGTCATCTACTGATTGGCATTTTGGTTGTTTCCAAGTCTTAGCTATTGTAAATTGTGCTGCTATGAACATAGGGCTGCATAACTTTTTTTGAATAAGTGTCTTGGTTTTTCAGGATAAATACCTAGGAGTGGAATTGCTGGTAGACTGTAAATTTCTTAAGGACAGGCCGAGTCTTAGTAGTCTCTGATCTCTACCAGGCTTCTGATACGTTTCTAAATAAATAAAGGAATGAACGAACTCAGATCCCTTTAGATTCAGAGCTGCTTAAGAATTTTTCAGAAATAATTTGAAGAAATCTAGATGCCAGACTTCCTCCCTACCCCTTTTTCTCCCTTCTTTGACTAAAAAGCAAGGAATGCATTATCTAAGGACATTTGACCCGAGGGAGATTTTGGTCAAGCAACTAACTAGAAGTGTGCTTTTAAATGTCAAACTCACTACAAATTAGCATGAATCTAAGACTTCTGTTTTATGGGAAAATTCTTATGTTTTTCTTTAATGATTTTTCTCTGAAAATATTTTAATAATTGCCGTAAGAATATATTTAGTCAATTACTCTATTAAGTTTTTTTCTTAGAGGTGAATGGTTTTGTTGAATATAATTCACTAGTTCCATATCAAATCTACAATATGAGATTGTTGAGTGTGATTTTCTTTTCTTTCTAACCCAAATTGAAACCTTATGGACATTGAACCTAGAAACATATGCCAATGTGATTTATATGTAGAAAATCTCTTTTCATATTATTAACAAAATCCCTATTGTGTTCCAATCTTTGTTCTCTGGGGATGTATTTTAGTAAATCATTTCCTGCTATTCAGATATCTCAGAGCTCAAACTGCCCAAAGCTTACTAACAAATTGATCAGGAAATGCAATTCAAAAATCCCAGAAATTTATGATGATAGGAAAAATGTTTTCCATGTCTCCTGAAAGATGGAGAGGGGACAGGAAGGAAAGGAGAGAATTTTAGAATCTGGTTCTTCTATGTCTGAAAAAAGACAGCTCAGACTAATTATTAGTGTCTTAAGTAAGAAACAGGAAAATAGCCTTGATGGGGAGTCAGTTTAGCCAGCTATCAACATTTGGTACTCGACCCCAGGCTCCAGGCTCAAAGAAAAATTTAGGCAGGTATGAAAAATATCAGGGCAAGCATATTTTTAAAAATGAAAATTGGAAATAAAATGCATTTTGCTTACACTCCTCCTGTTCAGACTTATCAGCCCTCTCTGTATCTTGAGTCTATCACGTTAACAACCTTGGAAAGTTCAAGGTTTCATGAATATGTGTGTATCTGCTACTTCTTCCTCCCAGGTAAACCATTTTACCAATTTCGTTCACAAAGAGAAATTAGGTCTTCCCTGTCGTGCATTACTCACCTATAATGTGGAGATCATAGATAGGTTTCCATCTCCTAGGGAACATCCTCTTATGTGGCATTTCCAAGATGTGTTGCCTAGATGTGAAAGGTTAAGTCACTTTTTAAATTTCTTCAGAGCAGGGATCTCTTAATAGAATAGAGTATGTCATTCATATGATGCCAGGTTAGTAAAGGATTCCTTTTTTTAGTATAGACCAGATGCAGCTGAGCTTTCATTTCATTTTGATTTCTATTACAGGAGATGTCATAGAGAAGAGGCTCAGAGTTAGGAGGAGGTTTGGAGATTATGTCAGATTGATTCAGATCTATTCTTTTCTAATTCCTGAAGGCTCAGGTTTTATGTTCTTGTTGCAACCTGTGAGTGAATTCTTGGGAGGTAGCCGAAAAATGATGGCACGTCTGCCTTCCAGGTTATCAATGCTGGTGCTGCTCATTAGCTACCAGTGTGTTGATAGGACCAGCGACCTATCAAAGGTAATATAGTAAGTGAGGAAATGCATTTTTATTCTTTGGTCACATTTTTGTTATTTAAATATGAAATGGTAATTAGGTCAATTTGTTTAATGAGCTGTATATACATATGTGTGTATGTGAAATATTCACACTATTCCACATTAATAGGTCAGAAAATGAGTTTATTCATATTAAGTCATTGATATTAATGAATTGTTGTCCTTTTTGAGGGACAAAACATTTCCTATTCAAGCCCCTCAAGCAAAACCCTCCAATTTCAATTTAATATGGTTAATAAGGTCATTTGAAATTTGGATGATATTCACATACGCATAAAGAGAAAGTACCTTGATGTTAGAGGTCATCTGGAAGAGATGACCCATATAATATTTATTTTAAGAAAATAACAACAAGAAATATAACACCAGCTTTCTTTAAGTTGATTATAACTCAAGGTTCAGTAAGGCTTAGGAAATAAACTAGCTAACTATGGTGGGTATTACGCTTGATACGTTTTCTTCTTATGTCATCGAGATATATTAATACAAAAAGCATATTCTGTTTCCCATATTTCAAGCTGATGTTCTGCAGCCAGAGTTAGTAGCTTAGGCTTAAATTCTTTAATGAAGATTTTAACATCCAAAATGGGAGACTTAAAACAGTGCTAACTTGCCACATTACAAGAAAAAGATAAATTTGGAATAGCTGGTATTTTCCAAAGATGAAGGAATCCTGTAATCATGTGGTTTTACGTAAAAATCAAATGAGGCTTTTCACATTGAAGTTCTCAGACATGAATTTTTGTCTTGGGTTTGGCAATGAATTATGCAGACTGTTAAACCATTTGCATTTGTATTTTCACGGTAAAGATGCTTCATTAAGGACTTGGGTTTGGTTTATTTCTCTTGTTCATTGCGTAGAGGGTTTTCATGTGCGCAGAATGTGTATATGTGATGAATATTTACATGTTTTTGGCACTCTGTAAACTAACTTAAAAACTCTGAGAAGCTTCACCATTTGTTCTATACTATTTTAATTCTAAACTATGGGAGATATTTAGAAACCTGACCTTAGGAAAGACCTGACCTATGAAGAGATGCTCTAAGTGATCAATCTTCCTATGGGGCAAAACCCCAGTGGAAACTAAAGAACCAATGTGGCCAGCCAAGACAAGTGTGAATATGTGCTCAGGCTTGCCTATGGCTCCCGTGGGGAGGTTATCTCTGCACAAACTTTGTCAGAGGCAGGGGGAAAGGAGAAGAGTTGTGTAAGTTTCTGTCCCAGCATAATGATTATTAGTGCCTGTTTTTATGTTCAAAAAATGCCTCCATATAGATGATAAATTATATGGCCCCAAATGTTTAGAGAGTCTGACTCCCAGGGACATCAGCTGGAGCTCAGATACGCCAGAATCTTTTACCTCCTCAGGAGGGTACCAGGGCTGTAAGAATGTTCACTGTCCCCCAGTTTTGGTGACTCTTGTTGATGTGATCCTTCTGTTTGCTCAGCTGTTTAGTATCCTGGTTTCAGAACCTGTGAACTTGTCTTCAGGGTCAGCAAAGAGGTGGGTGGGAAAGATACTGGGGAGCCTGCCAGTGTTGGAGGAGAGGAGAAGTAAAGAATGACATTGGTGGTGGTCTTGGGATATACCAGGGACTGAGTTACAGAAAGGCCTGTGGGCTCTCCCAACAGTATTTGATTGAATCACCTGGTCATGATTAGAGCATGTTAGAGTTGAGAATGGTCTAAGAAGTTAATCTAGTTTCTTCTTTTGCTTCAAGTAGACATATGCTGACATTTTGATGGCCTATAGAATCTTGTTCTAGTATGTTGTTGTTGAAACGTGTTTCCCCCTAGGCATATTTAACAGCTGATCTACCTGGGGAGTCAAATCAGCCTTGGCAGTAGACGACTTGAAGAAGTTAATACAATAGGTTATTAAAGTGGAAATTCTGGCTAAAGCCCACCATATATGTATTATATCTAGCCACATTATTATATCTAGCCATGTATATACATTATTATATCTAGCCATGCATATATATGGCTAGATATAACATCTGCATCAATCATTCCTAATTAAGGATGGAGACCAGGTTGTAGAATCTTTAAGGGACATAGGCAAAAAACTCAGTCTCATTATTTCTATATCCTTCCCACCCACATCAAGTTTATCACAGTCAGACATCGGAGATTACTAGGAGAAGATTTTTGCAGCCATCTGTCTATGTGCTGCAAGTCCTCTCCATCTTTGGGGGAGAGCTGTGGGTGCTTCTTAGCTAAAGCCCAGGGCAACTGACTTTAATGGTACAGTTTGGAAAGCTTACTATGTGACCGCTACATTTCAGTAGATAGCATGAATTGGATTCAGTTTTAGACATCTACAGGATGAGTAAATGACTGACCTGCTGCTCTGATGGTGGATCACAGGTGAGGTTCCTGCTTCCCTGGGATCATCCTGTGCTCCAGGGTTTGTAGGACACATGAATGTTTCCTAGGGACCAGACTTTCTCATGAGAGAAAGCCAGAATAGGGTTGTCTTAATACTTACACAAGAAGGCCAAGTGTCTTCAACAGAAAGACACTAGAGGAATGCCACTTGGAAATCTATTTGCTGCAGGAAAAGGCTACAGCAACCAGTTGAACTAAGAATCATTTACTCAGGTTGAAGGAGCTGCAAGTACATAATCCCTAGCAACAGGGATTTCAGACAGGGTGTCTGAAAGACCTACAAAAGCACTCATGAGGAAGAAAGTCAACTTTAAATAATTGTCAAGTCCAGAAGTTACCACAGTCATATTCTAGGACAGTAGTAGTCAAGGAAGAACTTCCCTGCTTCCTTTTCTCTTCTCTTCCTTATACTCCAACCCTGGAGGAGCCAGGAACCATGGTTGATGAGGAGAAGGAATAGAAAATCTAGATGAGGGGAAAAGAGAGAATGTACCCATTATACCTCTTCCTCCCCTAACAGCAGTCTTCCTCCTGTGTTGGGCCAGACTCGGGGGCCCTGAAATATTCTTTAAAATTTAAAACAAGATGAAAGCTTTACCTATTACATGACGCTGGGTGTTTATTTATTTGTTTATTTGTTTAAAGATTTTATTGGGGAATTGGGGGAGGGAACAGTATTGGGGAATTGGGGAAGGGGAACAGACAAGTTGCTGTCCTTTTGTTCTTCAGTCTAGTTGTGGAGGATATCGCTTCACTGGCCCATGTTGATATTATGATCATTGTACTCTTCCTGGGTGAGGCAGATTGGTCACCGGCCATCAGACAGCGCCTCACGGCGGCTCACGGCAGCTCTTGCTGGCTGTTGGCAGCTCACGCTGGCTGCTGGCCACTCACGGTAGCTTTTGTAATTGTAGAAGTCATACGTCACTTGTATTCATCTTTGTTATTCGTATATATTGAATATTGCAATTTTAATACAGTTTCCCTTTCTTAAAATGTGTATACATTTTTTTGGCACCCTCTGTATTTATACTGTTTTCTCAAGTTGCAACACTTGATTTTAAATAAATACAGATTGTCCTTTTCTCTAATAGTACTTAAAATATATCTGGCCATGTCATACTTTATTACTATCACCTTTAACTTTGTTTACTTTCTTTTGTTATACTAACATAGTCTCTATGAGACCATACAAGAATTAAAGATACATTTTCAAATTGGCACTAGAGATTGTCAATCAGTTCTTTCTGCAATGTCTTTTTTTAGTTTTGTAATTTTTCATTAGTTCTAATGATCTGTTGTTAATCAACTATTATTTCCTTAACTGAAATAGGCCTTCCTGTAGTTGTTAACAAATAAATCATATAATTGTTGCACACTTCCATACTACACAAATTATGTTTGTTAGTGCTAACATCTATGTGTCAGGTTTCTGCTGCTTGGATGGCATTAGAAATATACAGTGTCTCGGCCGGCCGAGTGGCGCAGTGGTTAAGCACTGGTTTGGGAAGCCAGCGGCCTCAGTTCGGGTCCCATATATGAGGGCCAGTGACACTACCCTCAAAAAAAAAAAAAAGAAAAATACATAGTGTCATTAAGTAGAAGTAAACCTTGTCAAGACACCTGATGCTCACCAAAATTTAACTGAAATTGTGTTTTCCCAATTCAGATTTCTATCTATAGTGACATACTTGGAGGGATTCTTTAACTCAAGCTTTATAATGGCAAGCAAAGGAATAATTGAGAATAAGTGAGCATACCATTAGGAATAGGAAGTGTATTACAAACAACAGATGGCAAATAATAGATGACACTGTTCTGGGGTTATTGTTTAATCCTGCATCAGTGTGAATTAGTGAAGGTGTGGCTAAGGAAAATGTCTTCTTGACAATCTGTCGATTATTTTCTTTATCATCCCATTCTTTTATGACTTTTTCACGGTTGTTCTGGGCCCAGTTTCTGTTATTTTTCGAGACCCATCTCAGCCACTTGCAGGCCTGTAAAGTTTTATGCCGTCACTAGTGTCTGGGAGCGTGACCCTGCCCAGTGGTTACTGTCTCCACAGACCAAGGGGCCTCCATGCTAGATTCCAACCAGTAGGGGGAGACCCCTGTACCCAGAGAACTGGCTGAAGACTCAGGATTCCTCAGTGGCTTCCTTAAAATGATGGAAACAAAGTGTGGATGCTGGAAGACGGGGAGAAAGAGCACACAGATGCACAATCTAAACATAAAAGGGTTTCAGGGGCTTTTCTGAAGGTTGAACACAAAGATGAAGCAACTAACTGCTGTTGTGGAGTCTTCACCTGCTTAGAACATACCTTCTTATTCATCATCTTTCCTGCCGCCCTGCCTATTCTTCACTGCTACTTGGCTGGAGCTACCTCTTTCTTTGGGAGTCTCCCCCTTAAAAGTACTTCTTTATTGTATTTATTAATTATTCAACAGTTTCTGTGTGCCCAGATGATGCTAGTTGCAATTGCTTGTGGGCTGTACTAGGCAGTTTGATTGAAGAGTGTCTTTTTAAAATAAGAAATATAGGAAGTGATATGATTTAGTAATAAGGGTTTAAAAAGGTCCCCCTGTCTGCTGCATGGAGAATGGACTGTGGATAGCAGGAGAGGAAGCAGGGAGAGCACCTAGGAGGCTGCTGTCTCATCCATGGGGATCTGAACAAAGGGTGGTTTTGGTTAGGATTGGACTAATTTACCATGTAATTTGGAGGTAGAAAAGAATGTTTGGCAATGGATTGAACAAGGCGAGGAGTGAGGAAGAGAGTTAAAAATGACTCTAGGTTTGTGACATGAGGAAATGGGTGGGTCATTTACTAAGATGACAAAAGATGGTGGGGGAAGGGAATGGGAGGATGAGCAGGTTTATGGGGTAAATAGGAAACTTTCAAACCTTTCATGGACTTGGAGACACATCACTAATTCACCTCTTAAAAATCTCCTTTTCAGTTAGACAACTCTACTTAATAAGATAAACTTATTTTTCTATGTCCATATTGGATCACAGTTGATTATTGTGGTAAGATCGTTATTTAAAAATATCTCTCTTGGAAGTCCTAGCCACACCAATCAAAAAGAAAAAGAAATAAAAGGCATGCAAATTTGAAAGGAAGAAATAAAACTGTCATTATTTGCAGATGACATTATAATATATGTATATACAGAACACTAAAGATTCCACTAAAAAACTATTTGAACTGATAAATGAATTCAGTAAAGTAGCAGAATACAAAATTAATGTTTAGAAGTTGGTTGCATTTTTATATACAAATAACTATCAGCAAAGAAAGTAAGAAAATGATCACATTTACAATCCATCAAAAATAATACCTAGGAATAAATTTAACCAAGGAAGTAAAAGACCTATACTTGGAAAATTATAAGACATTGAAGAAAGAAAGTGAAGATACAAATAAATGGAAGGATAAACCATGCTCGTGGATAGGAATAACTAACATTGTTACAATGTCCATACTACCTAAAGTAATCTATACATTTAATGCAATCCTTATCGAAATACCAATGGCATTTTTCACAGAATTAGAACAAATAATTCTAAAATTTATATGGAACCACAAAAGACCCCAAATAGCCACAGCAAACTTGAGAAAGAAAAACAAAATTGGAAGTATCATGCTCTAGATATCAAATTATACTACAAGGCTACAGTAATTATAACAGCATTTCACTTATCTGTGGAATTTAAAGTACAAAATAAATGAACAAACAAAACAGAAGCAGACTCATAGATACAGAGAATTGATGGTTGCCAGGTGGAAGGGGAACTGTGGGGCTGGGTGAAAAAGTTGAAGGGATTAAGAAGTAGAAATTGGCAGCTACAAAATAGTCATGGGGATGAAAGTTCACCATAGAGAATATAGTCAATAATATGGTGAAAGCTATGTATGGTGTCAGGTAGTACTAGTCTTATTAAGGGGATCACTTGGGAAATTGTATAAATGTCTAACCACTAGGCTGTACACCTGAAACTAATATAAAATAATATTGAATGTCAACTGTAAATGAAAAATAAAAATTAACTTAAAAATCTCTCTTTAATTTTGTGACTCTGCCAACTTTTCTTCTCCTAATAGTATATCTTCGGCTCACTCAAATGAAATAATGTATTTTCTTTAACTTTTTGTATTTGTGAACTAAACTTTATCTTTTATCACCACCAAATAGTATGTCTTCTAGTTCTCACACTTTTATTTTTCAGTACATAGCCACCACCATACTTATAATTACATCTTTATGCTTTAAATGGCCATTTTCCTTCATTCAATGAAAAGAAGTACAGAAAAATGGATAAAGATCTTTAGTTTTAGCAATTGATGGAGATATTTTTGGAAGAACTAAGGGAATAATTCAGAGGAAAATTGCTCTGAAAAACACACAATTTCTATTTCTTTAAATACTAGTTGTCAAGGAAAGTTTCGTAAATCATTGGTAATACTTGAAGACAAATATGGAATTAAGTTGAAATGCTTTCCCCAGAAATATCCCAGCTGTTCCTAGCAGAACTTCAGAGTCTCACTTTCATTTAGGATCTGGATTGAACAATAGTCATTTTATGACAGATGTTCCCCCATGCCAAGATTTTTGTGGCTGGAAAAGTCAAGAGAGAGATTTAGACTGGTTTTATTGTACTAGTTCAGTAATTTTCAGTACTTGTTCAGTAATCATTCTGGAAGATAACAACAGAGTAATCATTTGGAATTTAATATTTGAATTTCCTCTGAACCCCGCTAGGTTTTTCTGAATCTATATTTTTCTGGCTTTCTGTGGCTATTGCTTGTATCCTTGGTGAATACCCATTTTTAGAATTCAAAAACAAATCAGAACTTTACTGAGGTTCAGACCTTGCTAAGAGTCTTATATCTAAGAATGAAGATAAGTACTTTGTTGAAAGTTTGGCATCCACTGACCTCCAACTCTCCCATTTTCAGATGGAAAAGCAGAAAGACAATAGTTTTTGTCAGGTGGAATATTACGTTTCCCTTTGATTGATGTAAGCTTAGTTGTTTGGAACATTGAACCAAGATCTCTGGTTTTAGGTTTGAAATTCACCCTGTGACTAGTTGGTATATGCCTTGAATTTGTGATTCTGAGTTTTATTTATTTATTTTTATTATTATTAGTTTTTAGCTGAGCCATCCTGCTACCTCTTGGCAGCTTAGCGGCAACTCAGCTCGCGTTGGGTATCCAACTGCTGTTGCTGAGAGCTCAGCTCACACTCTAGAGCGAGCTCTTAACCAACCGAGCCACTCAGCCGGCCCCTGATTCAGAGTTTTAAAATAAGTTTAGTAATTCCTTTCTTCACTTGGGTGGGGGTGGAGGGCTGTTGTAGAGCTTAATTAATTTGTAATTTGTAGTAAGCTTTGAAGAATAAAAGAACTTCATAGAAATAATAAACATTGCTATAACTATGACTTCTATGTTTGTAAGCAAGCTGTTAACACAGAAATGTGTTTACACATCAGAAATAAAGTGAAGACTTGGCCATGTTTCAATTGATTTAATAAACGTAGATAACTGAAAGACATATTTTATTACATAAAGTGGACTTTTTTTTTCCCCTGGAGGAGGAGGTACTCTTGAAAAAAACAGTTTCCTGTCTGTGGTATTCACATGAACTGAATGATTGTTAAATCGTCACTTTTATTTTGTAGATACAACTTCTACAAGGGTAGCAAGTGATTTTGGTTTGTTTGTTTTTGTTTTTTAAATAAAATCGGCATGTCTTCTGAAAATACTAAGTGTTGTTAAGGATTAGGGTTGCCAGACAAAACACGGTAGGGTCAGATAAATGTTAATTGCAGATAAACAAGGAATAAAGTTTTAGTGTACGCATGTCCTATGCCGTGTAGTAGAGAAATAAATTATAGTATATTCCTATAATAGAATACTATTTGGCAATGATAATAAATGAACTGCAACTATATGCAACCACAAGGATGAACTTCAGAAACATAATATTGAAGGAAGCCACCAGTCACAAAGAGTGCATACTGTATCATCCCATTTATATGAAGTTTAAGAAGAGACAAAGCTTAGCTATGGGCTTAGGTCAGCCTAGAAGTTACTATTGGAAGGTTGTGACTGGAAGTGGGCAGGAAGGGGTCTTGGGAGTGCTGGTTTTGCTGTGTGTTATGATCTGGGTATTAATTACATGGGTGTCTGCATTTTATGAAAAGACATTGAGGTATTATACTTATGGTTTATGCACTTTTATTTATGCATGATATATCTAAATGTAGTTTACAAGAAAAGAGAAAAATAGCATGCTTTAACAAATTTTTTAAATTTAGAAACTTTCAAGAGAGAAATTTGAGAAAATGAAAAACTTGACAAATATTCATATATTGTGTATTTATTACTATGTATGTCTATTTAGTCTATGAAATTAAGATATTTATATAACTTAAGGTGATACTTAGTATCATATTATTTGTTCCTAAACAAATACTTTGAATATACAAAAAATAAGAATTTGGCTTTAGTTATAAGTTCATATACTGAGTAGTTTTTTTGCCAATCAGTGGAGACTGCATAAAACAGTGATTATGAGATTTAATCACAAATATTTAGTGAATTCTATTTTTTAAATTACTTGGTTAAGAATAATATAAATGGATTGACTGATTTATTCAAAACAAATAGCTATTTAAAAAGGAGAGAATATCAATATTTATTTAAAACTGAAAGTTTCCCAAATAACATAATGACTTCGACTGATGACAAGGTAAAGCTGTGCACAGTGCTGTGGGGTACAAATGTCATTGTGAATGACCAAGTTTTGTCATATGAATAATGTCAAGTATGTGGTAGCCGTCTACTACCCTGAACGATAAACACAGACAACTGACTGGTGATTTTTTAAATTGACTTGACCAGTAAATATACCAAAGGAAAAAAAAAATCCACCAAATAAAATATCCATAAAATAAATATATGCAAATATATATATCAACATTGAAAGACTTAATGCTCTATTTGTTGAAAAATATATGAAATGAATACAGGAAAACATTTCCAAATGAAGAATGTTTTATCCTGGTAACAATAAAATTAGTAATGCAGTGTTGTCTTTAATTGATATTTGGATTTATTGACTATAATGCATATATGCAAGGTGTGAGATACAGTTAAGTGGTTGGTTTTAAAAACAACTACCCTAGACCTCATACATTAAAGTGTACGCTCACTTTGGAAGATGACACTCCCTTACGTGTCTGTAGTCCTATTGCCTGCTGAGATGTTTGTGCTGATTTGTAATCACTGACTTGTCCACCTCTCTTTGGTATACCAGTGGAGTTCACCACATCATTGTTTAGCTCTTGGGCCCTTTTCCAGGTCTATGGTTTTATGAGTCTGACTTCCTGACATGCCTTTATCTGAAGGTGACGCTAATTGTTACCATTTCTAAATGAGGAATATTTATGAAAGATCAAAAAATGTTCCATGATGGCCCAAATCAAATGGCTGCACTTCTGGGAAGAAGTCAGGTAGAGTGTAGTCATTAAATATGCACCTGGGCTACAAAATTAGACAGACCTGTCCGTGAACCTCAGCTAAGATGCTAACCAGCTATCTTGGCAGTTTACTTAACCTCTCTAGGCCTCATTTTCTTCATCCATAGAATGGGGACTATAACATCTTGTGCTTCATTGGGATCGTCAGGTACAATACAGACACTCTGGGTCCAGCGGAGGGTATATGTTACAAAACTGCGTTGGGAAAATAGAACATAAATGTGCTGGCACCAAGATCTAAACACATTCACTCAGTGTGGAAAGCCAACGTCTTGCTTTCATTCACTTACATGTGGTCAGCTGGAGCTAGGACTGAAAGCCTTGCCTTTTGGGGTTGAATTCCATGAAATAAGAATAAGACTGAAGTGGCACCTTATCTGTCATGGGCAGGACTGTGTATGAGTGGGTGACCTTGTCTATGGTCTTTCAGGTTTGTCTCATTTCTGATCATTTCAAGACCTGCCTTTAGGATGAGCCTCTATGTAGGACCATGACTATATGTCTGTGTTAATAGTAAACAGCATGAGGACAGGAAATTCATAGTTGGTGACTTTGTGTTTGTGCTGGTAGCAGAGCTGCAGTGGTGCGTAAAACAGGAGCAGTGGTTTAGTGGAGGATATTTCATCCCACACCTGTGTCCGGGACGCTGACTGTACAGTGAGTTCTAGCCTTCTCAGAAATGAAGCAGGAGCCTGTTGCTTAAAACTGGTGATTCCGCAGTGACTGTAGAGAAAGGGTTCCTTTTAAATGTCCGATCATTTAACGGACCCCAGATGCTTGTGGCTTGTACTTTCAGTGTTGCTTGAGAAGATACAAAATGACACAAAGATACAGTAAATGTAGTGACATTTTTATGAATGTGTAATTTTATCTGTAATAAGCGTTGAGAAAACAATCACAGCACAGCATCTGTTTTGTCCATAGATGACCCTCCCTGCACCTGTGGCATTTAGGTGACTTGCATTCCTCGGGGGTCCCTTCAGGAGTCTCCCTTGTTGGCAGCACAGCTTTAAACTCCCTCTGGGAAGCAACAACTTTTGATAGATAGGTCCTTATTTAGGTCCAGGAATAACTGAAGTGAAGAACAACAGAGAAAGTGACGGGGGTAGCTCCTAGAAGAGGCTCTCTTGTAAGCCTAGGGAGCCAGACTCTCCTTAGGGTCTTTCTGACTGCCCCCAGGGAGCAGTAGTGGGGTTCACCCCACCTCTGGGATGTGTTTACAGGAGACCAAAAGAGAGAAGTAAATTTCTCTGACTCAGGAAAGCAAGAAAGCCTCTTGAGTCACAACTCTGACTCAACTCTATGTGACAATTGGCATTTCCAAATCAAGGCTTAACTTCCTCTTTTAAAAAAGCTGAATTAAATTAGAGGGGTTTTTTTTTCTCCCCTAAGAACCATTGGGAGTGTTCTTGATTTGCATTACTGTGACCAAAGGGCACATTTTCGGTGTTTTTTTCTAAAATAGGTTAACAATTGTTTGGAAGGTATCCAATCTGCCTTTGAGAAGACAGAAAGCTTCTTTAAATTTGTAAAATTTTTTCAGGCTAGCCAATGCCCTCCCTACCTTTCCACTACAAGCTCCAGGCACTCATTACCTGAACAAAGGACGTCCACTTCAAAGAGACAAGCAAATTGCCTCTCTACTACAGGTATATATCAGTCAGGATTGGCTTCATCATGCCACAGTAACAAACATCTCTAAAATGTTAGTGTCCTAGATCATAAAGGCTTGTTTGCCACCTGTATTACATGTTCAGCTCACTACATGTTCAGCGCAGACAGACCAAGGGGCCATACTCATGGCATTCTCTCAGAGACCCAGGAGAGCAAAGCAGCTGCCATCTTGAATTTAGGTCACTGTGCCACAGGGACTAGAGAGCTCTGAGTCCTGTATCAACAGTTCAGTGTTTTGTCCTAGAGGTGGCACATGTCATTTCTGTTCTCTATTCATTGACCAAAACTAGTCACATGGCCCCACCCAGCCACTTGGGAGCCAGGAAGTGCAATTCCCCTCTGAGGCTGGGAGAGCTGCCTGCTTTGGTGAACAGCGCCAATGGTACTCACAATATTTGGAATAAATATCGCAACTAATTTCACTTCCTTTCTCAAAAAAGAGCTCATGGATCTTTTTTTAAACTTCCAGTTGGGTTCTCTTTTCTTTTTCTTTTTGAGGAATTAGAGATTAAAAAATAGGACCTGTCACATAGCATCAAGAATGTATTTTATTGTAAATCTGCTGTTCTCTTCAACTTTATTTTCCTTGCATTACTTTTCCCACTCCTGAGACTTTTGACCTGTTATGTTCCCTTCTAGCTTTCACAATACTCTGAGAAACCTTAGACTGGAACTTAATAGTGCTCCTGACCAACACTGGGAAAAAGCGTTTCGCTTGGTTCCCTTTCTGGGTCTTCTTGTCTTGTGTCACACTTTTTTTTCCCTTCCCAAATATTCCTGAGAGAGCCTCATGTTCTTCCATTTCTCCCTGTCCTGAACTTTCCATTCCAGAATCTCTTAAGCTATGTAAAGGGAATTGTGCTGTGAAAATCACAGCTTTGGTTTGAGTCAAATTCTCTCTTCCAGTAAAAAAAAAAGGAAGGTTTCTTGAAAGAAGGAACTTTGTTGCAAGATGGCTCTAGCTGCTTCTTATATTTGTTCAGATTTAATGTCCACGTTGTGTAGTTTTAGTAACCATTGTGATGGTTCAGGCTAAAGCTGCAGTAATGTGAGTTATGTACTCAGGTATTAGAAACAGTAGCTTCTCAGAAGAAGTATAAAAAACTAGCTTTTTCCAAGTGAAAATGTTATGTATTATTATTATTTTTTTAAACAGAGACATTCCTTATAATCAGGCCCTTTAAAAATTTTGGTGTATATTTAACAGATGTAAACTTTCCCACAATGAGATAGTTCACTCCGAGGTAAAACAGATAGATATGTTTATCCAAACATGGGTATAGTCTTACTTTTAAGCCCTTCCCTTTGAGTCTTCTATAGAGATACATACAGCTATAGAAATGTCTTTGCAACAGGAAAATGCAATGGAAAATAAACCAGACCATGCGTGCATTGAAAGCAAGTGATGTGATATATTGTAGGGCAGGCAGTTTTAAATACCTCTGTTAGGTCAGGCTAATTTTCTAGTCTAAGATCAGAATGCAAACATGGCTAAGCCAATGTATGTGGATTCTATATAAAACATATGTGAATAACATTAGTTTTGGAGACATTATGGGCAGGCCTTTTCTTGTAAATATAATTATCTGGGATTATGGTTCAATTCCTGGCATTGCTAGTGAGGTTTAGGAGCTTTCCAGGGAATGAAAAATTTTGCTCTCTGTATGTCATAGCTCCATTTGATGGAGAATGACAGTACATGAAGTGAGCAGGATTTTTTCCCCCTGCCAGGTGCGAGATGCTCTTGTAACAATATCGGCTCAGAGGCTCCTTTACAGAGAAGAAAAAGTGATTTAAAAAAAAAAAATTCAAGTGTGACAAAAATTTGAACAGAATAGGCCTTTTACAAATAAGTTTGTTTCTGTTCCACAAGGTGGCGGTAAATACATTCCTAAGTAGCCATCCGCTTGTGAAAAGAATGAAGCCACTAAATGGCAAAGTATTATTTAATGTGTACGCTGTAGGAATTGATGCTATTGAAAGTAGAGTAAACACATTTAAAGCCTGGGTGAGTGTTGTTCATGAGAATCTCCCTCTGCAAACTTTTTTCTTTAACTGTCGGGAAGGAAATAAAAGCAAAAGCATAGAAACACAGTTTGACTTCTTACCATGAGATTCTGCTCTCTACCAGAAATGGGATCGCCAGCTGGAGCCACAGAACTTGCTTTCTCTTTATACGGTCTTAAGGTTTGATTGAAGTGAGATGATAACCAAGTCATCTGCTGACTTTCAAGGCTAAAGGTACAGTCTATACCTGAATGATGAACTGGACAAAAAGAAATTTAAAAGTATTGCATTTAGAGCAAGTGGGTCATAGAATGACCTAATTCATGACACTAGCATTAATTTGTTTCGATTTTTTTCTTAGATAAATTGATCCATAATTCAGAAGCAGCAGATTAAGATAGTTAAATAGGAACTTCTAAAAATGTCAATCTTTTAGCCTGGATAAGTAGAATCAGAGTGATGACTTCATTGTCATGTCTTCTGATTCCATTAATGCTGGAATAAGAGGAATGTGCAAGATTTAGGTTAGTTACAGGAAGTTTCTAAACAAAGTGCCTTTTCTGCAGGTTTGACCAAATTGGATGAATTCGTATGAATTATTCAGGACCTCATCCTATATCTGGATCCACATCTCTCCCCTGAAGGGGAGGATTAGGCACCTGGAAGCACAGGTTGGCCGCTCAGCACAAGTGTCAACAAATATTGATTGAGCAACTGCTGTTCAGTTCAGGCCCTGAAGCTCAAGGATGAGAAAGCACATTACCTGCCCTCAAGGAAAAGAAGTCTGTTCTTCTCCATCTCTTTGCAAAAATTAGTTAGTAGCGTTGTTTATGACCTTTGTTTCCATATAAAACTTGAAAGCACGTTGATGAAGAATTGATCTGAAGTTTCTGTTGGGTTCCTGAATAGGCACTTAGCTCTATAGCTGGTGCCTCACTAGGTCTTTCTCATGACCATTGCTTAGTGAGTGAAATAAGAGCGCCATCAATTTTCCTTGGCAAGGGCTACAGAATAACTTTGTGTTCCTCTGATCGTAGAATGATCCATAGCTAGTAAATAGCACTTTTCAGGACAAAGTGAAGAAATAAAGTCTAATACTTAATGTAAATATTGCGTTCTCTGAGGACTTTCCCTCTAGTGAGTTCAGCCTGCTGCTTATGATGACCATCTCAAGGCGTAAAACATGGAGAGGCATTATTGTCACCATTTTACAGATGAAGAGACTGAGGCAATGATTAATTAAGAGATTCATCCATTCTTATACCATCTGTCAGGGACAGAGTTGATAATGGGGTACTGTATCCTGTTGGCATCTGACTCTATGTCGTATCTCCTGCACAGGGCCTCTGTTTGACTAGATAATGCTTTTTTGCATATTAGGGGAAGGCGCATCCGTTGGGTAGATGCAGCCCCATGGGTCCTGACTTGGTGAAAGGAGCGTGGGCTGAATTCCAGTTCCCTCTCACCTCCTCGGTTGGGTGCCCTTGTGCAGAACACAATTTGCACAACTTTGTGTCATCCCTACCTCGTCACTGCTTCAGACTTTGGAATTAGACTTTTAAATGATTTGGTGAGAAAATTGAGCATTGGGAAATCCAGGAATACTCATATGGCAGATGTGTACATGAGTGTTTGTTCAGTGAATGGATTAAATCAGGCAGCCCATCCATGGGCTGGGTCACCCTGTACCATTGCATCACCATGGCCATGGAGCTCCCTATAAGGGCATGTTTGGAGCAGAGGTAGGGGTCAGGTGATAGTCACAGTTCTCAGTCGAGTGCCTCTTCTTCCTAAGAGTGTTATATTCCATTGGAAATACTTGTTTTCAACCCTTGTGAATAAGGGGAATTTGAGGACTAAAACCACTAAGACCACTTGTCATTTCTTTGGAGCTTGATCACATGCCTATAAGGAGGTGGGCACCCTACATAGGGGCCTGAGAAGAGAAAAACCGCCAACGGCTCTCTCTCCTCCATGCTCCTGGGAGTCTTGGGCGAGAAGGTTGTCTGAGGGCTGTCTGAGGGTTCTATTAGACTGAGATTTATAAATAGACTTGGTTCTACTGATTGGGAACCCTCAGGGCAGTAGGGCTGGGGCATGCTTCTTCCCTTCCATCAGGGAGTCAGAGAGATAACACAGTAGCGTAAGAGAAAATGAATTCTTGTGTTCAAGGGCTTGAAAAGCACCCTGTCAACACTATCTCAGATGGAATGGAGAGCATCAAGCCTGAAGGGTTCCTTATTTTAGAGTTATAATCAGTGGAAAACTTGAAGAAGGAATAGTGTCTTTTCCTCCTCCTGCATCTCCTATCCCACCAGCCTTGTTAGGCTAGGCATGTCAGAGTTAGTTCTTGATTAATACCTAGAGGTTACTGATAATGGCCAGCTTGGTCTACACAGGGTGTGAGCTTGGGGTATTAGACACATCTCAGAGAACTCCTCTTTATAAATGGCAGAATCAGGCTATCTTGTATATTACCAGTTTTCACAATGCAACTATGAAAAAATATATTATCAGTTTTCACAATGCAACCATTAAAAAAAGACCCTATTTCCTCCTCTCTCAATAGAGTCTTGCAGCCATCACAAATTGCTTTTCCTTTCATGTCCCAAATCTCTCAATTGTTGTCTTTCTTGGGCTTATATCTAGACTTTAAGTCCTCAAACAAACATGATTTGTCTATTGTTTTAATGTCCATATTTTGAATGAACATTGTTTTCATTGGCTGCTTTGATTTAACTTCTTGCTGGTTGAAGTATTAATCTTTTCTGAGGGGAGGTGAGTGAACAGGTGGGAATGTGCTCACGAAGGGTTTCTCTGAGTTAAAAAAACTCTACACCAGCAGCCGAGCAGCAAGATGACCTGCTCTGCCCTGGCTTCTGAATCCTGACACAGAAGTTTTACTGCATGTACGATTTACCCACTGGTCAATAAATTCCTACAGCTATAAAGATTTTATAGTTGTCCTGTGACAATATGATGCTAGACCTTGAGAAAACTCTAGGCATACCAGAATATCTTCAGATGAGGAGGTTTACTCTGGGGTACCCCCCCACCCCCAGAAGATAAAGACCCACTGAGAGGGGTATCAACTGTGGAATGTGTTACTCAAATCTGAACTTTGCATTGTGAAAAATAGAAAGATGCACGTTGTATGTATATATGTATGTATTTTATCCTCAATTGGAATACTATTTCTAAGCATCATTTTGGCTCCTTTAGTAGCCATGCTGGGAAAGACCCCTTACCCGCTGGCTTCTTAAACCTTCTACTTTGCACCAGCTCCTCAGAAATTAGCACTTGAACCACAGTCAGCTGACATAATGATCTATTAGGCTGATTGTTGCCCACATAAAAGCAACACCAAGTTGTATACAGTAATATCTTGGTTTGTGAGCATAATTTGTTCTGGAAACAAACTACTCGTATTGCAAGACATCGTTCATTTACCATGCTAAAATGTATTAGAAATATTTGCTTATCTTGGGGAACACTTGCAAACCACGTTACTCGCAATCCAAGGTTTTACTGTATTTGTTTTGTTAGAAACTTTGATTATTTTCTGACTGAACCTTTATAAACTTGGGAGGTTTTTACCTGTTTTTTGCTCTGAATTAAAAACAAACAAACTTTGTAATCCCAGTTTTTAGCACACCATTAGGCCCTAGAAAGGGCCTAATAACTGCAGAATGAATAAACAAATGAATGAATGGACTGACCACTAGTGCTTTCAGGTACACTAAGCATTTTATTGTACGGGGTCTGCTGCATTGCTGTCAAGTCACTGATTTGGAGAAACCACTGAGCCACAATAAGTTTCCAGTGGTCAGGGGGCATGTCCAAGGTCATCTCTTTCTTTGTTTACCTATCCAAAGGCTTACAAATCATAGACCATGTGCACTGAAGTGTTCTCCTCTTGTCTCATGAAACCGAGGGGTAAAAGATGTACAGAGAGGTGTGCATGGTTTAGCACTTTTTTGTTAGACCCACTTCCTGGTTCTTTTTGGATTAGTTCTGCTTTCTCTCAGGCCTGCATGTGTGGGCCAGTACAGTGTGGTTACCTGCCCACAGTCCCCTAAACTTGACTGAGTATTTATGTAAAGATAAATGGTCTTTCCTTATGAGCTACCAAACTCATAGGGTAACAAGATCATATTTCTGCCCCAAATTGTGGATCTAGCCTCAATAATTTATAGTCACATCACTAATGTTGAATTGGGGTGTTAAGCCCTGTGGTGACACTCATATTAGTGGCATTCCTCCTCAGGGACCCTGTTTGTGCTGTCCTATTCCTGACTTGTGTATTCTTTCATCACTAATTATATACTAATAACTTCTGTTTGTTCTCTGCTTTGAAAAAACATAGTTATTATAAAGGTTATTACATGCATAATTTGAAACGTGCAAATCACAAGGATTGTGTGATTTATTCATTTATTATTCTGAATGCCTGGTACAGTGCCTTGAGGACAGGAGGCAATCAATATGTGTGTGAGTGAATGAGAGAAAAATAGCACCTTATATTCAGTTTTTGAAAAACATGTCAAAGCTGTGAGAAGTTTTTAATGTACAAAAACATATGCTAAAAAAATGTTTACAAGTAGACACTTCGGTCAATGTTGCTCAAGCAGTAGTACATTCTAATCAGAAGTGTCTGGATGCTGATGGTAACCACTTTGAGCACCTCTTGTAATTGCAGAAGTCAAATATGACTTGTATTCATCTTTTGTTATCAGTATATATTGAGCATTACAATTTTAATACAGTTTTCCTTTCTTAAAATGTGTATACATTTTTTGGGCACCCTCTATATATGATTTATTGCTAGGCACAATTTTTAATCCTTTACCTATATGGGCACATTTAGTTCTCATAAAAGTCCATAGCGGTACTTTTTATTGTCATCCCCCCTGTATAGATGGGGAAACTTGACACATGTGAAGGCTGAGTGAGCTGTCTGTCCATGCCAGTGAGGGGATTGTGCCTTTAGCCACGATCCCACGCTGACTTTCAAGTTATGATACTGGCAATATTTTTGGGAGCGCAAGAGAAGAAGCATACATAAAGTGCAATTAAAAAAAAAAAGGCTCTTAGCTCCAAGTCTATTCCAGACTTGAAGCAAATGTTTGGGATTTAGTTTAGGAGTTAGGGAGGTTAAGTGGAATCCATCAAACACACCAAAGTACTGAAATCTTATCTCTGCTGATTTCTTATCTCATATTTCGTGTTGCACATAAAATACCTATGGACTTCTTTGTCCTCAGAAACTCACACAAAGGGCACTTGATTTAATGACGTCAAGTGATCAATCTTTGTACAGTTGTCTTATCATAAGTGTTATGAAACTATTTTTATTGTGTTTCCTTTTGAGCAGCGATTAAGAGTCCCACATCCACAGCTAATTCCCATTTCTATGCAACTCCCTTAGCATATGGTGGGCGTTCGTGTCTAGACAGCGAGCACACAATGTTGCACATGAAACGAAACTCGAAGATGACGGATCATGAATCTGCATCATGGATTCATTTCCACAGGCACTTTCCTAGTGTTGTCTTTCTTTTTTATTTATAATTTTCAATTATGCTTATTAATTCTGAAAGTCATACACAATTGTGCAAAACAAAACAATGTAAAGATACATAAAGAAAAAAGTTAATCACTTCCCTAACACACGCACACACAGATACTCTTCTCCTTCCTGGAATAAGCAATAGTAAGAGTAGCCAGGTATTGGTCCTTTTATACTACTTTTGCTGTATCCTAGTGAAAACACATAGAAATAGAGATGCATATATTATTCACATTAGTGTGCTTTTTTTTTTTTTACAACTTAATGAACTTTATTTTTTAGAGCACTTTTAGGTTCTGGTTCACAGCAAAATTGAATGGAAGGTACAGAGAGATTCCCCATATACCCCCTGCCCCCACACATGCACAACCTCCCCCCCCCCATTATCAATATCCCCACCAGAGTGAGACATTTGTTACTCTTTTTTTTTTTTTTTTAAGATTTTATTGGGGAGTTGGGGGAGGGGAACAGTGTTGGGGAATTGGGGAGGGGACCAGCCAAGTTGTTGTTCTTCAATCTTCGTTGTGTAGGGCGCCAGTTGCCATCTGGCTTCCCATCGGCAGCTCGTGGCCTCCAAGCTCAAGGTGCTGTGTTTAATCTTAGTTGAGGGTAGGCACAGCCACCATCCCATGCGGGAGTCGAACCAGCAGCCTTGTTGTCAATCGCACACACTCTATCCTCTGAGCCATCCAGGTGGCAGCTCAGCTCAAGGTGCCGAGTTCAATCTTTAGCTGCAGGTGGGCATAGCCCACCACTGAACAGGCAATCTTGTTGTTACACCAGCTGAGCCATCCTGCCACCTTTTGGCAGCTCAGCGACAGCTAGGATGGAGCTTTCACTGGCCCATGTGAGAATCAAACCGGCGGCCCTGTTGCTCAGAGCACGGGCTGTAAGCCAACTCTTAAACCAGCTGAGCCACTCAGCCGGCTCACATTTGTTACTCTTGATGAACCTAAATACAATGTATTTTTAAATATAACAATGTGTGAAATGGCCATTTGGCCATTTTAACCTGTAAAACTGGTGTTTTCATATAATTCATCATAATAGAAGATCCATTGATATATTTTAAAGATAATTTTAAATCAATGCATAGATGTACAAAATTCCATCATGGTTATTTAACCATTTTCCTATGGACAGTCAGGTTGTTTCCAGTTTTTGGAAGTACAGCAATGCTGCAATCAGCACCCTTAACCATACCTCTTTATAAAAAACAATAGCTCATGGCTATATCCCAATTTCTTAGAACATCACTTGGCATAACTTGGTCCTCAATAAACATTTGTTGAATGTCTAAATGAGTGGAGGGGCTTTGATGCTGTCATGCCAACTGTGTGAATCTCATGCCGCTCATCTGATTTACTAACTTGCTATTGGATAGGACCATGGGCTCTCCAAGGCTCATCTCATTCTTTCTACACCTCTTTGCCCTCCTCTCCCCCCCTGCCCCCGCCATTCACTTCTATCTATGGCAGCCAGAAAGTGTTTCTTATCATCCTTAGCTTCTTATTTATTTGGCTTTGTTCAGGTATAATTCACACACCATACAATGCATCCATTTAAACTGAATGAGTCAATGGGATTTTAGGATATTTACTCATATGCACAACCATCAGCACAATTTTAGAACATTTTCATCACTTCAAAAAGAAATCTCATCGCCTTTAGCTGTCACCATCTCATCCCTCCCCTCCCTGCCACCCAGCCCTAAGAAACCACTAATCTACTTTCTGTCTTTCTTTTGTCTCTGTAGATTTCCCATTCTGAACATCTTATATGAATAAATCATATAATATGTGGTGTTTTGTGACTGGTTTCACTTAGCATAATGTTGTCCAGGTTCACTTATGCTTTAGTATGTTTCAAGACTTCATTCCTATCTATGGCCAAATAATATTCCATTGTATAAATATACCTCATTTTGTTTATCCATTGATCAGGTGATGGACATTTGAGTTGTTTCCACTATTGGTTATTATGAATAATATTGCTATAAACATTTGTGTACACATTTTTGTGTAGATGCATGTTTTTTTTTCTTTTAGGTATATACTTGGGAGTGGAATTGCTGAGTCACATGGTAATGTTTAAATTTTAGAGGAACTTCCAGACTATTTTCCAAACATCAGTTGACATTCTCACCACAGTGTATGAGGATTCTAATTTCTCCATCTCCTTGCCAACATTTGTTGTTATCTGACTTTTTGATTGCAGCCATCCTGAAGGTGTGAAGTGATATTTAATTATGATTTTGATGTGCATGTCCCTCAGGACTAATTGATGTTGAGCATCTTTTCATATGCTTATTGGTCATTTATATATCTTCCTTGGAAAAAATGTGAATTGCCCCTATTTCCATTGGGTTATTTGCCTTTTTATTATTGAATTGTAAGCGTTTATTACATATTCTGGATACTAGTCCCTGATCAGATAGATACAGCTTTTTTTTTTTTCTTTTTTTAACTGAAGTTTTCCACGTGGCTTTCCTCACTTTCTTCATTGAACACTGTTTGCTCTTCAGTGATGTGCCCACAAGGGACACAGGGAACCAGGAGGAAAGAGCCCCTGAGTATGAATGTCTTCAGCTGGCATTTGAGAAAGTGTTGTACCCATCTCCTCCCCCTGATAGGTCTCATACCAATAGAGTCAGAACTGGTCTTTTTCAAAATTACTTCATTGCAGAGCGTTGCCTAATGGATAGTGGATTAATGTCCAAACCTCTTAGCTAATTAGTGTGGAACACAAATCACCCTTATGTAATAAAGCTTGACGATAAAATGGGAAGTCAAAGTGAATGTTTCAAATGGGTGAACCTTTGAGACAGCTGGACAGGCTGTTTTGTGCTTTCTCTCATACAGTGCTGATAATGTCCATGTTATGAGTACTACTTTCCATTTTGCACAGTCAATTACTTCATGGAAAAATCCAAGGATACTTTATATATTAAGGCTATTTTCTGGATCTCTAAATGGAGAATTAATCTTGAACAATTGAATGTCATTCCAGAATGACATTTTTGTGGATTTTTTTGATGGGAAAAGTCTGAGTTAGTTTTAGCCAGGAGACAAGACCAATGGGACTGATTAATGAAGTAATTGTTAAGTTGCAAAGAGAGGAAATAATAATCACTACCCAAAAACCTCTCTCAATATTTTCTTGATATCCCCTCAATAGACATGTTATATCTGAATTGGTATCTGAAGCTATTACTCCAGGGACATTCCTTTGGATAGATGCCTGACATTTGTCCTTTTACATAGCTGTCTTTCATTACAAGACCATATTGTGTAATGGTAATTGGTAAATGATAAATTTGGTTGTAATCAGCAGTTGTTTAGAAACTGAGATATTCAGTCTGTGGCAATATAAATATTTGTGTTTAATTTGTTTATCTTGGTGATTTTAAAACCATCTACCCTAAGATTGATGCACAAGAAAGTTTTTTTTAAAAAACTTGGAATATAAATGACATATAACATTGTGCAAATTTAAGGTGTCCAATGTGGTGATTTGATACATTTATATATGATTACCACAGTAGTATCAGCTAACACCGCTATCATGTCACTAATTTTTTTTGTGTGTGTGTGTGGTGAAAATACTTAAGATTTAGTCTCTTAGCAATTTGAAGTTCATAATATATATCATCGACTATAGTCACTGTGCTGTACATTTGATTTCCAGAACTTATTTATCTGCTCATTGCAAATTTGTAGCCTTGAACAACATGTCCCCAATTGCTCACTCCCTAGCCCCTGGTAACTACCATTCCACTCTCTGTTTTTATGAGTTCAGCTTTTTTAGATTCCACATCTAAGTGATAACATACAACATTTCTCTTTCCGTGTCTGACTTATCCCACTTAGCATAATGCCCGAAAAAGATTTTTTTTTTTTTTTTTTTTTTTTTTTTTTTTTAGGGCAGTGTCACTGGCCCTCACATGTGGGATCCGAACTGGGGCCGCCAGCACACAACCACCGCGCCACTCAGCCGGCCCCGCAAGAGATTCTTAATTATTATTGAAGAACAAAAACACTGTGAAACTGAATTGCCAAATTAGAGTTGCCTGGCCATATGAGGGTGGTGTTGACTATAAGAACAGAAGTCTTAGGGGAGTAGAACTCAAAGTCACAAACAAGACTTCCCAGGGTGGTGGCGATGGGACATTTCACCTTCCTGACTCTTCTGTGCAGGCCACAGTACATTGCTTAGGCTCCCACTGGCATTTTTACTGTGGCTGGGAAAGAACATAGATGTGGGAGTGAGATGTGGCTGGTACTGCTAAGTCCATCCCTCACCAACTGAATGATGTAGGACACGTTACTTGGTATCTCTGAGACCCTATAGAGATGAGAACTCAACTCATCTCATAGGTTCATTGCAAGGAGTAAATGAGACTACATCTGTAAAAGGCCCACTCCAGTAACTCGCCCAAGGCAGGTGCTCACCACATGCTACTTTCCTCTCCTTCCCTTTTTGTTTTCTGTCCCCTTTCCTTCTACCCAACTGTTCCTCCACAATGTTGGCCAACTCAGCACTTGAGTTTTTGAGAGACTCTACTTGATTGATGGGGGATGAGGGGTGGGAGGAGATAATGTCCTAATGCCCATGCTCAGATCTACATGCCAAGTATAACGCCCTTCTAGTTATCACTGGCCTTTTGGCCAAATTGACTGCAATGCCCACCTCCTCTTTTCCTTGCATATATTCCTCCCAGTTATTTTTTAGATTGAGATATAATTGACATATAATATTATGTTAGTTTCAGGTATATAACATAATTATTTGATATTTGATATATGTATATATTGTGAAATGATCACCACAATAAGTTTAGTTAACATCCATTACTTCACATAGTTACACATTTTCTTTTTCTTGTGATGAGAGCTTTTAAGACCTACTCTCTTAAGCAAGTTTCAATATACAATATGGTATTGTTAACTAGAGACACCTCCTAGTTATTCTTGACCTTGGTTGTGAATTCCATCTGTCTTCTGCTCACCTTGCAGGTATGTCACTTAAGCGGCAACATAGGAAAAGACAATCAACCTGGTAAAAACATTGGCAATTTATAGATGAGTGAATCACCATGATTAAAAGAGTTATGAAAAGGTGCTCAAACCCACTGGGAATTAGGAAAATACAGATTAAAGTAACAATGAAATACCATTGGCAAAAATTTAAAACACAGCAATACCTATGCAAGGTGAATTAACACCATGTTTAGGGAAACAATCAGGCAAACTCTAGTGAATTTAGCTATTAAAATGATCTATTAAAATTAACAAATGCATCTGCTTTTCAACCTGGTGGTCCACTCCTGTGCCTGTATTCCTTAGAAATTAAAGCATCAATATGAAATACTGTTTACAAGGGAATTATTGAAGCATTGTTAGTAAAGGAAAAAGCAGAAAAAAAGTGAACAGAAACCAGTTGGAAACAAAGATCTGTAGGGCAAAAGCCGGTAAAATAATTGGTATCACCTCACCAAGGTATATTTTTAAGTTTTAAAAGTACTGAATTTGAACTAAAATAGTTGACAAAGTATTATAGAATAAGAAAATGAAGAATGCAGAGAAATCTGTATAAAATGATCCAATTTGTAAAGTAAACAAGGACCAACAAAATTCCAAGTGTGTGTGTGTGTGTGTGTGTGTGTGTGTGTGTGTGTGTATGTATGATGATATGAGCATTGAGAAAAATAAGGATAATAGTAGTTTTAGGTTATTATCATGGGATACTGAAGAATGGTGGGGACAGGGAAAATGAGGGCAAGTGAAAAAGAAAAAAAATGATTGCACTAAGCAGATCTCCATCAAATATGATGATTCTGTTTATATAAAATTAATATATGCATATGTGTATAAAGAAATAGGAATAAGGACTTAGAACGATCTACTGACTTGTATAGACAGTTGCTATATAGTAAAAAAAATGTCAAAGTCATGGAAATATATTATTTTTCTTTGTAAAATAAGAGCTATCTAATCCATTGTTAATGAACCCCTTCTCTACCCACTCTATATGTGTATATGGTTTTGTATTTGCATGTGCTCAGACACATGTATATGTGCCTAGTGATGTGATAGAAGATGCACATGGATGTTTTAGACGGCTTTTTCTTCATACATCTGGTGGAAATGTGAAAAAAATATTTTAAAAAAAATTTTAAAATTATTTTTGTAATTTTAGAAAATATCTAGTAAAGAATTATTTTGAGGTTATACAATTTTTTCCCCCCCTGTGGAAAAAAAAAAGGCAAGCTAATGGTCATCAAAGTCTGAGAGGCAGTTTATAATTGTTTGAGAAGAATCTGGTTAGTTACCTTTGTGGGCATTCACTCAATACTAAAGAAATTAGTGAGTTAAAAATTAAAATGCTAAGAGAGAATGCATGTATCCAGAGTTCACTTTGGGTCAGACCTGTCCTAGCTCTTGAGAGCTTGAGCCAGAAAAGCCACTCTGGGATAGCTCATTCTAACCTTGACCTCTGTCTCAGAACACTTATCTTTCAAAGGCAGGGCCAGGCAGATAAAGTGCCTAGGCAGGGTTTGTGGTTTTCTTGCCTGGCACACCAGATTCCAAATTGGACCGTTATTGCGGCTTCCATGAAGAGTCCCAGGAGTTCTATAAACTTGAGGTTAAACCCTGGCCAGTACACAGAGACCTGGGAACAACCTTTCCCAAACAATCCTTTAAAAATGCTTTTTGCTTTAGTGGGTGGAGTAGCAGCAGGAGGGAGGGAGGGACACACAGCAGTGTGTGGCTGTGGATATTCCACCACCAAAGTCATGAGGCTGATTAGAGCATTGGACAGAAAATTAATGAAAGATTTTATTTTCCCATGACTTGAGGTTTGTCTGACAGCGTGTGTTGGAATTCCAGACTCTTTTGGCTCACAGTGATTGTTGAAATCCTGCTGATCTTTAAAAAGATATCCTTGGGTTTCAAAGAGGTGGATGCTGAGTAGCTCCCATTATCCTGAGTTTTCTCCACTCAAAACAATGAGCAGGAACTAATAGGCCTCCCCTGCATTCTGTCTCAATGTCCTCTAACATTTTTCTTCCTCCCCAATTCACTGTCACATCACATCACAAGACAATTATAGATGTAGAATAAAAATACGTAAGGCTGCAGTGAAATTTTATCTCACGTGAATATTTCTGTCATGGGAGACTATGAATCTATTAAGAGCTCTGATCCATTAAATAGCCCGAATCCCGAAAATTCATAGACATACTGTTTAAGGATGACAAAGGTGCAAGAGCACTGCACTGAATGAAGAGGACTGGTGACAATTTTTTAATATATATTAGACTACTTGCAGCACTCTTCTTAGATTTGTAGTTAGTGCTTTTTTTTTTTTTTTTTAAACCAAGAGTTCTGTAGAGATACAATAGGAGAGCAGAAATATTTCTGGACATTGCTTCCCAATTTTATTTAGAGAATACCTAGTCTTTAAGAAAGTATAGACTAATTCAGACACATTAAAACACTAGTTAATTTGGACAAATGCATTTTTTGCCTTTAAGCTTACTTTTGGACAACTTCTTCTGAAGTAACTACTAGGCTTGCCAAGACTTTATTTTTTGAGCAGTTTTGGTTCATAGTAAAAGTGAGCAGAAAGTACAGAGATTTCCCCATACTCTCTAAGACAGGCAATTTTGAGATATAACGACACCAGTTTACTTTCTGTGCTGACAATTTTCCTTAATGGTATACACTATAAAATAATTACGTTTTCACGATGAAATATCATAGGATGCCAAATTAATAATAAAATATACTAAAGTGACCCTTAAATTATTTTAATTAAAAAATGTGCATTCTTATGGTAAAAAAATATTAAACAAACCCAATCAGATTATACCCAAATGTTAAGACTTTTATCTACAGTCTTTAAGTCCTTTAATCCCTTTTTCCAGAAGTAACTACTCTTATCTTTTTTCTGTACTCGTATTCTTCTAGAGATCATCTGTGTATGAGTATATAATATTATATATATATACACACATATCATATATGTGTGTGTATATATTATATATCCCTTTTTAAAACAAATGAGAGCCTATGATAAGTACTAGTCTGTATTTTTGTTTTTAAAAAATTAAAAACATAGCTAGAGTTCCATTCTGTGTACACACACACACACACACACACATGCATGCGTGCAATTTGAATGTACCATAATTTATGTAGTTTGCACCCTACTGATGATCATTGAAATCAAAATGGCTTTTAAAGTTTATTTAAAAAATGTTTTGAATTTTTGAAAAAGCAACCAAAGTAAACTAATGCATCCTTAAAATATGATTCTTGTAAGATATTTTTAATACCCAAATGTTTTTTTTTTTTTTTTTTTTTTTTTTTTTTAGCTGAGCCATCCTGCCACCTGTTGGCAGCTCTACGGCAACTCAGCTCGGGCTGGCATCAAACTGCTGTTGCTCAGAGCTCAGCTCGCACTCTTGAGTGAGCTCTTAACCAACTGAGCCACTTGGCCGGCCGGTCCTAAAGTTATTTTTTTTTGTTTTTTTTTGAGGGCAGTGTCCCTGGCCCTCATATGTGGGACTGAACCCGGGCTGCTGGCTTCCTAAGCCAGAGCTTAACCACCGCGCCACTCGGCCAGCCCTCCAAATGTTTTTTTTTTTTTTAAATGCAGTTTTATTTTTATTATTTTAGCATATAAGGATATATCTAAGAGTTCATTCCATGTGTGTTTTATGTGCAACTTAAAAATGTATTTTTTTTTTATAAAGAAGGTTAATTGGTTCAAGAGTTAGATTCACTAGGAAATAGCATTTAAGATTAATTTGTTTTTGAATTCATAGAAATATACCCTTGGACATAACATGGGCTTAAATTGATGCACAGACATAATTACTGATGATAATTCCATAACCTGTACAGAATTGAACAAAGATGCAAAGATGTTAATTTTAAGTTATTGATCTAAAAATATTGATGCTTTCTGAGTTGTGATGAATATATGGAGAACTGAGAACACAGAAATTTCGGAAAAAAGGTTAATATGTTTTCCTTTGAATATTCAGTGTAAGAAGGAATATCCTCCAAAATGAAGCAAGCTGCCAAGAACCAGGGAGGGAGGACTAGGCCAGAGATGTCCCACCTGCCACAGCAATGAGCAGTCAGTCTCATCTTTGAAGTGATTTACACACATTAATCAAGCTTCCAAGCAGCCTTGTAAGGCAGGGAGGTTATAATTACCGTTTTACAAAAGGGAGATGGAGACACAAATAGGTTAAGTACTTTGCCGCAGGCACACTACAATTCTACTGCAAGTTAGACTGCAGGAGACCTTGGCTTCGCCATCCAGCGGACGGCCCCTGCCCTGCAGAGAGACCAGCACTGGACTGAGAAAACCAAGGCCAGGTCTCCACTGGGATGGAAAGCTAGAGAAGTAGGGCCACAGTCAGGTAACTCAATGATTCAAGGTAGACATTCTCATTATAGTTGACCTTTGAACAACATGGGTTTAACATGCATGGGTCCACCTATATGTGGATATTTTTCAATAAATACCTCTATTGTTTTCTATTTGTAGCTTGGAGTCCGTGGATGTGGAGGGCCAATTGTATGCATTGATCTGTGCCATTTTATCTAGAGAATTTTGGTACCTGAGGTGGGTCCTAGAACCAATCCTCCAGGGATACCAAGGGACAACTTAAGTTTTTGGGGAGTCAGAAGTTATATACAGATTTTTGACTGCATGGGGGTGGGTGCCCCTCACCTCCCACATCGCATTGTTCAAGGGTCAACTCTAGTTGCTCAGGGCAGGGACTAAGAATAGCCTTCCATATGGGCATGTACCCAGTAGGCATTCAATGAGAACCTGCTGGTAATCATGATGGATTACCCAGATCAGAAAGGCACTGTTCTCTTCCCCTACCTATTTAGATAATTGTTCAATTTAACTTTTCCAAAGACTTGGCAGAATCCAGATTTCAAACTAAAACAAAGGTTCTCTCTCATCGTACTGGTGGTTAATTTCTTCCAGAATGCTGCTTTAAAATGTAAAGCACAGAGTTGAGAAAATCGAGTGACAAATATAAAATGATATATAGGCTGGAAGCCTGAAAATGAGTAATCAGGCCTATCTTGATACTTGTGCTAATCCTATAGCATTCAGATATAGAATTGTTAATATTGCTGGAATTCTGAAAGTGAAAAAACATGTAAGGGAAAGTGTAAAGAGAAACTTCTTAATAAATCTCACCCATCCATTCATTTGCTGTTGGTTGGGCATAGGGTAAGTTTTAGGAAGGATAACAGAGAGTAAGTTTTTCAGAAACAGTGCTTTACTATAGCTCAAGAATGATGAACAACCCCAGCCAGCTTCCTATGATCTACAATGGGCACTGCAAGTGGGCAAGCTGATAGAAGGATGACGAAGACAGGAACTTGGACACACAGGTGGAAAAGACCTCCATCCACATACTCTTGGGCAACACATCTATATGCGTCTTGGATCATACACACACACACGACACACACACACACACTCACACAAGGTATAAATTTCTCATCTATAAGTATGTATAGGGAAACATATTGTGAGTGCATTTATTCCATTATACTTTTGTGTGTGTGTGTGTGTGTTATTTTTTTCAAATATCTTACCTACTTGAAACTGGAAGCATCATATTCTTTTTATTTTTTTTCACCGTACCCAAGACTTCAAATAGTTTTTTGCTTATCATTTGTTGAATAATATCGAAATATGTGTAAATAGACATGTGCTCTCAGCTCTCCAGAGACGTAAAGCTCTGAAACCCAGTCCAGGATTAGCCTGATCTTTCAGAGCCTGCTACCCAGGAAATAAACCCAGAAGTCACTCTTTGAAACGGCTTTCTCAAAGACCCTTGTACAATTACTCCTGTTCTAGAGATAGGGCCCAAGATAAAGGCTGAAGTTTATAATTTAAATGTCTTCTTTGTCACTGTCACAGTATATTATCCTTATAATAATGAACAATAGTTAACAAAAATGAGGAATGACTGCAGCAGATGATAACAAAACGTAAGTGATTAATAATTTCTTTTGTCCACCTATATTTTGGTGGTGTAGAATTTTAATACATTTCTACAGGCTGTCTGCTTTTTCTTTCTCTGAACTTCCAATCAAGTGAATAACCTCTAGTGTTTATCCAAATTTTCATTTTCTCTTGTAGTATTCTGGTTAAGTTCACAGATCTTGAAAAAGCATTTCAAAAATGCACTCATCTCTAGCTTTTTAAAAATGAAAAAATCAAAACAAAGCCAAACCACAATGTAAAAAAAAATCATTCCTCTTGTATTTGTATATAGATAATTTGGAAAGTTCCTTGAGGAATTAATTCCACTGACATTTATTCATCTTTTGTGTTTTATTTCACGAAAAATCTTGCTGCTTTTGATACTGTCTCTGCATTTGATTGTTTTTCTCTTCTGGTTGGCTTACTTCTTTTGATTTTGGTTTCTAGTTGGCTGCTGGCTGAGGGGCTGATTCACGCCAAATTATTTTGCATTCCGTCCTTGGTCCTGCACCCTTCCTGCTCCAGTGGCGCTCATCCACCTGTGGGTAGATCATTTCCATCTGTCCTCAATATTCTTTGAACAGTGGCTCACTTCAGAGCTATAAATGCCTGGACCCATGAGCTAATCCAGTCTTCTTGGCTGATAGAATCCATGACAGGATCACAAGCCCTAGGGTCATAAACATCATTTGGGCACTAATAAATTTCAAGCTTTGAAAGGAGGTGTTTATGTCTAGCAAGAGATACTGTTTGCAGAGGGAACTTTCTTGGGGCATCTGTAATTTGTTTGGGAGCAGTGACACCTCAATGGTCTGGCAAAAGAATTTCTCTGAGGTCTCAGGTAGAGGGAGGAGGGCGCCATTGAGTAGCAAGAGCCCTGGGACTGCCCTATCCCTGTCTCAGCCCCTCCCATGACACCTCGTCCTTTGTGCAATTATTTTCAGGATCCATCCTTTGTAGCTGGCTCACTCCATCTGTAGAGGAATCGCAAGGCAGGCTTTAATCTTCTGGGGGAAAGGACGTTTATTTCTAATACATTCTTCAACCCTCTTTAGTCTCTACTTTAGTCTCTACTCTCCTACTTATATGATAGAATTTTCACACTGTAATCTTTCAGCCTAAGGTTTTTCTTTTATTGAGCTACAGCATAAAATACATGGAATTTTGTTCTTTGGATGTCTTTAAAAATTGGATAAATTTCTATTTGGTTGGTCTGTATGGTGTGGTCTACCAGACAGGACTGTATTGATCAGTAAGCATTTATGAATGATTTTTAACTCATTCAGGACTCTTTGATGATGATGCAGATACAACGGAAAGAAAAAGCACATTACTTGGCTGGGAAGGAAAGTTGTAGGAAAATGAAAAAAGGAATAAGAGAGCCTGTGGTTGATTGGTGTGCTGTTCACCCCTTTCCTCATGCAGCTTCGAAGGGCTGGCCGGCTGGCAGTGTGGCTGTGTTTTTCCAGGCTGAGAGGACATGAAGGCACATGACCTGGCTTCACCAACTGGGTGCTAGGAGTTCAATTTTGGTGCAACTATGGTTGACTGCTTTACAAGGACAAGACGTTACTAATAGATGCCAATCAGTACTCTGACCATTCCCAGAGAAGGTGGTATGGCTTGGTTAGTAGTGGGTGTTAGTTGGTTGGAGGTGCTTCCTAGCTTTCTCTCTCCATTAGTAACCCTTGCATTCTGATGCACCTGGCTTTCCTCCAGAGGCCTGTGTTAGGGGCATGTTCCAGCACAAATCCATGCTCCTCGGCTGCCATTTTGAAAGTGCAACGAAGTAAATATGGGAATGTGAAATTAGTTCTTGAGAGGATACAACACCTGACTGTCTTATAATGAGTTTCGTGGCCAGAGAGTAAAAAGGGAACAGCAGGTCAGTTAATGTCAGTCCTTTGTGGGGTTTCACCAAAGGGTATGGTGGGTTTACTACTTATATTTTTAAAGGTGAGAGGCTGCGGAGCTATCACCAGCTTGATGTTCTCTACCAGTGAGAAGTAATCAGGTTAAACTATAGATCCTGCTTTCAACTTTTGCCCTAACTCCTAAATGCCCCCACCACTCCTCCATGAAATATGTACCTGACACTCTGATGGATGCATGCTTCTCTATGTGGGTAATGAGTCTGCAGCTGATTAAATCACAGGTTTCCCATATCATTCTTATTTCTGCAGCACAGTTCCTTGAGCTGACAGCTGTACAATAGCACCTTTTGAACTGTTCCTGGTCTCATGCCAGAAAACTTATCTTTTAATGTTTCACACCCACCCCCCAACTCCTAGGGCAAGTAGAGAAAGGAAGGAGTATGTTTTGAAAGAAATTCCAAGCTTTTATTGTGCATTTTCCCGCTTTGTAGTTCATTTTGTCACTGACGAAAAGCATCATGGAAAGAAGCAGGAGAGCAGATTGTTTTAGAATGTTTACATAAAGTCCAAGTTCATCTGTTTTAACATTCTATTGAATGCTTACAGTATACCAGGCATTCTGCTAGGTGCTGGGGATAGCAGGTAGGCAAAATGTTTTGTTATCATTCTTTATGACTTTAGTGACCTAAATTGCATATCATGATTATATACACATTTTAAAAAAGGAAAAAAAAATATCAAAATTGTAATAGTACATACCGGTAAGAAAAGATGAATACAAGCCATGTGTATACATTTTTTTGACACTCCCAGTATTTATGCTTGGAGGTTTTTCTGAGGATTTTAAGAACTCATTTACAGTTTTAATATTCTTTAGGTGAGGTAATGTCTGTTATTTTGCTTTGAAGAAGATATCACACTAGAAAGTAAAAAGCAATAATATTTTCTTTTTCCCCCTCTATTTCCCATAACTGAAATACATACCGCTCTATGAAAACTCAAATTTCTTTAGAATATTCTTAAGAACCTTGTTAAAGTGTGTGTGTATCCAAATATATATATATTTCAAAAATATATATATATTTCAATTACAGTTTATTAAAATTGTAATACTCAAAAGATGAATACAAGTCATATTTGACTTCTGCAATCACAAGAGGTGCTCAAAGCGGTTACCATCAGTGTCCAGACACTTCTGAATATGTTGCACTACTGCTTGAGCACCGTTGACTAAAGTGTTAACATCTCTTAAAATGTGTATATATATTTTTGGTATGCCCATGTGTGTATATATATATATATATATATATACACACACACACACACACACACACACACACACACACACACAATAAATATATATTTATGAGGATTCATGAAGGAAATTTCTCTCAGGACTCACCACTCTGAATCACTGGTCTTCTCACAAGTAATTGGTTCGCTTTGATTTTATGAGCACTGTGAAGTCTGAAACTGTTTTGTTTCCCTCTTTGCAGGGATGCTAGGACACTCAAAATAGTGAGACACGAGGATACTGCAGCATAATTTTTTTCCTACTAATCCTATTTCTGGCTTCATTTATTTTTCCTCCCCCTACTTGCCATCTGTTTGCTTTTCTCATTTATTTTAATCTTATAGAGATATTTACATACATTTTAATAAATCTCATTTTTTTGGGAGTGAGGTGGAGTAGTCATAAATAAATACATTAATAAAATAGGAAACAATTATATCTAAAAAAAACTGCAGGCCAGATATACAGAGGATACCAAAAAAATGCATACACATTTTTAAAAAGGAAAAAACTATATTAAAATTGTAATAATACATACCGGTAAGAACAGAAGAATACAAGTCATGTGTATACATTTTTTTGGCACCCCCGGTATTTATGCTTGGAGGTTTTTCCGAGGATATTAAGAATTTATCTACAGTTTTATTTTCATTAGGTCCCCAAGTAAAGAATTCACATACTTCCAGGGAGTTTTATAATCAGGATAGACCGTAGAGATATCTAGTGTTTTTTTCAAGAATGTTCTTCATTTGCTTTTGTTGGAGTTTATGTATATAAAATAAGACAGTAATTTTTTCCCATTTTATATTATGAAAATAATATAAGCTCATGTTAAAAATTTCACACAGCATATAAATTAGAATTAAGTAGTAAATTAAATTAAAAATCATTATCCCTCCCTAGTCCTCTAAATTTCATACCCCTTTGTGTAACATTATAGATTTTTTTTTTTTTTTTTGAGGGCAGTGTCACTGGCCCTCATATGTGGGACTGAACCGGGGCCGCAGGCTTCCCAAGCCAGCGCTTAACCACCGCGCCGCTCGGTCGGCCACATTATAGATTTTTTTATGTACTTAAAGATATACATATATATGTATATGTGTATATCTCTCTACATATACTTTGATGTTACCGGAATGAATCATATTATTTTGCAAAGTAAGTAAAACATGGACTTTTTTTTCAGGGCAGTATAAATGGCTCTTTTATTCTTTTTACAGTGGTTTATTATTCTATGATTACTTCATACCTTATTTGACTAGTCTCCTAATAACAAGCAGTTATGCTTCCTAAGCAAGGTTTAATTTTTTTATTTTATTTTTTTTATTTTTTAGTTTTAGAATGTTTTCAACTAGATACAGGTTGTTTCAGTCAACTTCTTTGCCTGTGCTTAGAATTCCCCGAGGACTTAGGGAGCCTGGTGGAGTGGGAAGTGGGCTGGGATAAATGAGCTGAAATTGCTCATGTGGGCTCTGCATATCTCTAAATGGGACCCAGTGGAGCGAACAACCAGCTAATATTCCATTACTATCATGTATTTGTTTTGCACCTGGCAAAGTGCTTTCCTATGCACTATCTCATTCATCCTAACAACTGTCTTGTAAGGTAGAGGTTGCTATTTCCATTTTTGGAAAATGACATTCAAGGTTCTGGGATTCGGCCAGCATCATGTAGCTCCCAAGTGGCACAGCCAGGACTCCCGCCCCAGCTTACCAGGGCCCTTTCCTCAAACCACAGCTGCCCGATGCCCAGGGCTAACACTGGCTCTTCCATTGCACATTAGCCTCACTATGAGGCGTTCTTCTTCAAGCAGATAGATGATGTCTCAATTGGATCTGAGCCTTTTTTGTGGCTCCCACTCAGTTAAATCCTCCACTCCCCTTCTAGAAACACACCCTTGGTAGCTGACTGTAGGCTGACCAAGGCCGTGTTTCTTGAAGGGGAGTGCAGTGAGACCCTGCTCCCAGTGGCTTTGTCCATAGCTCCTTCAGCAGGACACTGGCAGAAGGAGGGAGGCCAATGATGATTAGGTCTATATAGCGCTTTCTTTCACAAAAGAATTAGGTTTTGCACTCTGCTGTTTTTTTTTTTTTCAGAAGGGAATTTTTCTGGAACACTATAAATTCTTTGAGCAGATAGCTATCAGCAGTCTCTGTGATAGCGAGGTACTTTTCAGCAGAAAGTCAATTTGACAAATAAACATGCTGCATAATTAAAGGATTAACATCATTTCTCCTGAAATTAAATTAGGAGGGAGGACTTTTGTACTAACTTGTTTATGATAAAATTACTTGTTGTCATTTTGCAGGGAATAACTCTCAAGCTGTGAGATAGTGTCAGTTTGATATTTTAGCCTCAGAGGCAAGTGGGAAATGACATTTACACAATGTGACCACAGTGGCACATACCTGAATCATCTCCAGCTCGTCAAATACAGATATTTCCCCTTTTGTGAGTGAAGGGTAATACTTCCTCCTCCCTCCCTCCTTTGTTTTTTTCTGTGGAGCGAAAAAGCTTCATCTTCCAGTGCATTCTGGAAACAACCTGAGTTTTGTGTACATCAGGTGGTTGCTTTTATTGGGTGAGTCAATCTCTCTCTCTGACCCAGGCCATAGATACTGGAAAGGGGGTTCGGAGAAGACTAATTAGAGGGGATACTGGGGTCAAATGATCTTGCTAAAGGGTTGTGCAGAAGATCAGTTTTGTCTAAGCCTAATTCTGCTCTTTTGGACCCTCTGCTGCTTTCTTTTACGCAGGCGTTTTCTTGTTTCCATGACAGCAGAGGTCACTGGCCAGAAAATTCTGGGCATCTGCTTCCTGGAGATCTTTGGTGCAGGAGGGCTGCTGTCTCAGCAGAGGCTCTGGCTGAGCCAGGCTCTCATATGCCTGTGCTCGGTGAGGGTATCCGCCTCGTCCAGACCCTTTTAAGTCTCTGATGCAGCAGGAAGAGGCTGAGCCAGGACTTGACACCAACATTGGACCCCAAGTCCAAACTCTCCCTCGACGGTGCTGCCCCCCAAAGAGATGGTGTTTGAAGCGGGGCTTTGAAAGTTGGTAGGATTATTTAAGGCTCAGATTAAATCGGAGGCTCATTGCACAGTGAAGAAAAAGCACTAGCCAGATGGCGAAAGCAGGAAAGTTAGAGACCGATTTGGGAAGGAGAGGGAGAAGCTGCGGGAAGCCAGATTAGTGCTTGCTTGGGAGGGGCAGTAGCAGGCCCTCTCTGTGCCTTGTCACTTCCCTGTGGCCTTCCTGTGATTTTGGTGCTTCTGGGGTGGGTGGTGGCCTGCATGGTGGCAGCACCCCCTTATGTGTGTTCCTCAGTGGCCCTCTGTTGTTCTGCCTCAGGGCTTACCCCAGAGTCCAGGAGAGCATTTGCCTTGTCTCCAGCAGTGTTCCACCCTGGCAGGCAGTCCCCGGCCAAGAAGGATGAGACTTGGGGGACAAATGCTCCAGCCTTCCTTCCTTCAAGGGGGCAGTTCTGAAGGGCTGTCTGTATAGGTTGCAGGTGCCCACAGTGGTGTCCAGCTGGATAACATCATCTTTCCTTCTTCCTTGCGTCATTCTTCTGCTCCCTGACTCCTGCATCCTGGGCGCATCTCTCAAACAAACACCCGCATAGATGATAAGTGAGCATGGAGGGAAATACTAAAGGATACGCAGTTGGTCGTGAGCACAAGTTACTTGGTGCAGAGAAAGGGAGGGAAGTTGTGGGGTATGGGTGAGGGTGGGGGAGAAAGGCATGGGGGTGATGTGCACAAAATATACCGGGAAAAACCTTCTTACACAGCATGCTGGGGTCTTTACAGATACCCTGTGAAGAACGGTGGGGGAACTTATGATGGGAAGAAATGGAGACTTTTTAAATATTTAAAAAATGGGCAAGACCAAGCTATAGTGTCTAGAATTTCACACTTGCATGATAAGACTATAAAAATACATGAGGAACGGATCATTATAATTGTTCTTATGATGCTTACTTTTTAGAGGGGACAGGTGGTGGCTGGTAAGATAGGGGTTTCTAAGGTGACTGCAAAGTTCTAGTTCTTGATCTGGGTGATGGTTATAATAATTCATTAAGATTTACATTTGTTTTGAATAGTTTTCTACATCTGCATTATATTTTACTTTGCAATGAAAAGATGAAAAACCCTGGTGTGATACAATCAATCTGTGCACTTATGCAAAATTATATGTGTGTATATAAAAACAAACACACAAATAAAAACAACAGGCAGCCAGTGGGTATATAAAAATAACCCTGATAACTAGCTAAAGAGAATGTTCCAGAATTAGGTTGAGGGCTCCCCCCTCTCCAAATCCATGAGGCCCCAAGGCCCCGGATTGGGCAGCATTCCCACCGAACTTTGTCCAGACAGATGAAGGCAGGAAGGATTAGTTTTGATCATGCCCTCTAGATGTGTGAGTAACATTCTGCCTGGTAATTATTTTTGACATTTGACAGTTCTAGGCACAACCTTTTGCAGCTCTGAAATGTTGGCAGTGCATTTGTTTTTGAAGCGTTCATATTTTCCTATAAGTAACCAAGTATTCGCAGGATACCTCTTTGGGTGCCTTGTTTCAAATTAAGGTAGAGAGTTTTGGAGAGTCACAAACCCAGAGGGAAGCTTGGAGTTTCGGGAAAGAACCCATCACTTAGCAACAACAACCAACACAGCAAAAGTGGGACTTTTAAAATAATTTTTTTTTTTTTAAATTGGGGAACAGTGTGCTTTTCCAGGACCCATCAGCTCCAAGTCAAGTAGTTGTTTCAATCTAGTTGTGGAGGGTGCAGCTCATGTGGGGATCAAACCAGCAACCTTTGTGTTATGAGCACTGCACTCTATCCCACTGAGCGAACTGGCCACCCCTTAAAATAATTTTTAAAACCAGTCCCTATGTATAGATGCAGGCTTACAGTCTTTCAGAGCAGATACCAGGTGAATCCTTGTTTCCAGGTATCTCCCCTACCTGTCTACCACACTGCTGAAATTCCAATGCTTTTAGATGATTCCTTTGGCTGGTGAGTTTAAAAATGCAAATATCCACAGGAGAAGTAGCCCAGCGAAGACTGTTATGAGACGTTTATACTATGGCGAAAAGAACACATAGAGACAAGGATTCAATCAACCACCAAAAGAAAACTGTTTTTACTGCCTCTGGTGTGGAAAGCACATGGAGAGCACTCCAGGGTGATGGTTACTTCTGTTCTGCACAGTGAGGCCTAGTTTCTCTACTGGATTAGCTCTCTGTCACTTTTACCATTATAGCCTACCCGGTTACCTGGATTATAGCAGGAACTCAATAACTGTGTCTTGAATGAATGAGTGAATGAATGAATGAAACATCAGAAATGATTTGAGAAAATGTCCACAAAGACAAAATGTACCCACTTGATAATGTTGATTAAGGACAAGCCTATCAGGGATTGTAAACCGCTTAAGGTTTGCTGAAGGAAAGTTCTTAGCTTGAAAACCAAGGTCCTGCATGTCAGTCCTCCTAAATTCAGACCTGTCTCACTTGTCACTGGGTCTGGAGGTTGACCTACTCTCCTGGCCAAATGAGCTTTTAAGCAATTTCAGTTCCTATCTCATTTTTGTGTAATTGTTTTTTAAATAGCCACATCTTTTTCAGTTTTACACTTGATATGATGTGTAATCAATACCATGTGATAATTACATGCACTTTGCAGAGTAACTTTATGTCATTTTCCCATGAACTGTTAAATGTGTGTGTGTGTGTGTGTGTGTGTGTGTGTGTGCACTTGCACGCACATTTTTATCCAAAGGGTTTCTGATGTAGCAGATTCAGAGAACAGAAGGTGGGTATGTGGAGATGAGAGGTGAGAAGGGAGAATGTTTTTGGAGAGGGGATGGCATGAGGAAAAATGTGGCGATGGAAAATTGCCATGCCGCCTGATAGAACTGATAGGATAATTCAGCCAGACTGAAGGATTGGGGAAACACAGGGGAATGGAAGTAAAGCTGAGAAGTTAAACTGGGGTCATATCAAGAGCTAAACAGAGGAGCTTCTGCTGTATTGGGTATGTAATAGAGTGCCACTGAAGGAGTCTGAGCACACAAATGCCATGATCAAATGATGTCTTAGGAAGACTGGTTGAAAAAAATATAGGATGGATTGGAAGTAGATAGACAGACAGGAGAGCTGCTTGTCTGGTTCTAGTGGAAAGAGCAAATGAGAGATTTGGAATCAGACAGACTTAATTTCAGTTCTTGATGCTGTGACTTATTAGCAGTGTGATCTTGGGAAGGTTACTTAACTTCCCTAAGCCTCAGTTTTCCCATCTGTAAAATGGGGGATAATAATAGTCCTAATCTCAAAGGATTGTTCAATGAGATTCTGCAATGAATTTAAAATACCTGCAACAGGGTCTGGCACACAACATTGAATGGATAAGTAGTATTATTAGGGGAAAGGTAGATAATAAGGCTCAGATGAGAAAACATAAAGGAAACCATGAGAAGCATGAATAATCTCTCCTCTTCCTTCCTGTCTTCTAGATCAGGAGTTGGCATTCTGATTAGTGGGTGTGTTTCATACAGTCCTCAAGCTAGGAATCATTTTTACATTTATAAAGGACTGTAAAAAACAAAAATAAGATGCAACAGAGACCGTATGTGGCTTACAAAGCCTAAAATACTTACCTTTTTATTTTCTACTTACATATATTGTTAAAAATAGAGCAAATAGAGTATTTGCTATACTTATTACTGGCCCCTTACAGAAGTTTGTTGACTCCTCTTCTACAGCCAACCCTTGAAGATCTGAAGGAAGGCCACATCATGGAAAGCACACATCTACAACACAATGCTCACACATTGAGGGCCCATTGGGGGCCTTCCTCTGGGTGCAGGGGACCAGAAAAGCTTTTGCGTGTTGGGAGCAGCTGCTCTGCTTGCAGCGTCCCCCTCGGAATGTTTTCCTAAATGCAATTGTCTCCTGACCCTTCTCAGTACCTCATTCCTCTCCCAAATCTCTGACTCTTCCTTGCTACTAAGGAATACTATCGGAATCTCTGATGTCTGCAAACATTCAGAGGCCCTTGAGGGGGAAAAGGTGTCTTTAATAGTTGTGAAATATTAGGAAAAAAAGAGTCTGTGTTCTGGAAACTTGTAGAAAGTTTTCTTCGTATAAGGGGGTAAGGCAGAAAGAAGGGGGCCCCTAGGTACATTGATCATATCATTGTTTTACAAACTGGAGCTTACTAAGGCAAAACAGATTTGAGGGCCCAGAGATTTTTTTAAAGAAATTAGATATTTAAGCTATAGTTACAAAATACATGACATAGTGGAAACATGCAGGAATATTTCAGGAAAAAAAAGGAAAATAAAAAGCAGCAGCAAAGATACGATTAAATCAGGGCCAGATGGGGCATGTGGATTTGACAAGAAGGAATGAGCTTCAGGAATAATATATATATTTTTAGTACTGTGTCTAACTACCTTTAAAAAGACATGTAAAAATACATCCTCATAATTGGAAAGCTATTATAATGATACTTGAATTTTGAATCTTAGTTTTATCAATGGAAAAAGCCATCCGCTTTGAACATTATTTTGACACTCAGGGAATCAATGCATTAATTCATGCACATATTCCTTCAACAAATATACAGTCATGCTCTGCTTACTGATGGGGATATGTTCTGAGCAATGCGTCATTAGGTGATTTTGTTGTTGTGAGAGCGTCATAGAGTGTACTTACCAAACCTAGATGGTATAGCCTACTCCACACCTAGATTACATGGTATAGCCTATTGTTCCTGTGCTACACACCTGTACAGCATGTTACTGTACAAAACAACAAGAGATTAAATTAAGCACAAAAGAAAATGATGCAATCAAGACATGAATTATATGAGACTGCTGCTGTGTAACACAGCATACTGTTTTACAGCAAACTTTTTTTTATAAGTAAAAAGCGATGCTTTAAAGTAATGATAAAAAGTATAGTAAATACATAAACCAGTGACATAGTTGTTTTTTTTTTATCATTACCAAATGTTTATATACTGTATGTAATTGTATGTGTGATACTTTATACAACTGGCAGTTGGTTTGTCTATACCAGCATCACCATGAACATGTGAGTGATGCTTTGTGTTACGACCTTACGAAAGCTATGATGTCACCAGGTGATGGAAAGTTTTCAGTTCCGTTATAATCTTATGAGACCCCCATCATATATGCAGGCTGTCATTGACCAAAAAGTCATTATGTGACATATGACTGTATTTTAAGTGCTTACTACACACCAGAAACTGGGCTTGGTCAATGGTCCCAGTCCTTACGGAGGATGCAGCCTTGTGATTAGAGAAACAATAAGTAAATGAACATGTAGTTAGAAACTGAGGTAAGTTGTATGAAGGAAGTAAACAGCACTTTGTGATATAGATCAGGAGGTGTTAGGGGTGCCCTCTTTACAAAGGCGGAGTCAAGGGAAGTCTCTGTGAGGATTTGACATTTTAGCAGAGATTAGAGGGTGTCTTGGGTCAGGGTTCCCAGAGGTAGAGCCTGAGATGAAGATTGTATGGGAGTCATTTATTCCTGAGAGTCTGGGGACTAGGGTGGGGCCTAAAGCACACAATTTAAGGAGCTACTCACTCAGGTTTGAAGGGCAGATTTGACATCTGAGAGTGAGAAATCCCCTAGATTTTGTGCCCCGTGTGCCACATTCACCCTACCCTGGTTGTGACCCTCATTCACAAAGTACAAGCATGAAAAGTATAAAAAAGACAATAATTACATAAAGACCACCATCTGCACTGCCCCCATTCTCTGCTTCCAGCCCAGTGACAATTATTCTTGGTTTCTTATTTATCCTTCTGGAGAAATTTCATGCATATAAAACCTAATACACAAAGACTATAAAACGTTCTGAAAGAAATTAAAGAAGTGACAAATAATTGAAAAGAGAGCCTGTGTTCACAGAGTGGAAGACTTAATGTTGTTAAATGTTGTTAAAATATTAATATTGTTCAAATGTCCTTACTACCCAAAGTAATCTACAGAGTTAATGAAATGCTTATCAAAATTCCAATGATAGTTTTGCAAAAGTAGAAAAATCTATCCTAAAATTCATATGGAATCTCAAGGGACCCTGAATAGCAAAGATTATCTTGAAAATGAACAAAGTCGGATGTCTCACACTTCTTGATTTAAAAACTTATCACAAAGCTACAGTAATCAAAACAGTATGGTATTGACATAAAGACTGACATATAGACCAATGGAATAGACAGCCCAGAAGTAAACCCTATCATATATGGTAAAATAATTTTTGAAAAGAGTGCCAAGACCATTCAATGGGGAAGGGACAGTCTTTTCAACAGACAGTGCTGAGAAAACTGGATAGCCACATGCAAACGAATGAAGTTAGGCCCTCATCTTACACCATATACAAAAGTAAACTCAAAATGGACCAAAGACTTAAATGTAAGAGCTGAAACTATGGAACTCTTAGAAGGAAACATAGGGGAAAAGCTTCATCCCATTTGATTTGACAATGATTTCTTGGATCTGACACCAAAACCACAGCCAACAAAAGAAAAAATGAACAAAAAGGACTTCATCAAAAATAAAAACCTTTGTGTATAAAAGGACACTATCAACTGAGTAAAAAGGCAACCCACAGAATGGGGGAAAATATTTGCAAATTATATATCTGACAAAGGGTTAATACCCAGAATATATAAAGAACTCCTACAACTCAATAACAAAACACCTCCCCCCTCTCCAAAACAACCCACTTAAAAAGTGGGCAAAGGACTTGAATATGTGTTTCTCCAAAAGGATATACACATGGCCAATAAAGACATGAAAAGATGCTCTACATTACTAATCACTAGGGAAACACAAAACCACAATGGGATACCACTTCAAACACATTAGGGTGGGTATTATTTTAAAAACCCCAGAAAATAACAAGTGTGGATGAAGATGTGGATAAATTGGAGCCCTTGTGCAATGCTAGTGGGAATGTAAAATAGAGCAGCTGCTGTGGAAAATAGTTTGGCATTTCCTCAAAAAACTAAACATAGAATTATCATGTGATCTAGCAATTTCCCTTCTGGGTATGAACCCCAAAGAATTGAAGCGGGGACTCAGACAAATATTTGTATACCAACATTCAAAGCAGTATTATTCACAATAATCAAAAGGTGGAAACAACCCACAAGGTCATCGAAGGCTGAATGGATAAACAAAATGTGGCCTATCCATACAGTGGAATATTATTCAGCGTTGAAAAGGAAGGAAATCCCAACACATGCTATGACATGGATTAATCTTAAAGACTTTATGCTAAGTGAAATAAACCAGTCACAAAAGGACAAATACTGTATGATTTCACTTGTATGAGGTACCTAGAGTTGTCAAACTCAGAGACAAAAAGTACAATAGAATGGTGGTGGCCAGGGATCAGGGGAAGAGGGAATGGGATGGGGCGTTATGGCTTAGTTGGTATAAATTTCAGTTTGTGGTGATGAAAAAATTCTGAAGATGGATAATGATGATGGTACACAATAATGTGAATGTACTTAATGCCATTTAAACAGCCACTTTGGAAGGCAATATGGCAGTTTCTAAACATATTCTTACCCTATAATCTAGCAATTATACCCCTTGGTATTTACCCCACAAAATTGAAAAATTATGTTCATACAAAAATCTACATGTGGATGTTTATAGAAGCTTTATTGATAGTTGCCAAAACCAAGATGACCCCCAGTAGCTGAATGGATTAATAAACTGTGGTACATCCAGACAATAGAATATTATTCAGTGCTAAAAAGAAATGAGCTATTAAGTCATGAAAAGACTTGGAGGAAATGTATGTACATATTACTAAGAAAAGGAGATAATCTGAAAAGGCTACATATTGTGTCATTCCAACTAGATAACATTCTAGAAAAGATGAAACTATGGAGAAAGGAAAAGGATCACTGGTTGCTAGGGGTTGAAGGGAAGGAGGAAGGGATGAATAGGCAGAGCACAGAGGATATCTAGGGCAGTGAAAATACTCTGTATGATACTATAATAGTGCATACAAGTCATTATACCGGATATAATAACATAAAACAGGGTTACTGTTACATATTCTTGTTTCGTCCAAATGCTAGAAATTTCCAATTATATTATCCACTTCTATTTTATTATATTCCAAGGATACTATTATTCCTCAGAGCACTGGCCAATGTTATCATGGACATTAATAGTAAAATAGGATTTGCCTCAGCTAACTATCTCGTGATAGTTTCTTAGAGTACTATTACATAAGTGAAAGATGTTAGAGACACCATGGTGTAATGGTGTGTCATACTTTAAAAAAATTTTTGGATTTATGCAGTCATAGTTCTTATATACTCAACACTGTTCCTGAATAAACAGTTAATTTATTTATATTAATCAGTAGGATTACTAATGAGTAATGATAATACAGCAATGTTTCCACTAAATGTTATAACCTGTTTTGTTTGATATTCTGTTGTCCATTCATCTTTTGTCCGTCCATCCATCCATTCATCCATCCATCCTCTTCTTTTTTTTTTTTTTGAGAGCAGTGTCACTGGCCCTCATATGTGGGATCCGAACCGGGGCCACTGGTGTCCCAAGCCAGCTCTCAACCACTCATCCATCCTTTTCTTACTTCCCAAAATAACACAAGACGGTCTTGATATATGTTACAGTTTTTTTAATGTTACAGTGGTTTGTAGGCGTTTGCATTAGAATGACTCCAGGTACTCTTCAAAATGTAGATTCTTGAGCTCTACCATGAACCTACTAAATTGGAGTATCTAGCCTCCCGCACACCACTTGATTCTTACTTAACCTAGTTTGTGAACAACTAAGAATATTGAGATGTTGGAGTGTGGAAATCTGATCCTTTAACAAAGTTAATTAATCTCTGTAAGGCACCCAGTGGTTGTTCTAATTCTGTGGCTATTTCTTCAACCACTTGCTGTTTTTTATTACTGGGAGTCATGCAAAAAATGTTGCCCACCCTCAAATGTTATGTAGCTTTGGAAATCCCTTCATCCCAATCCAGTGTTTTTCTCTAAGAAAAGAAACAATGTAGGGAAGGAAAACATTGAATGGCAATGCTTTTGTTTTTCAAGACAAGGTTTAAAGGAAATTGTTAGGTCTTTTCTAAAGAGACACTTGTGCCCTGAAGGCAAAGGGTGAAAAGTTGGATCTTTTGAGCCATCTAGTCTCCCTGGAAGGACCCACAACTATGTGCGCTTTTGGGGGCAGTGGGATGGGTAGTGGTCTTTTCCTAACTTGCACAGCAAGAATCACCTACTCATAATTGCTCTACTGCAAAGATGCTAGTCAGAGTCTCCAGGGGAGTGGATTGAGAATCAGATTTTAAACAAATGCCCTGGATGATTCCGAGGTTCAGGCAAGTTTGCTTTCAGAGCTGAATATATGGATTTAAATCTTTGTGCTGTACCTTTAGCTGGCAGTCCTTGGCAAATTACTTACTTCAAGCCTCAGTTTCTCTGGTTATAAGACTGAGATGCTTCTTTACTCAGAGATCTTATATGAATAAAATAGACTAATGGTAGGTTAACTGCCACAGCTTCTAATATGTAGTCAGTGCCTAATGTTTGTTGCTTCCCATGCGATTATGTTTGTTAAACTTCTACCGAGGTTTTTTGGAACGTAGGATTGCCCTTTATGCAAACACTCCAGCCTGGCTTGCTAGCAGGGAAACATATGGCAACACGATGAAAGGTCTCCCTGTAGACCTGAGCTCTAATTGAGTTCCTCACATTGTGGTCCATGCGTCTGAATAACCCGTGGCTTGCTTTAAAAAGAATTAAATCAATAAACTAAATTCCTGTCTCTTGTTCTATACTCATCAAATCAGAAACTCTAGGAGCAGGATCCACGATCATCTTTTTAAATAAGTACTTTTAGTTATCCTTATATGTCTGAAAACTGAGAAGCAGGGAGAAAGGTTTTTAACAATCAGAAGGACCTCCTCCCAGAGAGACTCCAGAATTGGCACCTGACACCTCAGTGTCTGTGCTGTAGACTGTCTCACTCCTCAGCATCCTTCCTTGTAGACAGTCTTCTTAGTCACTCTGGCTCCACTGCCCTTGCTTAACTGTGCCCAGCCCTTGGATGCTCAGGGGACACTGTCATTCCAGCTGGAGTGGAAATGAATTTGATCTAGCATTTCCTGCTATGCCTTCTGGTTTCCATAACCTCCTTTCATGGTCTTTCTCCACCCCCTCTCTCCTGGCAGCCAGAGTCGTGACTTGTGCACAACTGTTGGGTTGTATCATCTCAGGTTGACAGTGGTCTTTCTGGGAGTGTTGGCCAAGAAGACCACCTCTGTTGAAAAGCTGTTGAAGAAACATGATCCTTAAAACAAAACACTGAGAGTACAGCATGTCCTGAGGTCTGCTTTGCAAAAAGGAACAGGTGGTGATTTGGCCGAGGCCAGAGATGCCTGAATACTCCAAGAATGAGTGTCGAATATCGGTCCTTCCTCACTTCTCAGTTTTCCAACGATGCCGATCTCAGCATCTGAATATAGGGAGCACCTCAGATTCTAGATCTGGTCTAATTTCAGGGGTGCTCAGTTTGTCTGCTGATAGTCTTCAGGAGTTCCTGTTGCCTCCAAATCAGGCTCCTGTGTCTATGTTCTGGTCAATAGATAACAGGTGAGAGCAGGTGTGAGCTTGGAGATGGAGCTTGGCCTACTCCATGGCTATTCACATTGGTCAATGGTCAAGGAAGCCTCATCTGGAACTTGCTATGAAGAGAACCAGGTAAATGAGGAGCCAAGCTTCTCGGAGCTCAGGGTGACCCTGAGTTAGTGCTCAGGTTCTCACTTCCAGAAGAGAACAAGGGGAGTAGCAGGGGAAAATGTTCCACCCTTATCTTAGAACATAGGTCTGCCCTCTCTGAGTGGAGATAGAGTGATTTGAACAATTCCTCATCCTGGCTTTTAATGAAAGGGATCTATGAAAGACCCTTGTTTTCAGTCAAGCCTCCATTGCCAAAATTATTCACACAACTGAAAAACAAAACAACAAAGCTCCCCACTCACCAAATTTATCCATGCTGATTCTCTGTGCTGCTTCTTTTGATGTGATAACAGTTTGTCTTAATGTTAATAATTCTTGTATCCAAGAAACACATGTTCTTGAGTCAAATGCCTCAATAAATTGATGATCCGAGTTTCCTGTGGATTATTTTTTCAGGCATGAGAAATTAATTGTCCAAGCATAATGCAATGGTTTAGTGGCAGATTTAGCAAGTTTGCCCTAGAAAGTTGTCAAGGAAATCCCAAATATAGGTGGTGTCACAGGTTGGGAGACAAATCCTGGGATGGAGTTTGTTGTGTGGGTTTATTAAGGAGTGCCCTTGAGAAGGGGATAGCCATAAAAGAGGAAAAGAATCAGGAGTGGGTTAGAATGCAAGCACATGGCATTCTCAATCGACTCTGGAGCGAGAATGGCCCTTCAGGGTTGTCCTGAGATGGATTGTGATTGGATAAGGGCTGCCCAGGAAGGGGTGTGACTTTGGATCAGGTGGCTTCTGCAGCTGAGGCAGTCCTGGGTGGGGCCGCTGGTGAAGCCTTTGTGCCAACAGCACTTCTAGTGGCTGAGACAAGTCCTTCACTGAAGGGGGCCTGGTGGGCGCATCTTCATATCCAACACATATGGCGTTCCATCAGTGTCCCAATAGCACTCCTGCAAATAATACATCGGTGTGATTTTGCCCCATTCCCCACTTTTTTGTACTGGGATCTCTCTCTCTCTCTCTCTCTCTCTCTCTCTCTTATTTTTATCTTCTCTAGTTCTCTGTCTTATGCCCTCTTCTGCCTTTCAAGATAATTCTCCACCCAGCTTCTAGTTAGGGTAATGCAGAACCATTAACGTCTGTGTTAGCATTCAGCAGCTCCATCCATGTCGGACCCTGGTTTAAGAGTTGGTTTTTGAGCACTGACCCAAAGTCCTGTGTTCCTTATAGCCTCAGGGTATGTGCTACACACACACCTTCCTCTGACGAAGGCCATCATGCTTCTGTGTACCTTAGCACTCTTTTACAAAAAAAGAACATTCAGATACAGCTTGGGTTTGAAATAAGGCAGTCACTCAGAAGCCACGTATTGTGTTCCATGCTGAGCTTTGCCACTTGCCTCAAGAAAGCCCGAGGATCTGTTGGGATCTGTCCTCAAATATGCATATATTGCCTTATTCCCAGTCTTTGGCCCTTCTGAGAATGAGCTGCCTACTCATGTAGGTAGGGCCATATGAGCACAGCTCATATCCATGAATTTTTGAGGGTGTGTCACTGAGTGTCTTTTATTGCCCAAAACCTTGAAGACTGGATCTGCCTTAGCTCTTGCCATGACGGTATCAGCCATAACATCTGCTTTGTATTTGCTGCTCAGATTTCGCTGAGACTCATCAGAAACCAGTTCTGATGAAGCCCTTATTTCTGATGACTACATTAACTTCAGCTGATCAGATTTCCAGTTAGTCAAGTTGCTTGCTGAGTCCTTTGTCCTGCTTTCCTTTAGACCAATTTGGAATGATGGTGCTTCATGAATAATCCATGGGCACTGACCAGCTGCACACATGAGGGCATTGCCATTGTGTCTTTGCCATGGAAGTTTAGATGGTTCTGATGTAATTCATAAGTAATCAGGAAGAGCCAGATTGATTTAAGTATCTACAGACCTTTGAGGGTCCTTTCAAGTATCCAAAGGAAAGGCATGATATTAACTTATCTGTAAGTGGTCATAGCATGGATATTTCCCCTGGAGAGTCTTTACTGTCACAGCTGGAAATATTACAGGGACAAAAAAATATATAAAGATACTTCTCAAATTATTTGAAACAAAACTTGATGCTAGCCTCTTTTGTTGTTTTTGTGGTTGCCTTAATTGCCAAATGGTGTGGGTTAAAACAAAAGCCATAATTAAATTGAACCCACTTTGGGGGGTGGAAATTGGGCAAGTCTTTGCTTAAACAGAAGCAGGTGGTGCTGGAATGCTCAGTGGAAGTGAGCTGTGAGGAGGGAACGCAGACTTTTTCATTGAAAACAGTTAAAAATTCTTGTGGTCTTTTGTGCCAGGCTGTGATTAAGATATTTATATCTATATCTGTATCTATATCTCTATCTATAGCTGTATCTAGATCTAGATCCAGATCTATCTATCTATCATCTATCTTAATCATATATATCCTAGTTTTAAAAGAAATAATGATGGAAAAGCAATTAGTTTTAGAGAGTGGTCTTTTGTGGTAAGGGAGGGTGGGATTTTGTTTGTATGTCATTTTGTGTGTGTGTGTGTGTGTGTGTGTGTGTGTGTGTGTGTGTGTGTGTGGTTATTTTAAGGGTTGTTTTAAATAAAGACGTTCTCCTACTCCAGTTAAAATGTGATCTCATTTGTATTCCATTTAGGAACTCATCTGTGGTGTAAAGCAATGCACATTTTGCACAATGAGCTTTCACAATGGAAAGGAGGTAGATGGGAAGATTGGTCAATCACCCACTGGCTGCCTGGGATGGGAAAGCTGCTCTGGTTGACAAAGCAGGTATCTTATTCTTCCCTAATTGCTGTAGAGTTTTCCTATCTGAGACCCATGTGTTTGTTAGTAGAGTCCCATGTTTCCAGGAACAAGGAATTAAGAGGGGACCCTAGACCAATGTGTGAAGTGCCATTTTCCCTCCAAATATTGTTGCCAGATAAAATATAAGATGCCCAGTTAAGTATGAATTCCAGACAAATAATGGATATGAGTGTGTCCTATGCAATACTTGGGACTAAAATTATTCATTTTTTTTACCTGCAGCTTTATTAGTTATATCTGACACCCCTACCTCCACAATACAATTTCCCTCTGATTGAGAATGGGTCAGACACTTTGTGATGTCTCCGATTTTTGTTGATACTTTTGTCATTTCCCTTTTTGATTCGTTAAATCCATGAGAACACCTAGATTTTTTTTATGGCTCCCATTCCTTTATTGAAATGGAATCAAGTTTCATTATTTCTGCTTTAAAAAAAGGTAATTGGACAGCCAACATGTTCCACCATTTGTGAGTTACCTTTCAATTTTTCGCAGTTGAATTCACAATGTAAATGCTATAGTAATTTGCCAAATGGGTTCTTTAAGGATTTTTACAGATGAGAAAAAACAGGATTGTGCCTTGGGAAGGTCAGTTATCCTATAATAGGACCAAATATGTTCAGCCAAATGTCTGGTGATATACAGATTCTGTTTTCAGCTCGGAGGCTCACTAGCTCTATGACTTCAAGCTAAGCCCTTAATCTCTCTGGCCCTTATTTTCTCTTTTTATAAAATGAGCTGGCTGGATTAGATAACTTTTAAGCTTCGTTCTGATTCTTATATTCTACTAAAAATATATAATTTTTCCAGTACTTCAGTGCTATCCCATTTCTCATCTGGTTACTTGGGAGGCTTAGCCTGTGGGAAACTAGGGGAAAGTACTCTCTAGGCACAAGGGGATTCTTCCCTTGACTATGACTAGCAGTTGTTTTATGACTTCAGTAACAATGGACTATTTCAGGAATTCTTTCTTACTTGTTTATTCTATTTTGTGTGGTTGTGTGAGTGTGAGATACCAGAAAGTATAAGGTAGGGTCTCTGTCTCAGTCTAATGGCAGTGGGGTAAGGATGGGTGTGGGAAGAGACACAACGAAGAAGTTATAACCACGTGGTTAGTACTAGGCTAGAGACAATTATGGAGTAGTATGAAATACAACACATATGATTGATTTTAAGGAAATTGTTTTCCTAGTTACTGCTGATGAATTGGCTATAAATTCTGTTATCTCTAATACTTAGCCACTCTGTCAGGATCACAGTACTCACTCCCACTACCATGGTACACATGTACACAAGACTTGTGCATGCACACATGTGCACATGAGTGAAAGCTTTCTAGAGAAGGAATGAAAGGGAGGTCATGTGTGTAGAATAAAGGACAGAAAGGAGGAAGAAAGAAGAGCTGCAGTTCAAAAGAGCCACATTCTGCCTTCCTTTTTCTTTTACTCTTTATTACATCGCTAAGATAAGGGATTAAAACAAGGAGCTAAAACTTATGTAGTACTTATTACATGCTAGTAACTGTTTTAAATGTGTTACACATATTCACTTATTTAATCCCTTCAACAACACTATGTAATAGATACTATCATTAACCCCATTTTATAGATGAGAAAACTTAGTCACTAAGGGTTTTTTTGCTTGTATGTTTTCACATTTTGTATGTTTTCTCTTTTCAGATTAGAAGTTCCTCCACTGTCATTATAATGTGATTGGTCCAGATCTAAGAAATACAGTATTTATATGAGGACCTCTGTTTCCTAAGGAACTAATAATTATGATTTTGTAAAATATTTCCTTATACAGTAAAACCTTGGATTGTGAGTAACGTGGTTTGCGGGTATTCGCAAAGATGAGCAAACATTTCTAATACATTTTAATGTGGTAAATGAGTGATGTCTTGCAATAGTAGTAGTTTGTTTCCGGAACAAATTATGCTCACAAACCACAGTATTACTGTATCTAGCTTTGCATATTTCAAATGTTCTCCTTTACAATACAAGTATCTCTCATATTTTCCCCAGATCCAACTAAATAGTTTTTTCTCCCCTGGTTATTTCAGAGGAGATGGTAGTTACACAGTGTGGTCCCCCACCTTCATCCCCGGAAGATGGGCCAATGTATTATTTGAATTGGCTTGCACAAATAATTGAGAAATCCCCTTTTAAGAACTAGCAGATATGAATGTGAACATTCCAAACTGGACACTAGATTAGAAGCCATTGATTTACACTGTGTTTCACCATGATCTGCATAAGAATTACGCTAGAAACTCTTGTGAAGCTTTAATGAGGAGCTGGAAAGGTGGCAAGTTATGGTGCATTGCGGGGTAGAGCTTGTCCTGGGCAGTATTAGCGTCCACACCATCCACTTGAGGAGGAAGATAACAAAAGGCAAAGCAAATGTTGACAGTCCTCTCTCTCATGTGTCTGGGAAATTCATCTTGGATTTATTAGCTACATAAATTACTTTCCTGCAAAGTGTAGCCATCAATCAGCACAGAAAGATTGAAATGGTATCATTTCCTTGGGAATAATAAGCTAGAGGTGGTGTAGCAGTCAAGAGCAATTATAACCCAATTAAACGTTCAGTTTCCTCCCTCCTCCTCATGATTTATGCCTGAGAAAAGAGTACCCAAAGGTCTATAATTTCAAAAGGAGGGCAGAGCTGTCCAGTAGCCAAGAACAACAAAAAAGACATTGAAGATTTCTGAACAGAAGACCAACAACTTGCCATTTCTTCCTTAGAAAGAAAAACACATACATCATGTAAATATATTAAAAACATGTATACCATACAAAATCTGTATACCGTGTAAACATACAATACAATGTATGCCAGTGAACATGTAAAAAAAACATGTATACCAGAACCAATTTAGATATTTATGATTTTTCTGAGTCTAATGAGAACAATCTGTTTGTTGGTTTGGGGAAATCATAATATAGTCTGAAATATGATTTCAAATAACCTTAGAGTTCTGTAATGTCTGAGCTGTATGAGAAGTTAGAGATCATTCTTTTCAAGCCAAATAGATACAGTAGACCATATGACAAACATTTACTAACTTCCTACTAGGTGCATAGTGCTAATCGAGCTACTTTGGATGAAAAAGGAATAAAACGACAGCAGAAGCAACAAAAGAAAAAGTAAATTGGACTTCTTCAAAATTAAAAACGTTTGAACATCAAAGCACATTATCAAGAAAGTGAAAAGACAACCTAGAGAATGAAAGAAAATATTTGCAAATCATATATTTGATAAGGATGTAGTAGTCAGAATATAAAGAACTCCTATAACTCAACAAGAAAAACACAAATTTATAAAGGGGCAAAGGACTTGAATAGACAGTTCCTCAAAGAAGATGTATAAATGACCAACAAGCACATGAAAAGATGCTCAACATCATTAGTCATTAGGGAAATGTACATTAAGACCATACAAGGGCCGGCAGAGTGGCGCGGTGGTTAAGCACTGTCTTGGGAAGCCATCAGCCCCGGTTCGAGTCCCACATATGAGGGTCAGTGACCCTGCCCTCAAAAAAAAAAAAAGAAAGACCATATGAGATACCACTTCATACCTACTAGGATTGGTATAACAACAATAAAAAAAGGAAAATAACAACTATTGGAGAGGATGTGGAGATATTGGAACCCTCATTCATTGCTGATGGGAATGTAAAATGATCCAGCCACTGTGGAAAACATTTTGGTGGTTCCTCAAAAAGTTAACTATTGTACTACCACATAATCCAGTGATTCCACTTACTCTAGGTATATACCCCAAAGAATTGAAAATAGGGATTCAAACAAATACAGGTACATGCATGTTCATAGCAGCATAATTCACAGTAGTCAAAAAGTGGTCAAAAAGCATAATTCAAAGTAGTCAAAAATTCCCAAGTGTCCACTGAGGGAAGACTAGAGATAAAAAAATTGTGGTATATACATACGATAGAATGTTCTTTAATCAGAAAAAGGAATGACGTACTTCTATATTCTATAACATAGGTGAACCTCAAAAAATTATGCTAAGTGAACTAAGCCACACACAGAAGGTCACATATCATATGATTTCATTTATATGAGAGATCCAGCAAAAATAATCCAGAGAGACAGAAAACAGACTAGTGGTTGCCACTAGTGGTCTGAGGTGATGAAAATGTTTTGGAACTTGACAAATGTGGTGGTTGCACAACATCGTGCATGTACTAAATGCCACTGAATTTTATACTTTAAAATGGTTAATTTTATCTTAATGTGAATTTTCCATAATTTAAAAAAAAGAAAAGAAAAAAAGAAGTAAAGCATTGTAAAATAAAAAGGGCACCGGGTTTGGAATCAGGCTTGGGTTTGTAACTTGGCTCTGTCACTGCCTTTTTATGTAAACCTGGAGAAATCATTCAACCTTACTCTGGAAAATGTACGTTCATAATAGGTAGAGTGCTAACCTACCCTAGTTGGGCATTTAGATAATCTGTGAACAATTGAGATAACATATCAAATGCTTTTTTAAAAAATCTGTGATCATTATTTTGATATAAACTGGATACCTACTAAGCAAAATGAAAACAATTGCAAAGTAATACCCTGAGGAAAATGATGCATTACATACAGTGGAAAGGAAGAAATAAATGAAAGAGTAAGCTAAGTGAGCATGGGAGGTATAAGCAGCAAGATTGGATGGTCCAGGCCGTCTGCTGGACTTTTCACATTTCTGGGGAGGCAGGAATACACCAATACACCATGTGTGTTGAGCAAAGGATTAAGTAATGGTGAGAGACAAATGAGAGAAGGGCTTGACTCTTCCTCAGGGGGATAAACTACTGCTGTAGCGAGGGGGGAGGTGGTGCTGGCTAACCACTGGGAAATTAAGGATGCATACCACATGAGGTGCCCTCAGCCTGGGCTGGACCAGGCCCACTGCTGCTGACTCAAAGGGCTGCTAATTATATTTATTTTGCAATGTGCAGACAAGCCTAGTTGCCCCTGGCCTCCAGGCACAACAGTGATAACGATGCAATTTATCAGCCTTGTTTCATCTTTCTCGATGAACCCAGGCCACGTGCCCACTGATGGTTGACTCTGCCAAAGGAGGAGCAGAGGAGGAAGGTCCCAGTGACTCAGGGGGAGCTGTTTGTGCAGGCACCTGGGAAACAAGGGGCTGCTCCTGTTTTCAGCTTTGTGCACACTGCTTTACCTTCAAGGGCAAGAACATGGAAAAAAACCTTTGTTCAGAAACAAACAATCCTTTGTACAGTGAGTCAGCAAAAGTCAGAAAGGCAAATTCACTTGATTACTTCCAGTAATGGGAAAATATGTTTTTTTCCATGGACAGGTAATTATTATATAAAAAGTTGTTTTTTCTTTAAATATTACCTAAATATATGTGTGTGTGTTTGTGATCATATTAATGTTCAGTATAACTTAACTAGAGTTCCTATGCTGGAATGAAGAGAAATGATTCATTTATTAGCAGTTAATGTCTTTGAAATAGTCATGTAAAGAGAACTTAAAATTTTTTAGGCTAAATTAGGATGCATTTAAAAGTTTGGAGCCCTCCAGCTTTTACTCTGTGTGTGCACACGTGTGCTTGTCACATGCATGCACATGAGTTTGTGTCAATGCCCATTGCTGAGGGACCACAAAACTCTGGTGTAGATTTGGGTCTGGCTCATTAACAAAGAGCCCAGCTCATCTGGCAGCTGCTCTGTAGCTCAGAGCATTCATGGTTTCAAGTGTCCACAGTGCAAAACCTTGGGATGGAAGCACTGATTCATCCAAGTTTAGCCTTAAGTACCATGAGGTGTCTGTTTGCAACAGAAATTGAACTTCTAGGCTTCAGGTTTGCTTCTTTTTTTAGACAAGACACAGTTCTCTATGTGAGAAGGATAAAGGACTTTTCAAACCTTACAGAATAGATGAGGAATAAATAAGTCGACCAGACTTATGCAAAGATGAACCAATATGGAAGGTGTGACAGGCAAAGCTGATTTTCAAGGCATTATCAAAGCCACTATTATTGCAATGTAATATGGTCTGTTGACTAGAGCAGTGGAAAAACAAGGCCTGAGTTGAAATTGCTGATGGCCTTGGGCTGTTTGGGAGAAGAGGCCAGGGTACCGAGGCCAGAAACCAACCTTGAAATCTCTGGCCCCAAGAATAGAGGAGACAGAAGCGGGAGGCAAGGAGAGCAAAAACAGTAGGGCCAATGAACTGGATGAGAGACATGAGGTCTGGGAAAAACAAATGGGAAGCACTGGTTATTTTTCTTCTTTCAAAGACTTTCCTTCTCCCTGTCTGTCACAGTGAAAGTTAGAAAAATGTAGAATTATGAAATGTTTTGAATGATACAAAACATTTTTAAGGCAAGTTGTTTACCTGGCATTGAATTCCCAAAAATAATTTTTGAAAATTGTGCAAGAGGAAGAGTTACTTAGAAACACTTTGTTTCTGTTTGTGTCAGATGATGAAAAATACTCATTAAAACATTCTAGTGAAGGCGCTAGAATACATTTCTCTCTGAAGGGAGGAGTGCTGGCAGTGGCTGCGAGGGGCCAAAGGGCACTGAAACATTTTATGGCCTATGAATACCTATCAATCAGTCAATCACTTTTCTAGATTGGGGACCCTTGTTACCCAGGAATTTTCTATTGAAGTCTCTACAGACATGACAATATTAGAGATTCGCCATAAGATAAAAAATATTCATTAATGAAATGGTCACTTAAAGCATTAGTCCTCCCTCACACAGCTTTCCCCTTTTGCAGCAAACTTGGTTTTGCCGACTGCACTATTGTAAACATCCAACAATACAAGGTAAATACAGTATAAGAGCAGGAGAGTATAATCCCCCTTGAGATTGAGGGAGATGAGACTCTTCCAACACCTCATGGAGTCCTGACCCGTATCGGAGGCCGTTTTAGCCACAGCACAGCTTCTTAGAGACTTGAAGCCAGGGAGCTTCCCTCCACACCCCCAATGGGCAGGGACTGCCCCTGCTCCAGCCCTCGGTCTGCCTGACATTGTGTCCTGAAGTACATGAAAGGAGATGTGTCCTTTGCTGGTGTCACCAGTGTCACCCATGTGACATCCATGCACATGTATGTCTTAGTGTATTTGGGCTGTTATAACAGAATACCAGAGACTGGGTGACTTATAAACAACAGACATTTATTTCTCTCAGTTCTGGAGCCTGCGAAGTCCAAGATCAAGTTCCCAGTAGATTCAGCGTCTGGTGAGACCCCACTTCCTGTTTCATTGACGGCTGTCTTCTCACCGTATCCTCTCATGGTGGAAGGGGCTAGGGAACTCTCTAGGGTCTCTTAAAAGGGCACTAATCTCATTTACAAAAACTCCACCCTCATGACCTAATCACCTCCCAAAGGCCCCCTCCTATTACTATCATATTGGGGGTTAGATTTCAACCTATGAATTTTGCGAAGACACGTTCAGTCCATGGCAATGTGAGTAGATGACAGGATCTACACGGGGAGAATGAGGCACCTAAAAAGCACCAAGCATTGAAATAACAGCAGATCTGTGGAATGGAGTCTATCCATTATAAAATATGTCAAAAACAGGGAAAAGGAAAGTGCGTTTTGCTGACCATCAGGGTAAGTGCAGTGCCGTGAGCTTCCCACAGCTCAGATTTACACTACAGTGACAACACGAGACTGAATGCCTGCCCTGAGACTCTAGAGGGCCCAACAAGCCCTCTTGTTTTAGTCAATTTTCAAAAAGAAACAAGGACACACAAAATTTGATGGAGTCTTTTGAGTAAAAATCAGGAAAACTGCAAGAAAGAATTACAGTGAAGAATTTTGAAGACACCCAGAGGTACACTGTGAAATGCCTCTGAAGTTAGGATGGTCTCTCTATCCAGCTGTGGTGCTTCCTAAGGAGGCTGGCTTCCTTGGTTGTCCCTGTGTCTGAATTAGCCAGTTCATTTTCATCAGCATCCCTCCCTGAGTCCCAGGTTCAGTGAAAACCTCAGGGGACTTTTGTGAGAGGACAGAAGAAAGAAAAGGGAATAGCCCCATGGAGCCCCTGGAAGAATTTTAGCAAATTATTTGTGCTCCCCTGAATCTTCTAGATTCCCAAATCTAAGGCAGAAGTCCTTCGAGGGTTTGGTACAAAGCAGAGAAAGCCTGTGATAATGAGAAGACACTATTACTGTATTTCTTCATAATGCAAAGCAAGCAGGGCCTCCAGGCCGTGGTGTTGAAAAAGTCACATTAAATGGTACAGAGATGCAGCCTTGGGTATCTGATGTGGACATGCTCTGTAGGGTCGGCCAGCCTGTGATGGGCAGCATTCACTTGGTCACTATGCTTCCCTCTTGCTTGCATGAAAGGGAAGAGGTTGGTTTTTATCAGAACAGCATCAAACAAATGATAAAAAAGTTCCATTCCTTCTCAATACCATGGATGAATACCACCACGGAAAATACAATATTTTGTTTTTAACCTTTATGTTGGTATTTTCCTGAGTTCTCATACTTTCATCAGCTTGTCATAAATTGGCAAACCTCAGCACATCTTAGGCTAGATTTATTAAAGTTCATCAATATACAATTTGATGTAAAGATATTTTAAATTTGTACACATTTCCCCTAGACGTTAATATACAGAATAGGATTCTTTAGGAGCAAAACCATGTAATGCATCTTCCTTCTTCCTCTGCTCTCATTGGCTTTTCTCCCTTACATCAGTCTGATGACATTTCATTGCCTCCATGTCTCCCTCTTTCCTCTTTGGTTCTGCAGAAGGAAGTTAGGAAAAATGGTGGAAATGTCCAATGTAACCGCTTTTGTACATTATGTATTTTACCTTTCTAAACATACCAAGAGACTTAGTTTGTTGATGGGAATAAAAAGTGAGTTGCATTCATTGAAGTGTCTCCCTGCCTACTTCCATCACTTGCCAAACAACAGAACAGTATAGGACATTCCCTTCTCTTGTACCTATAAATTTCCTGAAAAGTTTACATTTCTCCAAAGGACATACTCAGGTCAATGGATGTGAATTCATTTATTAAGGAAAGGAGAAGGGATGGCTTGATTTTTTCCCCAGAACATGAGCTTCTCTCCTTAAAGGGTCTATGATGCATTTCTGCATCCCCAAGCACCCAGCACAATGCCTGGCATGATCACAGGCTCAATAAATGCCCAGTGGATTGAATCTTGGTATCTCCTTGGCCAGAAAAACCATGGTGCCTTCTGTAATAGCCAATGCATCAGAAGGGGCGTTGGGATTAATGATGCCAATCCTTGAACACATTCCTAAATTAGATTGGAAATACATTTTTCTTCAGTTATTGTGAAAGAAAGTACAAAGTGTCCAAACAAGAAGTTAGCTCATCAAGTAGCTGATGGAAAAAAGGTGGAAGTTTCAGAAAGGGGATAGGGAATTACTATTTGTTATTGAACACCTGATATGTACCAGACAGTGTGACTCCACCAGAAGTATAGGTGAGGCATATATCCTTTCATGTAATCCCATAAATGGGTTGGTATTATTATTTCCATTTCACAGGTAAGGACATTGAGGATCAGGGAAGCTTGTAACTTGCCCAGGATTACAATTAATAAGTGTCAGAGCCAGGATTCTAATCCAGGTTTGTCTAATTCCAAAACCTATGCCTTTCCCCCAAATGGACTAACATAATTCCCCTCACTCCCTTTAAATTTAGGAAGATATTAATCCCATTGGCACTGCAGAGTCTTCTGACGGGTAGAGTTCTGTGTGGGAGCTGTGATCAGGAATGCTGGGTAGAAGGGGAGAAATCAGGAGTGTCCTCACTGGGGTCTGGGGGGCCTGTCTGGCTCTCTCTTGGGAGCTACAGAGCTGGAGGGCTGAGCAGGGGCCTGTCCCAGAGCAATGCTGACACGCAAGGAAGGCCCACGTTATGAGCTGTGGCAAGGTGTGCGACACAGGTAGAATTCAGGCCCCAGTACACTGGGAAGTTTTCCTCCTGGGGAGCTTATGGTTTGCAAAGTCAACCCAGACACAAACAGTGTCTGCTGAGCAGAAAGGGAAGGGGGGTTGGAGGAGGATGGACCAAGTTACATCAGGTCTTTCTTCCTTCTAGATTGTATTCATTCCATTACTCTGTTGAATACATTTAATTTTTTGAGTAGCATTGAGCTCACAAGGTATATGTTCTTTTAGCTCACTTTTTACAAAACTCATTTTATTAAATCCAAAAAAAAAATTGGATTAGAGTAAAGCAGAAAAGAATTTTACTTAGTGAAATATGAATCTCCTCCTGGGCAGATCCAAAGGTTGGGAGGAAAATATGGGAGGGCAGCAATAAAAGAAAATAGCAAAACTTCGTTGTTTTCTACATCTAAAGATGACAGAGTTCTGGAGTCATTTCCATCCCTCTCTAACTAGCAGACTGGCATAATTATGAGAAAAGACATCAAAACCAGGGTCTGGCAAACAGGAAAAAAATTCTAATATAATTTAAACTATTAAATGACTCCCACGCCTAGAGTCTGTCTGTGTCCCCATCACAAGATGGGGGGCTCCGTGCAAGAACAGCCATTCTAGATGCGGGAGATGGGAGGGGCCTCCTGCTTCTATTTCTTCTTCAGAAATATTTATTATTGTGTATACCACTGGGTGAAGTGACTCAGACTATAAATATATTGGAGAGACATGAGGTGGTTTAAAAAATATATTGCCTTTTATGTCTTATGAGGCGATTGAAAAAGGTGGGCTTGTCAGATTTATGTGTGTGTTATGGCAATGTTACTATTGAGTCACGGAAGGAAATTATTTTATGAGGCTTCATTTAGTTTTATGAGGAAAGTTACCTCAGAGGAGAAAGTGAGTTTTGAGCTCCATCATTTGGGTCTGGAGTATCCCTGTCATCTTGGTCCTGGGTTCACGAGATCTTTGAGATCTGTGACCTAGACAAGAAAGAGGTGCCCCACTGCTCCATAGGTGGCGCCGGATAGGACCCAGTGTGCCTGGCGTCACACTCAGCACTGAGTGATGTAAATGAGGTCAGCTCCTGATGAGGCGCCTGGAGAGATGCAAGGTCAGTACAGTCCCTTCCCCAGAGCTGCACACAAGGTGCAATGCTGGCTGCCTTGAGTTTCCCCACATGTGACTGACTGTTCATCCTTTTGATGAAGAGTCTAGTGAGGGCTCAAATCACGTAAGAGCTTAAACAGGAAAAAAAAAAAAGAAAGAGAACAGGAGACTCAAACACTAGTTCTGCCTCTGTGTATCCTATATTTCTGTTTGTGAATAACTCTCCAATCTAATCTGCCCATGGCTGAAAATATTAGACTTTGCCAGAAATGACAAAAACAATGTGAAAAAGTAAAATAAAATAAAATAAAGACAATGAAGAGGAATGCTTACTAGAACTCCTTAGTTCCTGTACTGTGCCAAACTAAAATGAAGTAACCAGTTGCCTACAGATGGCTACCTTTCCTAGTTTAGAAACCACAGCCAGGACACCATGGATGTTTACTCTCTCCAGGCCTTTCACTGATGTCCTGTATTGTCCGTTCACTCACTCACTCACTCACTCACTCACTCACTCACTCACTCACTCACTCACTCACTCACTCACTCTTCCATCCATTCATTCATCTGTTCATTCATTCATTCATTCATTCATTCATTCATTCATTCATTCATATATTGCATCAAAGGGATGAAAGGATCAATTTGCAACAAACCTGATCCCAAAAATCTTCAATGTACAATATTTACATTCAGAATGTAACCCTGGATATTTTAGGTTGAGGACCAAGGCTCTAGCCTCTCCCTGCTCGGTCCAAATGAACCAATAGCTCATTGACTTTATATCTGTGCACCATGATCATGAGGACCAAGGGGTTATCAGAGAATCTGGCTCCTGTGTTTTTTCTCATTTATGATCATGTCAATTTTCTGTCTTTTTTATTATACATAGTTTAAATTTAATCACGTAGCAAAGGGAAAGGATAGAGAATAAGAGCACAATAACAGAGGTGGTAAGAAGAATTACTATAAAAGCTTGAAATTACAATATGTATTGCTTACTTTATTTACATTATCTCTAAGCCTTTATAAATTATTCTCTGTTGGTTACTTGCATTACCACTATTCCTTTGTGTATCTTTTCCTCTGACAGTAACTCTAGGCCGTAGTCATAGACCTTACCAGACCAAGGCCACACAGACAGGACATAGAGTTGGATTTAACAGACTCCGCAGGCTCTTTCCAGTACCTGAGGGTGTCCTGCCACCCTGCAGGGATTCTTGATCACATGCAGGGACCAGTCTCTTGGTTTTTCACTTTCCCTTTGTCAAAACTAAGAGTAAAAGCCAACTCTTACATGCAGATTGATTCAGAGCTTATGCATTGTTCTGATATGTTCCATTGGATGTTAATATGCATTAAGAAGAGGTTCTGTAGGCAAACCAATGTAACTGCTGGCTTAGTCAAGTTCAAATTCTTAACAGTGGGATATCTCAGAGATGCTGATATTTTATTATGCACCATGAAGCACTGCAGAATATGGGTTGGTAGTGGGCATAATTGGCTTCCCAGACGTATTTGTTCATTGTCTTAGATTGGGTTCCTTGAAAACAGACACCGTGATAAAGAATTGCACTTGGAATATTTCTTGGCACATGTTCTTGGGAGTCATACCTGTATGGAGGTGAGGAAGCAGGATTGCCAGAGGGAAAAACTGAGTTGACACGCAGCTGCAATTGATCCCCAACCAGTGCCAAAAGGAGCTCTGGAGCTGGGATGGGACCTACGGAGTGTCCTGAATGGGCGCGGGGGAGCTTTGAATTCCTGCATCAGTCACCTGTGGCTGCTGGCTGCCCCTTCATGGAAGCATTCCCTATAGCTGAGAGCAGTTCCCAGAGAGGGGTGCTGCTGTGAGGCTCAGCCCTGAAGAGGGAATCTGTGCAGAGCACCCCAGCATTTACTACAACTATGGGACATTTTTTCATGGAACCAAAACTTGATGGATCACCCTTTGGGAAATGCTTCCTATTGGATTCTAATCAAAATGAGATCCACATGCCAGCCTATCAAGGGAGAAATTGTGCTCTGGGCACATCAATGATCAAAGCAATGCAAACCTGGGGCCTGGAATTTGCTTCATTGCTGTTTTAAGACAATTATTTTTTGTTTAACATAAGGGGAAAACAAATAGAGGTATAATATGTAAGACAAAAAAAGGGACAGGATTCCCCATCTTGTCATATATTTGGTTTGCTCACTCCTTCCTTCATGTCCAAATAGTCAATAATTCATAATATTTTCAATATCAATAATACTAAGATATGCTAAAACCTCTTCCTCCCTTTTGGCTCCCATATAACTTGGATACTTTTGGGGCAGATGGATGAAGGAGAGAGAGAGGTAATTCTTCAATAATTTTCTCAATTTCTGCTATGGTTTTGGCTAATTTACATTTTCAGTATATTTTCTGTGGTCATTCATTATTTCTGTTTTACTTGGAAGCCATCCATGTCATCCAAGTAAGGTTCCAACAGGGAACCACAAAAGGGCCAATTGAGGAGAGTTTAATAAAAGGATGATTTACAAAAGCATGGGCTGGGTTAGGGGAAATGAGCACGGGAAGGTGTAATGCACCAGGGAAAGGAGAGGAAGCTGTTGGCAGATATCTGCAGGAGAGATATCTCCTATTTGGTGGAGGAAGGGAGCTAGGGGAATAGTCTCCCTTCATGCCTCCCATTGGCTGAACCTAAAACTGACTGGAAGCCACAGGGGTTGACGTGGTCTATAAAGGCCAACCTTCTGGTCACACAGCAGAGAGGACAGGGCCCAGAAGGACCTGTAGGACAAAGGAAACGTTCTGTCACGCAGGTCCACATAGAAGGTTGATTTACGTAGAGCTGAGTGGATGCTCTCATAGTTTTAAAAGTTTTTTTTTGTGTGTGGTCATTTTCTAGTGTGTTTGTTAACTTTTAAAAAAATTAGTTTACCTAATGATTTCTCCCTCCTTCCCTCCTTCACTTCTGCCCTCCCTCCTTCATTGGACTATCTCATTATATCATCCATGTTTCTTAACCTTTGCATCATATTTTCTATCGTTACTTTTATGTGCTGTATTTGATAGTTTTTTCAAATCTATCTTGGGTAATGTGCTATTTAGCCTGCCCATTCACTTTTTAGTTTTAATGAAAATATTTTCCATTTGTGGAAGTTTTGTTTGGTTCTTTTTCACATCTTCATGTTCATTTTTCATGGTGTCTAAATCTTTCCTTATATTTCTAATGTTTTTTTAACCCTTTTATACTTTAAACATACTACGTACTTTATAGTTTCTATTACATTGCTTTTCTGTTATCTCAGGCCCTTGATAAATTAATCATCTGTTGTGTCTGCTGACTTTCATTCATGGCAGATTGTTTGCTCAAGCATCTTGTAATTCTTAATGGAGAATTAGCTTCAGAAGAGCTTTTGCTTTAGGTTTCTTTGTTAATTTCTTGGCTTTGGCTTGGGTTTCATAACTCATGTGCATAGTTAAAATAAAAATTTTAAACTAGTGCAATACACAGGCACAGAACCATTGTAGATGTAAGTTCCCTGGTAATTTTGCTGTGCTAATTTGGCCATTGATGTAATCCCTTCACTGGGGTTGCAGCCATTTCAGAGTCCCAACTTTCATAGGAGTCTCAGCTTCAGCTCCCCAAATTTAGCATTCCAAGACCTCATAAATTATTGCTGTATAGTTTTAAAAACCAATACTTAGTCATCCACTCTCTTCCCTTGTCTTCTATGGGAGGTGTAGTATTAATTTTTGCTTACTGCTCTGACTCTCAACATTGTCATTTGGTGGTGCAATGGGAGAAAAAGCATGGCCCACAAGGGAGAGACATGATCAAATGCATGGCTGTATGGAATTAAACAGCATGTTCTGGAAACTGTGGGTCACCTATATGGCTGACCTGTATCTTGTGGCGCTTATGGAAATGCCCACAGGAATGCCCCTTGCAGACCTCCAACTCCAGGGAGCATTGGTGACCAAGGATCCCAGCTACAGCTCTCTGAAATCCACACTGGGTTTCACCAAGGCCACATGCATTTCCCATAGGCTGCTTTCAGCCAGTGGCTAAGTGAGGCAAGGATACTAAGGCTGGTCCATTCCTGGGAGCCATGAAACTCCTTTGTTGGGTTGACATTACTCCTCGATGGCCTTGCTGCAACTTTCTCAGACTCTACGACAGCCTAGAATGCTGCTACCCGACACTCCCTTCCTCTCTCCTATACTTGGACTCAAACCATAATCACAGCCCGAGAGTTCTTTCAGCCTTCTCCAGCTCCCTCCCAGTCTCCTCTTACACAGGTGTTAGCCCTAATCAAGCTTGTGCACTTTTAATCCCAATGTGGTGTCTACTTCTTGGTGAACCCAGACTAACACATACCATCTGTAGCTTTTGCAGGGAGGATATAGAAAAAGAGATGGGATAGATGGATCTTGTTAAGAGCCTTTAATGCTATTCTCAAGTTTGGGATTTAGGCAGAGGGGTGGCAATGAAGATTTTAGGGGAGGGAAAAGTGAGATCTAGCTCATATTTTAGGAAGGTGATTATGGTGAAAGCAGGAAGGGTGGAATTTTAGGAAGTCATTACAATGACCTGGATGAGATGTGGTGGGACTGAAGTCAAGTAGCAACAGTGGAGATGGATGAACTGTCTTCCCAGCTCCTGCAGATGAAAGTGTGTGACACTGGTGGGAATTTTTACCTTCTCTCAACTTTATGGAAAAGAAAGCAATCCTTATGTATGTTTGTTAGTGAGCACGCTACATGTGAGGTATTAGCACAAAAGTCACTCTGGGCCACACCCACTGTTATTTCAAGGCATGGCTCCCCACAGAGTATGTCAGTAAAGCACATGACAAACAATTACAATTTATGTCTCTGACACCAGCCTTCTTCATTCTCAAGGGCAACTGAAAAGGGAAAGGATCCTTTTCACCTCTTTGTGACTTTTTCTGTTCAGGGTCTCTCGGGAGCTGTCCAGGAAACAAGTCCCCCAAAGGCTCCTGGTGCTGTGTGAACCCTACGAGGTGAGGTGTGGTAGGAGGGATTCCCACGGGGCAGGCAGCCTCAGGTCTTGTGAGGACAGCACAGAAGTTTCAGATTTGAGATTAAAAGCAAGCTCAAGAAATTGCGAGCTGTCTGTAATGCCTGGGTATGAGGGTGGCGGGGAGCAGGCCAAGGGGGGAATTAGAGCCTGTGACAGTCCCAACTTCCAGGGCAGCTGTTCTTTTTGTACTCAGATCAGGGCAGAAGAATGGTACCCTGGAAAACAGAAGGGCACAAGGGTCCTTAAGAGGCCCCTGGCAATGGGAAATACAAATGCTGCCATGCCCTGAACTAAACTGTCAACTTTGAAACTCCCAGCTGAATGGGCAAAGAGGCGGCAGATCAGGTGCTTGGAGGGTGAGTTGGCACATTTACCTCTAGACACCAATTTGAAGTGAGGCATTAGCAACTTCCTATTAAACAAACAGGAAGCCTATTAAAAATGCCATTGTCCTTCCTGCCTGTGATGACAGGACTGTGAAATGACCAAGTCCACAGCGCTTTGCCAAGTCAAGAGACCCATGGTACATGCAGCTGTCAGTGCCACCTGTGTCTGCCTGAGTCCAGCTAAGAGATTTCCTTTTCAGGACACCCCCATTGTGGAGCCCTGGGTCTTAGGGAGTTAAGGGCAGGCAGACGTATTGAAGAAGGGAGGGAAGGAAGAGCAGTTCCCAGCCCTCACTGGCTGGACGCGGGTAGCTCTTTCCGCTTCCTTCTGTTTCAGCAGCAATCAGGAATTCGTCTCTGCCCACCACCCCTGCCAAACTTTGAAATGTTCTGGCTGGGAGTCAAATCCAGTATGAAACACCTGCCTTTCACTGCTGTACCACAAACACAATACACCAAAGGCCAGTTTGCAGTAGAGAGAAAAGAGGCCCATGAAAGAAAAGTTCCCAAAATTATTAGGAAGTGTAGCCCTGCCTTTGCACATGCTCTTTCTCTTATTTTCTCTCCCTGTCTCTCACACACAAACACACACGCACACACCCACATGCACTGCTCAGCCTCTAAAGCGTTGCAAATATCCTCAGCTCCTTTACTGTCAATCAAACACTGAATAAGAGAGACAGGCGTCTCGTTGGGGGCCATGGGCTCTGTGTATAACAGGTGTGTGTGTAGGACTGTGTGTAGATGTAGGTGTATGGGGGTGTGTGTATGTGTACATCAGCGTGTGTGTGTATGTAGGTGTGTATGTGTATGTTGGTGTGTCTGGTGGTGGTAGGGATCTGGTGGTTATGAAGGGACCGGTCCCAAGAGGGTCACTGGTCTGGTCTAAGGAAGGAACTAATCAGAAGCTTCAGAGGCTTAGGTGGGGCTGTGCTCATAGCTGAAATGAAGGCTGCCTTGAGGCCCTTGGTGTGACAATGTTTCCCTGGCTGCAGCAGGACAGTCCACACATTGGCATTGTCACTGTCACCCTCAGGCCGGAAACAGCACTCCCAGGGGCCAAGTCATGCTAGCTGGCAGGCTCAGGTCTGTCTGTCTGTCATCTTGGCCCCTCTTGCTCCATTAGTGGTGGTGGCTCCCTGCCAAGCCTGCCTGCCCTCCCTACCCCCAGCCCAGCCTGGCGGTCCCAGACAGTGGGCTCTGTGAGTCACTCTCCTGTGGGCAGCTGGATATTTTTCTATAGAGGGGACTCGTCATTAGAGGACCCAGAGGATGAGGGGTGGCACCTTGAGCTGTTTTCCTTTCTCTTTGGCCCCCATTTATGGATCCTCTCGAAGGAGCACGGCCACCGGCTGGTACCCACAGTTCACTTGTCCCAGTGAAGGCAACTTGACAGCTGCATAAATCACTGGGAGATACCACTAATAGGTTGCTGCCTGGGACTGTACCAGACCACCCAAGCGCAGCCCCAGGCAGCCCTCTGAGGCCTACACACAAATACAGTAATGCAAATCGCTTAACCCTTTGTTACCTCCCAGCACACTGGAACCAATGGGCTCCTAGCGTCCTCTACTGCTTCCATTTCCTCAGACCAGCCTCTCCTGTTTCTCGACTCTCCTCCAGATGCGAGTTTGACTTCTTACATGTTCCTCCCAACCCGACTCTCCAGATTTCAGATGAGCTTGTGCAGCCAGCAGGTGACAAGAGCACGTAACAGGTGATGAAAGGATCTTGCCAGGGTTTTTGGCCCGGGTGGGGTGGCACTGGCAGGGGATGATGAGAGTGAGGGAGGGACAGTGGGTGAAGGGTAGAGCAGGCTGACAGAAAGTGCGAGCTAAGTACAGGATTCCGGCCAATGCCAACTCCTTCTTCTTGGCTGCTGGTGTGGTTTCCACAGTCTGATGATGGGCATCCTAGGCCTCCCTCCTAGATGCAGAGGGAAGGTGACAGACAATGCAGTGAAGTTGTAGAGAGCAAACCATGCCTGGTTTCCTCTCCTCGTGGAAAACCAAAGGGAAATTTTTTTTCCTTCAGTCACATTTCTCAGATGCTGCCGATGGTGCATGCGCACACTGTGTGAGGTGCCAGGAATGCCGAAGAGACTGAGACCATGTCCTGCTCTCTGAAGCTTGTAGTCCTGTACAACCCTATGTGACAAGGCCTTCCTTAAGCTGGCCCTCCCATTAGGATCTGTCCTCAGCTCCTGCAATTGTCCCGTTGCTGATTCTTCTGCAGCCCAGCTGGCTAGCTTCTGTCTGCTCCAAAGCTCACACTGCTCCTCCACCTCCTTGGGGCCTGTGTGTTATTCACTATTTCTTCTCTTAGAAAATCTAAGAAAGGGTATGGCTCCCTCCTCATGCCCTTCAAGCCTTTGTTCAAATAACATCTTCTCAGCCAAGCCTTTTCTAACTACCTGGTTTAACACTGCAGCTAACTCCTGATATGGCACTTCTGATCCCAATTCCCTCCTTTATTTTCCTTGAAAGCACTTCTCAAAAGCATTTAAACTTGCCATATGATTTCCTTCCTTAGTTTGTTTATTGTGTGCCTTCCCCCGCTAGTGTGGCAATTCTTTGGGGGTAAGAACGTTCAATTATTTTGTTCACTGATGTATCCTGGATGACTAGAGTATTGCTTTCACATAGTGCTCAGTAGATACTTGTAGGGTGATTAAATGCTGTCACACAGGAACGTACAAGGTGCCCTGGGGATCTGGGGGAAATAGTGATGTATTAGCCTATAGGGCCTGGGGAGGGGAGTGTGAGTCCCAAATTCATCAGCCCAGGGATTAACCTTCCTGTCAGAGAAGTTAGATGCTTTAAGGAATTAAGGAAATTCACTTCCTCTTTGTTATCTCTTAGCATTATATTATTGCCTCCAAGAAATATTTATTTACTTTCCCCTGAACAAAGTTAATTTTTACTAGTTTATTTATGATAGTCTGAATAATGGTCCCCAGAGACGGTTCGTGCTAATCCCCAGATGTGATTAAATGCAGGATATTAAAATGAGATTATCTTGGTTTATTTGGACCTAATGTATCCATCATCATGAGTGTTCTTATTAGAGGGAGACAGGAGTGTCAGGGAGAGAGAAGGAGATGTGACCATGGAAACAGAGGATGTAGCCCTATTGGGCCACAAGCCAAGGAATGTAAGAAGCTTTCAGAAGCTGCAAAAGACAAGGAAATGGATTATCCCTTAGAGCCTCCAGGAGGCATGCAGGCCCACTGACACCTTGACTTTAGCCCAGTGAAACTGATTTTAAACTTCTGACCTCCAGAACTATAAGAAAATAAATTAGTGTTATTTTAAGCCACAAATTTTGTTGTAATTTGGTATAACACCAATAGGAATCTAATGAAAAATCCTTTCTAAAATTTTTGGAACATTTTTCCCCTCGGTCCTAACCTCATTTTGGGCTTTTGCTCTGTTGACGTTACTCCTAACGGTGGGCGCCACTCATGCATCTTCTTTTCTATTTTTGCACATGGACCTTCTCCAATTGGACTTAGTCTGAGTGTTCTTTGTCCATTTCAAGCGATTTGCATTTTTTGAAAAAGGAGTTTTGTTCACCTCTGCTTTGTTGAGATCATGTGAGTTTGTACAGTCTAAATTTTTTTCTATATATTTATTTATAAGTGCTTTCTACCCTTCTTGAAAGGCTCTGGTATAGGTTGGCCCTTCTTTCTCCGAAATATCCCTGGTGGGATGGACACTCTGCCCTGTTTCATCCTCCCAAAATCTGAAGCCTGATAACAGCCCTTTGGCCCATGTCCTAGCTGTGCCAATCCTGCCTCCATCAAATGAAGGATGGGGGTTCGGAGTTAGAATTCTGGCCATTCGTCTCAGCAGAGGTATCTGGTGGCTTACCTCATCTCAGCATCTTCCTCCTCTCTTTCTCTTGCTATTGTCAGCTATCTCTGGATGAAAGGCTCTTGGTTGAAGACATTGCCCAAAGAATAAAACAGAGAAATTTTCCTTAAATGATCTTCAGGTTTTCCATGAACATAGCAAGAAAGTAGCACTCGAAGGTCATTTATTTACTCATCCAACACGCATTTGTTGAATACCTGCCATGCCCAGTGCTCTGTGACCACCAATAGGAAATACGAAGAACTAGGTGCAAAACACCCCCCAATTATGTGCAGGTGGCATTCCTGAGCTACTATTGGAGTACTTACAGATCTGAATGTAATTGTCAAGAAAATGTCAGTAGAGCTCAGGTGAGCTGATGGATTTGTTTGTTCCTTGGAATACATTCATTTTCAGCCTCTTTTCCACCTTTATCTCCCAGAAGGCATGGCTAGTCTTACTGCAGCTGGAGTAGGTTGGGTGGCACTCAGGACTTTGAAGGAACAAGAAATATGGAACTAAAACTAGAAATGGATTATGCTACTTAAGGGCAGAAAACTGGGCATTGGACATTTGTGTCTATACCGTTTTTGTGTGCTGTCAAATATTGATCACTTGAAATGTGGTTAGTGCAGCTGAAGACTGGTTTTTTTTTTTTTTTTTTTTGAGGGCAGTGTCACTGGCCCTCATATGTGGGACCCGAACCGGGGCCGCTGGCTTCCCAAGCCAGCGCTTAACCACCATGCCACTCGGCTGGCCCATGAAGACTGGGTTTTTAATTCTATTTAATTTTATTTAAGTTTAAAGCTTTAGTTATTGGGAAGTTTTTAAGTATATTTAGAACAGCTTGGATATATAAATCTACTTTTTCATTTGTAACTTTTATGAAATCTAAATACTGATAAAATATATATTTCTCATAAAAATTTAGCATCTAAATTGAGACATGCTAGGTTTTGAAGACTTCATACGAGAAAATGAATATAAAATATCTCATTCATAATTTTATATCAATTGCATGTTGAAATGATAATATTTTGGATTTATTGGGCTAAAGTAAAATACATTATTGACATTAATTTCACCTGTTTATTTTTATTTTATTTTATTTTATTTTTTTGATGGGACTACTAGAAAATTTAAAATAACATATGTGGACCACATTGTTTTTCCATTCGCCAACTCTGTTTTGAATGATCATTGTTATCCTTCCTAAACACATCTTAAGCAATTGGAAATATTTGATCACGCTCCATGATAATGTCTTCCAATGTTTTAACAGAGTTAAGAGTATAATAATTTTGGAAAATATACTTTGAATCCTTGCTGGTGTTTATCTAGATCCTACCTTGTAGAGTAAACTAAGGAGAAAAGACACATTTTAGCTATAAAGATTCACAGAATATGAAACAGAGAATGGTAAAAACTCAATAATCAGGAATAAAACCACCAAGACAGTCAAATAAGCTCTCATAGAAGCACCCAGACAGATGCTAGGCTCCTAATTTGGCTTTGAAATAAATGCATCTTTCATAAGCTTTCAGTTGATATGTACAGAGGGGCAGCTTGAGAGATTGAGGCCATTTGACATGTTTCTTCATTTACCCTCAAGACTCATTTGGGGCCTTTAACCACCCATTCTGTCTCTCTGTTTTCTCAGAACAGATACCTCTCCTCATTTATGATTTATATTTATATGTGTTCTTGGGACTTCTCTGTTTTGCAAAAACAGCAACAACAGTAACTCAGGTGTTGTCATAGTTGTCATCTCATCACCTATCACCCCATCTACTTTCACTCACACACACACACACACACACACACACACACACACACACTACAACATTAGGAATAAAAATGATGCAATAATTCAGATATAATAGAGGTTTTAAAAAACACAACAATGGGCCGGCCGAGTGGTGCGGTGGTTAAGAGCTGGCTTGGGATGCCAGTGGCCCCGGTTCGGGTCCCACATATGAAGACCAGTAACACTACCCTCAAAAAAAAAAAAAAACCAACAAAAAACGCACAACAATAATAGGAGCATCTCCAAGTCCATGATTTTGAAAACTTAGATATTAGAGGAAGGGTGTGACTGACCCAACCTGACTCCTTTTCTATATATCCTTCAACCACTTGTTCTTTTTTTAAAATTTTAATTTTATTTTTCAATTTCAGTTGACATTCAATGTTATTTTATATTGGTTGCAGGTATACAGCATAGTGGTTAGACTTTGATATAATTTATAGAGTGATAAGTCTAGCACCTACCTGGGTACTACACATAGTTATTGCAATATTATTGACTACATTCCCTATACTGTCCTTTATATCCCTGTGACTATTTTGTAACGGCCAATTTGTACTTCTTAATCTCTTCACCTTTTTTACCCAGCCCCCCAACTCCCCTCCCATCTGGCAACCATCAGTTTGTTCTCTGTATCTATGAGTCTGTTTCTGTTTTGTTTGTTCATTTATTTTGTTTTTAGGTTCCACATATAAATGAAATCATATGTATTTGTCTTTCTCTGTCTGACTTATTTATTTCACTTAGCATAATGTTCTCTAGGTCCATCCATGTTGTTGTTGCAAATGGGAAGACTTAATTCCTTTTTATGGCAGAGTAATACTCCATTGTATATATGTACCACATCTTCTTAATCCAATCATCTACTGATACTTAGTCAGCCACTTGCTCTTTCTGATTTTTGCTGCCAACCCAGAACACCCTCATTTTCATCTTATCTTAGCTTTACTTTCATGAAATTGTTGGAGAAGACAAGACATGTGAATAGGTTTGTCAAATGTAGCAAATGATGCAGGATCCAGTTAAATTTCAATTTAAGATAGAGAACAAATCATTTTAAAAATTATATGTATGTATCAAATATTGCAGCATGGGACATTCTTACACTAAAAAAATTTTCGTTCTTTATCTGAAATTCAAATTTAATGATGCGTCCTGTATTTTCTATGGCAAACCAAATGTTTAGGATCTATTGAGTTTGATAATTGGAAGAGTTGCCAGATTTAGCAAATAGAAGTACAGGACACCCAAATATATGATATTTTCACCATACTTATACTGAAATTATTTGTTGTTTGTCTCAAATTCACTTTTAACTAGACATCCTTAATTGGATATGGTGACCCTAATTCTTGAGGAAGTGTTTCACTGTGTATGAGAGCAGACTACCTGTGGAAGTTTCAGGGACAGGAATGAATCTTCCTGCCTGAAGTTCTGGCAATGCATCATCTAAGATGGGCAGAAACCCAAGGAGACCCTGGAATGGAATGATTTCTATTCTGATCTCAGGTCAGGGGATCCAGCTCGCTTCCCGATTTGTAGAGGGCGTGGGACTTCTGTAGCTCTTAGACAGCCTTGTTGGAGAGTTACTCTTCAAATCCAAATCAGGTCTACTTTTATTTTTTTTTTGAATCCAGTGAGTCTGTCCCACCTGCTCATCACCACCTTGCACCCTGATCTGGATTTATTAAGTGGAGCCTAAATCATTTCATCATTAAAAATCTGTATCTCAGAGTTTCGAACCACACAAGAATTGAAATAAGAGTGGCTTAGTTCTTTAACATCTTTTTCCAATTGTTAGTTAATCATTTTGGGTTGTTACTGGAAAGACAGAAAGAAGTAAAGAGACAGGAGGGGGCTGACTGAGGGCTCTACACAGTCTTTAGCCATTTAACTTCTGGCTTAATTCCCTCTTTTAAAACTTTGTTTACCCTCCCCCACCCTGCTCTCTTGCAAAATACTTTTAAAAGAACATTAACAGGAGGAGGATTAAGGATCTTGTTTTCTTTTCATTCTTTTTGATTTATGTTCCTTTGTCTTGAAAGCTCCCGTAATCTCCCACATCTTCAGAGCCAGTTCCCTGCTGACAAGGTGAAGGCAGCAAAACCTCCCCCTGCTTTGAGATAAACCAACCCAAGCTGAATCATTGGCTACACAAACTTTCTCCTAGAGCCTTCTCTTAAATGTTTGGAACTCTAGAACTTCTTCCCTGACTAGGAGGAAAAGCAAACATCACAGGTTGTGTCTTTAGAAGCATGTAACCAGAGCTTTTTATGAACTCTGGTGGGAGTAAGACCTTGAACTGAATTCGTCTGGTAACTCCTTTTGCAGCAGACATTTGTTGAGCTGCTACTATATGCCACTGGCTCCGGCTGTAGGGGAGGCAAAGATAAATATGCTGGGGTCATATTTAGAGGAGCTTGCTTGTAGAAGAATTTGGGGCAAACACAATCAGTTTTCTAAGACTCCAAAATATGAATTCAGTTAATCCTGCTAAACACTCTTCCAGCATTGCACATTAACAAAATACATCTATACGTTTACTTTGGTAATGATTAGTGTCTTGCTCTCATTAGTTTCTAAGCTTTGTGAGCTCCAGGAGGGGAGGGTCTGGGTCTATTTTGATTATTGTTATATTCTCAGTCTCAAACTGGCACATTCTATGCATCCATTAAATATCAGTTGAATGAATGAATAATTGAAGAAACTGTAATATACAACAGTTTTGTCAATCCGTCCCAAATGAAGAGTGATGTGAACAGAGAGAAGGGAGTGACTAATTCAGGAAAGACTTTGCAGACACCGTGAAGGAGGAACTGAAAGGTAACAGGCTGCTGGAATTGGCCCCTGCCGTGTCCTGAGGCAGAGGCCAGGGAACTCCAGTCCTCTCACAGCTTGAAGGTCCTTGTGTCAAGTAGGGTCCAAGTTTGTGTGGTTTCTAAGGTCTTTGCTTTTCTGTGATCTATAGTTTTATGCTAATTTAAATAAAAAGTGACTCCTTTCTTTCTGATCTTGGCACCTCAAAGATCTGTTTGCTCTGTCGCGATGGATAGAAACTCTCTGTAGACATACTAAGCATTTCATATGTACTCTTGGGGCATGTATCTTCCATGAATTATAAAACAGGCCCCAACGGTTCTTAAAATGTGTGTCTCAAATGTGTGGGGAAATACCTCCATAGCTTGAATCCCAGGGTTTAGTTCACAGCCTTACCACTTAAAGTTGGTCCCATTCTTGAGACAGGAACCTCAGCCAAACCCACCGCTGGCATCCTCCAGGCCCTTTACAGGTCCAAGGGCAAGGGATCGCCAGGAAGACGAGCTATGCTGTGCCTGATGAATGGCATTTTTCATTATCAGGAGAACAAGATGATAGTTTCAAATGCCAGAGACCCTCAAAACAGGAAGGCTCCTTAGAAATCATTTGGTTCAACCCCTTTGGGAAAAAGGGGCCCAGAAACAAGAAATAACCTGCCCAAAGTCATATTGCTAATCACTGACTAGATGGGAAGTTGGGGACATTGAAAAATGATTGGGTGAATTATTGCAGCTCAGGGCTCCACTCTAGAGGTAAAACTTGCTGAGAACATCATAACTACATGATAAAATGCTGCCCTACCTTCTGAACTTTGCTCTGTGTGAGAATTAACAGTGCTGGGACATGGTGACGGCATGATCCATCCTTTTCCAGCATTGCTCCCATCTCTGCCTCCAAGGTTACAATTGCCTCCTCCTCTTTTGTGTATCATTTCCCTCTGCCTCCTTTTTATAAGGACACTTGTGATGATATTTAGGGTGTATCTTAGCTCAAGCTGCTATAACAAAATACCATAGACAGAGGGCTTAACCAGAAGACATTTTTCTCAGTTATAGAGGCTGGAAGTCCAAGATCAGGGTGCCAGCATGGTTGGGTTCTTGATGAGAGTTCTATTTCTGCCTTGCAGATGACTGTCTTCTTGCTATATCCTCACATGAGCGAGAATGAGCTCTGATCTCTTCTTATAAGGACACTAATCCCAGTAAGGGGCCCTACCATCATGGCCTCATCTAAGCTGAATAACCTCCCGAAGATGCCATCTCCAAATACCATCACATTGAGGATTAGTGTTTCAATATATGAATTTGGAGGGGACACATTCAGTCCATAGGAGGACCCACTAGATAGCCCAGGTTAGTCCCTCATCTCAAGATCTTTAATATAATCATATCTTAAAAATACTTTACCGTATAAGGTACCATTCAAGGGTTCCAGGGACTAGGACATGGATATATCATTGGGAGCCATTATTAGGCTACCACAGTGCCTTTAAACCCTTGTCCAGTGGTTCTCCAATGTGGTCCCTGGACCAGTAGCATCAGCATAATCTGGGAGTTTGTAAGAAATACAAATTCTTGGAAGCCCCAGACCTGCTCAACCAGACACTCTAGGAGTTGGGATCCAGCAATCTGTGTTTGCACAAGGCCTCCAGAGGATTCTGATATACACTGCAGTTTGATGGCCATTGTCCTAATCTAGTGATCTTTTCTCAAGACTGTGGGACCTGGTCTAAAGTACCCGGTTGTAAATATTTTTGTTCAGAGTTCATTCAGAGATTCCTAGATATCCTCCCAACTTGGTCTCCACTTCTATGCCACCTCTGATGGATGGGTGAATGCCTGGACTGTTGTGTTTAGGAGAAATGGTACCATAACTGATTAGCAAAGTCTGTCACGGCAGGAGAAGGACAGTGCCACCATCAGCATTAGCCATACCTTCGCCTCTCTGGGGTAATTTGTGATTTAAAAAAATCACACCCTTCACATTTCCTTTTTGATGTTATGAAGGGGGGCACTTAAATTGTTCTTGGTTTGTACTATTTTATATTATGTTTGCAATCTTTGTAATTTTAGGGGAGACCTTCCTTTGAATTAACCACAAATATCTACATGAGAAAAAACAAAGCAAACCTAAACAACAGAAATAATTTACTGTTTGTTTGTTTGTTTGTTTGTTTGTTTTTTAAGCCAGAGCTGCAAATGGCTCTGTGTTGATGGAAAGCTCCGTATTTTTATTTGGCAAGCAACCTGGAGGGCCCAGGCTAGAATGTATTCCCCTTCCTAGGATGCTCCCCTAGGGCCCTACTCCCCGCCCACAGAGTATTCTGTGGTTACTTTTTCATAAGCTGCCATAATTTTCAAAGCCCACAGGGCTCATAATCAGATTTGGGAAAGCTGCTCTATTTGTAAGCATCTGAGGCTGGCTTTCATGATGTTGTTCCCTAAAGGGAGTGGTGAGTGACAGCAAAGACGTCCTTTTTATTCCACTTGGGGATAATCCTTTGTTTAGCAGGTCTTTATTGTTGCAGAGGAAGTTTACTTAGCTTCTGATCCCACTGGACTGATTCAGCAACTACGCCAACACCCCTACCCAACCCAACACCTCTGCACACGGGGAGCTGGCTTCCGAGAAGGGCGCAAGACGAGGGTGAGCACGTTGGTGCACATTCATGTTTTTAGGCAGATATTTCTCTCTTCTGCTTATGGCTTTCGTTGTTCCACCTGAAATCTCAGTATCACTCAATCGGAATTGTTCTCAGCCAGGGTTATAGCAAAATGCATCTTCCTGAGAGGATAATGCCTTATCCTTTGGGAAAATTGCTCCAGCTGTATGTTTGTATTTTTACCACCACCTCTCTGCCTCAAGAAAAGCCCAAACATCTAAAATGTAGGTTCTAAATCACACTCAGTTCCTTAACATTGATCAAGGGAGTCTTCAATAAGGCTCCTCTTCAAGGTTCCTTCCTTTCTTTTTCACAGCGTGTCCTTCTTTAGGCTTCTTCAAGGACATTTTTTTTTTTTTCAATTTGATCAGGTTAAGTCTCACTGAATCTTATTGCTTAACTGTTGTTTTAGTTCTTGTTCATAGCCACGTCTTCCTCAATTTCCAATGTGAAGTCCCTTGATTCTTGTCAAGTAGCATGTTTTCACAAAAGAAGACAATTCTTCTGACCCAACATTAACACTCTATGAGAAAATAATCATATTAATTATAGCTAACATTTATTGAGCACTTACATCATGCCTCACATTTTTTTTCAGTGTTTCCCATCTAGTAACTCCTTTAATCTTTGCAACACCCCTATGCAGCAGTATTATATAGTGCAATTTAAATATGAGGATGCTAAGACTCAGAAGTTAAGCAACTTTCCCAAGGTCACATGAATTGCTTCATTTGGTCAGTTATGCTTAGCTGGTTGCCCTAAGTTAATCATAGTTTTTTGTTTGGCAAGGAGAATGATACCTGTAGGAGGAGACTGTTTAGGGGTACTAAATCAATCTTTAGTCCTGAAAATTGTGATGTTTATTGCCAGACAGGCCATGTGGGTTTTGAATTCCTGGGCCTTATTAAATACTAAGCTCCAAACAGCTGAGTTAACTGGCTAGGGAAAGGTCGCATATTTGCAAAAAGGAAAACAAACTATCTTCACCCCCACGCAGTATGAGTTTCATCAGCCAAACCTTATTTCTCATTTCATGGCTCAAGGGCTTAAATAACATTTCCCTCGATTAGCATAGTTGTCATCCCAACCCCTATCATTCTGGGCAGAGACCGTTTTTAACTGTGCAGTTTTGTTCTGTTGACTTCTAAGGTGCTACCCATGCTAGTTTCTTTGCACCTGTCATGGGTGCATGCTTCTCTGATAGAGAAAAATGTCTTAATAACTGATGGATTTTTAAAGATTTTACCTAGTTTTTTTAGAATATTAGAGACTCAACTCACAAATAAAATACAGGACTGATTTTATCTCAGATGTATTTCTAGACTTGATTGTTTAATTTTAATTTTGAGAGGAAAAAAATCACCATATTCAAGTCGTTCCAGTAACTTTCTACAAACTGTGATTTAGGATCATTATTGGATGTTGAACTGTTTTCAGTTCTTTCTTTTCAGTCTTGAAATCCAAGTGTCTCACAGACAGGAGTATGACTCACGTTCCCTTGAGGAAGGTATTTTTGGCTCTCCTGGTCTCTCACCTCGCAGATGTTTGTGAGATCATAGACGGGGCTGAGCCTCTGGGGATGCACTCCGCATGCATTGTAATTCTAGATGAGCAAATGCAGTTGCATACTCTATTATGTCATCATTTGACATATTTCTGACTACAGAAGGAAACCAGAGAGAACGAATAATAATTTCCTGTACAGGGGATGATACTGGATTTGGGTTATAGTCAACAGGTGTGGGAACATCTGTAGCTTTCCAGCAGTGCTTTCCTGAAGTGTGCTTTATAAACATAATTCAATTTCCAATGGATTCAACTGTATTGACAGAATAAAACTAGATCCAAGGAATAAACTATTGAATGCAATTAATTAATGGTTATTTCTATAATCAAAAAACCTTGTCTCTTGAGAAGTACTTACAGAATTAGGAATTTACAAAGCATCTTTTTTTTTGAGGGCAGTGTCACTGGCCCTCATATGTGGGATCCGAACCGGGGCCTCTGACTTCCCAAGCCAGCGCTTAACCACTGCACCACTTGGCAGACCCACAAAGCATCATTTTGAGAAGGGGTCTGGCTCTTAAGTTTTATTTAAAAAATTAGATATAATTTTGAAAATTCTTGCTTAAGTTTACAGACAAAGCTTGTTCTTTTTATTCTCTAGGTGACCAAAACATTGGAGAGGAACACAATATTTTTCCCAAATAGACTGTGCATGAAAGGTAGGACATGATTTATAGTCAAATCGACCAGGGACTTAACCTGAAGGCAGGAGTGACCAGCAAATCCACAGACCATGTTTCACTTTAACTTTTCGCTTTTCTTCATAGAAAGAGCTAATTGCTAAGTTGTTTTAAGTAAAATATGCTTCCATAATGAACAGAAATAAAAATCATTTTCATTCCAGCAGGCAGTTACTTTCATCTCTGTTTCCAGAATGAACAAACCTTGTTTGAACCTTTTATTTAAGAGGCGTATGTTGACATTTCTTGACAGAATAAGGAATCATAAATGTTTGATTTGAATTATGTGTCCATCCAGAGTCATACAAGTATGTGAGTTTTGAATTTAGCGAAGCACCTGTCGGTCATCACGCTGCTGTGTGGGTTATTCTAGCAGTGGTTTTCTTTCTTTCTTGCAATATACAAATACTTGCTTTTCAATTAGAATTTGATGTGTCTCCAGAAAGTTACCAAAATAAACTCACTACTAGTGAGCTCATAGGAAAATATTGCCCAGGTGCTCTAGCAAGCAGGGGTCATGATCTTTAGCCTTCTCTCCTACTTACCCTCTCTTCATTCTCAAGAAAGACTTCTCTAAATGAAGCAATTGCCTTTAAGTGTCCCTAGGAATTTGAACAGATTGAAACTGCCTGAAGCCATGGGGCTTACTGAATGGCTTTAATAAACAGACATTTCAAAGATCAGGGGAGGGAGCAGAGGACTGCTTCAAAATGGCTCCACGGTTTCTTGGTTAACATTAGGCAACAAATACATATTTTAGGGCTACTAAATGCTCAGGAGTTTGCTTGGCAGCCTACTGCAGATGCTACTAACTTGTGTGTGTTTATAACCCTGTCAGTTAAAAACATTTTTTATATATGAAAGATGTACCTCTGTATATGCATTTATACATTTATCAGTTATACATTTATCAGCTATATTCATGTTCTACCATACCAACATATGATGTATATTAAAACATATAGAAATAGAGAAAATACTAAAGGATGAAGTGAATAGAGTTCTAATATTTTCTTACTGTGTACCATTGGTCGCCCCTGGGGTATGGTTACCCTACTTTGTGATCCACTGCTCTGGAGAACATAGTAAAATATACTGCTCTTGAATAAGCCCCCAGTCAAGGAAAGACCCTGTATGTGGGGTAGAAGGAGCGTTGAACTGTTTGCTGGTATACAGGGGTTTTGAACTGTCTTTTTAAGTAGCTGGGAGCTGGCACTTCACTTCCTTTGTATTTTGTTTTGTCCTGTGAACATAAAAGGAGTTGAATTTACTTATTTTACTCTGAGGCTCGGCTCTGGGGTAAAATGACGGAGGTCTTGGGAAGCTGGAAAAGGTATTGCAGAGGAGCTGTTGGAAATGGTTGGAATTCAGTTAATCAGATAGAAGGAAAGGGGTGGGGCACGATTCCCACTGGAGTGGAGTGGAGTGAGGCAGCTCCAGCAAAGGGCTGATGTAGGGATGAGGATGGCAGGAAAGGAAAACAGTGAAACAGAAAAGTTGGGGGCTGGTGGGAAATGTCTTTGGGCCAGATTTTAGAGCTCTCAAAGGGAAAGCAGAGAAGTTCAGCTTGATGCTATAGATGAAAGTAAGTCACCTGAGTAATAGGATAATTGTAATTAAAAAACACTTTTTAGGAACATTCATGTGATGGTAGTATGTAGGATGAATTGAAAGGGAAGAAGGGCCTGGAATTAATGTTGTGGCCTGGAAGGCTGGTGCATTTGTTCATTTATTCTTTCAGTTAATTAAGCTTTCATTCACTGAACATATGATTATAGTATGTTTAATGTATGTCAAGGTTACTGGTAGGAACAAAAAAGTCATGATTTTTGCCTTCATGGAGCTTTTAGAATCAAGTGAGGGAGATAAAGACATTGATATTTAATTAAAAAGTGTGATAAACACTCTTAAAGTGAAAATGCTGATCATAGGACAAGAATAAATTTGTGACAATTCATGGGAAGGAAGAGAAACTACTCATTTAACAGAGAGAGCATGATTTTGAAGCTGTTTAAGGAGACAGATTGATGTATTGGAAGAGTCAAAGATGATCTCAGAATTCTAGCCTGAAGGAAAATGTTCTGTCAAACTCTCCTGGATTTTGATGGTTGCATCCTCTGGTGTCATTTGTTATGGTCTTTGATTCCCTGTATTTCCTGTAAACCATCAGTTTAATATGGAAGCTTGATTAAATTCAGGTTCAATTTTGTGGCTAGATTGTATCATAGATGGGACTCTGTTCTTCCCATCTCCTTATCTCAGAAGGTAACTACTCTTCGATGGTTCTCTTTTTTATGATGTTCAAGTTGATCAGGAACTTTAGATGTTGTCAGTCTGATTCATCCATTACACAGTTACTTAGTGGTCTTGTCCCTAATGATTTTTGCAACCACTGATGATGATTAAGGATTTTCAAATGTTGATTTTCTATTTTTTTTTTTTTTGAGGGCAGTGTCACTGGCTCTCATATGTGGAACTGAACCGGGGCCACTGGCTTATTTATTTATTTTTTTTAGCTGAGCCATTCTGCCACCTGTTGGCAGCTCGGTGGCAGCTCAGCCCGGGTCAGGAATTGAACCAGCGACCCTGTTGCTCAGGGCTTGCTCTCTTGAGGGAACTCTTAACCAACTGAGCCACTTGGCTGGCCCTAAATGGTGATTGTCTAAATTGGTGATTCCTTCTTTGTTTATTGGCTACAATTCCAACATCAACTATTTATTTGGTTGCCCTGAAAAACAGATTGAACAAGAAGGGTAGGATAAATGCTTGATCATTTCCCTTTATTTACCAGTTTTCATAATAATAAGTTGGTTCCTTAGCATCCTCCAGAAGTGACCAATGTTTACCGTGTACTATTGTTAATAAGATGAATTTATGAGTTTTTAATATAATTGATATATTTCAATCCAGTGCAGTTGTAGGGGAGGAAAAACTTTTTCTTTACTCTTTTAGGTTCAGTGAACAGAACCCGTGAATCAAGCTGATGAAAGACAGATTAACAGAAGAAAAGGTACATTATGTATGCACATGGGGTCTCAAAAAAAAGGAAGTAAAGATCCAAAGAGGCAGCTATACCTGTGGGCTTATATACCGTTTTAACAAAGGGCAATAAACTTGTGGGGAATTGAAATGGTAAAGGAAAATGGGCTTGTGCTCTAGTTCTAGAGGTGGTAAAGTATAGGAAGGTAAATATATTAGGGAAATTAATGAAATGTAAGGGTAATTGTGGTCAGGTTTGTTTGTGTCGGCCCATTTTAGCACCATCTCCAACTCTGTTCTTCCCTTCCTGGTATGAGAGAGAGGGATGCCTTCACAAAGGGAAAGTTTTGTCCTGCCTTTAGGCAGATAGGGGAAGGGTGGAAAGCTTTTTCTATAACTGCTCTTTCTCAGTAGCCTTCAGATCAAAATAATCCTTCTATTAAAGTGGCATATTTTGGGGTGGCATATACTAATCCCCTTCATAGTCATTATTCTTTCTGATGCTCAAATTATTTCATCTTTGGCAAGTAGGAGCCACTAGAAGCTGGTTCCTGTTTCCTTTGAAAGAGCTGAGTAGATCCTCCTGGTTCCCTGATGTGACAGAGGTTCTAGGCTCCTCTGGTACATTTCTTGGGTCAGACCCACAGTGAGTCATTTCTCCAATGAGCACTGGTTCCTTTCACTGGGAAATGGTAATTGGAAAAGGTATTTGGAAACCAACATCTAGGCACAACAAAAATATGTAATAGAGCTTGATTCCATCATTTGGACAACTTGTTTGGATCAGGCCATGCAAAAAAACTTCAAAGAAATCCTGTATATATGATCTTATAAACCAAATAGGGATTTGGCATGTTGAACTTCTTCTATAGACTAATACAGCTAATGAAACATGACTGTAAAGGTTGATGAATGGTACACATAAAATATCTTATTAATTTATGACCGCCCTGTACTTGCTGGGGTCTCTATAGATATGTTGTGGATATTTTCTCATGGTAGCGGTGATGAACAATTTCTATAAGAAAAATCTTTATTAAAACTTATGAACCCTGCTATGGTCTGAATGTTTGTGTCTCTGCTCCAAATTCATATATTGGAAACCTAATGCCCAAGGGGATAGTATTAGGAGATAGAGCCTTTGGGAGGTGCTTAGGCCATGAAGGTAAAGCCCTCAGGAATGGGATTTAGTGTCCTTATAAAAGAGACCCTGGAGCGGTAGCTTAACTCTTCCACTATGTGAAAACACGGTGAGAAGTTGGCAGTCTGCAACCCAGGTGAGTGCCATCACCAGAACCCCATCATGCTGGCATCTTGATCTTGGACTTCTAGCCTCCAGAACTAAGAGAAATAAATTTCTGTTGTTTACAAGTCTGGGGTATTTTGTTGTAGCAACCCAAACTGACTAAAACAAGCTCATAACTGCCTCATGTGCTATTGTAGATTATAAGATAATACACAAAACGTTTGGCATGTTAGAGAAAAGGAATTATGAGTTAGGGATTTTTTTTTCATTTTAAAAAATATTCCATAATGATGTTATAATGCTTTTTTTTTTAATGAAAAGAAATCACACAATTACAGAGATTCTAAAAGAACAAAAAAAATCCCAAATGTTAGAAGGATGGAGCCTGTTGATTCCATTGTATCTCATGGAAAGAGAGGCAAATACCACTAGGGCTATTTTTTGAGGGAAATGACCCTGTGCATTCTGCGAGCTGGCTAAATGGTCTTTATATCTGACATTGGAGCTCCACTGATATTGGAGAAGCCAGAGGGAAGGTGGATGAATATGGGGGAAAACAAGGACAAGTTGGGGCCATGAACAGGAGCTAGAAATCACGAGGAGGAACTAGAACCCTTTTCAGTCACTCAGCACTTCCAACTTCAGTAATGTGGGTAATTTTGAGCAGAGCATGCACCTGGACCATGAGTTGGAGAAGGTGAAGGAGAATTTGGGGACAGTGGGCAGCTGAGGCCTGGCTGCTGCCCTGTGTCAATGAGGTGAGCTGCAGTAGAGCCTGATCCCCCTAAACTGCCATTCTGAGTGTGTAGTAACGACAAGGCTGCTGCTTCACTTCCGCCTTCCACATCTCCAAGTGTCTGTCTTTTGCGGCCCACCTTTGTTGATTCTGTTCAGTCTTCATCTGCATCACGTGGACGTGATGCCACATTTCTTTCTTGTTATTTCAGTTAGGCATTACAGCTGTATCACTGTCTCCAGCAAGTATTAAATATGGTTCCTTTACTCTCATTACAAGAAAGTTGCAGGTTTTTCCTGTAGAGTCACCATTTTGCTATGAGTTGGGGAGACCAGAAGTAGCAAATTATTTCTTCACAAGGGTGAGGATATGTGGTTACAACACTCCCTAGAGTGACTAAAAAACCCAAACAGAAAATGCCTGTGTCAAAGTACTAGAAAATGGATCTGCCTGTGAGCTCACTGGAGATGGTGAAACCAGCATATAGTTTATCGCTGATGCTGAATGGCATACAAGAAACACACCATCTCATAAAGACTATGCAGAATTTCAAACGTTCTTTTGAGTTTTGTAGTTAAATAGCAACAATTAAGATAATCTAGTTAGGAATTTACAATACTCCTTAATTCATGCCTCACTGGTAGGTCTTACAGAAAAAAATCTGACTGCTCCCAGAGAAGGTTCAAAATCTGTTGAAAGGCAACCTCTATTTATTGGTTCACTTCTGACTCTCAATCTCCTCTCTGGGAGCAAATTTCTCACTACTGAAAGCTGACTTCTGTTCTGCCCTAACCAGCTCTGTGATCGTATGCAGAGGCTAGGGACCCCCACCTGCCACATCTTGAAATGACAGGGTTAGACATGGATGATTCCTAATGCCTCTAATGGCTTTAACAATATGTGTGACTATGACAGATTAAATGACCTCTTTCCTGTAACAATCAGGTTTCTCTCTTCATGTTGCTGGAAGACAAATTTATGGCCGCATGTGACATATAATTAACACTAAGCTTATTTCTGGCTCCATTTAATACATACTTTTGTTTTCTCTTATTTCTCTTATCCAATTCTATTTCACACTCTTTCATTGTACTTTATATTATCTTTGCAAACCATCTTAAATACAGTTTGGAAAACAACAGGGTATAAATGCACAAACATTTATTTCTATTTCATGATACAGAATTAGCAATACAGGACTGTATCACTCCCCAACAGCTGAATGCAGGAACTGGATTTCCATTATTTGAGGACTTCAGTGAGCTGAGTTGTGCATAGTGTTCTGGGGAGGACATTTCAATACATGCATAGACACAGACACATCAAAGAGAGTGCCAGGAGCTGCTCTATCTGCCCACTCCTTTATACAGGTCCTTGACTCTAGTCTGATTCTTCTACTTTCTGTAAATATGCCCAACATATTTCTGATTTGAGATCTTCGCTACTTGCTTTTTTGTATCCATCAACTCCTTTCTTCCTCCCTAAATCACAAGACTTTCCATCCCTTACACACATGCATATATTATCTATCCTTCAAGGCTCATTTCCAACCTGATTCCTCCACCAACCATCTCTTCCTTCGGCAGAGTGTGCTGGGTAAGTCTGCATCATGGAATTGAGTATTTCACTTTGTATCATCCTACCCTTTTTTGTTGAGTACAGTATTTAGTATTTTACGGCTTGCAAAAGCTAAATTTGATGTGGTTTGACTTCTGGATGTGCTACAGTTTCTATCATAAAGAGCTGGAGCTCAAAAAAATACTCCTTACTTGATCCACAGTCATAATGAAAACAGTGTAAACAAAGGCAAAAGCTCCAAGAACCTAAAAATATTTTGAAAGGGGCAGGGGAAGTGGAGCAGAGATGATTTAGTGGTCAGAGAACCCCAGTGTTTTCACTGAAAATATGAACTCAGCCATGTTAAAGTGGTTGATAGTTTATTTTTGTGTCTCACCTAGTTTTCTGTGACTGGCAGGTACAGCGCAACATGTGAGTGTTCTGCAAACCATGGCTAATTCTGGGAATGCTTGTTGTGGCTTGAGGTTAAGTGTCATACCTGAGCTCACATGTCTTTTATGACTTCTCTCAGTTTCTGGCAGGTGAAACTCCAGGCAGCAAGGCAATTGCCAATTTACCTGCCACATTGTCTTCTGGGTCGCTCTGTTCTGTGAGCAGAACCTGGGCCCATCACACCCATCACACTCCCTAAACAAGCCCCACAGAACCGGCTGCAGCACGTTACCCTAGAAAAGAATTCTGAGTCATGAATCAAATCTTCCAAGGCAAAGAAGGCCTGACCCACCAAAAAGAGTTTGTATATACCTGTTGACTATTTTCATAGTTTTGTTGCCAGGAAGAGAGTTGTGGGAAGTAGTTTTTGAAACAGATGTCAGGATCCATAGCTTTTTGCCAACACAGCCTGACAGCTGCCCCCACATTTAGCATAAGGTGCTATTCCAACAATGTTAAGATTGAGACACATTATTCTCATTATTTGGCTTGTTAAACCACAGTTCCCCTTTGAGACCCAAATTATTTAAACATAGTGAAATTCGAGGATTGGCAGCTGTCTGGTAAACACAGATTTTGTAACAATGAAAATCACAGAATTTAGAATAGAAGGAATTCATGCTTAAGATTAGAATATTACTACAGTTTTGCTTCCAAGGTAAATATAGCTTGTGTGTGTGTGTGCACACCATGAGGTCCTGGATCAAAAGAAAAATTATAGACTATTCATTACTAGAGTAACATTCACTGCTATATTTTATCAATATTATCATATATTTACAATTTATACTCAAACTGCTTCCCAAAGATATTTGAATCAACTCATATTAATAACCATATATCATATTCTGATGTAGCAATTACAGACAGACAGAGGGAGAGAGAGAGAGAGAGAGAGAGAGAGAGAGAGAGAGAGAGAGAGAATGAGAGAGAAGAGAGAGAGATCTGTGTCTACATTCTATTTATATATGTATTAACTCACCTAACTCTTCATATTTTACAGATGAGGAAACTGAGGCACAGAGTGGTTAATTACCCCAAGGTCACACAGCTGATGAGGGGCAGTCTCAGGATTTATACTCAGGTAGTCCAACTTCAGAACCCAGGCCTATGCTTTCTATCACTATGTTGACTATTAGAGTAAAATTTGACAATTCACTCACTTCCATCTTCAGAGCAACTGTTAAGCTCACATATCATTTCCTTGAGGAATCTTTCTCTGCCTACTTCTTCCATCTGCTGAAATAGGTGCCCACCATGTTTGTCTCCACAGCACTCCATGTTTAATTTTATTATACCACCTACCACCCTGTATAATAATTGTTCATGTCCTACCAGACTTTCCCATTGGACCCTTTATTCCTCGAGGGGCTGTATCTGATTCATTATTGGATTCCATGCTAAGATCTTGACCTGTACCATTAACTAACTCTTTAAATGTTTGTTGACTAAATTACCGTCTGACTGACTGACTGACTGAATGAATGATTTTGACCCTTTATTTTCAGCCATGCTTTTAGTAGGAGCCTTGCTTGCTCTTTTCCACAGCACGCTCAATAAAAACTTGACAAAGTATGGCAGGAAATGCGTGCCCAGGTGCCAGAATTCAAGACTACATCTCCAGTGGATAACTGCATATTTCAAAATCATTGTAAGAGAGGGAAGATGTGTTATATTTGACAGGAGAAGCCCTGGTGTGCAAACAATATGTCTATGTAAGCTTCAAAGGGGCAACTGTAAACTTTTTTGACAAAGAGGATGAGATGCGTTCAGTAACTCTAAGAATTTTGTTATTTACAAGCACATTTCTGACATTTTGGCCATGAGGGATTTTTCTCAAATGAAATGCCAAGAATGCGCCTGAGAGCAGCAGATGCCTTTCATTCGGAGGCCCAGCTCCATGCTCCTGCTGAGGTGTGTCCACCTCAGGTTGGCTCTCCATGCCCCTCACACTCTAGCCCAGAGGACACTTGTTATCCCTTCTCGTTACCTCAGCAGAACATACCAGCCTTTAGGAGTTTAAGCTACACTCAGCCATTCCCCAAAATAAACACTGAGTAAGCTTTCCTAGTAGTAGAGTCTTAGGGTTCCCCAAACGCTTGCATGATGTTACTTTTTAAATTCACTATCAGGCATTGTGGACTGATAGGTTTTCATTTTTGTCTTGGCTGCCGAGAATTGGAGAATTACACCAACTATCCAATCATAATAAATATGTTTCCATTTTGTCAGCACAGAAAACTATGGCTTTACAGATGTGTATCAGTTTGCTGAGACTGACATAAGGAAGTACCACAGACTGGGTGGCTTATACAATGGATGCTCATTTCTCACAGTTCTGGAGGCTGAAAGCCAAACCTTCTGAAACCAAACCTCTCTCCTGGGCTTGTTGATGGTTGTCTTTTCCTTGTGTCTTCACATGGTCTTCTCTCAGTACCTGATCCTAATTTCTTCTTCTAATAAGGACACTAGTCAATATTGGAGTATGGCCACCCTCATGACCTCATTTTAACTAAACTGCCTCTTTAAAGACCCCCCCGCCCCACCTTCAAATACAGTCACCTTCTGAAGTACTGAGGGTTGAGACTTCAACATATAAATTTTGGAGGATACAACACAGCCCATAATAAGAAGTAACTTGCCCAAGTTCACAGAGCTGGAAAGTAGTAGAGTGAGGAATTGAACCCAGGCATTCTGATCCAGAGCCCGAGTTTTTATCCATTATATTGTAAACCCCAAAATGGTGTCTTAAGAAACCACACTGAAGCTGGAATATGGAATATACATGGGAGGGGACATAGTTGGGATGAAGAGGACCAACAAGGTGGCTGTTGCAATAGTAGCTGAGAGATAATGGTACTGAACTTTGACAGTAGCAAGGGGAATGCCAGAAATGGATAATTTCAGGAGAGATTAAGGAGGTGTAAGAACATGGTGATGGTGAGGGGGGTGAAGGAGAGGACAGAGTGGAGAACATTTGCCAGGTGTCTGGCTTGGGCATGCCGTGTATGGCAGTGCTGTTTAGTAGTAAGTAAGGCTCTTCTCTGTGTCCAAGGTCTTGGCAGATCCTCAAGACAAACTCCATCATACGAGGCTGACAATTCAGTTCATAAACTTGTTGCAACAATGTTGCTAACCTTTCTTGATATTAGAGGGATTATTCATTATGAATTTATACCAACTGGAAAACAGTTAACCAAGTTTATTATTTGGAAGTGTTGAAAAGCCTTTGTGAAAAAATTAGACAACCTGAACTTTTCACCAACAATTCATGGCTCTTGCATCATGGCAATGCACCAGGTCACATGGCACTGTATGTGAGGGAGCTTTTAGCCAGTAAACAAATAACTGTATTGGAACACCCTCCCTATTCACCTCATCTGGCCCCCAGTGGCTTTTTTCTTTACCCGAAGATAAAGGAAACATTGAAAGGAAGACATTTTGATGCCATTCAGGACATCAAGGGTAATATGATGACAGCTCTGATGGCCATTCCAGGAAAGGGGTTCCAAAATTGCTTTGAAGGGTGGACTAGGCACTGGCATTGGTGCACAGCTTCCCAAGGAGAACACCTTGAAGGTGACCATAGTGATATTCAGCAATAAGGTATGTAGCACTTTTTCTAGGGTGAGTTCATGAACTTAATTATCTGACCTTGTGTGTCTCTGATGTCCTCAGAGTCACCGCCCCTCCACTGGAGCCCAAGGTGAGTGCCTGCTTGGGCCCTTTAAGAGGATGTCTGGGTTTCCTGCGGCCTTCCATCTCACATGGAGGGTCAGAATTCCCACTGCTTTTCACAGCCAGAAGTTGTGGGGGTCCTCTTCTGGGTACCAGTATTAGGGGCTGGGGAGGCTGGTATGGGGCAGGGGTCCCTTGCTCCTTCATGGGGAACCTCTATGGCTGAGATATCCCTCCCAATTTTCATTCGCTACATGGAGTTTTGGGGCCAGCCCGTTTTGCATTTCCACCCCTCCACCAGTCTGGAGTTGGCTTCTTCTTTGTATCCTAGTTATAAAACATCTGTTCAACTAGACTTCGAGTGGTTCTCCAGGTTGATTGTTTCATAATTTAGTTGTAATTTTGATCCATTCACAGGATGAGGGAAGCACAGTGTTTATCTATTCCTCTATCTTGGATCTCCTGATCCATTTTTTTTTTCATGTAAACATTCACTTTCTGGATTCCTTATGACTTGGATTCATGGGCTGATTTCTCTATTTGTCTCCTTTGTGGTCCATCTCAATGAGGAGAATTCCAGAACTCTGTGTGTGTGTGTGTGTGTGTGTGTGTGTGTGTGTGTGTGTAATGTAGTCATAGACTCCAACAGCTCTGTGGTCACCTGAAATTATAGTTGCATTGAATGTAGAAAGATAAAGTGCTTTTGTTATGGGTTAAGTTAGAACTGATAGTATCAATGTCACTTAAAAAGGCACTACTAAAGAAAGCTATGAACTCCTTACCCATACATAGTCTAGACCAGGGCCCAGTAAAGTATGGCACACGAGCCAAATCTGACCTAACTGTGTTTTATTTATTTATTTTTATTGAGGTATAATTCATATAGCATAAAATTAACCATTCTAAAGTGAACAATTTGGTGGCATTTAGTACAGTCACATGTTGTGTAACCATCACCTTTATTTATTTCCAAAATATTTTTATTACCCCAAAAGGAAACCTCTTACTGTTAAGAAGTTACTCTCCATTCCCCCTGCCAGTTCCTGGCAATTACCAATCTGCTTTCTGTCTTTATGAGTTTACTTATTCTGGATATTTCATATCAATAGAATCATACAATATGTGAACTCTTGTGTATGGCTTATTTCACTTAGATTAATGTTTTTGAGGTTCATCCATGTTGTGGTATGAATCAGTACTTCATTCCTTTTTATGGACTGAATAATATTTTATTGTATGTATATGCCACAAGTTGTTTAGTCATTCTTCTGTTGATGGACAGTTGAGTTGTTTCTACTTTTTGGCTATTGTGAAAACTGCTGCTTTAAAAATGTGTGTGCATGTATTTGTTCTAGTATCTGTTTTCAATTCTTTTGGATACATACTTAGGAGTATAATTGCTGGGTCATATGGTAATTCTATGTTTGACTTTTTGAGAAACTGCCAAACTGTTTTCCATAGAGACTGAACCATTTTACATTCCTGCCAGCAATGTAGAAGGGTTCCAATTACTCTACATTCTCACCAACACTTATTCCTCCCCTTTATTTATTTATTTATTTATTTATTTATTTATTTTATTGTAACCATCCTAGTGGGTGTGAAGTGTCTTACACTTCTCAAATACCTCATGATAATGAGCATCTGCTCATGTGCTTGTTGATTATCTGTATATTTGGGAAAATGTTTATTCAAGGTTTTTTTTCCTGCCCATTTTTAAATTGGGTTGTCTTTTTGTTGTTGAGCTCTTTATGGTTCTGGATGTTAGATCCTTACTGGCCTCATAGAGTGAGTTAGAGAGTGTTCCCTACTTTTCTATTGTTTGGAAGAATTTGAGTAGGATTGGTGTTAATTCTTCTTTAAATGCCCAACTCTTGTTTTTATAAATAAACTTTTATCGGAACACAGACGCATTCATTTGACATATTATCTAAGGCTCCTTTTGTTTTACTATCAATGGCTGGGTTGAGTAATTGCAACAGAGACTGTATGTCCTGAAAGATTTACTGTTTGTCCTTTTACAAACAATTTTGTTGACCCCCAGTAGATTTGTAGACTCTAAATCTTGTTTGCCGCTCATAAGATTTCACTTTTATGAAAAAACTGAGACATCTGCCTGTCAGAATAAAATAGTCACAATAATTTAAAATTTTTATCGGGCCATTTAATCATGCCAGTGCTGTTTCATAGGTACACTTTTATGTTTTGAAGAACAGAATGAGGAAGAGCCATAACCTGTCATCCTATGAAATAACGTTGGTTAGGATGGTGACAGTGGAGAAGACTGAAGTGAATTGGACTTGGGATGCAGGAGTAAAGGACAGAAAGTTTCTAACTTGTGCAACTAGGGGCAGGAGGATGCCTTCCTACTTAACTAGGGAAGGCCAGATGTATAGGGGGAGATAGTGCCTTCAGTTTTTGACAGGCTGAATTTGAGGTCAATTTTAAATATCTAAACAGAGATGGCATGAATAGGAGACAAATCACCCCTGAAAAGTAGTTCTTCTTGCCTCTAAATAATTGAGGTACCAAGGTGGATTCTCAGATTCCTCTTATTTTGCGGGGCAGTTGGTGCCTAATTGGGCACTCCTGAAGAGGTCGGATGTAGCTGACATGCCCCCCCCCCATTTGGAACCTTAATCTGGCCTTCCTGGGCCTCTTCTGTCAGCCTCGAGGGTTTTCTGCATGGTTTCCCTTTAGAGGCATAGCAAGCCCTCCCACAAATTGCGTAGTCTTCCGTGACCTGCTGTGTTTTAAAGTCTCAGGTACCTAAACAGATTATGTTTTCTGTAACTCTCACTAAATGCATAATTACATGTACCCAACTTCCATGATTTGCATTAAACTGGAAAACTTCTAACATATTTTACTAAAAAAATAGTTTTCTTGCATTAGAAAAAGTAATATGGGGCAAAAGATGAATCAAAAGAAAGAACTCAAGAATGGAGAAGTGGTGATAGAAAGACAAGTTATAATCATGGAATCCATTCAAGTATAGATCTAAGAGCAAACGGGGTGAGGGAGCATTATGGTTTATGTAAGTATTATTAGGAGGGATAGAGGAGGCAGGAGGAAGTGAAAGAGGGCCTCATCTTTTCTAGAAGGAAACCGATCCAAATTATTTAAAAATAAAATATGCATTTTAAGCTACCAGCAACAAATGATGACTCTCGGTGGCTGATGACTTAACAATTTCTTTCTTAATTTTAGATGGCAAAGAAACATTTATCTAAAATTCTGCGATTTCCTCAGTTTTACTTTGTTTCTTTTTCCTTTATAAGATGCATATAAAATAAGATTAAATATGTTAAGATGGTACATATTGCATGATTTCACTCTAATGAAATAATTATTTGTCTTTGTACCTATCTATCTATAGCTATCAAATTTTTATTTATTTCTTATTTTCCCAGTTTTATTGAGATAATATTGACATATAATATTCATTTTTTTATCTGTATGTGTTTTGAACAGATTCTATAATAATAATCTTTATAAACTATTAACATTGCTTATTTCTGGTTGGAAAAATATGAGGTGAGTTTTTTCCTTCTCGGAACTTTTATATACTGCTGAGCTTTTTATACTTTTATTACAATTATAAATATTACTTAAGAAGATAAAGTTAGATGATACTTTTCCCTGAATTCAGTTATTAAAGGTTAGCTATTCTTAAGATTACGTATAAAATTTCAGAATGCATTTGGCATTTTATTTAACATCATGTTATGAATACCATTTTACTACTTCCCACTACTCATTTGAAAGGAAGAATTTTTTTTTGAAGGAAGATTTTTAAGATTCTCATATTTTTACAAACACTGCTGAGCTCAGAAAACATTTAATCTTTTAAGTTACACTTGCCTAATTAGAAGTGTGAGTCTTTGTCTTAAGTTTCATAGTCTCTCTTTAATAACTGTATTGGATTTATATTTCCAATACAGAATCCCAGCCCAAAGGGAGGAACATCACACCACTGATTTTATTGGTCTTGGAGAACAGTAGAGCCATTGAAAGTACTCAGAGAAACAGAAAAATCAGTGCATGTTATATGTGATACCTGGATCTGTTGTAAAAGAAGAAAAACAAATTGGAAATTGAATATAAACTGTGCTGAGATAATAAGAGCTCTGGTTGAATTCCTAATAACCAGAAAATTTGTTTAGGTCTGACACATAAGAGACTGAACATGATACTTTATGACTACATTTACATTTGAATGGAAATGGACCATTTTAAGAAGGGAATTGAAGTTTTAATTAATGCATTTTCAGTTTCTGTGGCAGAAGTTTAATCTCTCTTTCTCTCATCCTTGTATTATTTCTCTTCTTTCTTTTTCTCTCTGGTTGCCCGTCTCCCTCAGCTTTCCTCCTTCCACTCCACCCTTTCTCTCTCTTTTTCTTCTGCTCTTTCTCTAAATGCAGTTTATGGTATTATTTACTTAGGCCTCCCTTCCAGATCCTGACAGATGCGAGTGATGCCCTAACACCATGTGTCTGAGTCAAGCTTCAGTGAGCTCTAACCCCAGTGTTTACGTTGCCCATTAAAGGCATCACTTTTTGGAAATATATAGGGAGTTAAATGATCTCTGACAGCTGTGAACTGCAGGGAAAAAAAAAAAGAAAAGGACTCTATTGTTCAAAGAACTGCCTTTAATATTGAGAAGTCCTTACTAAACATTGGGAGTCTGAAGTATGGCAAATATTAATTGGCCATAAACTTAACAAGAGCCGGTCCTCCTCCCTTCCCTCAGCCTCCCCCAGCTCATTTCCCCGCTGCCTATTCCAAAGTTCTAGTTTCTAATATGACACTTCCATTTGCTTTGTAAACTCACCTCTCATAGTCTATAAGACTTTGGAAATGCTGTTTTCTATTGACACCTTTTTCTTTTTTGAAACAAATAGTGGACAACTCAGACTAATGAAAGGCAAGAAAGCAAAAGTTCTGAACCTTTGAACACATAGTCTGTGGAAATCCTTGGTATCTCTGATAAGCTTCTCAGATACTTCTGCCTTTGTAAGCCATCAAATGTTTGTTTCCTTCTATACTTCTGACAATGATTTTCAAAAGCAAACTATATTTATCCTTGGGCATTTTTATGGATAGTCTGCAAGCGTACTAAGAACAGTGTAGGATCATTAAGTTATTCAGAATGGGAGGGAAACCTGTAAGTGTTGGTGGTGTCCTTCCCACCGTTAAGGCTCTTCCTAATCTCTTCATTACTTAAATCCTACCTGTCCTGTTAGGCCTCTCTCAGGTCCCACTCCGTCATACTTTTTCTGACTTCTCTAGTTGGTATTCAGGGCTGTGTTTTTTTGACCAACAATTGCAGTGCCTATAATAATTAAATACTTGCCTATTTTGTTAACCTATGTATATTTTTGCCAGAATTTAGATTTCATACAACTTTCCTATTTAAAAAAATTGATTTATTGAAAGTGTTACTAAACATAGCCGAATATTTGCATGTTGTACATCAGTGTGTCTTGATTTTTGATTGCATCACTTATGGTCATCATCTTTGGAGGCCACCCCATATAATTTAGTGCCTAGTTATATAACGTCAATAGATTAATATTTTGAATGGCTTGTTAGGCTGAGCACTGCTAGGTACGTGTTTTTGCGCATTTGTTTGATTTCCTTACAAAGGTTGTAGACTTCTTTAGCATTGGCACATATTGTTATCCCTTCTCCTCCCACATCCAGTTCAGATCTGAACACATTATAGGTGCTCAGTCAATATTCTGAGTGATCAAAATGGGTGTTTTCAAGCTGGAAGAAAGCTTAGAAATCATCTACCATTCTTTCACTTTGTATTTAATTAGTATACTTACTTTCATCTTAAATTCTTTCATGGTTTTATTCAAAGAACAATTTTATGTATTTTTAATTATATAAAATTTCATTAAAAATTACATTTTTAATTACCTCAAAAAATTTTGCTCAATGTCCAAGCCTTAATTTATGAACTTCCTGCTTGGTGAATTGTTCCTGACTTTTCCTGGCTGACTCATTTGCTTGTCTTTTCAGGCTACCATTATACCATCATCATGACATACCTATCTCTCATTATGGGTTATATAATTTTATATGTTAACTGTTGGTCTCCTCTCTAGACTTTGTAAGCTCTTCAAGGGCAGAGACCATATCATTGAATTTTGTAAGCTGAACACTGATGCTTTCAATAAAAATGGTTGGTCAAGCAGTTATCATTGTGTTAGGTGTAATGGGGAGACAGGGTGCTGGTGATGGAGTTTTTGGGGATGCATCATTCTTCAACCAGGGTTTCTCTCTGCTCTGCTTCATATTCTCTCTCTCTCTCTCTCTCTCTCTCTCTCTCTCTTACATTCTTCCTGGCTCTACAAAGAATAGCAATATAGCCAAGAAAATATATGACAGAATTTTAAAAATATATATTTCCTTGCTTTAATTTCATATTATAAAAGCAATATAAACCGATTGCTACAAACTTAAACAGTACAGAGTTATACAGAGTTAAAAGGAAATGTTTTCTTTTTTCTTTTTTCTTACTCCATGTTTAGTCCCAGAAATAAACACTGTTTGCAGCTTGGGGTGTATCATTCTAGAAATTTTTGGAGTGCTTATGCAACTCTCCACAAACAAATATACATTAAAAAAAAAAGAATGAACTATTATATTATTCAGCTATTTACTTTTTTCAACTATATGACAAGACATATTAACACATCAAAATGCATTGATTAAATTTAATAGCTCCATAGTTTGGAAAGTTGTAAAACTTATTTACCATTGACTATGATTAATATTTAGTTATTTGCTAAAATTTTATTAGCAAATATAATATGTTTATTACAGTATTTGCTTCTTTGCTATAATTTGCTATAATTTAGCTATAGTGTATCAGAGAATGTGCTTTTATGTACATCTTTATGTATATACATGATAGCCATATTTCTTTAATATGTATTCCTAAAAGTGAAATTATGAAATTTAAGGAAGGGCACATTTAAAATTTTGATGAACATTGACAAATTATCCTTCAGTAAGGTCATACTGATTTACACTTCCACCAATACTGTACGAGGGTGTCCATTTCTTTACACCAGCACTACAACTGAGTAAACTGCACTTTAAAAATTTTTGCTACTTGGGCCGGCCGAGTGGCGTGGTGGTTAAGAGCTGGCTTGGGAAGCCAGCAGCCCCGGTTCGGGTCCCACATATGAGGGCCAGTGACACTGCCCTCAAAAAATTGAAAAAAAATTTTTTTTGGTACTTTGATAGCTTTGACGTTAGTTGAAATATTGTTTTGTATTTGAGCCAAATCCCATCAAAGCTTCTTTAAAATAATGAGTTGCAATCATTTCCTGAACAAGGAAAAAAAAAGGCTAATCAGTGAAAGAGATATGGAGGGGAAAATTGGCACACACACGTCAAGTGATTTAAGCCCCTTAGCAAGTGAGGGCTTCCTCCACCAGGCACAGGCCTGGTGTTATATATTTAATTGGGAGTTGCGAGGGACCTGGGCTACAATCCAAGCAGAGCAAGCCCTGGGGGAGAGGTATATATGAGGAGAAGAAGAGGGGCAGGCTGAACGCCTGAGCAGTCAGAATTGCAAAGATCTCTGGGCAAAGGTGTCCCTGCACTTGACAAGAGTCAATTAAGAAGAATGACAAAACATACCACTGCTCCCCAACTCATTAATTTCTGCCAGAAGACAATGCAGAGGTTTTTCCTCCATCTCAAGTACCAGGCAACAGTGTGCTTATAGCTTATGGGGCAACTGAGTGAGCCTTGCTGCTGGAGGAGGCTGTGGAGTTGAGAGCTGGGCAAAGCATCTGTGTAATAAAAAGATGGTACCGTCATAGCATGTGGTAGAAGCAACCTCCCATCTATGCTGATCAACTCTCACATTTTGCATGGGAAGAAAATGATGCTCAAAACCCCTGACTTTTCTGGGAACATAACCAGCTTAACGACAAGGCCTCATTTGAACCCCAAGCTGTCTCATTCCGAGGCCAAATGCTTTCTTTTGTCTTGCTCTAAGGCTTCGTGGGGTGCATATGAGTCTGCTCAGGCTGCCATAACAAACTACTACAGACAGTGACTCAGACAGCAGAACTCCATTTCTCCTAGTTCCGGAGACTGGAAGTCCAAGATCAAGAGGTCAGCAGGGTTGGTTTCTCCTGGCTTTTTGCTGTGTCTTCACATGGTCTTTCCTCTGTGTGCATGCATACCTAGTGTCTGTGTGTTCAAATTTCCTCTTCCTATGGGGACAGCAGTCAGACTGGATAGGCCTCCCTAATGGCCTCATTTTAACTTAATCACCTCTTTGAGGGCCCTATCTCCAACTATAGTCACATTCTGAGTAATTGGGGATTAGGGCTTCAACATATGGATTTTGGGGGGACACAGGTCAGTCCACAGTTCAGATTTTGGGGGCTATCAAAAGCAGGGAAGGGAAACTCTGGCCTATCCTGATGCTTTTTTGTGCAGTCATTGACTTAAAGTATAAACAGCTGTATTTCGTTTTCGTTTGTCTTGGAGATAATCTTTTTTTCCCAATAATAGATTATTAGAAGGCTCCCAATTCCACAAGGGGAATGATGTTGGCTCTCAGTGTTGACTATTGCTTTGCAGACATGCCTGGGTGGATTGGGGTGGGGGATGGGGAGTGGCGGGGGAGCGAATCTAGCATGAGAATCTATAAGGTATGGCAGTCTTTAAAGTTCTCTGGGATACTCCAGAGAGAAATCCTAATTTCTCTGTATTTTGGACATCCTTTTGTTCTTTTCCTCAGGAATATACTTTATATAAATTGGCTTTGAATCATGTAACATTTTTATAATGTTCTTTGCTATCATGAACACTATAATTTCCCTCCATATTTATGATATACTCCCTACTCCAAAGAAAAACAGTAGTTACAAAGGCCAGCAAGGTTCTATCCACAAGGGCAATTTAGGATTGTAGCTGGAGTGAAATCTTAGATCCTAGCTTTTACATTTTGGCTGTCAGTGGACAATTGTGCTCTATGGAATAAGGCTCAAATAAGTTTTCTTTAAGGAAGAGTAATTGTTGTAGAAGAATGGTAGAAGCAGCATTAATTTTTGAGAAAACAATAGGACTTGAATGTGCCGGATGCCTCTGATGGTGCAGATGACTCCAGATTTCTGTTGAGAACACTGATTGTTTTCACTTTGCAAGGCTTATGAGTGCAGTTTTCTACCAGGATGTACTAACTCACTTGGTGTTGATGTGATAGGCGCATTGGGACCAGGCCTCAGTCCATGGGCAGCTGTGGTGGCCGCAGCAGGGATGTCTGGCACTGTGCTTCTTTGTGCTCCGCTCACTCCTCACGTGACGTCCAGGACCCGCCTCCTACCAAGCATGCAGAGGAAAAGGAATGAACTTCTGGCTGTCTTAATGAGTTCATGGTAAAAGGAAGTATCTTTTGGTGCTATCCAGATCCTCTTGAAACCAAACATGTTTGGTTTGAGTAAGTTCATTGTTGCCTCAGTTTTCAAAATGCATATGTGTGGTTGTGTGCATGTGCTTTATTTTTTATTTTATTTTATTTTTTTTGAGGGCAGTGTCACTGGCCCTCATATGTGGGACCCAAACCAGGGCCGCTGGCTTCCCAAGCCAGCACTTAACTACCGCACCACTCGGCCGGCCCTGTGCTTGAATTTTTTAAATTTAAGCATATAGTCTCAGCTCCTTGACTTCACAGTTGTGGATGGTTAGATTTGATGTCAGGAGGGGATATTAGACACAGCTAGAGAAGCACAGGACGGCAACGTTGTGGATCTCATCTGCTCTGGTTGCCTCCTGCAGTTTCTAATGCACAGACCGAGGTCCCTGCCAGCCTCCCCTCAGCTGCAGGGAAGGTTACATTACAGTTCAACACCATTGGGTTCTGGTCTTTTTCATGCTATTCTCATGAAGCAATGACTAGGGAGGTGATAAGAATAACTTACACTAGAAGTGTGGATGTGGGTGTGGGATAGACACAATGTACGAAGAGGATGGAGGAGGCACCTAACAGGCCATCACTCTCCACTCTTGTTATCAGAGGCAGCGGCACGGGGAGCCAGCTCTGCTGACCTGTGCCTGGGTCCTGCTTTGCAGCTCACTGGCTCCTATGACCTCATTCACCTTGCTGTCTTTAGTTTCCTCATCTGTGGAATGGGAGGAATTTTTGCTATGCTTATCTCACAAGGGTGTTGTGAAGATTATATGAGAATTTGTAATTCAGGAACTGTGTAATATGAGTTTGTGTGTGTGTATGTGTGTGTGTATGCCCATTTATGTATGTATATACACTTAAATGTATAAATAGTTAATGTATATGTGTCAATTATTCTTATCATCTCCAAGTTATTATTTTATGTGAAATGTGACAGTAATGAGTAACTAAGATAGGGGAAAAAATCTGAGTTTATGATTCCGATTTTATTTATTTATTTATTTTTGAGGGCAGTGTCACTGGCCCTCACATGTGGGACCCAAACCGGGGTCACTGGCTTCCCAAGCCAATGCTTAACCACCACGCCACTTGGCAGGCCCTATGATTCAGATTTTAAAAGGATTCCATATTGGGAGAAGGAAAACCCTGTGAGTGTATGACTTCATTTGTAGTCAGAGGGCTCATGAAGTTAAGCATGGTGGCCTATAGATTGTCTCTAGTTTGTTTTCCGAAATCATATTCATAGACATCTAGCTTTTTAAAGATGAAATGTTTCCCTGATGAAAAAATTATTCTTAACCGTTGGTTAGGAATGTCAAAAGAAGTGTATAAGTGAGTGCCCTCTAATGTGCTTCAAGAGGTCTGCCATCCTTCCTTGCTTCTCCACCTCCCCTTCAGGAAGATGGCAGTTATTTTTCCAGAACTATTCAAACAAGTATTCATTTTGTTTTACTAAATTAAATTTACTTCTCCCTCCCCACCACTTTTTCCTGGTTAGACTGCACCTCTTAGTGGCTGAGATATGCAGTCTGTGCTTGCCTGCTGGTCCTCGAGTGGAATGTGAGCAGTTGAGGGTGAGGAACCACAGGGGTTGCCCATGCCAGGACTGGGGGTGGGGTTTGGTTCACATTAACATGGGCTCCATCAAGTCTTGGCCGTGGCTCATGGAAGGAGGCCCGTGCCTGCAGCAAGACTATGGAACACAGACCAGAGTTCCGGATTCTTCTCTGTTGGTCAGTCTCTGGAATGGATACAGAGATGCTAGACGTTCCATGGGGGAGCAGAGCTGGGCAGGCCAATCTGGAGAGAACCATCCAAGCTTTAATGTTGTCTCAGAAAACAAAAAGCTCACAGAACTAGACTCTGCTTTGTTGTTGTGTTGTTTATTTGTTTTTAATGAGATCCACCTCAATGGGCACGTCTTTCTTTTCTTTTCCCCAATTGAAACATGACTTAATATTATATTTTATTTAATGATTTTTCTCCTATCTCCCCCTGCCCCCCCGCCAAAAAAAAAATTGGAGTATCTTACTGAGACACTAAAAGAGAATAAAGCAAATAAATACAAAGAGGACTCATGGTGAATTTGAAGTGGAATGAAGGTCAAGTTAAGACTCAATGTGGAGAGTTACAGAGCCCATACATTTGGCTTGAAATTGTCTTTGGTCATCCAGGGAGGCACAAGCTCTTCACCTTCACTTCCTGCTGTATTGTATCCTGTCCAGGGCCCAAACCTGCTTGGCCCATAAAGGCTTCTGCTCTATCCTCCATGCCCTCTCTCTCTTCCTTAACTGCTGGTCAGATGCTGAGGATCTAGCAGAAGACAATGACACCCTAGGGAATGGCAGAACCACAAAAATAAAGGGCCCGTGTCCCTGAATTACAGTGTGGAAGAGAACTGCCCACTGACTAGGAACGCTAGTTGGAACTTTATACGAATGAGAAATAAACTTCTGTTATGTTTGGAATTGTTCTTTGAGCAATTAGTCTATCCAATGAATATACTTTTCTTTGTGTTATGAGCAGCCTTGAGAACAACCAAGAGCTTAAGAGACAATCAGAATCATGTTGGCTGTGAGCCTTCACCTGACAATCTTGGATTTTTGTTCCACCCTTTGAGCACTTCTTTCCCTGGTGTCCCAGCAAGTGCCATGGCCTCCTTAGGACAGACTTCTGATTCTGTCACTGAAGTTTCCTGTGGTCTCTGACTATTGCTTCGTTTCTGCTGCTGCTTATTTTCTGCCCATCTAGAAGTGGAGAATGTTTTTTTTCCTGAAGTGACCAGAGCTTTTGCTCCTGCTTAAATATTTAGATTATCAAGGTGTTACAATGATTTGCAGGTAGCCTTTTTTTTTATTTTATTTCCCAGCACATTTCCCAGGACGTTACTTCCCAAATTGTTCCCATGGAACACTAGTTTAGAACAAGATGTCAGTAGGTTTGTGGAAATAAAAAAAGGCTTTGTGATCAAAGATGAGTGGGTGGGAATGAATTAGATTAGATGAAATTTACTATTTCTTCAATGCAGGACTTCTCAGAACTTTTAAACTTCTAGTGAAAGGGTCCGCTAACTTCAGCCCATAGGCCAAATCTGACCTGCTATCTGCTTTTGTTAATAAAGTTTTATTGGAACAGAACCATGTCCATTTCTCTTCACACATTCTCCATGGTTGCTTTACCCAGAAATGGCAGAGGTGAAGAGCTACAGGTGGGACCAGGTGGCCCACAAAGCAGAAAATATTTACTATTTGGCCCTTTAGAGAAAAAGTTTGCCAATCCCTGCTCATTGTCTCCAGCAAGGGGAATGAATATACATGGGTTTACACTTACATGACCACAAGTCTTTTTCTTCCTTGGACCACTTAGTAACCTCTTGAGATTCTCAAGTATTCTTGGAAAATATCACCCTAGAGTCTGAAGGCCTCCATAATACCCTTCATCTCTACTTCCAGTGCCAAACTTAGACCCATTGCTGGTTGTCTATGAACCAGCATCTCAACTTCTTGCACTCTGAGTTTCTTTTCCAACTCCTCAGTCTGAGGAGTTCCAGGGTTTGCCTCATTCTCCTCTTAATCCTAGGGTTATATTATAAATAACGATGGGATGTGAATTTTGTCTCCATTTCTCCATAAGATCCCTGAATGGCAGCATCTGGAGGCAGCCTGTCCTGCTGTGTTGTCACTTCATAATGGCAGAGGGACCTGACAGTGTGCATAGGCTGCCCTCACCCCGGACCCTCGGTTCTGCCAGCTCACAGGGCATGGAGCCTCTAATGGGAGGCCACTTCGGGAAGGCTCATTCCTACCCCCAGGCAACTTTAGGTGTGCAAATAGCTCAGGGAAGGATCATCTTAAATCGCCTTTAAAGCCTGATTTGTAAATAATCTAAGACTGAAGACAGAGCAAGTTAAATATTTATTTGAAGATTATGTCTCTAAGGAGGGATTGTTGAAAATTAGTGTGTGCTTTGCCATCCTTGCTTTCCCCTCCCCTGCCTGAGGGCACATTATTTTTACGGCTGTGTTTGACAGCCAGAACAAGCCTCTGTAGATTTAGTGGTTGTTTGTAGTGGCATTTATGTGTTTGAATGAGCTGGGCAAACAAGAGGGAGGGAGATGGCGGTGGTTAATGAATTCTGGGAGTCTCTTCACTAACACTTCCACACTCAGGAAATGTGGTAAAATAACCATTCACAAGGTTTTACAAAAGAAATCCCTCCCTTAACACGGCAGGTTTGGAAAGCATAGCAAATTGGCACTCCTGGGGGTGTAGATTCAGGATCTTCAGAGTGCAAATCTTGCTTCTGGGCTGAAAATATCTGTGGTCATAACTTTCTGGATGAGAAAACCAGTAGTCAGGCCAATTCCTGGGATAATGCCACTCACTCATTCACCAGATATTTTCTCATCACCGAATGGTTTTGGGCCCTGGGTATATACATATGCATATATATATATATATATATATATATATATATATATATATACACACACACACACACACACACACACACACACGCACACACAACCATATACTTACACACACACACTTATGCACATAACATACAAAAACATATAAATATAGATATACATATAGATATACATATGCATATACATACATGTCAACCTGCTCTCTGAAGTGTACACAGAAAGGTATTTGAAAATTTTCTCTCTTTATATGTATATCATTTTTTTTAGAGTCCAGGCATTCACTATCCTTTTTTTAAAAAAATATTTTTATTAAAATATAATTAACATACAATATTATATTAGTTTCAGGGGTACACCATAGTTATTCAACATTTATATACCTAAAGAAGTGATCACCATAAGTCCAGCAACCATCTGACTCTACCATGCTGTCACAATATTATTGACTATATTCCCATGCTGTATATTACATCCCCATGACTTATTTGTTTTATACTTGGAAATTTGAAGCTCTTAGTCCCCTTTCCCATTCCCTCCCTTTTATAATCTTTCAATTATAGTTGACATTGAATAATATTTTATATTAATTTCAGGTGTACAGCATAGTGGTTGGACATTTATATAATTTAAGAAGTGATCCCCCTGACTAGGCACTATACATAGTTATTACCATATCATTGACTATATTCCCTATGCTTTACTTTACATCCCCATGACAATTTTGTAACTACCAATTTGTACATCTTAATCCCTTCACCTCTTTCACCTTGCCCTCAGCCCCCTCCCATCTATCAACCCAACACATCTCATATTTATGTGACACCACTTTCATGAAATATCTTTTATCCATTCCTCTACTTTCAGCCTGTGTGTGTCTTTCGATCTGAAGTGAGTCTCTTGTAGGCAGCATATGTAAGGGTATTATTTTCTTATCCATTCAGCCCCCTTGTGTTTTTGATTGGAGCATTTAATCCACTTACATTGAAAGCAATTATTGATAGATAAGTAGTTATTGCCATATTATTATCTAAATTTTTGATTTTTTTTTTTTTCATCTTAAAGAAGTCCCTCTAACATTCCTTGTAATACTAGTTTGGAGATGACGAATTCCTTAAACCTTTTCTTGTCTGGAAAACTCTTTATCAGTCCTTCGATTGTAAATGATAGCTTTGCTTGATAGAGTAATCCTAGGTATAGGTCCTCACTTTTCATCACTTTGTATATTTTGTACCAATCCCTTTTGGCCTGTAAAGTTTCAATAGAGAAATCAGCTGGTAGTCTTATGGGAGCTCCCTTGTAGGTAAACTAACTGCTTTTCTCTTGCTGTTTTTAAGCTTCTTTCTTTGTCTTTGGCATTTTAATTAAGATATGTCTTGGTGTGGGACTCTTTGGGTTCATCTTGTTTGGGACTCTGTGTTTCCTGGGCTTATATATCTATTTCTTTCACCAGTTAGAGAAGTTTTTAGTCATTATTTTTTCAAATAGGTTTTCAATTTCTTGCTCTCTCTCTCCCCCTTCTGATGCAAGTGTTGGTACACTTGATGTTGTCCCAGACATTACACTCTCCTCATTTTTTCGGATTCTTTTTTCTTGTTGCTCTTCTGTTTGGGTGTTTTCTGCTACCCTATCTTCTAAAGTGCTGATTTGATACTCTGCTTCATCTAATCTACTGTTTATTCCCTCTAATGTATTCCTCATTTCAGTTATTGTATCTATATTTCTGACTGGTTCATTTTTATGTTTTCTAGTTCCATTTTTATGTTTCCTATCTTTTTGTTGAACTTTTCCCTTAGGTCATTGAGCATCCTTATAACCATTGTTTAGAACTTTGCATCTGGTAGGTTGCTTGTGTCCATTTTGTTTAGTTCCTTTTCTGGAGCTTTGTTCTGTTCTTTTTGTTTGGGACGTATTCCTTTGTTTACCCATTTTTGCTGCCTCCCTGTATTTGTTTCTATGTAAGGCTGCTATGCCTCCTGGTCTTAGTAGAGTGGCCTTATGTAGTAGGTGTCCTGTGGGCCCCACTGGTGCTCCAGGTGTGTCCCTTGTATGGGTTGTGTGTGCCCCCTGTTGTTGTTGAGCCTTGGTTGGTGTTTGCATGTCAGTGGGAGGGATTGGCACTCTGGCTGATTGGTTGTGAGAACTGTCTGTGACAACAGTGGAGGAGCTGTGGTGCAGGGGCTGACCTGAACCACGGAGCAGGATTCACTTTAGTGGTGCTGCGGTTCCTGTTCAGTCTTCTCTTTGGGAGTATTGTCCTTGGAAGTGGCCAGGTGATGTTTTGGCTCAGTCTGAAGCTAGTCAATGAGTGTGCCAGCCCTGGGCCTCCTGGGAGGGGACCCACTGCAGGCCAAGTTCATCCTGTGTCCAGAGCCACCTGGCATGAGCCACAAAGCAATTCACAGATGGCTGCCACCCACATTGTGCTTGGAGGTCCCTCAAGATGCCAAGCTGTGAGCTGAGGCCAGCTGCCGTTAGTGCCAGGGTTGGGGCTGTTCAGTCAGAAGTACAGGACATACTGAAGCCAGATGCTACTTGTTTGGGTTTTGTGAACCATTGAGAGATTTCAGCAAATCAGCAGCATAAGCCAAGACAGGTAGTTTGTACAGAAAAGCCACTGGAAGAGGCCTGGGTATGCCTGCAAGTTGGGTGGAGTGTGGTCTCAGGGATTCACCAGGGCAGGGTGAAGGAACAGTGTTAGCCAGGTTGATGGAGACTCAGGTATGGCGGCAATTTGCATCTGCACTCTGGGAGGAGAGAGGGCTCAACAAAGAAACAATGGCTTTGGGCTGGCTGAGTGGCACAGTGGTTAAGCGCTGGCTTGGGAAGCCAGCAGCCCTGGTTTGGGTCCCACATATGAGGGCCAGTGACACTGCCCTCAAAAAAAAAAAAAAAGAAACAAAGGCTTCCACCAGCTCATCTGTCTTGGAGAAAGGTGCCCCTCCATCCCTGGCCCTGAAGTCAGACAATTCAGTTTCTCCCCTTATGTCTGTGGTGCAGTTTGACTGCTGCCCCAGTGCTGGAGCTCAGAGCAAGTGAGTCCATCTGTGAGTAAGTTCATTTATGAGCCCTTTAAAAAGGCTCTACAGCCACCCTGGACTACAGCCACCCTCCATCTCACTTACCCCTAATGTCCACTTGTTTTCACTGTGAGAAGTTATGAGGACTTCTCTCCCTAACACTGGAACCCTGTGTTGGGGATCCTGGTGTGGGGCTGGGACCCCTTGTTCCTCTGGAGCACAACCTCTGCAGCCAAGATAACCCTTCTCATTTTCAATGGTTACACGCATGTGTGGGACCAGCCTGTTCTGTATCTCTGCCCCTCCTACCAGTCTTGAGGTGGCTTCTTTTTTGTCCTTAGTTGTAGGGCTTTTGTTCAGCTAGACTTCAGGCAGTTCTCAATGATGGTTGTTTTGTAGTTTAGTTGTAATTTTGATGTGGTCATGAGATGAGGTGGTACAGAGTTTACCTACTCTGCCATCTTGACTAGAAGTCCTCTCTCTGTATATATTTTTAATGAATAGATCTATAGGGAAAAATCAAGCATGAAGGAAAACAACACCAAAACTCTTTGCTCCGTCAACACATTGGTTTGCCAAACACAGCCTTTTCCTCTCCCAGGAAATTGTATCAGAAAGTAAGCTGGGCTGGGAGTGTGGACACCGTGGTTCTCATTCCATTTCCCACAGAGCCTGTCTGAATTCTTTAGAAATACCTCATGTCTCTGGGCCTTACCTTTGAAATGAAGAGGTTGGACTAAATCAGTGTTCCCTAAACTTGCATCATCTTAAGAATCACCTGGAGATTTTGATTCATAGATCTGAGGCAAGGCCTGAAAATCCATAAGTCTTTTCTTCTCCTTCTTTTCCTTCTCCTTCTCCTTCTCCTTCTTCTTTTTATTTTTCTTTTTGATGGTTTAGGTACATTTTATTGGTTTTCTTATATAATTTGAATAATGGCCAGATGATGCTTAAGGCATGAAATGTTTGGAAAACACTGGATTAGATGATCTTGAGTCCCTCTGGGTATAACAGATATCTATATTTTTCTAGGAACCATTAGCTCCCTTTAATGGATATCTCTGGACAAACTTTAATAAAAGTACTGATGAGTAAACTTTTTAATTGAGACCAAGAGAAAAGTGTGAGAGAAAGGCCATGCACAAACATTTCATAATTATTGATGTGCTATACCTCACTAACAATCTGTTGAATGGGGTAGTGGTGACATAGTGGAGGCAGATTCCCTCCGTGATAAATAGTAAAATAGTAAAGTTAGGACAAGGCCACTATATTGTGTGTGGGCCCTTATGCCATGGTGACCATGAGTCCAGGCCATCCACCCATCTTACAAGCCCTAGGAACCTTTATTTTTTTTTATTCTTTTTTTTTTTTTTTGAGGGCAGTGTCACTGGCCCTCATATGTGGGACTGAACTGGGGCCGCTGACTTCCCAGGCCAGCGCTTAACCACTGTGCCACTCGGCCGGCCCCTAGGAGCCTTTAGGCAGTTTTGCAGAAGCCTGCAGCAAGAGTATAGATCTGCAGGCACCTTTTCTTTCCTTGACCTGCCATCAGCCCTATGGGCAGGGAGGTCAAGAACTTACAGGCACTTGCTCTCCAGCTCTTCCTCAGTTTCCCCTAACCCAGGGATGCTAATGGGGGCTCCTTTAGGTCCTGCCTGTAGTACTCACCCTCCTTCCATTTTTTCTCCAAGGCACCATCACACCTGGTCCTGGTTTTCTCCTACCACCTCAAATCACCTGTTCTTACTCTGCAACCCACTCTTCATGAATGGAACAAGAATGAGAGCAGCCGTGCACAGGGTCCCTGCAATGCCTCGTTCTCCTCTGTGACTCTATTTCCTGCTGAACAGCCTCTTACTCTGTGTTAAGTTCCCCAGTAGCTCCTGCAAGATGGCTCAAGCTTTTGGCCTCTGGAGACCCCTCTGATGACCCCAGCTTCCTGGGAGGTATCAGCTTCCTGCTGTTCTAATTTCTGGGTTGCCTTCAGCTCCCATTTGGCTTCTCAGAACTTCCATCATCCCTGTGTTAATACCCTGCATTAAATTCCTTTTGTGTAGGAAATCTGGGCATGTTTCTGTTTTCCTTAGTTGAGGCCAAATAACCCAACTTAAGGTAGGTCCCTGGCTTAATTTCTAATGTGAGATTCAAGCCATGTATACAACAGCAGCACCTGATATGTGACTAGCTGAAATGCTGTCGTTTCACACTTAGGAGGTCCCCAAATCCCTATATCACCCTTCTTAATTCCCTTTCTCTCTCAGCGTTAATGATATCCCAGCTCTTCTGATGATTCAGCCTCAGATTCCAGTGTGTCTACGACTCTTTCTTCTACCTCGCCCCTAACATTTAACACGTCTCCAGCTCTGTTGATGACAGTTCCCCCATGTGTCCATAGCCACAGGCCCCTGTGCGTTCCCACCAACATGCTTTAGGTTAATGTCCTTTTTCTTGCTTCAAGAGCCTCTGCTAGTCCCTGGCATTTGGTCTCTCTCCACTTCCCATCCACATGTGTGCTCCTGGAACAACACTAGTCCAACAATTTTATCCTTTCCACCACCCACAAAAGAAAGATCCAACTCATATGGCAAATGAGCTTTCCTTTCACTTAACCATCAACACAGCCTCCCTCTTGGAAGCCAGCATCACTCACCATTTCCCAGGCATACCTTGCCTTTCCTGCATTTATTCTGTTCTCTCCCCTCAGGATGCCCTTTCTTCTTATTTCTACCTATCTTCAAGTCTTGGTTTAATGCCAGCTTCAACCTAAACCCTTTCCTAATCCTCCTATCTGGAGCTAATCTCTCCTTCCTCAATGCTCCTGAATCACTTTGTTCAACTCCTTTGCCTCTTATCACGTTCAGCCTCATAACACATCTCACCTCAGACGGTAAGATTTTTGGATAAGGTGCTTATTGGTATTTATTGGTATTTATAGCTCCTACTCAGTGGAGGCTGATACTCAGTGGAGGCTGAGTGGAAGCCGTGTTATTGTCACTCAGTACATATCACATATCACATTGGGCTGTGTATTACAGCAATGCTTTCATCTCTTTATATATATATATATATATATATATATATATATTTCCCCCCTCTCAATTAAGTTGCTATTTTTCTTGGAAATAATACTTGCTTCTGTTTTTAACCTAGTCTCCTAAATGTAATCAACAGGCATTAATAATTTATTAGACTAATTTCCCATTATTTACTGAGTGTCTGTCACAGGCATGTGTTAAGTGATTTACATACTTTATTTTATTTAATCCTTTCCAGGAGGGATTCTCTTCATTTTACAGGTGAGACAAGCTAGGGTTTATAGAGAGTAATGAATTTTACCAGGATCGCACAGCTGGCCAAGATCTGAACCCAGGCCTAAGTGACTCAGAACCCTACATTATAAAAGGGATAGATAGGTCCTTTGTCTTTAGCTTGGGAGAGAATGATGCACCTGATGAGGAAAGACACAGTTTGCATCTGCAGAGCAGATGATAACTCCCACCTCTTGTTTACTCACAGCCTTGGACCCTAGTGAGATAGTGCACCTTGCTTCCTGTCTACCCTGGCTCTGTCCACAGTAACACAGATTACCTCTGACTTCCAGTCTAGTTTCCTTCCCAGCTTCCTACAATTGACCCCACCATTGTCCCCAGATAGGCACAATCATCCTCATTCTCTATAGTTCAACTATTGAAGAATAGTTTGTCCTTAGAGGAGACCTTGGAGGAAGTCACCTTTGGCCTTCCAGGAGCTGGAATGGCGCTGTGTTCTGCACCATCACAGAGTGGGAGTCGAGCAGTGGAATCCCTGGCCCGGGCTCTCCATAGGGCCTGGGTGGGCTCAAGCTGCTGGCAGTTCTGTCCTGGGTCTGTCTTGCCTGCCAAGTTGATTGACCTCCGGGGCCTGGTGAAAGATGGAGCTTTTTGGTTAGCTATTTTTCATGGCATCTTACTTTCTCTCCCTTTTGGTTTTTCTTTTCAGAGATACTCTGAGCTTCTTCATTCATTGCAAAAGCCCAGTGCCTTGAGGCCTGGGTGCCTAGAGGCACCGTGACCATTGACAGGGATCCTGTGAGGAGAACACAGTAACAGCAGCAAGGTGACTCACCTTTTCTACTTCCCTTTAGATAATCCTCACCATCTTTTTCTTTTTGTCTCAAATTTCTGTTGCCTTTTTTTCCTTCCACCCCTAGTTTCTGTTTTTCTGTCTTTTGCCCTCCCTTTACTCTTCTCATCCATCTTCTCTGTTTTTTTTTGTTTTTTTTAATCTCCTCTCTTTAAAGGCAAAAGGACACAGCTTCTCAGTGTCTGTCAGACTTCTTGGCCCTCAGACTGGAAAAGTTGTGGAATTCTCAGAAGCCCCTGCAAGGCTAGCTCCAAGGATCCCTTCACTTCACCAGCACAGACACTGGGAGCAGCAATCAAGCCTTCGAGGCACAGACCAGGTTGGACTGGATTCACGAGCCTAATTACCACCAGAAAATTAAAGAAAGGTAATAATTGCTTTTAAACACTTTAACAAAAGCCAATCTCACCTCACAGGTTTGTAAATTTGTAGTGAGAAGTGATTACAAGGGAGCACTTGTGCTGCCCTCTTTGTGTTTGATTTGCAAACCAGAATGCACATGCCCCCATATGCATAATTGGCCCCTCACAGTCTCCGCATCAATGTGGCGATGCAGTAGAAGTTTATTTATCCAAGGCTCATTCAAAGAAAAGCTGAATGGAAACAAGAAAACTCCCACTTTGCAATGGGATTAGATACCATGGAGTATTCCTCCCCTTTACTCTTTCAAGGATTTTTTTTTTTTTTTTAAGTTTCTAAATCTGCTTGGGAAGAAAAAGTAAATTGCCAGAAGTGAGATTAGTGGGGAATATTGTTCTTAGGACAATAGTGTCTTTATGGCTTGACTGGTATGAGCTCCCCACTTCAAAAAAAATTACAAGCGCTGGAGGTGTGGGGGTTCTTAATTGCCTACATCTGATCAACTGGCAGCAAAAAAAGAAGAAGAAAGAAATCTCATTCAGCTCTGATTTGGCCTGGATCAAGTCCACTTGCTAATCAGAGTTTAATGAGGATGCCACTGGCCCTGTTGTATTTGCCAACGCTCCCACTAAGGTCCCTGGCCTCCTGTTTGTGCAGTGAGCACTTTCGTCCTGCCGCCCCATGAAGCAGGATGCAGGCTGAGATGGAAGTGTCCAGGCCCCAGAAAAGTTAATTAAGTTTAGGCCCTTGGCATTCCAAGTCACCGGAACCCATAGTGGGAAGCCTCACCCACTGCACAAAAGAGACCAACATGAAGCTGTGAATGACTGTCCCTGGTGGGGGTGGCTGGGCTTCTGTGAGCCCCACTGCCAGCTCTTAACCCCAGGAACTGTGTTCCCTCCACTGCACAAACTAAATAGGCCTGCAGGACCATGGGCCACCTCGGGTGCAGGAAGATGCGGGAAGCACATGGGCCATCATCCAATGTCACTAAGAGACGTACACATGCCAGAGACTACAGGCAACGGACAGAACTGTGATGGCGCAGATGAAGGACTGATTTGTTTTTAAGTTGCATTCTTCTTAGTTAAAAAAAAAAAATTACCGTAAACAAAAACTTGACCTTTGGATGAGCAACTCTTGTCTTTTCTGTTGTTTAAGCGTGTATTGCCTAACCTGCAAGGAGGGACCGAAGCGACTGTGGTCTCCACAGGCATGTGGAGCTTGAAGATCTGAAACCATTCTCAGGGTGCAGGAAACCCCAGGGGAAATGCAACAGTGTCTCTTTGCTGCGTCTGTGTTCATGGCAAGCGATGGCATGAGGGCAGCAGAAAGAACGGGAAGTGTGGAGGCTAATGGACTTGGGTTTGAGCTCCAGGTCTACCTGAATTCTCGGAGGCTGTGTCCCTTCTGACAAACAGAATATCTACCATGGGCTGAGGATTGAGAGAATTCATGTGAGAGTCATCGTCAAGGTCACATGTTAGTGCAGCTGTGTTCCCTCTAGACTTGTAGTTAGTTCTCAAATTCTAGACATCATCAGAAACCCCGAAAGAGCTGGTGAGTAGGCCCCACCCCAGAAACTCTGATGCAGCAGGATCTGCATACCTAACAAGCATCTGGTGATGCTGACTGAGACTGCTGAATTGTAGGCCACGCTCTGAGACAGAGCCTTAGATCACAGAGCAATCAGGCAGTGTTCTGTAAGGTCTAGGTGTTTGTTTTTTTTAAAGATTTTATTGGGGAATTGGGGAAGGGGAACAGACAAGTTGCCGTCTTTTTGTTTTTCAGTCTCGTTGTGGAAGACGTTGCTTCACTGGCCCATGTTGGTATCATCATTGTGCTCTTCCTGGCTGTGGCAGATCAGTCGCCGGCCTCTGGATGGTCGCTCACTGCAGCTATTGGCAGCTCACGCTGGCTGCTGGCCATTCGCTGTAGCCTATGGCAGCCCATTGCAGCGGGGGCTGCAGCCTACACCATCGCCCGGGCTCGCACAGCCCAGCTCCAGGTGGAGCTGTTGTTAGCTGTAGAGGGCAGTGTCACTGGCCCTCATATGTGGGATCCGAACTGGGGCCGCTGGCATCCCAAAACCAGCTCTTAACCAATGCGCCACTCGGCCGGCCCATTCTAGGTGTTTTTATTGTATCTGAAGCCACCTGCATTGTTAATATTGTGGTTGTGGGTAGAATTTATTCTGCTAGGCCTGCTAAATGCTATTTCAGGTACTTGCCTGCTATGGGATGGCTGGTAAAATTCCTTAATCTGTATGAGCCCTGGTTTGTCTCACTTGTAAAATGAAAGGAATCCCTCCTAGAGAGGATTAAATAAAATAAATTATGTAAATCACTTAAGGTTTACCTGTTACAGACACTCAATAAATAATTGTATGGGAAAATTAGTCTGATAAATTATTAATGTCTGTTGGTTTTGTTTAGGAGACTAGGTTAAAAAGAGAAGCAAGTAGGGGCCGGCCGAGTGACGCGTTGGTTAAGAGCTGTCTTGGGATGCCAGCGGCCCCAGTTCAGATCCCACATATGAGGGCCAGTGACACTGCCCTCTATAGCTAAAATGGTGAACAACAGCTCCATGTGGAGCTGGGCTGCTGTGAGTCCCCAGGACAGCATAGCTGCAGCCCATGCTGCAGTGGGCTGCCATAGGCTACAGTGAGTGGCCTGCAGCCAGTGTGAGTGGCTGGCAGCTGGTGTAAGCTGCCAAGAGCCTCTGTGAGTGGCTGTCCAGAGGCTGGTGACTATCTGCCTCACCCAAGAAGAGCACAATGACGATACCAACGTGGGCCAGTGAAGCAACATCCTCCACAACTAGACTGAAGAACAAAAAGGACAGCAACTTGTCTGTTCTCCTTCCCTGGTTCCCCAATGCTGTTCCCCTCCCCAAATTTCCCAATAAAATCTTAAAAAAAAAAAAAAAAGAGAAGCAAGTACTATTATGAGAGCAAGAGATATATATGAGAGCATTGCTGTAATACATAGTTAAATGTGGTATGAACTGAATGACAGTAACATGGTTCCCACTGAGTTTCAATGATTTGATAGGAGCTATAAATACCAATAAGCATCTTAACCAAAAAAAAAAAAATCTTACCATCTGGGGTAACCTAAACAATGTAGAATTATCATATCCAGCAATTCCACTTTGGGGTATATACCCCAAAGAATTGAAAATGAGGTTTCAAAGAGATATTTATAAACCCATGTTCATAATAATAGTATTATTCACAATAGCCAAGAGGTAGAAATAACCCAAATGTCCCTTAACAGAAGAAGATATAAACAAAATGTGGTGTATCCATATAATGGAATATTACTGAGCTTTTAAAAGGAAGGAAATTCTGACACATGCTACACCTCAAGGATGAACCTTGAGGACATCATGCTAGGTGAAATAAGCCAGTCACAAAAGGACAAATACTGTAGGATTCTACTTATACGAAGCACTGAAAGTTGTCAAATTCAGAGACAGAAAGCAGAATGCTGGTTACCAGGGGTTGGGGGATGGGGGAATGGGGAGTTACTGTTTAATGGGTATGGAGTTTCAGTTTTATAAGATGAAAAAGTTCTGGCGATTCGTTGTACAACAATGTGCATATGTTTAATATTACTGAACTGTACACTTAAAATGAGATGGTACATTTTATGCTTATATGTGTTTTATCACAATTAAAAAATTTTTTTAATTTCTTTTTTTTTTTTTTGAGGGCAGTGTCACTGGCCCTCATATGTGGGACCTGAACCGGAGCCGCTGTTAAATTTTTTTGAAAAGGAAAAAGAAAGCTCTCTAAATCAGAAGAAAGGCTGCTGGCATTAAAAGTCTGGAAAGCTGCATTTAATTTAATCTGACCTCCATTTGAGTGTAGTCCTTAATTTTTGGTGGTTCCATATAGGTTTTGGGTGGTGGGCATTCTGTTTCTTTCTCTCTAGTTACATTAGATTTCTCTAGTCAACTTTCCAGGTAATGTAATAGTATTTTCATATGTGAGGCACTGAGAGTACACTGAAAAGACAGGCAAAAGCATATCGTGGCCCTGAGGGGATCATAAACTAATGCAGACAGATGCTTACTTACAGAACGTGATCCTGTTTAGATAAAATAAGATGCAATTTGAAATGTAGCCTCTAATTCAAGTTAAAAAGAAAAACAGACAGTTGTCATGGTTTTATTTATAGCTTATTTCTGGGTTCCAGCACCTTTCCTATCCAAGTTAAAACTAGTCCTCCCTCATATCCAAAGGGTATGGGGATAACAAATGACACTGACTCATCGCCTAGTTCTGTATAAGATAAACACAATAAAAGTATGTTAAGCTAACTTCTATTCAATCCTATAAGCAAATGTCCAGTTTAATTTTTTTATTGTGCTTAAAATACACATAACATAAAACTGACCATTTTAACCACTTTTAACTGTACAATTCAGTGACTTTAAGCTTATTCTCCTTGTACAACCATCATCACCACTATCCATTTCCAGAATTTTTTCATCATTCCAATTTTTTTTCATCATTCTGTACCTATGAAACAATAACTCTCCCTTTCTCTCTCCCACCAGCTCCTGGTCTAATTTAACTTTTAATTTTGTAGCAAGGGTTAAAAGAACACACAGCCCTGGAAGGCTTGTGCAGTATGTTCTCCTACTCTGTTTCTCTTTTTAAAAATAATTTTCTATAACAGACCGAGACTGTGTGTATTTGATTTCTGTTCCTATTTTGCAGATCAGGAAACTAAGGGTGAACAAGATAATGCTACTTCTCTTCAATGTGTACAGTTCTTGCTTCGTTTTTCCTTCTTGCCCAAACAAATGATCTGCCCACAGGACTCAGAGAACTGAGGCACATTCATGGTCTCTGTTTCCGGCTCAAGCACTTGCCTAGAATTTCTGGGAGTCTAGACCCCTGCAGGCTTCTTGTCAATGCTTATACTGGTGCTGCTGCTGTAGTTGACTCTGCTATACCAACAAGGAGCCCCTTCTAAGGATGTTTAGCTAGGAGGAGATGAGATCTCTGGCTGTGAAGGGCTCTTAGCCTGAGTCCCAAGTTCCACTCTCCCTCTTAACAGCTGTTCAACATTGAGCAGATGACTCACTTCCTCTAAATTTCAGCTTCCTCGTTGTTAAGGAGCCTCAGTTTCCTCATTGTACAATGAGAATGATAACATATTTGATACTTCCATTTGGATATCTGATAGGCATCTCAAACTCAACAGAATGAAACAGAACTCTAGATATTTTCTCCCAAACTGGTTTCTTCTGCCACCTTCTTCAGCTTGATTAATGTAGCATCTGACTGTTTATGACAGAAACCTAGGAGTTCTTCATTCCTTTCTTTTCTCAGTCATCAGAAAGTTCTACTGATTGTACCTCTGACTTACATTTTCTTACATGCATCCCACCTCCCTCCAATTTCACAGCCACCACCCTGGTTCAGGCCCCAGTAAGGACTTCAGAAACAGCCTCCCAATAGCCTCTGTTTGCTTTCGTCCTTGGTTCTTCTCCAGTCCAACATTAATAATAAGAATAAGAATACTTTTATAGTGCTGTCTACACCAGCCAATGTTCTAAATGCATTACATGTATTAACTCATTTAATCCATACACTGGTTGTAGGCAAATCCCCTATTAAAAACTAACCCATGACTCCCGTTGTTTTAAGAATAAAATTCAAACTCTATATCTTACTCTGCGAGATTCTGAACCATCTGACTTCTCCCTCTAGCCTCCCTTCCTCACTTTTTTCAGGCCAATCACTTGCTTTTCTTTCCATCCTCAAACATATTCTCAAGTCTTTGCAGTTCCTCTTCCTTCTATTTTATCTCCAACTCTTTGCATGGCTGGTTATTCCTCTGCTTTAGGTCTTAGCTCACAAAATATCTCTTTAGACAGGCCTTCCCCAACTATTCTATCCTGCTCATGGGATGGGAATTCTTTATCACATCCTCCAGTTTATTATCTGAGCAAAGCTTATCACAGATTATACTGATTTTGTTTCTTTGTTTGGTTGTTTATATTTTGTTATCCTCACTGGGCTGTAAGCTGTATGAGGACAGCTATATTATCAGTTTTGTTTCTTGCCTTGCCAGCTCCAAGCAGAATGTCTAGAACGCCTAGAGAGTCAGCACTTACAGTTGAATGAATGATTGGAAGGATAAACAACATATGACAGAAGACTGACCACACAAGGTTTTTGGAGGATTAAAATGAATGAGATAACCTATCTGTCTTATTCTACAAATCAGTCTCCAACTCAAATGTTTGAGAAAAATAACCATCTTCCTTTCTATAATTTATCATTACCTTCAGTTTTTAACTCTGAGACCCCCTTCACCTGAATGAACAGACATTCCAAGCCTTAGTCTTCCTCTTTCGAATCCCTCCCAGAGGATCTGTGTGGTGCAGAACTTAGGTGGGGAGAAGGCATTCAGGTTACCACCTAGGGAGAGTGGAGAGCCATGTCTAAATAGTCCCACAGGGTGTCTTTAATGCTTCCGGGTCCCACTCACTAATGGACCCTCAGGGGGCTCATGGGGTCTGTTTTGCCTTGATAGATATGTAGCTGTTCCCCTCTGGGTCCTGCCACCAGCCTTGTGACATTTCCAGGGCAGGTCTACAGTTCTTTCTCTCCCCTCCCCTCTCCTCCGGGCACCAGGAGGGGGAGTCCTGCTGCAGCCCCTGCTTCTGCCCAAGATTGGTCTGTGCTCTTGAATCTCCTAGGGACTTGTGGCTTAATACCTGGAAGACTATGGTCAAAAAGATTTTTAGATTGCCTCTATTTCACTTCCCTGCCCAAGGCAACAAGCACAGAAAGGAAAGGAGATATACAAGAGGAAAAACATATATTTTTATTGCTTATAAAATACTCAGCTATATTCATAAAACAGCAATTTCAGTAAGCACTTAGCAAATATTAGTTCCCTACTTTTGTCACGTTCTTTCCTCCCTCAGAGTCTCACCAGTTGTCTGTGGAGTCAAAGCCCATTGGGACATCAATGCTGACCATGCTGTAATAACCTCTTTCCTGATCAACTGTCTTAGCTAGCTCAGGCTTCCATAACATAAATCCATAGGCCGTGTGGCTTAAACAACCCCTGATCACCTTCCCACATTCCCATCTCCAAACACCACCACGTTGGGGAATAAAGCATCAACATATAAATTTTGGAGGGACACAGGAACACAAACATTAAGTCTATGAGACCAACTTATCTCTTCTACCAGGGCCCATACTCTGGTGTGACATGTGAAGTCCTTTCTAACTTTAGTAGGTGTTCATACACAAGTCTTCAGGTGGATTACCCAAACTTCACTTTTTTGGTGTACCTCACTTCCTCGTTGTCTACTTCCCATATCTATTGGGTTTGAGACATTCATATCCACAAGTTGGAAGTGCTCTGGGTTTGTCCATACTACCAGGCTTCATTTTCCACTCCTTGCTTTGCTCTGGCTTCCAGATTCCTTCATTCAGGGCTGTGCTTGAAACAGATCCTCTCCAATGACTGACTGGCAAGGCTGACGCCAAGTGCAATATCTGTAGTAAGTGCCTGGAGAGAGAATTCAGAGGTCATTCTTATTTTCTGTAGCCTTCTTCTCCATGGCCCCACCTTACTCCAATTTTTTTTTTTTTTTTTTACTTTTCATTATAGAGAATTCTTAACAGAAACAAAAGTAGTCAGAATCATAAAAGTAATACCTGTGTCACTCAGAGCCAATAATCATCAAGTCATGGTCAGTCCTATTTGATCTTCATGTCCATCTATCTTCCCTCCTGAATTGTTTCAAGGCAAAGTCCAGACATTGTATTATTTCTTCTGTAAATATTCCACTGTGCATTCCTGAATGATAAGAACATTTTACTATACCATAGTACCATTATCATAGCTAAAGTAAATTTATAAAAAAGTCATTTACGCAATGCTGAAATTCCAATTGTCTCATACTTATTACACATACTTTTATAATTTTGTATTTGAATCGATTCTAATAAGATGCACATGTTTTCATTGTTTGATATATCTGACTTATCTAATTTATAGGTTCCCCCCTGTCTTTTTTTCCCCTTGAAATCTTCTTTTAAAAAATTGATTCCTTAATAAATTGATTCCAACACATTCTACATTTTGTTGACTGCATATCTGTCATGTAGTTGAATCTGTTCTTCCATTCTTTATATTTCTTATAAATCACAGAGACTTGATCTGATTCAAGTTCTATTCTTTTGATAAGATCACGTCCTGCTCTCAAATCTGGGTCTTCTAAAATATAATTGTCCAGTAGAACTTTGTGCGATGATGACAATATTCTGCATTTGTTGTGTAGAATTATGGTAGCCACTAGCCACATGTGATCATTGAACCCTTGAAATGTAACTAGTGCAACCAAGGGACTAGTTTTTAAATTGTATTTAATTGTAATTAAATAACATTTAAAGTTTAAGGAACTACATGTGGCCAGTGTCTGCCATATTGGGCAACACAATTCTAGAGTTTCCCAAGTCATCACTGGCTTGGTGGGCAAAGCATCGCCAGTGAGGCTGGAGTTAGTCTTGCGATAGACTATCTTTATGAAATAAACCAGCCAGCCACTTCCTCCTCTGTGTTATGTAGTCAGTATGGTTGCATTCTTCAGTGCCTGGAAGGACCAGAGCTGGGATCCAGCATCCATCATTTCTTTTTGTACACATGGTAACTCAGGCCTGTGTGCATCTTCTAGACTGGGAGGTAGGTCACTGGCTTCCTCCACCATTTGATCTATGGATGTTCTCAATGACCTTAGCCCACAAGGATCCTCAAAAAAACATACAGTGATCATACATAATTTTCCAGGATGTCTTCTGTTTAAAAGAACCTTTCAGGTATTTTAGTTTTTCAAATGAGTATCAACATCCCTAAGAAGGATCTTACCATACAGTGAAGTAAAGAAAGGCAGGATGTTATCTAACTAAAGACACTATCACTAGAAAACCAGTGACACCAAAGGATCTGGCTGCTCCTGAGCTGACATGAGCCTTTTTTGCAGGTGACTTTGGTCCTGTGAAATATATCATACAATAATATATGCTATATTATATGATAAAGAGCTATAAAAGTTATAGAAATATATTGAAGAGAGAGATGAGTAAGCTGAATTAATCAGAAAAGGCTTCATGTGGATTTTACAGTTTGAGTTGGATATGGTACTCTGAGGGTTAAAGGGAGGGCAAACTAGACAGGAAATTGTGAGCATAATGATGTGGGAAGGAGTACCCATGGTGTGTGTCTCATTAAGAATAGAGGGTGTGGGGTTGAGAGACCTGGGAAGTATGGTAAGATAGATAGGGTTGGGCAAGACTACAGAGAATCTAGAAAATCACCCACAAGAAACTTGAAGGCAACAAAAAGCTATGAGAGAAAATGTATCAGCTGAGACACTTTAAACAAGTAATAGAAAACTTGATTCCACTGGCTTTAACAAAGAGAAAACTATATTATGACTTCACATAGAAATCTGAATATAGAGCCTAGTTTGGCTTTTTTCCTTCTGTCATTCTCTGAGGGCTTGTTCTGAGGCTGGCTCTCCTATGGTCACAAGATGGCTGCTACAATGCCAGGCATCACATCTAAACACAATAATGTCCAGATGACAAAGACAGGGCATCCCATTTGGAATGGCTTTTTAAAAATGTAATCAAAGAAGTAAATCTTTCCCCAAATCCCTCTTAGATCTTTCTTATCCATTTGTCAGAATTATATCATATGTGTACACCTAAGGCAATTGCTGGACACTGAAGCTGGAACCATCTCCCTTGGGACCCATGGTTATGCAGAAGAAAGTGGGTCCCTGAAAATTTGTATTCTTTTAGGAGAAAGGAAGGGGTATTGGCTATTGGCAAAGTAGATCAGAATTTATGTGGCTTGATACTTATGCACTTTGGGATCCCTCTTTAAGAAAAGGCATACAAAGGTAGTAATACAAACTTAGGGATAAAAATAAATAAATAAAAATAATAACATTTTAAATTACTGCCTGGCATTCCCCTATAAAACATTTTTTTCAAAAGCCTTTTTACCTTGCAGTGATTTTGTATATCATTTTCTATGGCACTGATAGAAAGATAATAAGAATCCTTCCTCCAAATGGTGGATCAAAAAAAAATGTTAATTGGAATATTAAAAAGTTTTTTCAGTTTAATAACTTGCTATTGGTAATGCCATGTAAAGATTTAAGGTTGTTGCTAAAATGGAAGAAACCACCATCCAGTTTCTTTCATATATGAATTGTAAGATCTCAGGGTAAGAGTTCAAGTTGTCTTGTGTGTTGGCTAAACTCAAATATGCTTTTCATTCATGATACTCCTCAAAGAGTTAGTTGTCAGTGTCCTCTGTGTAAAATCATATCATGAGTTTTGCGCTAAATTTGTTGATGTCACTATTTTGTGTCAAATCATTAAGAAATTAAAATTGTTTCCAATAAGTCCAAATGATTTGAATTACTAAGCAAATTAACAAATAATCCAAGAGTCTAGTCATTTCTTTCATTCATAATTTATCTTTTCTTCTTAATATATCACTGCTTTTAAAAAAATATTCTGAGTGTAGCCCAAATGGTTCCTAATTCCCGCTATTTGCTTTTAACCAATGTAGGTTTACCTTGAAGTGAATCACATAGAGCTGTTCTACTAAACCCAAACTAAGTATATCCCCAATTTAACTCCCCCTTATCAGTGCACCATAAACTACCCACAGATCCCCTGCTACTATTCAAAATGAGGGGACATGTGAGGGAGGGGAACAGGTGGAAAATGACAGTGGTCACAACCAAAATATCTTATACACACTTAACCTTGAAAGTCAGATGCTCTTCCCTTCTGGGCTTTGCAAAGGAGCCCAGCTGAGTTTATGGCCCGGGAGCTGAAGCTTCAGTGGTTTCAGTGAATCAAGACAGAGATATGTTCCCAGAGGACCTGGAGTGGGGAGTGGCAGGGGGCCTGGAATGGAGACAGGAGACAGGAGACCCTGGGTGCAAACAGTGCGATGCCTGGTGAGCAAGCAGATCCTGCAGATAAATGCAGGCCAAATCAGTGATGCATCTCCAACTATCAGGGCTGGAGATGGGCATTACAGATGGGGACAAAGAGGTTGGAAGGGTGAGATTGTCATATTTGGAAACAAGAACCAGCGTGACTTATTTAAGCTGATCAGGAGGGGTTGATATCTGAAGCTCGCTGAGCTTCCAGCAGATGTGGGAGGGTGGCTGAGTGCAAGAAGTGACTTATTGGGGGCTATTCCTTAGATTGTTGCAAAGCTGGTAGGGAACTCAAGTTTTTCTGACTCCTATTCTTTTCTTTACCCCAGGCTGCCTCCCAAGTAAAACCTTTACCTCACACTAAGAATTCCAAGCTGGAAGAAGACATTCATTCTTGCCTAAGGAGAGCCTTCCTGGGAGGCCAAGTCCTTGTGGTGGGTGGCTCCTCTTATTGATGATTTTATCAGTTGTAGGGAACCGTGCTGAGTGCTAAGAACATCCATAAAACAGGGGAGGGAGGGAGAAACCTATTGTATTAAATCTTTCTGTCTTGGTTCAGTTTTCTACCCCTTGCCTCCCACAGTCACCTGGTATTGGTGCCAAATATGCATTCTAGTGCCTTTAAGCAAAATCAGTTCTTCTGCCAGGGAGAACTCTGACACTACACATTCTGATTTCCCCCCTTTAAAAACCCTTTATCAAATTTTCACCACACAAGAGTTGAAGCATTTCAGTCACTGAAGCAGTTCAGTGGTAATTTTGGCTGTTTTTTTTTTAAAGGGGATATTCATTCACTCATTCATTCATTCATTCATTCATCAGATACTAATCAAATGCTGCAATATGACATACACTACTCCTGACGGTAGACCAAACACAGTCGTAGTTTCTGCCATCTTCGAGCATCTAATCAAATAAATAACAAATGTAAAATTGCAACAGTCACCTAAAGAAGATGCACATACCTGACTGATGTTCAGCCTCTGTGCACACAATACTGCTGTATCAGTGTTCAAATATTTAAATGCATCCACACTGATTGTGGTAGATATATGTTTCAGATGGCCACAGTCTTTTGCTTCTACCCATCAAGAAGTGAAGTCTTTCCCTTTCCTCTAATCAGCCTGGCCTTGGGCTTGTTTGGACCAGGAGAGTGCTCTGAAGGGGTGCTATGAGACTTCTGAGCCAAGGCCTTAAGAGAACTGATGGCTCATGCTTCTACCCATTTAGAAGGCATTCATGATAGAAAAGGCCAAATATCCTGAGATTACAGCACAGAGAAAGCCACGCTAGCCATGTGGAGAGCCATGGAGAGAGTGATGTTCAACTAGGTCCCTTGTCTTCAGCCATCCCATGTAAGGCACCAGTCATATGACTGAATAAGCCATCTTGAACGTTACTATTCCAGTAGACAACACATGAAGCAGGGAAACCACACAGATAAAACCAGGCCAGATTGCAAAAATTATGAGAAAGAATAAATTGTTTTAAGTTATTAAGTTTTGAGGAGGTTTGTTACACAACAGTAACACCAGTATAGCTGCCACCTTGAGCCCCTGAATGGCCTCTCCCCGTGGTCCAGGTCCCTCAACTCCTGTCTCCAGCACCCCCATGACTGCTCCCCACCATGAGTTGGCATTAAATAGTCAATTCCTGGCCCAGCAAGAAGCCTCCAGGATCTTGTCTTAGAGTCCATTTTGATTGAGTCTATGTTTGTTGGTCAGTGTCTGCACAGTTCCAGTAAATGTTTTGGATACCATTACTGGGTACAAGGTGGTGTAGGATTGTGTAGTGATAGTCTTTGTCCTGTTCAGAGAGGCCAGGAAGAATTCCCTGAGGAAGTGACACTTGAGCTAAGATCCGAAGTACGTGAAAGTGTTAATTTGGTGATGAAAGAAGAGAGAAGAAATGTAAGCTATACATACTCTCTGGTGGGAAAGATGGCAGGAAGAGGAACTGGAAGAAAACCAGTGTGACAGGTGTTCATAGAGCAAGAGAGATGTGAGGGGTCTGGACCTTGTAATGCTCCTCCCAGAGTACAGCTAGCTGATTGGACTAGAGAATACCAAGGTAACTGCCCTACCCAATCAGATCCTCTCTTTCATAGAATTCAAATCAAGTTGTACTAAGAAAGTCCATTGGTCAAGAGCAGAACTGCCGCTGAGCCACTGCTCTGGCAGACCATGGTTAGAGCAAAGAATACCTCTCCCCCACTGAGGACTCACCTCCAGAGTTTCTGCAGAGCTGAAGCAGCAGATGGTGGCTTGCAGGTCAGTTGGTGTGGCCAGCACACCTTTTTTCTGTGGGTTCACACAGGTTTGCCAGAACAATGTTTTATTATTAAATTAATTGTGAACATTAAAATATCAAAAGTTTTCAAGTAGGGAGCTCTCAAACATTCGGCAATTTTTTTGAATATTTCTACCACATCCCTGATGTCAACAACGGATGAAGGTAAGTAGCAGCTACTTGCTTTAGATGGAGTATGAATGATGCACAATAGTTTATAACCATTTCCACCTCTTCTTGGGGTGTTCCCCCAACACTTGAGAGTGTGCTAGGGGCCATACATCATCCTACACAGGCCCTGCTGCAACATTCACATTACTCTCCCTGTCCCGAGTGGATTTGGACCTTGAGATCTCTTTGGTTGGGACATTGCAGCTGGCATTGTAAACTGAAGACTCCGAAGTCCTCTTGGTTGTATGTGAGGTAGGGTTTCCAGATTTAGCAAACACAAATAACCAAAACAATAACAATGACATAACATAAAATAAAATGTGATACTCGGTTAAAATTGAATTTCAGACAAGCAACAAAACAAATGACTTTTAGAGTGAGTATGCCCCCAGTGTGGTATTTTCTCTTGCAACCCTATGTGTCAGGCAAAGCCATATGGCTGCTGAGATGCAGTCCTGGCCTCTCTACTCCCCATAGAGTTCCCCATCAACTGAAGGCAGCACGGAATGAGGCCGTGCTTCTTGCAACTGAAATGCACAGCTGTCAGTGAACATGCCATTCAGAGTAAATTGACTCAGAGGAGTGTTGAGGGCTCAGGTTGGAAGGTAGTGCTCGAGATGAAAGGTGACACAATGGCAGCAGCATTTCAAGAAGATACAGCTGACTGGTTGGTTTTTTTTTGTTGTTTTTTTTTTTGACAGACTGAAAGGTGGCATTCCTGGGCAGGGGGTGCTAACCAGAAGGTTATGGTGAGACTAGATTTGAAGTAACCAGAGTGTCCATTGGGATGTGGAATCTGTGAAGGAAAACTGTTTCTCTCCTTAGAACACTTGGACACCAGATGTGTGGGTTTTCCACACTGAGGAATTCTCCAATTGTTTGTGGACACCAACTGGGTGTCCTATAACTTAATTCGATTCTGATACTAAGTACCTGGAGTTAGTGCAGACTTCACAGTCGAAGGGCTCAGTCCCACAAGTCTGTCCCCACTTCAAATGCCAGTCACAAGGAGTGAGTCCCTAGGATACCCATACTTCTGTCTGACTTGGCTATAAGTGGGGGTTCCCACAATTCCCTTCCTAGGTTTTATAATTTGCTCTAACAGCTCACAGAACTGAGGGAAATGCTTTACTTACTATCATATGCTTAGTATAGAGGATGTTATATGGATACATATAATCAGCCAGAGGAAGAGGTATGTAGGAGGACATCTAGAAGCATCCTGAGCACAACAGCTTCTGTCCCTAAGATGTGCCACCCTCCCAGCGCATGGATGTGTTCAGCACCCTGGAAGCTCTCCAAATCCCTGTGTTTAGGATTTTTATGGCAGCTCCATTACCTGGGCATGATTGATGAAATCATTGGTTATAGGTGATTAACTCAATCTCCAGCCCTTCTACCCTCCCCAGAGGTTGGGGGTGGGTGGGACTAACGTTCGAATCCTCTAATCACTGGGTTGGTTCCTCTGGCAGCAAATCCCCATTCTCTAAGAGTCAAGTCATTAGCATAAAATCAGGTATACGAAAGGGGCTAATTATGAAATACAAATGATACTTCTATCACCTCTATCACTCAGGGGATTCCAAGGGTTTTAAGAGCAGCATTTCATATTTAGTATTTAGTAAGGCTATAGGTGGAGACCAGTAGTGAGATGAATCATGATTAATAATATTGTACCTTTGAAGAGTCTCTTCAAATGCCAGGAACTGGGAACAGAGACCAAATAAATATTTCTTATTATAACACAACAGAATAGTTGGAATGGAGAGGAAGTGACAAGGTGACCAGTTTTGAAGGATCAAGAGGCTTTGGTGACAGTTTGCATGGCAAGAGGGGTCAAGAGCAGCAGGAATCCAATACAGTGGTGGTACTTCTGTAGTTATCGAATAGTGGCACTGCTGCCCTGGAGTTTTATTGCCCGAGGAAGTTGGAAGAGGGAGCTGTTCTGAAAAGATGAGCAGTACCTTTTCAGATGTGTTGACTTTGAGATGCAGTCCAATGGAAAAGTCCAGTAAGTGGTTGAAAATTCCATTAAATTACAAAAGCAACTAATATTTACTTTGTGCTTCCTGTTCTAAGAACTTTAAACATATTATGTTGTTAAATCCTCACAAAAATTCTGTGAGAGAGGCACTATTATTATTCCTACTTTATAGATTAGGAAACTGAGCAACAGAGAAGTTTGGTACCTGGTCTGACATTGATATCCAGCTGTCCCTTACTGCCTTTGCCACACTTCCTCCCAACTTAGACCCAGGAATTTGCACCTCAGCTCCCCTTTTAGTTTATCAAATCATTCTGAGCTGAGAAGAAAAAAGTTTGTCAGCATCATATTATTTAATTAGAATTTTGTAGGGAGAAATATACAATTAAAACCAGACATCCAAAATTCTACTATATTTACTTATAAAAAGGATCAAAATGGGTGTGTGGCTACACGGCACATTTATTTTGTGGTTTCTAATTAAGATGCTTTAATCTTACCGTTGCCATCTCTGTGTTTAGTATTTTGAAAGGCCATAGGTGGAAACCACTAGTGAGATGAATCATGAATAAAAATATTGTGCCTTTGAAGAGTCTCTTAAACATTATTAAAATTATTAGTAATAATATATTAATTAACTAATTAATGCTAGCTTTATCATATGAATCCCTGGCAACATTCTTATATGGGTGGCTGAAAATAAGCTGCTAGCAGGTAACTCAGTTTTCTTTTTCTTTAAAAATAATGTTTCTTATATTCTGTTTTTTGTTTGTTTGTTTTTTAGCTGAGCCATCCTGCCACCTGTTGGCAGCTCAATGGCAGCTCAGCTCAGGCTGGGCATCGAACTGCTGTTGCTCAGAGTTCAGCTTGCATTCTTGAGTGAGCTCTTAACCAACTGAGCCACTCAGCTGGCCCTTCTTATATTCTATATATAATAGTAATGCATTTTCATTAGTTCATTTCACTTAAGTCATACATTCTTGCTGGACTGGAAATGTTATTTTGTCTTTCTGAAGAGAATTGTTGGACCCACATCCTATGATTCATAGCTGGCATTGCTCCTTTGTTCTGGAAACACTTTAAAAGAGAATATTGCATTCTTGAAGTCAGAGGCTGACTCCTAATTTCAGTCCTCATCCACATAAGATCTATTGGAAGAGAGAAATTTGAGGGATGGGAACTGAGTCCATGGAGATGTAATGAGGTCATCAACAGGGCAGCAGACTCAGGACACAGGTGGACAGGATAACTGCTACCTCTTCCCACTGTGCCAGCAACCAAGCTTCCACTTCACAAGCAGAAGGGGCAGTGTGGGGTAGAAAAACATCTTTACTCTTGCACATGTTTCGGCCTAATGCTGATTCAGCCACAGGCAGTTTGGGATATGCAAGTGGCCTCATTGTGTGCCTGGCTCCTTTCAACACTGCTTACTTCTGGTCAGTAAGCAGTGGATGATTTATGTTTAGATTTTAGAGTATTTTTTAAAATCTAGGCCATTTATGTTTATTGTGTTTAGGGCTAGTGTAAGAAAATAGTGTGAGTAAAATATTTCACTCTAACAGTTTTACATGCAAATTTGGTTAAATGATAGAGAATGCATTAAGAGAAAAATTTAAAAAGTGCTAGTGAAAAGGAGAAAAAATGGTATATATTCTTAGTAAAGGCTGATAAACTAGCTTTATAAATATGACATATAATCACTAAAGAACAAATAGTAAATTTATTTTTAAGTTTGGTAGCACATGTAGGACTCTAATAATTACTTCCCAAATGTCCTAGGATGTATTTGTTATATTACATTTTTTAATGGAGTAATATGAAAGTTTTTTTTTTTTTTTTGCAGCCCTTCTCAGTAAACATAGCTGGTTGGATAAATGATCATTTCAAGCATCTATTCTAGTTATAGATGCCTCAATAGCCTCTTGTGTTTGGTTCTTTGAGGTGGGGAATGAATACTTTTCATTTAATTTAATTTTTTTTACAGAAAGAGAGAAGGAGGGAGCTACTGGGGAAGATGGGTAGGCACATCCTAATCACTTGTGGGGCTTTTAAAACTACTTTCTTTTCCTGACCAATTATGATATTGCAGAGCTTGTCACCCCTTTACTGGATGCCCACTTTCCCCTCAACTTCAAACCACACCCAGAGTCAACTGCTGTGACTGAAGGAGTGTGTTTTGTCCCTTTTATCCAACTCTTTTTGGTGACAGAAAAGAAAAAAGTTTGAGAAAAAAATTAGTATTTCTGAAAGGATTTTTATTTCTAGGAATAAGGAATAAAATAGATATTCTATCACTAAATATCACCTGCCAGTCAAGCAAGCTAATGTTATGTATCTTTAATTGGTTGTGGTTTCCAAATAATTTATATTTTAATGCTCCATCTAGAATGCAAGCTCTTCATAAAGTTTGTGGAGAGCACCAACTGGATGACTTTGCTTAAAGAGTCACCATGAAAGTATTTTAGGCAAGGAAGCTTCAAAGTTCCACTCCTGAGCCATGGTAGAAAGAAGAGGATGTGAGCTCAATTTCTTTATTTAATCTACCGAAAGGTTCTGTGACAGTTTATTTTCATCTAAAAGGTTGTTTGTGATGGTGCCAAATCTCAGTGATCATGAGAGAGTTATGTCCTCCGGTCAGATCCACCAATTTGGGTGACGATCTATTAGCTTTAGAGATTTGAACTTCTTAGATTTGAGGCAGCTGTGGGCAGAAAGAATCACCCCCACCCCATGTCCTAACATTCCCACTGAAATAAATATGCTTTTAGTACAGAGATCTCAGACACAGAGGACTCAAGTCTGGAGCATTTAGCTGAAAAGGAAATCCAAGAGAAATCCTGACACATCTTGAAAAGGCCTCTACAAATCTAGACATGACTACAGTCCAAAGGCTTGCCCATGAAATGAGGGTGGAAGGGAGATGGTCTAGACCTGAGGAGCCTAAATCTGTTTGTGGTTTTGATCTGGCTCCAACACATGTCATTTGGGGTCCCATAAAGGAGGCAGGGGTGGCCTCTTGGAGGAGGTGATGTTTCTTGGATGAAATACAATATCTCTAGAATGTGGGACACAATAAGAGACAAGAAGGCACTTCTATAAATTATTTTTTTGGAGGACTTTCTCTCCCTGATTCTCTAAATTCAATTCTAACCCATTTTTAAAGCTTCTGAAGAAGGATAACTTTAGTTTCTGTGAAGTAATGTTTTCCCTTTCACTTTTCTGCTTCAAATGGGAAATAAAGTAGTTTAAAGGAGGCATATGGAAGAGGGCTAGCAAGGCCTGTTTCCCTCACCCCACTGCCTGTGTCATAAACCAGTTGAGTGTTGTATGGAAAAGGCCTTCTATTTTCTATGTAAATGAAATAAAAGGAAAGAAAAACAACCAACTGCCAGTTCCATTCCAGTCAATAGAACTTGAGAAGTTACTGTTTGGAAAATACTTGGCTGAGTAAATCAGAGTGCCATATACTAGACTGGAGGGTGAAGGGTGTGTGTGAAGGTAAGCCACGAACCTCAAAAATAGTCAGTAACTCCTGCTTCCCTTCTGCCCCTCAGTCCAGGAAAAGCTCTGTTCTGGGTCTTCAGCTCACAAGTTGCAATTGTGAGGCCAACTTCTGGCTCTGCGATTGACTCACTGGGTGGAGGGTTGATCAGTAAGCCTCAGTGTCTTCACCTGTGAAGGTCTCACAAGCTATCAGGCCTACATCCCTAGGAACACTCACTGGTAAACAGGAGCTATAAACCTAGATGCCAGAAAACATTATAACATAAATGACTGTTATTCAATGACCATTTTAATATACAGATGTGTTTATATTCTGTGCAGATTAGATAAACTAAAAGATTTGAAATGGCGAACGTTTTTAGTCTGCCTCCCCACCCCCCGTATGCCTCTGACACCCCCCAAGTCACCCTTTGCCGGAGTCCAGGGTGAGTGCCTGGGAGTGAGAGAGTCTGTTAGTGGGCTATTTAAGAGGACATCTGGATTTCCCGCAGCCTTCTGTCCCACCTGGATGGTAGGAATCCCCACTGTGTTTCACAGTCAGATATTGTGGGGGTTCCTATTCCTGGTACCAGTATTCTGGGCTGGGGAGCCTGATGTAGTGCTGGGGTTCCTTGCTTCTCCAGGGGGAACCTCCCTGGCAGAGATATTCATCCTGATTCTCAACTGCCACACAGAGGTTTGGGTCCAGCCCATTTTGCATCTCTGTCCCTCCTACCAGTGGCTTGTTTATATCCTTAGTTATGAAACTTCTGTTCAGCCAGACTTCAGGTGGTTCTTCAGGTTGATTGTGCTATAATTTAGTTGTAATTTTAATATGTTCATGGAAGAAAGCATACACAGTGTTTATCTACTTCACCATCTTGGATCTCCCTTAAGTTGTGTGCATTCTTTGTGGAGTGATTGTATTCCAGGAGACTCAGACATCAGATGTTGAGGACTTCAGGGAGTTTATGGAATTATAGAGTGTATCCTTCATTTTGTGCAGGAGAAGGATCTATAACAACAAACTGGTCTACACTTGGGCATATATAAAAATGGCCATCCTTAACACCGAAGTTGGGCTAGTGTTATTAGTGATCCTTGGGCCTCGAGGGAACAGTAAGGAATGGAGATCCTCACTGTTGGTCATCCTGTGGAGAAAGTGCTCTTTGTTATGGGATGGAGAGCTGGGCCATAGGAAGAGGGTGAGCCAGCATTTCCCCTGCTGCCTCCCTGGCCTCTCTCTCAGGGGCCTCATGGAAATTCTGCACTCTAGAAAGAAAGTAGGAGAGCTGAACTTTGTGACATGGAAGCAAGCTAAGAGACAGGTAAGGGGACTCCTGGGATCCTAGTAGGATGGGCTTGTGTGTTAGACTGTTAAGCAAATTCACCTATTAAACAAGGTCACCCATAAGGTACTTCTATGATTGGTCAGGCTTTTTGGAAAATGAGTCTTAACAGATTGTGATAATCACAGTTGGTCAGCCTAGAAATTGGGTTGTGAGAAAGTATATAATGATTTTCGAAGTAAAAAGGCCAATGCCATAAAACTCTCTGTTCTCACCATAAATGTCTCTTCTTGCTGCCAGTGATTCTCAGGTTAAAGAGCTCTGATTTTATCATCTTTCATCTTGCCTATGTTGTCCCCTTGTTATGAGAACAGAATTATGTCTCCAAGGCCTTCCCTTCACTAGCCCCACTAAATTGACAATTCTGTAGTAGAAACTATGGAAATGGAAAGCAAAATGATCTGTTTTGTAGCAAGAAAGAATCGATTGTCTGTTCTAGGAATTTTGAATATGTTATTGTATTCATTTCTCTTGGCAATTGTGATACATGAATATTATTATCCCCATTTTACAGATGTGAAAACCAAGGCATAGAACGGCTAAGTCACTTGCCTAACCTAGGGAATGAAGAATTGACTCAGGCATTGAACCGCGATTTATCTGGCTTCAGAATCCCTGCTATTTCTTTCATGGCACTGCCCTATGCTTCGCTTTTGGGTCCTTCTTCATTTTTCTCTGTACAGACATGCAGACATGCAAGTGGCATCAGGAGTGGGACAGATGTGCAGACGCGCTAGTAGCATTTGGGAATGAGAAGCCATTGTGGTGAACACTCGTCTCCTGCCCTTTTCCTGATTCTGTCTCCTCCCCCACCCCCAACAGTCTCCTGACTCTGAAAAAAGTCACAACAAGGGATTTGTCACTTGAGATCAAACCAGTGATCCATCCAGCTCAGTTTCCTGCCCCTTGAGTTTGGCTGAGTCATGACACTTGAGCAGGAGGCAGAAAGCTGGGCAGCCCCTCAGGCGAGCAAACAATATTGCACTGTGTAAATGGGATGAAAACATCCCGCCTGACCCCAGACCTGTGTGCCCCAAAGCGGCAGATTTAATGAAGCAAGTGGCCAGGTGAGGTCACAGTCCAAATTCCAAGCATGTTTTGCCCACACTGGCTTGGAGTGTCCGCTTGCATCTCTCTGTCAAATTTATAGGCACATCTGAATTTCATTTTTAAAATTCCAGCTTCTAAGCTTTGATATATTCCTTTCTAATACTTTTCTGCTGCGGCTTAAGAAGCAAAAGGAGCACTTGCATCTGCCTTGCAATTCAGATTAACAGAAGAAGAACGTTTAAAATGACTTCTAAAATTATTTTGATAACATTTGTAATTTTGGCCTCTCACAGTACAGGGAGAGAAATGGTAATTTGTTCTAAAATCTTTTCTTATGCCAAGTGGTGTTGGTTTATATCCCCTACCTTGCCTTTCAGGTTATCTCTATGTTAGTCTCCTCTCCTTACACATGCTATTGCCTTTAAGGAGATTTTTTTTTTTTTGCGGGCCGTGTCACTGGCCCTCATAAGTGGGACCTGAACCACGGCCGCTGGCTTCCCAAGCCAGCGCTTAACCGCAGCGCCTCTCGGCCGGCCCTGCTCATTGCCTTTAAAAGCCATTGAGATCAAATGCCTTAACGAGGGCCAGTGGTTCACCAATGAGGTGCGTCAAAGGAGCCATTTCAGCGGCTGAACTCCCAGATTCTGGGCCAGACACTAGAAGGACCCTGAGTCCCAGCTGGCCCTTAGCGCTTCCTCTGAGAGTGATGTCCTGGGAAGTGGAACTGGAAGTGTCATGAGCCAAATACCAAGTTAGATTGGGGGGTGCGGGGGAGTTGTGTGGCTGTTAGGACTCCAAAGTCCCAAGGCCACAGGAAATAAAGATACCCTCTTCAGGTTGCTGAGGTAAGCAGGCTGGTGGCTGCCCCCTCGTGTCTACAGTGGGTCCCCTGTGATGGACGCCAGCTAGGACTGAATACATGCCACAGTCCCCTGCAGTGTACATGCCTCAAGTGGGCAGGGAACTTGGTGGTGATGCTGCTATGGTGGGGTTGATCTTTTTTTTTTTTTTTTTTTTTTTTTACTTTTCTCCCTTTTTTTTTTTTTGCCTAGTGTGTGAATTTTGGTTTATTACTTTCATATCTCTTTTGTTCTCATTTTTCCTTTTTCTCTTTATTGGTGAGGCAGAATTAAGACCTGCCCATGGAAGTTATGCAGAATCAGTCAAAAGAAAAACAACACCCCCTTTTACTCTTTTCCCCTCTTGCCTTCTTCATGAACATAAAAGTGGATCTCAGGAACTTGACTGAAACTTTTCTTAGATGACCAGGGTCACAGTACAGTGGCCAAATTTCAGAGGGATCCTCTGAATGATTCCATGTTCAAGCACTTCCTGGAGAGCTGATACGACATTATCATGGCCAGTGTGTCTGGAATGTGAACTGAGCCCAGGATGAGCCCAGCCAGTGGAGAAGAAGGCAGATTTGTGTGAGGAGTGCTGGTCAAGAGTTCAAGTTGATTACATTGGTATTTTTTCTTTCGAAAGTTGCAAAGCACTGATATTAAAATATCCTTCCTGTTAATTACGGTTTTTAATATAATGGGGGCAAAGAACATTAATGAGCATCATGGCACCCTGGTTGCTGAATTAATGGCTAAGCAAAAGAGTCCTAGACTCTGGGTTTATCTGCCATTAGGCATCTCTGAGCTAGTAGGAGGAGAAAACTGACGAGAATCACCGTGGAAATGATTGAGTTTCTCAAGCAGCCTGTGTGATTTTAATTAGACTGGGATATTGAGAACATGGTGCATTGATAAACTGGAGAAATAATGAAGGTTGTTCCTTCTCCCCCCCCCCATCTCTTTCCACCGCCTTCAAATGAAGCAATTATTTCCCTGACCTCAGGAACTGCATTTCAAAGAGGTCTGAAGACAGGCTTAGGCCTGCTGCTCTGGTGAATTCGGTGGTGCCCAATTACTGACCTCAGGAGTCAGCATTCTGAAGATTAGAGTCACGGGGAGTTTGCTTCACAGACTCACTTCTAATAATACACCTTCCGTGCAGACACTATTAACCTGCCTTTTCCAGTTAGCCAATAAGGTATGTCTGGGGGCAAAATTGTTATCAGCTCTCGGGGGTCAGGCCCCTGACTCTAATTAGAAACAGAGGCATCTGCAAGGGAAAGTAATAAAAGCGCCCAGTGAGTAAATGCTCACAGTGAAGGAAGGCAAAGCGAGAAGGCATTCTACATTTTGGAACAGTATATCTTTGGTCCTGAAAGAATCACAGACCATTAGATTTTCAGCATCTTAAAGCAAGCTCTGACTTCCCTTGAAAGTTCTATTCCTGTAAGCTGGGCAAGTAATATTGTTAGACTGATCTTCCATGATACTGAGGACACAGTGCCTCCTTCCTCTGGCCCCCAAGCCTTAAAGGCCTTAATCATTTAGTTGAATTGAACAAACATTTATTGTGAGATGCTTTGTGCCAAATGCTGTGCTTGGATGGCTACCTGGCTCTTTGCAAAAGGTTCCCTGACAGAACTAAACCCGAATGCTCATGCATCCATAGCAGGTAAAGAATAAACCTCTGTCCTATGTTACGTACCATCTATGGGAGGATGGAGAAAATAGTCATCCATTTTCTGTAGGGTGTAGTTCCCTCAGGTAACAGCCCCAACAAAAGCTGCACCACAGATAACTGCTGTTCTCCCATGGGTGCTATTCTAGCCAAGAAGACAGGCAGATAGCTTGGCAATGACACAGAATGTGATGAAGACTGGGACAGTGTGCTGTGGGAGCCCATGGAGGAAAAGCTAACTTGGCCAGGGAGAGGAGGATGGTGAAGAAAAGCCTGCTTACATCTGCAGGAAGAGCAGGGGCTGGTCAGAAGAGGGAAAAGAAGTGTCCGTGCAGTGGGGAGAGTGTGACAGCATGAATGAAGGGTGACAGAGGGGAACCATTCCTGGGTGGACATTTGATGACTTCCCGGTATTTAGACATGACACACAGTAGGTGCTCAGTAAATACTTGTTGAATGAATTAAAGAACAAGGGAAAGAAGTATGACTGGAACAAAATGGTGTGGTTGTGGGAGGTGAAGGGGAAAGTGGAAATATTGGGGAAGCATTTGGGATGAGGGACACATCTGGAGAGTTGAGTCTCATCGGCCACCTTCAACAAAGTGGGCTTTTTCCTAAAGGATAAGGGAGCTACAAAGGGGCGGTGAAGCAGATTGTGTAGTTTCTTATTCGTGTTGGAGGTGTGGTAGGGTATATAAGTACAGTTCTTCACTTGAAAGCAAGTCTGCAATTAGCTGATGACAGATGGTCATCACGTTTAGGCTGGAGACCCATGCAGAGTCCCCCTCTGATGGGCATTCTGAAGTTCCCTTTTCACCTTTGTTTTGGGAATCCTTCAGACAAACTACCAAAGAAATTTAAGAGATGGAGGGAGGCAACCAGCATTTACTGACATCACCTAGGTATCAGGCCATGTATTGAAGGCTTTATGTGAGTTATTCCACTTACCTCTCTCAGAAACTGTAGGAAGAAGGTTTGAGAAAGAATAGAATCATCAATTCTCAGTCCAAGTAGTCCCTAATGGAACATAGATAAGCCAGAAAGAATGTGACCTTAAATTCTTTAATTTGAAGTGACTAGATTGGAAAAGGCAAGTTAGAAATAATGTTGCCAGTAGCTCCAACTTGTCCTAATAGTAGAATCATTAATAGTAGATGCCATGAAACTATGCTATGCACATTCCAGAATTGTGGCTCTCAACCTTTCATCTGTAAAAATCACCTGGAAGCCTGATAAAAATATAGTCTCCACCTACAAAGATACTGATTCAGTAGGTTTGGAGTGGGGTCCAAGAAGTGACATTTTAGTATCAGGTGAGAATTACTTACTGGTAGATTGAACTGATAGGAAGGCAAAAGAACCATCATTCAACAGAAGCTGGATTTACTCAAGTTCTTTTGCATCAGGCTCAGCTGCTAGTTAATTTGGAAACTGAGGCACTGGGTTGATCCACTTTTGGTTCTTCTGCTGTGAAGCATTAAGCAAATGTGACTGGAATTATTCTCGATGTCCAGTAGCATCAACACTTATATTAGTGTAATAGGAATGTTCTTTTGTTTTTTCTTATAAGCTGCAATCTGTGCTAGTAAGTAGCTAAACATTCCTTTACAACTGATTATTTTGTGATGTATGTCTGTGTCCATACAACTAAATCAGCCTTGCAAATATTTCCAAAATTAAGACGCCTGAGGAACATCTGGGCAGACCCTTTCTTCACCATGGCCAGAGCACTCCCACCCTTGTGCCTTTGTTCGTTCTTTTGCAGCCAATGCCCTTTTCACCCTGTCAAATCTTATTGATCATCAAAGGGTTATTGCAAATGTCACATCCTCCTAAAGCATTTCCTATTTTGCCCCTTCCACTTCCCTTTTCTTGCATAGTCAAATGTTATTTCCATCATCTTGGAATCCGCAAAATTCATTCATTAATGGAACATATTTTTTCTCCCTTTTCTATCTTCCACTTTTATTACTTTATTAAATTACTAAAGGTGCTTATTGCAATAGTTAAGCACTACAGATGTACATACAATCGAGAGTGAAGCCTCAGCCTTCCATATCAGCCTCACTCCCCACTATAGACCTTTTCAGATGCATTTGCAATATGTATCTCTACATACTCACCCCTTTCTCCAACACATGCAGACTTACCCTACTTTTTCATGGAAGGAGAACTGACTCTGGATGGCAAACACACAATGTGATATACATGATGTGTTACAGAATTGTACACTTGAAACCTATGTAACTTTACTAACCATTGTCACCCCAATAAACTTTATTATTTTTTTTAAAAAGGAAAGTTTAATTTATAACAAAGTAGGCTTCTTGTCAACTGTTCTAGCGCATGTATAGAATTCCAAAAAATGTTCATTCCATCCTTTAATTTGGATTTAAACAATATGATGCAACCCTTAGAGAATTCGTGAGTGAATTGCCTACCCTATGAATCTTGTTCTGATCTTTGAGGACACAAAGCATTCATTCTTGGCTCCTCTGGCGTCCACATGCATATTCTCACAGTTGGAAAGGACAGTGCCACCTGGAATGGTCCCCCACCCTCTTTCCTCTCTTTCTCAGTCCTTTGCCTTTTTATCCCTCTCATCCAGGGCCCAGCAAACCTTTTCTGTGAAGGGCCACAATATATAAGACTTTGCAAGCCATACAGTCTCTGTGGAGCTACTTAAAGCAGACAAAAGCAATATGTAAATAAATGAGCATGCCTGTGTACAACGTTATTTATGGATACTGAAATTTGAATTTTGTTCTTTTAATTTCTTTTTTCCAACCATTCAAAAATGTGAAAATAGTTCTTAGCTCATGGGTCATACAGAAACAGGCAGAGGCTGATTTGGCCTAATGACCATAGGTACCAACCACTGCCCTCCCCCAATCTTCACTTCCTTTTGCATCTGGCTCTTGATGAAGTTGCTACTAATTTTCTGTCTCCCCTTTAAGGGGCAGGACAGGCACATGGATCTTCAGATCCTTAGGTTGGAGGAGGAAAGGCAGACAGGGCCTTCAAGTTGTTCTGGCCTTCAAGTAAATACCTTAAATGCAACAAACAAAAACCAGATTGGGACTTCCAAACTGCAATGTTAACTTCCTGCTATTCCAAGACTTCTTTCCTACAAGGCTAAAAGAGTATTTCCTGACTAGTCTTGAGTTAAAGAATCATTCTTTCTTGTACCTTCCTCTATTTGACTAGTGTCCTGAAAATAAGGGCTTTTAAAACTCTATTGTCCCTGCACCATCCATCTGGATGTCTGGTACAAATGCAGTGATCCAATGTTTTGATGAATTACTCCCCAGAATTTCTATCAATTCTGCATTTTTCAACCAACTTCCTCCATCCCCATTCTGTCCATTGCTACTTCTTTCTACTATATCCCATATAATATAGCAAATAGAAAAAAAAAACTAGAATGTCTTCACAATTCTTTTACAAATATAGACTATCTTAGAAATCCAACAAAAATGAGGTAGAATTGAGAGAAGACATATTTACCTCTCTAGATGCAGTTTTATTTCTTTTCTTAAATCACAGGGCACCCACTTCCTGGGGATGGAGGATATAAATCTTTTCACCTGCTGTCCTGTGATAAAGCTAATCAAGGTGGGTTTGTGCAGGCTTTCTAAAAAGTTCAACACTCTTGGTAACTTATATGAAGATGGTGATAAGATTCTACCTGCACCTGGGTTAAATGTATCTTACTTCTGTGACCAAGTCTAAAATTGCTTTCTGACCCCCATCTCTCCACCCTATTCCTGACTTCCCTGTCTTTCTTGAAAGCAGATGTGGAATTTGTAGTAGATACTGAGCCTTTCTTTTTATTATTAATGTCTGTGTTTTAGTAACCATGGAGAAATGTATATTGGTCAAAATGGCAGCAGGGAGTAGAGTGGTCAGAGAGAAACTTCTTCCAAAAGGCTTATACATACCTTTGACTCTGGAATATAAACTAACACATCAGGATCTTCAATTTACAGATTTTTTCCTGGTCAAAAAAGAAAATGTCTAACAAGCCTAAAGTATACTCAGTAGCCATATTAAAGTTCTCATAAACCATTTATAGGATGCAAGGTAAACATGCCTGCCTCTTTGTATTTTAGTTCCTTGGCAGAAAGCTCCATTTCAGCTGACCTCATGTCAGCATGGGTGTTTTCTCCAAACACTCAAATTCCTTCTTCTAATGGGATATTATTATTATTATTATTGTTATTATTATTATTATTATTTTATATATTTTTTTGAAACAAATACCCAACTCTCCATCTTCTGTACTACTAAATATGTGGCCTATGTTCATAGTTTCAAAATATGCTCTGCCATCACTGACAGCATGATGACCTATTGCTCATAGGCCAGAGAATAAACATGTACTATATTTACCTAGAAAGGCCTATCTTGGATTCATTTTCAAGGAATCATGGACCCATTTTCAAAGATTAGTTGTAATTCTGTGGACACACCATCATATGGCTAAGAGCAGGAGATCGCAAACTACGGCAGTATTTGCTTTTGTATGACGCATGAGCTGAGAATGGTTTTAACATTTTAAGTTATTTTGAGAAATCAAAAGAAGAAGAATATTTTGTGATCCATGAACATTTTATAAAATTCAAATTTCAGTGTCCATAAATAAAGTTTTATTGGCTCTCAACCACTCCCATTTGTTTATGTATTCTCTGCAGCTGCTTTTGTCTACATTGGCGGAGTTCAGTCCTCTGGCAGATGTTGCTTGCTGTATGGCCTGCAAAGCTCTTCACAGAAAGTTTGCTGAACTCTAGTTTACAGCATGGGCTTGGGTCAGAAGTTTTTATTTGAATTCTGGCTCTGCCACTTACAGTGTGAAACTCGTCAGTTTTTCTTATCTGTAAAATATGGTCTAATTCATTGATTTTTTTTGTGAGAATTAAAAAATTCTCACCATTTCTTCATTCCCTCTAGATGTCACTGTTCCAGTTGCAAGAATTCAAATAAGAGACATTGCAAGGTTATAGATTTAAATGGTATTTGGGTTCAGGGAAGAGTAGTATCAATCACTTGGGTTTGGTTTTCTGTCAGCTCAACTGTAAGACTATAAGAAATATAATACTTTTAGCACTCTCAGAAAAGCCATGTGTTTCTTCCATGCCTGGAGGTGGGAATTCCAAGGTGTGAGCTTAAATTCTGTAGCTTTAATTCATGTTGTACATTCAGAAACCACCCTTTCGGCCTCTGGGCAGCCACTACCCAGTTCCTGAGGATTCACCTGCTGTAGGTGTGCTGTCTTGGTGACATAGGCACTGGTTTGATCAGGTTCATCAATGCTTGTATGGGCTGATTCCTGACCCTTCCCTACAGGTTCCAGGAAGCTCACTTCCTTGTGCCCATCTCAGTGTGATAAACATGCTTCTTTCATAATGCTCTTTGATACTGTCAGTTGTGGTTGTTTGTTTATACACAAGAGTAATACTGTCTGGTAAAAGAAAGAACACACTTGTTGGAAGGATACTGGGTGGCAAACAAAATTGAAGGAAGAAATAAGAGTGGCCCCAACAGGCCTGAAGAAGGAGCCAGTGAAGTTGAAGGGATTTGAGAGCACAGAACTGTCTTTAAGATGCTGCTTTCAGGTGACTCACCCTTGTCACCGTTGCCCCTATGACTTGGCATAAGCTTTGAGGGTTTGGGAGAGAGAATCTGATGGGTCACTCATGTGATCAGAAAGAAGGGAGGGTCTTGTCATTGAAATCTTTCTAGAATCCCATTGACTAGGTGAGGAGGAATGTCTGGTGGTCTCAAACAAGGGATGTCAACCTCACTTCAACCTTTAATTGTTTTAGTAGTGATAGTGGGTAGGATGAGGGAGAAGGAGAAGGGAGAAATTACCAAAATTTTCTCTATACCTCAGTTTCTAAAATTATAAAAACCCAGATAATAATACTCATTTTGTTCAGTTGTAAAGATTAAATGAAATAATATATAGAAAGTGGTCTATACCATGCTTGCCACACAATGAACATGCAATGACCAATAATTATTATTCTAATTATTGTACTCTGCATCCATTCTTTCATACAACAGTGTTTTTCCATAACAAGCTGTGCTCTCAGAACCCAGGACTCATATAATCTAGAACTCCATTCTTGTTTCCAGCCATAAGCCACAGCAGAAATGGCATTCTAGGATAAAGGGATTAGAGCAATGAAATAGTTCGTTAATCTTTAAACAAATTGTTTAGGTCACTGTCAAGACTGTCTGTAGACCAGGTAGACAGCTGTTTTCTGACCTATTTTAGGACAAGGCTGAATGTTCTTCATTTTTTAAAAGTTTATTTCAATCAGTATTTCCTAAGCATCTACTGTAGGCAAAGCTTTATGGGGGCAGTTGTGGGGAAGAGATACAAAAGGAATTCTTTATTAGTGAGTGAAGAACGTATACCTTCATTACAAAACAATGTCAAGGTGGGAGAAAGGGTGGTCACCTAAAGCAACAAGAAGGCAGCTGACCCCGGTGGCGGCAGGTTACTAGGCTACAGAGACTGGTTAGAGATCACAATAATGTCCTTTGGTTCTATCTGAATTCAGTATTATTGAGAAGATGCTATTGTGCTATGTCTGTTGACATAAAGCAGCCTAAGTGTGTTTTACTAATGTAGCCTGGGTGTACTTACCAGCCAAATTATGTGTGTGGGGTGGAGCAGGGTTGGGGTGGGGAGGGATACCTGATTAATTGTCTATTTGTGCATTTTACAATCCAGACAGGAGATTTCATGTGTCTAAGGAGTCATTTGGCCTCAGCCCCAATCCTATGAATCACTTTAGATAATAAGATTAAATTAAGTGGTAAACATATTGGAGAGATGCATCTCTAGGCTTCTCCCCCACATTCATTCCCAAGAATATTGGCTCTAGAAAACTGTGAAATATGAGAGCATTTGGTTTATCATTATACTCTAAAAATTAAGCTTGCTCTGTACAATTCTAATATTTCCCAACAATGTTGTATGAATTAGATTTAATTTGTTCATCCCTTCATGTTCTTTTATCTTTGGATAATTACTGAAGACCTCCCTTTTGTGGCACTAATTAAAAATATCATTTTAAAAATGATTAAACAATTGTTTTGGCTAATGAAATTATTATACCTATTTATTGTAATGTTTTTTGAGGGAGTTATGCACCTCTATGCATCATTTTTTGAGCACCTTATAAGAGGTATATCTTTTGCTGTCCAACAAACTACACCAAAACTTAGTTATTTAAAACAACCTTTTGTTTTTTTGCTTTTTCCTTTTTTTTGCTTATGGTTTTGTGGGTCAGGACTTTGGAAAGGGCTGGGCTGAGTGGTTTGTCTCTGTTCTACATGTTGTCAGTTGGAGCAGCTGAGGCTGGGATTCCACTTCCAAGATGGCTCCTTCAATCATGTATCTGAGCACTCAAGTGCTCCTTGAATTCTTTCTCTCCACATGATATTTCCTCCAAACCCTCTTCATGTGACTTGGTCTTCTAATAGCATGGCAGTTTCATAGTAATTGTACTTCTTATATGGTAGCTGGTTCCTATGAGGCAGAAGTAAAAACTACCAGGCTGCTTAATGGCTATAACCAGTACTGATACTGCATCACTTTCTCCATAGTCTCTTCGTCAAAGCAGACCAAGGGTCTTCCCAGATTCAAGGGAGTGCAGTAATAGACTCTTGATGGAGAAGGACAAGGTCACATTGCAGAAGAGCACATGGGATGGAAGCCATCTTTATTATAGCCATCTTTGGAAAATATGATTTGCCATATTAGGATATGTTTTAATCCATGAATTGCATTCATTTAAGCCTTTTAACATTCCCATGAAATAGTGACTATTATCACTACCATTTTGCAGATGACCAAACTGAGTCCCATGCTGCTAAATAATTCACTCAAATGGTATACAGATAGCAAGTGGTATAATTTATTTAAACAATGAGTAATCTGATTCCCAGGCCCACACTCTTTACTGCCACTATGTTTTCCTGCCTGTCACACTACATGCATCAAACCTGAGCCCATATTCTTGTAGGAACAAGAAGATTTAGTAGTTGTTTTAAAGCCTCTTCTTTGTATACATGACAAAGAGTGTGCTCAGAGAGTGCTTGTAAATGTGTTATTGACTCATTTTGTATATCTGAATACAAAATGACTTGCTGGGTCAAAGGTAAGCATATTTTTTAATTTGATAATTTCTGCCAAATGCCCTCCTGTAGACTCTTATCAATTTATAACTCCCCAACAGTGTAAGAGGTCTGTTTTCCATCTCTTTGCCAACAATGCGATTTGAAGCTCTTTGATCTTGGACAAATTAGTCAGTGCAATATGGCATCTCAAAGTAATTTAATTAATGTTTCTGTTTTCACGGGTGATGCTATTCAACTTTTCATGTATTTTAGAACCATTTGCATTTTCTTTTCTGTGAACCATCTCTTTCTATTGTCAGTATTTTCTATTGGTATCTATCTGTCTATCTATCTATCTGTCTATCTATCTATCTATCTATCTATCTATCTATCTATCTATCTATCTATCTGTCTATCTGCCCATCTATTTCACTTCCCAAAGCACTTTACATATTAAAAAAAATTATCATTTGACTTTAAATATTTGCTAGATTTTGCATGTGACTTTATTTTTTTGTGTGTTTTGTTATGCAGATAAAAATTTTATATAGCTGGGATTTTTTGTCCTCTGAATTTTCTGTTATACTTAGATTTTTCTTCATCCCAAGATTATGAAAAACATCTCCCATGTTCTATTTTATAATTTTAAAAATCATACAAAGTTTCCTACTCCACCTGATTGAGACAAACTTTTGAAATTAGTAGAATTCACATAAAAATCGGGATTCTTGGTTTGGGAGACCTGCAGTGCTGACCTGCAATTCACAAGGAAACACTTGGCTGGAGGTGAGTGGCAGCCCCACCCCTTTGGATAGGACCTGTCATCCTGGCTTCGCATGGTCCTGACCTTGCCCTTTGTGCTCGCTGACATTCCAAGCAATGCCTCATAGGCGATTAAGCGCACTACACCGGAATTGCAGCTGTATGTGAGGTTAGGGGGTGGAAGGTCTGAGCTGATGAAAGAGTTGGGCTTTCTTTGTATAGCAGTCTGTTTTCATAAGTTTTTACATTTCCCTCCATTTTAACATTGGACTGTGGTGCTTCTAAAAATGGGGTGCATGCCCACATAGGAAATAGGCAAAGCCATATATGCAAATATAGGACATCTTTATGATGGACACCTTGACTCTGAAATGGACGGTGATGATGGTAGTATATAATTTACTGGTAAATAATTTAAAATATTGTTTTTTAAAACAGGCATCAACTTAATTTGGAATATAAATCAATATTTTAATGACTTTTTTGAGATGAAAAGGACTTTAGGTACATCTCGAGGCCATATTTATGTATTCATTCATCTCTGATGTAAGGGTGACTTAGGTGTAAAAGTTTGACACCATTGAGTAATAAATTCTATAACAAGCCTAAATATAAATAAATTGCCCTCCAAGACAAGTCTTCCTGAACTTTATAGAATCACCGTGTTTCAAAGAGCTGATGTTGGACTGGTGCCTGTTAATTGAGTTTTCAGCTAAAAATGTAGTTACTTGGTTTATGAAGCCAAAGCGGTATTTTGAATTAACATATTATGAATAAAGACTAACTTTAATCAAAGGGAAATGTTTCTATGTGTGAGAAAAGGAGTAAAAGAGGGAAGCCAAGAGGAGGAAATTATGTTGTTTCTGTAAGCCTTTTCAGAATTTTATTCAAATAATAGAGAAAGATTTATTTCAAACAACAAGCGTATATTAAATGCTTACTATGTGCCAAGAATGACTAGTTAAACAGAATAGAGTAGTCGGAGTATTTATAATCTGATGGGGAAAGAAGGATGTTTCATAAGTAAATAATGCTGTTGGCCAAAAACACCATAGACTTTCTCTCTATATGTACTCCTCCAGGTGCAGAACACTTAAAATGCTGAATAAAATACATTTTAAAATGAAACATTTAAAAAGCACAACTGAGCTGACAGCAGAGAAAACAGCCCAAACCAAGAAATGATGAGAAAGCACTTTTTCCCCCCTATGTGCATCTGCCAGTATATGGTGACCTACACACTTGGTTTTAATGGACTACAGCATAGAGTTCTAGCCTAGGTCCCAGAGATGGCAAGTAATCTAATTGGAGAACCCTGTTTAAAAGCAGGACCCTAAATGGTGACACTCAAAATGGGCAAGCTAGAAAACCCAACCCCACAAAGGGGACTTAACTGTCTGGGACTTTGCTCTAAATGCTATAGGAAAAGAAAAGAAAAGAAGAGAACAAAAAACCTCATCTAGAATTCCTAACCACAACCTGAGTTCATCTGAGGTTGGAGGCCATAATTCACCCTATCTGGGTAATCTAACAGAATTCCAAGACAAAAATTTAGTAAAAAGTGGTACTGAGTTAATAACTGCCTGTAAGCAACAGGTAGAAGCAAATAGATCCTTCCTTGAGAAATGTACTTTAAACACAGGCTTCTGAGAATTTCCATAGGCAAAGTCTAAGGAATATGAGTTCACAATAAAAATCATTTTTAAGTCACTAAATATATGAGAAAATTGGATACCATGAGAGTCAGATTTGCAAGAACTGCAGAATCATCTCAGATATAGACTATAAAATAAATATATTTCATACATTTAAATAAATAAGATATTGAATGAATGGCAAAGGAATAAGAAACTATCAATATTGATGCAGTAGATTTTTATAGCAAAACCAAATAAGATTTCCACAAATAAAAAATATAGTAATTAAAATAAAAAACTGAGTTTGTAAATAGCAAATTGAAAGCAGCCCACAAGAAAATGAATAAACTAGAAGATAGATCTGAAGAACTCCCCAGAAATCAGAAAGTAGACAAGAGAAGTAAAAAGATAGAAAATACAAAAAAGAAGTTAAGAGACCTGGAGAAGATAATAAGAAGGTCCAATAAGTGTCTAACTGAACACTTAGAAAGATAAAATACAGAGAATTAGGGAGATAATATTCAAAGAGATAGTAGTTCAATTGATGAATAAGTATAGTCTTTAGATTCAGAAAGCTCAAGGAATCTCAACTGGAATTAAAATGAAATCCTACTTACAGACTACCAAAGACAAAAAAAGATAATCTTGAAAACAATCAGTAAAAGGAAAAGCAACCAGAGAGAAAAGAAAAGTTATCTACAAAGTTAATGAGATTGACAGCTAACTTCTCAATAGCAACAATGACACCCAGAAGAAAATGTAATAATATTCTTTAGTGTACTGAAGGAGAACCTGAGATTCAAGAAGGAATGATAAAAAATAATATGATGAGCACATGCTTATGGGTAAAAATAAACACATACTGACTGCAAAAAATAATTAAAAATCTAATTTATGGGTATATAAAATCAATATAGAAATAAATTACTCAAATTCATAACATGTAAGTCAGAAGGCATGTGATCAATTTTTAAATGCTCTAAGGTTCATATATTGTTCAAAATGAAGGTAAAAATATTAACCTCTACTTTTTTAAAAGTTAAATAAGCATATTGATCATTTCTAGGCTACCACTAGCAGAATAGATATACAAAGTGTGAATTTTCAAATTAGAAGAGGAAAAAGTAGAATGAAGAAGGGGAAAAGCAACACTATTAAGCCTAAAGGAGGCAAGACAAAGGCCAAAAATGAAAAAGTTGGAAAAAAAGAGAAAATACAAAACAAGGTAGTAACAATTAATCCAAATATATCATTAATCAAAACAAATGAGTAGACTAAAATTTATAGTTAAAACAAAAACTGTCACACTGGATGAATAAACCAATAAACAAACATAAAATCAGATACGGACTATTTACAAATCCACAATCAAAGATACAGAAGGTTGAAAGTATATGGTTGGAAAAAATTATACCAGACAAATACAAATTCAAGACAACTGGTTAATACTAGAAAAAATTAGATTAAAATATCCAGATTGATATTGCATAAAGACATTCTGAAGATCATAATATAATGCCTACTGGAAAAGCTTTGAAATTTTTACAAAAATAGACAAGTCACCCACCATGGTGGTAGACTTTCAGACTATTCCTTCAGATTTTTGTAGACAAGCAGGTAAACCCTCCGTAAGTGTATAGATTAACCAGGTCTAATAGACATATATGGGACACTTCCCCCAATCAGTGGACAACATACACAGAATTTATGTAAAACTAACCTTGTTCTTAGACATAAAGCAATGCTCAACAAAAATCAAGAATGAGTGTCATTTAGATCACATTATGTAAACAGAATGCAATTAAGTTAGAAATCTGTAACAAAAATAACTTTAAGACACAATACAGGTGAATAAATTTAAAAATACACTCCTAACTTCCCATGGGTCAAAGAAGAAACCAAAATGGAAATCAGAAAATCATGTGAAACTGACATTTAATGAAATTACTGTTTATGGAAATTTGTGGAGAGTTGATGTTCAATTCCAGCTGGTGATGACATGTGGTAATAAGGGCCCTAAGATGCCAGGACTTCTTATTTTTGCAAAGGATTCTGGCAACTTGGAATTTTTAATGGGAAAATTTCTGATTTTTACAAACACTGTGTATGCTCTCCCCCACCCTCACCAAGATATTGGCAGATCACCTGTTTGCAGTTTCCAGAATGGAAAATGGGAAATCATTGAAGGCTTATTGAAGTGGAGAGCGACATGATCACACTGGTCTGATTTGAAGCACTCAAGGGCTAGTAATATTTTATACATATATTCTTTCATATATATAAATATAGGTTTTATTTATATAAAATTATATGCTATATATTTTATTTATGTAAAATATCTACATATAAAATATAATGTTTATATTTGAACTAAAAATGAACCTGGCTCAATCTCTTACTGCCACAGTTGGCATAAGTCATATATCAATTGATTTAGACATTATCACTTTCTGTTGGGTGCAGTTGCCCAGGAAATAAATGAAGAAAGCCCCTGGTCCCAAGCCTCTGTTGATCACTGTGGCTGTTGATCCTTTGCTTTGATCTGTTAGATTTTTGACATGTAGTAGCACCTAATAAATATTGGTGGTTATTGTAGTTATTATTTCTGAGCCCCATTAGTAAAACAGATTTAATAATAGCAACATTGTGGTGTTAGTCTGAGGTTGTTCCACACTTAGTATAGAAGTGATGACCAAAGGCTAAGACCAGCATTGAGTCTGTTGAATGAATGAATCAGGAAGCCATGAAGATGGCCAGCTCAGTAGAAGATCTGGTCTGGGAGGGTGGCTTCAATATAGGAACAGTGGATCCACAGCAAAGAAAGTGAAGAAGGAAGAGGAGCAGCGTAAAGGTAGGGAAGTCACACTAAGATGGGACGTTAGTGTTCTCGAGCCTTCCTGTCATTGAGAATTCAGTTTACAATATCATCTCAGAAAGGACTTCTTCATCCTCCAGTTGCGACTATCACACAGTCTTATTCTAATGACTTGGACAGGATTAGTTATAATCTGACATTTTCTGGTATTATTGATTTGTTTTTTATGGTTCATGCTCTGCTAGAAGAAAAGCTAAATGTCTGTCCTACTCACTGCTCAGTCTCCAGAACCCAGATGGTGGTCTGCACACACGGGCACTCCATAAATATTAGTTGGCTGGGTGAGTGTATACTTTGTAACTCTGCCTGAGTGCAGCTTTGCTTTTACTTACTACATTGGGAAATGGAGTTCTCCAGTGTCTGGATTCTGGAAAGATAGGAAATGCTAATGGATATAGGTTAACAATTGCATTTACAATCCCCATCTCTTCTCCAATTAATCTGGGCCTTGAGGCCCTGGAGTAGAGTCCAAAGCTCCTTTTGAAAAGGGACTTCCTGGAAGCCCCTTGTTTGACTGAGGCTCTGTCTTCCTGGAGAACAGCACTCATATCAGAATGCAGACTTCTTGATAAAGTGAGGCTGTGTTGGCTGCAAAGCAAATTCAACAAAATTTGGAGGCATGCCAAAGTCCTCATCTTTTGGGCTCAAATCAGAGAATTGGTAACAACCTCCTTTCTCCCACTTGGTTTTGCAACTCAAACAAAACTTTCTCCGTTGCCCAAACCCTTCAACACGCAAATGTGCTTCCAAAGCCATTTTGACAGGGAAAAAAAAGCTAAGTGTCCTCATTTCATGATGAAAATAACTATTAATGTTGTTATGAATAATGTATACTACTCTTACATAAGCCTTGATTTCATATACTTTGAACACTCAAAAGTGCTTTTTCCTTTAAGTTTTACTTTATCCTGGCAACATTCTTAGCTAGAAGAACAGCCCCATTTTAGAGGATATGAAAACTATGCCTCAAAATGATTACATGTTTTGCCCAGGGGCATTTAGCTACTTATTAGAAGATCTGGATTGTAGCCTTAGCTTTGTAATGTTCCACGCTCCTGTCTCCATCCATGCTGTCAGTCTCAAAGGGAACCCTTTCCTAAGAGATTGGAAGCATCCCCAAATCAGAGCAATTAAAACGTAAGTTTAGGGAATGAAAGGAAATACTCTTGGATTACTTGTTCAAAAAAGGCTACATTTTATAATTATCCAGGTATGTACTGATTATCACTGACAAACTTACATGCAATAATTAACAAATTCTATTTTATATGGGTTTTATAGATCCTAGTTTTAAGGGGATAATAATGATACCTTATAATTGTATTGTGCTTTTATCTTTCCAAAGAACTTTGAAATCTATTATTTCATTTTATCCTTACAAATGATATCTTAAATTCTTATAATATGGTATTTTCAGCAGGCTCTTTAGTCAGGTGACTCTTATTACAAACTATAGCAGAAAGCCCATGAAGTTGCCTAGGGTAAAAAGGAAGTTGAGTTGCCCTTAAAAATACCTGGCAGCAAATTAAAAGTGGGGACAGAAAAATCCTCCACATTTGAGCACTCAGTTATCTGATTCTCTTGGGATTTCAGGCTGTTCATAATAGTGACTGTTTTGGCATCAATTAAAACTGCAAGCTGTATTCACTATAGTACATAGTGAGATGTCAGTGAGTGTTTTTGCTTTCACTTGTTGCCGTGATTAAGACCACACTAGTAATTAGCTATAACTCATTTGCTTTAGCAATTACCCACAATTATGCATAATCTCATGGGTAATGGAGCCCACAACACAGTTGGCCCACAGTGCCTTTTGGGTATTGACCTCTTGGGGGAGAGGTCATCCCATGCTTGAGGAGGGGTGGGCTTTCAGCAGAGTCAGTGGGCCTGGTAGACAACATGTGAAAATAATTTATGAGGGACACCATTAAACATTGTGCACACAGGGAAAGCTTTACTGTTTTTTTCTGAGTGTAAGAACAGAAACAATTTTTGGCTTGTTTGCTGTCTGAAGAGAGGGCTCTGGAAAACAATATGGTGGGCTTTGCTGAGAGCATGCAATGCAGACTCAGCCTGGAATAGAAACCATGTGTGTGTTATGAGTAGAAAACTACATAGGACAAGGGAGTGTGAATGAGCGAAGAGCTCCTTGGGATGGAATGCTGTAAAGTCTCAGTCCACAGTCACTTCTTTCAAAAGAAAACATCCACTCAAGCATCACGTTACCTTACTCTGCAGAACCTGAAAGACGGCTTACATAGAAAGCTCCCCCTAGCAGGGTGGTGGGTAGTTGGTAAAGGTGGGTTTCCAGTAGTTGTGTCACATGGGACAGGTTCATTTCAAGGCCCTAGTCTTTTTTTAGTAAGAGAGTTAATTACTCCCAAATTAGTTTTTATAACTTTATATTCAATGTCATAGTGGTTATGAGTAGAGATTTCTGGAGTGATGTAAAATTGTATTCCAGTCCTGGCTCTACTATACACCAGCTGGGCGAGTTACTTAGTCTTTCCGAGCCCTAGTTTCCTTTTCTGTAAACTGAAAAAAGAATAAGTAATACCCCACTGGGGTGTTGTGAGGATTAACGAGATAATGTTGAAGCTCTTGCCATAGTACTTGGTATTAAGCCTACCATATTTCCTTGTTATTATTGATGTCACTACCTTGTAAAATAAGTGTTGTCCAAGTTATTCCAAATAATCAACTTGTGATTATATCATCTCCATTTGACAAGTGAGGACTCTGAGCCCCAGAAAGGGTATATATTATACTATGCAGAAGTTAACATAATAAGTATAATAGTTTGAGCCAGACCTTAGAACTTTGGTGGATCAAGCCTTCCACTCAAAAGGCTCATTAATTTAAGGTAATGAAATCAAATGTGTTCTCTTGTCAACCAGAGTTCTATACTTTCTCCATATGTAATTGTCAAGGATGCAATTTCCTTCCCTTTAGCTCCTTCAGCTCCATCTACAATTCCTTCCTAGCTACCCTACTTTTTTATTAGTGGAACAGTGTGCAAGGCAAAATGATGGCTGACCAAAGATGTCCAGGTCCTTATCCCCAGAATCTGTGAATATGTTAGGTTATATGGCAAAGGGGAGTTAAGTTGCAGGTAGAATGAAGGTTGCTAATCAGCTCACCTTATAGTAGGGAAATTGTTGTGGATTATTTGGGCAAGTCCAATGTATTCACAAGGATCCTTAGATGTAGAACAGGGAAATAAAGCAAAAGATGAGAATCAGAGAAGGAGATATATATAATGAGAATCAGAGAAGGAGATATATATAATGAGAATCAGAGAAGGAGATATATATAATGAGAATCAGAGAAGGAGATACATATAATGAGAATCAGAGAAGGAGATATATATAATGAGAATCAGAGAAGGAGATATATATAATGAGATACATATATATATTCTCATTATGTATATTCTCATTATATATATTCTCATTATATATATTCTCATTATATATATTATATATTATATATATATATATATATATATATATATATATATATATATATATATATATATATAATGTAGAGGTCAGAGTGATGCAATGTGAGAAGGATTCCCACTTTTATGGTTTTGAAAGGAAGGGGCCATGAGCCAAGGACTGTGGGCAGTCTCTAGAAACTAGAGAAGGAAATAGATTCACCCTTAGAGCTTCCAGAAGTGAACACAGTTCTGATTTTTGCCCAGTGAGACCGTGTTGAACTTCTAACCTACAAAACTGTAAGAAAAATAAATTTTTGTTGTTTTCAACCTACCTAGTTTGTGGTGATTTGTTACAGCAGCAATGGAAAACTATTCATGAAATGTCAAATTTCCTTGCATGTGTCAGAATCGAAGATCTAATGCTAGTTATTATGTGTAGTATGGGAAGATGGTGAAAAAAAAAGTTGTAAACTATGTTTTTGGTCACATTGGATTCCAGTTATTGCTTGTCCTACCTCAACCTTTTGATAAAATCTCCCATGAAAAATAAAGTGAGAGAGACATCTGATTAGAGCACTTAGATGCTAGATCTTCAGTAATAGTTAGAGGTTCTTTTATTCAAGTATTTTTAGGGATGTTAATTGATTATACCATAGCTACCATTTCTTGAGGGCTTAATATGTGTTAGGCACTAAGCTGAGTTTTATGAGTACATTTTATAAATTAATTCTTACGGACTTATGAGGTAGGCACCATTATCCCTATTTTTGTGAAGAGGAATATAAGGTTCAGAATCCAACGTTCCACAGCTAAGGAGTGGCAGAACTGGGAACTAAGCACCAATCATTTGCTTCTGAGCTTGAGCGTCAAGGTTCTTCATCACGCAGCAGGTTCTCAGATAGTATTGTTTCGCTCAACATTCTTTCATTATAATACTGATGAAAAAAAAACACAAAAAATTGGTTCCCACTGGGGCCACTCTCTCTGTAGAGTTGGTACATTCTTGTCATGTCCACGTGGTTTTCTCTGCGGACTCCAGTTTCCTCCCACATCCCAAAGATGTGCATGTTGAGTGAATAGGCATGTCCGAATTGTCCCAGTCTGAGTGAGTGTGGGTGTGGGTGATGTGCCCTGAGATGGAAAGGCAGCCTGTCCAGAGTGGGTTCCCACCTTGCACTCTGAGTTGCTGGGAGAGGCTCCGGTCACTGAACTGGAATCAGCAGGTTGAAAAAAGAATGATTTTACTTGTTTTTATTCATCTTTCTTACATGTATGTATAGCTCATATTTATTTCAGTGTTTAATATTTGAATTGTTTTGGGTCTTTATTTAGAAGTTTGGTGATGCTTTTATGACCTGAAATATGCCATAGTAACTTAATTTTGCATATATCAATTTAGTAGCCTATGGTAAAATTGGTTTCAATATAATTCATTTCACTTAAAGCCGCAGTTTCCAAAAACCTACTAATGATGTTAAGTGGGGACTTACTGAATTGACACCAGAAAAGATGGCTTGTTCCTCTGAACCGACCACCACAGGCAGCAGTGGCTTCTCTACCACATGGAAGGGAGAACTTGGCATTCCAAGCCAGACACACTCAATTTTCAATTCTAGTTCTGCCTTTCATTAGTTTGAGACTGGAACTTGACCATTCTGAGCTTGAATTTCTCATCCTTAAAATTCAAAGTGATGTCCTCCCCACCCCGCCCTGGATTGTTGTATGAATTGAAGATGGTCTGTAAAATGCCAGCTCGGTTAATGGTCACAGTTTGTATTGCTTTCTTGAGCTCAAATGGTCGTAAAATCTGTATGGTTGTTTAAGAATCTATATAACTGTTTTAAAGTCACCACAATAATCTAGTTCTTGCTCCTGGTCATTTTGTATTTTGGAACTATAAATGTTGATTTAGGGTTAGTCTGTTTGTGTTTTGATTTCATTAGTTCTCTTTTAAGTTTCAAGCAATTAAAGTTCTTGCTGTACTAGGTTCAGGGATAAACAGTTAATAATTTCTGTCCTCAGGAAGCCTCATATTACATGGGGTTGAGTTAAAACAAGAACACAACACATTCATTTGACGTAATAGAGGAGTATGGTAGAAAGGTACAAAGTGCTATGGAGCGTCAGAGAAAGGAAAGACCAGAACTTGTTGGGGGTGGTCCTGGAAAGATTTCATAAAGGAATTGGTACTTGAGCTGAACACTGAAGGATTTATCATGTTTTCAAAGGCAGAGATGGTTCATGAGGGCATGGGGCAGAAAAGACAACATGATCCAGTATGGAAGGAATCATAAGTCCTCAAGGTTAATTGGAGATGAGGGTCAAATTCTGAGGTAGGAAGATGTAAGATTGAGGAGTCAAGGCTTGACTGGTGCTTAAGGAATTATCGCTTCCCTAGGAATCCTTTTTAGACTTTCCCCCCAATTGTCTCCTCTGTGATCATTTTAATCCTATAGATAATACTGCATATCTGTATATATACTGTGTATTTGTGCTTTAAACACAAAAAGAGACTTTTAAAAATGATTTTCCCATCTCCCAAGATCCAATTTTCAATCCCCTCTTGATGAGGCCTGTTGAGAATGTATGGTATAGCAGAGGCAAGGAGAATCTCAATTAGAGTTAGATGAAGGCAAGGAGCACGGAAAGTGGACAGAAATGGGAGGGCTTCAAGGAAGCACAGGTGACAACGCTCGCAAAAGAGAAGGATGTAGAGAGAAGACAAGAGAGGAGAATGGACCCTTCGTCTGAGGGGAGAACACTCAATGGGCGTCTTCTCTCTGCGCTCACCCTGGGATGTGTTGACCTTCTTTCTTAGAAGGCTGTGGGAATCCTGGAAGCTGAGAAGGGAATCTATGGAACTCTACTGTTCTGATTTTGCAAAGAGAGGAGTGGCTGTCCTGACCCCACATACCTACTTATAGATTCTGCCTCATTTTGTATTCATGGTCTAGGCTAATGACTCATAGAAGGACTTGTCGGAACAATTTGTCAGAGTTCAGTTTTATTCCAAGCCCAGAGGAAAGCTTACCTCGAGCTAGCTCAGATCTCTGCTTGGAAGGGGTGGCCCTGCCTCACATTATAGAATAGAGCCTTTGTGGCAAATTCTCAGGGGCCCTGCTCATGTTGGGATGAGGATGACTAAATGACACCTTTGCTTTCCCACACTTGGTCTAGAATGCTCTTAGAACATTGAAGCTGACCCACACTAATAGAGTGTTGGCATGGGAGGCATTAGAATGTGTGTTTTAATTATTTGGATTCAAAGAGGGAGCAACAGATTGTTTTTCTTTGACTCATAGATGACGTTGCAGTTCTGGTAGGTAACACTGGTTTGGTTGTAGAGTAATTAGCCAGGAAAGGTTCTGAACAATAGGAAAATTGTTGGTCTGGTAGAAAAATACACCATAAATCTAATGTAGACTTAATTAAACTTGAATTCAGGAGGAATTCTTTCTTGTACATTTTGTTTAAAGCTGAGGGACTCCGCCCTATGTGCTTATAAAATTGGTTATTTCATTTGTTTTGTTAATGAGAAAATGTGGTATGCAAGAAGTGTGTTAAATGAAGTGTCAGAAGATCTAATTTCTCCTCTTGGCTTTGTCACTGACCAGCTGTATGATTTTGCGTAAGACGTACATTTTCTCATTTTTAAACAAGACCCTAAGAATTACCTACCTGCCTCATGGATTGTGGTAGGACGTAGGAGGGCAGAGGCTGCGTGAGTGTCAAGGGACACTTTTCTTGCTTTAGTTTCCTTGAAGCCCCCAAAGCCAAATGCAACTGGGACCAAACCAGCAGTATGGGGCATATAACAGGTTGTGCAGGCAGCTTTTGAGTATATAAGGGGAGGCTAAGGATTAAGGAGCCCAACAGAGAATTCTCTGGTGAGGGTTGTTGTTGACAGGCTGGGCATTTCTCCCACTCATGATGGAGACAGGAAGTCCCTCAACTGTGGAGGAATTCAAGAGAACCACCTAAAAAGCTTCACCCGTACCCCTTGAAGTTTGGGACTCTTACTTTATTTACACCTGAAAAAAATACTTATAGGCTGTTGCCTGAAGCTGTCCCAATGGCAGAGAAAGGAGACAGGGCTGAAGTGCGGAGGGATCTGCATTCTCACTGGGGACACAAAGGTATATGCTTCCCTGGGTCAGTAGAGGCGCTTGTTTGAAGGTGCTGGCCCTGAGGTAGCCAGCATGGATAGCTGGATGCCAGGGCCTGAGGGAGGAATAAGAGGGTTGATTGCACATCTGCTCTGCCCAGGGCTGCCTGGGTTATGTCCTGATATTGGCCCCCTATCCAGTGAACGGTGCCCTCTTTCACTGTCAAAAATGAATGTCCCTGTTCAGATGACATATTTACGCTACTCTAGGACCAACACGGCAAGTCAGGAAAGGCATCTCAGAGATTAGAGAATTGCAAATGGGAGTGCCCAGTGAGATACGACAGTGGGAAAGAGTCAGTATTTGGACACTGGGTCCTCTACAAGACCTAATGACAGATCACAAATATCCCAGTGAAGAATAGTGAGGGTGAACATAAAGTCTATCATCTGCACCAGTCAGGGTTCCACCAGAGAATCAGTACCTGTAGGACATCTATACTAAGAGGTTTATTGCATGGAACTGGTTTACCCAGGTAAGGGGACTGGCTAGGAAAGGATTCTGGCAAGGGCTCATGCCACACAGTCCACAGGCAAAAACTTTTGTTTTGCTGGAAAACCTGTGCTACCCTTAAAGCCTTTCAATTGATCGGTTCTGGCTTATCCAGATTATCTAAAATAATCTCCCTTACTTAAGGTCAATTGATTATGAACTCTAATCACATCTACAAAATAACTTCACAGCAACACTAAGATTAATGTTTGATTGAATAACTGGGGACTACAGCCTAGCCAGTTGACACATAAAACTGGCCATCACATCAACCAAACTAGGGTATTTTCAAGAATGAAAAGTGCTAATAAAAATAAGCAAAACTGCATAATTTTTAGAAACATTCTATTTATTGATCAGCAATAGAAATTAGTTTTATTGTGTTGCTGGACCTAAAATTAATTGTATCGAAAATTATTTTAAACATAAAATTCTTTCCAAAATCTTTAAATGTAACATATATCCAAGTTTTTATTAATTATCTGAACATTAAAGAAATCATAAGCAGAATAATTAAACTTAATACATGTTTATATATCTATGTCAGGTGCTTAACTGTATCTGTTCTAATATCATGTCAGTGATATGTTCGTGAAGAATGTAGTTTTCAAAATAGTTGCATTATTTTAAATATTTTTCATAGCACTGTCTGCATCTTTTTCATTATTGAACTTAAAATTGTTGACACTTTCAAGTATCTTTGACACTGTAATCTTGTTAACTGAGAAAATGCTCTCACTGCGTCAGGTAGAAAGTTTCACAAAAATTCACCTAAATGAAGAATAGTCCTAATTTTAACTTTTTTTTTTTTTTTTTTTTTTTTTTTAAAGATTTTATTGGGGAATTGGTGGAGGGGAACAGCGTTGGGGAATCGGGGAAGGGGAACAGACAAGTTGCTGTCTTTTTGTTCTTCAGTTTAGTTGCGGAGGATGTTGCTTCACTGTTGGTATCGTCATTGCGCTCTTCCCGGATGAGGCAGATCGGTCGCTGGCCTCTGGATGTCGCTCACCGCGGCTATTGGCAGCTCACGCTTGGCTGCCAGCCGCTCACGCTGGCTGCGGGCCACTCACTGTAGCCTATGGCAGCCCACTGCAGCAGGGGCTGCAGTCCACCCCATCACCGGGGCTGGCACAGCCCATCTCCAGGTGGAGCTGTTGTTAGCTGTAGAGGGCAGTGTCACTGGCCCTCATGTGGGATCCGAACCGGGGCCGCTGGCATCCCAAAACCAGCGCTTAACCAATGCGCCACTCGGCCGGCCCCTAATTTTAACTTTTAAGATATTTAAAGTTCTTGCTTTAAACCATTTTCAATAGTTTGACACTATTCTTCAAATTATTTTCAGAGGAGTACTTTTCTTCAAGTAATATTTCATATTTTTATAAGATGAAACTCATAAAATAGTTTCTATTTATAATTCACATCAATGTTTCACCAATTTAGACACTTCAAAATTTGAGGCCTTTCAGTTTCTTTGTATTCTGGTACAAAATATAAATTCAGCCAATTAAAAAATAGGAGCTTTATCAAAATATACCTCTTATAAGTTGAGAAATCCAAAGTGCAATTATAGAAATCACAAAATTAAATTTATATACTGTTCGAGCTCTTTTAATTTGTTTAGTTGCCTTTTACGTTTACAGGGATAAATATTACTGACTGCCTATTTGCAAGTTTTGTTTTTAGTAATTATAATTTCTTAAAAACTTCAAATGCTGATGTTTTTAGTATTCATCTTATTGAATCATTTGAGGAAAGATTTCCATCTGATCTTACATGAATGCAACTAAAATTTAGAGAACTTATTTATTAAAAAGGTCCAATACAAATGTTGGACAAATGTTAATTTGCAAAGTAGCTCTTTAAAGTCTAAAACATTTATAAAACTGGAGCAGCAAAAAAAAAAAAAAAAAGTGTGTACTGCCATGCTGCATTTTTTCTTTTTTTGTATTTAACTTTGTTACAAAAATTTTTTAAATTTAGTTCCTCTAACTGTGAATACATATAAATATTTGTAAATTTTTGTAACTATAGTTTTTATGTTGATGGTAAAATATTGCATGCAATTATAAATTATGTGTGCACTATAACCAATGCAAAATATCATTATGACCTATGGGTTTTTTTAAGAAAACTTTTTATTTTGAAATAATTTTAGGCTTATAGAAAAGTTACAAAAATTGTTCACAGAGCTCACATATTCCCTTCACCTGGCTTCCAAAAATATTAACAACTTTTAAAACTAGAGTACTGTGATCAAACCCAAGAAGTGAACATTTGTACAAAATTATTAAATAAACTATAGACTTTCTTCAAATTTCAGCAAGTTTCCTTTTAATGCTCTTTTCCTGTTCCAGGATCCAATCCCATTGCATTCAGTTGCTATGTCATCTTAGCCCCGTGAATCTGACAGTGCTGCACTCTTTCCCCGCCTTTCATACGTTTCACACTTACGTTGAGTGCTGGTTATTTGTTTTGCAGAATAACTCTCAGTTTGAGTTTGTCTGATGTTTTCCCATGATTATATCGAGATTGTGTATTTTGGGCAATGAAACCACAGAAGTGATGTTGTGCCCTTCTCAGTGATTCACATCAGTTGTTCATGATGCTCATATGTTTTGTTGCTCATGATATTAACCTCAGTCACTTGGTTAAAGTGTCTATTGGGTTTCTCCATTTCCCCCTATGTAACTGATAAATATCTTAGGTGAGATGCTTTGAGACTATGCTGATATCCTGCTCTATGACAGAGAAGAATGATTGGGCACAATTTGGTTAAAGTGTTCTGTAAATGATAATGAGCTATATGCCCTATTTCCTCATTCTAAGATATGTCCTCCTTCCCTCAAATACATTTTTTTCCCTGAAATTGAGATTCATCTTACTATTAGTGAGTACATTTATGGAGGTGATATCTCCCTGTCTCCCTCTCTTCCTTCTTTCCTTCCTTCCTTCCTTCCTTCCTTCCTTCCTTCCTTCCTTCCTTCCTTCCTTCCTTCCTTCCTTCCTTCCTTCCTTCCTTCCTTCCTTCCTTCCTTCCTTCCTTCCTTCCTTTTTCCCTCCCTTCCTTCCTCCCTTCCTTCTGAACAGTTGCTATTAAATCAGTAATGTATCTTACAATCAGAACCAAGGAGTTACTGCAAGTTGTCTTGTTTAGTCCAGTATTCCTGAATCATGTATGAGATTTTCCCAATGGAGATTGCCTCTTAAGAGTATATGTTGAAGCATGAAACTGTTTCCTGGCTTTGTGTGTGTGTGTTGTCAGGTTACCAATCTTGTATCAAGCTAAGAAGTGGGAAGCTGAGTTGAGTGCTGGTTATTTGTTTTGCAGAATAACTCTCAGTTTGAGTTTGTCTGATGTTTTCCCATGATTATATTGAGATTGTGTATTTTGGGCAATGAAACCACAGAAGTGATGTTGTGCCCTTCTCAGTGATTCACATCAGTTGTTCATGATGCTCATATGTTTCCCCATCTTTAGCTATCTTTGGACATATCTAAAGACAGATTTTATCTTTTACACAAAACACTTTGCTGTATTTTCCTTTTTCATTTCAGTATGGCCCCAGAAAAGGAAAGGAGGGAGCAGGTCATTTCTGTAGGAAAAATTGGAACCAAACCAACAACCTTTCTATTCACTTTGCCTTTTCTGGTTTTCTCCTTTTTTTTTTTTTTGTACAGTAAATGGCAGAACCAGATTGAGGTTCTTCAAATCTGGAAAACAAAACAATAAAATGACAGCCACCACAAAATATCCTTAGTCTGGACAAGCTACATACAAGTTTCTAATTTATGTGATTTAAAAAAGAAGTTTAGGGAGTCCTGAAAAGATGGAGCTTCTAATGGAAAGGCTGACAGATTCTTAACTACAAGCATGTTGCCAGGCGCCACCATAATAAAAGGTGGCGAGCATCCAGGAGTGCTTGCGGCTGCATGCCTGAACTTTATTAAATATCTAACTATAGTTTGCAGGCTCTGGCCAGCTTGTAACTCATTTCTGGCTGACACATTCCAGCTCGTAATTAGTGTAGTACTTCTAGGGTCCTCACTTTTTAATTCTTTTCCTGTAAAACAGGACTATTCCAAGAGACAAAAATTCACTTCACTTAGCAATTGGGGAAATCTGTGAGGTGGATTCTCTGGGCATTTATGCTGGCCAAGACCTATGGAAGAGGGAATTAAGATTAGCGTTCTTCTCCCACCCTCCTCCCCAAAGCAGCATACAGATCCCTAGATTTTATTTCAGCCTCTCTTATCAGTCTTTTCTTTTATAAAATCTTGTTTTTCCTTTGACCTGTTAATGTACAGAAAATTGACCAAGTCTTTCTCTTGGTGTTACTCTTCATGGACAGAAAGAAGCAGCCTGTTAAATGGAATGACCAGGATGTACACAGATCAAACGTTTTGATTATGGGTCTGCAACTGACACAGTTGATGTTTGTCGTTATTTCCTGGAGCTGCTGTTGTGGATTGGTAGTGTGTGTGTGTGTCTGTGTGTGTGTGTGTGTGTGTGTGTGTGTGTGTGTGTGTGTCTAACTAAGGTGGACTACATTTCTCAGAATTCTCCACCTGCCTAGTCCCAGGCTGCCTCGAGCCACAATGTGGGAGGTGGCAGTGACATGCAGCAGTGTTCTTTTTAACCCCCAAGAGCTTGGGGCCCAGCTCTGGGGCTCCTGCAGCTCTCACACGAGGCTCCTCATCTACCTTGTTCATAGCTCCTCAAGGTCCACTGGATTATCCTTCAGCTTCTTCAATTTCTGGGCCAAGTGTGTATTTCACTCTGTGACAAAAGGTTCCAGAATCACATCATTTAATTTGAATTTTTGGAGAGACCAGTGTGGATTTCAGTCCATCCTGTGGGTTTCAGATCATAGGCAGGGGTTCCTGTTTGTCTTTATTGTCTCCCATTTTACCTCCATCTTTCTTTTCCAACTGCCTTTCCTACCGACTTTAGGGCCAGTTCATACTCAACACCAGCAGACTTACATGGACTGTATAATCATCACCCATAATTGTATATTGTCAAATTTCAATGACAAACCCTTTGTTTTATTTCGCTCCATTGATTCTGCTCCTTTGATCACACTTTGCCTGATACAGCTGCATACTCTTAACAAGCTGGTTCTACAAGAGTGTCCAGGAAGTATTCAATAAAGTTTTGCTACTGAGGCAGACAGAACAGGCATCTTTATTCTCTGTTTACAGCTGAGAAAACTGTGGGCAGAGTGATTCAGTGACCTGACCCAGTCAGGAAATACCAGAGGCAGCATTTAAACTCAGACCTTTGAGACCATACCCAGTCAGCCCTGAGTGGGAACCATATATGAATTAAAAGAAAAGAGGTGACATATTGAAAGGTGCTCAATGCCACCAGTGATCAGGGTCACAAAACAAGATGCCACTTTCCATCCACCAGGGTGGCAAAGATTACAAAGTTTGATATGAGCAAGAGTCTTCATGATGAGAGGGAAATCTCATGAATTTCTGATATCAGCCAGTTTAGCTACTTTAATGGATAATTTGGTATTCAAAGAATTCATATCCATGACCAAGTAAATTCAATTTGCATTATCTACTCCAACATACATTTCCATGTGTGCATAAGGAGGCATTTTCAAAGATGTTAAGTAGAATAAGTAAATGGTTAATATGGGTATGAGTAAAAGTATGATGCTACATCAATAGTATGGAATGAAGTGGGTCTCCATGCACTGATGTAGGAAGATCTTCATGGATATTGTGGAATGAACAAGGAGCAAATCACAGAATGAAATGGTTAGTGGAGTAAAATTCATGTGAAAATACACAAATAAAATAGGGCTACATATTTTTCATGAGCAAATATATAAGTAAAAGCATTTTGTTTAAATTAGCAAGCTAATACTGGTGATAAGAAGAGATGAGGAGGAAACTGGGACTGGGAGGAATAAAGCTGAGTTTAATTTATGATATTTTGTTTCTTTTACAAAGATAATATATTCATGTATTGCCATGTAATTAGTTTTTTTGCTTTCAAAAAATAAAGATAATATATCTGAAAGAAGAATTATAGGCCTCATTGAGTATTAAAAGAGGATGTTTGAAATAATTTAGTTAACACTTTTCATTTTGTAGATGAGAAAATTGGGGCTCAACGGGCCAGCCAAGTGGATCAGTTGGTTAAGAGCTCACTCAAGAATGTGGGCTCTGAGCAAGAGGGTCGCCGGTTCAATTCCCAGCCCGAGCTGAGCTGCCACTGAGCTGCCAACAGGTGGCAGAATGGCTCAGGTAAAAAAAAAAAAAAGAAAGAAAGAAAATTGGGGCTCAGAAATGATTGGCTAAAAGCAGAATCCAGTAAAAACTTAAAATTGGAATTGTCCCAGAAAAATTGATCACAGAATTTCTGAAATTTTTATTAATAGTCTCTGAAATACTTTGATGAAACCAGAGTTTATTTAGGGCTACCATTTTGGGACCCTGAAAAAATCAGATCCAGTTCCAATATCCATGATTTGGTCTTTTAACTGTGTTGCCCAAGGGCCCTGTTAAGATCATGCCAACACCATACTTTCAACTTTGAGTCTCACAGTCTATTGCTAACTCTATGAGTTTTTCTAATGCCTTCAGCTTTCATTGCCTTAGTCAATTCACTGTAGCATGCTCAAAAATACTTAAGTCTTTGTCCTTTTTCAAGATGGCCCTCACTTGCAATATCCCTGGAGGACAGAAGAAAGCCATTCTTTAAATCAACAGAAATATGTTGGTGGTAAAGTTTGAGTTCAAATGTTTTGATGCCCCAGAAGGAGAGAATTGGGTTCTGCTTCTGCAACTATAATTGCATCTGGACTTCTCAAGGCTGGGAAATAACACAGTACAGCCCAACAAGTATAAGTTCCTTTGGCCCACATCCTAATTCCAGTCAGCTTGCAGGGATCTGCCTGAATAATAGAATCTAGTAGTGTCCTAACTTTTATGGATTATTTCAGTTCTACATATGTTATCCCTAATTCTAAAAGTCTTTTCTTCATCCCTGGTCCTCACCCATATCTCTACCTTAGGTGCTCCACTACACATCACTGGAGTGACCTCATTTGTATTATAATGATCTAGTCTGTGTTTTATTCTTTCATTCTTTTGTGAGCAGGGAAAGAGCTGGGAGAGCTGGGGTTGTGGGAACCAGGCTCAGAGATAAGGGGCCTCCCTTTGACTACCTTCTCTGTAGGTCTCAGGATCTTCTATCACTGTCTTTATTACACTATCTTTTCATCATAGTTCCAATACCAACCACATAGTATGGTGTCTGAACAAAATTGTTTAAAAGATGCCACTTTTGGAGAATATACTCAGAGAGAACAATGACTTTTTTTGTTGCCCCCTTTACTCTCCCTAGCTATGTATCCATCTAGCAGACTCTCCATTTTGCACAGCAAAGTCTTTCTAGGACTGCCATTTTATCCTCTACCCTTGTTTCTTCAAGGAGAGTGAAAACTCTCATGGCTGCTTCCAGAATCAACTCTACTCCTTTCCTTTGAATCTGAGCCCTTTTCAAACAGGGTTCCATGATGCAGAAATAAAGGCACCCAAGCAATTGCAACTGCTTATAGTACACACATAATGATCTGTTCCAGTAAATATTTTCATAAGCCTCACCCTTCTCCCCAGCAAAAATACTTATTTGCTCTGTACCTTGATACCCAAGGATGCAGAATTATACCAGATGCCTTTTTCACCCTCTGAATATTACGATGGTTGTTCCATCTCTTTGCTGAGTCTCAGTGAAGCGAGAACCTGAGGTTGTCTCACAATCAGTGTCCCCTCCAAGCCTTATTCATTTTAGGCTGACATTTCTGAGCTTTGGTTCAACAAGTATCAATACACTCCACAGATGTTGCTCTATTCTTTTACCTACTGAAAAGAAAAATACCCAAGCCTACTATGTTACCAGAACTGAAGTAAACATTGGCAACAAGTATGGAAGGACTGACTGACCTGATGGTTTAATAGTTTTCCATTTCAAGCTCGTATTGTGCATTGTGTGAATCATTTCACACCAAAAGGTCATGCTCCCCATGAGGTTTCTCTGCTTATTATCCAGTGAGTTTTGCCTTCACAGTTTTGTGTGTGTGTGTGTGTGTGTGTGTGTGTGTGTGTGTGTGTGTGTGTGTAGTGTAGTGTGCTATATTCTTCTAAAATTCTCTTGGCTTTTTTCACATGTTGAGTTTAATGCCATCATTTTGTTTCCAACAGGAAACAGTTTCTTTTGTTCCCTAATGAATAATGTGCTCATTACTTACACTGAAGTTTCATGAGTTTGATAAACTTTCTGGAAAAAGAAAATTGTTGGATAGAGTGACAAGTAGGAAGACTGCATCATTTAGTGCCTAGCCTCCCATTGGCAAAAACTCATTTCTGTCTCTCACTCAGTCTGTTTCACACCCCTTCTCTTACAGGTTGTCAGAGAGCTCCAGTTCACCTCCTTTCATTATCCAGAGTGTTCTCCTGTAATGCCTGAGCCTCAGGTCCAGTGACACAAGTCTTACCTTTGACCTCAGTGCTTTTCAAAATATTTAATTTAATATTTACAGTTGCTTTTTAAAGGAAATCCTGATATCAGTGGTTCAGATCTTAACTTTTCTCTTTCTCATCACATCTATATTATTTCAGGAAAAAAGAATTTGGCTTCCCGCCATTTGAACATTTTCCTATTTTGGGAGAAATCCCAGGATAAGTGGAAGTTGATGGGGTCAAATATGAATTTCCAGGAGATCTTTGGTGACTGATACAAAGACAAGGATTAATTAGAGACTATTTGTGGCTTTTGATGAAGAGACTAGAGTCTCCCACTATGGACTGGAGAGCTTATTCGTGGAGTGGTGGTGACAGTGAGTGCCCAGTGTCCATGATACCACTGTGCATGTTCTAAAGAGACAGTTCCCATGGTTGGATCATTGCTGCTCTTTTCCTTTCTGAGTTATCTACAAGTCCTGTTCTCCAGTCTTCTCTTAGATTTCCTGAGATGCCCAACACCCATTCAGAGAATTCCTCTCTCTCTGCTAAGTTTTTTGTTGTTTGCCTCCAAGAACCCAGATTGGTACCAACATTTTGCATAGGCCTGTACCTCAAAATATTTTAGATGAATATGTTGAATACTTAAAATTATCATTGATGATATTTTTTTATCATTTGGGTAGTATCAACTTGATCAACATTACTTCATGTTTTTCTTCTATCCCCATGTTTTATCCTCTGTATATTTAGGACTAAAGTAAATTTTGTATTTGACAGGAGTTTATTTTTTATTTAACTCTAAGAGAAATTACAATGCTCAGATATTATTGACTCTGAAGATACATTAATTCCTGCTATGGTAGTTAATTCAAAGAGGTGTTTGGGGAATATATTTAACCTGTTTTCTTGAATGGAACAAGACTGCTTCTAGACAAAGCACTGTAGTGAAAGTCCTGACATCATTAGCAGATACTAGCCATCTCCTAACTTCTTTTTAAGTTCCTCATTTTGGTAGGCTTGAGCAACATGCCATCCACAGGTGTTGGAGGGAATGTATGGGCAACAAATTGATCAGAGCTCTTGAATGTAGAATTTTATTTAAGTGATCCTTGTAGCAAGACTTTTTAAAACTGTGCTCTGTAGAGCCCATGGGGTCTCATGGGAGATGTATGAGGGAAGTGATAAGGGCCAGAGTCTCCTCATATAGGACAGCATCTTTTTGTTCTATTTAAGTATTAGGTTTTCACACAAACCACTGGATCCGTTTGAGGATGTAATGAAAACTATGGACCCCTCTTTCCTAGAAAAAGCACATACACAGGTAGAGAAAATTTTTGCGTGTAATTTGAGGATGTTCACAGATCCTGTGATGATGTTTTGGATCTTTATTCTATAGATTCCCAGATTAAGAATCTCTGAGAAAGTTTTCTTAGTTGAAGGCTTTTACCTAAGGGTTTGGGGGGGGCGGTGAGGTGGATAGGGAAGAAAAGGAAATCCATTTATCTATCTATATGCATAGGTGTTTAGGTTCAATCAATATATCAATATCTGGTCAATTCCAAAGAAATAGTTTTTATTTGCACACAAAGGTGCATGTACATTTTTGCCCTTGGACATAAAAAAAGCCTACCTGTTTATAATTATATATATTAACTGTGTGCCCTTGTTCACTTGCTGTCTCTCTGTCTTCTATTGTAAGCCACTGTAGGGACAGAGACTGTGTCTCTTTTGTGCTTGACAACGAATACAATCGTTTAATAAATAACTGTTGAGTGAGTAAATAAATAATCACTAGAAAGTTTTAATGCCAGGAAGTTGCACAAAGTATGGTTCTCCTGGGACTAAGGAAGAGCCATGCTACCCAGTGGCCTATGGATGAATGACATAGACTTGGGGAATGGAGAATTGGAGGAAAGAAGAACATGGGTTTTCAGAGAAGGACCTGGTCAGAAAAAAAGCTGAACTTGGGAATTGCATTGCTCTGGATTTCTGTATCAAAACCCCAAAGTGAAGACCACCTCTAACTAGGACAAGGCTTGTTCCTGCTGGCAACCTCAGCTTCTATCTCTGGTATGAAAGGATCTGTACCTCTGAGAAGGGGTGAAAGGAAGGAAAAGAGAGCAAGGCCATCTCTGGAGTCCACAGTGTTAAGACAGCAGCTCCTAAGACCTCTCATGGAGGCAGTGAAAATAGTAATGAAGGTGACCAAGCCTGCCTTCTCTTGGCTTTATGTAGGGTGGTTTCCACAATTATGGGCAGTTCATGGCATTGACAGCCCAGGAAACGAGAACACTGTTGAGGGTAAGAACTCAGTGACTCAGAAAGCAGAAATGACAATAAAGTTTGAACTCAGAGGGGAAAAAAAAAAAAAAAAGAACTCAGTGAGTGTGCAGTTTCCATCTTCTGTGGGGTCTGCTGCCAAGCCTTGAATCTTTAGTCCTATTGGCACCAATTGACACTAGAAAGTGCAAACATTCAAGAAAGGCTTTCTGTGCTGCAAATGGGAACTGGAAATGTTCCATTTTTGCAAGGACTAAACCAACACAAAAAAGAAATGAGGGCTAGGAAGGCAGATATTCTTTCTGGAAAGACATTCCAAATAAAGATGAGTATTGAATCCATTATATTTAGACTTTACATTTCATAGTACCCTTCCTGAAGTGTAATAAATATCTTATAAATAATTAGAAGAATAACATTAAAGGCACTAGCTTTATGGTTTCTAAGTGTGAGTTCACATGAACTGATTTTTCTTGATCAATTAGAGGAAATAATCCTCTAGTCTTGCCTGAATTGCCTGACTATCTAAAGAGTGATCTATCTTTCCATTTCATTTCATGCTCTGTAGATGTGCATGCGTGCACGCGCGCACACACACACACACACACATTGTGCATTGAAAACTCAAAGAAACTTGGCTGAGTCCAGGCCTGCCACTTACTAAGCAGATGACCTTGGAGAAGTGACTGAGTGACTGGTGTCTGAGTAAGAATGAAGTATTGGTTTAGATGACCTCCAGGCTCCTGCTATAAGATCTTTTGATATTGTTTATGAACTCAGGAATTTATATTGACTTTTTTTCTCTCTAGTAATTTAAACAAGAGGGAGGCTGACTAGTAGGAGAGGAGAGGAGAGGGAGTTTATATATTTGTTAAGTAAACCAAATTTATAGGAAAATTTGTCTAAATTCTAGTTACGGTGTTCAGCCTATAGGCAGAGAATGAGCTAAAGAGTTGAAACTGGCAACACCACCTAATAGAGAATTTCGCAATGAAAGCTCTCATGCTGAAGTGAAGTCAGATATAGCATTGTTCCACAATTAGATGATGTGGACATTGAAGCCAAATTTATATGCAGAACAGATGGCCCCACAGCTAACAGAATGGGAAAAACTGCCCCAAAATAGGCTTGTTAGATATTATTATCTCTAAATACAAGTATAAGCAGGGAGAAAATGCATTCTGTTTGGAACAAGCCAAAAATACCTTAGGATCTTTTGCATTTATAGTCATTCCTTGTGCGCATTGAAAACGGTCCTATAAACAATGGGAGGCTATTAAATCTGATAAGTACAGCTAATATTATCTTAATTAGAAAACTCAGCTGTCCTTTAGAAGAACTCTATCCAAAGACGTTGTCTCTGAGAGAGATATTAAGAACCTAAGGAGAGCTGAGGAAATGTGGATTAAGCTTCGCTTTTCTAATCTGTTGTGTGGGTCAGTGACAACTAATTCAGAATCAAGAATTTCCCCTTTGCTCCTCCCAAATATTCTGCACTGTCTGTTCACAGATTCCTGAAATTCCTTTCTCAACGACTCCGTTTCCTTTTGGAATTAAAATTTGAGTTATGAGAGACAAGTATTTCTAGAGATGTAGAACCTTGACTAAAGTTCTTACCAAAGAGAAAAATGAATGATAGAAAGATGTGTTCCTAAACAGTGCAATTCCGTGGGCTAGCTGGGGAAGACCATATAAAGAAGGCACAGGCTACCCAGGTGATTAGAGGGGATGCAACATACAGTAAGGCTTGAACTGGGTTGGAGAAAGACAAATGTTACTTATTTTGCTTTTTTGCATAAAACTTAATATTAGTTGATGTAGGAGATTTAGCTAATAATTAGACTTTAGTCAAAGCTGGGTCTTCAGCCCTAACATTTTTTCAAAGATTTTTATTAAAAACATAACTAACGTACAATATTATATTAATTTCAGGGGTACACCATAGTTATTCAACTTTTATATACGTAAAGAAGTGGTCACCAGCAACCATGTGACTGTACCACACTATCACAGTATTATTGACTATATTACCTATGCTGTACATTACATCACCATGACTTATTTGTTTTATACCTGGAAATTTGGCCCTCTTATTACCCTACCCCCACCTTAAAATTTACCAATTACAGTGGGCATTCAATATTATTTTATGTTAATTTCAGGTGAACAACATAATTGTTAGACATTTATATAATTTAAGAAGTTATTCCCCTGACTAGTCTGGTACCCACCTGGCATTATACATAGTTATTAATATTACCATATTATTGCCTATATTCCCTATGCATTACTTTACGTCTCCATGACTGTTTTGTAACTAACAATTTCTACTTTTTAATCCCTCCACCTTTTTCCTCCTGCCCCCAACCCTCTCTCATCTATCACCATGATAAATCTAATACCCATCTGACATCATACATAGTTATTACAGTATTATTGATTATTGGGTCTTCAGAAAAGTCATGATGCATGTTTGAAACAGATGGCACTAGTTCATTTTTGGAAGTACTAGAGTCATTTGCAGCTATGTTATTGCTATGTCATTTGACAGCTGAGAGTTCTAGTTCATTCTAAAAAAGAACTGAGCAATTTGGTTGAGTTTTGGAGATTTTATAACAAGTTGAAGATGGAAGACCAAACTGTGCATTTTTGCCATGTTTTACTGGTTTACTTCCATAAAGGGTAGAACGCGCATCAAGCTTGTGAAAAGCTGCATCAAGTTTATGGTGACAATGCTCTACAGGAACGTCAGTGCCAACGATGGTTCATGAAATTCCATGCTAGTGATTTTATCTCAACGACGCTCCTCAGTCAGGGAGGCCCACCGAGGTTGATGACAACCAAATAAAGGCATTGATGAAGTCAAACCCACGTTACACGACACGAGAGATTGCAGAAACATTGAACATCCATCATTCAAGCATTCACAACAACCGGAAGAAGCTGGGATACATAAGCGAGCTTGATATTTGGGTTCCGCATGAATTCAAAGAAGTTTATTTGATGGTGCATATAAACAACTGCAATATGTTCATTAAACATGAGGAAAAGGGTCGTCTTTTGAAGTGACTGATAACGTGATGAGATGTGGATTTTTTTTTTTTGAGGGCGGTATCACTGGCCCTCTTATGTGGGACCGAACCGGGGCCGCTGGCTTCCCAAGCCAGCGCTTAACCACCGTGCCACTCGGCCAGCCGAGATGTGGATTTTTGACAACAATGTGGTACACAATCTTGGTCCTGGCATGATGATTCGCCTCAAACGACATCAAAAGCAGACATTCATCAGAGGAAGGTTATGCTCTCAGTGTGCTAGGATTTTAAAGGTGTCGTGTTTTTCGAGCTCCTACCAAGGAACCAAACAATCAATTCAAATGTGTACTGTCAGCAATTGGACAGTTTGAAGGAATCCATCATCCAGAAATGTCCAGAGCTTGTTAATTGTAAAAGAGTTGTGTTCCATGGTGACAATGCAAGACCACACACAAGTTAGATCACCAATCAGAAATTATTGGAGCTTGGGTGGGGTGTTTTGCCACCCACCATACTCACCTGTTCTTGTGCCGTCAGACTTCTACTTGTTTCACTCTCTTCAAAACTCCTTGCATGGTATAATGTTCAATTCAGATGAAGCTGTAAATCAGCACCTTGTTCAGTTTTTTGCAAATAAAGACAGGTCCTATGGACAAGGAATTATGAAACTCACTGAAAGACGGCAAAAGGTTATTGAACAAAATGGTCAATATGTCATTGATTGATCTTTGTTCTTTATATAAATAAATGACCTTTGAAAAACATAGGCAAACTACATCATGACTTTTCCAAAGACCCAATATATTCCTTATGCCATACCCTACATCCCCATAACTACTTTTTAAAAACCAATTCATACTTTTTAATGCTTTTTCCTTTTTTTCACCTGCACCTCCAACCCTTCTCCCATCTGGCAACCATCCAAATATTTTCTGTATCTATGAGTTTGTTTATTTTGTTTGTTAATTTTGTTCTTAGATTCCACATATAAGCAAAATCACATTGCATATGTCTTTCTCTGTCTAATATACTCTACTCAGCACAGCATGCTCCAAGTCCATCCATGCTGCCTCAGATGGCAAGAATCCATTTCCTTTCATGTCTGAGCACTATACCATTTGTATATATGTACCACCTCTTTTTTATCCATTTATCCATTGGCAGAACCCAGGCTGCCTCTTCTGGCCATTGTAAACAATGCAGCAATGACCATATGGATGCATACATTCCCTTGAAGTAGCATTTTAGGTTTTCTAAGAAAGAGTGCAATGTGGGTGGGGCTGGCTGCTCATGAGAAAGTGCCTGCAGCAGTGCAGGATTAGGGTGAGTGGGGTACCAGCTGAAGTGGAGCTCACCAGGCCAATCAGATTCAAATCTGGCCTGTGGGGGATGGGCTCAACACAAGCAAGATGGAGCCCACCTGCTGGCTACATAGAAGGAGGAATTCTCACCAGGAAAATGCTGACTATCCTCCAGTCCTCCCCCCGGAGCCACAAACTTTAGTGTGCCACCCTCTATGTTTCTGAGCGCCCCCCGCCCCCCGCCCCTTCAGTCACCATCCCTCTGCCAGAGTCCAAGGTGAGTGCCTGCGAGCAAATGAATCTGTGAGTGGGCTATTTAAGAAGATGTCTGGGTTTTCTGCAGCCTTGCATTTCACCTGAGTGTTTGGAATCCCCACTGTTTTTCACAGCCAGATGTTGTGGGGGCTTCTCTTCCTGACACAAGTACTCTGAGCTGGGGAGCTGGTGTGGGAGGCTGGGGTCTCTCGCTCCTCGAGGGGGAACCTCCATGGCTGAGATATCCCTCCTGATTCTCAACATCATATAAAGGTTTGGGGCCCATTCTGCATCTCCACCCCATCCTACTAGTCTCTATGTGCCTTCTTCCTTATATTTTTAGTTATAGGACTTCTGTTGGCAAGACTTTAGATGGTTCCCCAAATTGATTGTTCTGTAATTTAGTTGTAGTTTTATGTGTTCATGGAAGAATGCAGGCACAGTATTTATCCAGTCCGCCATCTTGCTAGGATCCAGCACTGACTTTTACGAAAAGTTCTGATCTGTAAGGTATGATAATATCACAGTGTGATATTAGGGACACTGAAAAAAATAGTGGTTCCAGATATACTCATAAACCCGTCATGGTTTATGAATTGGAAATTCTTTAATCAGTATGTTCTCTTTGTTGTATATGAGTGCTAAAAAGCAAATATTTCTGGGAGGGTTATTACTTTTAAAGAATGAACTTTTAGGGCTGGCCGAGTGGCGTGGTGGTTAAGCGCTGGCTTGGGAAACCAGCGGCCCCGGTTCGGATCCCACATATGAGGGCGAGTGACACTGCCTTCAAAAAAAAAAAAAATGAACTTTTATTCACATATACATTCACATGTGTAAAAGGAAGGATAGGAAAATATCCTTCTTGCTGATGGAAGGGAGAATAGAGAAAAGTTGTAACTGGGAGCCTGAGAGGGAAAAAGAAACTAATAAGAAGCAAAGACAGAAAAGAAAACCCAAACAAAACAAAACAAAACAAAAACAAACCCAGAATGGTGCAGAAAGAGGAGGCTGGAACAATAAAAACTAGCAGAGTAATAGTAGTAGTAGTAGTAGTAGTAGTAGTAGTAGTAGTAGTAGTAAAACACATTACACAGTTTCTATATGCCAGCTACTCTTTTGAGTACTTTACATATATCAACTCACTTGGAGAACAAATTTGTCAATATCATCACATAAATATCTGTTCTTAAAGTACTCATTCATTCATCATCTCTTCACTGAGTGCCCACTAAGGGTTGGAGTTACAGCAGTTGGCAGAATAGCCAAGGGTGCTGCTTACAGAATTTACAACTTACCCAGAAAATACTCAGAGGTTGGTGCCTTCTGCTCTCTCTTCGTTTCTCTAGTTAGCAGAACTCACTCATCTTAACTTTTCTTACCTTAGTTTGAATATACTTAATTTATCTAGAACTCCCATGTTCCCTGAGGGTGTGTGCATGCACATATGTGTGTGTGTACATAAGTGAATATATGTATGAGTGCGTGTTTGTGATAAGGCACTCTACATTCTTTGGAACCAAAAGAGATTTGTCAGGAAGTTTATGAATTTTTCCAGCTCTACCAGTTGTTGTGTGGCCTTGTAGCACAGTATAAGCCCTTTGGGGATGAACATTTTCATTTTGATCTTAAGTGTTTGCCACATTGGTCCTGTAGACAAATGTCTTTAGAATCTGTAGTAGTAGTATATGCCCAATTCAGTTCATCAAACATTTACTGGAGGCCCACTCTGTGCCAAGTGCTGGGTAAGGAATTGTTTCAATAAAGATGTGTAATTTACATGACTTGCGTTCAAAGAACACATTTGTAATCAAACTGCAGTTTCATGTATCAGCTTATTATTCTCTACTTCCAAAATCTGACATATGCTTTATTTCAGGTCCCTCCGCTTCCTAAAATACTAATTGCACATTAGCTTACTCCTGTGCATTCAGGCTCACAACCTAATCCAGAGAGATTCCACATTGCTCTCCATTAGCCACATCACAAGGAGAGCATGCAGAAATCAGAGGTACCAGAGTGAAGAACGGCGTTTTATTATAATTCCCATGTGGCCATGGATAGCTGGAGCCTTTGAAGTGGACACAGATTATGGATAGAAAGCATCTTCATGGTAAAGTCTTAAGAATAAATATCCAAGAGGAGAAATAAATGCAGAACGTATACTGGTGAGATGAATAATTTACTAGGCAGATTCCTGTTCTATGGCTCATAGTGGTAATCTTCATGAAGAATTTCAGACTTGAAGAAAGGGATTGTAGAGTAAGCTTGGTTTGTGAAATGCTCCATCCTTGGCATCTGCATGATGGGGGAGGGGGTTGGGTGGCTTTTCCTGAGCACGATATTCTTATATTTGCCTAAGACATGGTCTCTTTGCTCCTGCAATTTTTCCAGAGGCTTTACTTTTAGCAAATATTTTTCTTAAGCATCAAATTATGTACCTGGAACTATGCTAAGCAAGATATACACAGACCTTCTGGGAAGAAAAACACAAGGCAAATGATTACCAAGTAATTTACTGGTTTTACTTGCAATAAATATTATGAACGTTAAGCAGGAGAAACACCCAGCAGTACATGTTTTGGCCACTGTAGTATGATGATGGAAGCTTTCCTGATTGTGTTATGAGTTTCAGATCTGGATTTGTCGTTATTGACTGTGAGCAGGACTTGGTCACATTGAGCTTGGACAAGTAGGACTCCATCCCCTACTTACCCTCTGGACCTGCATTTTTCTCCTTCTCTATCTTTCTCGGTCACTCCCATCCTCCTCTTCTTAGTCCTACACAAAGTGTGACCTCCTTTAGGTCAGGGATCATGGACTTAGTGATGGGTACAGAGACGGTGCCAAATAAATTTAGTTCAGTTGAACTGCGGACCTCTTGCCTGCTGCTCTACTTCCAAGTACAGGCTTCAGCTGGGCAGAAGGGCTGTGAGCACCACCTGTGTGTTATTCCTTAGTGAGGCCCTTCATTAAGCATTCCTCACCACGGGGTCTGCTTCTCAACAGGTGTGAAAGGTGAATGATGGCTGCTTGAGTGAGGGAGTTTTCTGCTCTAAGCCCTCCCTGACTTCTGTAAGATGATGCAGGTTTCGTGCAGATCCTTTCCACCAGGCTGTCAAGGGATATGAAATATTTGAATGTCATCTTTACTCCTGAAGAGTTTCAGAATCAAACTGATGGCTATATCTCAGCCAGCATCTTCTAGATTCTCTCTGAGGGCCCTCCAATGTGTCCAGATGGAAGATCTGTGTTTCATGGAAAACTCAATGTAATGCTATCCTAACTCTATATTCCCCCTGGCAAAAAAATGAATTGTCTTCCTTTGCATTGTTTAAATTACTACTATCCACCCCAAAACATTACTCTTACCCTAGAATCCAACTTTCTTGCCACCACTGCTTGCTTTCCCTCCATGCTTCTATGTCCTATTGCATCTCCTCCTAAATATATTATGCATTTCTCCCTCTTCATAATCTCTGTTATAGATACTTAGAACAGACAGCTGGTCACCCTGACTCCAGATCATGTTGTCCCAGAGATATCTTTTCAAAATACAAATTTATGATAACTACCCTTGAGGGCACGCTCTCACCTTCATGTTAAAATGAAGAGTCCTTAGGAAGGCCTAAAAACTTATAATCTGATCCAAGGCCACCTCCATTCTCTTTCCCTTCTCAGATATTCTCTTCTCCCATTACACCAAAGCACATGTGGCTCTGAACCATGCCACATGCTTCAGGCCTCTGTGACATGAGGTTCCATCTCCTTGAATACCCCTCCAGACTCTTTCTGCTCCCTTCTCCATATCAGCCTTGTCAACATCTACTCATTCAAGATCCAGCTCAAGCCTCTTCACTTCTGATTTGTTATCTGTCTTCTCACCCATGCATTCTACCCATTTAATCACTCTCTTTTCTGGGACACCACAGATTCTGTATGAATTTATTTTGGGATTTATCACATGCGGTGGAATTTTCACTGTCTACGCTTTTGTTCATTGCCTGTGTCTTATTCAGGTTTAGATTCCCAGAGCCTTAACACTTTAGTTCTTATTTTTTGTTTTGTTTTTTGTTTTTGTTTTTTTTTGAGGGCAGTGTCACTGGCCCTCATATGTGGGACCTGAACTGGGGCCGCTGGCTTGGAAAACCAGCACTTAACCACCGTGCCACTCGGCCAGCCCTTTAGTTCTTATTAAGAATGGCCTTCGACACCTTATATAAGCCCTGTCAACTTCATTTTTAGTTTAAATGGGCTAATAAAGTCCATTTTACAGATTGTTATGAGGGGTAAATAAGATGAAGCATATAGAATGAAGCATATAGCATAGCACCTGGCACACAGTAACTAATAACTGGCATTATTTGTGAACATTATCTATTAACATACTATCAGTACTGATAAGAATTGTCTTTTGGAGATGTCTGACACTGGGTATGTCATTAGAAGAAAGGGTTTCTTCCATGCCTTGGGCTTAAAGTAACAGGCTTAGATGAGTGAGTGCATGTCCACTGTTAGCATCAGCTGCTGACAGGAGAGTTTCACTCAGGGACCATGGTCATCGTGGATAGAAGACAGACATGAGCTATGACTGGACGCCAGGCTGGAGCTGCTGGTGCTGAAGGTGTGGGGAGCATGGAACATTGAGCAGGCAACTATTTTAGTTGTGCCATTATGGGACTTTCAAAACAAGATAGGTACAAAATGAATGTAATCATAAAACATCTTACATGGATATATTTGATGGATCTTAGTTAACTTATTGAATGGCTGCTATGAATCTAGCACAAAAGAAGTTCAAGGTGTTGTTTTGGTCTTAGGTTTTGTTTTTGTTTTTTTGAGGGCAGTATCACTGGCCCTCACGTGTGGGACCGAACCGGGGCCGCTGGCTTCCCAGGCCAGCGCTTAACCACCGCGCCACTCGGCTGGCCCAGTCTTAGGTTTTTCAACTCCTGCCTCCCCCCACCCAACCCCTAACACCACTAAGGAGGAGAGAAAGCTACTTTATTTATCAGCATATAATTCCAGACACATGACACAGTCTAGTGTGATACAGACTCAGTCCCTTGGAGTTCAGTGAAAACTGAGGTCAGCATGCACAGAGACCTGGGAAAAACAAATTGATTTAAGGTACTAAACTGGGAAACACTGTTCCATTTCCTTCTCAATGGAGTCTGCAGTGGTGCTGGAAAACCATCTGGAGAAATGCAGCCCCAGGAGTAAGAGCATGCTGTAATGTATTTGATTAAAAAGAGGAAGGAAAAAACCATGGTGTGTGTTATCCTCATGCTAGGACTAGGGAGCAGGCAGTCTGCAAGTTGTGGTCCATGGAGATTTCGCCTGGATTACTTTAAAAGCACTTTTGCAGAGCTAGGCAAATGAAAGTCATGTGTTTACTCATCAAGGAGACCTTCTTTGGGGAATATTTTATTTGCAGTTCTGTAAAGAGGCAAAACTTCCACATTTTTAATCTTCCATGCAAGAACTTCTAAGCTCTGGAAGAGCAGTGACTGGAAGAATGAATTTGGATGCCTCAGAAATCCTGATAAAGTTTGGGAACTTCTCCAGGCTCTTTGAACTTTTGGTGTGCCATATTGGATTCTGTGTCTGTGGGAGCAAGTTGATTGGCAGAGTGTACATGTCTCAAGCTATTTCAGTGCTTTTATCAAGGCCTTAGTCAGGCCCAGAGAAGCAAAGGTAACATTGAGACACCCAGTCTTGAGTGTGGGATTTCTGAATATCCCCAAATTTGCTCAGGCTTCAGTGGAAGTTTGAGAGACATGCAGGGGTCATTTATTTCATCTGGAGGAAATCTTCTACCAAAACCAAAATCGCTGTGAGATATTCAGGTGGTCAGATTCCAAGCCTCTCAGTCAAGTGACATCAGCCTAGAGCAAAGGGTTTTGTCATAACGTCACAAGACTAGTGGAATGAGACCTTCCACTTCATTGTTTGGAACTTTAGAAGGTTGAAACTCCAACTCAAGAAGACAGCACTGCTTTATGCCTTTGGTTTGGACTATGGGAAGCTGGGTTCAGCCAGAGATAGTCAACTTCAGCTCTTTGTGATTTTCTGTACAAGCATGGTGACCAGTCATGAGTTTCAGGGCACTTGGGCACAAAATGTTTTTAAATGTTCAGGGCACTTCAGGGCACAACATATTTTTAAATATGCCAAGTCTAGAAAATTATGGAAAAATCTTTTATTTCCTTGTCACACTTAATTTTGAATTTTGTGCCATTGGACACAAATGGAGCTGCTTTGGAGGTGATATTATTCAGGAGAGAAACATGTACATTAGTTATCTATTGCAACTTAACACATTACCCCAGAATTTAGCAGATTGAAACAACCAATAGATATTATCTCACAGTTTTTCTAGATCAGAAATCAAGAGTGGTTGAGTAAGGTGGTTGTGGCTCAGGGTGTCTCATGAGAGTGCAGTCAAGATGGGGTTGCAGTTATCTGAAGGCCCAAGTGGGGCTAGAGATCTCCTTGCTAGATGGCTCCATTGCATGTCTGTTGTGGGAGGTCTTCGTTCCTTGCCACATGGGCCTTTCCATGGGGCTGCTTGAGTGTCCTCATGACATGGCAGCTGGCTTCCCCCAGAATGAACCGAGAGGGAGAGCAAGCAGGAAGCCACAATGCCTTGACCTAATTTTGAAAGTTATGGACCTTCCTTCCACCATATTCTCTTCATTAGAAGTAAGGCACTATGTACAACCTGCTTTTAAGGGAGATGAATGTTAGTGTCCACCTTTTGATGGACGGAGTATCAAAAAATTTGTGGACATATTTTAAAACCAACACATCATGAGCCTCAGAAGTCATTGACATGGATGTGAATCTCAAGTCTGCCATTTATTAACTGTGTTCCTGGGGGCGAGTTGATGAATCTCTGAGCTTCAGTTTACTCATCTGAAGTAATATTCAAAATGCCTACTATACAGTGTTATTTATAGGATTAGAAATTATGCTTATAAAATATTTAAATAGTCCCTATCCGTAAGTTGGTGCCAAATAAAAAGTGAATATGGTATTGGTAACGACTCATGGCGATGATGACGAGTGATCTTGGGCAAGTGACACAATCTCTCTGAGCCTTATTTGACTTATAACACCTACCTCATGAGACTATTGTCAAGATTAAATACTATGACTTTTGAGAAAGCGGTTCCTGGAACAAAGTATATTCGTTTTCCTAGTCTTCTGGAGAAACACCAATGAGATGATAGTTTAGTTGTTCTTGTTGCTAAAAAAAAAAAAAAAATTATATTTAAAATGGAAACATTAGTTATCCCTAATGTCATACACACTAAAATTATTAGGGCACACCCACTGAGAAAAATTGTGGACTTGCACTTTAAAATCTACTCATCTGGACAAAAGAGTTCATTTCTCCTTCATTAGAGGGATAATTTCTTGCATGATTCATGACACTGATTGGTTGTTCTGTGTCAGCCAATCTTTTCAGGGTGTTTATGAGATGACATTTATCATGCCCTCTTACAAAGAATGGTACAGAGCTTACAAAGAACACACACACACGTGCGTGCTAACGCACACACACACACACACACACACACACAGACACACCAATCTGTCATTTAGTGTTATTTAGTACATTGTTATCATCTGAAAATAATTATCCCATAGATGGTGATGCAATTGGATATGAAAATGGATGGAAAATGTCAGAGTGAGACATTTGGTGGCAGATGGCTTTTTTACTGTTTCAAGTCAGGGGGACTTTGGTACGGCAATAAAGCCAAAGAGTTACCTGCTATGTAGTATGGTGCAGCCACCCAATGGAGCAATCATGTCTCAGACCTCAAGCTCAGAACACTACGAGGGTGGCCCAATCAGCACTCATTTAAAAAAGAAAAAAAAAAAAAACTAGGTCCCTTGCCTCCCAAGAACATTTAATTGAACTGGATTTGAGCAGTTCCTGGCGAGGTTACTCCAGCAAAGCCCTGTTTACATGTAATATCAAGGTTCCCAGAATTTAAGGTAACTTGGCAAAGCCACCGTTAATTTGAGGAGCAAGGGGAAGCGCTGTTTTAACAGTGATACAAATGTGGGAAGAACAAAGAACAAAGACCATATCTTCCTGCCCTGTGAAGACACTACTTCCCTCCTTTCCACCTCTTCTTAGTCAAAGGCCGGGTGTGTGGGGAAGGTTCCAGTTTTCCCTGGAATGAACTGACAAAACTTTCCCCTCCAGGCTTGAAACATGTTCTCCTCTGAGCTGCTCAGCACGTTGTCAAACCAGTCTTTACTTGAAAGACATATGGCATCAAAATAAAAGATGTCATATAAGTTGCCCCCCCACATCCCGCCCCACTTTCTGAAAGATTTTTGAAAGATGTTACATCCTGCATCTGGGGCCTGCAGAGTGAAGGCGGAGGAGAGCTGGCGGTCGTACAGGGGAAGCTGCCAGGGGGCCAGAGACCCCATCTGGGGAAGGTCCTTAGCTGGTTTCTGTAGAGCAAATGAAGGAGAAAAACGATTGACAAGGGGTGGGGTGGGGGGCCTGGGGTGGGGTGGGGAAGACAAAGCAAGCTACGGGAAATGTCGGTTTTATGGAGCTTGCAAACCTGAACTCAAATATTAAAAATGCTTTCATCAGTCTCCTTAATCCAGAGAAATTCTTTTTGGCTTAGATGGGAGGAAAAATCAGTCCCTTAAGGGGAAAGCAAGAGGAGAAGGAGGTAATAAGGATGTGAGTCAGACGCAGGGAATTGCTGGCAAATTCATTCGTTTTAGGGGGCGGAGGAGGACTGTTTGCAGCTGATGATGTTGCAGACCACTGATAATGCCAGCTTGCTTTTTATTGATTTCTCCCTTCAGTTATGAAAAAGGGCTGGCTCCATTTAGTGGGGGAAGGTGAGAAAAAAAGAACCATTTCTTTCTTGTTCACTTCTTCTCTGGGGACTAAACAGCACTTGGGCTCCAAAGCTGTGTTTTTCTTTGGGTTTTGACTTTTAATAGGGGTTGCAGAAAGTGGTTATAGACATTTGAGGGGAAATAAACCTTGTGGTTTATTAACAGGGCTGGTTTTAATCAGCAGTGATTTGACTAGGGTAACATTAGAGCTACAACACTGATAACTGATACTTTGATTTTCTATGCTTTTAACCCCAAACTGAAGGCTTGTGGATTCACTGACAGAAATGCATTTGTTTCCCTGGTCAGGCTGTGGGGAGTGAGTGTTTTTGGGAGGTCAGCATCAGAGGAGGACAGGAGAGGCCGGGGGCTGGGACAGCTGCCACAGGGAGTCTTCTCAGCTGGGATTCCAGATGTTAAGAAGCAAGCCTTGGAGAGGAGGGCTCCTTAGTGAGGCCAGTGAAGTGAGAAAAAGGGCTATAAGGCAGATTCTAGCTCCTTTCTGGCGGCTCCAGTCAGGACTCTGATGGTCAAGTATTTATGAGCATCTCTTTTTGCAGGCATGAGGTGATATCTCTGGTGATGACACCTTACATTTTACAGATGTTTCAAGTAGTGTTGTTTCTTCCCTCTATTAGGAAAGTTAAAAACTAGGCCCCTTCCCAAGCAGCAGGCTGATCTCCTGTCCCACCCAGGACAAAATCTGGATCTCTCCCACCCAGTCCTTTAGTGAACATGACCTCCACGGAAATCACTGCCAATATCCCAACAAAACATTCTCTGCAAGAGCAAGGCACTTTGCTTTTTAGAGTTTTTTTTTTTTTTTAAAGGAAAACCAGGCTTAGTGTTTACCTTTCTCTAACTGGCTGCTTAAAGGAGATGATGCACAGAGCTCCTGGAAAGACCTGGGAGTGAGGGCAGTGAGTGAATGGACTCATCCCCAGTCAGTCCTCATGACATTTCGATAATGCTCTGTGTTTCTGTTTTACTTGTATACAAGCTATTCTTCCCAGCATGGAGAGTGTTTTGGGTATTGAGGTTTTTTTTAAAACATTATTATTGTTTTTATTGTTCTCATGCTAGAGAGGTACTGGCCAACCCCCAGTCTCTCCCTTGGTGTTCCGGGTAAAAGGGGGCACATGACCAGGAGATGGCTGCCCCAGGTGACGGTGGAACCAGGCACACGGCCAGGGAAGAACTTGAGGGAGGGCCTTGCTCAATGTCAGACTGAGCTCAGCTCCACCCACCCAGCACCCCTTGTTTACTCTTGCCCTTCCCTTTGATCACATTGCTCTCATGTCCTCTTCCATGGGCATCTCCTGGGGAGGCTGCCCAGTTCACAGCACCAACTCCTTCTTGGCACCTGTCCTTGACTCCCAGGGATGGATCTGTGGAAACCATGTCTTACCACCCTTGGTCAAGAAGTGGATGCCCAGCTCTGAAGCAATAGATTTTCTCTGTCTCTGGAATATGAAATCATCATGGGGAAGAACAGAGACTAGGATTAGTTAGAGCTGAGTCTCATTAATGACAGTGTTCTAGAGCAGCAGTCTGCAGGCATTTTTTTTCATTATGCACAGGTTAAAAAATCAGTCATGGTTCCCAATATATTTACATTTATGTATTTATAGATCATATGCATGTACTACTATTATTATTATCTCAAAGCATATGATATACTTGTTTTTTTTTTAATAGAAAGCAAATATGGCCCTAGTTGCAACAAGCACACCTAGTGCCCAGATCTTTGTTTCTAATCCCATTCTCCAACAGCAAGAAACAGGACTCCTTAGATAAATTGTTGATTCTAGGACTGGGGAAGTAAATATATTATACATTTAGCCTGGAGAGCCTGGTAGTGCTGGAAAGTAAGGATGCGCTCAAACAAAACAACACATAATAGGGGTATGTCAAAGGAACCCATGAGCCACCTGACAGAGCCCTGTGGTGTGGGGCTGTCCTGTGCATTGTAGGGTATTCAGCAGTGTCCCTGGCTTCTATCTGCTAGATGCCTGTAGCATCCTTCCAGTGGTGACAATCAAAAATATCTCCAAATGTTGCCCAATTCCCTCTTGGTGGGTTAAATTGCCCCAAGTTGAGAACTATTTGGTTTAAAGAAACACTTGATTGAGTGGGAGGGCCGGTGTCAAATAAAAAGTTTAAGAACACTCTCATGAATCAAAAGTGGCCACCCTAATTTTACCAACTACATGTAAGTGTATGTGTGTTTGTTTATTGATTTATCATTGTTAATTGAATGAGAGGAAATGACTAGCTGATTATTTATGATTAAGATGTACTGAGCTGGTGCCAAGTATGAGATGACAGTGTCATAAAAGTGAGGAAGAACAAACAACAGAAGAACCCAGAGAAAACAAGGAGCAGAGGAACGCTAAGCATCTGAGGATCAGAGTGGGTGACGATAGCTCCATGTGCTGGTTGGAGGAGCTCCTTTATTGCCTCCTATTAAACTCAGTTAAACAGATAATTATTGAGCATTTGCTCTGAAGCAGGCTTGTGCTGTATGCTGGATCTCTATGTAGCCCTTCCTCACATGCCACTTGCTTCTCCCAAACTCATTCCTTCCCTTAATGTTCTCTTGATGTTGACAAGAAGACTGGGACACCCTTCTTGGCTCCACAGTGGGCCTGACTCTTCAGAGACAGACCACATGCTCAGGCCTTTCCCTGGCAATAAAAATGTCTAAGATTCCTTATCTCTGCTCTCTGTTATATGTAAGTGTGTATATACACACACACAAACACATACACATTATTACTATGCAATATATGTATATTATTATATACATATAATAATATAAACATAATAGAGTTAGCTAATACCTTCATCACCTCACATAATTACTGTTTCTTTTTTGTGGTGAGAACACTTAAGAACTCACTTAGCAATTTTCAAGTATTATTAACTATGCAGTATTATTAACTATAATCAGCTAGTGGTGCATTAGATCCACAGAATTTATTTATCATATAACTGAAATTTTGTACCCTGGACTGAAATCTCCTCATTTCCCCAGTCCACACCACCACCCCCCAATCCCTTGTAACTACCATTCTACTCTCTGTTTCTGTGAGTTTGGCTTTTTTTAGATTCCACATATAAGTGAGATTAAACAGTATTTGTCTTTCTCTGTCTGACTTATTTCCCTTAACATAATGCCGTCAAGATTTATCCATGTCGTTGCAAATGGCAGGTTTTTTACTTTCTCCTGGCTGAATAATATTCCATTGTGTGTGTGTGTATCACCTCTTCTTTATCCATCATCTATTGATGGACACTTAGGTTGTTTCCATGTCTTGGCTATTGTGAATAATGCTGCAATGAACATGGGAGTGCAGATATGCTTGGGAATCCCAATTTCATTTCCTTTGGATGTATACCCTGCATGGGTTTTATATGTCCTGCTAAATCTTACCCTTCTTTAAATATCCCCAATCAAATGTCTTTTTTTTTCTGTGAATCATTCTGATTTCCCCAGTCAGAAGTTGTTTCTTTTTTTTTTTGCAAATTCCCACACAGTGCCCTGACAAAGGTACAAATAACCTACATATCTCTTCTCTAATAGACTGCACACTACATTGTCATTAAAATATTGTTGTTATTTATTATCATTATTATTTTAATCTTTGTATTCTTTGCTAAACCAGTACTCAAAAATTTGTTACTTAAATGAAAAGCTATTTTAACTAAGATATAAATTACCTTTAATAAATTAAAGAGTTGCTCCCTGATCCTATTGGCATATTTTCATTTCAATAGGAACTTTCTGGAGAAACACAATACTAATCTTAAAGTGGGCATTTAAGGTTTGAAACTAGGGTAGTCACATTAATTAGGGGCAAGCTTCATTTCTGACTTCAAATCCCAGCCTGTGAGTGGAGGCCTAATCTACTTATGCCTGAGACTTCCTTTGACCTTAATTCTTTTTGTTTGTTTGTTTGGTTGGTTTTTTTTTTTTTTTTGAGGGCAGTGTCACTGGCTCTCATATGTGGGACCCAAACCGGGCCACTGGCTTCCCAAGCCAGCGCTTAACCACCGCGCCACTTGGCTGGCCCGAGACCTTAATTCTTTTTTTTTTTTTAAAGATTTTATTGGGGAATTAGGGGAGGGGAAGATCATTGGGGAATCGGGGAAGGGGAACAAACAAACAAGTTGTCCTTTTGTTCTTCAGTTGCGAAGGATGTTGCTTCACTGGCCCATGTTGGTATCCTCATTGCACTCTTCCCGGATGAGGCAGACTGGTCACCGGCCTCTGGATGGTAGCTCACTGCGGCTATTGGCAGCTCACACTGGCTGCCAGCCACTCATGCTGGCTGCTAGCCACTCACTGTAGCCTATGGCAGCCCACTGCAGCAGGGGCTGCAGCCTACACCGTCGCTGGGGCTCACACAGCCCAGCTCCAGGTGGATCTGTTGTTAGCTGTAGAGGGCAGTGTCACTGGCCCTCATATGTGGGATCCGAACAGGGGTTGCTGGCATCTCTTAACCAGCTCTTAACCAATGCACCACTGGGCCGGCCCCCGAGACCTTAATTCTTAATACATGGAGATCAAGGTTGAGGAATTACATTCTTATGGAAAATACTACCTTTAGACATTGTTTGTGTTAGCATTTTCTATTTAACAAACCATCCCCAGACTAAGTGATTTAAGATGACAATGAAATATTTTTCAAGATACTGGCTGGTGAGGCAGTTCCTCTGTTGGTTTCTCCTGGGGTCACTCATGTAGCTACATTCATTTGGAGGTCAGCTGGGTCAGTGAATCTAAGATGGCCTCACTCATATGATAAGCATTTGGTACTGGCTCTTGGCCTGGGTACCCGCATTCTCCTCCACATGGCCTCTCATCCTCCAGGAAGATAGGCCAGCTTCCTTACATGGCAGCCTCCACATAGCATTCCACATGGCAAAAGCAGAAGCTACAAGCCCTCTTTAGGTGAAGGCTCCAGAATTCATGTCAATTCTGCAACATTCTGTTGGTCAAAGCAAATCTCAAGCCCAGCCCAGGATGAAAAAACGGACATAGACTCTAACTCTTGATGCGAGAGTCTGTGGTCCTGTGAAATCTACCACAGGTAGCTGTTGGCATCTCCATGATTTTGACTCCAATAACAGATTACCACCCAGGACTTTGCGGAAGTCCTCTTTTTATTTTGCTCTCAAAAGGACAGAGGAAGGCGTATCAATGCTATCACAAACTTGAAGACTTTTCTTTGCCCAGAGAGAGCAGAATTTGATGTCTCATTTGTGGAAGAACCCTTCTTTGGCTGACCACCAGGCATTTCAGGATCCTGGATACTGTCCACATTGCCAAACCATTTTTTGCAGGTGGTTGTAACTTCCTAAAGATTGAATCTCTAAGCCTGAGAATATGAAGTAACTGGAAGAGTATGATCATAACACTATCTTTCTAAAATGCTGAACTTGACTGAGAGGAATTCAGAAGCAGAAGAGAGAAGATTCTATCATTCATAGAAAGTTGAACAGTTCTTCCCAAATATAGTCTTTTCCCTGTCCCCAGCAGTTTGTAAATGAGTGAGTTGCAGTGAATTCCCTGATCCTATCCCTCCACTCGAACATGCAAACATGTGGAAGCATTTCCTCTAATATCACTTTGCACAGTCAGGGAAGGGGAAATGTGTGTTGAATTTGCCCAGTACCTCTTTCAGTGTGCACAGCCATGCTCAGAGGGAAGAATTAGCATTACATAACTGAGGAAATGGTTTCTTAGAGGTTAAGAAATTGTTTTATGTCTCACAGTTAGTAAGAATTGGAACCAAAAGTTATGCTTAGTTCCAGGTCTATATGAAGCTAGACTCAACCACCACTGCCCTATCTCCCAGGAGGAGGTATACAAAAGACTTGCCAGATAGATCATGCTTTGGATGAAGGAGTACAAGAAACCAAGGACTTACAAGAAAATGATTCCAGAGAGTTAAGTGTTGGAGGGACTTTATGAGATGTCCTAGAAGTACAATGCTATTCCGTTCCTATCTTTAGAAGAAAGATCCAACAAAAAAAAGATTATTGAAGTAAATAGGATGGAGAGAGAGATGAAGGGGTGGCTGAAGACTGAAGATGTGTGCTCTGGCCTCCAACACGGTCTCTGTGACCAAGAGGCGTTTCCCATTAGCCAAGGGGAAGTTCAAAGAACTTCCTGGTGTGTTGTTCAGGCCAGCCTGGGCTTTCTGGCCAAGCATGTGATATGACTAGGACCAGGGTAGTTTAGGGTGATTCTGGAAAAAGCTACTGTTTAATTTCACTCAGTTCAGTTTGGTATTATGTAGAGAAATCATTTATCTTCTTACATAAGACCCTGTGCTTTACAAGGGTCATCTTATTGTTATCCTATACTGCATATACATAAGTGTTTGAGGACAATCTGTTGCAGTATTAATTTTTGCCTTGTTTTCACATATAATTGTATGCCTTTTTCACTTTGGGCAAGTCAAAGACTCATGCCTGCCCCCCGCCCCCGCCCCATAGCTCAGGAGGGAGCAGGCTTTCAGAGGGAATGTCTAGTGACTCTGTGGAGACTGATATCCAATATTGAGGCATTAAAAGGGGAAGGGAAGGGAGAGTCTCCCATTGGCCCAGCCTGGTGCTAAGCTCCACACCTTAAGGAGTGTTGTATTTTTTTACTTATCCCACGCATGCTTGTGACTGACTCATGGTGAAGGAGGGGCCCGCTCAAAGGCAGGCTTAGAAGCAGAAGAGGTGAAAGGGCCCACGCTATCATATACTAAGGGCCAAGATAACCAAGGAGTCCTCCCTAATGTGATGGAGAGAAGGGAGCTCACAAATACTAGCATCCAATGTCCTTCTAGTCACATAGGTAGGAACCTGGAGCCAGATTTGTCTGCTCTGGAAGAATAAGAAAGGGACACATCTCTTACACTCAAGAGTTGTGGGGCCAATTCATTCAATACTAAATATATGTACATACAGTCTTTTACGGCGTCTTCTAATTATTTTGTGTCCTTTAGTCTTCCTTGTCCTGTTAAAATCTTGGGGAGACCAGAATCATTTCTTACACATGCATGTTCCTTGGTTCTAGGGTCATAATAGTTGCCTTAGTGGACATGTGTTGGTTTTGATGCTTGCGGCATATTGAAAGTTTATTGAAGATTATTAAAAGATTCTTAAATTTTTCAACTATTTTAACAAAAGGAACAAACCTTGCTAATCCCAGCAGCTGGCATAAGGGTCTCAACATTGCCCTGACTTGCGCCCATTCTAGAGAGAAGATCGCTGACTCATCCCGAAGACACCTGGACACCCTGCCTCTGTGACATTCATGGTCACTTGGAGAGCTTTTGTCCAGTGTTTGCCTTTGGAAAAATATGCTACCCCTTTAATAATACAAGTATCATCCTCACTCTTTCATTTTAGTTACATCTGATAGCCCCTGTTCTCTAGCAACCAGCACCAATTGCCTGGTGGCTTAGGATTTTGAGTAGAATTTACTTTTCAATGTAAGGGTAATTACGTGCTATATTAGAGTTAGACTGACATGTCTGTTTCAGCAGGGCAGGCTGAGCCCTGCTGCTGATTTCATTAATACTGTAAAGGGGTGATGGGTGCTTGGATGGTGTGGGTGGATCAGGGCTCCTCTAGCTCTCTGAGGCCACGTTTTCCTGGTGGGTGTTGAGAAATCATAGCTGTCAAATTGAGCCACTAGGGTAGTACTCAAATTCTCCACATTCTTCTCTCTCTCTCTCTCTCTCTCTCTCTCTCTCTCTCTCTCTCTCTGTAGGGAGCTCAGAGTACATTTCTCCACATACTCTGAACATACTTGATAAGTGGAGATACAGAATGTTAAGGAGAAAGAGGTTTTTAACAAGTTCACATAGGCTGAATGTCTCTTTAGCATAGTTGAAAATATCAGATTTGGAAAATGAGCTTTTCCATTTGGGAAATGAAGAAGTAGGGTGAATTACTTAATATAGGCTATGTATGCCCTGTTTTAAAAAAGTTATTCTGTTTTCTAAGCATATGAGAAATATTTTTACTGTAGGAAATTTGGAAGAACCAAAAACCACAAAAACAAAATTAAAATTACCTATAATTCCACTATTAATATTCATGTGTAAGATTAAAATAAATAGGGCATATATATTGTAAGGATAGTATATGCTATAATGTGATATGTAACATATTAAAAATATTACATTGCATTATTGTACTGTTTTTCTGATAAAATTGAAAAAAATACAGATATTACAACTTAAATAGTATGTATTTTCAGATTCTCTTAAAGGTGAATAATATAAGTGAGTATTTGATGGAAGGATAAATGAATGAACTCATATAGTAATGAAGAAATGCATGAGCAGGTTCATTTTCCACTTGGAGGGGAGGAGTTAACATTCTGAAATTGTTAAACTAGAGGGAATCTGAGAGATTTAGACTAACCGCCTCATAATGGAGTAATATTTACTTCATCCCCAGGACACACCCACATATACACGCATCGTTTAAATACTAGCTCCACTTTATCTTACAGCTAGAACAGGAAATCTGCTTCTGTAGACTTGACTATCAACAATGCAAACAATGAACCTCCCTGTCTCTCAGTCTCTCTGTTTCTCTCCCTCTCTCTCTCTTACAAACACATACCACCACCACCATCACCATCACCTTTCCCCAAGTGTAAATAAATCACTCATGTGAGAAGCCCTTATGTAATTCCAGAGATTTCCTCATTGCTTATGTTGGGCTGAATATTAGGTGTTATCTTTCTTTCTTTTTCTTTTCTTTTTTCTTTTTGGCATCATAATCTTTCTCTTCAGAGATAAACTATGATTTAACAAATAAAGCTTCAAATGAAACCTGCCTAGTTCTTTTGAAGTCAACTGCATGAGACTCAAGCAAATATCAAATTGAGACTTCAGTTGTACTCTCTGCCTTTCAGACAGTGAGGAAAGATGAAAAATGGGAAAACAAACAAGTCAAAAAAATATGGGATAAGAGTAATCAGATCTCATTTCCCTCTCCTCCAATTTTGGTTAGATCTTAAGAATAGGATTCTGGTATTAGAGACACCTGACCTAAATAAATCCTGACTTTGCTACACTTAATCCTGTGACCTTGAACATTTACCTCAACCTCTTAAAGTGCCAATTTCCTCATTAATAAAGTGGAGATAATAGTAATCCTATTTTATAATATCATTGTTAAGATTTAACAAGATAGTAGGTGTGTAGTACTTGGAACAGAGACTTTTAAATCTAAGCAATTATAATTTTATTATCATTATTGGTCTTTTCTTAATTCAATATTGTAGGGCTATCATTAATGTGAAACTGAAGAATTGTAGAATGAGCCACAGAATTCACTATAAGTTTCCTCCTCAAATACAGATTTAATATTTTCTTGGATCTTTAATATGATTACCATCATGGATATCATCTATGAGAGGCTGGTAGGAAGCATTCAGGCAATTTTCTGCTTGTTGAAGGAGTCTAATATGGTAAAAATGAATGAATACCCAATCAGACCTTCCTAGGGTTTCTAACTATAGCATGTTATGATCCATATGCTATTTTGTCTCTTGGTTTCAGCACAATATCCAGATTATAAATTAATGGCTTTGATTGGTGAATTACACCAAGCAGTCAATATTGCTTCATGAGAGTGGTTATAAGAGAAGCCTAATTCTGTTAAAAATTTAGTTACAAAGGAGAATGTCGAAGTCAATGAGGTATGATGTTGTCATGGGATTGGGGTTTAGCACCATGAAACTGATCATCCATGAGTCATTTTTTGGCTCAAACATGAGGAGCCTCCAGGGAGCACTAACAGGATTCGCAAGTGTTCTGGCGGCCATCTCAGTGCTGCGTGTTCTGCCCAAAGTGCACAAACCATGAGATGAGGGCAAGAGAGCCCAAGAGGGATTGTATTTCATGGCCTAATTCTTTATGGTATGTTCAGAGCATCAGAGTTTGGGAGAACACTATGTTGATCAGTGTTTGATGTTGAATGAGATGGGGTGAGAAGACAGGAAGACACATGGTGGTTTCTCCCTTCTGGCGCCTACAAAGATGTGGCATGGACGCTGTCAGTTCATGACAGAGGCGCAGGATTGGGATTGGGGGGAAATAGGAATCCTTCCAGGTTTCCTAAGAGTTAACAGGAGATATGAAATAAACAAGAAAGTCAAGGAAGAGATGAGAGCCAGACCCTGAAGGGTGCCCATCACCAGCACACATTCCATGGCTCCTCCTTGGAAGTCTGTAACATCTTTCTGAGCCATCTGCCACAGATGACACTACAGAGTTTCCTACAGACTGAGCTGAAATTGAATTGAATGTGACAGCACATATTCTTCGCTCATGTTTCTCCGTTATATATGCATTCATTGTCCCCAGGCCATCTTTGTCTGCCAAAAATGGCATTCTTTATCACAGGGACTCTCACTGTACCTTTGTCAGTGTGATTATTCCCATAGCAGGCATGGCAGAATCCTGGGTCCTATTCCTTTTGTAATATTTTCATGTTAAGCATGCATGGGCTGAGTTCATTGCTTGAACTGGAGGACCGTTTCTTCATGGGCATGTATTTACCTATTATTGCTCTTGCAGCCATGTTTATTGTCAACCAGAAAACATCAACTGGCTTATGCGTTAGAGGGATAGCCAACCAATAAGATAGATATCCTGAGTCTGGCAAGAGAGCCACAGATTTCCACCTTGGCTTTCTAATGTGCCTTTGCGGGTAGACCACTTCACTTCTCTAGATTACAGTTTCTGGAGGTAGTTGAGCTTTGTCTCAATTGTACCTTTAAGCTCAAATTTTCATTGCTGATTGATATATGTATATATCACATATATCAAATATATATAGATGAAGAAGTGTGTGTGTGTGTGTGTGTGTGTGTGTGTGTGTTGTTTTGATTGTCTTGAAGATTCAAGAGATATGGACGTAAGGTCCTCCAAGTACAATGCCTGGTACATAAGAATGAATCAATATATGATGAATGAGTTACTATTTCTATGCACATAGGCATGCATATACTTAAGCCACCCCTATATTATAAACCCTCAGTTGAGTTCAGTCCTTACACATGAAGGGTTCCAGCACTTTCCCTTGAGCATGCATGATTGTTGCCTGCAGTGCTGGACATCTTGCAGCCCTCCCATCTGTTTCCATGGAAATGCTGCAACCACAGGAGTGAAGTATATGGGGGCAATTCATCCCTATGTACTCAACACAGGAGGGTGAGAGGCCCTCTTCCAGCTGGAGCAATATTGGGAGTTGACAATTTTCTGGCAATCTGATTTGCTCCTTGGAATGAATTTTTCCATGGGACAATGAGTTCCTTGGTTTCTTGGAGTAGTCTACAAAAGAATCTTGTATGAGTCATGGAGAAAACACATAACACTCAAATTGGGTAATTTAGAAGAGTTTCATAAGGGGATTGTTTACAGAGATGTCAGCAGAATGTAGAGAAATTATAAGGGATACTGCAGTAGCCTGGAGAATGGCAATGGGCCACCCTATGTGCCACTTCTAGGCCTGAGGAGGCAATGAGAGGAATAGTTATCAAAGCTTGGAAACCGAGAGCTTTGTGGGGAGGGCCACCACCCATACCCCCTCAGTAGAGAAATACTGCCAACTTGTGCTAATTGGGCAGGGAGCCAGGGGAGTCAACATCCCCACCTCAAACTCCCTCTGTCCATTGAGCAAACCCAACCAGAAGTCAAAGAACAAGAGGGTCAGTCAGTGCAGACCATTCAGATTAGCCTTTTGGGGCAGAGAAGGGTGGAAGAGAGCAGAGTGGAGATCCCCATTCATAACATGGTTTCCTAAAGCTCTCTTGAACCCAGCCACCATTGTTTCTCATGGAAAATACATTCCAAGTTCCAAAGAACATACTTGCTTAATTTTTAGAATACCACCTATTTGCAATGTGTAGAGTGTCTGTCTCACATACATACGTGTTTTGTGTCTACGTATACAGAAATAGCTAAAAGTGCTGACATATAGATTAATATAATTAGGATAACCATTTAATTTTGAGAGTGAAGGGGGCGGTTGTTACTAACAATTACACTAGTGAATAGGTAAACTGGCACTATTCTGGGCACACTGGGGCATATGAGATGCAAATAAAATGCAATGAGATGGACTCAGTAAGTCCTAAATGAATCTCAATCTTGTTACTTTATAATCACTTGTATATCTGCACACAAGCATTACTCTTAGGTAATTGGTGTACCTGTGAGGTACAATTTGAGAAAACAGCAGTTAGAAGGGGGGAGGTCTCCTATCTCGAATAATCACTACACCTTCCCCATATTGCCCCATGCTTCAGATTTTCTCATTCACACAATTCCTTTATGTTGATGTATTTCCTCTCACATAAATGTAGCTGCCCCTAAGAAATATTAGGCTGCTTCTGCTCTTGACACCTTACTGGCAACAAATTTTCCAAGTTCTGACCATCCTGAAGGTGGCATCCTGTGGAAAGGGAACACATAGAAAGACCCCCTTGCTTAGGGGAGATGGCCAAAAGGTCTCAAGTTGTTGGGTTCGCTAGGAAATGATCTTCTAGTCAGGGTGTCCTGACTCTGAACTACCTCCTGCCCCATCCCACCCCTGACAAAGCCTCAGCCCCACATCTGTCTCCAGCGGATTTGCGATCACAAGCCCTTCTTTTAAAGACAACCAAAGCTGTCCTTTATGGATTGTCTGCTAATTCCCCAAAGTGTGGGCTGCACCCCACTGTGATACTCAAGATATCTTCATGAAGAATTCAGATGTTATTAAATAAAGCTGAATTGCACAATAAAAGAGCTATTCCCTATAGCTGATACTGCTGATTGCCTGATGAAACACAACTTTTTCAGGTAAATGCCAACCAGAGGAGGTGACTCTATGTCCAGCTAACGAGTAAATCTGGATTACTCTAAAAAAAAAAAATCATGATCATTCCAATACTCTTCTATTGGTTTACAGGAGGACCTGAGGCCAGTCCTAGACAATGAGATAAGACCAGGAAGTTTCCTGGGGGCTTCTGAAAAGGGTTCTTAATTTTGTAATCCTGCTTTTTTTTTTTTTGGTCAGGTGGAGATGATAACTTTGGCCTACACAATTTATCTCCTGCTGCAACCTCTGGGAAAACTTACGCAACACCACTGTGCACTTATACATCTACTGATGCTGTACTCTAGGTCCCTTCTTTCCAGATCTCATTCAATTAATTTTTCTTTATCTCTCATCAATCATTGATCTTTCCCTCTTCACAAACTTTTTACACTCATGCTACAAACACAAGCAAGTCTTTGCCATCCTAAGACAAACCTTGACCTGCCCCCTCCAGCTGCTCTGCTTTATCCCGCCCAACGCTGCCTGTCTTCCTGCTGCAGCTGGCTGTCTTCTGTGTGTTTTCTCATTTTTCATGTTTGCTGCTCAACTGTCTGCATTCTGGTATTTGCATCATGCCCCACTGAAACTGCTCCCATAAAATTTGATGAACCACCTATTAATCAACAGCCAATCACTTTTATTCGAACCTCCCATTATTATCCTCCAAGCTACTGTACTCTCTTCTGATTTGCCTATACCTTGCCCACATCTTTGTAAATCATCCCTTTGTTAAACTCTCCTAAATTACCCAATTTAAGTGTGCCACGTGTTTCCTTCCTGACTCATAAAATAGGCTTTTGTGGATTGCTCCCAGAAACTAACATTGACCCATGGGAAAATTCATTCTTACACCTTTCTTTTGAAATTCGTCCTCCTTTCACTTCCAGGTCATCACTCTTTTTTTGGATTTTCTCTTCTGACTCTTCCTTCTGGTCCCTCACTGACTTGGTTTCTTTCACGTGCATCTTGACATTGATATTCCCCAGGTTTTTGCCCTCTGCCACGTCTCTAATGCCTGTTTGGGGGTTCTCATTTACTCTTATGGCTTTAACAATACATTCCATGGCTAGATCTGTCAGCACTCTCTCTTCTCACTTTGCCAGGGGTGTCTAGAGAAACCTCAAATACAAAAGGTCCTCAATTAGACTCATTCTCTGTGCTATTCTCTATCCTCTGTCTCCAGCAATGAACTTCCCCCATTTGAACCCTCTTTACCCCCATTTTCTTTTTTTTAATTTTTAATTTTTAATTATTTTCTTTTTAGAGGGCAGTGTCACTGGCCCTCATATGTGGGACCTGAACCGGAGCCGCTGGTGTCGCAAGCCAGCGCTTAACCACCGCACCACTCGGCCGGACCAAAACCCTCTTTCCGTACTCCCACGCAGGACCCCTTAGTTCCTGCTCCTCCTACTTTAACATGCTCTTGTCATGTTGGTCCTCTCACCATCTCCACTCTCACACCGTCAGATGGAGCCGCCTTCATATTTCACACAAATTACCTTTGTAGACTCCTGAGTGGCCTGTATTCTTGTCCATCTTCCAAGTGGCCACTGCTGTTACCGTACAAGTAAATCGGGTTGTGTCTCCTGTTATAAAACTTTAAATGCCTTCCTTTTGCTGGCAGAAAAGGCTCAGCTCTTTAGCCTGGCACCTAAGACTCTTCACAATTTGATCTGGGCTACTTTTTAGGCTTGTTTTTCACCCTTCCCCTTTACTTATCAAAAGTGCAAGCCATAAAGAAATTCTAGCTGCCCCATGCACATACACTGTGTATTTTTTCATGTTGGGCACCTTTGAATGTGCTAATCCTGCTTTTGGGAATGTCCTTGCATCTCTTTCTACTTAATTTTCAAGGTCAAACTTAAAATGCTCTGGACTCCATAGGTCATGGGTTAGAATGTAGATATTAGAAGCTGGGATTCGTTAATTAAAATTCTGCTGAAATATAATCTTTGTTTAGGTAATGGCTTTGCTGCCATGTTCTCAATAGCTGCACAATCTTGGCCCAGAGGAAGGGCTCAACAACTCTTAGTTGAATAAATGGCAATATTGTTTTCCTAGAGGCATTGCTGATCTTTCCAGCTGCCTCTGTGTCTGACCCTCCTGCCCTGACATGGAAACCCTCAATAGGCACTGTTCTTCTTTGTGGCTTTTCCCCCTTTAAGCTATGAACACTGGGACCACAGTCATTCATTTCACAAATACGTTAGCCCTACTCTGTGTCAGGTACTGTTCTAAGGGATTGGATTATCACAGAGAACAAAGCTGACCAAGGTCCCTGCCTTTGAGGAGCTTACATTTTATCTTGGGGAGGCTTGCAGAAAACTCATGTCAAGTGAGTAAACTGTAGCAGATAGAAGATGGGTGCTAGTAAAAATGATCAAGTGTAGCAGGAATGGGGGTTTAAAGCTAATGGGCAAGATACATTTCATGAACATGACATTGAGCAAAATTCAAAGGCTGCTGAGGATCAGTAATTAAAATTCTGCTGAAATCTAACCTCATTTGGGTAATGCCAAGGACTTGCCAAGTAGCTATCTGAAGGGAGAGCATTTCCGGTAGAGGGGGCAGTTGGAAAATGGCCTCAGGGCAGAGTATGCCTGGCACAGTCTGAAAACACTGAGGAAGCTGAGTGGCTGGTGTGGACTCAGTGAATAAAGGAGCAGGAGCTAGGAGGGGAGTCAGAGAGGAGACTGGCATCATGTGCCATTGGGCAGGGTCCCATATGTAAAATGCAAGTGACCTCAGGGATGTTGTTTGAGGATTCAAGGAGATGATAATATGAAAAGTGCTTGCACACTGTCCAATGCACTGCTGTCCAATGGCAATGTGCAAGTCACAGATATGATTTTAAAATAGTCTAGTAGTCACATTAACAAAATGTTGAAAAGGGGTAAAATTAATTTTAAGAACATCTTATTTAACTTTGTATAGCCATAATATTGTCATTCTAACATATAATCAATATAAAAGCTTACTAATGAGGAATTGTACATTTTTTAACAGAGTCTTCAGGATCTGGTGTGTGTTTTATATTTATAACACATCTTAATCCAACCAGTCACATTTTCAGTGCTGAATAGCTCTATGTGGCTGGTAGCTACCATATTGGATAGTACAGGTCTAGCATCTTTTAAATGTTTAATAATGTTAAATATAATTATTAAAAACAACAGGAATTGGGAAATATGCTTGGCCCTGGTTTTGAGGGAGGGGAAATGGAAACTTGAGAGGCGTGTATCAAATAAAGGCATGACAATCGTATCTGTTAGTTTTCCTCCCTGTGTGTTGGCAGGCCACACATGGCCATGTCATCTAGGAACCCAGATTTGTCAACTCAAAGTGACTACAGGGAAAGGTCTTTACAGGAAAGATCTGGGGCCAACCTGTGGGTGACTTGAGGGCATAGGAATGTGAGTTCCTGGTCTCCCGGGTCTCATCTGTCACCATTGTCCCAGTTCCTATTTCTTTTACCTCTTACCACACCATGAAGCAATTCATCCAGGTCTCTGCTTTGCCTTGTGTCACACCCAGAATTTCTACCCGACGGGTTTCTCCATGGGAGGTGTTTGGTTTCAAGATCTGAGCCATGTTTTCAAATAACATTTCAGCACTTTTGAGAGTGCCGTCATGGCAAGAGTGATGGTATTAGCTCAAGTGTTGGTACTAGAGGATGGCAGGAGCTCAGATGCCTAGTGAGTTGGCTGCTCAGAGAAGGGTGTTGGGGAAGCCCCCACCTCCCAGCTATGTTTTTCCACTAGAAATTTAATTAAACCACTGCTGTGTCAATATTCTTAGGATGCTGCCAGCCTTTTCCCTTGGATAGAAACATGCCAGCCTCCATGCATGGATTCAGAAGGTAACTGGGGCCCCTGGGAGGGAAACCAGCATTGGGAGATGGCATAGAATTATTCCATGGAGAGGGCTGTGTGGTGCGGAGCTTTTGGTTGCTTCATGGTTTCTGACATTGTGTGTGTGACAGTGTCAGACTCTGGACAAAGCTCCACCTCAGACAAGGAATAAGGGCATTAAGCTCTGCTTCTAAGACCTCTGTCAGAATTACCTCACTTCCTTTTTCTTCCCCACCAGATTCTCTTTTCCTATCCTGAAAGGGTGTCCAGTGGGTCAGCTGGGGTTGCCACCTGGTTCTTTAAAACCACAATTCTTAGCCAGTCTTCTATTCAAGCAGCAGTTTATAACAACTTGAGTTTTACATCTGTCATGTCTTATCCTCTATAGGGCAGCAAGTAAGGTGGTGCCACTATCCTCATTTTAAATGGTTAAGCAAATGGAGTAACTGAGAGGTCAAGTATCTTGTTCAAGGTCACTAAGCCTCAGACCTGGAATTTGATTTGACTATGCTGCTTTTCAAAGTAATAGTAATAACAACAAAAATAATGGTGGCAATATGTAGTAGGTACCCAATGAAAGGAGGCCATTATCATTACACAAATTAGATAAATGTATAATTGGCATGTTGGCACCTCTTTCTCCCTGCTACTGGGCCAGAAATGCTATCATTAGACTTGTTTTGCATTTTAATGGGTAGAAGCAGATTCCCAAGAAGGCAATGTATCCTTCAGGCACTATTAATTCTTGAGTGATGGAGAGCCAAGTGCTGAGGACGGGAGACAAGATAGGAGTTTGAGTTAGCAGAGAAGAGGTAAAAATGAAAGGGTACAGGCTGCCCCTAGTAGGTAGTGTCCAAAGATGGATATCCTCCATTTAACTTTGCATAAAGCCCCTGTGGCAGAGATGGCGACTGTTCATTGAATAGTCCACACACCCCCTCTGCATTTTCCAGTCTCCCTGGAAATTAGATCGGGTCATGTGACACATTCTAGTCAATTGAAGTGGGGATATCGTGTATTTCTCCCTGGCCAAGAGGCCATTTATTTCCTCCATTCCTTCCTTCCCATACATTGGAGACCATGTGTTCCAGAGGACTACAAGGTGGAGAATGGCTACCAAAAAAATAACAACGGACATGCTGAACATGAAATTTTATGTTTTGATCCACAATGTCAAATTGCCTTCTCCAAAAATTACTTGTCATATATTCCCAGAAACAGTGCTGGAAAATTCCCGTTTTCTGCATCCTCCCCACTGTGAGGATTGTTAATCATGTTTTATCTCTGTCATGTTATGTATGAACACCATCAGCATTTCCTGGACTAGCCTGCTGGGTGATGTGAATCTCATCTAGCTGATGAGTCCAAACCAGGACTGCTCAGCTGACTCAGAGAATTGTGAGGAATTATAAATGTTTGATACTTTAATTACTAAGTTTTGGGGTGGCTAGTTACCCAGCAAATACGTACTGATATACTAACTATACATACAACTTCTTTACAAATTGTATGAATAGCAGTAGCCCCCTATTGGTTTCCTGACTATAGCTTCCCAAAGTATATAACCTACAAGACAGAATAACTCAGAACCTAGAAGAACCCACATATAATTCACTGTCCTCTACAATAAACTTCCTATGACATTCATTTCCTGGAAGCTTTCCTAAAGGAATGACACTGAGATAGGTTCTGTCCCATTGAGAAGTGTTTGCTTTAGGTGATTCAAAAGAATCAGATATTCCATCCTGATTCTATTTTAGCAAAAGACAGAATAAAAAATATTCACTTTCATTCACTGGAAAACTAAGGTGTGCTCAGGTCTCTCCAGTTGGACAGGGAATTCCCTGGCTCTCCTGATCTTTCCCAATTATTTCTTCACCCAAAGGCACACTTGAGCTTTCCCTCTAGGTTGACAAATATCCATCATTGGTCCTTTTTATCATTTAATGCTTTTTTTTGCTGAGGTCTGAGGATTCTATTCGCAGGAATATCTGTCCCATCATTTACTTAGCCCAGCATTTTGTCTGGGGGAACAGGGGGAAGGGAAGTGGGTGTCATCCTGACTGCACTCTTTAAAGTCAGTCCTGAGTTCACCCAACATTCCTCTGATTGCAGGGTTGGGAAATTGCCTTTTGGTAAAATTATAAAGTGATAAACATTGGGAGACCTTTGGTCCCATGTAATCCAGTGGACCAGGCTTAGTCTTTGCTCAAGGACACAGACTTCTTAGTAACAGAGCTCAGGCTAAAGCACTTAAAGCTAATTCCCCTACTGTCTACATATCAGCTATTTAATATGGACATGCTGGCAGCTCCTACTGCTCAGTCTTGGCCCCTCTTCTCACTGCGCTCTCACGCCAGATGAACTCATTTATTACCAGACGCATAAATACTGATTTATGCCTATGACTTCCAAATTATCTTTATAAACTCCAGACTCGTTTATCTAACTGCTATTCAGTGTCTCTCCTGGGATATCTTACAGATATATTGAAATTAACGTGTTCAAAACAAAACTTTTAGTCATCCAACTGGTCTACCTCTCTCTATCCCCATGTCACTACCCTGATCCAGACCACTATTATCACTTATGCATACTATCCCAATAGATCCCACAAATTATTCTAACAGTTCCTGAATTATCTTTTTTCTTCTTCTTCTTTACCTCCCCTCCAACCCATTCTCCACACAGCATCCAGAATAATCTAATTGTGTAAACCAGATCATATCATGATTGCTGATTATGACCCCTTCCCATTGCACATGGAGTGAAATTCAAAATCCACACAGAAAGGCCCCATGATCCAGCCCCTGCTCACCTCTAACTGTACTTCATCTCACTCTCACCCTTGGTCTCTCTGATTCAGACACAATGGACTTCTCTTAGTTTCTCAAATGTGCTAAATTTTCCCTGCATCCTGGTCTCTAGCTATACTATTCTTCTGCTGGGGAGCACTCTTCTCCTCCTCCTCTCACTCTAGACCTCAGCGTAAATATAACATCCTCTGATGGGCCTTTTCTGATGATTTCTCTAAGTCAGCCCTTTTATTCTTTTGATAGCAGTTATTGTAATTTATAATTCTTCTATTAATATGTCTTTTTGCTCAAACTCATTTATCGTCACTACTCTGTAAACATGCAAAGAGCAACACCAAATCTGCCTTGCTTACTGTAGTGAGTTTGTTAAATAAAAATCTGAAATCATTGTGCATCTTTACCAGGGGCTTATTATTGGACAGTAGATTCTTGTGCCTTCTCAGCCGGAGTGCTTTTTCTTCTTTGACTAGATCTTTATAGGCAAAATTCTTTTTCTTTTTGCTTAAAATTCTGTTTCCTTTTGATATAAAGACAGGAATCTGAGGGTTTGTTTGGCAGGAGCTATGATGTTGGCTTATTTACCTTACTTTGGAAAACATGCAGATGTTTAGTAAACTGCACATGCCCAAAGAGGCATATCCACATATCTTTTAAAAATCGCCATCCTTTCTTTCTGACCTTCTCCTATGTTCATTGCTTTGGAGAATCCTGATTCAGGAAGATAAGTTAGCATCATTATTGCCAACACTCTGAGCCTCATGGTCTTTAATGAATGATCCCAACACTTTACTTTCATAGACATAATCAATATAAATAGATTAGAATGGAACAGTGCTGCAGGAGAAGGGAGGGTCTGAAGAGCCCATTGTGAAGAGTCCATTTGCTGGTCAGCAGTATGTAACTTAGGTTACATGGTTTGTTTGTAGCACAGAAGGTGATATCATGGTGGCAGAGGGGTTTGCAGAAGAGTCTAGCCCTCTACTGACCAGGTCATTTGCTTGGATAAATTTGACCTGGTGTTGCTCCCTTTATTATGTATAGCGGGGGTACCAAAAAAAAAAAAAAGTATACACATGACTTGTATTCATCTTTTGTTATCAGTATATACTGAATATTAAAATTTAATACAATTTTTTCCTTTCTTAAAAATGTGTGTATATTTTTTTTTGGCACCCTCTGTATACACATATCATATGTATTGGTCCTTCTATAGGTGATGTGAGCCAGAGAGGCCTAAATTCGTGAGTTGTTCAAATGAACATAATTTAAAAAAAACAAAAAACAAATCCCTGAGTTGCTAAAAGCAGGGTCCTCCAGTGCAGGCCTGAATATAGGAGTAAAGCAGAAGCATTCCTTGAGGAATTTCCTCGGTGTGAAAACATTTGTGAAGCTGAAAGGCAGGAAAGAATTGGAGAGCACAGTGTCTATAAAGATGACCGGGTACATAACTGTGAATGAGCTCTTCCAAGGTGGGAGGGCTTGTCCACCCCAAATTCACCATCTAAGACTGTCTTGAACTTTTCAAATTTGTAGGATACACAATGTATCAGTTTCATCTGTGCCAGATAGTAAAGTCCCACAAACCCATGTCTGTGAAGCTGCTCTGTTAAGAAAGTGGACCTACGGTCATGTACCAACAGACACTTTTAAATATGTTTGATTGACACACCTTAAAAAGTAGAAAAACATTTTTTGAAAGTCCAAATAAGTGTTTTCTTAGCTCAGAAAATAGATGACATAACCTGGCCCTGTCTGCTGCCTTGTACAAGAAACTCAAGCCCATTTTCCATGTTTTAATGCAAAAGGTAGTTTCAAACACAAGTTGCCACTGGCAGAAGAAAGCAAGCAGTTGCCCGCACAACGCAGCTTCACCTTAGCCTTTGCTGATGTTGGCCCAAGTTCAGCGTCAACACCGATGCCACACACCTGCGGCCTGGGCTCCTGCACCTCTCTGAGTTCCCAGGCAGCCCTGGGCTGGAAGCACCCAGAACAAACACTGTATTTCCCAGCAAGCCTCCCCACCCTACCCCCAGGCCAGGCCTTCTTTTTCCTCTGCGTGGTCACCCAGCTGGGGACCCCTGGAAGATGGCTCACATCTTCCCACAACAGGGAGCAGTGGACTGGGACCAAAGACTTGGCCCCTGGTTTGCATCTGTCTCCCAGGGGAGGAGGATTTACACAGCCTGGTTTTGAGAGTATCTGAAGCTGGTGATCAGCAAGGTGTCTTTAAGCTGGTGGAGCCAACTGTGCCGTCTTCGCTAGCTAGCCTTGATAAATGCCATTTTGGGTTTCCTTTTGTTCACTTAAGGAAAATACTGTCAGCATGCAGGACGGGCCCCCAGTGGGAGAGCTGCCTCCATGGAGACAATTTATTAGCAGATGCTTGGCTGAACCTCAGCTGTTCTCTCCAGTGACATCGGTGTGACAGGAAGATATTTGTTCAGGTGATGGGCTTGAGTGGGCCTCGCGCCAGACTCCCCTGCCTCCCAGGGAACACCCTTCTAGCACTGAAAGGCAACTGGCTTAATCCTACCCTCTCAACTCAAGAATCTGACCAACTTCTCTCAGTTACACTTTGAGGCTTTGGCAGCTACAGTAACCTCCCTCAGAGATGCCAGTGGCCAGGTACAAGCCATAGCTGGGCTGCATTTGAGGGTCCCCACCATAGGTGGATGTTTTTGCGTTTGTCCACATGGTCGGTCATCCTGCTTGGTGGTTTGCTTATGACCCTGTGTGGGTATCAGATTAGAACAGCTAGAGGGCTAACACCCACATGCATTTTTAACTGATTTTTTTTTTTTTGAGGGCAGTGTCACCGGCCCTCATATGTGGGACCCGAACCGGGGCCGCTGGCTTCCCAAGCCAGCGCTTAACCATCATGCCACTCGGCCGGCCCTCAACTGATTTTTAAAACCTAACTCACAGGATTATTTATCCTTGACAAGGCCTCTCAGGGGTTCAGGGATTTTTGTTGTTTTAAATATCCAATTTTTGAAGTTCTCAGTATTTTTTAAAAAGGGGAAATACCAAATAGGTCTTTTAAAAATCTTATGATATATTTTAAATGTTTAATCTACTTGGTTTATTTTCAGAATTATATGGTATCCCTAGTTAGAAATGACAACCAAGACAAAATTAGAGATGTCTTAAATGTGAAGATTGGGCCACACAATTACTCTACTCTCAGCATCTCCCTGTCAGACTTCACTCAGCCCTTCTGTAGGCTGTGGCTTCTGGCCTAGACTCTATATAGCCCTTTGGTTTCACCAAACTGAGAGGTACCTTGGTAGCCTAGAAGAGATTAAAGAGGCCTCTTAGTTAGAAGTTTGAGCTTTATTGTTAGAAGGTGATGATTTCCCTGGTAAGTTTTAAATCAGTGGTGACTGCCATTTCCTCTTTATTGTGTTTTTGAAACTTATATTTGCTGTGGGAACCAGGATGCCAGTGGCAGCCTCATCTCGGGTATTCTATTACCCATATCCTGCTACCCACGACTTCAGGTTTTCTCAAGACTCCAGGGAAAGAAAAATGTCTTCTTTACGGGGACTACCCCTCATTAGAGCAATGTGTTCACCACTGTATTGGTTCTGACATTTCCTTACAGAGAGTGATTCTAGAAAGGATGATGGTACTCAACACACATTCCATCCACTCTGCTAAATGTTCCAGTCCCCTTGTGGTTAGGCAGGTCATGTGACTAATTCTGACCAATGGTCTGTAGGCAAAAGTGATTTGTGTCATTTCTGTGCTAAATTGTGCTAGAGATGAAACATGACCCTTCTCAGCTGTATCTTCCCTTCCTAGAAGGTCTGGAGATGTGAGCCTGGTGCCTGCACAGTGAAAAAACCCCTCCCTGCCAAATACCTGAACATATAACAAAATGGGAAAAATAACCTTTGCTGCACAAAGCCATTGAGATTTTAGAGCTCATTTGTTACCACTGCATAGCTTAACCTATCCTGACTAACACAACAGGTTTTTTTTTTTCAGTTTATTCTTTTTTATTATTATTATTCTTTTATTGTGAAATAAACATTTTTTTAAAATTAGTTTCAGGTATAAAACACAGTGCAATAGTTATACTTTTTACTCCTCAAAGTGACAACCCCCTCCCCCAATTCACCGCCCCACTCCTCCCCCCATATCATGCATATCTATTACAATTCCTTTGACTCCCTTTCACAGTATACTCTACATCCCATAACTATCTATATATTCAATTACAGTTGGCATACAATATTACACAATATCAGTTTCAGGTATACAGTGCAGTGATCAAGCCTCTACTCCATCCATGAAGTGGTCTCCCTAACAAGACATGTGACCATCTGACACCCCACAAAATATTTACAACATTATTATATTCCCTGAACTGTCTTTCATATCCCTATGGCAATATTGTAGTTACCTATTGATGCTGTCTAATCCCTTCCCCTTCCCCTTCATCCCCACTCTCCTCCCAAATAGCAACCATCAGTTTTTCCTCTATATCTATGAGACTATTTCTATACAACAGGTATTCTAAGTAAATTTTATTTAGCAACTGAATCTTAAAATATTTAAAATACTCATATATGCATATTATTTTATACGTGAAATATATATGATTAAAAAGTTTTGATTCATAAAATTCTTTGTGTGCAACAAACAAAATGAACCACAAATTAGCATTTGTTTTTGTTGCCTTTTTGTTTTTGCATACATTGAGCATATGATGCTAAGATTGGTTATGAGCAGTGGGGTTAGGATTCTGTAAATCAAATTTTCTCTGCATTGAATGAAGCCAGATACAGCCTATGGTCACAAGAAGTTCAGTTGAGTAGGGAAGGCCAGGAATAGGAATCAGGAAATTTAGAGACCATAGGATATTCTGGATCTTTCTTTGCATTGAGGCTTAATTCATCCTTTAGGATCCTTTTTCACTTGTTTAATCCCACATTGGGCTGTCCCCTTCTGTATGGCTGTGGTTATCTCTGCTTCACCTTAGTTATAGTCTATCTCTTGTTGCCCATCCACTCATTCCACAAAGATTTGCTGAGCCGAGGATTGGCTCCTATATTGGATGATGGGAACTCAGAGATCTAAGCCAGCCCTTAAAGACCTTGCAGTTGAGTGAGATGTTCCCTTAAAGTCTACTCAACATTTCATAGTTATTAGATTTGCTCTCTCCTTGTAGGGAAAAATGATGCCTTTCATTCCTCATTGATCTTCCACTTGCACTGGCATCATGCTGGCAGTATAGAGGCTGTTTCATAGAGAGTTCGCATGTAAGTCTGCTGAGCACTCTCGTCAGTAACTGCATCTCTATTTATCTTCATTAAAATCCATTCTCCAAGTAAAATGGTTCTCCTGGTCTTAGTTCAGTTTCATTTACCTGTCCTCCTTTTGGTTTATAGTCTGCTTTTGGTTGCTTTATGTTATGTAATTCTGGCAAAGTTGTCCTCATTTTCCAACCCTGAAACTTATTCAAGGATGGCCAGGTTTAAAAAAATTTTTTTTTTAAAGATTTTATTGGGGATTTGGGGCAGGGGAACAGCATTGCAGAATCGGAGAAGGAGAACAGACAAGTTGCTGTCCATTTGTTCTTCAGTCTAGTTGTGGAGGACATTGCTTCACTGGCCCATGTTGGTATCGTCATTGCGCTCTTCTCGGGTGAGGCAGATTGGTCGCTGGCCTCTGTTCTTCGTCTAGTTGTGGAGGATGTCGCTTCACTGGCTCATGTTGGTATTATCATTGGGCTCTTCTTGGGTGAGGCAGTCACTCACCGGCCATTGGACAGCTGCTCATGGCCGCTCATGAAAGCTCACGCCAGCTGCAGGCCAGCCCCACTGCAGCCCCATTGCAGCCTACGCCGTCACCAGCGACTCACAGCAGCTCAGCTCCAGGTGGAGCTGTTGTTCACCATCTTAGCTGTAGAGGGCACAGCATCACTGGCCCTCATGTGGGATCCAAACTGGGACCCTGCTGCTCAGAGCTGACATCCCAAGTCAACTCTCAACCAACGTGCCACTTGGCCAGCCCAAGGATGGGTAGGTTTTGCATTTGATAGCAAGCAACTGTGTAGACCTGTACATATGACTCAGTAAAGGTTGTGAGGTGGAAAAACATCTAGCAGAAATCATAGGACCTGCTCATGAATATGCTCTGTTAGGGTGTCATTAACATGAAATGCAGCATTTCATGGGAAGACCATCTCAAGCACCCCCCTTTTCTCCATCACTGACATTCAACTTGAAATGTACTCGTTCCATATACAAGTCAAAGCAAGACTTTTCCAAGTGTCAGCATCACAAGCTCAAGCTAGTTCTTGGCAGTGAACTGGATTTCCTTTTGCCCCTGGCAGAGTATTAGTAACCAAAGCAGAACTAGCTGAGCAGAGCCACACCAATGGACTGGGGCCTCCCCAGGTGCGAAGGAACACCTTGGTCCCAGCCTGCCCAATCCTCTAAAGACATCTGCCGTTGGTCCCTAGGGGTTCAGTGTGTACAGTTAAGGGGGACATAGCTGTATGCTTTTATTTTTTAGCTTTTGTAGGGCAGAGACTCAGCTTGTTCTCTCTGCACAGAGAACAGCAGCAGGCAAACAAATAATGTTTGTCAGCAAGCTATATCAACAAGATGCAAAAGAGAGAGGCCTGGCAGAGGAGAGCAGCTCACAAGCTGACCGAGCCAAGCCCTGTCAAATAATCCTTTGCAAACTCAATGGTAATCAATGCCACCCAAGTGCATCAGATGTGCCAATGAAAACCTCTCACACCTTTGGCTGAATGTGGCTTGAGAATAGCATTTGGTGAGAATATCTTGTTTCCATGCACTCCAGACTGCCAAATTCAAAAGTGACTCTTTTGACATTGATAAATAATGTGACACATGATTCCTCCCATAGAAATTGGGCAAATCCTTAATTATGAGGGCACTTTCTCAGGGGCACATTAGAATATTGTGCTAAATTGAGTTATTTTCACCTTTGCCAAGGCTTTTATAAAGCTACACAGTAAGCTGCCTTTAGAAGTTTTTGCTTTTGTTTAAAACTCATCAGTTCAATTTGCACTCAGGTTTCCAGGAATTAAAAGGGAAAAAAGGTTCAGAAAAAATTACATAGCATGAGACTCCTAAAATAAGGGCTTTCCCCACTTTTGGTGAACAGGTCACAAGATTGCAATTCGAAACAATCCCACAATTAATTCTTGAGCTATGCACTCCAATTAGAACAAATGCTTCCTTTCTGGTTTAATTAGAGATGAGTATGTGCCTGTGATCTTATTTGTGTAAAATAAGTGCTCATTGAACAAGGTTTGGATCAGGTTCAGCTTGTTAGAAATGCCATGAAAAGGGAGCTTTCTCTCACTGTCTCTGGCCCCTTTAACCCCTTACATGCCCAGAATAAACTTCTTAGATTGGAATAACAGAAAGAGCATCTTTGCGGAAACCAGGGGAACTTAAAAGAGGGGATGCATTCATTGGAACCATTGGTAAGCAAACCCATCCTTCTCACCTTTGCACACTTAGCCTCTTTCTGTCCTGTGTCCAGGCCACTGTAGGTATGAAATCAAGTCATGCATCTGATGAAGGCCACTCTAGTGCAGAAAGAGCAGGCTTCTGTGTGATGTGTATTCCCTAAGGTCTCACTGCTCAGAGCTTGAGCTGGGGGCAGCAGCAGCGTGCCCTGGGAGCTCATTATAATGCAGGATCTCAGGTCCCCGCCCTGGACTTAGGAAAATCTGCATTTTATCAAGCTCTGTAGGTGATTCATGTGCACATTACAATTGGAGGAACACTGGCCTAAAAGCATCACATGATGGGGTTTTTATCTTTAAAAAACAGGGAGCCTTTGGGAGCCCCCAAGAACTCCACTTCACTTGAAGAGAAGCTGGCCCCTGGCCACCTCTCTGCAGAGGGTGGATTGCCACTTTGACCCCCCAAACTCTGCCAAAGACTCAAATGTGCCCCATCCTGCCTCATCTTCTAGCAAGCTCCCAAGACTAAAAGGATGCAGCTCATCCTGGTATCTGTGCCTGGGGCTACTTACCTGCCCTTTCCGCATGGTACCGAGCCCCTGCTGCATGTCAGAGCCCCTGCTGGCTCTTTGGCTGGAGGAAGAAAGGATTCCTGCCCTCGAGGGCTCCCACTCTGATGGACTGATTGATGCTGGACAAAACGAGGTGAGTGGGAAAAGTCATGGGATCCCAGACCTAAGATGCCACTGTAAGAGATCGATCATGAGATCCAACATTGGAAAGGCCACATGCCTGGGAGGAGGGGCTGTGTCTTTGTGGGAAGCTGCAGTTTGTAGCATCCTGATATGTGCTAAGAGACAACTTCCAAGACTGTCAGTGTATTAAAGAGGACTTAACTTGACAAGCATGTTAAGTACCACCTTGATTTATTATTCTGCTCAGCAAGAGTTTGCCCATTTTTTTCTCATTGATTTTGTCAGGAAGAAAAACTTGGGTATGACAGTGTCTTACCCTGTACGAACAGGCCTGAGGATGCCTGTGTTCCGTTGTGTTGTTCAGTCCCGGAATTTTCTTCAAAGAGCCTGGTGGGGAGAAGATACTGACGTGTTCTTGCTTCACCACATGGTGACTGGCAGAGGGTTGAGTAGGTAGTAGCGGATTTAAAATTTCTGTCCTTCCATCCTAGACACTGAGACTAATATCATTGCTAATTTACCAGACCAGCTGGTAAAGCATCATCAGTAGGCCTCACAGCCGGCCCTGGTCTGACCTGGTACCCTGCTTATCACCACTGCCCTGGGGATGGACCCTACCCTACAGCCCCCACAACATGGTCAGGGCACTGGGGCAGGACCTCAGGCGCCTCTGCACAGCCTCAGCTCCCCTCAGCCTATAGCTCCAGCATGTTAAATGGCCTGTATAAGTACCTAGCAACTGTGGCCAGTCTCCCCTGTGAGCTTGGCCAGTAGACCTTCCAGTGCCCCTAGTTCTAAAGGACCTGCCCTGTAGCCCTGAGTACCCTGTTCATGCCTGACAAACAACTTTGTTATGGCAACACATTGGGGTAATTTGAAGTTGACCGGTTTTATTTGTATTTAATTTGTAAAGCAAATTTAGTTGGGTGGTTGTAGAGCTGTAAGAATAAGGATAGTAGTTTTGCATATTGTAATAAAAAATAATAAGCTAAAAACATAGTATAGCATAGACACAAGAATAGAAAAACAGATCAATGGAAAGATAAGGGCACTGAAGAGACTGTTCAGAAATAAAGGCATGTGAACTAAATATGGGATCATTTATTTTTTTGTTCTGGGAAGGTTAAGGGAGCCTCCATCAGAAATGTGGCTCTTGTCTTGCACCTTAAAGGGAAGTGGGACTGGGAAGGAAGGTTCCTCCAGGTCTGGAGGCGAAATGGGGCAGGGCTGTGTGGCTCTGTTTAATGGTGAGAGGGAGGTGGAGGGAGAGGAGGAAGGTGAAGCACCATGTTTTCTCCTGATCTTTTTAGCTGGAGAAAAAGAAATTACAAACAATTTAGGGATATGTTCTAAGAGGACTGAACAAATTCATGTCAGAGACAGAACTCGGGTAAAAACTACCTCCACTATCAAATTCACAAGGGGGGGAAATTGCATCCCTGTAAAGCCTTAAGAACAAGATAGCAGGAGAAGTGACTCCCTGTATTCACAATGCAGCAGCTTGTCGGATCATGAGGGCTGTGTTCCTAGCCAGTTCGCTCACATTCCTAGCAGATGGCTCTCTTTGGCATCCATGTAATCCTCGCCAGAATGGGAAGCCCGCAAGCTAGGGAGAAGACAACATATTTTCATCATTTGACATGATAAAGCGTGTGGCTCTTGAGTAAGAAGAACTGGCACAACCGTGGGCATGTTCTGTCTTATCCCATCCACTCCATCTCTGGTGGGAAACAAGTATCCACTAGCCAACACATCAGAGAGGGTCCCCTGGTGGTCTGGGAGGGGCAGAAGCCTGCCCTTTCTTTGCAAGCTATATGTGGCCTTGACTTCGCACTGGTGTGAATTCTGCCACCTGTTCAGTAGAGATTCTCTTTCTTTCTTTCTTTCTTTCTTTCTTTCTTTCTTTCTTTCTTTCTTTCTTTCTTTCTTCCTTCCTTCCTTCCTTCCTTCCTTCCTTCCTTCCTTCCTTCCTTCCTTCCTCTCTCTCTCTCCCTCTCTCTCTCTCTCTGTCTCTCTCTCTTTCTTTCTTTCTTTCTTTCTTTCTTTCTTTCTTTCTTTCTTTCTTTCTTTCTTTCTTTCTTTTTTTTTTTTTGCAGGGGACTGTGCTTTCTCATTGATCCCCTTAGAAATACCCCAAACAGGACTTCTAGTGGTGTGTACTAAGACCAAAAATGAATGAGTTGACATGCCAGAAATGTTCACAGATGTATGGTTGAAAACATTTGTTTCACAGGACTGACACTATAAATAGGATGTGGATCAGCAAGAAGGCAACAGTTTGCATGGGTGGCCTTGTCTGCATGGCAGAGAAATTTCCCAGAAGCACACACCACTGGGGCTGACGTGATCCAATGAAGCTGCCAAGGCATCACTGCGATATGGCTCACAGCTGCCTTGATGCCAAGCCCTTTCTCTGAGTGTTCAAAACCCATCTGCAATCATCTCCAGAAACTTCCATGAGAGGCAGGGGGCTCTTATCCAGTGGGGGTGTGCCATGCATGTGAAATCCAGTCTCCCTTGTGGATGGTAGAGGGAGCCTGTCCTGTGTGTGTGTGTGTGTGTGTGTGTGTGTGTGTGTGTGTGTGTGTACAGAAAGTCCCAACAAGTGGGCATCATGATCCCATTAGTGGTGAAGGCAGGAGGCCTTGGCTACATCACAAATGAACGCTGTGGGAGTTCTCACTTGTCCCCCAAAGACAGGAAGGTAGATTCCTGCCTGCTCTTGGGAAGGACAGAAAACTCGGAGCAGAGGATTTATCTGGTGGGTGACCAGGAGCACAGGGGACCCCAGCGGTGGGTGGGAAGCAGTAGAAGTTGCTGAGGAAGAAGAAAGGGTAAAATCTATGCACCCTATCCTGTCTCCTGATTGCAGCCAATGTGGGCCAACTGGAGGCCGCAGTGAGCAGGGGAATGGGAAGGAGAAGGGAGGAAGCCAAAGCGATCATTCAGCCCAATAGCCAATCACCTGGCCAGAGGAAACAAAATAAGCAGGAAAAGAGCACTTCTCCATGACAGAATGCTAGCTTAGCACAGTCGTTTACAAGTCTTTCTCTTGAAGGGATAAAATGTCCAACATGGTTGGAAGAAACCATGAGCCTCCTTTGCTGTCCTCCCCAAACCTTGTTTCCCAGCCCCATTTGGGAATAAATGAAGGCGCTGTGTGGGGTTCTCTGCCATCCAGGATCTCAGGCAAGCCTCACAATCTTAGGTCCTTTTACAAAAGGGGAAATTGAGGCTCAGAAAGGTGAAGTGACTTGTTCATGATCAGAGAGGAGGATCCTAAACTCAGGTCTTTGGTGACACACCTGGACAATAACAGAAGGTCCCAGTCCTGGTCTTCATGAGAGACACTAAATGACAAAGGGAGTTTCCCTCCTCTTGGGGCACCAACACTGAGTACTTATTCTTTCCCGGAGCTATAACAGGTACCAAAATACACTATCTCCGTTGCTCCTCACAATCCTATGAGTTAGATATCATTACCCACTGTCTGTAGCAATCTCAGGAAAGTCTTCCAAGGGCACCCAGCAAGGTCATCACCCAAGAATCCAAACACAAACCTATCTGATCCCAAAAGCCATGCTCTGTCCTCTGCACTATACTGCTTCCCTAATGGGGAGAAGGCCCCACTGACTCCCTGCCCCTGCATCCCATTTGCAGCTGGCTCTGCCCAGGAGAGGAGGTGCACCCATGCAACAATGCCCATTACTCATGGGCCTCCCAGGCCTCCTCATGATTAAGCCTTTAGAACGTCCCCTCAGCCCCGGTGACATCATTGCATAATTAAGGTGACTGTGATGCCCAACTGCATGCATTAAACAAAGGTCCCTTGTTTGAATTTATCATCCAAACTCTCCTCGTACCAGACTGAGCTCCCACTGGTAATTAAGGAAGACGGTTTAACCTGGCAGAATGAGAGCAGGGCTTGGGGCAAAGCAGCAGAAGAGGAGACCCAATGTCAGCTCTTAATTTGACATGGTAATGAAGGTACCCATAAAAGATAATAAGGGGTAGGCTTACTCTGGAAAGAGAAAAGCTCAATGCTAATCAGAAGCCTTCCTTTTATGTAATTTTCTTGCCACATTGCTAAATAGATTTTTTTTGGTCTCCTTTTATTTCTCAGCCGATCCTTCAATGGAGCTCTGACTAAGGGGTCACATGCCCTGTGGTTGATCTCTGTCTACTCAGAGCATTATGCTAAGGCACATAACATGGATTCTACTGCACAATTTACAAGCGTTCAAACCCAGCTTTGCCATTTTCTAGCTGTGCGATTTTGGACAAGTTACTTACACTGCCAGTTTCTCAGTTACTGCATCCAAACGACAGTAATGATACTAGTACCTACCCTATACTGGTGTTGTAAGGATTAAAGTGAGTTAATACAGTATATGCATAAGCACTGTGTGTTTGTTATCATTACCTTGACAACTTTCTTGTTTTTATACTACTGTATAGTGTCTTGCACAGAGCAGGTGTTCAATAAATGTCCCTTCTCTCTGAGTGACTTCTGATGTTTATACCACAAAAACAAAATGATAATTATGTGACATGATGGAGGTGTTAGCTAATGCTATAGTGGTAATCATTTTGCAATATGTAAAGGTATCAAAGCAACATGTGCTACACCTTAAATTTTCACAATGTTATATGTCAATTATATCTCAGTGAAGTTGGAAAAAATAATAACAAATGTTCCTTCATTACATTTTCTCTATCTCTGTCTCCTCTCTCTTTGCCCCTCTCTCTCCCAAAACAGCAACTCCATGTCTAGTGCTAAAACAAAATGTGGTGGAGACTCATTAGCCTGAGATTAAAATTAATTAACAAAGAAGATGACAGTGGTTACAGTGTTTCTGTGTTCACTCTTTCCCCCCCAAGGTTGAGACGCTCCCTTTTACTTTCTCAGCATTTATATTTATCTTTTCTATAACATTTTTGAATTCTTTTGAATTTCAGCTATCCCTTTATGAATTTTTCAGTTTCTTGTGAGTTCTGAAATCTTTTAAAAGCCATTGTTTTTTTTGTTGTTGTTTTGTTTTGTTTTGTTGTTTTTGAGGGCAGTGTCACTGGCCCTCATATGTGGGACCCGAACTGGGGCCGCTGGCTTCCCAAGCCAGCGCTTAACCACCGCACCACTCGGCCGGCCCAGAAAAGCCATTGTTTTTAATTCACCAGAATTCCAGCAATTTGAGAATTCCTTGATAGCTTCAATAGCACTAACATTTGTTAAAAATTTTATTTATATAATCATAGGACTTCATATTGGATGATATAGTTTTAATAGCTTTGGGAGATACCTGCAAAATTATATTTCTCTGATTTTTAATTCTCTTCACAGTAGCAATTTTAAGAATTGTTAAGAAACATTATGGGATTTGCACTTCTTAGGGCAATATTTACTGTTCAGAAAAGTATATTTTAATGTTTCCATATAAGGTTAATACTCCATTCATCATAAGAACAAATCTCTGAGGAAGGATCTGATATTGCATGGCTGTTAGAATGTTAAAATTTGGCTACTGTCAGAAAACAAATTGAAGAAAACTCCTTGCTGAAAGAATGGGAAACAAAACCATTGGAAACAATAAAGGTGATATGCAAAAAGACATTTAAAAAACTACAAAGAGGATGAAGGATCTCCTCACAGATAAAAGTGAAATGCTGATTCACACACAAATGCATCCAGAAGAAGTGTATATTCATATTTATTATGTTCATGAATATATTTCTAAGATTATGGGTGAATTTAGAAAATTAAGTATATTGGTCATTGGGCGACATGATCCTTAGAAGAATTCACTCCATCTCGTCTCCTTATTCTGTGATGAAAGAATTCTCTACTTGCCTGTCTGTTACTTGAGAGGATCTTAAGCAGAAACAGAGTGAATGACTAATTGTTGGAGAGATGTAGAGGGGCCTCCATAATAAATTAATAGGAAGGAAGGCTAGAGGCTAATTTCTAGTAATTGCACGTAGTGAAATATAAGATATGTACAGGCAAGTGCAAGTCATGAACAAAAAACAAAATGTAACCACCCAGAGTCAGTTCTCCTTCCATCACCATAGATTTGATCCTGTTTACCTTCATCTGCCACCTCACTCCCCACCCCTTACTCTCTGTTAACTGCTAAACTATTGTCTGTGTCTATGAGTTTTTATTTTTTTATTTGTTTATCTTGTTGCTTTCAGCTTTATATCCCACATATCAGTGAAATCATATGGTTCTCAACTTTTTCTGACTTAACTCGCTTAGCATAATAACCTCAAGATCCATCCATGTTGTCACAAATGACACTATTACATCTTTTCTTATGGCAGAATAGTATTCCATTGTGCATATATACCACATCTTCTTTATCCAATGATCTACTGAAGGACACTTTGGTTGTTTCCATGCCTTGGCCTCCTTAAGTAAAGCCACCCTACAATTTATCCATTCTGTTTTATTGTCAATGAACATTTGGACGGTTTTCAATTTAGGGCTGTTACAGAGAGGGTTGCTATGTACATTCTAGTACATGTATTTTGGTGAAGATATATACATATTTTGTCTAAAAGAGTTGGAAGATTTCTGCAAAGTCTTAATTGACTGACTTTTTAATTTGACTTCATACCAACTTGTTGACCATACCTGGGAGTGGATTGGCTGGGTTATAATGTATGCATACTTTTAGCTCTAGTAAATATCCCCAGTTGGCCAGAATGGTTGTATCAGTTTACATCCCCACCAGCAGTGTATGAGTCCCAGTTCCTCCACATCCTTGCCAACTATTGGTATTTTCATGTACCAAGCACATTTCATATGCTTATTTACCATTTTGACATTCTCTTTTGTGATATGCCTATTCAATTCATTAGCACATTTTAAAATTGGATAATCTGTTTTCCCTACTGATTTGTAGGAGTTATATATTGTGGACATAAGTTATTTTGCTAGTACATATATTGCAAGCATAGTCTCCCACTCTGGGGCTTACCTTTCACCTATCTTAACAGTATTTTCTGATGAACATATATTGTTAATGTAGACCAATTTGTCAATCTCTTCCTTCATGTTCAGTACTTATATGCTAGAAGATTTTTAATGTCCCTTCCAATACCAAACTTCTGTGATTCAGTGACTCTCCTATACCTTTTCCATATGTTCCTTTCACTCAGACTCTATAAGTTGTGCTCTTCCTGTTTGCAGGAGCAAAGAGACACACTCAGGTTGCACCATTCTAAGGAGGTTATGCTCTGGGATAGATGGGTACAGAAGGAAGACAGCAAACAGACCCAGCTATCATGTATCCTGGTGCCAGGGAACTTGGAACAGTGTTCAGGAACAAGAGCTTAATTTCAGGTACAGCACTACTCTTGTAACCAGATCATTGGAGCCTGCAGCAGTGTCCACGCTCCCTATCCTAACCCATGTCATCATGTGACTCGGCCGCTCTCTCTCTCGGTTTCTCTTGCTCACCCCACACTATCGTCTCAGTACCTTTCTTCTCTTTCTGCTTCCTGGCTTCTTCTTACTGTCTTCACTCTGTGAATCTCTCTTTTAAAATGTAGTGTATTAATTGAAAGTTGGCAATACAGTAAGGCCAACAGATCAGGAGATGACTGCCATTGGAAAGATAGTTTGTTCGTCACAGATTCCAAGAGAAGGTGGCAAACCAGGCCACAGGAGGCCACAGGAGAAGCGACAGTCAGGAGGTGGAGAGAGAGGGAAGAACTGCAGGCAACACCCTTTATTGTGATTTCTATGAGAAGGGAAAGGACAAGGCAGGACATACGAGGCCCTGGAATGATAGGACAGGCAGCTAGTGGCCCAGAGAGTAAGAGACCCATAGAGAAGGTGGGTGAGGTGTGGGTTTGTATTTGAAAAGTGTGCTATGGACAAATTGTTTTCTATCTCTAGGAACTGCCTAAGCTAGGGAGGGGTGGTTCTTCCAAAATCAGTAAGGGCCCAGTTGTCAAAGCATTAGAATGTAGAAAATAAAAGGTGTGGCTACTACAATCTCTTGCCTCCCTCCACTCCTGAGAACTGTCAGTCCCTTAATATAACTTCTTTTAAGAGACTCCCCATGGGAGGCTGACCTGTCCAGCGAAGCCTATTTGCTTCTGAGCTGAGCTCCCTAATACAGCCCCCCACACACACACCATAGCTGGCCAGCCATGCTGGGGCCCTACACCTCACCAGCACCTGTAGCAGGGTTCAGAGAGATGCCTCAGGTGGTCAGTGCTCCTTAGAGGGGACATTCTTCACCAGTGCCTTCAGGGTGAGGTCTCATCTGCCTTACCACTGAGCCTTTCCATCTTCCCATCTCAGCCCCCAGACACAACTATGTTTCCACCTCAAATTCCTAGAGTATTTTTTTCTCTTCTTCTTGTATGGAACTTTTTATTCTCTGAGATTTACTATATGTTGTTTGTGCATCAGCCTTTAAAAGCCTGTATCCCCATTAAAAGCCTGTATGCATCTGGAAGCCAGGCCCTGGGTAGCTGTGTTGTATTCTGTTTATTTTTACTCTTTCCTTTTCTGCTCCCCTTAGCATTTAGCACAATGCTTGGAGCACCAGTGGTCAATGAATACTTGTTGAATAATAGAAACCTAGTATTTTACGTTAGGTCCCCACAGAAGTAGATCCCAAAACAAGGATTCATGAGTAGGTTGTTGACTTGGGCAATGATTCCGAAAGTGTTGGTGGGGGTTGGGAAAGGAGAGAGGGAAGATTGGGGAACTGCAGCTACAGTAAGGGTTAGCGAGCTGTTTACCCCTGAGGGCCACTGGGGCTCAATCCTGCTGGTACTCTGTGTGCGACACAGCTGAGAGTTGTCCCATCTGGGTTAGTTGTCCATATGTCACTGGGTCTGGGCTTCCCTGGGCCAGCTAACTCACTCGCACATAGCAGGACATGTTTATGTGGCAGGAGCAGACACTGCACAGGTTCCCAGGTGGCTATGCTAAGAACCCAAGCCATTACCCTGTGAGTGCCAATGGGCTATGGGCGGGACGCCAAGACATCTGCTGTCCCTAAATTGTGTAAACAAAATTAAATAGCCACACATCCTAAAATGTAGGTATCTGAAACTATTGGTCAAGAGACAGAGAATAAAGGGACAGTTTTAAGGAACTTTCCTCATAAGGAGTGGCCATCTGACATTGAGGGTAGGTGGTTGATGTCTTCATGGGCTTTCTGCGTTTTCCCACTCCAGGCCTGGCTCCCACAGCTGGGAACAGCTGGACTGCATCCCCGCTAAGTTGTCTAGAAAACCATGGCATGGCCGAGGCAGGCCTTGGTTGAAGCAGGCAGGGGGCCTGGCAGCTGTCATGATTTCATGTGAGACCCCCTTACTCCAAGCAGCAGGATGACTCTGAGGATGCCGCTTTCCTCTTTGTCCCCTTCCCTCAAAAAGAGGCCCCTTATGCCCTTTGCAGAGGCATGTGGATGACCGTTTTCTCCTTCGGCAACATCTGTGAATCCTGGCTGCAGGCGAGGTCAGCCTTTTCTTATTTTGCTAGGAGTTCTCCCACTGCACTGGGTAGGGGTCTCTCAGAGCCTCTGTCCACACTGCCTGGAAGCTGAGAATGGCAGTAAAAAAAAAAGAAATACTGCAGGTAAATTTAGCCAAGGTGAGCAGGAACCAAGATAAGCTGGACCCTCTCCTCCACCCCGCCGCCCAAACCCAGCTTAGGAAATCCATGTTAGAAAAGCAGATGAAAATGGGGTGGGAATGGGGTGGAAAGTGGAAACTGTGACTCGAAACTCTCTGGCGTTTGGCTTGAATGCAAATGTCATCACTTTGCTTAGTGCACATGAGCTTCTCAGCAAAGTTCCCTGTTTCAGACATTCTTGAGTTTGGCAATTTATATTTTATATTTTTGAACACTCTTCTGGAACAATCTGTCAATTAACATATACCAGATTCCCTTTCTTTTTTCTGTTAGCAAAACCCTACAAAAATGTTTCCCCAAACCCATCCGTTCCCCCGAGTTTTCTAGTAATCACGAGCAGGCCTTCCCATGTGTTGGCCGACTGCAGCGTGCCGTATCATTCCACCGGCACCGCAAGTGTGAGTGCTCCCCAAGGACAAAGCTTTCCGTCATGCTCTGGCCCCGATCCTAGACTGGGAGGGTCAGGTACAGCTGTCAGGTTGACAAGGGTTTTTGTATTTTTTTTTTCAAATAGAGCAAATTGATTCTTGATTATGTTTTAAATACAGTAATGCGGTTATAAGAAAGAAAGAGAAGAACACACAGAAAAGGTGCTGCCGAGTGGAAACTGAGATGATGTGGCAAGAACACTGGCTTAGGAGCTCATCCCAAAACACTAAGAAATAGCACTGTGAGATGGGACAAGTCCCTCAGCATTGCTGACTTCCGCTCCCTCCACATCCATAAAATCAGACCACGTTCCAGCGCTCAGTCTTAAGAACACACAGATTTTCAACATACACAGATATGGATAACCTCATATACTTTGGATAAGGAAAGCATTGTCTCATGTGATAAACAGATACTTGTTAGTGGACCAAAAACTAAGTGGTGCATGTAAAGGGACGGCACAGGGAAGATATAACATTGGCTGGTGATGTTGTCTCTCAAATTTAATAATTTTCATGAAGTGTTTTATGAAGTGTATTAGCAGTACCTTCAAGCAGAATATACTGTTCTTTTGAATCAACATTTAAAGATTTTTTTTCCTCCCCACTGTTTCAGGTGTCAGAATAACAACTTCAATTTTTTATAAATCTCTACCTCTTGTACATCAGTATCACTAATTCACAGACCAAACCACGAGAGTGTCATTCTTCTGTCTCTTCTGCTGATGTAGGAACTGAGCTGTGGAGAGGTTAAAGACCTTGCCCAAGGTCACACAGCTGGCAGGTAGCAGTGCTCGGATCTGAAACCAGAGCCTGTTTCTGTCCATTCATCCCCAGCATCATCCTGGTGATGCTGAGTGAGATGCTCTGAAAACAATGCCTTTACTCTCAAATTGACTTGGCTTCTGTCCAATATACTTGACACTGTAGAATGGACTTTCAGAAACACCAAAGTATGACTGAGAAGCTATATTTGTATTCAGGAAAACTCTAGGGGGACAGGCTGTATGAATTATGGGCGAGCCTATTCCCAACAAGAAGGCAGCCTGTAGCTTGTTGGGGCTCTGGGATACCTGTTAAGAGATAACACGGAACAGCTTATCTGGACATCTGTGTTTGCATCTTCCCTAAAGGGGTCATTTTCTCAGGGGGCCTTTCACTCTAAGGTTTAAGGTTCATCAAATCATATAAACAGGTATACCAATTTGCCTTCTATCTTTTGCATTTGACTTTCCAAGATACCAAGAACAGATTTTGCAATGTCACCAGATCAGTAAAATTTTTCTCACTGAGCTCAAGTTTTCATGGTTCCATCTAAAGCTAGAAACAGAGTCAAGCAATTCTGAAATGACCATCAGACACCAAATTCTATTCTCAGCCCCTCCTGTGGCAAGGAAGGAATGATGCAGTTTGCCAAGTCCATCCCACAGCGCCAGCCTGAAACTGGGTCCCAATTCAGCCTTTTTCTTGTTTTAATTTGTTTATTTGTGATGGGGACTTGTTGCTTCTAGGAGGGTCCTATTTTAAAAAAAAAAAAAATCTCGGAAGACATCAAAAAGTTCTGACAAAACAACATCTTGATGATTTAAGTGTAAATATGTCAGAGACATATGGTTTCTATTATTCCTGAAATAACACATAGGCTTAAAAATCAAGGGGAAAACTGTTTGGTAAAACACATTGAGAACTTGGCTAACTGTTTTTTAAAGACCAGTTCTGAAGCCTGAAGGGAAAAGCACCCTGAGGGGGAAAAATCCAGGGAGCTCCATCCTCCCCCTCATCCCCCACTTGTTTGTTTCTTTTCTTGATCAGGATGGCATTTGTGTGGCCACCAGAGAGGGCACTGATTTATCTGCCACCACAAGAAATTTATTTGGCAAGTTATGTTTTGGTGGACCAATCTGGGTCCTGATCTCTATTGTTAGTTTCAGACAAGTCAGTGCATCTGAAAAAAATGGAAAAATTGTGTAATCTCATAGGATTGTTGTGAACATTTGGGCTATGACATGTTAACTGTCTGGCACATAGTAGATGCTTAAAAAGAGGCAGCTTTAAAAATGATTATTCACTTGATAAGCAGTGACGGGAGGATGGATAACGGATTCCAGGATCAAAATTGCTTCTAGAGTATGAGTAACCCATGGGATCATATGAGGCCCTCTACTTATCTCCCCAACCAGAGGAACAACTGGTGGAGGAGTAGGGTAATGGCCAAATGCTACTAAATAGAAAGAAACAAGAACAAGCCTTGAACTGGGAGGTCAGAATAAAATCAGTCTCCATCGACCAACTTCATCAAGGCACTTAATCCTCAAAGCTTACTTTTATGGCTTTTAAATTTAAGGATATTCATTTTCACCTGATAAGATTAGATTAGATTTGTTAATAAATAAATTTTTAACAGATTTATTAACTTATGATTGACCTATAAAAAACTGTATGTAAAGTATATAAGTTTATAAAGTTTCTATAACTGTGAAACTGTCACCAAAATCACCATAGTGAACATATCTATCACTCCTAAAAGCCTTCTCCTGCCCCCTTGGGATTCCCTCTACCTCTTTCTTTCACCCCAGTCCCGAGGCAGCCATTGAAATGCTTTCTGTCACTCTAGTTGTTTGTCTTTTCTACAATTTTATATGAATATGCTAATAAAAGATTTACTTTTTAATCTAGCTTCTTTCACTCAATGTTATATTTTGAGACTCATTAGCTCATTTCTTTTTGTTGCTAAATAGTATTCTATTTGCTTATCCACTCACTATATTCTATTGTATTCTGTTTGCTTATCCATTCACTGTTGATGGCCACTGGGATTGTTTCCAGTTTGTTTGTTTGTTTGTTTGTTTACTATTACAAATAGTTTTTTACTATTACAAACGCAGCGAAAATTTGTGTATAAATTTTTGTGTTTTCTCATGGTAAGTGCCAAAGAGTGGAATGGCTGGATATTTTGTTAGGTATATGTTTAACCTTGAAACTGCCAAACTACTTTCTAAAGTGGTTGTACCATTTTGCATTTCTAGTTGCTGCAGCGTATGGGAGTTCCAGTTGCCACCCATCCTCGCCCACGTTTGATCTGGTCAATCTTACTAATTTTATGCATTTTAATAAGTATATTTTGGTATCTTGCTATGATTTTATTTTGCATTTTCCTAATGACTATCAGGTTGGCCATCGTTTTGTGTGCTTACTTGTAATTACTATGTCTTCTTTGGTGACTTATGTGCTCAAACCTTTTGCTCATTAAAAAAGAAAATTGGGGTTCTTTGTTGTTTTTAAGTTTTTTAAAAAAATTTTCAGTTACTGTTTCCGTATTATTAAGCTTTCAGCATTCTTTTTATATTCTGAGTGCAATTCCTTAAACAGATCTATGATTTGCAAGTATTTCCTTTCAGTCTGTGGCTTGTCTTGTAATTCTCTAAATCATGTCTTTCAAAAAGCCAAAGCTATTAGTTATGATGAAGCTTAATATATCAATTTTTTTCTTTTATGGATTATGCTTTTGGTGTTGTATCTAAGTAATCTTTTCCTAACCCAAAGTCATAAAGATTATGTCCTATTATGTTTCCTTCTAGAAGTTTTATAGTTTTAAGTTTTACATTTAGTTTCGTAAACTATTTTGAGTTCATTTTTGTGTATAAGATTTGAGTCAAGGTTTTTTGTTTGTTTGTTTTGCATGTGGCTCTCTAATTGTCCCAGAATTATTTATTTAAAAGGACTATTCTTTCTCAACTGAATTGCCTTAGTACTTGTGTTAAAATCAGTTGATAATACATGTGTGGGTCTATTTTTGAACTCTCTATTTTGTTCCATTAATATATTTGTCTATTTTGATACTAATACTACATTGTCTTTATTACTATGGCTAGATGTTGGATTTTGTCAAATGTTTTTCCTTTTGATTGATTGAGATAATTTTATGGTTAATTGATTTTCTAATGTTAAATCGATCTTGCATTTCTATCTTGATGTATTATTCTTTTTTATATATCATTGGATTTAATTTGCTAAAATTTGTTAAGAATATTTGCGTCTATATTCATGAAGGACATTGATCTATAGTTTTCTTGTGATGTCTTTGTTGGGTTTCAGTATCATTATAATACTGACCTCACAGAATAAGTTGTGAAGTATTCTTTTCAATTTTCTGGAATAATTTGTTTTGACCTGGCATTATTTCTTTCTTACATGTTTGGCAGAGCTTGCTAGTGAAGCCTTATGAGCCTGGAATTTCATCTGTTGGGAGGTTTTTAACTACAGATTTCTTTAATAGACAGATATATGGCCTTCAGGTTATCTATTTCATCTTGAATGAGCTTTGGTAATTGGCTTCAAGGAATTTTTCCTCTTCATACAAGTTCTTGAATTTCTTAGCATAAAATTGCTTCTTTATCTGAAGAATTTGTAGTGATATCACCTCCCTCATTTGTAATGTTGGTAATTTGTGTCTTTTTTCACTTTTTTTCTGATCAGGACAACTAGAGGTTTATCAATTTTATTGATTTTCTCAAAGAACCAGGATTTGGTTTTATTGATTTTCTCAATTGTTTTTTGTTTTTTACTTCATTGATTTGTACTTTGTCTTTCCTTTTTTTTTTTTTTTTTTTTTTTTTAGCTGAGCCATCCTGCCACCTGTTGGCAGCTCAACAGCAACTCAGCTCGGGCTGGCCTCGAACAGCTGTTGCTCAGAGCTCAACTCGCACTCTTAAGTGAGCTCTTAACCAACTGAGCCACTCGGCCGGCCCCTGTACTTTGTCTTTCATATTTCTTTTCTTCTCCTTGCTTATTTTGGGTTTATCTTGCTCTTCTTTCTACAGACTTAAGAAAGAAGAAACTCAGATTATTTATTTGAAAACTTTCTTCTTTTCTAACAAGCCCATTTTAGTGCTGTACATTTCCCTCCATGTATGTATTGATTTAGTTATATCCTATAAATTTGACATGTTGTATCTTCATTTTCATTCAGTTCAAACATTTTATTATTTCCCTTTTAATTTTGGCCTTGATCTCTGAGTTATTCCCAAAGTTGGATTAAATGTAAAGACAAATGATAGAAGGAATGGAATTGCAGGAAAGGAAATACTGTTCTTTACTGGGTCCTTGTTGGGCTTCAGATACAGTGTTAAGTGCTTTTACAACATTGACTCACTACCACAAAAACTCCATTTCTAAGATATGGAAAACTGACACTAAAAGGATTTATTAATGAGCTTAGTTTACAGAGTAAATGCCAAGATTAGAATTGGACCTTTCTCTGCCAGTCTCCAAAACTCACATATTTTGTCTCCTTTCCACATTTGGGGTGACAGGTACCAAATCAGAAGATTGGGAGAGCATGAAAATCAAGTACTCTTACCTCATAATTTTCCCTTGAGTGAGCTTTGACACTGATCCTAGGTAAAGAATCGTGACATCTATCTTCTGCCCTTTTTATGGATTCACAAAGCTCAAAGCCAAAGCAGGTAGAAATAACAATTCATTTAGAGTTTTTGTAAGCCACTGTGGTTGAATAGAGCAAAACCCTCACTCTCATCCACTGACCTGTAGAGAAGTGGGAGAGAACAGTGACCCACATCTGGAGATACATTTTGTGTGATGGTGCTGATAGTGGGGCTGCAGAACAGATGTTGGAAGACAGGCTGTGTTTCTTTTCATTAAGGCTCTGATATTTCTACTGTCTTTTTATCAAGAAATAGATCAGAGGGTCGGACAAGTGGCGCAGTGGTTAAAAGCTGGCTTAGGACACCAGCAACCCCGGTTCGGATCCCGCATGTGAGGGCCAGTGACACTGCCCTCAAAAATAAAAAAAAATAAAAAAAAATACATCAAATATTTCCAGTCTCTCACTTTTTTGGGAGAATATAGTATATTCTTAGATATAAATGTTATTTCAACCTGGGGTAAAATTAAAATGCTATATTGATTTAACTCACACAGGATAGAGGTATGGAAGAGTTTATCAGGATAACATTACACATCTGGTGCTCAGGTATCTTTCATGCAGATAAAAGAGCACCTGCAATAGAAAGAACAAGGGAAAAGAGGCTGTCATTGGATAGCATACACCAAAGAGTCTGTCAAAGACCCTCAAATAACTGGGAACTTCTCACAATGTGCTTTTTTTGCCTGACTTGGAGAATGTCTCAGTTGACGAAGTGTCAGTACTCTTCATATCAAGCATTCTGTGACCGCCTTTTTGCTGTTTTTGTTGTTGTTGTTGTTGTGCTTGCCCTTGTAAGTTTCAGCTCCGATTAAGAATGGGGAGAGAGGAGGTTGCATACTGCCAGCTTAGCCCTATAAATATTTGTTCATTGTTTATGACAGATGTTTTCCTGTTATGAAGGAATCTGACCTTCATTAAAAATCTGGAACTTTTTTAATGTGATGCCAAAACATTGGAAACAACAGTGGGGATGGCCGGTGACTTGCATTTATTTAAAGATGCAAATTCTTACTTGAACAAACCAATAATTATAACAACTATTATTATTTGTTGGGAACATGGTCAGAAAAAAAACCACAGTTCCTTTTTCTTTGCCCTAATCACCATCCTACTCCAGCATTCTGCAAGATGGGCTATTTAATAGTCTCACTTCATAAACCAACATTGTGGCATTTGCTTAACATCCAGTGAACGTTCTTCCTGATGTTTGGAACACCAATTAAACCACATACAAATAACGTTAAATATCAAGCTGATGTTATTTCTCATAATCGCTATTCATCCATAATATGATATAAACGTGCGTTACATGAAAGATTGCATAAAGGTATCATGATAAAGTACAATAGAAATTTTAGAGTCTTCTAACTGGCCACACTCTTTCCTTCCATGAACAGTGAAGCCACTTGGATTTCCTTTTGGTGCATTAACTTGTGTTAGGCTGAGGCACATGGGCTGAGATTTACCCACTTTGCTGACATGTGGCCCCTTCAGAATTGTTGGGATTATAGTTACCAGGACTTCTGTTTGGAAAAAAAAAATACATGATATCGATGTTCTTCGGGATTCTCAGAACCTAGACTGAAAATTGTAGAAACCATGTGCATAGGGTCACAACAATGTTACTTCCCTTGTAGACTCAGGAGAAGAGAGCCAGCGTGCTGTGACCAAGGACTCACTCAGGTAGCATTCATTGTCCCTACTTACCATGCATGGGTCAGATGTGGAGCTCAGGATCTCACTTCCATATGTGATGTTATCAGCATCCTGAGAAGTAACCTGGTTTGTAGAGGTGGACTCATGAGAACAATGGGCATGAGAATGAGTGACAGTATCAGAATGCTAATTTATTATTTTACATTTAAAAAAAGATGGCATATAACTAGAAGCACTCAAAGTCCTAATAACCAGGGTAATTTTGGTTGATAATTAAGGGAAGAAAAAGGAATATCAAGGGTGAATAAGAAATATCTTAACATACCTAATCGCCTCTGAAGCATTGGTTTAGAAACCTGTATTTCAGGCTTCCCTTCCTTTGTGCAATGATCAGACTAGCATTGTTGAGTTTCCCTCCAGGACTCCTCATTTTCTGGATCCCCAGAAGAGGTACTCTTTGTGATTGCTATATTCTTTTTTCAGAACATTAATGTTTCATTCACATTACAGTTCAGTCCTGCCTGGCTTGAGAGTCATTCTCTCAAGGGACACCCCTTGTGAACATCCCTGCTGTGATCCAGTGTGGGTTGATGTGACAGTTTTAATCTTAAGGGATGATAGTATAGGCTCACTTCCAATTTCTTGGAAATTGAGGGCTTATTAAAACCCCCAGCACTTGCAAAGAATATAGTCCTGCAACCCCTTGATAGCAATTAACATAACCAATTTAAGACAGAGATATTTTATGCTCTTTACCTACACATATCTGCACATTACTTCTCCAATAAAATAAACAATTATCTAATATTTAATGTTGGTACAAATTCTGAAGAGTCTTACAAATAACAGGCATGTGCCCAAAAGAAGCACCTATAGTGCTTTTTTTTCATTTCTATACATTTCTCAATGTATAGAAACTCTCAGACATTGAGTCAATGGAATTGTAATAGTTATGTATGATATCGGGGGGTGGGGGGCAGGAAAAGGGGGAGGGGGCGTCACTTTGTAAGGGGTGAAAAAAATAACTACTGCATTGTTTTGTACATTTGTAACTACTACTACTACTACTACTAATATTAATAATAAAGTTTAAAAAAAAAGAAAAAAGAAACTCTCACACATATGCTCAAGGGAACATATACTATGTTCACTGCAACAGAGTTTGTTACAACAAAGATTGTAGACAAGTTAAATATCCACCAAAAGAATAGAGTAGTTGTCATATGTTCAGACAAAGAAAGCCAACAATGAAAATAAGTTAATCTGCTCTCATGTAACAATATGAGATATATTAGAAAATTAATGCTGAGCAAGAAAAGTAAGTAGCAGAAAGGTATGTACAATATGAGACCATATCTGCATTTTTAAAACTCTCAGAACAATACTATAATTAGTTTATAGAAATATATATGGTTTAAGAATTGTAAAAAAAGTATAGCCCAACAATTTCTCAAGATTGTGGCTTTGGGGGACGAGCAGAGATTAGAGAGGGCGAGCCCCATGAGGGAAGCCCTAACTGTGAGGAGGCTTCTCCAGTTGGGGGAGAGACCCTCCAGCCACACACCAAACTCACCAGCCCAGAGTTCCTTTGCCGGGAAGAGGAGTTCTAATGTAGCCGGCAGTAAATTAGTGAGGACTCTCTTTGCTCAGCTCGGTGAGGCTAAGAGCAGCTGGAGAATCAGTGGGGCCGGCGCCCGGGCTTGCCCGCCGGTGAGCACTTGCCTGGTTCCTGGTGCAGGGAGTGGCTGTGTGAGCCGGGAGCCTGCGGGGACGGACTGAACTGAGCTCCTTTGGTGCAAAGGCTGGAGGTTTTTGGACTGTTGTTCCTGTGGTGTGGAGCCTGTGCGCAAGTGGTGTAGGGAGGGCGCCATTTTGTCGGGCTTGGGCCCACCCACAGAGGACCAGGTCCGAGACCTCACTGGTCTGGTGAAATTGACACAGAAGTGCGTGTGCGCGCACATGCGGCTTCGGATTCCCACCCTCCACCCAGCTTATACTGCGTTGCCAGGGAAACGCTGGGCGGGTGCCCTCCGGCTCCAACAGGCTGCTCACCGAGTTGCGGGAATGCGCAAGCCTCCTCGGGTCCCCGCTCCCTGCACTGCACTTGCAGGGTTGCCAGGCTGATGATTGGTTGTTGGGCTGCTTGGCCTGATCTGCGAGCGGCTGATTGGGACAGGATGAGACTGGGAGTTTTCCTGGGAGTGTTGGGCCCTGAGTTTTGTGCCTGCATGATCCAGCCAGGGCTCTCTTGGTGATCTATCTAATACATCAAAGCAATCCCAGAGCGACAGCCAGAATGGGGAAACAAAAAAACATGTCCCAAGTAAAAGATCAGAAGAAACCTCTAGAAATGGAACCAAATGAAACAGAGGGATCCAACCTTTCAGAGACAGAGTTTAGAACACTGATGATAAGAACGTTTAAGGAACTTAGCGAGGACATAAAGAAGGATAGGGAAACCATAAAAAACAACCTGTTAGAACTAAAGAATACAATAACTGAAATGAAGAACACACTCGAAGGAATCACCAGTAGAGTAGATGAAGCAGAGGAGCGGGTCAGCGATTTGGAAGACAAAATAGCAGAAATCACCCAGTTGGCACAACAAAAAGACCAAAGAATAAAAAACAATGAAAATAGTTTAAGAGCCCTATGGGACAAGATGAAGTGCAACCACCTTCTGTTACAGGAATAACAGAAGGAGAAGAGAAGAAGCAAGGGGTTGAAAATGTATTTGAAAAAATAATGACTGAAAACTTCCCTACCCTGGTGAAGGAAATCAACATACATGCCCAGGAAGTGCAGAGGGTTCCAAACAAGCTGAACCCAAACAGGTCCACACCAAGACACATCATAGTTAAAATGGCAAAGGTCAAAGACAGAGACAGAATCCTAGAGGCAGCAAGAGAAAGACAGCAGGTTACATACAAAGGAACTCCTGTTAGACTAACAGCTGACTTGTCTACAGAAACTCTGCAGGCCAGAAGGGAGTGGCAGGAGATACTCCAAGTGACACAAAATAAAGGCCTACAACCAAGATTGCTCTACCCAGCACGGCTATCACTTAAAATTGAAGGAGAAATAAAGAGCTTTCTCAGAAAAGAATAAGCTTAAGGAATTCATTACCACCAAGCCAGCCTTGCAAGAAATGTTAAAAGGGCTTTTTTAAACAAAAGAAAGGGGTAAACAAGCTAACCCAGGAAGACCAGGAATACAAATAACAAAATGGCAATACATATGCACCTATCAATAATCATTTTAAATGTGAATGGGCTAAATGCTCCAATCAAGAGACAGAGAGTGGCTGAGTAGATAAGAAAATAGGACACATGTATATGCTGTTTACAGATGGAATAAGATATTTCATGCAAATGGAAATGAGAAAAAAAAAAGCTGGAGTACCAATACTTATTTTGGAGAAAATAGACTTTAAAATGACTACAATAAAAGACAAAGTAGGGCACTATAACCCTAATAAACATCTATACACCCAACATAGGAACTCCTAAATACACATAACAGATTTTGACAGATATAAAGGCAGAGATCAACAGTAACACTATCATAGTAGGGGACTTCAACACCCCATTGTCACCAATGGACAGACCCTTAAGACAGAAAATCAACACAGAAAGAGGGGCCTTAAATGACACTTTAGACCAGCTTGACTTCGTTGGTATTTTTAGAACATTTCACCCTGAAAAAACAGAGTATACATTCTTCTCAAGTACACATGGGACAATTTCAAAGATAGACCACGTTAGGCCACAAAACAAGTCTCAGTAAATTTAAGAAGATTAAAGTCATATCAAGCAGATATAAAGGAAAAACTGATGGTTGCTGGCTGGGAGGGAGTGGGGATGAGGGAGGGGGAAGGTTTTGGACAGCGTAGGTGGGACTACAATGTTGCCGCAGCGATATGGGGGCAGTTCTGAGAATGTAATTGATAATGTTGTGAAGAGACTATTATGTTAAGTGAAATAAGTCAGTTGGAGAAAGACAAGTACCATATGATCTCACTTATATGTGGAATCTGAAAAACTGAATATATAGATAGTCATGGGATGTGGAGTATACTGTGGAAGGGAGTCAAAGGAATTGTAATAGATATGTATGATATGGGGGGGAGTGGGGAGGTGAACTGGGGGAGGGGGGTTGTCACTTTGGGGGGTAAAGAGTATAACTATTGCATTGTGTTGTACGCCTGAAACTAATAAAAAAATGAAAAAGTAAATAAATAATAATTCACATGTGAGAAAAAAAAGATTGTGGCTTCTGGGAAACTAGGGAATAGTATAGAATTGGGGTGGGCTAAAAATGGCAATTCAACTCTATCTACAAAGTTTTATTTCTTTAAAAACTCTGGTGAAATGTAGAGAATATTAATAGTTACGTAAATCCAGGTGGCAAATACATAGGTTGTTACATTAGATTCTCTATTTTGTAATAAAATTTAAAAGAAAGAAAAAAGAAATTTATATTCCCTGACATGGGAAATTTATATTCCCTCACAGAAAAATACATACTGTCTGATAAAATTTATGAAAAACATGAATATAGAAATGAATATTCATATATATGAATATATAAACGAATATTCATATATATGAATATATAAACTTGTAAATGCCCAGAATAAGATCTGAATGATGCATCACCAAGATGTTATTTGTACTTACCTTCTGGAGAGAGAGTACAATTGGTTGTAGGGTGTGGCTACTCCTCTTACTTTTTTTTTGCTGTATGTACTTCTCTAATTTTGTAAAGTTTACATGAATCGTGTGTTTATGTATTACTTCATAATTTAAAAATTAAAATGTAAGTTTGTGTTCCTCCTATGAAAACAAAGAACAAGAGCAATGCATAATGTTCCACAGGCTTCAGGCCTGAACCTCTCTGGAGAATTCCAGGAATTTAACTCAAACCCAATTCTCTCCAGATCATGGAGACCTGTGTTTCTTACTCCCAAGACCCCCAAATTAAGGCCATGCTAACATTGTGTCACTGGCTATTTCTGGGGGTGAGGAGAGATTGAAAAGATCGTCGTAAACCTAATCAGGGACAAACCAATCAGAGCACAGGGGAGTACTGGAAGTGATACTGGGTTAGGGTTAATTAGTGTCTCTGAGGCCACCTGCAGGCACTGGGTCCCCATGACGGAGTGCAGCATTCTAGAAGAATCTCAGAAGTTTGGAAAAGCCCAAGAGGTCATAGGACTACATTCCTGTAACATGGATGCCCTCTGACTTCACTTCCTTCCCTCGTTTCCTAATCCTGAGGTTTGATTATCTCTCCCATTGACCTGGTAAGACCCCAACCTCTGTTTCCTGTGCACCTGGTGCCCATGAGGGAGAACTGACACAGAATATCAAGCTGCAAAGCTGCAAGTCCTATTATCTCCATCATACACTAGGTTAGTATCCCAACACTGCCATGCATGTCCCCATTTACTCATGTCATAGTGCTCTCCCACCCTCTGTAGTGGTTATTTCAAACTTTTAACACACCCTTCACATCTCACTCCTCAACAGATGCCCTCAACTCCTTGGCTAGAGAAAAGACCAGCAAGCACCCCTTCAGTTTCCCAGCAGCACATTGATATCCGCAGTGCTATCCATCTCTGCTTCTGCAAATCATCCCTCCACTTATGCTCCCGATCCATCCTACCTGCCTCCTTAAAACCCTATGCTACCGGCTATCTTTCCTCTCACCTGTGTCTCCAACGTGTCCCTTCTTGTTCCCAGCAGTGGTGAAACACACTCATATCTCTCATCTTAGACCAATCGATCCTCCTTTAACCTCATTCACCTCCATCTGGAAGGATCTTGACCTTCACAGCCAGACTTTCTGTACCACACGGGGTTCTCTCCCCAGTTTGTCTTGTCTGGCTTTGTCTTAATATGTGCACCTCTATCCTGCTGCTTGCACTAGTCAGAAACCATGGGCTTTTGACCCAGTACCCTTTCATCACCAATTCTCCTTGCCCACCCTCTTTATAGTCCCCTTAGCCTCTTCCAAATGAAACTCCATCTTTGAAGGTGCAAGGTGGGTCCTGAATTCATTGTTGAGGCTGATGGTGGCACCAGAGGTAGTTCACTCACCATCACTGAGAGTTATGGGTGGCTTCCTCATTAGCATCTCAGAAATAAGCTCACTTTGGAAATAACTTAATTTTCTACTGAAGATTAATATAGCCTTATATCATAAAAAGAAAGCCTGAATTCTGCCTTGGAACATGACTTTGACCATCTACCTTGTGAAATAATACTGACATTATTATTCTAAGGAACACTGAGTCACTCCTGAGCCCATACCAACTGATCCTCAAATACAAACCTTGATAGAAGGCTTCTCTGAGGTGACAATTGCATCTTGCTTTCCACAGCATTATAACCCTCCTTTGAATGTGCCCTGTGATCCAATGAATTGTTTACAAATCTAGCTTCTTTGTCACATTGCAAGTGGGACCATCTCATCTCTCCCTGCCATTGTCTTTTCATGCTTTGGAAATGGCTCTAGACCTTGAGATGATGGCTGAGTGCCCTGGGGAGGTTTACTCCAAATTACCCAGTAATTAGGGTTTAGGATTGAACAAATCTGAATTTGGATTCCACCTCCATTACTAACAAATTGTATAATCTGGGCAAGGAACTAATTTCCCTGGGTCTCAGTTTTTTTCATTTGCAAATTGAGAGAGGAATAATTCCTACTTTAGATGTTGGTAGAAGGGTGTTTGGTTCATAGCAAATGCCTGAAAAATAATAGCTATTATTAACTATTGTGTCTATTATGACTAGTAGTTACACAATGGGGTTAGGGACAATATATAACCTTATGATGTTGCCTTTAGTTTCCCTATGAAGGGCAAATGGCTGTTTCTTCAGAGGTTTCAGTTCAGGAATCCCATAATTGCCCCATCGGCTGAAATCCTGTCATACATCAACTTAATCTGTGTTATCTGATCATGTACTGAAGCTTTAGCATAACCAATCTCTATACCTTCCAACTGCAAACCATTCTTTGGAAGAAAAAAATTTGTCCTGGCCGACAATTCTATGGCTGTGTAACAGGAGACCTCATACAGCTCCAGTGGGAGACTGGGGGAGGGTGGCTGGGGACGTGGGGGTATAAAGGATCCCAGGATGAACAGAAATATCATCTGGAGAACAAATTTTCTGTCCTCCCACTGATTTTCTTGCCTTTTTTTTCCTTATCTTTTCTTTTTTGCTTTGCTGTGTGGGAGAGAATAAAAAGAATAGAGGATAAAGACAGAAAAAAACAATGTGGATTCTCTTTGAAGGTCCCCAGAAACAAATCCCCTAATTTCTGGGTTGGCATGGGATCCCATTTCACTCATCAGTGGGCCAGCGGTGCTTGTGAGATAAAAACCGCTTGCATGGGTGGGGTAAACATGAGGTATAGGGTCAGGTTATGTGAAAGAAAAGTAATGCCTCTATAGTTGGAAGAGATGCTAGGAAATTGATGCTAGGGAAAGAGATACTAGGAAAGAGATGCTCCCAAGATGTTCAATTTTAAAGAATAAAAAGTGTTTTTAAATGAAAAGCACATTTGAGAACTACAGAAGTCTGGAAAGTTTAAAGGTTTTATGAAAGTTCAAAACAACTATCTACTCGCGCCATTGTTTAACAAAAAAAAAGAACATTTTAAAATCAAAAATGAAATAAGAATATATTCTTGGATTGAAGGAAAAATTCTTTTCAGAAAATGAATACTGCAGTTTCAACCTTACAGGTCTCTCTCTTTCCATCCATCCATCTATCCATCCATCTATCCATCCATCCATCCATCCATCCATCCATCCATCCATCTTGCCTCCTTCTGTCTAGTTATCTATTTATTTTATGTCTACTTAAATATTTATCTGTACAATGCTGTACTAATTTGTTCTCATTTTGCTGTGGACCTTTCATTATAAACTAATCCCCCTCAGAGCAGGACTTTAGAACCATGTTTTGAAGGCTATCTATTACAATAGCTTTAGGACAAAGATAAATATTCTGAGACACAGAAATTAAGTGGTGAGTCTCTTATCATCTCACAGCTAAGGGCAGATCATGCTCAGGCCAGTCCTCAGATCCTAGTCTTACAACCAAGTGCTACTGCCTGTTTCATCACTAAATCATCAGCAAAGGGCACTCAGATATCTGTTGCCATCGGATTTAGTCCATGGCTCACCAGCCAGAAACTTGGGGTAGCTGTTTGAGCCTCGGCCTCTTGATACATCCCCTATCCTGTCTTTACTGATCTCATTCCTCTTCCTGCCCTGACCTCCCACGGCATTAGCTCTGTTGGTTAAGGGTGCCACCATCTTCCTAGTGCCCAGCCCTGGATGTGAAAGGCACGCATTGCTTTCTGCTCCCTTTCCCCATCCCTCAGAGACACTAAGTCTTCTCAATTCTATCTCTGAAACATTTCTTATAGCTTGTTACTCCTCCCTGGCTCCACAGATCTTGTTCCATCCTTCATCATTTCCTGTTCAGGACCATGGCAGCAGTTTACTCATTGGTCTTCCTAACTCCAGATGTGTTTTTGTCCTACCTATTTTTTACAGCAAAACATAAGAAACAATAACAACAAGAAAATATTGGCTGCAACAAAGTGCAATGACCTCCCACTTCTTCCACTGGTAAAATTTCTCTCCGCCCTCCTCCCTGAGCACCATGTCTGAACTTCACCCAGTGATTGGCCATTCCAGGCGATGTGCTCTGAGCCCTTGATCATGCCATTCTTTCTGCCTGGAGTGCCCTTCCTTCTGTTCTTCCTTAATGCTCACTTCATATGCCACTCCTAATGCCACTTCATTTCTTTCCTCTCCGGCAAAAGTATGCCCTAGTAGTCTCGCTCCCTTATGTCTTTGTAGCTCTGAGCACACCTCTATCTTTCAGTGAATATTATGGGATATCATGTTGAGTTGTGTATCTCTCCTCTACAATATATGGTGAGCTCATTGAAGGCAGTTTTGGGGGCCTTCTTCATCACTGCATCCATCCCAGAATCAAGTTCTGTGCCTGGCTCCAAGTGGGCACTTGACTAAAATTGGTTGCATGAGTGAATAAAAGGTCCAACAGCATTTTATTTTATTTTATTTTATTTTATTTTATTTTATTTTATTTTATTTTATTTTATTTTATTTTTGTAATGAAGTACAGACCTGGGAGGATTTATATGCTTGATTTAATGTTTGGATATTTAAGAATTCAATAGGAACAGATTTGAAATGAGAAACTTGGTTGGGCTTGTGGGGGAATGTTTCCAGGCTGGCACTTTCCTTCTGGCAGATGAAATACAGAAACTCTCTATTATGGGAATGAAGGAACTTGTCAATGGGACAAAATACCCACCTAGATTTATTAGAAGTTGAAAGACTGAGACAATCCACCTTAATCTTACACCAGCCTGTGTTTGATAAAATGAAAATTAATAACTAACAATGGACAAACTAGATTTTGATATCAAAAGCTTTTTGTTTGTCTTTTCAAACAAATGTTAAAAAAATAACAAAGTGTAAGGCCTTTTGATGCCATCCACCAGAGGAGAGAGCCAGGGGACTCTGTGCGGTTTAAGAGGCAAGGTGGAGCAGAATCATTTACTCTACTTCTGTAAATTTCTCTCTTGTAATCTGTTTATATTACATGAGATTACACCAGGAGCTACTTTTTAATATAATGCTCCTAAAGATCAAAACCAAACACAGCAGTGGAGAGTGCTAGAAGACCTGGGCTCCAAACTGAGCTCTGGTATCTAAGTTGGGTCAGGTCACTCAAATTTCATTAGGTTCACTGTCCTCTGTTAAATGGAAATAATGGCAGCACATCCCTCATAGGATTATTTTGAAAATGTAATAACACATATAACCTAGTTAGTTAGGACCTGCAATACAGTGGGCACTCAATAAATGTTATATTAATTCCCAGTTAGTACGGGTAAGACAACTTGGGTATAAGTCACAGGGAAACATCTGAAGGTCATAAGTGACCTTGAGTTGAATTTAGCAGCAATGTAGGTAGAGTTGCAATGCAACTTTCCAGGCCTGGCTGCAAAATTCTCCCTCATAAGGTAGGATTCTCCCCTATATTTTTTTCCCTCATTTGCCAGATAGAAAGAATCCAGCAGAGGGATCAGAGGCTGTAGGGGTCAGAGATGTGGACAAACTGAGACCCTGAGTCCTCGAGTGGAAGGCTGCCTTCTTCTCTGTTAGGAGAGTGAGAAACAAACTGTTACCATGTTAAGCCAACAAGATTTGGGGTGGGTGGTAACAGCCGTTAGCCCACCCTGCCCAAGGCAGTCCTGAACATGTCACTGCTGGGATGCTTTGCATTTATCAGACCCTTAACAGAATATTTATTTCCTGTTTTGATGTTTGTGTTCCAAAAAGGCCAGAAGTAGCTGGAGAGAGATGAGAGAAAATTAGTAAACATGTTGGAAAAAAAAAAGCTTGTCCCTTCGGAGACTTAATTTCAAAAAAAAAAGGGCTGGGGGAAACTTTGTGACACAGATCCCTTACCATTCTGGTACATGTGAAACTGCATCTGGGCACCTGTTCCGAGCTTGTGCCAGTGATTCTCAACCAGGCTGCACATTAGAACCACCTGGAAACTTTTAAAGCTATATGATACCCAGGCTCCACCTCCAATGCAGCTGTAATCACTGATAGTTCTAAAAGTGTGTGCACTTTTGAGAAACATTGATTTTATTGATTTATGCAAATCATAGGCACTTCTTTTTATGACTTTGATGGTCAGAGTCATAATATTGAACACACATTTGCTTGGAGAATCAGACACATTGAAAAACTCGTTGGTAGGAGTGAAAAGGGTTTCCATTTGGGAGTTGGGCACATTGCTTCATTGCTTTGAAGCCAAGTTTTCATTGTTGCTCACTAGCTGAGGACCCAGAAGAAGTTACTTTATTGCTCTAGAACCTCTGTTTCCTCAGCTAAAATGGGGATCCCACAGTATCACCTACAGGGTTGTGAGGAGAAAAATGAGCTAAAGTGTTTACAGATGGAAACAGGGTAGGTACTCAACCAATAGCACTTATTATCATCCCCTGTATTTGTAAACAAAGAATGCCAAATTTACAAGCATCACATGAAGACTGCTGAAGAAGATATCTTGAAGAGATTCTGGACAATAAGCAAGGGCAAATTGTAATTAATTAAACAATGTCCATTATAATGATTTTAGGATATATGAAGAACTGTTGATGTCATCTTTACTGAGTATGTTATCTTTATTGCTTTAGTTTAATGAATATACAAATACTTTTAAGGGTCACTAGTGCTATTGGTCTGCAAGCCCTATTTTTCCACATGCTCCTGACTTCTTCAACTCTGAATTCTCCTTACAAGTACATTGTCTTCCACCTGAGAAGTGAATACTTGACTTTCTTTTCATAAAGGGATAGTTTTTAAGATGAGAGTAAACGGAATCAGTCAGCCCATTTTAAGCAGGCCTTTGAGAAATACGGTTATAGGTTCTGATGAGGATCTGAAGAAGCCCGAGCTCCTGACCCTGTGCTCCAGGAGCTCCATGCTCTGGGGGCTGGGCTGATTGTTGATGCTCTGGTTGTTTAGCTTAGGGTCATGTCTTTACAAAATGGCAGCCAATGATGCAGGGCAGTGTGTGCTGAGTGCCACAGGTGTAGAACCATAGGTGTGGCAGATGTCAGAGAAAGAGGTGTGCACTTTGGTTAAGATGACTGGGGCATTTTCCCAAAGGAAACAGCCCAGGGTGCACATGGATGCAGCTTGGTTCAGGGGCTTAGGGAGATCTTACGCTGGGAGAAGAGTCTATGAAGGAATGGTCCATGCATGTCAGAGGAGAGCAGTAGGACCGATTTGTCAGCAGTCTAGGGAGGGTTAACATGGAAGATACAAAGAGATGAGGCTGCTCAGGTGCTGGGGTCAGCTTGTGGGGGGTACTAAATTCCAAATTTCTTTGCCATATTGCCGCATCTACAGAGTCCATGCAAAACTTTATTTTGTTTCATTACTTCCTTTGTACCACTACTCCATACTCCCGTTCTGTCACCTCACTCCCACCATATGCAAACAATCTAAAGTGTTGGAGATGTAGTTTTGAATTTATATGTTATTTATTTTTACAAAACAGGGCTTATTATTTTGTAGATGGTATTTTAATTCCTGAACATGGTATTGCTATTATATATTTCATTCTGAATCTTTTTTTCACTCAGTGCTATCATCTTTAAGATCCACCAATATTGGTACATGCACATCAAAGATATTGCTTCCAAATGCTGAATAGCATCCCGTGCTGTGTACCCACCACATCTTACCATCCATTCTTCCAGTGGTGGATGCCTGGCTTGGCTCCACTTCCCAGTCACAACCTTTTTACATGACCTGTGTGAGAACTTCTTTGGGATGCATACCCAGGAAATTAATGGCTGAGTCATGGGTATGTAGCTACTTAATTTAATTCAGGAGTGCCACATTTCTCTCTAGGATGGCTGCACCAGCCTACCTATCCACCAGCAGGAGATGACCCTCCCTAACACTTGGTGACATCCAGCCTTCTAATCATGTCCAGTCTTAATAGTTGTCAAGCAATATAACATTGGTCTTTACTAATCACCAGTGAGTTTGAACATCCTCATATGATTAATATCCTTTTGGGGTTTCTCTTTTGTAAATTACTTACTCATAATCTTTCTCTATCATTTTTCAGGTTGCTGTCTTTCTTTTTTCTAAAAAAAAAAATTCTTTGTACAATCTAGGGTTGATCCTTGTTGCTCAAAGAATGGTCTCTGGTCCAGCAGCATCTAATAGTGTATTAGAAATACAGACCCTCAGGGATCACCCCAGACTTATTAAATCAGAACCGACATTTTTATAAGATCCACATGAGTCATATGTAGATTAAGGCTTGAGAAGCATTGGTCTATATCTGTGCTGCCCAATATGACAGCCAGTAGTCCAGTTGAGTTTACATGAATTAAAATTAAACAATAATAATAATTTAAAAAATTAAATTAAATTAAAAATGCAGTTTTTCAGTCACTCTCACCACATATGGCTAGGGGTTACTGCATTAGACAGTGCAGATATAGCACATTATTATCATTGTAGAATGCTCTATTGAACAGCACTGGTAGTTATTAAAAAATCCCTGCCAGTTTTTTACACTGGAAATATTTTCCTTAGTTTTTAGCCTCCAAGCTGTGGCAAGAAGCCTGAGGAATAGAAGAGAGAATTAATGACTATGGGGTTTGGTGATTGTGAGGTGGGCTCATGAGCTGGAGAGAAATAGCAGTAAATGTGAGAGGCTGATGAGGGTTTGCTGTATCCAGATGGGGGACCAGAAAGAATTCAACTAAGGTAGTAATGCTGGGGATTAATATGTTGGTCTAGGGCCGGCTGAGTGGCACGGTGGGAAGCCAGCGTCCCCGGGCCGGGTCCCAGATATGAGGACCAGTGACACTGCCCTCAAAAAAAAAAATATATTGGTCTAGACGCTTCTAAAATTCCAAAGTATTTGCATACTTTATATAATTTAATCTCACCACAAAGCTATGGGGCAGGATAGAAATGATTTTCCCTATTTTTCACAGACCATCCAGAGATGCTGAGGTGGTCATTTGTTTTAGGAATTGAACAAAAGGAAAAGACAAGCTATTCCACATGTCTATGTGAACTTAAATCCATAAAGCAGGGAGATTTGGGTTGAACAAAATGAAAAAACTCCTAACAGAAAAATAAAATTGTTTGGTAGACAACTGAATGAAACTGTGGAATTCCTATACATCCAATAGAAGAGAAAAAGTAGGATGAATAGGGAAGAATATATTTTGAGCACTTATTATGAGCTTGGCCTGTGATGGGTACTTTATTCACCTAGTTATTCTTATCACAGCTCTGTGAGGTCCTGGAGTATCCCCACTCCATATCTGAGACAACTGAGGTCCTAAAGCTATGACAGGCTCCGAGCACTAGGCCTTTCCCACTGAGCTAGGAATTCTAGATGTTTTGGAGATCATCTGATGACATGGGTCTGGTCCAGATGATCTCTGTAACTCTGTAACTGCCTTCCATGTCTAAACTTGAATGTGCTCAGCTCAGAAAGGAATTCACTTGGAAAGAGATAAAACGCAGGGATCTAATCCTTTGAAAGGTCATCAGCTGGCAAACCCATTTTATAGCACTTCTCTCAAAGCTGCCTGGATGGAAAGCAGATTGAGTATTTTGGCATCACGTGGCATTGTCATTCTGGAAGTCCTCGCTTCCACCAGAACATTCAGTGTGGTATTATGATACTTTCTTGGCTCCTAAACGTAGTGTCTTTTGAAACAGACGTGTGTGAATAACACCACCAGATAATTATGGCCATAGGGAGCACTTTGAATCTTTATTTTTGAAGTTACTATAGGACATGATATGATGTGAAACTTGTCCTAAAGATTGAATGCAAATCCAATCAGAAAATGTGCAGAAATCAAGAACCGAATGATAGTGAAATGACAAACTTCTCAAATAGGAAGGAACCATGTGCTAGGTGAGAGCTTTCTGGGTAAGAATTTGCCACAGAGAAGGAGGGTGATTCAATGAGCTAATGAGGGACACCAAAATGTAGTTATTAAAAAAAATTCCTTGTGCAAGTTTTTAGTTTTAAATCCACCTTGGTCACAGATTCATATGCAACAGAATGATCACACACCTCAACAAAGTTCATGTCTCCTAAGAGGGCACAGGAGAAATTTAATCAATGGAACCCTTTATCATCTCAGTTCTGCCTTCCCACCCTTGTCATCATATATTCATGCTTTGTAATATCTATAACACAGCCTCACGAAAGGGTTGGAAACACATTATACTAAAGTATAAATGACTAATAAAATGTCAATATGTTGGCATAGTTCATATTAGGAACCGAGATCAAAGCCTCAGCTGAATCTTATTCAGTAGTAGACTAGAGTTTTTATGGGCATTTATGATGTGCAAGCTTTGAGCTCGAGTTTACGGGATGGATGCACAAATGAATAAATTGAGGTCACATTTCCTAGGATTTCACAGTGGTGAAGGATGGTGGTGGTAGATACGCATAAATTCCTCCACTAGAACAAGTTAGGTTAGAATTGAATGCTGAGTGATGGATTGGCTAATTGGGAGGCTGGGAAGGGTAATCTGAGTGTACCTTGAAGGATACTCAGGGTTTAAATATGCAAATTTAAATATGTATACTGGGGTTAAAGCTATTTCAGCCAAAGGGAACAACTCGAGCACCATTTAGTAAAAGAATGGGGCAAATATGTGTGGAATAGGAGAGATGAGTGGTCCTCACTACCAGCATGTAGAAGATACGAGACAATGCAAAGACAGTGGCAGAAAGGTTAGGTAGGGATTATGCTCACACCATGAATGCAGACTTCTAGCCTCCAGAACTGTGATATAACTAAGTTCTGTCATTTTAAGCCACCCAGGTTTTAGTACTGTGTTATGGCAGTCTCAGGAAACCAATAAAAAGCAAATGTTAGCTATTTTTGGAAAATGTCTTATCTTAGAATGGAGTTGGGAAGTCCATTCTAACACATGAGTGGAAAACATATTGAATTATGTTTTCCTTTTAAAAGCATCCAAATAACTCAGCGACCTCCAGAAATTACTCTAGTTAACATCATCCTTTGAGTATAGTCATCATAGAACTTGAAGGGTGTCAGAGGCCCCTGTATCCCCAGTTTTTTTTTCCATGTCCTACTGTGAGAGAATCATCTCTTTGGGTTAAATATACTCCATGTCTCAAGCCCTTTTAAAACAAAAAAGAATCTTGAGAGAGGCAACTCATTAAACAATAAATATCTTGTTCTTTGATTAATGGGGAAAGGAGGTGAAGAAAGAGTTCTGAAGATGAAAAGGGGAAACCTGGAAGTGAATCCCTACCTTCCTCTATCATCTTGTCCTGGGCTAGTCTTCCATATGTTAGTAGGAACTTCAGCTAATTACTGTAGAAATCCAAGAAACTTCAAATGCATATTTGCCATAGTAAAGAAGAAAAGCAGTCATTGTAGGTTATCAGGAGACAACCTTGTCTGCTAGGTGTGCGTCCTTCACATGTGTGTAAAAATTGATTCTTTTTTTCCCAGTCTCAAAAGAGATACAAAGCAATGCTTTTGCATTGCTAATGAGGTTGTATTTAGGGTTTAGAAGTGGAACCCTACGAGCTCTTAAAGGTGGAGGAGTGCAGACATTTGCTGTGGAATTGGCTTAGGATTCTATTTGGTGAGGTCCTTTTAAGGGTCAAGATAAATTTGTATGAAGATAAAAGCAACCCAGTTGGCAGAGATGGGAAAAGGCTTGTTTCTCAAAGGGATTTTGAGGCTGTTGATGAAAGAACTGCTCTTTCATCCCTCCCTAAAGGGAGTTTCTGACAGCAGTCTTCAAATCAAGTGTTTCCAAATATTTATTGAGTCCAGGTTTTACTCATAAAACATTTCTAATCTGGAAATACAACAAGATATCACCCAAATTCAATTTTAGAAATAAATTCCATGCACTTGAGTTCAGATCTCAACTGTAGACTGGTTCCATTGGAGAAACAGAAAAAGACTATAAAGTTTCATATATATATATATATATATATATATATATATATATATATATATATATATATATATATAATCTCAGAGAGTGCCAAAAAATATATACACATTTTAAGAAAGGAAAACTGAATTAAAATTGTAATACTCAATATATACCAATAACAAAAGATGAATACAAGTCACGTTTGACTTCTGCAATTACCAGAGGTGCTCAAAGTGGTTCCCATCAGCTTCCAGACACTTCTGATTACAGGGAACTACTGCTTGAGCAACGTTGACCAAACTGTCCACTTGTATACATTTTGTTGGCACCCCCAGTGTGTGTGTTTTAAGTTTTCTAATTGAGACCCCTTGTGCAAACCATCTCATGATCAGGCCAGCAGTGTCTACAAAGTTAAGTTAGTCACACAAATGAGTCAGTGTTCAGGACCATAGCAGAGATAAGAATGGGATGTTGCAATCCAAAAAGAAAAATCAACACATAGTACAGCATCAAGGAGGAGAAAAACAAAATCTAAGAGAAAAATTCAGCATGAAATTAAAGGAGAACCTGACTATGATCCCATTTCCCCATCTAAGCCCAGAAGATAAAAACTGTAATAAATTCATTCATCTACACCCACTTTAAATATCGGAGTCGATCAACAGTTTCACTGATGTACAGCCAGACTTTGAAGTCTGTCTTAGCTCTGGAATTCGACCAGCCACTTTCCAGACCATGTAATGTATTGCAGATCTTTCCACATTATGCATTCCAGATGGCCACAGTAATTCTTTGTGCGTTTTCTCCTTTCTTATTTGGGTTACTGGGGTAATTTGGGAATAAAGTGTGCATGCTGCAAAGTGAAAATTGACATACACTTACTGCCCTGTGCTTCCCAGTTGATGATGGATATTAAAGATCCTGAAAGAGTTAAAAATGTGTACAGTGAATGGAAAGGGATGGAGGGAAGTTTCCTAATCAGTTATTTTTGCTGCTTGCTAAGCGAGGGGCATTTGCTGTGTTGAAACACTAGTTACTGCTTCATGACTGTTGAGGGGGGGTTGCCTACCATTTTGCCTCCCAGTGCTCCGTTAGCTAGCATATTGCCACCTTGACCTTAGGTAATGGTACGATTTATCCACAAGCGGGGAAAAATCTGAGAATGAAAGGGGTGCTATTAACAATTACACCTGGAGAGTGGGCTTAAAGCTCCCTATTTTTAAATCAGGACATGTGTTCACCTAACTTTGAAGAGTAACTTCTAGAAGGAAGTTGAGCTGTTTAAATGCTGGATTGATTTAATTCCGTACTTGGAGCTGTGCAAAGGGGCTGCCAAGTGGCTGTTGACTCTTGGGTTTGTGGTGACTGGACTCTCCAGGTCCCCACACAAAGTCAACACGTGCAGTGAGTAGGCAAAAAGCATTTGGTGACCAGACTGACTGTTTTGCCTTGGCAGCCTTCACCCTTGCTTGGTCCAGCTTGCCCAGAGCTGATTTATGTGGCATCCTATGGCTGTGACAGAGTGTGCCTTTGGGTTGTTCCATTGTTTCTATTCAGACTGTGTGAGGACTCTGTGACTGAGGTGAAATAATGGCATGGAACTCTTTCTAGCAAAGGAGGCAGTCTTTTTAAAAAAATATTTTCTAAGGCTGCAATTAAATATCTCAACTGCGAATGCCACGTGTGTTTTAATGGATGTTTTTCTCCTCGAGTCCCACTTTGGTGTATCACTACAGCCGTCACGCTCAAACTTTGCTATCCATCTGAATCATCTGGAACTCTTATTAAGATAGAGATGCCAGGACCCCATCCCTGGAGATTCCCATTAAATAGGTCTTATGACATCTGGAAGAATCTTACAGAAGGCAAAAATCCTGTAGAAACTAAGCCCCCTACAATCGTATTTCTCATTTTCTCATCGAATTCTCCATCGCGTCCATGAAAAATATCATAGTTCTGGAAATCTAGCCAGCTTTCCAGTTTCAGCGCAAGGAACGATTCTCCCTCCAAGTCATCTGAAAGCAACGGCTCTCATCTGGTGGAGAAAGATGGATTTTATTTTCTGAGACACCAAACTATTGCAAGCATCTTGCTGTTTTTCCAAGAGGTTCTCATTTTCTGCCCTAGTGGTGAGGTCTGTGCACACAGGGCCGTTTTCTTTGCGATGAGGCAGGAAGCTGAGGCGCGTCTTCTCCCACGGGACCTGCAGCCTGCGTCTCACAGACGCAAGAGGCTCCCAGTTTTGGAAGAGGCAACTGGAATTCTGGACTGGGAGCCAAACTCCCAAATATTCTAGGGCAGCACATCAGAAAAAACATGTGTATTTGTGTCTGTGTTTCCTTGCTCAGGCAAAGACATGGACAGATAAATCTCACAGAAACATGTCATTTTTTTCTGGCACACTCAGGAAAATCAGACCTTGTTTATTTGCACAAAGACCGCCGTGTGATTCAGATGCTCACCCAGTCAGGATATGCTTTGCCATGTAAAACACAGCCTCTTCTGAATGTAATTTTTTTGCTTTTTTTTTTCCTAACTGTAACAATATTACATTTTTTAAACACTTGGAAAAAAATAGAAAGAATGACAAGAAAAGCAAACCACCCAAAGCCATTCCTTTCAGAGAAAACAAATGTTAATATTTTAGAGTATTACCTTTCAAGTTGTATATCTTCACAGCACAGGTGTCATAAAATGAAAATTGTCATTAGTGTGCTGTTTGATAATCACGTTTTCACTTGATATATTTTCCATATTGTTAAATATTATTATTGTTTTTTAAAATATTTTTGGCTTAGTTTTTCTTTCTTTTCTTTTTTTTTTGGCTGCACTAGAAAGATAGATTTAAAAAACAAAACAAAACTGTCTGCTGTCTCACATTCAGATTGTTTCTTTAAAAATATGTTTATATATTGCTGCAATGAATACCCTCAAATTAAAATTTCTACTTAACATAATTGATCAATGTATCAAATGTTTTGGTGTGTATTGCCACCTTGGAAAGTGGACATTCTGGCTCTATCAATGGCCCATAGTTGATAGGCTTCTGTGAGGATGAGCACTTGGAATGAAAAGTTTGTATTCTGTAGGGGGAGGCCACAAAACCTCACCAAATTCCCCTGGAAGGGCTGAGAAGTCACTGGTCTTTATGGCGACCTTTCTGACTATGGATGCTTTTCCAGAGTTGCTATAATGGCAGGAGCCGTGAATTCTAGGACTTGAAGAATGGGGTTTTTCTTGTTCTCTCAATAGTTGTTACCATCATTACCTATGTTCCCCCTTGGGGGAAATAACAGATAAAAAGGGTCTCATTCGAATTAGAACTTGGACAGAAAAAGAGCATTTCCCCCTTAACCTCTTCCTGTGCATCAGCAGCTTATAGTCCAGGAAACAAATCTGATAGACGGAAGTGACAATTTAGTGTTTTCTTAAACTTTGTGGTCGAGACCCACTATTCATATTTTTAATTTATCCCTTTGTCACTTTCAATCAACAACCACCCTCCTGCCTCTCAGTCCCAATCTCTGTGCTTCAGCTATACTGGCCTTCTAAGTGAGCTCTCTCTCTCTGAACACTGGGTTTATCCCACCAGGCTCTTTTCCCCACCAGGACCACTGTCCATCCCCTCCTGTCTTCCTCCTGGGTGAACTGCTTTCCCTTCAGGTCTCAGCTTAAACAAGCTTCAAGCCAAGTTAAGTGCAGACAACTGGGGCCTTGCACTTCAAGGAAGTCCCTCCAGCAATATCGGGGCATGCAGGTACTTTAGAACTTGGTGAACCTGGTGGGTGGAAATTGAAAACAATCTTTTATTAAAAACTGTAAATTTTGTTATCTGGCAAGAGGTAGAGATGTAAATACTTCTTGAAGACAGACTGTCCTTTTGCCCAGGGAAAACCACTTTGAGGGGCCAATGTGTGTAGAACCAGGGTCTGCACATGCCACAAAGATGTTGTTCTAGGGTTCTAACATTGCTTTGTGAATGAGCAGGAAAAAGGTATTTCTGTGAAGAAGGCAGGGAAGAAGCTCAGAACACTACTTTTATTTTTCCCTTGCTTTTGGAGAGATATCAAGCAAGATGTCTTCTTCTCACCTTGACCTTGGAGCTGTGGCATGGCCTTTGTGGTTAGACAAAAGAGCCTAAAAACTGAGGAACTGCTTTCCTGGGAGACTTTCTGAGGCTGTGGGAACAATCAGAATTCTTTGGAGCCCCAAGTAACAACACTCAGCATCTCTATGACACAAGATGAGCTGCTTGTATCCCATGATATGTTGCGACTGGATTTTGCAGGTAGTTATGGAAATAATGGTCCTTTTGGTATTTTTTGAATCATGAGCAATGTTACCAAATTTTCATATTAGAGCCAGTGATATTTTGGCTAATTCTCTTGGGTGTCTAGGTAAACAATCATATCACCTAGAATAAATGACCCTTCTCCTTTTGCTTTCTTACAGTTATACTTTTTATTCCTATTTTATGCCTCTTCATGATAAAAGATGCCCATGACAGCCAAATCAGATGGAATGATTAAAATGCTGTTGAGTTTCTGAGAAGCTGTGGGAATGATGGATTTGAGAGCAGAGAGTCTAGAGACGGGGGAACAAGGAAGACACCATTACAGCACTTCAGGAGTGAAGTATGATGTCTTTAAGATAATGAATACAGATTTGAAAAAAAAAAATGTGCATACACATACATACATATATATGTATATATACTTTAGATGCCACGCTGAGTGTTTTTGGTGATGTGGTAAATCAACAAAAACATCTTGTAGGCTTGAAGCCTGAAGCCTGGTGGTCTAATTAATTGATAGCAGGAAATTATTTTTAATAGACAATGAAATCATTCATTTATCTGTAAAGAGGTGATAGGAAGTATTTTAATTAAAACACCCAGTTTACAAAGACATTTAATATTGTGGATTTGAGAGAAATTTGCTGTTAGTACAATTTTTACTATTCCTTTGTGGTCTGAAACTTAACCCAGCCAAACCCAAGCTCTGTTAATTAGCACGTGTACGATGCTTTTCCAGGCTCCAGAGCCACTTTATGGGCGTGTGATCTCATTTGGGCCTCTCAACAACCCTGCGATACGGGTCATAATAGAAAATAGCATCTGTGGAGCACTTTACAACTGCAAAACACTTTTCCCTGATACATCCTTTCAAGGTCACGTACACTTGCATTGATGGTGACTTAGAGTCCAGCCCAGTGATGGCGTCACTTGGAGGTATCTGGGCACAAGGTGCTCCTTCACAGCTCCTTCATGTCTCGGCACCTCTGGTTCCCTCCAGTGAAATGCCTTCCCTGCTTTTTCGAACTGCTGAACCCCTGTAACATCCCATCTTCCCCAGGAGGACAATGGGGCCAGGCGGTGGGGAAGTGGGGGACACGCACAGGCAGCACGGTCCTTAGGAGGGAAGGGCTCTGCAGGGCTGGTGAACACAGCAGGACTCAGGAGGTCCTCCCCCAGTCTACTTAAGGCAGCACAGGCTCACATCTGCAGCTGTTTCCACTGTCCATGGAGGTGCCAAACATCCCAACTATGCCAAGTCTGCATCACCTTGAGCTGTGAGGCACCCTCCTTCTCTACTTCTGCTCTTTAGTCAGTTTACCCCCATCGTCAAAGAGAATAATACTGGACACTCATCCCATGACCCTACCCACCCATCCCTACAGGCTCCCATCAGCTTTCTTTTTTTTCTTTTTCTGAAACCCTCTTTTTGTCAGAGGAGAAAGGGAAGGAAAGGGAGTTGTTTGTTTGTTTTATAATGAGAAATCAAGCAATGGAGCCAAGTAGCTCGGGGATCTAGCTGTCATTCGTTATAGCTCCTGTTAGGGCATCACTTCCACCAGGAAGCCTCCCACAGGCATGTAGCCTCTGCTCAGTGCACCCACCCACCCACGTGCTCTTGCAGCCCCTGTACTCACCCCTATTTTGGTACATGGAATAAATGACACTCTCTTGGTGACAGGGGACAGTGTCCCAAGTCCAATTAGCTTAAGCAAAATGAAATCAAAGGAGGAAGGGTTTATTGAATCACATAATCAAAATGCAGAGAGGAGTGGAGCTTGCCTCGGGCTGGGCTGGTCCTGGGCCTCCATGCTGTGGAGAATCTGTGTCCCTACCTCTCTGTGCTCCTCTCAGGGAGTTGGCAGCATTCTTTTCTGCCATAGTGGCTTCAGTGGCCTAGATGGTGAGCAGAGAGAAAGGATAGTCTTCCTTACCAGCTTCAGTTTTCCCAGCTGGGATTAATAGGTCTATTCTTAGACTAGTTGCTTTGGTCAGAGGGATGACACAGGTTGATCCCTGAGGCTGTGGAGCTGGGGCTTTTTCTGGAGGTGCAGTCGGGGACAGAGACATGGCTAATGGAGAAATCTGTGACCTGAACCGTCCTTCCCAGTTATTTCTACTGGGAGCACTCATTCATTTCTCTGTGCTCTGGCTGTTAGACCTCATTTATTCTTCACTTACCCACAGCCCTTCAAGGATAAGGACAGTATTTGGTTTCCATTGTGTGTCTTTATTTTAGCACAGGGCCTGGAATTCAGTAAGGGTCCACTAACTATTTGAAAAATGAAAGAATGAATGAATGAACTTACATGTGTCAGTAGGGGCCAGATTAAATCATGTGTGTGAACAGGAAACTCAGACACAACTAAAACGCATGATACTTTTTCATGTGAAGTGGATTTAGAATCCATAGGCTCTGCGCTTCTGAGTGATTCTTTTTCACTTTCTAAACTATGAGCCACACAAGACAGTGGGAATGAAATGAACGAGGAAGATGTGAGTGCCTTCGAAATGCTTCTGCACCCTGAAGGTTTCAGCCCATCTGACTGTTAGATAGTCAAATCTTTTGCTGTGTATCCCGTTACTCAGAACACTGCCCCCTGGATTGCTCTATAAGTCTCTATTTCCCCCAGATAATGTTAAAAACCTCACATGATGGTTGGCTTAAGTAAAAGAATATTTTCCCTTCAGAACTTTCCTAGTGCCTATGTGGCAACATCACTGTCAGAAAATAGTTTAAGTACTTTGTTTTTAACCACCCTGTTTGCAAATAAAAAATTAGGTTGACATGACTTTCTCCTGGAACTTTGTTTACATTGCACTTTGCCCATGAGGAATGTTTTGAATTCGAGCAAATTAAACACTCTCCAAATGTGGTGCTTAAAATAATAAAGAACTCTCCGGAACATTTAAGCTGGGCTGGAGGCTTTCCTGACAACACCTGTGATTCACCAGCTGTTGTCATGGAATTTGGCCACGGAGCTGAATGTGCTTTTCCTAACATTCGTTCGGCAGATATCATTACACTCAGTAATACTCTTAAAGTACTAAAGAGAATCGTTTCTCTTCCTATGACTTGCCAGACAGGGAATGAAGTTGTCTAGGCATAGAGAGAGGCATTAGCTTTAAAACTGTAATAAGATCCCTTGGAATATGGTGACTGTCCCCAGGCAGCTGAGGCTTTCCAATTCACAGGAGACACTCTGTATACTGCCCTTAAAAAGGGAAAAACAAGAAAAGAAAAAAAAAGAATAACTCCCACCTGAAAGTTTAGTATGATGGTTTTGTTTTGCTGGAGACTGTTTACTTCAAAAGTGAAAGAGACTATTTCAGGAGATGTCTTTTCTGTCTCTTGGAAGGCTTTATGAGGAAATGTGTCATGGTGGTAACGGAATTATCATTGCTCTGTGCTTGTTATTTCACAAAGTATTGGGGATTTTTCCCACTGAACCTCTATCATAAAGGATCTTTTTAAATATTGGCGGGGGAATCAAATACTTAAGTTACTTCCAGGCTCATTTCTAAAAGTTATTATTTTCTTTTAAAAAGTGAGGGCTTGACTCATTTACTGTCTCAGATTTAATAAATTTATGAATTTATAGTAGTAAAAATGCTAAATTCTGCCCAAATTAGCTTGTATATTGAATGCAATTCCAAAAAAATATCCAGAGATTTCTTTCATTTTAACTTGGCAAATTAATTGTAAAGTTAATTTGGGAGAATACATTTATGAAACTAGTTAAGACAATTTTGGAAAAGAAGATAGTAAGGAAACATTTGAATTATCAGATATTGACAAATATTACAAAGCCATAGCATTTTGAAAAGCATGTCACAAAATAGACCACTTACTTGAAAAGAAAGTGCTCAGAAGCCATCTCTGAAAACTGTAGGAATTTAATATATGACAAAGATGGCATTTCAGTCTAACGAGCCCAATGAAGATGCCTTGGTTTTTTTCCCCATTTCCTTCTTTTCTTCTGCCTATTCTACCTCCACTGGATACTGTCTTATTGGCCAAGTACTGCTAATACTTATATCAGGGACCATCAGCCCCTCATCTTCCATCTGGCACCATCAGCATCCCCATCAAGACATTCTGCTCCAAAGAGGAGTGCATGCATTTGTTTTATAGTCTTCAGAGAGGCCTCAAAGCATAGTTACTTGTGCCCCAGTGTCTTAAGGAACTCTGGGAAATGATTCTTTCATTTTTCTCTTTATGAGCAGATTTGAGGAACAAATCTGAAGTCAGACACCTCACTAGTCAGAACTGACTCTTCTCCAATGCTCGAGTCTTCATTACTCAGCCCCACTTGGCTGTCTGGATGAGGGCTTCCTTGGCGGAAGGGATTCCTAACAGGGGCACCCATAAACTTGAATGAGAAAAAAGAGTCTGTTTTCAACATCTAGCTGAAATTCAGCAGTTCCTTCAATAATGAATATAATGGCCGGCTGAGTGGCTCATTGGTTAGGAGATGGTTTGGGACGTCAACAGCCCCAGTTTGGATCCCACATATGAGGGCCATTGACACTGCCCTCTACAGCTAACAACAGCTCCACCTGGAGCTGGGCTGTGCGAGCCCCGGCGACGGTGTAGGCTGCAGCCCCTGCTGCAGTGGGCTGCCATAGGCTACAGTGAGTGGCCGGCAGCCAGCGTGAGCGGCTGGCAGCCAGTGTGAGCTGCCAATAGCCACAGTGAGTGACCATCCAGAGGCTGGCGACTGATCGGCCTCAACCGGGAAGAGCGCAATGATGATACCAACATGGACCAGTGAAACAACGTCCTCCACAACTAGACTGAAGAACAAAAAGACAGCAACTTGTCTGTTCCCCTTCCCTGATTCCCCAACGCTGTTCCCCTCCCCCAATTCCCCAATAAAATCTTAAATAAATAGATAAATAAATAAATAAAATAAAATGTAAGTTAGATAATGTCAAAATAATAATAATAATGAATATAAGATACCAACCAGAAGTGTAAGGGCATTCGTGACTTTGTCACCCATGGAAGTCTCAAATGCCTCCATATCATCTACAGTCACTGTGATATCTGGAACTACTGTTTATGCCCAGCAGCACTTCAGAATCATAGCAGTTACCAAAACTCACCGGTGGACCTTGTTACTTAAAGAGTCAATAAAGAAGCACTCATACTAATATATGACTGACCATTTTAGAAATATTTTGATAAATGCATTTTGATATAATTAATGTCTTGGTAATCCCTGTATTTTGCTTAATTTATTTAAAAATGTTACTCTGAGGGCCGGCTGAGTGGCACGTTGGTTAAGAGCTGGCTTGGGATGCCAGCTCTGAGCAGCAGGGCCCCAGTTCGGATCCCACATATGTGGGCCAGTGACACTGCCCTCTACAGCTAAGATGGTGAACAACAGCTCCACCTGGAACTGGGCTACCCTGAGTCACCCACAATGGCATAGGCTGCAGCCCGTGCTGCAGTGGGCTGCCATAAGCTACTGTGAGTGGCTGGTAGTCAGTGTGAGTGGTCAGCAGCTGGCGTGAGCTGCCATGAGCCACTGTGAGTGGTGGTCCAATGGCCAGGGAGCAACTGCCTCACTCGGGAAGAGCACAATGATAATACCAACATGGGCCAGTGAAGCAACATCCTCCACAACTAGACTGAAGAACAAAAGGACAGCAACTTGTCTCCCCGATTCCCCAGTGCTGTTCCCCTCCACTAATTCCCCAATCAAACTTTAAATAAAATAAAAACGTTATTCTGAGAATTCTCCACAGGTTTCGCCAGACTGCTAAAAGGATCTGTGGTTCAGAAAAGATTAATACCCCAGCCTTAGGATGGCTTGTTTCTGTGAACACCTCACAGAACTGGTGTTTTAGTTTACATGTTAGTTTTTCTTTTCATCTAGTAATATCATAATGTCTCCAATGCTATAAATTCAGGATATGTTACTCTCCCTCGCTGCCCCTATACTTTTCCCTCGTACTCCCCCAAAGGAAAAGAGCAGACAGGGCTCTTTCACTGTCTTTCGCTTGCCACATGACTGGGGCCCCAGTGGTCAGGGCTCCTTATCATTGAGGCAGATTGGTTCCGCAGACACAGGCCGTCATAGCTTTATCACTCGGTGGCCCCAAATGAGCTTTTTCTCCTTCCCAGCTAAGGGTTAGTCAAAAATATTCAAAAGCCCCACATGCCTGGTTTCCTTCAAATTGTTTTTTAAAATGCATTTTTTTATACGGCCGGCCGAGTGGCGCGGTGGTTAAGCGCTGGCCTGGGAAGCCAGCGGCCCCGGTTCGGTCCCACATATGAGGGCCAGTGATACTGCCCTCAAAAAAATAAATAAAATAAAATAAAATGCATTTTTTTACTTCTCAGCAATGGAGACATTTCCCCGCTCCCTGTAATTTCCTTCTAATAACTAAGGGTCAGGAAAGAAAAAAAAGTCACCTACATGTGAATCTAACATCATTGATGATCTAATTACTTATTGCCCCAATATTTCCAGGGATCTCATCTTTTTTACATATTTTCCCTCTTGCTGACTATTCTATTACAGATTTTCTGTCCTGTTTCTGAAACCTTCCTCATCCCACTCTGTCCCTCAGCCCTTCTACCCTATATTAAAGAGAATTTCAGTGTCCGAATAGAGAAAAAAAAAAAATCACCATGTCGACATGTCCAAATGCTTATCACTGTCGCAGGCAGCACTTTTGTGTAACAATTCAAGCTACGTCCTCCGTTTCGACCTCGAATCATTTGTAAAGGCAGGTCCCTCCTGACGAGGCGGGGAGAGAATAGGCCGCCTGCGTGGGTGGTCTGGGGTCTGAGGGAACAGATGACATCATGGATTCACATGGCAAGTTTATGAAGCCGCACAGTTCAGCTCTCGGGAGCAGTGGGCCCGAGTTGCCTGCATTATCTCTGCTGGAACATTCAGTGCTGGAGAGCCGTGGGCTAGGGACACTTGGAAATGATAGTTTTAAACTTGACATTCAAAAAGTTTTGAAGATTTACAGTCATTAGCGGAATACTTCTGAAACTCTGTACATTCTGGGGTGGCAGCCGAGGGAAATCATCGTACCCAAATGATTTTGCAAACTGGCACACCAGTCCCTTTGCCTGTCTGAATTGCTAATTCTGTTTTCTTTTTCTTTTCTTTTTTTAACCCCCTTCCAAAAGGACTGCTATTGGTCTTTTCTCAGACTTCTGTTAGGCATTCTGGGCTGGTGCAGAGGGGAATAAGAGACACTGATTTCTGTGTGGACCCCGCAGGAATTTCAGTCTGGGATGAGGTTTATGGAAACACAAGTTAAATCAGGCATACAGAGTTTTCACTAGATTTCAAGGTTACACCTTCCTCTCACGAGTGTTCTGGAATCCCAGCCCAGAGACCCACTGAGCTTTCTGTTCCTGGTGGCTGTGCCCAAGCTGATGCTCCCTTAGGCAGCGTCTCTGCCTTTCCCCATCATGCTTGTCAGCAGTGATATGCAAGTCCCATTTCTTCTCTCTGAACATCAGCCCTATTACAAGCAGTTACTCTGTCTTTCCTAGCTATGTATTATCATTTTAATAACCAATGTAATAGTTATGTTAGGATATTTCCTTCACTAATAGCTATGACTCTTCCCCCAAATTAAATAATTATAGTTTCAAGCTATAATCATTTCAGAATATCCTAGCATTTAAGTGCTTAGTGGGTCCAACCTAAATGAATTTAAATCTTGGATCTGTCTCTTCATAGTTTTGTGAACTTTGGCAAGTTACTTAACCTTCTTGCGTCTGAATTTCCTCATCTGAAAAATGATCATAATAATTAGTATTGAACTCATGATATTGTTTGGAGAGCAGATGAGTTCATACATGTAAAATGCTTAGAATCACAGTTAGCATATGGTAAATGTTGAGTGAATGTTAGCTATCTATATTACTACTATTATCATTTCCTACTTGTGGTTGACATTTTCTGACATCTTGCCCAAGCCATTTCTGTTGAAATCACCTTTCCCTCCCTCACAACACCTTGTCTTGATAAGGAACACAAGAGATTTGAGTGCAGAAACCTAAAACTCACATGAGTTTCATGCCCAACTGAAACTGGACACTGGCCCCATTTTCAAAATAGGAGAGAGGCCTGGGAATGTTAAGGAGATTTGCTGCTGTTTAAACAGGAGCGGGAAAAGTGTCATCGGCAAAGGGAAACCTTGAGTTTCTCTTTCGAACCCACCTGCAGCACCTGAAGCAGCAAAGGGGACTTTGTCATCCTAATGAGGCTGTGCAGGGACACACTTAGAAGGAAAATATGGTCCCTATTCAAATATAATGACATTTTCAGATCACTTGGACTTATATAATACTTACTGAAAGAGGTTTTTTTCAACTTATTTCCATAGAAATGGTCATCTTATTATCATTCTTCTGCTCACATAACGAAGAATAGAAACAAATTAGTTGACTTCTTAAACTTTCTTCAGATGCAGAATATGCTCATCTGAATAATATTTTTTGACTTCAGGCTATTAATATCCATGTTTTTCTACATAGTCTCATCCTTTGGGCCGTCAAAAGGAGAGCACTGATGATACAGCGCTTCATAAAGAGGACGCCATGTTTGTCTTCAGGGCTTTCCTTCGAGTCTTTGATACCCACTCAGCAAGATTGGTTGATTGCTCTCCTTGTCTCCCCTAGATGTGTCAACAGAAGGCATTTAGACTACAACAGAGACTCAGATTCCTTTCTGAAACATGCTTATGTGTTTGGTTGACTGAAACATCAAGCCCATGGTATGGTTGCACCATCAAGAATAGCCATCAAGTTTCCACGGACAGCAACACATGGCCAGACAATGGCGGCCAGGCAAGGGCAGCTATACCCACCAGTCTCCTGGCCTGCAGTGATTGTGAAATGTCATCAGTCACAACACACATCCTGATTTCAGAGGTATTTAAATGCGAAAGGAGATGTGCATTTCAAATGGACAAAATATGGCATTAATACACACTATTAATGAATGCCTTCCTCTGGGTTCGACATGATGTGAAAATTATAGAGGTGACATAATAACCTTACAACAGCGTGAAAGGTGAGAATTATCATATCATTTTATAGAAGGGTAAACTGAGGCTCGGAGAGGCTAAAAAAACTTATTCAATCCACACTGCTAAAAAGAGGCATGATCAGAGCTGAGTAACCCTAAGACCTGGATTGAAGTTCAGAGCTCTTACCCTCAGCAAAACCATATCCTAGAACCAGAGGGGAATTCTACAGTGAAACACAAGGTTAGACAGAGTAAAAACTTGCAGCTGAAAGCCTGGGAATTCTGTTTAACAATACCCAAAAGACTTCAGTCAGCACCAAACTGAAAATCGTGCACCAATTGGAGTTCAATGATGCAGACACTATGGAATGGAGTCCACTGGCTGACAGGAAACTCCAGCCACTGAGGCACATTCTGTGTATTTCAGCATGAGCAACAGAACCCAGAAGAAGAAAGCCAAGAGAGGGAAGTGGTTGGCCAAATGGTGTTTCATGTATCTGTACATTTTATGTCTAGCTGCATCCTCTTATGCCAGTTTTGAAAAGCCCAGACCAGTACAGAATTCATTGTCAGTGGTTTTCATTATAACTAAACCTCACAAAGAAATTTAGTGAGTTCTGGGTGAGAGGGACAGTTGGATGAGCAGTCACTGTTAACAAGTGTCTGTGGGTGCATCTGTAGCTGTGGGAGGAAAGTTGCTGCATTCATTGCCTTTGACCTAAGTATTACATTTGGCTAAACAGTTTAAAAAGTTGACATTGCTTAATGGATAAGCACAGCAACTGAGAAGGAATCCATTTTTTTCCCCTTCAATATTTGATCTTGAAAAGGAATGACTAACACCATTCCTGAAACAAAACCCTGTATATCATGGATATATCTTCATGCAATTAAAACAAAGAGGAAACTCACCTATTTACAAGTGATTGATCAAGTTTCTATATAAGCATCTCATTAATGTAGATAGCTGTTAACTTCTATTTGCTTCTGGTATTAAGTCCTTGGGAAAGCCATGAAAGAAAACTATGTAGGAATCAACTCCACTATTTTTTTCAGGAGAACTTGATATTTTCACTATTTATGATTCACAACACTGTGTAAATTAAAGAGTATTGTATAATGAATTGTGTAAATTAAAGAATGATTCTAAATGACTCTATTCATGAAAAGCTGTTCGAGAAAAATTAAGAAAGATGAAATTCCTAAATTGAAGGAGAAATTTCCAATTCAAAGTTCAATTCATAGGTTTATTTTTTTCTGTTTAAAACATGTCAAGTTTTTTTTTTTTTAGCTTTTTTTTTCAAATTGGGGAATTGGGGGAGGGGAACAGACAAGTTGCTGTCCTTTCATTCTTCAGTCTAGTTGTGGAGGACATTGCTTCACTGGCCCATGTTGGTATAGTCATTGCGCTCTTCTTGGGTGAGGCAGATTGGTCACCGGCCTCTGGACGGCCACTCACAGCGGCTCTTGGCAGCTCACGCTGGCTGCCAGCCACTCACTGTAGGCTATGGCAGTCCCCTATAGCAGGGGCTGCAGCTATGCCGTCCTGGGGACTCACAGCAGCCCAGCTCCAGGTGGAGCTGTTGTTCACCATCTTGGCTGCAAAGGGCAGTGTCACTGGCCTTCATATGTGGGTTCCGAACTTGGGCCGCTGGCATCCCAAGCCAGTTCTTAACCAATGCACCACTCATCCAGCCCCAAAACATATCTAGTTTTAATTGCCTCATTAGTATACCCCATGATTTAAAAGAATACAATCTTGATAAGGATGATACTATAAGAAGCATCAACAGAGAAGGCTGTGTGCACACTGTGAGACCATCAGAACTGGAAGGACACACCTCATTCTAACCTCCCATTTTACAGATGAAGAAACTGAGGTCTGGACTAGGGAGGTGGCTACCAGAGAGGTGGTCACATTCTTTGGCAAACGCTTCAGGCTTTCCCTCACTGCGACCACTGTAAGTGTGACTTCCATACCCTCTGGAAGAAAGCTAGGGGAATGCCAGACTTAGAGGGCTTTGGCTGGAGACCCCCTTTTCTACTTCTTTGCTCCTCCCCTACAGGCCCCAGAACATCTGTCAGCCTGAGGCTGGGAGATAATTCATGTCCTGAAAACGCTGCATTTGCTTCTGTTTTCACTGCCATCTGGGATTATTGCCCTGTTTCAGGTGTTGTTAGCAAAGGGGAAAACCACAGAACAGGGAGAAACTGGGGAAGAAAAGCTTCAACCAACCATGCAACTAATTAAATGGTAATAAATAATAATTTGAGAAATTAGATATTTTGTGGTTGATTTTTATGACTTTTAAAATAATATAAGTTGTGGCAAAAAAAAAAAAAAAAAAGAAAAAAACTTCCAACATCCAAAACCACAAGTCACATTTTGGTTGTGGTTTTTTTTTTTTTTGTTCAAAATACAAAACACTTGGAAAAGATCATTTGAGCTGTATTTTCTCCATAGAGATTGAAATTCTCCTCCTTTAAAAGATCCCTGGACAATTTACACGTCTTTCTATGTTGGAATCAACATTTCTGCTTGAAGGCTTACCTTGGTAATATTAATTTTAATTTATAAAACACATCTTACAGCTATCAGAGCAATTTCACAAACCATATCTCATTTTATCCTATTGCTGTTTGGTACCTGTTCCAACTTATGTTTCCAGAACGTAAGAGGCTCATCCCTCATCCAGAACTTTCCAGGGTCTTCTAGATCAGGGCTCAGCAAACAGCAGCCACGGACCAAATCTTACCCACCATGTGATTTTGTATGGCACATGAACTAAGAATGGTTTTAATAGTTCTGAATGGTTAGAAAAAGAAGAAGAAGGAGGAGGAGGGAAAGAAGAAAAAGAAGGTTTTATAACACAGGAAAATTATATAAAATTCAAATTTAAGCATTCATAAATGAAGGTTTCTTAGAGCTCAACCACATTTACATATTATCTGTGGCTGCTTTCTTGCTACGAGGGCAGAGTTGAGTAGTTGTGACAGAGACCATATGGTCTACAAAGCCTGAACTGTTTACTCTCTGGCCCTTCACAGAAAAAGGTTTGCTGACCCCTGTCCGAGATCATGAGCTTATTCCGTCGCACAAGTGCTGTCTTTCCAGAATCCTAGAAGACTCAGGGACAAAGGCAAAACCAGAGGGATCTGGGTTGCAAGCCCAATTGAAGAGACTTGGAAATTGGCCTGCAGTAAAAGGCTAGTCCTTTATATCCTGAGTGCCTCAGTCCTTCTAACTGGTGAGTTAGAGACTGAGGTCCCAGCCTCCAGGCTGGCAGGCAGCTCCCTCCTCTAAGGGAGCGTTGGAGGTATGTCCTCAGAAGACCTTTGCAAAAATGAAACGGCAGTATTACCCCTTCTCCTCCTCCACCCCTTCCACCCCTGGATAATGTAGTTCATCTACTGATGGCTGTCTTTAGGGTCAGGAAGGGCAAAACATCTCAGCTTCGAGGCTGAGGGCACAAATGGGGAAGGGAATGATGAAATGCTCCAGTGTTTATTTGGTTTTTAACGCAGTTATTTACTGTAACATTCTGCTATTCCTGTATTGTTTCCACTATAGCAGCTCTTCTCTGCTGTGGGTGGGGCGATGGGCTTATTTCAAGTTGAACAGGGCAGATGGGATAGAGAAATCAGACACAGAATACTTCTTTTCTTTTTAGAAGAGCTTCTGATGCATTTTTACCCTCTACTTTTTCTACCTGCACCCACAAAATATAATATCTCCCCTTTTCTGAGTGCTTATTGTATGTCATTCAGTTTCCATTGTAATGGGTGATCTCATGTAACTGTCTCCATAACCCCATGGGGTTTACAGAGGAGGGAACAGAAACCTGGTTGGTTAAAATCCTTTCCTGGTATCACACTGGTGCCTGATCTCTGTAATGCCAACATCCAGGTTTTCTCCACCAAACCTCAAGAGCTCCACAAAGTCAAATGTGTCTTCAATCATGAACATGTTTTTGCTCCATGACTACTCATGATATCCCCACCATAGGGAAGCATTCTCCCAGTGCATTGCCTCAGAGAATCAACTCCTAGAACCTCATAAGGAATCTTTAAAAAAATAAATGCTGTTTGGGGAGAAATGGGCTAAAAAGCTTAGATTTCTTTACTCAAGGACTTCTCAGGGCCTTTATTACACAGCATCTGCTTCCTTTTCCACCTCTATAATTTTAAGGCATTTTATTTAACCTCTCAGAGCCTTAGTTTCCTCCTCTGAAAAGCAGAAATAATAACATCTGCAACTTGAAGTATTAAATGCTATTATGTTTCTCTTTCTGTTGTTGGCTAGGTTCACTTCATTTCTATTAAATGAAGTGAATTCTAGCAACCAAAAGGAAATCTGAATAACTGTTACAGGAAAAAAAGATCATTTTGGTAATAAAATAAGATAACACACATCTGCTGAGAGCATAGAACAGTACACATTTTTCGTTTGTTGTATCCATTTCCATAAAGAAAACAATGGGGTAGGGAAACTGGTGAGCAACCATTCTGGGCACAAAATTACATATGAACATGCTAGGAGAGAAAGCCACATGTGTGAGTACCTGGTGGTGGAGATGCAGCTATCATACCAGCAAGATGGGGGGGGGAGGGAGGGGTTGGGAGCTGCCCAACTTTTAAAGCATTCTTTTTGAATCACACTGTAAGCATGACTGTTTTTCCATGCATCGGTCAGGAGTCAGCAAAATTTTCCTTTAAAGGGTGAGAGCAAATAGTTTGACTTCACAGGTCATACAGACTCTGCTGCAAATACTTAACTCTGCTGTCCTCCAACAACTGCAGCCATATGTAAACAAATGGGCATGGCTATGTGATAATAAAACTTTATTTACCAAAACAGGTGGCAGGCTCTATTTGGGCCGAGGGCTGGAGTTTGCCCACCTTTGGTCTAGATGCTGGACATAGGTAGACAAGCCTCTTACGATAACATTTTGCTCAGTTTTTTAAAAGTGTATTTTTGTTCATTTGTTTGTTCTGCAGAACACTTAACATCTTTCAGAAATAGTAGTTTAAAGAACACGAGTTTCGAAACTCTTTTGAGCTTTGAGTTTCTGAGCTATTTCTTCAGAAGTGTAGATACTGAAGCAGTAAAGGTGGGGGTGAATTGGGACTAGACAGAGGGAACAAGTCTCTAGAGGACTGGGCTATTGGTCATGTAAGTTCAAGTCCCCAGACAACTGGAAGTGGCCCAGGACCGGGGCCCAAGCAGACAGCCTGTCCAACTGCTCACAATGGATAGAGCTTACAGAGTGGGACAACAGTGTGGCTTTCTCAAAAGGGTTTGTTTTATACAGTTAGTCAGGGAATGTCTGCAAGTAACCAAACCCAAGTGAAAACCCTCGAAAGATAGGAGAATATCAATATCAAGAGCATGGCTTCTGGAGCCATACTCCCTGAATTCAGGTCATTGTTCCATGCTTGGCTTGAACAAATCAGCTAAAATATCTATGCCTCAATTTTCTCTGCTGTAAAATGGGAATAACTAACTCGTAGGCAAGAATTCAGTGAATTAGGTTTAAAGTGCTGGCACAGGTTAAACACTATGCCAATATTGCTGCTCCATTAATTTTCTATTGTTATTATTATTTGTTTATGTTATTGTTATTTCAGAGCTTATTAAGTCACCTAGCTTTCATAAGAGCCAAGAGATCATTTTAAAACTTCTTTCTCTGTAAATTTTTCAACTCTTTTTCTTTCTGCTCATTCACTTTTTTCTCTGCGTAGGCCTGTTTCATTTTATTACGCACATGGTCCATCATGGCTGTCTTAAAATGGAAGCCCAGCCTCCCTCTGCCCACCCCACCCCACCCTACGCCAACACCCAATGCTCTGCCAGAACTCACAGACAGCAGACTCAGTCTCCTTGCCCAGTTGTGCAGTTGTGTCAGGGGCTCACCACTCTGACTTCAGGCTCCCTGTAAGAGATGGCATCTTCTAGTCCATAAAACTACCTTTCCATGTCTCTGGGCAGCCTCTGGTCCCAACAAAGGAAATGTACTCAGCAGGTGGAAAAATAATGGGCATACCTGTTGCTGTGTCCTGAGGCTAAGTTCACCCCAGACACACTGAACACCAGGTCAAGACAGCAGACAGTGGCTAGACCCCGTGTCATCAATGGAGAGGAGATTTTCCATTCCACCCAACTATTCACGCTTCCATGGACACAGGACCGAGGCAAGATTCAGCACACAGATAGCAGTGTTTCATAGCAGACCTATGGGTGGGCCTGGGGTGGGTGGTAAGTGACACCATGTACAAAAATAACTATAAAATATGGAAGAATTGGTTTATTTCCATCCATATGCTCACTTGTTCAATAAATATTTACTGAATGACTTCTAAGTCCCCTGCTAGGGAATAGGCATTTTTAATTAATAGAACAAATACACATTTTTTAAAGAGATGAGGAATATTTTTGTCATCTCAGAAGTGGTGCGCTCAGCCCTGTCCTCTATGGGAATAATTCACTTATTTTGGAGATTCCCTGATGGTAACAACAAATCTTATTGTCTGTCTTATTGACATGCTCGAAAAGTCATTGTTATTCAACCAACTTACTATAATCCTTATACAAAACAGTCCCTGGAAACTGGTAGTGATACTATGAAATAGTTCATGCAGACATCAATAAAACAATACATGTACTGCATAAAAGATATAAAATAAGAAAATGAAAACCCATATGTTCTCCACCAGACTTAAGAAATAGACTGATACCAATTTCTCTGAAGCCCCTGTGTGCCCTCCCAGGGTGGACACCCACCCCTCCCACCCGAGTTGATCACTCCCCTGAATTTGGTGTGAATCATTCTCTTGTCTTCCTTTATAGCTTTTATTATATGTGACTATATCCCTAAACAAGATACCATTAGTTATGGGTATTCTGGAATTTCATATAAATGGAATCATATTGCACGTGTTCTTAATAGATAGATAGAGATCCCTTTATTTATTCATTAATTCATTTTCCTACTATTCTTTATAGATTTTTGTTATTATAAACAATAAATCTATGAACTTAGTCATGTGTCCAGTTGCAGATGTGCAGCCCCCAGGAGTGGATGTTCTGGGTCATCAGACATTTGCATCTTCCTATTTACCAGATAATGACACATTGTTTTCTAAAGTGATGGTACCACCTTACTCTGTTACCACCTTCCTTTGATGGTTTTGTCAATTTGATGAGTGTAAAGTGGTACATGTGAGTGTATTTGGCATTTCCCTGATTACTAATGGGATCAAACATCTTTTTTATATGTTTATTAGCCATTTGGATTGCCTCTCCTGTGAGATGCTTATTTTGCTTATTTTTCTATTTTGTTTTCTATTGCCATTTTGTTTTGTTTTCTATTTTTTGTGTTTGTTTTGTTTGATATATATGTATATACTTACACATACACACATATATTTCTCATGTATATATGATGCAAATATCATCTTTCAGTTTATGGGTTTGCTTTATGATTTAAAATTTTTTATTATACTCTTTGATAAACGTTTATATTTTAGCATAATCAAATTTTTCTACCTTTTCCTTTATGGCTTGGCTTTCTTTGTCTTTCCCAAATGAAATTTAAAAACAAACAACAACAAATAACAACAACAACAACACAAACCCAGGTATTTTCCTATGCTGTCTTCTAAAAGTTTTGGAGTTCTGCTTTTCACATGTAATCTTTTAGTTCACCTGACACTGGTTCTATATATTACGTATTATGTATGGTAGGGATCGCATTTCATTTTATTTTCCACAGGGATAATCAATGAACTCTGCAGCATGTTTTCCTTATTTCAGCCTTTCCCCCATACTATGCAGCTCTACCTACCATATATATAGTTTCCATTTATGCCTGAAGCTATTCCCAGGATCTCTCTTCTGCTCTCATTTCATATTAACCTGTATCTGCCCCAATGCCATGTTGATTTGTTTATTATACTTTTTCAATATGCCTGGATTCCAGTGATGCAATCTCCCCTCACTTTTCCCTTCTTCTGAGTCTATTCTTGCCCCTTTGATTTTCTTTTTTTTTAAAGATTTTATTGGGGAATTGGGGGAGGGGAACAGCATTGGGGAATTGGGGAAGGGGAACAGACAAGTTGCTGTCCTTTCGTTCTTCAGTCTAGTTGCAGAGGGCATTGCTTCACTGGCCCATGTTGGTATCGTCATTTCGCTCTTCCCAGATGAGGCAGATCGGTTGCCAGCCTCTGGATGGTCGCTCACTGCGGCTATTGGCAGCTCGCGCTGCCTGCCAGCTGCTCACGCTGGCTGCCGCCTCTCACTGTAGCCTATGGCAGCCCACTGCAACAGGGGCTGCAGCCCACACCATCACCTGGGCTTGCACAGCCCAGCTCCAAGTGGAGCTGTTGTTAGCTGTAGAGGGCAGTGTCACCGGCCCTCATATGTGGGATCCAAACCAGGGCTGCTGGCATCCCAAAACCAGCTCTTAACCAATACGCCACTCGGCCGGCCCGGCCCTTTGATTTTTCTATATACATATTAGAATCAGTCCTGTGAAGAATCAGTTCTGGATTGAGAGTTTACTTGCGAAGAACCAGTATATTTATATTGAGTCTTCTTATCCATGTCTCTGGTATATCTCATTCATTCTCTTTTCATTGGATGTGTGGGTAATTTCCAGGTTTTTGCTAATAAAATTTTTAATTTTATTTAGTTTTTCATCAATATCTTTCAGCATAGTTTTATAATTTTCCTTTAAGTCTTGCACATCTTTTGTTAAATTCTCTCCTAAGTACCTTACCCTCTTTTGCTGCTCTTACATGTGGTAACATTTTTAAAAACTATGGAACTTAACTGTTGTTTGAGAGCTTCATTGTAAACTATATTCTTATCGTGTTGCTTTGCCCTTCAAAGACATGGAGGTAGATGGGATCAGACTTCTAGGTGGCTGTTTTTCAAATCCTTGGGTTTGCATCTTATATTTTTTTAATCTTTTTCATTGCTGTTATGTTGTGAGGCAGGGATTCAATTCCAATTTCCAGCTTAATGTGTATCTAAGTAACCATATGGAGTTTATTATGATTGTAGGAAAAGTGAGAGTAAATATACTCTGTGACATTTATTAAACTACTTATGATACTGTTATTTCAAATCCTATCAAGATTGTCAAATAGTTGTTGAACTTGCAAAGAAAACTATACCTAGATAAATATGCTATTATTTCACTAGTTAATTGTTATTTGCATGTATTTTAAATAGATATATTACTGAAGAAAAATAATTTAATAAAGTGGAAAAAAAGGTGTGTTCTTTGAAGTCATAACTCAGAAAGCACTGTCAAAAGGTTGCAGCTTAATAAAATTTTGGTGAAATACTTATGAGAAAATGAATAGTCTCAGAGCATTATTCTGACAAACCTAAGTCAATGCAATAAAGGCTACCCTCACACATTTGATGGCAGTAAGGCTGTGTGTGTGGACATGGCATCAGAATTCTGAGGCCATTTGGCTAATTTCTATGTTTATTAAATTCTAAGTTTCTAATTAAGCTTTGTCAAAAATTTAGTAAAAGTGGATAAAATTTGAGTTTAGTTGAGGGGTGCTATTTGACTATCTAAGAAAAGTCATTCATTGTCAGGATATAATTAACATATAATGTGTAATGGAATAAGAAGGGTGGTTCCAGCAGCTAAGGCGTAAGGTGGACTAACCCTGAAGCATGATTTACTGTCTCCGAATTATGAGCTTGTTTAGATAAGACAGTAGCGCTGTTTGCTTTTTCATTTTCAGAATGACTGAGTGACATTGTGGTGGGATTACTATTGTTTTTCTCTCCTTCTGGAAATTTTAATCACTCCCTTGAATTAGACATGGTCATGTGACTTGCTTCAGCCAATGAAGTGTGAGCAGAAGTGGCATTTCCACTTCCAGGTAAAGCACTGAGCTCTCTGTCTCTTACCCTGACTTGGGGTTGGGGGGTGTAGGAGCAACAGCAAGCCTTACATGGAAAACAGCTGCCCGGGTTGCCTGCAAGACCTGCAGTGGACCACAGTGGGTAGTAAATACAGTTGACCCTTAAACATTGTGGGGGTTAGGGGCTCAAAGCACCCACACAGTAGAAAATCCAGGGATAATTTAAGTCGGCTCTCCGCATACAAGTATTTCCATCCATGAGTCAAAAATACTTCTATACTTTTGTTGAATAAGAGTTTAGGTTGTTTGCACTGCAGCATAGCCTAGGCACTCCTGCGTGCTAAGATAGCAACCCTGATGGTCCATTTTATGTGAGTCCTGAATTTGAGGACTAGCAGTCAGGACCTGGGATTCGAGTTTCAGAGGTCTCAAACCTCATTCCTCACATGAACCCTGCCAAACTTGAGGGAGCTGGGGCTTGCTATCCATTCAAGAAAAATTTGCACTCACAGTTTTGGGATAAGACTAAGGAGAGTGAAGTTATATAATCAAAATAATTCCACTCTCTAAAACCGTGATTTGATTACCTTTCAAGGATTAAAAAAAATATGTTAATGTATGTGCTTATATAATATACCTATATACATTTGATGTGAGCACATGTGCAAGTTTCTATCCTAACTTCTCTAAGGTCTATTAGCTTTAGAAAATACTTCTCTAAACAGAGCTCTGTTCTTAGCCCATCCTTATATTTTACAAGCACCAGTGGCACAGAATTTATCAATGAAAATGCAAAATGTGACATTAATTTAGTATGGCTTCCCTTTAAGCTAGTAAAATCCCCTTTCCCTTATTCATGCCTCATTAAAAATCAGGGGGTCTTTTCCTTGTGACATTTCTCACCCTGATACTCTTTTCTGATGCTCCCACCTTAAATAGCCTCTGTCCTTGCCTTTCTAGAATCCATAGTCTACACACAAATAGTTGCCTTCTCTAAACTCTGATACAAGTTGGTCTTGTCTGCTCTCCCCCCTTCAAAAATTAACAAACAAAACCCTTCAAAACTCACAGGATCATAAATAAATCCCTCCCTGTTTTCACATGGAGGCAAATTCTATTTTCTTTTTTATCCCTCCTTATCTTTGTTACCCCTGCCCATTCCTCTCTCCTCCTCTACATCCATTCCTTCACCTTTTATCCCTGCAAAGAAGTCTTTGTTCTCTCTCTACATTACATTCCTATCCTAGAGCTATGTTAAAAGCAGTCACAAAAATCCTGGCTATAACAAATAAATAAACAGGAGCTGAAATTCAGGTAACCCCATTTAACAGGATGACAAGAAAGCACAAGGATAGTACAATAGGTGCCCACTGCCTTACACACAGTGGAGGGGAGACCTCTTGGTGGCTTCCATCAGGACTCTGACACCACAAGGGGGACAAGCTAAAGGGGGCAAGGAGGACTTTTGCACTCAAAGAGCTTTTATGAAGAAATAGAGAAAGTCACTTGCACTAGTAACTATAGTTTTGACATTTCCCTTAGGTGAAGCTAGACTAAAAAGTTGACATATAAAATGAATGATTTTATAGAGTTAATGATTTTATAGGTGATACAGAATTAATGATTTTCTTTTAATTTCATGTTTTTAAGTACTTACCAGTTTTCTAGAAACTTTAGAACCCAGATGGTTGTTCCACAACTACTATTAACTACAGTGTAATGAAAACGTTATCTAGTATTCATGAGGATTTTTTTATGTGCTAATAACTACATTAAAAACTTTAAATTCTCACAGAAATTCCATGAGTGAGGTGCCATGCTCTCTATCTTAATCATGAGGAAACAGCTTTTAGTGATGATGTGGTTGCCCAAGGTTAATATCTGTGAATGGCAGAGTGGGGACTCAGACCTCGGCTGTCCCATCACATACCGCAGGATATAATTCCCCAGTGTCTGTGCCTCTGCTATGGTTCTGAGACTATATGCCTCTTGGAAGTACTTATTGCACTTATTTGGGTCATCTTGAACTTTTTTCTTAGCACCAAAACACAGGAGTGGAATGCACGCTCTCTGGGGTTTTTTCTTGCACTTTCCATTGATCCACGGCCCATTTCTTCCCTGTGATGGCAACATGGTGGACACGATCACCAGATCGCCAAGGGAAGAGAAGGCCTGCACTTGAGGGGTGTGGTCTTGTGTCACGACAAACCTGGACTCCTCACTCATGATTGGAGGAGTTTGTGGCACTCCAGGTTACCGCAGGAGCCTCTTTAGATGTAAAATTTGGTGGCTGTACACTCTCAGTGCCTGGCTTTTATGAGGTCTCATGGCTGAATTCAGATTGACTCTGGCTTCCCCACAGGCATTTCTCCTTGGTACAGAGAACATCAACAGCATTTACAGCATTCAAGGGGCAATGCCGGCGAGGAGACTGGAGTCCGTTCCTTTCAGCCGCCTAAAAGCTTTTTTTCTTACTGAGCTTCTAAGCCCATTGTAGTTAGTCCACTCCTGAAACCTCTCGTCCTCCTTTTTACCCCAGCTTCAGGCCTACTGGAGCTAGTAAATTAAGACCTTTGCCTTTGACAGTTGGGTTGGGGGAAAGTGAAATCTGATCTAATAATAATTAGTTATGGTTTAATATGTGAGATTGGAGTGTTCTCATTTTTCATCTGGAGCCTGGTGAGAAAGAGCCAAGGGGAAGGAGAGATTGATGGGAGAGCATAAACCCCTGAAATGTTCCCATGCCAAGAGAAGTAAGTTATCCTCAGGCGCCTTCTTGTATCATGTTAAGAGCCCATGACAGCCTTAGAAGAAATGGAGAAACCCAGGAAAGGTGGGGGATAAAAGAGTTTCCTTTTATTGTTCTCTTAGGCCAGGCACCTTGGCACATGAATCACTGCCTATTCACTTTGAAAAGATTGTGGTCTCAGACTGGCCTCCCCCTTGAGGCTCCGAGAAAGAGGGTTTGGGTTCAGATAACTGGCTCTGGGTAAATAGCAGCTTGTTTTTGTAACACTAGAGATGTATTTACTTTTCACTTAATGAAGGGGAGTGATGTCTTGGATAAGACATGATCCGACACAAACTATAAATATTAAGTCCAAACATTATTGGGAAAACTCTTTCCAGAAATTTCCAATTTGTTACTATGTAAAATCAGTGTTGGCGGTTTTAGTTGCCGTGGGGATATTTCTGAATGGAAAACACTGCGGAATGTAGAAGCAAACCTAGAGACATTGTGTGTGTGTGTGTGTGTGTGTGTGTGTGTGTGTGTATACATCACAGCTGAAATTTGACATACTCTAGTAAGATCAGCCTGTTTCTCACCGGTGGGAAATTCAGTATGGCCCAGAAAGTTGCAGAGGCGGAGGAGGAATCTATGAATAGGTTGGGAAGAAAAGTGTTAAATAATTTTTGAAGTATTATTCTCTCCTAGAAAAGAACAAAAATTAGGAGAGAAAAGAAACTGGGACAGGAAAGGAAAAACAGATGGTGCCTCACAAAGAATGGTCCTGTAGTTCTTTATCTCCTGATAGCGCTTAAAATGTGAATGCAGAATTCAGGCTGAGCAGGGAGCAAGCACACCACTGAGGACAGGCCAGAAAAGGCTGATGACCCAGGCATGTCAAAAGCCCTGAAGGATGATGCCCACTGTTGCCCAGGGAAGGATCAGATGCTACCCTACCAGGAACGTGCATCAGAGGCCCACGGGGGTGGTGCGCCAAGTGCCTGCTCTTATCTATCGTGAGTGTGATGGCAAGAATCCAGTGGCAGGACTTTTATTAACCAGATGGCTCAGGGTAAGGAACTTGGGATAGAACAAGACAGGACAAGTGGGGCTTAGCACAGAGCATAAACACAGAACATAAACATTTTCATAAATGATTTTTAAAGATTTTACAATGCTTTAAGTCTTGTTTGTCCTCAGCAACATATCCCTACCTACTCTTATTGCCTCCTAAGGTTTCGGACCCTCTCCAGTCCTCCCATCAGCCTTCAGGGGCAAATGCAACCAGAGACCACACCTGGGACAGAGAGCCCATTAGTTCAATCCTCAGCCGCTGGGAGCTTCTGTAGATTTGAAGGTAATCTGGAGCCATTTGCCTGGAAGCAAACTGTCTAGTTGTGACTCTAACAAATACTACTCTCACAAAGTAAGAACAAGGGTTTAGTGTTTGAAATGTGGGGTTTTGTTCAATACTGCGATTTTAACAGGAGGAACGTGAGATTAAATTATGACATCAAAAAAAAATAATAACATTTCCCTAAATACCAAAGAGTCCACTGGAGAGCTTGGAGATAGATTAAAAAAAAAAAAAAAAGTCCAGCCACTGAAGACAGGCATTCTACATGCAGTATTAGAAGTGCTGCATGAGCAGGCAGGGGCAGGAGCAGCCATTTTGGAATTTCTTATGTTGGTGTGATGTTACAGAATACAGAGATGCAGTGACTTGAGGAGTGTCACAATCACCTAGAAGACTTGTTAAACCCCAGATGGTTTGGCCTGAGCCCCTGCATTTTTGATTCGGTAGGTCCTGGGTGGAGTTTCTAACAAGTTCCCAGGTGGTGCAGGTGCTCTTGGGCTGGGACTGCACTTCGGCAACCAGCAGCCTAGTGCATTTAGGATAAAAATACATACATAAAATACATTTGCATTTATTTACTCACATCTGCACCTGTATTCTGGCAGGAAATGTAGCAGACTTTAATAAAGCCAACATTTGTTGAGTTGAGCAGAGATCATGGCTGACAATGAGAACTGAGGTGTTCTGGATTCCTGGGGTGTGCTGCCGGCTGAAGTGAACTTATGATTGAGCAAAGAGGCATGAAATATTAAAATGCTTGAGCTGGAAGGGAACCAGGGAAAAGCATGATGATTCCATATAGATGTGGCGTCAGAGCTTTGAATTCCAATTCCAGTTGTGACACTTGCTAGCTTTGAAAACTTAACCCCAATGAACCTCAGTTTCCCTTTCTGTAAAACTGGGGCCCCTACAAAGCTTGTGTTTCATTCATGATTCTTAGTTGCAATCAACTGAAGCCCACTCTGGCTGATTGAAACAGAAAAGGAATTTATTACAAGGATATTGGGTTCTATAGGAAAAATGAACTTTTATGCCAACAAATCAACAGTATAGAACACAAATGAAAGGATGCTGTTGATTCAAAGAGACAGATATAGCAGACATATAACGAAAGGCAACTGATGGGCTTTATTTGGATCCTGATTCAAGCAAACCCACTGTAAAAAGACAATTGGAGAAATTATAATATGGCTGAATATTAGATGACAATAAAAAATCACTATGGATTTTGTTAGGTATAGTATTGTTATGGAGGTTATGGTTTTTAAATAGGCCTTAATTAAGAGAGGCCAATACACTAAGATATTTATAGGTGAAATAACAAAATGTGTGAGATTTACATTAAAAAAACCCCAAAAAACCCCAAATAACTTCTGGGAAAGGAGTCATGATTGGGTGTGGGGTGGGGCAAAGGAGTATAGAAGAAACAGGATTGGACAAATGTTGGTTATTGCTATGAATACATGGATGATTTATTTTGCTGATTTTGTGTCTGTGTACATGCCGGTGCTTGAAATTCTCTATTAAAAAATGTTAAAGCAAAACAGAAATCAGATTTTCTATGAGGGCGGGAGAACAGGGGTCAGACTTGCCTCAGCAAAGGAGAACAGGTTTGATAGGGACACTGCTGTCATTGTCACCAAGCCCTATATGCCAGAGCTTTCACAGCAAGCAATGGATGCTGGAAGAATGATAATCTGGCATTTCAAATTGTATAGTGGGAGGTATCTCTGACGTTGAGATGCACAAAGTAGGAAATTCCCCAAGGTCAGAAAAGGGACTCAGTGATGGGTAGATTAAAGATTAATGTCCACATCAGGCACACAGTAAGTGCTCAGCACATGGTAGTGACCCCACACCCCATTCCTGAGCTACCTGTAGCATAAGCCTCCATCCTATGTAAGACTTTCATTTTCAGCGTCCTAGATAGCTAGCTCAGTCTCTAATCCAAATAATTTGCCAATGTTCTTTTAAATTATCAAATTCATCTAAATACCAGGAAGTTCACTCACTACTTTAGGATAAGAATTATTAAATTATGGGACACAGTGACAAGGAGGAGGTGATGTGAGTAGTTCATCCTCACTGCATAGATGAGGGAACTGGGGGCCAGGGAGGTTGAGTGATGTGCCTGAGGCCACATGGCAGGGTCACATTCCCAGCAAGTAGAAGATCCAGAACTGAAAGGCTGTAGTCTAGCTTCAGAGACCCTGCCTGATAAGGAAGTAGTGTTGATTAGGGTGTGGAGAAATGAGTCCCAAAGCATTACTGAGGGGCAGAAGGGGATTGTAAACCAATATACCTCTCTGGAAGACCATTTATCAATATCTGACAATGAGAATGCCTTTTGATCCCAAACTCCACTTTTGAGAATTTGTACCTATCAGATTATCAGAAATGTTGCTCAGAGGTATGTAAATAAGATTGATCATTATAGCATTGTTTAACCCTCCATCGGGTGTAATGCATCTACTAGATGTGTGTATGACATTTATTTATTTAAATTGAAAATGAATGAAAATAACATGTAAGCATGCTTATTATTTATTCAGAATGAAATTTTAATTTGCAATAAAGTAAAAACAATATATGTTTATTACATAAATTCAGTATAAAAATCAACAGAAATTCAAAACAATCTGTGAGATCAGTTGTGCCCAATGGAGGGTTAACATATTGAAAATTTGGAAACACTCTGACTATTTAATAATCATAATCCAATCAAATTAATTAATGGCACGACTAATAAAATATCATAGAAAAATGCTTAATGGCATGAAAATCTTTTAATCATATTTTACTAAGAGAGGAAAAAAGTTAACAGGATAATAGCACGGCATGATCAATCCTGATTTTTTAAATGATGCGGTTCCTCTACTCTGCCCTTGTTAGGCAATTTCCAAGAAATCATCACAGCATTGCTCAAAACTCTTGCTTGCAAGTAACAGAAGCTCAATAAAGATGGCCGCAGCCCTTTGCTGTTGTCACTGTGATATGTAACTTCCTGAGGGATCCTAAGGCCTCTCTATGTGGTCTGCTTTGCACAATGGGAGCAGGGCGTAGCATGTCCCCATTCCTTTCCTTCAGAGACAGGTAGAAGACGCTGTGCATTGGTCGGTCCCTTGCCATTTCTCACAACCTCCTCCTAATCCCCTGACAAGTACTGAGGAGCAGGCCCAGCACTGTGTGCCCCAAATATGGAGGAAAGAAGGAAACCCATGATGTGGTCCTCAAGAGTTTTATTGTCTCTTTGGGAACACAAGTCTGTAGCTGCCAAGGGTGGTGGGGTTTGTGGTGGACAGGTAGGAAGCATGAAACCCAGTCTCTGGAGTGCAAAGGTGAATACACACAGCACCTCAAAAATCATGCAAGGGGCTCCATGACCAAATGCCACAATGGAGGGCTACTGCCTGGCAGTGCTACAGAAACAGAGAGCAGCGGGCAGTGAGCACAAGGTGTTTGGAAAAGGCTACCTTGAGGAGCAGAGATAGCTTGGTTGAAAAGCATGAGTGCTTTGTAGAGCGAGGCTTCAGGAGAGAAATGCATTTCAAGCAGATGACTGGAGATGATTCAAAGCAGGACAGTCAGATCTCTTAGAACAACCATCTTAAAATTGAAACATAAAGTTTTATTTGTTGTAGCAATTGCTGTGTGTAAAAGAAATCCATTATGCTACTCTTGTAACTTGCCTCAGAAATGATGAGATCAATATTTTTAATATAATAAAAGCTCCTACAAATCAATAAGAAAAATATTTAAAAATTGGGATGATGGATGTATCACAGCAATAATCAACAGGACTGGGTAACCAAACGAAGGCTAGGTCAGCTACTGAAGATGACTTCCTAAATTTAGCTGGTAAACCCCAAAATTTAACCAAGAGGGGGATAATTATCTTCTGGCTTTTTATTAGTCTCATCTAAGAATACAAGTGCTACAAACAACAAATGGCCAAACAGTATCATTGAGAGTTCTCAACATGAATCTTTGTTCCAAAAGTCCCAAGTTTGTATTTCTCAATCTTGCTAAGTTGAAAAAAAAAAAAAAACACTAGCAGAAGAAGAAAATTCATTGTGACAAAATAATAAGCTTATTTAGATGTTTCTCAAACTTTAAGAACCAGGCATTGTGAAGATTAATAATTAATTCCAGGCAATGTGACAATTTTGATCATTTTAGGCAATTTTGACTTCTGTCACTTCTCAGATAAGAACACTGTGTTTTTTTTTTTCCTGGTTTATTTTAACATTCAATTGAGTGAAAGGGAAAACAAAAACAAAATTTATTTTATTTTAATTGAAGTTTATTGAGGTGGCAATGGTTAGTAAAGTTACATAGGTTTCAGGTGTACAATTCTGTAATACATCATCTATTGGGTTGTTGGAAAAGTTATGACTTATTTTTCCTATGTTTTTCATTGCAAAAATGCATCATGACTTTTCCGACAACCCAATATATATCATATTGTGTGCTCACTACCCAGAGTCAGTTCTCCTTCCATCACCATATAAAAATTTATTTTCACTACAGAAAGCCCACCTGTTTATTCCTAATGAGGCTGGCATTGCGTGTTGGTACCAGGAGCAGCCTGACCTGGCTCTGGCTGTATCTCAGGCTGGTTCTGTTTACCTGCAGACACAGGTGCACACGGCATCATCCCACCCTCTCACACAAACTCACCCACACAGGTACACCCACCAGGTATCCAGAGCCCATCCATGCTCTTTCTCATTATACTGCAGAGGGCTTGCTTGCTACACAGAGTGGATGTGGCATATTGTATGGATAGTTACTGATATACATTTCCCTCCTCTGGGAACACCATTGAAATCAGACTTAGCACATGATTTGTGTTGGCTGATGAAATGTGAGCAAAAGTTACATGTATCACTTCTGGACCGAGCTTTACAAGTCATTTGGGGTTTTGTCATAATCTGTTTCCTTTTGCCCTGGGCCCAGACAGTGACAGGTCTATACCCATGGGTTCTCATAAAGAGGCCCAGGGCGATGATGGGGCAGAGTGTCCAGCAGTGCACAACTGTCAGGCACTGTGAGTAAAACATAAAGCTCCAATGAGCTGAGGGGCTGCCTGTTATTGCAGCAAAACTAAGCCTATTCCAACTAGCATGTCGGACAAAGTAAAGGACATCTGGGGGCTCATAAGGATGCTACTCCTGCTAGGTGGCCCCTGGGTAATATAGTTCAGTTACTTGGTCTCTGCATCCCACCCAGCGCCTGGACATTTAAATCAGGTCTCTCATGGTAGCCTTCTGTTGAGTTGGTCCTTGTTCCTCTCCACTCAGGCCCCATTAGATCCAGCTTGTTCTCTCCTAGCCCCACCTACTTCTCTGCTCTCATGGCTTCCTCCACCTTAGCCCAGGGAAATCTTAGAAGTCCCGGGTGAGACAGGAAGCTCTGCTCACAGTCATGTTTCCCCAAACATTTTCTCTCTGTGGAAGCCCTCTATATTTCCCTAAGGGATAAGGATTTTGAAAGCTAATGCCAGGATAATATTTTTTTCTCTGCTTTAGTCACATCTTTCCCTGGAGGCAATGAACAGGGAGCCATAACTTAGCTATTTGAACAGAGGATAAACAACACACTGCTTAATATTTCACAAATATTACACTGTCACCAACTTTTGAAACTTCTCATTTGGAGCAATACCTATGGCCTGTCATTTCAAGTAACCTTAGTTGTGATACTCTTTTCTTTTTTGACATTGACTTTTGTTAATAACTAAAAAAAATGGATCAAAAATGGGATGCCATATGTCTTTCTGATGACAATTTTATTAAAAACAAACTTTATTAAAAACAACTTTAGTTGCACACCTCCTGCCTTTGAGGCGTTTGTAAATACAGAAATACAGAAGAAAACATACCATAAGATGAGAAAATATTACAGTGCCAAATGTAATATTTGGAGCCTAGAAAATCATAAGCTCCATGAGGGTAATATTTGGAGCCTCGAAAATCATAAGCTCCCTGAGGGTAATATCACACATATTGGTTCACCATTATACACCATGCACAGTGACCAGCACATAGTATGTGCTTAATAAACTGTTGTTGAGTGAATAAATAAATAAGGGTGTTAGGAAGTGAGCAGAAGTGAGAGAACAGTTCCAACTGGACTCTTGAATGAATGTTTCCTATAAGAATAGGGATTTCAGCTGATCTTTGGAGGAACGGCAAAGAGAGCAAATTAAACCCCATCTTTTCTGACCCTTTAATCAGTTTATTAAGCATGGCATTGTCATCTAGTTCTGGTTTATTTATGCCTACGTGTTTGAGGCCTAAATACAAGCCCAATTCAGTCAGATTTCTAACGGTGATTGGGCATGAAATGAGCTTTGCCCATGCCCACTCCCTGTTCCTGACTCTATTAGAATTGCCACCACATCAGGCTATTTAATGATGGCTTGATTAAACTACTAAAAATTTTGTGTCTTTAAATTTGGGGTCAGTTCACTGAGAACAATTTTGGTAAGTTTCCTTTATGGTCAATGAGGTGCTTTGTTTGGCTGAATCACAAATATGTAAAAGCTTTATAATATAAACCATTTGAAAATTCTCGTGATGAAATTTAAGAACTTTTCAGGGATAATAGAAACATAATGTGTATGTGCGTGTGCGTGTGTGTGTTTGTGTGTGTACATACATGTAGTACTCCTGCAAGATTATAAAACCTAGCCGTTTTAGAAAAATTTTGTTTTAATTTGTTCTCTGAAGTGGTTAGCCATGGCTAAAACCTCAATTTTCTTTTTCTTTTTTGTAATGCTTTACAAAAAGACCCATACAGCTGTCAATTTTGATTTTTTATTCCATATATTTCTGTGTGACCCCTTTGAGCTCAATTTTGTTTAAAGTCAAATATTCAAAATTTTTGTAGTAAATGTTATCATGAATTATTATCAGCATGCAGGATTCAATGCAGCTAGGGTTCTGTATTTTCTTCGAGGGGTGATAGAAATTTCACTAACTCTTTTAGCAACACTGAACATTGGGTCTTACACTTCTGGCACTTGTCACATGATACTTTAAATAATCTTCCAAATGTCTGCTATAGTGTTATCTTTTCCTGCTAAGACAACGGATGGGCCTAAAATTAGCTAGAAAGAGACAGCTGGGTCTATCAGGGATTCTTCAAGGAAGATGCCAGAAAATCTTGATTAATACCATCATTCCCTCTGGAATTAATTTACAGTTTTCCCATCAGGTGTGTTGATGGAAAGTGGTCACACAGTTCTGGTAATTGCCTGGATTCCTGTGCTGTTCTTCATCAGGGAGTCTAATGAAGTCTGAGTTGTAGCCTGGGGTTGATGCCAGACTGGAATGCAGGGAGGCTGAAAGCTGACACCAGTTCAACGGAGCAAAGGGCCCTGTGCTAAGGTTGTCTCCATGACAACCTGGGTATTTTCCTGGTGATGCATTTACACAGCAGGGTTAAAGTTCTGTGAAAGCAACAGCTGTTGTAAAAACAGTATATTAAATATGCTTAGGACTGTAAAATGTGCATTCTTCTCGTGGCATATCATTTGGGGGAAATTCTGAAAGTGCAAAATGTATTTAAAACAGGACTACTAAATGGTGGGATCTTTCTTTTGACAAATCTCTATTTTATTCATATGTTTAAAAGGAAGTATGAGAAAGTTTTTGATGATCCTTTTTTTCCTGAGTGTTTCTTTCCTTTCAAATTATGTATTTATATCAAAAAAAAATCCATCCTAGAACACTGATTCCTTTGCATTGACCAGTATTTCTGTAGTAAGTCACTTGGCAAATAATTGGAGGGAAAAAAGCGATATGTGCACCCTGTAACTGAAATGATTTGTCATGCTTCTTATTTGAGTTTGTTCTTTTCTACTCACAACCTTTGAGTTTTTCATGCTAACTGATTACTCTGACAGATATTTGAAAAAAAGAAACAAAGAATTTTTCAAACAGCCTTAAAAATATACTGATTTTCTTAGTAGAAAACTTTCTGTTTGTTTGCTTTTTGCAAACCTTGTGTCTCCAGATTGATGAGACTGATGCTACACAGATTTGCAAGAGGTGAACCAACCTTAATTCAGAATTCTACAAGTCATTGAGCATCGCTGTGGCATTCTGAAAAGAGTGACTAAACCATCCTAGTTTACCCTGGACAAAGGGTTTTTCCTGAGACAGTGGAATGTCACTGTTAAAATTGAGAAACTTCTGGGCAAACCAGGACTAGTTGGTCACTCTGGCATTCAAAAACACTAGCCAGCATCTGTTAATATGCCAGGCTTTATATTGAGACAAGTGGGGTTCAAAGTAAAATCGTCCTAGGTCTGTTCCATTTCCTTCAGTCATTTAGTGGGGAAATTTAGTATATCCATCTAGGTTCTCTACCTGAGTATGCTCATACTATAATAAGAGACAATAAAAGGTGCACCTTTATTTATGGGGTGCTGTGAGCCAAGGCACTCTCAGGTAGGTATATGATGAGACCCTTTTCTGCCTCAGGCTGCCATCTTTGATGGACTGTAGGTGGCATCTGTCAAGGGCATCCTGATTTCCTCTGTCTATGCCAGTAGAGGCCAGCATGGACCAGAGAAGCCCATTCATTTGGTACCCTCCTAGGGCCTGGGGATGGAGAATACAAGAGCTCATCTATCCTGCCCAAGTCACTACAAACCCAGTAAAACCAATCACATTGCATTTCTCTCTTGCTTCTTTCTATTTGGGGATTGAGCAGAGGAAATTAAAAAAAAAAAATCTGTGGACTCTCAAGGCACAGAGAATGGTTGCTGGGAATATTTTTCTAAATCAAATGAACCAAGATGTACCAGTTGCCTGGCTACTCTGTCTAATGTGGATAGCCATGAGAAACTCAAGGACACATGACACATTCTCCCTTTCCTTGAAAGTGAGCTCCATAAAATTGGTGTATTCCCACTGTTTAGGAGTAGAGGAAAGGAATCACCTAACAAAGCTTCTAGAAACATATCTCAGAGATGAACATGGCAGCCAAAAGGATATACACCTTGCTTTTGCTTTGTATTCTACCCACCAAGATTTCAAGGCGAATATCTGCCAGCCTGGCCAAATTGCCCAGCAGGGTGTTTGAACAGTGGGAATGGAATCCCCTAGGCAACCACACAGACTGGAAACTCCATACCTGAGTATTCATTCATTCATTCATTCATTCACCAGGTATTTACCGAGTATCTACCATGTCAGTCACTGATTTAGGTTCTGAGAAAATAGCTGTGGGGGAAAAAAAGCAAAGATTCTTGCTCTCATGCCAGTTATATTCTAGTGAGGGAGAGTGAAATAGAACTCCATCAACACACATACTCAAATATTTTCTCAAAAATAAACTCTTTAGAATGGGATTATTATAGCTTCCTCTTTTCAAACAACTCCATCAGATGAATGCACAGATTAGTGTTTACCCTCAAATTGTAAGTGATGGTTTCTTTTTTTTTTTTTTTTTTTTTTTTTTTTTTAAAGATTTTATTGGGGATTGGTGGAGGGGAACAGCATTGGGGAATCGGGGAAGGGGAACAGACAAGTTGCTATCTTCTTGTTCTTCAGTTTTAGTTGCGGAGGATGTTGCTTCACTGTTGGTATCGTCATTGTGCTCTTCCCGGATGAGGCAGATCGGTCGCTGGCCTCTGGATGTCGCTCATCGCGGCTATTGGCAGCTCACGCTTGGCTGCCAGCCGCTCACGCTGGCTGCGGGCCACTCACTGCAGCCTGTGGCAGCCCACTGCAGCCCACACCATCACCGGGGCTCGCACAGCCCAGCTCCAGGTGGAGTTGTTGTTAGCTGTAGAGGGCAGTGTCACTGGCCCTCATGTGGGATCCGAACCAGGGCCGCTGGCATCCCAAAACCAGCGCTTAACCAATGCGCCACTCGGCCGGCCCCGTAAGTGATGGTTTCTTGAATAATCCTCTAGATAAGTGCTTTGTGTTGTTTTCCTGAAAGTCACAACATGCATAGTAGGAGAGTAAAACTAGCAAGTAGATATTAAGAACTGGTCTATTAAAAATTGTCTAGGGCTGGCCGAGTGGCGCGGTGGTTAAGAGCTGGCTTGGGACGCCAGCAGCCCCAGTTCGGATCCCACATATGAGGGCCAGAGATGCTACCCTCAAAAAAAAGAGAGAAAAAAAAATTGTCTAAACTGCAGTTAGTATGCATGCAAGCATAATGTGGAGCTTATTACAGTTGATATCCTGACAGGAGAAGTTAAAACTGTTTTCTTAGCAGAATGAGCTAATGTTGAGCAGTTGATAAACTTAACAACTGAAATGCTTTGTAGAATTCTAGACCAGAGATACTGCAGATAGTTTGGACCTGATCGGATCTCCTCACTTAATCTTGAAGGTAGTGAAATGGGTGCTTGTAAACAAGTTCTGCCAACTTGTCTGTGGCTGGACTGAAAATAAGCCACCTGAGGACCACAGAACTGGATGGTTTTCAACCTGTGCTCCTTAGTGGGCACAATAGTTTCATTGAAGAAGTAAGTGTTCTTCAAACTTGAATCTCACAGTTGTGTTAAGCACAAATTTTCTCATGGTGGGTGTGTTTTTCTTTATTCTAAGACTTCCATGTCTTTAACTCAGATATCACAATCTGATTTACTACTCAAATAATTTTTCCAAATGTTTTGGCAGCTTTCCCAAAGATTGACTAGAAATTGAAGCCCATAGAAAGCATTAATTTGCATGAACAAACTAATGGATCTTCAGGGTAAGAGACTGTATTTAATACCAGAGCCCCTAAACAGAAGCAAATACAATGCTTTGTTTATGAGAAATGCTATCTCTTGGAATATGTATACGAACAAAGATAAGGTATAATTTTAATAAGCACTATATTCCACAGAAATACTACCAAGTGTTGTTTTTTTAAAGATTTTATTGGGGAATTGGGGGAGGGGAACAACATTGGGGAATCGGGAAAGGGGAACAGACAAGTCGCTGTCCTTTCACTCTTCAGTCCAGCTGAGGAGGACGCCGCTCCACCGGCCCATGCTGGTATCATCATTGTTCTCTTCCCGGATGAAGCAGATCAGTCGCCGGTCCCTGGACGGCCGCCCACCGCGCTATCAGCAGCTCACGCCAGCCGCCCAGGCTGGCCGCGGCCACCCACTGCAGCCCATGGCAACCCAGTGCAACAGGGGCTGCAGCCTACTCCGTTGCTGGGACTTGCAGCCCAGCTCCAGGTGGAGCTGTTGTTAGCCTTAGAGGGCAGTGTCACTGGTCCTCACACATGGGATCCGAACCGGGGCTGCCGGCATCCCAAGCCAGCTCCCAACCAATGTGCCACTCAGCCGGCCCTATCAAGTGTTATTTTAAGAACCTCTTCCATTCTTAGCATGGGTAGCTGATAGGATTTTTCGTACTTTAAAACAAAACAAAAGAGAACTCTATTTTGAGTTGTTTCAGACACAGAAATAAAAGATTACATTTTTGTTCTTTATGAAATAGAAGAAGCTATTTTGAGAAAGAACCGTTACATCTATGATATTCCTAGTAAGACTGACATAAAATTTGACTCTTTAAAATAAAATCATTTGGGGAGGACAGCCTTAAAATTGAACCTAAAGGCACCTGCCAAATAATCTTCTCCTGGGCCATCTCTTTCCAACATGCCATAGTTTTTAAGCATCTGAAAAGCCTAGATGATTTCCACATAGAGCTAATGTTACTAGAGGTCTAGGTCAAGGAGAGGGGGCTTTGGACTGTGGCTTGTTTTAAAGGTTTGGCTTGGTTTTACAAACCACTATTAGAAGATACAAACAAATACAGTAAAACCTTGGACTGCGAGTCATGTAGTTTGAGAATGTTCCACAAGACGAGCAAACTTTTCTAATGCATTTTAACTTGGTAAACAGGCGATATCTTGAAAAACGAGTAGTTTGTTTCTGGAACGAATTATGCTCACAAACCAAAAATACCAAAATGATAGTTTTAAAAAGCAGTTTCTGGATTTGGGGAAGCAGGGATTGGACATGAAGTCCTGGATTGAAAACCTCATGTCCTCAAACTTCCCTGGTGGACTAGTTACAATATGGAAAGGGGCCTCCAGAGGTGGCTTCTAGACTTGCACCTCTTGGGAATATCTAAATAGGCTGCCAGCACAGCAGAGCAGACATGGCCGTGGACTGGAAACCAGCACATGGAACTTCTCGAGCTGGCTTTTCCTTAGTTCATTGGAAATTTCCTAAGTTCATGTGTTTCTTTGGGAAAATTACTTACCTGAGCTAGGAGTTTGTTTTCTCATTTGGAAAAATGAGAGTCTAAGCTCTGTTTTCAGCCCTTCTCTTTCTCAGACAGGATGGGACACTGCCACTCGAGTGACCACGTCTAGGACAATCCCAGCTACCTGTACTTGGCACCGAGAGCAGTCGGCCAGCTTCACAAGAAAAGCACCTCCACTCTTAGTGAATCCTTTTAAAACATTAAAACAGCAGCAGATGGGAGTGCTATCCAATACCCTTCTGATGATAGATTTAGGACCTTTCTTAATGGGGGATTCCAATGACCCTTTCTAAGTGGCCTGAAAAAGAAAACTTGGAAAGAACATATGTTCTTTTCTCAAACGCTAATTTTCCCTAGACGATAAACCTTTTCTAGATAGATCAGTTTCGTCCAGGTAGCAGCTTATTGATTTGAAACATACACAAATGGCCCCTTAATGTCTAAACTGCTCAAGAATTTTTGGATGTAAGTTTTCATAAGTTTCCAGGAAGCTACCATGTGGTATAGGCAGTTTCCCAGAACCTAAGACAAATTAGATTAATCATGCTAGAAGTTAAATAAAAGTGCCCTGTTGGGGCCTGCTTTGGCAAGCCCAGACACTCTGTTCTATTGGCCAAGAGGAAAGGAGCATGTAGGGAAGCATAGCCACCAACCACCCTGCATGGGAACAGCAGTGCATCTCTCTGAGCCTCAGTGTGGCTTCATTTCAGATGGCTCATCAAGTATTCGATCAGATGCCAGAGTCTTGTTCTCTTGAAGGAGAAAGCAAACAGGCACAGTTTCAGTGATTTTTATTTACAGATACATGTGATTTTCGAACACTTGAGCTCAGGACTACCAAGGCTTTGCTATTTAATGATCAGCTAGGAGAACTCCTTTTGCTCCTCTTCCTGATTTGCTGGGCATCTCTTCCCACCCACCTGTCCTCCTGTCATGCATTCCTGTAATGCACTGAATCTCTGTATGTCTGAAGGGAATTGACAGGCCTTGGAGAATGTGTGGACCTCACAGCAGCTGCTACGTGATTTGCTGTTGTTGCGCTTTCTTCCTTAGAGCTGCATTGGCTCTTCCCATATGTCCCAGAGCTGCTGCAGGCACTCCACCATTGCCTTGTGTTCCTAAACCATAGGCTCCCAGTATGCATGGAACCCAGCCTGCTGATGCATGAGGCTGAGTGGAGTCCCAGGCACTGCCATTTGATCTCTCCCAGCTCTCACCTGCATTAGGGAACTGAAAATATTTACCTTGTGTTGGCTCCACAAAGCCCAGTAAATAGCAACCTTTGCAGGGCCCAGAACACATGCCAAAGCTGTGGAGGGAGGAAGATCCAAATAGACTCAGTTATGCTTATAAGAGGGGGTTTTCTGATCTGGGATGCAAAGCCCAGGCACAGTCAAGTCTCAGAGTTCTTTTGCCTCTGAAATCAGTACTCACTGACCAGGCCTTTGGAACCGAATAAAAGTATGATCAGCCCCCCTCCCCCCATTTTCATTGCTAGGTGTCTCTCTGGAGAGTGTAGCTGCAAAAGGTTTTCTAATCATTTTTACTGTTTCTGTTGCTCATTCACTCAATGAATCACTTAATCATTTTTACCGAACTATCACTATTTTCTAGACTCTGTTCTGGGTCCTAGAGATTCAGTAATGAACAGGAAGAATGTCCTACCTCAAGAAAATAAATCAATAAGATAATTTCAGATTGAGACAATGGATATGAAAGAAACTAGAGGATTTGATAGAGAATTACTGGGGAGCCTTGTGAGACACGGGGTAAGAATGGGCTTTCTGAGATGCTAATACCTGACTCACAACCCAAAGGAAAAGAGGTAGCCATCCAAAAACTGGGAGGCAGAAGATATCTTTAGCACTATCATGCTACCATATTTTTTCAAGCTATAGACCCTTACTACCATGAAATGAATTTTTTATTTTTGTACATGGCATTATGCCTGTTTAATCACCAGGCCCATGTAACTAATAATTGATATAAGCACATGAATTTCTTGAAATTGAATAGTAGCAAAATGAAGTGTTGCTAACATCCTCCAAAGCCCAGGGAACTGGTACAGCCCAGGAGGCTTGGCAACCCCAAGACAAATGGCCATAGAGCCACCTGCTCTAAATTCTAGGTAATTGCATCCTGTATTTCTTTGGAATCCTGGTCTTAAAGAAATCCAAGGCGTAAGTGTGCAGCAACTCTCCAAGTCAGCCCAGAGTCATTGTAAGTTGAGTTAACATTTGGCATCACGCAAGATAGCGAGTGTAGCGTTGGGGTCTGCTGGACCTGGCTGGCTGGGAGATCTGCCTCTGCCCTCTGTCCCTGTATCCTTGGTAAGGTGATGGCTTGCCTGTCTGTTAAATGGAGATAGTAACACATAGTTCCTAGTATAAGAATAAGATGGTATTTGAAAAAGTTTTTTAACATGTTTTTAAATTGCATGGTAACTTTACATCTCATTAAGTAAATAGTCTTATTAAATTATAATCAGATGCAAATGAGGACTTGGGGTATAATCACCCAAATGGCGGCTTCTGGTCCAAGCACTTGTAATTTGAGTTGATTAATTTTAAATAGCAGAATGGTATGTGGGGAAGAGGAGCAAAAATGTTCTGAGAACATTCCAGGGAGAATCACAGAATAGAGAACTGCTTCTGCCTCCTAAGGGTCAAGTTGGCTGGGAACACTAGACACAGTCAGATACAGCTGGATCAGGTAGGGGTGCCAGGCACCCAGCAGCTCTCATGAATTGTGTCTCACAGTCCCCACCTGTCTCCAGCAGCATTTGCTGGCACAGTCATGCCTCCTGTGATTTCACGCTGGGGGCTCCTTAAAGATTCCTTCTGGTTCCCGGTGTTATCCATCACTTGAGAAACATACAACAAACACTAGGTGATTTTATTACCATTGGGTTCAGTGGGCTTCCGTCTCCTTTTTTATAAAATGGGTCAGGTGCCGTAAAGAATCACTTCAGTTTCTTGAAGCTCTAACATTAAACACTCTTATGATTCTATGAGTATAATATCTTTATGTACGACCTGCTGCTTAGGTAAGGAAATTGACTCTCCAGGGCAGCTAGTTAATTTCTCCTACGTTTCTTGAGTCAGCCACCAGAAAATGGTTTTTCTTTGGATTAAAAGATCCGTGGATTGTGCTGTCATAGAAGCTTTAAAACATCAGCCAGGCTATTTTCTTTTAAAGTATAATTATTTATTAAAAATTAGAGAATGAAATATATAGCCACTAAAGAAGGAACAGTGGAGGAATGTTTTTGTTAAAAAATTAGTCAAGACACAATGAGGAACAATGTCTATTTGTGTGTTTATTTCTGTGCCAGTGCATGTGGTTACTGTAATTTTGTAACTTTTGTCACCTTGTAAGACATATTTCTCATTTTTGTTTTTAATCATTGCCTTAGTTTGTCTTGAAAATTTTTCACTCTAATATGTAGATTTTGTATTAAGTTTCATGAAAAATATTGCTTGAATTTTTAATAGAATTAAATTAATAGACTAATTTGGGGAGGATTTACCTTTTTTTGATGTTAGTTTCTTCTCCAAGGACTTGATATGTCTTTTTATTAATTTACAATATTAATTTGACATGTCTTTACATTCCCCAATAAAGTTATTGTTAAGTATTTTGTATATTTATGTTACTTGTACTTTGCAAACGAGGCTATCGTTATATCTTCCAGCCAGTTCTTTCTGTATATGAACTAATGCTGTTAATTTTGTTAATTAATGTTGTATATTAATTCTGTGGTAGCCCACCTTATTGAATATATATATATACATATGTACTGATATATACATATGTGTATATATATATACATGTGTATATATATATGTATGTGTATATATATCAGAAAATACAAATAGCCACCACAAATTAATAAGGAAAAATGTAAAACCTGATAGAAAAATCCAACAAAGAATAGAAACAGGGAAATCACAAATCAGGAAAACCAAATGGCCAATCACCATATGAAAAATGGTTTCACCTCACCAGTAATCAGAGAAATTGTATTATTTTATATGTCAGTGTAAAATAGGAGATACCATTTGGTAACAACAGGGTCGCCAATACCAGACGCTGGCGAGAATGGGGTAGAGAAAGAACCATACACACCCCTAATGTGGTTATAAATGTGTACGACCACTTTGGGAGACAATCTGGCAACATCTGGAAGAGTTGGTGCGTCCCCACTTCTACCCTATCTAGCAGTTCTATTTCTAGGAATATTTTAAAAAAGAAGTGCATCTGTGCACAAGAAGACATTCTATAAAAATGGTTAGTGAAACACAATGTGTGAGAGTAAAATCTGTCCAAAATCCCAATATCCATTAATGTAGTAATGGGTGAATAAATTGGGGTACACGGTGGAACGCTGTATGGCCACCAAAATGGATGACATAGATCCATCAGTATTGTCTTGGATAATTCTCAAAACATTGCCGAACAAATAAGCAAATAACAGAATCTTGCATCCAGAATGATGCAATCGGTGTACATTTAAGAAACGCAAAGCAATGCCACTGTTAGGCACATATACGTGTAGGGAAAGAGTACACTCTGGTCTGGAAGAACAACACACCGTGGCATGAGAGTGAAAGGGACCAAAGTTTTGCCAGCCTGAAGCTGCCTTTAGGATATTGATTTTAAGATGTTTATTAAGAAAAAAAAAAAGAAAGACTCAGGAGGAAACTGTGATCCTCCCCGCTTCCTGCCAAAGAGATGCAGACAGAAAACTCTGCTTCTGCTTTGGGAAGGAGATCTTAGGATGATGCCTTAGCCTAATTTGAATTAAGTGTGGTGAATGTGGAGGCTTCAGGCAAGGGCTGGTTAGCTAGATAACCCGTGTCCCACTGTTTCTGAAAGGATTTGCGGCCTTGTGTGTTCTGCTCCTCTGCAAGTACCTGCAAATCTCCCATTCTCACTTCTGAAATCTAAGACCCCATTCCTCCCTTTTCTCCTTTGTCCAAAACTGTCATATATACCCAATGCTGTCTCACTATCTTTGAAATTTTCATGCTCTGTGAATTCCTCATGCGCATGTATTAAAGATTTGATTTGCTCCTGTTAATCTGTCTCTGTTAATTTGATTATTAGCCCAGCTAGAAGAACTTAGAAAGTGGGAGGTAAAGTATCAGTTTTTTTAGCACCCACAGTACTGATCACCCCCAACAGAGAGGGAGGGAAGAAGGGAAGGAAATTGGAGTAGAGAGGGAGAGGGAGAGGGAGAGAAAGGGAGAGAGAAGACTTCAGCTGTAATATTCATATTTCTTTCATTAAAAATAAACTGAAGCCTAAATGACAATATATTAGCCTTTATTAATTATGAATTTTAGGTATCGCAGGTGTTTTTTTTATTATTATTATTATACCCTGAGTCTCTCTGATTTTTTAAGGTTTAAAAAAAATGTTGCATTTGCTTGCACTAAGTAGCAGGCTGCCCTCTGCAGTATCTCCCTGCCAGCTTCACTCATATATAGGTCACCTGTCTGACTATTCATCTGAGGTTTCACTTTCCCTGGTCTATCTCATGGCCCTATCTACTGCTTACTTAGCACCTATCACTGTCAGGAAGTGTCCTTTTTGTTGATCTTTTAATCACCTGCCCTTCCACCTTTCCATTAGAATGGAAGGTGAAGACCTAGCCTGCCTTCTACCAGTTGGGGCTCTCTCTCGTGCTGCCTGGCACACAGTAGGGTTTTGCCTATGGAATGAATGAACGCTGCATTGGAGAGCACAATCAATTTGCTTCCTTAGCTTTGCTGCCTGCGGTAGTGCCCAGTTTCCTTGCAACATCAAAGGGGCAAGTTTTTTACTTTTCAGAAAGGAACCAAGTAGAGGTTATACACTCTTCTTTAACTTCCATATTATCCCATTCTTTCTACTCAGGAAAAAGCGCTTCTGAAAATCATGCTAGGATGTCACTTCTACTGACTGGACTTCTTTTCCTGGGCCAGGGTCTTCCTCACACCATAGAGGCCTGCTCTGCCCAGTGGGTCCCAGGATATTCTGTAAGTCACCCAAGGACTCTGTTTCTTAAAAGTCCCAAGTACCTCGGCTTTTCTTCAAACATTTAAAAACATATTCAAATAAAATTGGTGGTGGGGGTGGGAATGGGTGAAGGTGTCAAGAGGTACAAACTTCCAGTTATAAAATAAATCCATCCTGGAGATGTAATGTGCAGCATGGTGACTATGGTTAATAATACTGTAGTTTATGTTTGAAAGCTGCTATGAGAGTAAATCTTAAAAGGTTTTCTCATAAGAAAATAAGATTTGAAGCAATGTGTGGTGATGGATGTCAACTAGACTTATTGTGGTGATCATTTCACAATATATACAAATGTTGAATGACTATGACTAATATAATGGTATATGTCAATTATGTCTCAGTTTTAAAAATTAAATAAAATAGGAAACTTTCAAACACGCTTAATACTGTAATTTTATCACATAAAAATAGAAACCACATACTTGCTAAAAATTGATTATTTCATTAATCTGTTAGCCCTTCTAGTATTTTTTGTTATTCCTTATTACCCTTAGGAAGACATTCCCTAGTTATTCTACTTACATTTGCATTTTTAAAATCTTATTTAAAATGAACCACCTGGATAGAACATTGGACTTTTTTTTAAGGATAATAATTTTAAAAATATGAGCCATAGCATTGTAATACTGATGCCATCGTAATATTTACCCCATTTATCTGAGTTCTCTAAGATTTGTCTCAAAAACATATGCTAGCTAGAGCAACATCTTTACAAAAGCCAATGTTAAGGTGCTTTGCATGAGATGTATGATTTTTCTGGCATGACTGTTTTAAATACCAAGTTGTGAAATCGCAAGTAGAAAGACGTAGCATGTGGCTCATTAAAACTTCCCGGTGTACAACTGTCCAGTCTCCATTATTGGGACCATTGTGGGGACTGTTTCTGAAAGATTTTGTCTAGAATTCTCCTCTGGCAGGAGGGAGAACAGACCAGAGTCCACTTGCAGCCTGGCTCTGAGCCACTGAGAATAAGGAAGAGGCCGTAGCAGAAGGGCCATTTGTCTTTGTTATTAGGAAATAAATCAACCTTTGTTTTGCTGGCCAAACTCAAGGAATGTCATTATTACCAAATAAATTGTGTTGTTACAAATCAATCAAGCCACCTTTCATTTAAATGTGAATCAATTTAATTGTCTGGGCTTCAAACTTGATTCCACCCCATGGAAACAAATGATGAGAGATATAGATCATTCAACTCTACATTTGGTACAAAATGTCCTACAAGAGCAAGGTTTTCTTAAGATTAGTCAACAAACTAACTCATCATTCAATATTCTCACTTAGCGAAGGGGGTATCACAAAGCTTTCATTGTGAAGATCAGATCAATTTGGCAAAAAGTTAAAGGTTGTCTTTCCCAGAATATAGCAGAAAAGACACACTTTGAGATACCATGAATAAGATAGTTATGTCTGATTACTATGTGCATATTTTAAGATCTGTCCTCTAATGATAAATAGAAAATAGAGGTAAAAGATTTCATATGTATTGGGAGGAACTTTTCCTAAGGATTTAAAGACAGAGTGGATTGATACTTATGTTTAACTAAGTTTCAACATACTCTTTGCTGAACGGGGACCTTATAACTAAAACAATCTTGGGTTTTATAAGTTCTGCTATGGGAATTTTTAATGTGGTTATCATTTAATTAGTGTACAGTTATAAACAACATAATTGTGAACTAATGATGCTACTCAACTGAAAGACTGCCCCGTTTCCCCTCTCATTTTCTCTCTAGGTTCTCACACTGTCCTTTCTCTGTGACCCCTCTCCCACCTCTGACCTCCTCCCCAGTTTTCACCCTTGCTTTAACAATTGATTTATGATGGGCCCATGGAAGGGTCAAGCCCACTTTTATGGTTTGCTTAAAATATTTCTTTTAGAGTGAGCACCAGAAGTGGTCTTCTATCCCTGCTAAACAGTTTCCCTAAGAACTCAAAAGAGCTTCCTTTACTGCCCATCACTGCACCTTATTTATATCTTTTGTACTTGTGAAGAGAAACTCATTAAATGAGGCAATTTTGAAACTTCTACCAAAATGAATAACTTACAAGAGATGTGGGATTAGTTTTTTTTCTTTCCAGTGAGAATATCTCTGAATGCATATGTAATTCGGGGTAGAGAAGAGAGAAGAAAAAGCCACTAGGAATAATTATAAACCCAGGATTATTTCTTTTACAGGATCTATTTTTCTTTTAGGCTTGACAGTTTGATCTTCCCTAGCACTGAAGCCTGCGGATCTATTGGGTATACTCTTACATTCATTACCTCAACAGTAAATTTCACTCTTTTGTTTAATTTGACTTCCTGCTGTTATTTCAATATACTAAGCAATCGCCAAATTTAGGAATGTTTTTTAAAAACTCTGGTTAATATAACTGACAATGTTTTTTTTTTTTACATTTTAAAGATTTTAAAGATAGAAAACAATTTGAAAGGCATAGAACTATTTATTTTTAAACACATATACTATCTGAAGACCAAACAGTGCCTAAAAGTAGGAGGCATTAAGCTAAGATTTTTGGCCTAAAGGTTAGTACAACCTTAATGTTCTAATCTGGATCTTAACATTGAACTTTAGATTGCTGTGAAATATTTGCCGCCCTGGTGAGCTTTCTTTAAATAACACCATATGATACTTCTATAGATGGCTTCCCCCAACTTATTGATCTCCCCCCTTCCTTGGTCATTAAAAATGTGATTTATTGGTCTGACATTTTTAATAGGGCAAAGCTCAGAGGTTTATTGCAATGGCTTTCTCGCTTCCATGTTGCTTTCAGCTGCTACTAGGGTGAAAAAGCTGTCAAGATAACCAGGCTGTTTTCTAATAAGAAACTGGCTCTTTTTTTTTTTTAACTCTACGGCAACCTTTACATATTTAAAGTATTTTACACCTATTACATAGCAATGAATTAATTTTTCCCATTTCACCCTTCTCTTTCATGTAAAACAGTATACCCCCCTAATTAAATGCCGTCGTTTTCTTAGTGTGAGGCTTGGCAGAACTCCAGAAGTGAGCAAGCTTGGACTGAAGGGTGTGCTGCCAACAGTCTGTGTGATCTTAGACAAAAGAGTAGGTCTCTGACCCACCGCCTTCCTCGGCCGCGGAAGGAGACAGAGCCATGGACTAGGAATCCCTCACGCGTGAAATCGCAAATCCAGCCATCTAAGTGTTACTGACCTGGTGTATGAAAATAGTCCACATTAAGGGGCTGTGGACGCTATCTTAATTTCCTGGTCTTAGTGGTCATGGATCTTCATGAATGGGAACAAATATATGTGCTCACCATCAAATTTAGACTCATACCTCTGGATTCTGGCTGGTGCCCAGAAGAAATTCTGGGGGCAGGGGGTGGGTAGCATGTCAGCAGCAGGGGGCATTCAAATGAAGGAATGGTGTGGGGCTGGATTTCTGCCACGGATTTGAAACTGCTGTCTCACTAGAGCCATGCATGTTCCTCCAGTTCCTTCTAGTAATGCATGTATAATTTGCATGTTATTTTATCAGTAGGGGCTGAATAAGAGAAGGAGGAAGATGAGAAAAAAGAGGAAGAGAAGTCATAACATGTTTTGAAAGAAAGAGCTCTGGTCCTTTTGCTTTTAGCCTAATTAGCTACCACACCATGCATACAGCACAAACCCAGAAGATTGGCTTCACACCTTCCAGAGGCCATTTAAATCAGAATCCTGTTTTTTTGTTTGTTTTGGGTTTTTTTTTTTTGCACTCACTTCAATGGCAGGCACATACATGCAGCCAAAGAGACACTACAAGATGAGGAGACGCTGGCTCAGGTCTGTATTAGGACTCTTCTGAGAATGAGAAACAGGTGCTTTTCAGATCCTTTATGATGTTGTGTTCTAGACTACCAAGATGACAGATATGAATGAGGACGGCTCCTGAAATTTTTTTGAGTAATGCTTTTGAAGCAAAAAAACGTGGTATCAATTGTCATTTTATGATGAATTGTAAAATGCCTCAAATGTTTTGTTTTGTTTTTGTACCTCTCTTCACTTTCCATTCTTACTTCCCTTTGGCAAATAGGTGTGAAGGACATGTCAGTGGTCATTGTGAGGAAGCAGGTGCTGATCAAGACACTGCCCTTCGATGGGGTTCCCCCGGGAGTGGGGTGCCCATCGGAGGTCCCCATGTTAATCAGGAGCAGTCCTGGTTAACATCTATTGTCTCCCATATTGATTAGCAGTCCCTCTTTTCTTCTCAAAGGTGTCCTGGTTTGGACGGGACAAAAGGGCACTTCACAGATGTGGAAATGGAATTCCATTTTGGGGTCACATTTTTGCCCTTAGTGGTGAAGTGTGGCCACTGGGAGAGCCAGTCTGTGTCACACGTTTCAGAGTCATGCAGACCTGAGTTTGATTTTTGACTTATTTAAAATTCTTTAGATACATGAACATGAACAAATGACTTATTTCACTGAGCCCCAAATTGTTTGCCTATGAAATGGGATGATGAGTGATAATCATTTAAAACAAATTATTAAGGGGCCAGCCGAGTGGTGCGGTGGTTAAGCGCTGGTTTGGAAAGCCGCTGGTTTAGAAAGCCAGTGGTCCCGGTTCGGGTCCCACATATGAGGGCCAGTGACACTGCCCTCAAAAAAACCCAAAGAAACAATAAAACAAATTATTAAGTATAAAGCACCCTGTATCAGTGCTTGTAAGTCAGGGACTAAGTTAGTATTTCATTTCCCTATTTCCTGCCTCCTAAATGTAGTGGCAAAAATCTTTACAATTCTAAATTATTCCTGTCCAGCTACTTATCAATTCTGAGAGAAATAATAAATCTACAGTGTAAGGAAGGCTAGAGACTAGTCTACTCTTTCCAGTTCTGCCACTGTCTTGGTCCCTGCAATTGTACACGTTGTTTATTAAGTCTACATAATGAGGATCATGGTACCAACAAACAAAGAATATTGAAAAATTAGCCTTTTTTCCTGTTTAACACAAGTACTTATTGATTACTGTTTATTAAATTCCACCACTTATGTCAGGAAGTGTACTGTATGAGTTAGAAAGAGAAGAGATGGTCCATGATTTAAAGGGCTTTGACATCGAGTTGGAGAAGTTATAAATAGACCCAAATGCCATACCGTTTCTCAGTCTTGGCACCATTGATAGTTTGTGCCAGATAACTCTTGGCTGTGGGGAGCTGTCCTATGAATGGCAGGGTGTTTAACAGTAGTCCTGGCCTCTACCCACTAGATACCAGTAGCCCAAACCCCCTCCAGTGTAGTTGTGATGATCAAAAATGTCTTCATTAGGACCAGCTGCAGAATTTGCAAGGCCCAGTGCAAAATGAAGCTGTGGGTCCCTTATTCATAAAGCAGGGAAAAGTGACATTAAAGGTATAAAATATACAGCTTTTACTTTTCTTCCACGTCTCTCTCTCTCTCGACTTGCCATATGTTTTTATAATTTTGCTGTTTAATGTCTTTCTAACAAGAAAAATTAAAACTTTAAATTATTAGCATGAACTTTGCTGTTTATCTTTCTATTACAGAATACCAGTTTTAATGCAAATATGATAGCATGCATTATATGTCATATGCAGAATCACTGAAATCACACAGCTCATATTTCATTCCTACTACAATACTGAATGCACTGCATAAAATATGTGCACAGCGCCGGGTGGCTCAGTTAGTTAAGAGCTCGCTCAAGAGTGTGAGCTGAGCTCTGAGCAACGGCGGTTCGATGCCAGCCCGAGCTGAGTTGCCGTTGAGGTGCCAACAGGTGGCAGGATGGCTCAGCTAAAAAAAAAAAATTAAAAAAAATATGTGCACATTCTTCTTAAACTCTTTGCCTTCATCTCACTGACCAGTTAGGAAGGTCTGAAAGGAAAAGACACTATAGATTGTCCTATCCTTCCTTTTCCTTCTATGTCCTCATTTGCAGGTAGCTGGTGGGCTAACACAGGGAAACAGCTTGAATAAGAAAGGATACGATAGGGTTTCTCCGGCATTTGTGTTTCTTAGAATGCCATTGTCTTCTTTCTGCACTCAAAGAGAGGTCTGGTTCAAACAGAAAGTGTGGCCTATTAGGGTTCTGCATGCCCTTGAGTACTTAGTCAGAGGTGAAACTCGCTGAACTTGGACTACCTTTGAGTCTTGCTGAACTCTCACTCATCGCAGGCCCACCAGAAGTCTGTGCTCGTGGGGAGTCGGGAATGCCAATGGGGTGGCGTGGAAAGGCAGCCACACGTACTGCATGTATCTCCTCTGTTTAAGTGCATGCTCCATTGTCCCATCAGACTCACTTACAAAATGCAAGTGCAAAGATCAAATTACCAGGAATTTTAAAGGTAACAGCAGAGCATTAAACCAGGTATGGGGCCCTGTGAGAATGTTTAGGCTGCACATTCATTGAGCAGGTCCTGGTCAGCAGATATTGCCAAATGTTCGCTGGGTTGGGGGTTGGGGAGTAAAATCACCCCTGGTTGAGAACTATAGGCATGTGGTACATATTTGACTATTTGTAGGGGCACAGTGAAATAAAACATAATCATAATGGATTTGAAATGTGTTATTTCAGACCGACAGGAGCAAGGAAAGCCTGAATAAATAGGTAGAATTTAAGTGAGATCTTTGAGGATAAAAGTTTGGAAATGCCTGGAGCTGATTCATTTATGGTATTCCATTTGTTCCTTTTGGTGAAACATGGTTTTGAAGGCGTTATAACTTTTTTTTTTTCCCATGGAATATTTTTCATTTTGCCTTAATGAGAAAAAATTTTGTCAGTTTGCACACCATTTGAGAAAGAAATTATAACAAAACTTGGTTAATTGTACTTAAAAATATCCATTATGTACTTTACTTACCGATGAAACATTCTGAGCAATGTTTACCAGGAGATATACTGCACTGTAAAAATCCAAGTTTCTGTATGTCATAATATGGAGTAGATGAAGTTGCACAAGCCTCTTCTTCTGTTACAGGAGTTTAACGGAAGGGATAATAATTAACATTAGCACAAGGACCTAGGCCACTCTGAATGTTCGGCATGAATATTGGGCGTAAGTATTAAATTGAAATATGGATATAAGAAAATAATCAGATAACAAACTTAAGCATCCTTTCCATTTTTCTGAGGACTGCCTGCGAAACATAAACAGTGGTAGATGAATGGAGGACTAAATGAGGATTCAAAATACTCCAGTTTAAATCCCAGCTTTTTCCATGTACCTTTCTGTTTAGCTCTATTATGGTGATAAGCCTCATTTGTAACCTCACAGGGTTGTGTTGTGAGCATTAAATAAAATAATGTGTAAAGGAGCTTTGTTAGCTACAAAAAGGATATGATTATTTAGCAATCTGTTGTTACTAATTACATCAGTAGGATCTGAATTACCTCTTTGTGTAATCATTTTTTTTTTTTCATGAACTCTCTCTGAAAGGATAAGTTGTATGTATTAGTCAGTCTTAGTAGTGCTGGTTGCTATAACAAACTATGCTCAAATTTCAGTGGTGTAATACAAATATGTTTATTTCTCACTTGTGTACCTGTCTGATGTAAGTCAGATGGCTCTCCTGTCTGACTTCCCTCTAAGCTGTTACTCAGGGACCCAGGCTCCTTTCATCTTATGATTACTCCTTCCTCAACATATAGATTCCACAAATGCTGTAGCATGAATATAGACGGAGTGCAGAGGTTCACGCAGGGGATTTCTATGGCCCATCCTGGAAATAACACCTGCTTACACTGTATTGCCTAGAATGCAGTCAAATGGCCTCAAACTAACTGCAAGACAGACTAGGATATAGTCTATGAGTACCCAGAGGGAAAGAACAATATTTGATAAGAATCTACCTAGCCTCTGCTATACTTTGGGAATAATATGATGGTCCAATATAAAGACAATGTCATTTTTACTTACTTATAGACTAGATTTCACCAAGGAAAATCTGAGGAGTCATTCTTTATCATTTAAAATAACATCAACATGGACTTGGGTTCCAGGCTCTCTATTACTAGATGGGTGAGGAAGTATGTATATTTGAGCTAGCCTACAAAGAAATGTTTAAATAATATTTTATTATATTAAAGAACTCAACAACATTGACTGTGCATTTGTTATATACACATATATGGAACAAAAGTAGGGACTATGTGGAGGCCAGTATATACACAAACTTACACATACTCGCAGACATATATATTTATCAGACCCCAACCCCTTATCCCAACCAACAGCTCTAACAACTATAAAGAATTCAGGAGTCAAAATTAGCCCCCATAAAACAACAGTGAACAAATGTAGGAAATCCATAATTAAGTGCTGAATTGTAAGTTTCTGACTATAAAGCAGAGCTTGCAAACTTTCAGCTTAGCTGCTGAATTGATCTCATTTTGTTTGGACCACACAGTGTTTTGTTTTAAAAGTTTGAATTGACATTTTAAAAATTGGAAGATTTTGCTATAAAATTCTCTTGGACAAATAGAAAACCTGGCAACCTTGCGCCAGTATTTTTCCCATGGTAACAGCCAATGGAGCTGCGTGGTGGCTGGCCTGAGTGGGGGCCTCCCCCTCCAGTTCACCACAGTTCCCACCCCTCCCTGTTGCCAGTGGCCCCACAGTGGGGAATTATTATTGCCATTTGTCCTGTGATCACAATGTTGGTTTCCTCTTATTTAGGAAATATTTCTCCATACTCATGTCTCCATCAAAATCAGACATGAAAAAGAGAACAAGAAAATTTTGTTGTTTCATGAAATATGGGACATAGCTCTTATGGGGTTGATGGGTAGTCTTAAACATTTACTATGCAGAAAGAGTGTGTCTACATCAAAAAAAAATATAACCTGTAATCACTTTACATTACCAGCTTAGCCTGGTAGACGCTTTTTTTTTTATTAAAAAAAGGAGGGCCGGCCGAATGGCTCAGTTGGTTAAGAGCTTGCTCAAGAATGCGAACTGAGCTCTGAGCAACGGCGGTTCAATGCCAGCCCGAGCTGAGTTGCCATTGAGCTGCCAACAGGTAGCAGGAGCTCTGAGCAACATGGTTGCCGGTTTGATTCCCAGCCTGAGCTGAGCTGCCAACAGCTGTCAACAAGTGGCGGGATGACACAGCAAAAAAAAAACAAAAAAAAAACGGAAAACAGCTTTAGTGAGATAATTTACATATCATAAAACTCACCCGTAGTAACTGTACAATTCAATGATTTTAATACACTTTTTTTTAATTTATTTTTATTTATTTATTTATTTATTTATTTATTTATTTATTTATTTATTGAGGGCAGTGTCACTGGCCCTCATATGTGGGAACCGAACCAGGGCCGCTAGCGTCCCAGGCCAGCTCTTAACCACCACGCTACTCGGCCGGCCCTTTATTACATACACTTTTTGAGATATGCACCCATTACCACAGTCAAAACTTGTAGAGCATTTCCATTAATCCCCCAAGTTCCCTTGTGCTCATTTACAGTCATTCTCTGCTCCCACTGTCAGACCCAAGCGGCCACCGATCTGCTTCCTTTTTCTATCCAAGACACATCTGAGTTTTCCAATCACCTTCTGAGACCCACCAGGTATTCAGAAGAGAGGGGCATCAGGCATTGTTCCAATAGAGGGAGGACCACTTCACAAAGAAGGCGTCTTTAACAGTTTGCATAGATGGTAACAAAAGAGAAAGGTAGCTGCGGCTACTGTCATTTTTTGCTTAACAGCAACTTGCAACGCAATGGAATCATGTCAGTGGCTAATATCATTGGCTAGTGAACTTTTCTTTGAATTTTTGATATAATAAGTTGAAATTTTAGGAAAAAATACAAATCATATGACTACATTTACATGCTTCATTGTTTCTCATAAATAAAACAAGAAAAATGGGTAATATACAAATAAAATGTCTCCAGGTGGCCTTTCCTTCTTCTTATCACCTAGTGGGGAAACAGGGGACCTTGAACACCCACAGCAGCTCATCCCCCTTCACAGGGTATCACCGATAGTTCTCTTTGCACGTTTCTATCCCAAGAAGTCCTCTGTTTTCAGATCTCAAAATATTTATAATCTATATTCCTCATTAAGGCAATGTATCACGCTTTCTCCTATCATATTTCTTGTGTTTTTCTTCTTGTGTTATTTTGTTCTTGTCTTTATATCAGTCAGACATGTTTATCACATCACCCTGAATATGTATTTCCTTAATGTCTCAGGACAATTATAGTTTCTTAAACATTTTTGTATTCTTTGCATAAAACCTTTATCCTTCACAATTCCTATAGTAGATGTTCAATAAAATTTGTTGAAGAATAAATGTCATTTATGAAGTACATTTAAGGATCGTAATTGGGTGATTCTGCAGCTTTAAAAAGCAATAAAAATAAAACAAGCTGGTTAAGTCAATATGGACAGGATTTAGAAAGGGTTTCTTTTTTTTTTTCATCACCTCAACTATGACCACTGAAACTGCCCAAAACAAGAGATTAGCCTGCTCATTTTAGTATCATAACGACTAAATTAGATCAATGGTTCAATTTAAGCCATTGTTCACAGCTTGACCATTTAATCAATTAAACAAGGAAGTCCGAGCCAGCCATTTTTCTATTGCTTCTGGGTTGTTTTGTTTTTGTTTTTGTTTTTCCTCTTGCTATCTTGGTGTCCCTCTGTGGCTTTATTTGTGCCTGTCTAATTTTCCCATCCCCTGTTGAGTCTCAGTCTCTCTCTCTCTCTCTCTCTCTCTCTCTCTCTCTCTCTCTCTTTCTCTCTCTTTCTCCCCCCTCTCTCTCAATCTCTCCCTCTGCCTCCCCTCCTCCTTTTCACCCCTCCCCCTTTGTCTATATGCATCTCTGTTGTGGCCTCTGGTCCTTGGTCTCTAGTGAACAGGCCCTTACAGTATGAGCATCCTCCAAGTTCAGGGACATTCTCAGAGTCCCAGTACTGGCTTGCCTCACTTAACAATCTCAGGAAGTCATTTGTGCATTCAAAATGGGTCCTATGAGACATGCAGGCAGCCTTTAATTTCCCATAGAGATAACTATTTGTGCTAATAAAATGGGGGGTGGGGGGTGGAGGTGAAGAAAGAACAAAAGGAAAAATAGTAAACTCCCCAGACAGAAAAACTGAAATATTTCAGAACATATGGAAATACCACATAATAAAATCTTATCTATGGAATTTATTTAACAGAAGCCATTTACTAGGAAACAGCCCATATATTTGAATGAGTTGTGATTCTCTATAAAATGTATGTAATTCATCCTTTTTTAAAGATAGCATGATGCTTCTTTCTCAAAATACAAGGACAACACTTTATAAATACCTGTAAAACCATTCTTTTAGGCCAAGGTTATAGCATGATTAGAGAAGCTGCAATTTAAAAAAGATTTATCTTTTAAATGTTTTTTTGAACCCATATCTGTTACCCTCTATCAAGACACTTTGCGATCTTAAAAAAAACAAGATTTCTAAAATAAATAAGTGTACCTTCCTGGAGGTAAATAGTTATACAGATGTTGCATCGTCACCCCATGACAAGACTGTCCCCCCAAACCTTCCAGCTTTCCCACTGCTTCATATTCATTAATTAGTCTGAGGTTTCCTCCGTGTTCCGTTTACAAAGCCACTTAAACCCACGCACCCATTTAACATATTTATGACCCCAGTTTTCTTTCTGTTCTCTGAGACTGTACCGTAATTGTTCTCTGGGCCCAGGGACTGCAGAGAGCCTTCCCTGTTGAAAAGAGACAACATAAAGAAGGAAATGAATGTGTGCAGGGTTGAATACCTTCAACAAAACGACTGGGTGCAGTTTGGCCCCTGCCCCCCCTCCTCCTGGGGTCACTTTAATTGAGTGGAGCCTCACCCTCTATTGAGTGTATGGGAGACTATTAACTCTTAACAACGCTCTGTCTCAGGTTATTTATTTATTGCTTAAATGATTTGTTATTGCTACTCGAATTTAATACACCCTCTGGGAACCAAGATGGCAGCATCATGTTACAGAAAAACTACAAGTTATTTTAAAACTGTAATTGACATTTTATGAGAGCCATAAAATCTTTCTGAACAAATAACTTACCATTAGTCAGAACCTTCAGCAGGAGATCTGTGAAATGCGGGATCTGGGAGAACAGTCCGGTGCTTGTGCGTGTCTCTGTGCCTGTGCGCTGGGGAGGGTAGGACAGGAGGCAAGCAGGGAATATGCAGGGAAGCTCCAACTGGGTGCTTTACATTGCTTCCACCTGTCTGACTTAAGTACTCATACTTTGAAGTCAGAGGGACCTGGGAAATGGAGCAAAGGATCCCCAGGAAGCGTGAACTGCATCCAATGAATACATTTCACATGCCTACACCGGGTCTTCCCACTTTCCTATTCATTGAAGTCACTTACCAGCCAGACAGCCATGTAGCCTACTGTGGCAGTGCTTAGCTGAGTCTACAGTTACCAGTTAGAATAACATCTCCTTAGGCCACGAGTCCCAGTCCTGTGTGGATGCTGCCTACCTTCACAGGAGCTATGAGTACCCATCAATGACAGCTTCGGATCATTCCATTTTGGTCCACCAGAGCTTAATAGTTTGGACATTGCTTTGAGATGGTAGGAAAGACTTTGACTGCAAAATCCACAATTCTGATTAGTATGTGCCATTGTTGATGAGGTGCTGGGTGGATGCTGGCATGTTACCCAGTTTCTCCTCTAAGACTGGGTTCCCCCAGTTGTCCTGAGTGTTGGCTGCTGATGTTCATAGCTACATCATCAGGAGCCTTGAGCAAGGAGTGAGGTTGCCATCCCCAAGTAGCCTAGATCCCTAGAGGATGTACAAAAGCCCAGCTTCCTTGCCGGAACTCTGGATAGCTCTGAACAACCACCCCAGCTCCGAAACTACTTGTCGGATTAGCTGGGGCCTTGGTTGCGACCGCATTACAGCTCAGCTTCTCCCGCTGTTCCCTCCTGCTCCCCTGGCTCATTACAGATGCTGACCCTGACAGCACTCCCCAGTAAGCTTGCTGCCCACTCAGAATGTATTCCCAGGGGACCTCAACCTATGATAGGTGTTCACTTGGCCTTTACTGACCCTTTGAGCCAACCTGACACACTTTCCCACCAGCCAAGGGTTCCCCCAACTTGTTTCATAAATGACACAGGAATATACTTGTCCAGCTTCTGACTTATGTCTGCTCTGATTCCCTTCCTAAGGATCCCGTCCCTAAGCTGAGCCTTTGGAATCTGAGACCCCCCACTAAACCCCACTGCTGCCTCCCAAACTCCAGCCACACTTTTCTCTTTTTTGTACTTTGGTTTTTCCAACTAACTTTGACTCAGAGACCTGATCTGGGGTGGTGGTTGTGACCCACAATAAGAAGCTCCTCACAGTAGTACAGATGAGAGAGAAATCCAACCCCAATGCTAGTGAACTCAATGCTGTAATAGGTAAGTTAATGCTGGCCTTCCTTCCCCCACTGAGCCCTCCATTCCACCTGCCCTGCCAATATTTTGAGGCAAGCACACCAGACGAAGGGAGATTAGGAACATTCACAAAATGACACACAATATGCTACTCATGACAGGAGAGCACGATATTCAGATTTGGTTGAGGCTTAATCTTTTAAAAGCATTAGCAGGGTGCTAGGCACGAGTGGGAACATGGCATACAAAACCGAATATAAGTGCATAGCACAGAAATAAGAAATGCGACAGAGTGCTCAGACTGGATGTGCCTGATTATGCAGAATAACGCACACAAGAGGAAAGTTGCAAGTCATCTAAGACACTAGCTCCCTCCCCCAGCCCCAACACACACACACACACACACACACACACACACACACACACACACACTATCCAACTTCATTTTCTAGACTGCTGGCTTGTGATTCCTCTTCTTCTGCACTGAGAACTGCTATATCCATGGAGGTCCATTGCATTTCCAATGAGCTCTAGTTATATTTAAAAGTTCTTTTCTGGGGTGTTTTAAAATGACTTGAGATTTGTTCTCATCAGGTATGGTAAGACACACAGACATAGAAAAAGGACTGTCATGAAGGAAGACATGTTTCTACTCAGAGTTCCCTGGAAACGGGAAGCACTGCATGCCACACAGGGCCACATGGGGAAGCACCAGGGTCGGGAAGCTGAGGGAGTGAGGGGAGATGGTGAGTGAGAGCCTTTACTGTGGTTTCCACAGGGAGGAATGGGGAGGCAGGGTAAACTGGTTTAGGGTTGGCTGATTTGAATAATTTCAGAGGGCTCTGGGATGTAGTGCTATTTCTAGGTGTCTGCTACCTGGTCCCGGCGTGATTAGCGCAGGTGGATAGTTCTCCCCGAGTATAAGAACCCCACAAAGGAGGTAGCTGGGGTGCAGGCTCTGGATTGGTTGGTGTGCATAGGAAAAGCACACTCATAGGCCAATTGTTTGCTGTCTCTAGGGATTAACTAGCCCTGGGAGGGGCAGTCCCTGCAGTACCCCAGATGTCAAAGCACAAATGCAGAAGCTGGAAGAAGTGGTTATTGTAAAGGATGAACTAAAATTGCCTCCCTGTCATTTCTGCCCAAAGGTTCAGATCTCTGGGATTTCCCTCCACAGCTCTCAGCCACTTGAAGTCAGGCATCTCCCTTCACCCACTCTTCTCTTCCCCTCCTGAGTCATGACTGCAAACCACCTCCCCAACTCGTCTCGCTCAAGAAACACCAATTGACCCTTTTCTTCTGAGGCCTGTTCATTATCCAGCACATAGCTGGGGACATTCTGCTTACTTGTTAATGCACTTTTAGCACTTACAACTATAGCCACAGGAAACATTCCTAGAGGGGAATTATTCGTTCAAGGGAAATATGAATTTGCAATGTCATAACATTGAGAAATTTCCGACCATTGAGGTTCCTCGTTGCTTTGTTCTTAATCTATTTTTTGTATATTTTGCTCCTAGGAAATTAATGTTGGCCACCATCTGTACTTCTGTAACATTAGAATATAAAGTAGTGAAAATAAATTTTCCTTCCATAGTCCCCTGCTCTTTTTACATATTTTACACAAGTGAGTGATACTAATGTTCATTCAGTTCTACTCTAGTAAAACAATTGTTGCCACTTTCTTGTCCAGAAAAGCAACCATAAAACATTAAATATCTCTGAATAAATGAAAACCATAAATGCTGTATTTTGATTAAATGAAAAATGACAGGGCAACTACAGGAACAAATTAAAGTTGATAACATGTTTTTATAACAGTAGGTAGAAAAGTCCAAAATGGAGTGTCATCATATGAAGGTTATGAACAATAGTAAGAATTTACAACATTCATGTCTTACCCTTTGTTTTGGAGATCTCAAACACTCCAAGAAAAACAAAGAAAATGGAAAACTACTAATCATAGGACACATTTACCTTTTGGTAGAAACTACTGAACTATTGCAAAGATATTTGCTGTGCTGAAAGAAGAAACTTAATGTGCCTCTCTTGACTTCCCGTTTGGCCAGCCAGCCAGCCCCAAACGTGATCAATCTTTGAAATTCCATGATCTTGGGGAATTTCAACATGGAGAAAGAGTTCAAAATTGGCACTTACTTGATGATTACTCTGCAGGAGGGCTAATAATAAATGGGTAAAATTTTTATTTTCTGAAACTTAGCTCTACCCCAATACAGCTTCCTCCACAGCATTTACACTGCGACCACATTCATCTTTTAAACCAAGTTTCTTGGTATTGTTCACATCACTCCCTTGTTTAAAAGCTTTCATTAATTTTGCACTACCTAACAGTGGAGACCATTGGCTACCATTGGCTGACTACCTTCTCTGTGCCAGGCACTACCTGGGTTTGTCTTCCCCAGGTAGATGAACTTGGCTCAGATGTGGCCCCAATTTATAAGGATAGTAAGTGGAAGCCCAGGCTTTGGTCTCTGATCCATCTGATGTGTCAGAGACTATCTTCTTAATAAGTATGCATCCATCCTGGGATTCAAGGTGCTAAAAAATCAAGACTCAAATTATTTCTTATTGCTTGAGCTCTCTACCTCATCCCAAACAAATTATTTCTCCAATTAAGCCACTTAGGTGCCTTTGTTTCTATGTAGTCTGAATATTAGCTCCTGAAAGACAGGTGCACTATCCTGTATGTCTTCCGATTTCCCATAGCATCATTACTCCCAGATCAATAAAAATACTGGGTTATTTTGGAGACACATGTTCCTGCTCAAAAAGATCAGTATATTTCATTGGATTCTCAAAATGCTTTCACAGCTGCACTTCTGTCTCCTTTGGAATGTTAGAGATGCTTTCTTCTGCTGAGAAGTGTCAGAAAATAGACACGATGAAGCTGCATGCTAGGCAGGATCTTAAAAATATATAGATTTGTGCCATGGCTTGAAGTATTTATTCACCTGCTTTTGAAGAAGACGAAGGATATTTCTATAAGTATTGGGCATAGAATGCCATTGTGGGGTCCTATGAATGCAGAATTGTGGGGACATGACTCCACTACCCGTGAGACTGTGGATTGCTAACAAACACCCTCCGGTCCCAGTTCCACACTTTGTAGATAAAAGGAAAGAACTATTCCTAAATGCTTCCTTAGGGCCATTGGGCTGCCCAATGTGTTCAGCAATATGCATTGCTGATGAACACAAAAGCAAATGCCTCATGGGACCAGAGCAAATGTTCCAGAGGTGGAGGAAGTGTCATGTCATTGGAAATAGACACCTGCTGCTCCTTTCTGGACACTCAGAGATGGAGTTGGTTCAGTGTTTACTGCCTTCCAACCACTAAACCTCCTTCTTGGGCAGTGATTTTCAACCTTGGCTTTGCATTGTAATCACCTGGGGCTTTAAGAGGACTGATGCCCAGTGCCCATCCCCAGAGACTGGATTTTGACACACATCCTGGCTGCTTCTAGTGCACAGCCAACGCTGAGAATCATTGCTTGTCTAGACACTTGCTACCAGGTGTGGCCTATGAACCAATAACATCTGGTGTCCTCTGGGACCTTGTTAGAAATGCAGAACCTCTGGCCCCGCCTCAGAACTATCAAATCAGAATCAGCATTTTCCCAAGATTCCTGGATGTTATGTTTGCACATTCAAGTTTGAAGAAACACAGATCTAGGCTTTTCTCTGCCTATAACTTCTGACCCCCTGACTGTCCACATAACCTGAGGCTTCTGCTAACTCAGGGACTCCTGCTTCTCCTCCTCTGGGTTATTAACTCTGTCTGCAGGTTTTGGATGCAAGTCAGCCTCCCATCCCTGCCCCACGCCCCACCCCCAGCTCCAGCTGATTCTGTAAACAGTCACATACCCTGGTTAGGCAGACCCCCTGGGGCCTGCTGGCCAGCCCAAAGACATGATGCTTGGGAAGAGTTCTTTCATTGTCCAATCTACTAATCTGTTCTGCTGTGGCCAGGTTCCTAGGCAGCCAGGACCCAAGGCCAGCTTTCCTGGGGTGAGGTCCTAGGCCAGGTAGGTACCTACAGCTGCCCCTCCTCTCAAATTATTTTCTGTCCGGAGCAGTTATCCTGGAAATTACCATCCTATCTCACTTTGGAAGTTAGAGCTTGCAGTGTGTTGTCCACAGCTGAAAGAGGCTTCACAGGGTGGAGGGGGTTTTGGTGTTGATAAGCCAGTCTCCGAGGGTCAGTGGCCACTGGAAATATCCTGTGAATTAAGCCCCAGAGAAAAGTTAAAGGAGTATCTAAAGTATTCTTACCAAAGCCTAGCAGATATTTTTTGTTTTTGTTCAGATCAGAAAAAGAAGGTATGGATATAAGCTGGTTCTTATAAAATGAGAATTTTATACAAAGTGGCTTATATAATACCTTTATCTAAATCCCAAGACATATCAACAGTAGTGTTTAATCACAGTATTACCTTTAGAAACATACGCCATTTGGAGGGAGTGGTAAGCCATTAGGGGCCTTGCAAAGAGGACAGATGTGGTGGTTGTCTCTCTGCATCCATCTCCCAACACCACCCTGCACCCCAAGCCTGCTATTATATTTTTCTTCTCCCAGCAGTTTGAATCACTCCCAATAAGGCTGTTAGGGACTTCACTGAATAGATTTCTCCCAGTCCCCTGTATTTGTGTTTTGAAGGAAGACTTCAGAGACCACTAGAGGCATTGTAGGGAGGGCTGGTTGATTGGTTGGTTTTGATTTCAGGTGCTCAAAGAAAGAGAAATGGAGGATAAGCATTTTCCTTGCATCCTTATCCTCCAAATAAGGATTTGTTCCACACCTTTCAAACCAGCTAAACAAAGCAATTGGCTACCACGCATTAGGTTTTGTGGTTTACCTGAGATGACTTACTGTAAATAAATTTAAGAATGTTTGTCTTTATAAATGTGCCAGATGTTGTTTGCCAGGGGGAGGTTTATAATCAGCTAACTCTCCAGTCATCTTCAAATTGACCTATAGATGTGCTTAGCTTTAGAAAAAAAAAATAATGTTAAAATGCAGACCACAGGTTAAACTAGGGAAGGACTATACTGTAAATCTATAGGTAAATAATACGAGCCTCTGAGTTAGTTGATTAAAGATAATAACCATCTTGAGAAATCTGTGGGCCAGAAAAATGTAAAGAATCAATTGGAAAGAAATATAAAATGAAGAGAAAATACTTCTGAAATATTTTCTATACAACATTATGCATAAACGTAATTTTATCAACAAACAATTAAGATAAAAATGACATTGGCACGAATTGAGGTGATATGAACCCTTTTGCACACACTAGAAAGTATTAGAAATGAGATGACAGCACCCATTTATTATTTCACAGTCCTTAGGTCAGAAATCCAGGTAGAGACTAGATGTTCTGCTGAAGGTCTCACGAGGCTAAACTCAAGGTGTTGACCAGGCTGCACGCTTAGTTGGAGCTTGGTGCCCTTCTCTAAGCTTACATCCAGCTCCTTGTGGTTGTGGGACTGAGCTCCTACTTTCATTGCTGTCTGTCAGCTGGGAGCCACTCTCAGCTCCTACAGATTGCTCACAATCCATGCTATATAGTCCTTCTGTCTTCGAAGCCAGCGATGGAGACTCACTCTTATGTTATATCCCTGACAACTGCAACTCTGTTTCACCAGGAAAAGCCCAATCCCTTTTGAGAGCTCCCATGATTAGATCAGGCCCACCAAGGATAGTCTCCCTTTCTCAAAGCCAACTGTGCCGTATAACATGATCCTAATCTTACCATGGGGTGACTATTTCATCATAGTCACAGGTCCTAAGGATTACACAGGGTGTGTATACCAGGGGGCTGGGGGGCCATCTTAGAATTCTGAATTTTTATGTGTTACTGAGATACTATTTTTCTGCTGAGTCCTGCACTGGTGAGGCGAAATCCCTGTGAGTGAAGAGTCTTCTTAAGGGTGAGGTCATTCACCAGATAAAGGCTGGATTCCTTAGACAGGAATTAGGAAACTGGGATTGAGACAGAGGGGAGAGCCATTGTAGGTTCTTTTTCTTGGCCTTTACTTTGAAAAACTTGAATGTCTAGGAGTTCACTCCTGAGTAGTGTTGGTATGAGACAATCACCCACATTAGCCACAACTGCGGCTCTGGACAGACGGAGACCCTGGAGGTGCATCAACGATGCTGAAGATGAGTGCTCTCATTTTATAAGCCAGAAACATAAGCTATTGCCACTTATGTTTTCTGTTTTGCTCTGTCCTCGCCTTGAGAAGTCTTTTTGAACATTCCAGCTGTGCAGCCAATTATAAGGGAGGGGCACACATGGGTCAGATCATTAAAGGAAAACCAGCAACTCCTTGAACCTAACAGTGTGGTAGCAGAAATTTTCAGCCAAAAACACCAAGAGAAATATGAATCCCAGAGAGACACCAGGATTCGAGCTGAGTCGCCCAGCCTCCATTTCTGACCAGCGCAATCTCTCCCCATATTTGACCAAGGAATTCTGAGTTGTGTTATAATAAAAAGTGAAGTTTCCCGATACAGTCATGCAACTTAATATGCATTTGTGGGCAAGATGAAGCAATTGGTGGATTGTGCATAGTTTGCCTCCACCTTCCATTTTCCCCCATACATCATAATGGTCAGTTACAAGTCACCAGATTAGGCATCTATTCGGTGGCTTTAAAGTGACGAGTTGTATTAATCATGTCTTTTTAATTTTCTGTATTTCTGATTCTTTGACATTCTGGGCCTTACTGACTCTGGGGGGACTGTCCCAGGGCTAGCCAATTACTAGAGATAGTAAAGGACTCTCCAATGAGTGCACTTTTCATATGCAAACCAGCCAATTCAGAGCCTGTTAATGCCACCACCCCCACCACTAGTATCTCCTTTATTAGACTCACACACTCCAGGCCACCATTCCCTACCCTAATCACACTGGGGTCAGGCTCCAGACAACTAGAGACATACCCTGCACCCCAGAGTCTGCTGAAATTATTCAGATCAGCCAATCCTAAACCTGTTTACCCTGCATTGCCCATTTCCTTCCTGCAGAAACCACAATAAAGGCTCTTACCCATACTTTTCTCCTGCTCCAGCCCTGGTGCTTCCCCATCTGGCCCTGTAGGGCATAGCATGCCCTTTCTTCTTGGAAACTGTAAGTAACTACCTTTTCATTGATATTCATCTCCTGATCTGTTGGCCTTACTATTCCTGAATGACAACAAAACCCACATTTTAAGACACCAGCTTCCAGATGGGCTGCAGGATCCCTGATCCAGACAATGCTGAGACGCCTCTTGGGGGTACCATTACAATTCCCCGCCATGAATGATATTCCTCTTTGGAAGTAATCCCAGTGGCATATGTGAACAGCAACAGCATGAATTCTAGACACTTGCTTCACTGGCCAGTTCTTTGACCCAGAGAGTAAGACAAAAGTCAGTTGGAAACTTATTGCATATAATTGCATAATTTCAATCCATCCTGAAGCAAGAGGTTGGGGACATTTTCTAATATCACACTCTCTTCCAGTCAATGTTGTACCATGTGCTTTGGGATATGAGGGTACTAGCAGCACCAGGAGGGGACCCAAGTGCCTTTTATCTGTTTAAAGTTTTCATTGGCTTCCCATCAACTTTATCAGCATCTCCAATGTTGGTCATTTGCCAGAGCACTTTTCAATCTAATGTATAATCCAATGAAGCCCCTTAAGAATATTTTTCATCAATTATTAATTTTTAATGGACTGTGATTAAAATAATCCCAAGTAAAGTTTTTATTTTATATATAAGTATATTTGCATAGATTATAAAATTTATTTCTAATATAGAAACTCAATCATATCAAGAGTACATGAAAACAAGTTTTGACTTTCTCCCAGTTAATATGGCTCATGCCCTTGGGTGACTGTAAATTAATTGTGTAAGGAAAATCATCATTTGTGGATGACTACATTATTAAATGATGTCTTATATTTTGCTAGATTTGGGTAAAAATATATATTCTATTGCAGATTGAAATTGAACTGCTTGGAGGGCTGGCCGAGTGGCGCGGTGTTTAAGTGCTGGCTTGGGAAGCCAGCCGCCCCGGTTTGGTCCCACATATGAGGGCCAGTGACACTGCCCTCAAAAAAAAAAAAAAAAATTGAATTGCTTGTTATAACCTCACAATTGACATGAAAGTCTTTTTTACGACCCGATATTTGGAACTCCTGAATCTTGCACTTAAAAATTATGTTTATTTTCTTAAAGTAATTTTTCTGTTTCACTTCTAAGAGATGAGAAAAGAAAAGCGTTCAGACCCCTACCTACAATCTTTACACAAGGAAGCATTGTGGGTGTTTGGGGTCTTTATTAGTAGCAAGTGTGAAGTAATAAATTGCATATCAGCACCAGTGCCTTCTCCTTCCACGTTGCCTTTTGAAATCTCGGTGCTGCAGAAGGATTTTTTTTTTCTCAGAGCAATACTATTAATGGACCTGGTGATGACCACCTGGAGGCATTTTTTGAGGATCATTTTCACTTTTATGCTCCTCACTAATCTGTGGTGTTTTGCAACCAATTGTTCCTTTTAGGATTCCTCCTCAAATCAACAACCCATAAACTTGGAATGACTGAAAACCAAAACAATTTTAAAACAAAGTGATAAGCTTAAGCATCAACTCACCGATGAGCTCTGAAGGGTTAAGGAATAATAGATGGTGTCGGATTACCTCAGTTGGACCAGGAATGAGCATCCCAATAGCATGGCTGCAGCTGTCTTTGTTTCTTTCAAATCATCTCTGTCCATGAATTCTGAGAAGTCTGTTGACTGCCACCAAACTTTGAAAATATGGATCAACACCATTTTAAGAAGGGAGTTTGCTCTAATCACTCCCCAGAGACCAGATACAATATTTTACAAAAAAAAAAAAAAAGAACAAGAACAAGAAGATAGATTTACTCTATCTGCTGGCCTTGCAATTTCTTTTTCTTTGGCTCCCATCTCTACCACCAGACAAGGTTTGTGGTTTATTGAGGAGTAGGTCTTGGGAGGAGCTGAGGAGCCTTCAGTGCATCTGAAGCTGTTCAAAGGTAACCAGGGAATGAAACCATCGAAATGCAGAAAGCTCGAAAACATGCTGAACCCTCACCGGGTACATGCAGTACAGGTACAAAGGGAGCCCCGGAATGAAGGGAAGGAAAGCCTTCTGCATGGGACGCCCTTCCTTAGAAACACATCCCGTCTCTGCAGAAGTTATTAAATTGTCCAGAGAACGCTCTTAGGTTTGCGAAGCAGTTTCAAAGATACATGCCATCACTTGCTTGGTTTTATTAAGTTAACAGCTACCTCTGGGATTTTTCCATTTGGACATTATGGCTAATCATTTTATGATCGTCAAGTTCTCCAAAGCATCGCTCTTGAGAAGCTCCATCTTAGCCAAAATTTAAACAGTAGGCTTATGCACATTAGGATGAGGTTTTTACCCTTTGTTCTCAGAAATATGTAAAATGAGGGAGGAGAAAGTGGGTCTGCTAATACCTCACTTTTCCTTTCAGCGGTTTAATCACACGGGAGGTCTCGCATTTCATCAGGGTGTGAAATGCCTGATATTTCTCCTGGTTTCTTTTTTCTTCTTGCACAATGAATGCAAGTCCAAGAACGTGAATAAGGACTTTCCCCACCACACACAAGCCCTCCTCCACCCCCTGCCAGCTATCCCTGCTTTGACCTCCCGGCCTCCCTTCTGAGGACGCTGCGCCCCTCCTTCGCAAGTTACAGGTTCTGTAGCCCCGCGGCCGCCCCCCTTCGCACTGCCCCGGGCCTCTGCGGGGGCGCCGATCTCTGGAAGGCAACAGCATGGAAAGCCCTCCGATCCACCGCCTGCCCCTCTGCGGCTGCCATCCCCTCTACCTCTGCCAGCACCTCCGCTACCATCACCTCCGCTCCCAACTGCTACGCCGGGTCGAAGCGGACCCAGCTCTCAAGGCCTCTGCAAGGCACAGCACAGAAACCCCGATTTCTATGCACCCTGGAAAGGGTGATTAATTTAAAGTGAGTGGAGTCTGTTTCTTTAAGACAAGCTCATAAATCGTGAAAGATCACCACTTCTTTTCAAAAGCCTCTCCACGGTCTGAGTTTCCCTTCTGGGTCAGTAAAGTCATTGAAGCTTTAATGGCATGCCATGGCAGATTACACGATACAGCTGTCCCAGCACCGTGAAAATTAAGTTATGCCCCGTGTCAGCAAGGGGGTTTGCCCCTTTCTTTTCTCTCCCCTCCCCTCACCCCTTTCTCTTTTTTCCTCCATTCCTTCCCACCCCTCTCCCTCTCCTCTCCTCTCCCTCTCCCTCCTCCCATTTCCCTCCTCCTTCCTCCCTGCCTCTCCTACTATTTCCCCTTTGCTCTTTCACTTTCCTCCTGGGAAGTGACCATCCCAGGAGAGGCAGAAGTTGGCCCACACGGGGCTGTGCTTTGAGCCCCAGCTATTGAGACACAGTAAATGGAGATGATGGGCCTTTCAGAAAAGAGCTATTAAAAAAGTGCCTTTTCTTCTCGACCCCAGCCCCCACATCTTTTGCTTCCTCCTCTCTCTCTCTTCCTCCTCTCCTCCCTCCTGCCTAGGACCTGAGTTGACTCCCCCGACCTGATGCAGCAGCCCTGAACACTAAGGGCACCTCCCTCCAAGGGCATAAATACCCCCTTCTGTCCACCCCCCTGCTCCTAACTCACCCCTTCCTCTGGACAGCACATAGGCTTAGAGCTGACCCTCCCAGGTCAAGAGCAGCAGTCAAGCTTTAATTTCCTTCCGAAGTTAAACACTGGCCTGGCTGTGGCTACTGCTCTTTTCTCTTTGGGGGAGAGGAGACATGAAGAGGGTTCCAGCAAACTGAAAGCATCCACACTCCATTCCCCAGCTTTCCTCTAATGCGCAAATGCAACACATACATGTATGACCTTGTAATAACTCTCAGAACTCCTGAATGCTTAGTAAATATTTACAGCCAGAGAGAGAAAGATAAAATTGAACTTTAACTTGAAATAAAGGCCTCTCTGCTTTAAAAAAATATATAAAAATGCAATCTAAACAAAGAAAGTCACATTTTTCTATTTGCATATACTCTGCATCTCCCCAGGAGATGGGAGAAATGTTTACAATATGAGAAATGAAACCCTTCGATCATGTTTCTTCAGTGAGGTGAAAGGAAAGAATAAACTGTAGGTTTTATGAGTCTGGGTAGCATTTTGTATGGGTTAAGGGACCCCCTTCTTTAGAGGGACCCCTTTTGTCTACGCACTACTCCAACTCCTTCGCTGCTCTTCTGACCACCGAGGTCACAAGGAGGCAACTCTTTCCTGTGAAGGACCCACGCATTTAATCAAGCCACCTCATGAGGTTGACAGCAGTTGTTGAAGTGGAAGATGTGATCACTGTACAATAAAAAAAAAAAAAGGTTTTGTAGATATCAACTGTGATGGTAACATTTTTTTTTTTTTTTTTTTTTTGAGGGTAGTGTCACTGGCCCTCACATGTTGGACCGAACTGGGGCCGCTGGCTTCCCAAGCCAGCGCTTAACCACTGCGCCACTCAGCCGGCCCTGATGGTAACATTTAAAGTGGTCACATTTTATTTTATATTTTTAAAATTAGGTCCTGTAGAGAGAATGTCTAAAGCTAGAGCAAAATTTTTATTTTCTTGATCAATGAACGAAAAGTAAAATACTCCTATGTCAATAATTAGGAACCTTGAATGAAAGTGATATTGCAAGGTGATTCTGTATTTCTTGGGGGCGGTGGGTGCCCTGGGATTAGGAAGCTCCCTGAAGCTCAGCCCCATGAGTGGTGATGTAATAAGTGTGAATGAGGTCACCCTTCTTTTTATGTAAGTGGCAGGGAGGCCGGGCACCGCACAGGTGACTCTGCACAAACCCTATCCTTCCTCTGCCTTTCCCTAAAGAACTAGCATCTAAGGTCCTCATGTAGCTCCTCAACTGGTCTGAAGACTTTGCAAAGCAGAAATTGGAAAGATATGTGATGCTTCTCAGGTGGGCCACCTCTGTGGTGTTCTTGTTTAAATGAATGTGTTCTCACAGGATTTTATTGTTGCATATTTATCAGATAGCAATCTCAAATCTGATGCTAACTTAAAACTTCCAACTCACATGTCTTAGAACAGATTCCTCCAAAATAAGACCCTGAGAAAAGAACATGGGTACAGGCAGTTTATTTGGGGTGTGATCTCAGGAAGTAGGAGGGAGGGAGTGGGAGAATGAGACAAGAAAGGAAAAAGGGCCAATGTAATGGTGAATTGTCAAAGTGACCGCCATGGGCAATGCAGTTCAATTCCCCCCATGCTTCCTGAGAAGTGTCTTGACTGCTTCTTAGAATTATTTGCTTTAAGATAGGGGCATTGATCCATAAGCCCCATCCATCCCAGGGGTCAAGGTCGTCCCAGGCGTGTTAATTCCCCTGGTCTTCTGAGCTGGGCATTTGCCAGGTAGACCACCGTGGAACAGGAATGGCCCAAAGCAAAAATCAAGATGTGTGGAATGAGCTTGAGAAGAAGCATCAGGTATGGAACACTTGCTTTTGGAATGTAGCTTCTTGTAAATGTGTCATTTCATGTGGCTCCCAAGGGGAGATGCTCTCCACACTTTAGGGATGAGGCTCAGTGACAAGGAACTCTTTGCCTATGGTACCTGTCTAGTAAGGGATGGGAGTGGGCTTTTAGCTCTAGAAAGCTTCTTTCCACTACATGCAGATGGTATTTCTACCATGTTTCTCATTACCACTTGAGGACTAGGGAACCAAGTATCTTCTTGGTTCTAAGTATCCTTTTGGTTCAAGTATCCTCTAGTATTCTAAACAGGTTCCCTCTATTAGTTGGGTTATCCCCAGAAGCAGAGCCTGAGACATGGTTTAAGGGACTGTAGTTGTTTTGTGTGTGTTGGCGGGGAGGGAGGTGTGTTTTTTCTTTTCTACTTTTTTTTTTTAGATGCAGGGACATACAGCAGGGGTGGGGAGGTGACACAGAAAAGAAAAGGCACCAAATAAGGGGTGCACAATTAAGCCAGCTGATACCAAAAAGCAATTGATATGTAATCTCACCAGAAAACTCTGGAAATACATAAAACACATACTGCAGAGTGATCCCAACCAAGGGGCAGAGGAACTGTGATACTTATGCCCCCACATTTCTGTGTCATTGACTAAGGCGGCACCTGGGAGGGCCATCTATTCCCAGGCTCAGTGTTTCAGGTAAAGTGGGTTCTCACAGTTCCACAGTGAAGACACAAGTGTTGCCTCTGACAGCCAGGCTGGAATGCATCAACATGGAATGGGCCCAGGGGCCATGGGTGGGGCACTGACTGAGCCCACTGCAGTCTCTGAGGCACCTCAACCTTTCAAGAGACAGAAGTAACTTTTGGGGACTAGAATGTACTGGGAGGTCCTCATCATGGAAACCTGAGATGTCAAGCTCAGTGCTGTTTGTCAACACCCCTCTTTGCTTGTCTACCTATTTGCTTTTTTTCTCTTCCCTCCATATTATTGTTTTCCGCCAGCAAATGTCAAGGTTCTATATTTCTAAGGAATAACATTTTTTTTTTTTTGAAGGCAGTGTCACTTGCCCTCACATGTGAGACCTGAACTGGGACCACTTGCTTCCGAAGCCAGTGCTTAACCACCGCGCCACTCAGCCGACCCAGGAATAACATTTTTTATATATTACCTGTTACACGCAAACTCCAACTGTCTGTTAATCCTAAAACACTAAAAAACAATTTAAAAAAAAATCTAGCATATGCTCTTTGCTGAAGCTTGAGTTGACATTGGAGGAGATCCATCTGTAGGTGCCACAAAGGACCAATAGCCTTTATCACTCTTAAGGCCCCTTCTCACAGTTAGTGCTTTGATCACGTTTCAGGAGTCACAAAACAGGTTCTCGAGAGGCACATGTGCTTGTCACATAGACTCTGAATGAATACAATGCCATCTACCTACTCCAACACCCAGACTCCTCATACCCATGGGTTTTGTTCTGAAGAGCAGATTCCCAGCTTTGTTTGGGTAGCACATAACTTTACCAATTACTTTATGCTGTACTTTGAATCTGAGAACATAAAATGCAATCTTTGTTCTCTAGCAAGCATCAGCAGAAGAAAAAGCGAATAACAAGAAATTTAATAATTCTTCAAGGTGCCATTTATAAGAAAATAAAATTGAATGCAGATGTTATCACAAACAATATTTCTGTTCTGATGAAAATAAACATAAAATCATTTCTGACAATGATTTTTTTAAGTTCAAAACTTCAATACCTATGAAGAAACTTATCATTTCTATTTATTTATCTTCCCCATAAAGGTTTCAAGCTTATTACCAGAATGTCCCTCTGTTATAATCTCAGTCATTTTCTTAGTTTTGTTTGCCCTTGCTGAAAGGCTTAGCTTCAGGCTTGCTTTCCACAAATCCTGTTTTCGTTTTTATTTGCTGATCTTTGTAGGAAAAGGCAGCATTTTGTCACTAAAGTATAGCAACAGTTACCGCAAGGCTGGTTTATAAAGAACATTCTTTCCTTGATTTTGTTCAAATGCAAGTACTGGGTACAATTTGATTAAAGTAGCTGTTAAAGATGCTGGATATGTGGGATGCAGGAGTAGTAAAGGGTTTCAGGATTCCTAATCCTGTATAACTCTCAAGACGTGAGAGTCAGACCCCATCTGGTGTAAATGGATTAAAAATCTTTTCTCATTTCAAAGGTTTGATCTCAACAAGGGCTTGATTTGATGAAATCAAAGTGGCAGCTTGGATTTGAAAACTATTTAGAGTGGAACTTCCTAAAGTTTACATGTGAGGGAAGAATTGGCAGAGGTATAAATGTGGGGTGACCATGTATTTATATGTGTGTGTTCACTGGAGGTCTGTTTGCAGAGAGAAGGATGGCAGCGAGGAAGAAAGAGAGGGGGAGAGAGAGAGAGAGAGAGAGAGAGAGAGAGAGAGAGAGAGAGAAAATCAGGTTACTTGTGTAACAGAAGGATGTTTTTGTAATTCTTAGCTTGGAAGGTGAAGGAGTGCATATGCTTTTAAAGAAGAGAATCTCCTTCTGCAAAAGCCATTTCATGTTATTTCCCCTTCCTCTACCTTTTCCCACCCCTGATACATACTCCCAGACCTTTGTACTTCAAGTTACCTTCCCCTTAATTGTGTACTATTGTTAGTGACAAAGACTTTAGTCACGGGAAAGAAAACAAAAACAAAAACTTGGTCCAGTGGTAGATGGTAGATAGATTATGAAACATGAAGAATGGCTCACATATGTGTTCTTTAAGACCTAAATTCTTAAGTGTTGCAAACAGTGTTCTCTTCAGAAAGGAAATTCACCTTCTTTCAACTCAGTTGGGGCCATTATTAATCTCACAGAAAAGTTGCAACACTGTTGTCTCTGGGATGATCCAGGAGTAGTTTGGTAGAGCCTCCCATTCCCCACTATTCCACACTCAATGTCAACAGAAACTGGCAATTTCTGTTGTTGTTTTTTTGACAATAGGCAAAGTCTGCACAGCATTCCCAATGGAAAAGGTATTGGAACAAATCTGGGTCAGTTCAATATAGTGCATAAATTCTGGGATGATGCTAAGGGCTACCAACATGGCAGTATAGATGTGACACACCTGCCGAAACAGAAATCAGTGACTCAAATTGGCTATGCTTCGCAGAGCAGTATTTTTTTATGTGCATAAGAAATTCCCAAGATGTAAATGAAGCATCTCTGGACATTTTATAAACTGTCTTAAGCTTTAATTTACACTCAGTTCTATATTCACCTTAAATATATCGAGGTTATTGAAAGCATTAATCTGCTACAAAAATAAATTTAAACTCCACAACATGCTTTTATCCTACCTACACTTTCAAACCATTCAACTCTTAGCTCTCCCTTCCATATTTGCTTTCCCCTACATTTGTTTTATCACCAGCATATGGGACTGTAACTATTTTATAGCAAAGGGATTTAGAATTCCCTGCATAAAGTTACATAAAGCTATGTAGTTTGTTTTCTATTACTGCTATAAAAAATTATCATAAATTTAGTGGCTTAAAACAACACAAAAGTATTATCTTATGGTTCTGGAGGTCAGAAATATGAAATGAATTTCACAGATCTAAAAACAAGATTCCAGTCAGGCAGGGGAGTGTCTAAGGGAGATGCCATTTCCTTGCATTTTCCAGCTTCTAGAAACTGCAGGCATTTCTTGGTTTATGGTCCCGTTCCATCTTCGGTGATCCAGCAATTGGATCATTCTAACCTCCTTCTCGGATCATTCCAACCTCCTTCTCAGACGTTTACTCCTCTGCCTCCTCTTTCACTTATAAGCACCATTGTTGTTACACTGGACCCATCTGGATAATTCAGGGTAATCTCTCTATCTCAAAATCCTTAACTTAATCACATTGGCCAAGTCCCAATTGTCACGTAAGGTAGCATAGTCACAGGTTTGGAATTAAGATGTAGATATCTTTGGGTTTCTTTTATGTACCTGTCAGATGCATAAAGTAAAACACATACCCCTGATAAAAACACTACTTTATCAGAAAGGTATGCTAAATGTATTCTTTACCCCATTACCTGAATTTAATTAGTTCTACCTCTCAACTTCTGTTAAACTAAAGAAAAATAAGAATGCAATAACTTTCAAGACTGCTTAATGAGTACCCAAGTGGCTTCAAAGTAATGCTATGACTATCAAAGATTTAGCATAGATATTTGATCATTTTAGTTGACTATGATAAGCGAAATGAAGGTGACATTTCCTGCAGTTATTTCCAATATTGGTGTTTAACAACAAAATGAAAAATCTGGCTCTACTGGTTGCTTCTGTTTATGGAGATAATCAGAATTAAGAGAATACCAGTATCGAAGAACTGGTTGGTTATTACAGATATTTGTCTCTGGCTCATCTAATCCCATTTCAGATGTAAAAATCAGCATTCAGAAGTTCAGTGGATGGTGGGATTTACTGAATAGTGATGAGGACCTCTGTAAATCCACTCCTCCATAAAAACAACAAAAACACTGGCAAACATTGTCAAAATCAACATTTTCGTAACTCTGGAAATTAATCTAAGGCCTGCAACAATCTAAAAAACATTTATTCAAGAAAATCTCCTGAACATTATTAATAACGGCAGGGTTTGTGTTATTTCTAACTTGACCCACTCTCACTTCCTTCTCCCCAGCTCCACAGTATCCTTGAAAGCTAGGAGCCTCACAACCATGGTATTAGCCACCAGGAGGGAAGACCAGGTGGGAAATTCAATCCTTAGAGAACTGTCACTATGTGATCTGCCTTGCAGCACCGTGATAAAACACCATTGGCAGAGCTGTGTCTTCTTTTGGACTGACCTAGCGCTCACTCCACCAGAAAAACCTGATCCTTAGTGCATTTGTTGTAAATAATCAGAGGCCATTATTTATCATTGCAGATACTTGAGGCTGCTATACCAGTTAGGGCAAACAAGACACTTCCCAATACCTACAAAGAAGATATGGGAACTAAGACATCCAGGTGGCTTTGAAAAAGGTATTCCTGGAAATCTAAAAGGTGTGTGCATATAGAGCTGCCCAAGTGGGTCAGTGCTCATGACTGGGGAAGGCCTGAGAGATCCCCAAACTCTTACCTCTAGCTGACTTTGAGGCCCTGCATAAGCAGGAAATGAAGGCTAAGGCAGAGTTGTAAAATATTGGGACTTCAAGGAGGTACCCCAACACACGCCAGAGTTCTTTGGCTAAGAATGGAAGACTTATTGGTTTAAGGCATGTGAGGGAATCGCTAGCCAACTGTTAGCTGACCACTAAGCTAGCTGAACAAAGGCTTCAGTGGCTGCACACAACAAGGAATACGTTTTACAGGATTAGTTCAGGAAAGTCACTAAATGAATAATCTTCAGCAACAACATCTGAGAAATCAATTATATTAATGAAATAAAAACAAAAACGTACATCATCATCTCAATAGATGGAGGACAAACAGTTGACAAAATCCAGCAGCCTTTCATGATGAAACACTCAACAAACTAGGAATAAAAGGGAATTTCCTGAGCCTAATAAAGGCCATCTATGAAAAACACAGTTAACATCATGCTTAATGTTCATGGTCTGAATGCTTTCCCCTAAAATCAGGAACAAGACAAGAATACTATTTTTTGTCATTTCTGGTCAACATTGTATTGAGGGTTCTAGTCAGGGCAGTTAGGCAAGAAAAAGAAATAAAAACCATCCAGACTGGAAAAGAAGAAGTAAGCCTAAGCCTGTTTTTATTGACAGATGGTATAATCTTGAATATAGGAAATCCTAAAGGAATCACACAAAAAGTATTAGAAGTAATATACAAGTTCACTGAAGTTGCAAGATACAAATTCAATGTAAAAAAAAAAAATTGTATTTCTCTTCACCAGAGATCAACATTCCAAAAATAAAAAATGAGTTAAGAAAATAATTCCACTTCGAATAGCATTAAAAAAATAAAATACTTGGGATACATTTAACACAATCTACAAATTTGTTGAAGGCAATTAATAGGCCTAAATAAATGAAAAGTTATCACAAGTTGATGAACCAGATGACTTAATATTGTTAAAATGAGAATACTCCCTAAGTTGATTTACTAATTCAATGCAATTCCATATAAAATACCCATTGCCTCCTTCTTTTTTAAAGAAATTATTAGGCTGATTTCAAAATTCTTAAGGAAATCCAAGGGACCGAGAATAACCAAAACAATCTTGTAAAAGGACAAAGTTAGGAGACTCACATTTCCCAGTGTCAGAACTTACTATACACCTATAGTAATCAAAACATAACAATAGGCATATAGACTAAAGGATGGAATTGAAGGTCCAGAAAAAACTCTTACATCTATGATCAATTGATTTTCTACAAGGGTTCCAAGATAACTCAATGGGGGAAATAATCTTTTCAACAAATAGAGACTACCAGATAGTCTATGCAAAAGACTGAAGTTGGACCCCTAGCTTACACCGTACACAAAGTTAAATAAAAAACAGACCATATACTAAACACTTAAATGCAGAAGAAAACATCAAACTAAATCTAATGAACTTGGGATAAGTAATGATTTCTAAGGGATGACACCCAAAACACAAACAACAAAATTAAAAATAGATAAATTCAGCTTAATTAAAATTAAAAAATTTTGCTGTAAATGAAAGCATGAAGCAATTGAAAAGACAATTCACAGAGTGGGAGAAAATACTTGCAAATCTGGGTAGGACTTGTGTCCAGAATATATAAAGAATTCAAAACACAACAATAAAAAGACAAATAATCCAATTTAAAAATAGACAAAGGATTTGAATAGACATTTCTCCAAAGAAGATCTACAAATGATCAACGTACACATGAAAAGGTGCTCAACATCACTAGGCATTAGGGAAATTAAATGAGAATCATGGTAAGATACCAGTTCATACTACTAAGATCGCTAAAATAAAAAGACAGATAATGACAAGTGACAATGAGGCTGTGCTGTAAGTGGAACTGTCTAGATTGATGGTAGGAAAGTTAATTGGGGCAGCTCCTTTGGAAAACAATTTGGCAGTTTCTACAACATTAAGCATTGAGTTATCATTTGACCCAGCATTTCCACTCCACTTGTCACTCCAGAGAAGTAAAAATATATATTCACACAAAAACTGGTACAAGAATGTTCCTAGCAGCATTATTCATAATAGCCAAAAAGTGGAAACAACCCAATTGTCTATCCACTAATGAATGGATAAATAAAACAGGGTGTATGCATACAGCAGAATATTTTTTGGCAATAAAAAGGAATAAAGTACTGACACATGCTATAACATGGGTGAGCCTTGAAAACATGCTAAGTGAAAAACGCCAGACACAAAAGGTCACATGTTGTATGATCCTATCCATATGAAATGTTCAGAATAGGCAAATACATAGAAACAGTAAGTAGATTAGTGGTTCCTTAGGACTGGAAAGCAAGGGAGTATTGGGGCAAATAAGGAATGACTACTAATGGGTACTGGGTTTCTTTCTGGAGTAATAAAAATGTTCTAAAATGTGATAGTGGTGATGGTTGCACAATTATGTGATTATACCAAAAGCCATTGAATTCTATACTTTAAATGGGTGAGTTCATGGTATGTGAATTATGTCTCAGTGAGAAACTGTTTATACTTATATGTGACATATGTATATGAAATAATGAATTTATTGGAAAATATATATATTGGAAAAAAATACCAGGCATAAGGAGCTTCTCTTCTTGAGTGTCAGCTCAACCACAAATCTAACCTGAGACCTTCAGTTAATCACTTTCTTTCTCTTTGTCTCAGTTTTCTCGTCTGCAAATTGGGCCCATCATAATACCCATCCTGCTGGAAGCAATGTTCAGATGGCTAAGGCTAAGCACTATGTGGTATGTTTAGGTGTAGTTTAGGCTGTAGAGTTTCAAGGTTATAAACATGGACTCTATTCAAATGCAGCTCTAGAACTGACATGCTGTGTGATCAAGAGCAAGTGACTTTATCTTTCTGTGTGTGGTCTCCTATAAAATGGGATCACAATAGAGCTGCTTTCACAGGGTTGTTATGAGAAGGAAATGGAGTTAAGAAAACATATACAAAACTTACAAACAGCAAAGTTCAGTGGACTATGGGATTGATGTGGACTCTAAGAATGTACTGCTCAAACTTTGAATGCTGAAATAAAGAGGGAGGGAGGATTGGAACAGGATGAGATGGATGAATGAGACAAACATGACAATCTTAAGAAAAAACTACAGGACTTTGGTGGCAGGAAATGTGGAAGAATAAGAAAGAAGTCTTTGAACATTCCTCATGAGCCTGCCTCGAGCATCCTGGAGTGTTGTCAATCATAGTTATTAGTAGTATGAAGTTGGGAAAGGGTGTGTGTTGTGAGGTTTCAAAGTCCAGAGGATCGAGTTGAGAAGGTGCACTCAGGAGGGATGCAGAACAGGTGTAGAAAGGACAAGCCTGGAGCTGTCCATTGGGAGGTGGCAGCTGAAATAGGTTGAGTACATGAGATACACAGGTAGTCAAGTGACAAATGTACTGAACCCTTACTACTTAAGTCAGCATTCAGGATATATGGTGGGGGCAGGTTCTATGTGTGTATGTGTGTATGTACATGTGTGTTTGTGTAAGTGCTCAAGTGCATGTATGGGTGTGTTGTGCATGTGTGTGCTCATGTGTGTGCATGTGCATATGTGTGTGCAATGAGTGTGTGGTCTGTGTGCAGTATGTGTGTGTGGTGAGTGTGGTGTGTGTGCAAATGTGTGTTGTGTTGTGTGCATGCGTGTGTGTGTGTCTGGTGAAAGACAAATGTTCTTTACTCACCTATTGCATTCATGATCTCACTTTAACTAGGATGGAATGCTCTCCATAAAAGGTTACCTTATAATTGCAACCAATGCTTTCATTTTTTTGTTCGTTTTGAAAAAACTATTTTAGAACAGCTTTATATTTCAAAAATATTGAAAAGGTAGTAGAGAGAGTTATATCCCCTCCTCACTCAGTTTCCCTTGTATTAGCATCTTACATGTGTATGGTACGTTTGTTACAATCAATGAACCAACATGGATAAATTATCCTTACCTAAAATCTATAGCTCAATCTGATTTCTTACTTTCTTTTTTTTTTTTTTTCTATTCCAGGATCCCACCCAGGACACCACATTACATTTACTTGTCATGTCTCTGAAGGCTCCTCTTGTTACAATTTTTCAGACTTTCCTTGTTTTTGATGACCTTGACAACTTTGAAGAGTACTGTTCTAGTATTTTGATGTTTTACTTTTCAATATGGCAACAACAAATATTACAACACTTGCTGAACATTTCACATGTGGCGTCCCTTTTAACATTCACAGTAATTTCTGTCTTACTAGTATTACTATTGTTATGACCTCACAGGCAGGGAAACTGAGGCCTTCTTTTCTTTCTCAGGACATATTTAACCACAGAATCCAATGTTGAGTTGGGGTAGGATGGGACAGAGAGGTACATTTAAAAAACCCATACACAGATTTCTTTGTTTCTTCGTACTGCTGCCCTCAGTAGCTTCCAGTCCTCTCTGCCCCCCTGTGCCCCCACACACACCCCCGAGGTCAACTGAACTTTTTCTGAAATGGATTTATTATGTCTTAGAATGCTGGTAGATTGAGTGGCTGCTGGTCTCATCCCTTTAGAAGTTTGCTTCTCGCCTCTCCAAGCAGGTCATTCAAAATGCCACTTGTAACAGTATGTCACTCTACAGAGACCTGGGAAAACTGTCCCCATGTCAGATCCTACAGAGACAGCAGAAAGCAGCTGTCTGTGGGCTGATGCCATTCCTCAACTCCCTTCAGCTCAGCCTCTTATGGAGCAGTCACAGTTAAGCCAAATGTCTGACCATTTTTTCATCAGCGAGCAGATAATAATTCAAAGGCACAGGCCAAAGCAACTTTTCTAAAAGGGTCTTATGAAATCATTTCTCTTTGCAAATCCATAAAAATCGCCTCGGACTCCTTATCAATAGGGAGGCTTAGAGGGAGAGCAGAAGTCCTTGGATTATGATGTGCTCGTTTTAATGAAATTCCTCTCCTGCTGAGATGTTCCCTGCAGATTTTCCATATTTCAGCCTGGGAAAGGTTTGATGCTTTCCTGCCGGTGCCAAGAGTTAATTGAAAACATTTCAGGATAAATTCGGCTCAGAGGCCAATGCTTCTAGTCCATCATTATTCTTAGCAATAATAGAGAAGTAATACAATTATTAATAGGCATGTTGTATCCTCTTAAAGTGGCCGTGGGTTCAGGAACCGTGTCTTCGATTTTCTTTCTAAAACTCCACACAAAACCCTGAAATAAGACACTGGAACTCAGAAGAAAAACAAACTTTGCTGCTAAATTATATAGTTTGGCTCTTCCTGTTTGTAGTGGATGCACGGTGGTAGATGATTGCTGTTTTTTCCCCAAAGTTCTATTTTCAAATCTAGCATTGGGTTTTTAGAAATACACACTTACAGATATTAAAAGAAAATGTCTGTAAACATTGGCAAAACAATTTATACAATTATAATTATGTGAGGCTTTAAGACAGCACTCGCTGGGGGAACTTACATTTTTACCATCTATCAAAATGGAATTAGGCTTAAATTAAAAATACAGCCATTTTAACCTCTATCTGCTTTTTGACTGTCTTCTAAATGGTATTAAATAACACAGAAAACTAATATTTCATAATTGTTATCAACAGAAATTTTTATTTTCTTTATTTTTAATGTGTTTTGGAATGTTAATTCTTTTATTAACAACTTTCCATCTTGTTTGAAAACCTATGATCACATCTTTTCTTGAAACTTAATCTCTTGGCGGCTCTGACCAGAAGTGTTATGATAACTGAGCAAATTAGAAACATATCTCTGTCCTGGGTGTTGCCTATTAAATAGAGCTATTAACACCATCCAACCTACAAATCTTTCCTTCCTCTAGCTAGGATTCACAAATAGATTGTGTATACAGGGATGAGTAAGTCACACAGCACCTTAGCAGTATAATTTGTCAGAGCAATGCTATAGCTTTAAATCTCTAATATGGCATTTAAGTCATCCACCCATTGTATCTTTTTTTTTTTAAACGCCAAAAAGGCAATTCATTATGCTATATTATCTTTAACTAGGGTCGAAGGCTTTTCCAATCGTCACCTAGAGATCATTTCACCTGCTGCTCTTTTTGGCTGCCAGTCTTTTGTCTCTCTCTTCAGCAATGGTGAGGCGGATACACTTTCCACAGGGAAGAGAAATCCATGGTTTGTTGCCTTTGCCAATAACAAAAATGTTCGAGAGCCGGGTGGCAAAGCTGTTGCCATTGACATCTTTCATATGAACCACATCAAAAGAACCAGCATGTCTCTCTCTCTGTTGGTGACCACACCAATTCTTCCCAGGTTGGCACCTCTGGTCACCATGCACAGGTTACCAGTGTCAAACTTGACGAAATCAGTAATTTTGCCAGTCTCCAAATCAATCTGAATGGTGTCATTCACCTTGATTAAAGGGTCAGGATAACGGATGGTATGAGCATCGTGGGTCATGGGGGAGATGTGGGATTCCTTTTGTGCCCACAAAGATCCTCCTCACTTTGCACAACTTGTACTTGGCCTCCTCGGTTGTAATGCAATGAACAGCAAATCGATCCTTGGTGTCGTAGATGAGTCGGAATTTCTCTCCAGTCTTGTCGATGCAGATGACATCCATAAAACCAGCTGGGTAGGTGACATCAATTCGGACCTTGCCATCAATCTTAATAAACCGCTGCATGCAAATCTTCTTGACCTCATCTCCTGTTGGGGCATACTTCAGTCTGTTCCTTAGGAAGATGACGAGAGGGAGACATTCGCTCAGCTTGTGGGGACCGGTGGATGGATGAGGAGCAAATACACCGGTCAGCTTATCCAGCATCCAGTGCTTTGGAGCCGCTACGCACTTCAGATGCTTCCTAGGACCACGAGCCATGGCTGTGCTGTGCACAGAAAGAGGACCACCTTCTTCTGTATCATCTTTTTGTTCTCTAAAAATGCATCCAAGTTTTACACGTATACATTTACAATTTTTTTTTATTATCACTACGTACCCATTTTCTACATAGGGAAAACTGAGACCCACGGTATAAGGGAGTAAGTAGCAGTAGTTGCCAGAATTCTAATCTGGTCTTTGTTTCTTCTTTGCTTTCCCTTCTAGGGTATCAGCTCAGTAAGGGTAGGGACAGTTCAACCACAGTTGTTTTTTTTCTCCAATACCTAGAAGGGTGCTGAACATTTACTGAGTAAATGAATGAATTTTCTGTCTCTTTTTGACTCTTGCCTTGGGGGGAAAAAACCCAATTAGAAGTAAGTTTCTACTTCATTAAACTATGATGATATGGTTTTTGCAGAAGGGGGTTATATAATAAGATTATTTTAATTTAAGATGCATCATAAGTGTTTTGGGGAGATTCTTTTAGATGTTAGCTAGAAAGGTTATTGTTTCTGTAGTGGGATTTAAGAACTTGCTATAAAACTATGTCAAAACAGGCCTCGACTCCATCCAATAGACTTTACACGAAGTGTCATCATTCCTTCAGCTTCCATCACTGTTCCTCAAAGTGTTATCCATAGAATCTCTGGAGACGCCTGTCAAAAATACAGATTCTCATGCCCTGGCTCTCAGAGATGCTGATTCAGTAGGTAGAAGAGTGGAGCTCAGGAATCTACATTTTAAATCAGCTCCCCAGGTAATTCTTATGTGCACTGAAGTATGGGAAAGACTCAGTACATTTTGACACCTGTTAAATTGAATGTGGCCTTACAAGGAGCTGTTTCATATATACTGTGATATTATTACACATGATATTTACTTTGGGGAAAATAATCTTTCTTTAAAATATAGTCTAACTAAAGAGTATACCACAGTACCAGAATTCTCAACAAAAGAAATAAAAAATTTAACCATGATACTGTCACTCTTCTAAACTTAATTTTTTTTTTCTCCCCCAAACCCACTGTATTAGTTTGTTTGGGCTGCCGTTACAAACTACCACAAACTGAGTGGCTTAAACGGCAGAAACTGTCTCACAGTTCTGGAGGTTAGGAGTCTGAGATCAAGATGTTGGCAGAGTTGTATGAGGCACAATGTGTTCTGTGCCTCTTCCCCAGCTTCTAGTGGTTTCCTGACCATCTCTGCAGTTCCTTGGCTTGTAGAAGCATCAGTTTGATCTCTGCCTTCATCTTTACACTTGTTCTCCCTGTGTGCATGTGACTGTGTCCAAATTTCCCCTTTTTATAAGGACACCAGGCTTGTTGGTCCATTCTAGTATGACTTCATCTTAACTTCACTAATCATATCACAATGGTGACAACCTTATTTCCAAATAAGTTCATATCCTGAGGTACTGGGGGTTAGGATTTCAACATATGAATTTGGAAGGGAGAGATACAATTTAACAATAGCATTCCCCATCTTTGACAAGTAGGCACCAATGACGCTTGAGCTGGGTGGGCCTCAGTCAGGTCCAGAGCAGCTTGTCACTCTCCACAGGCTGGGTGCACAAAAGTGTCCCTGGGACAGAAGGCACGTAAAGAGTGGAGCGGACTGTCCAATACTGTTGCAGCCTGAACTGGTGGGTAAGAGACATCACTGGGGAATGGAGCTGATGGAAGAGGGACGGGGAGACCGCAGGGGCAAGGGCTGAAGCTGAGGAACTAAGGAGGAGGCCAGAGAGACTGCTGCTATCATGTCATCTCAAAATTTCTACATCCCGGAGCTTAGGGGCTCCAATGACAAGGGAGATTGGGAAACTTGTCTGAAATCATGCTGAGTTGGCAAGCATATCATCATTTTCATGTAGCTCAGATCCACATTTATTTGGATGACTTGGGGGCGTTGGTAGAACTGTGGGAGAAGCCGAAGCATCTCGTCCCCCACACCATCCCTCAATTGACTCTGCTATTCGTTACTGACAAATGATGACCATGATGGTAATGATAATTATGACATGTCTCCACAGTATGCGGCATAGCTCCTGGTGTATATGAGACACTTAATGAATAGCTAGAAAGGGCTAGTCTCACTTACGACCAAACATGTTTGCTTCCTGAGAGAAGCATTCTCACCAGTGACATCACAAACAAATTAAAGTCAGATGGCATGCCTGGAATATGCTTAGTTGACAAAAAGATTTTTTTCCAAATTTTGGCTTAGCTTGGATTTAGCTTAGCTCTGGGATGTTTTATATATATATATATATATATATATATATATATATATATATATATATACACATACACACACACATACATATATACACACATATATAACAGATTAAAATGAGCAACAGCAAGAGAGGCTAATGTGGGAGTCACACATAAAGAACCCTCAAACTTTATCACTGATGAAAGTTACCTTTGCCACTCCTTTTGTAATGCTTATAACAGAAGTTGAAGCAGAGAAGTTCCCAGGGCCTGATATATTTGAGGTGACTCTATCCCTGTGACTGGGGTAGCATGGCTGATGGGCTCCACAATCATAACAGCACCTCATAGTTGAATGGGCCTCCATGCCCAGGATGAACGTCATAGGATGAACTCATTTGGTTTGCATTTTACTGTCTGCCAGAGGTAGTATTGACATTGTTTCCATTTTCCAGTGATAGTCACAGCTGCTGTTCATTGACCATTGGCCCATATTCCTGCATATTAAGATTTGGAACCTCCATTCCTGGTTCTATAGAGAGTCCCAGGTTTTTTGTTCACTTCCCAGGGTATCATTTTTTTCCCCCCTACTGCCCTCTTCATCAAATTTTCTGCTTTTCCTATGTGTTCATTTCCCACTCGACATCTTGGATCTGTTTATTTCTCTTCCATCACTGACCTATTGTGAGACAAAGCTTTTTCTTCTTGAATCATACCCCACCATCATTTACAAAAATCAAGAGTGTCAATGAGGGGTAATGATGGGGAATATTTTTATAGGAGTTTTATAGATAACAGTGAAGGATACATATGGTAATTCCATCTAGCAGATTATTTAAAGTGAGTATTAGATGTTCTCTATTCTCTTAAAGTGAGTGTATCCACTATTTCTGCCATCTCTTGCCATGTTGCTGTGTCCTAACTTGCTCTCCTCTTTCTCATTCTCTTCCGCTCTCATTTCTGACTTCCCCACCACAAATTGTGTTTTGCATCTCATAAAAAGCACTTGAATTTTCTTTTGGTTTTCTCTAGTAAATCCTTTTCACTCTGGAGCTTTCTAACATACCCCTACTCAAAAAATCATCAAGGTTCTTCCTAAATAGACAAATGCTTTCCTAAGAGGAACTTTGGTTTCTGGGAAAATAAGTTTTCTTACTTCCCTTTTACCTCATAACAATTCTTTAAGGTAGAAATAATTGATTAACTCTATGTTGCTGTTCTCTGCAAAGAAACCAGTAATACGTATTGTTAATACCTTAAGGAAAGATGGATTGCAAAGAAAAAATATCAATTACAAATCAGAAGAAACAATTTTTATGATACAACATGGAAGTGTGGGGATGGTGTAAGGAGGAAGGGCTTAGGAAAAGTTATTGTTTTCTTTAGGAGGAAAATATAGAAACTGATTAACTTTAGACACTGAAATAAAAATAATAATAGTTAAATATATGGGCTAAATTTTAAGATAAACATTAGAGAGAATAAAAATGTAATTTATAACTTCCAAACAATTAGGAGACTTGGGGTTGGTGTGGGGAGACATGTGGTAAAAAACAACAGTAAAAAAAGACGTGATCCATCCAAGAAAGGCAGTCAAAGTGGGATTATTCTTTGGGGGAAAAAGTCATGATAAATTTAAAGTAAAAAGCATGATAAATTTAAAATAAAAAGGAAGAAGATAACAATAAATGGAAACAAACCAGTAAATGCAAATAGATTTAAATTGCTTATAAAAATATAAAAGCTTCATTGGATTTAAAATAAATAGTACAAATAAAACTCACCCTACCTAACTATATGTTCTTTAGCAGAACTAAAATAAAAGAACATAAAAAGATTGAAAATGAAGAGCTATAAGAAGCTATATCTATAATCCCCTGAAGTACTGTTAGATGGTATGTGAGTATAATGAAACAAATTATAAAATAAAATGTACATTTTTATTTCATTTAAATATATAGAAAATATTGAAAGGTTATATGTAAATGTACATACTCGTAGATTGTCTCTAGATGTTACTATTATGGATGCTTTTTATTTTCTTCATTAAGAGATTAGCTATCTCTTAAATTTTCAATGTATATAAATTACTTTCTAATAAAAAAGCAAACTGAAGTTTATTTTACAAAAAATAGAATAAATTGACAAAATAAAAGCTAGTGCAGTAACAATATTATGAGACAAATAGAATTAAAGACAAAAGTCATTAAAAGGACAGAGTTCTATTTTATATTGTTATATTTTCTGCCATAAAGATTAAATGGTCATGTAATGAAATGCATTTAACATTATACTTTCAAATTACATATGAAAAACCTGATAGAAATAAAAGGAGAAATTGATGAATCAATTCTGATGATTTCACAGAATCCAAAGTGGAAGACTTTAACGTATTTCTTTAAAAAAGAAAAACAACAGAAAAGGAGATATAGAGAATTAAGATAATTGCTATACTGTTGTAAACAAGAACACACAAAAAAAGAGATTACACCTTCCTTTTTATGTACCTAAATATATTTAAAATTTGATCATTAATATTCATAAATGAAATGGCATTAAGTTGCAAAAAAGCAAAAATTACTAGGTAATGTTTATTAATGATTTGGATTAAAATTATAAAATGAGAAAATAACACCTACAAACTTAAAAAACATAATCTCTATGATTCTGAGGTTAAAGAGTCAATCAAAATGAAAAGTATGTACTCTTTGGAAATGAATTGCAATAAGAGAATAGTACATCAAAATCTGTAAAGTGTGACTTAAAATTTTCACAGAGGAAAATTAGTATTCAGCAATCAACTTGTTAGAAAGCATGAAAAAATAAAAATGAATAAGTTAAGTATTTAATGCAGCAACTCAAGAAAAGAAAAACAACAAAGAAAAATGAAGTAGAAGAATGAAATCAATAATGGTGCAGTGGAAATGAACAAAGGAAGAAACAATCAATCCCAGCATGAATTTTATAGATGGAACACAAAACTTGTTGCTTGAAAAGACCAATAATATAAACAAAACTTCAAAAGAAAGAAGGTATGTCAAAGGTTAAGAAAAAAATGTAGATATAAACACATAATTTAGAGATTAAAACTAAGAAAATATGGCATTTCTGATCAAGTAGGTAAATGATGTGCATCCTCTCATGACCTCATCAAAATTACAACTAAGCTATAGAACAACCACCATTGAGAATCACCTGAGGTCTAGCTGAACAGAGCCCTACAATTAAGGATATAAAGAAGATATAAAGAAAAAGACTTGTAGGAGGGGTGGACATGCAGAACAGGATGGTCCCCCACCCATGTGTCATGGTTAAAAATTGGGAGATATAAGGAGGGCACAAACAACACACACAAAAGGCACACATGCAGCACCCAGCTCAGGTGACCAGGGAGACTGCACCACTGGGTCCCACAGGATACCTAATACATAAGGCCACTATACTAACACCAGGTGACATAGCAGCCCTACCTGATATATAGAAACAAACACAGGGAGGCAGCCAAAATGGGGAGACAAAGAAACATGTCCCAAATGAAAGAATAGAACAAAGCTCCAGAAAAAGAACTAAACAAAATTGGGACAAGCAATCTACCAGAAGCAGGGTTCAAAACACTGGTTATAAGGATGCTCAATGATCTCAGAGAGAACTTCAACAAAGAGATAAGAAACATAAAAATGGAGATAGAAAACATAAAAAAGAACCAGTCAGAAATAAAGAATATAATAACTGAAATGAAGAATACATTAGAGGAAATCAACAGTAGATTAGATGAAGGAGAAGACTGAATCAGCAATTTAGAAAATAAGGTATAAGAAAACACCCAATCAGAACAGCAAACGGAATCCCCCAAATGAGGAAGTTTACAGGACTGCTGGGACAACATCAAGCACACCAATATTTGCATCAAAGGGGTACCAGATGGAGAAGGGTAGAGCAAGGAATTGAAAACCTATTTGGAAAATTAATGGTGGAAAACTTCTCTAACTTGGTGAAGGAAATAGACATATGAGCACAGGAAGCACAGAGAATTGCAAACAAGTTGAACCCAAGGAGGCCCACACCAAGACATATAAAATTAAAATGCCAGAGCTTAGACAAAGAGAATCTTAAAAGCAGCAAGAGAAAAGCTGCTTTTTACCTATAATGGAGCTCCCATAAGACTATCAGTTGATTTCTCAACAGAAACTTCGTAGGCCAGTGGGATTGGCATGAAATATTCAAAGTGATGAAAAACAAGTACCTACAACCAAGATTACGCTATCCAGCAAAGCTATCATTTAGAATTGAAGAACAGATAAACAGCTTCCCAAACAAGAAAAAACTAAATGAGTTTATCACCACCAAATGAGTATTACAAGAAATGTAAAGGGACTTATTTAGGAAGAAAAAGGGAAAAAAAGATTAAAAATATAAATAATAAAATGGCAATAACTACATATCTATCAACAATTATTTTCAATGTAAATGGATTAAATGCTCTAATCGAAAGACATAGTGTAACTGAATGGATAAGAAAACAAAATCATTACGTATGCTCCCTATAAGAGACTCACTTCATATTGAAAGACACACAAAGACTAAAAGTAAAGGGATGGAAAAAGATGTTTCATGAAAATGGAAACAAACAAAAAGCTGTGGAAGCAATACTTATACCAGACAAAATGGACTTTAAAACAAAGTCTACAAGAGACAAAGAAGGGCCCAGTAATCCCACTTCTGGGTATTTATATGAAGAAACCCAGAATGCTATTTTGAGGGGATATGTGCATCCCTATGTTCATTACAGCATTTTTTACAATAGCCAAGATGTGAAGGCAGCCTGGGTGTTCATCAATGGATGAGTGGATAAAGAAGAGGTGGTACATATATAATGGGACATTACTCAGCCATAAAAAAGAATGAAACTTTGTCATCTGCAATAACGTGGATGGACCTAGAGGGTATTATTGCAAGTGGAGTAAGTCAGATAGAGAAAGAAAAATTGCCACGTGACTTCACTTATATGTGGAACCTAACGAACAAGATAAATGAACAAACAAAACAGAAACAAACTAATAGACATAGAGACCATTTTGAGGGTTGCCAGATGCAAGGGGGCTTGGGAGAATGGATGAAAAGGGGAAGGGATTAAGAATTACAAATTGGTAGTTATAAAATAGTCATGGAGATGTAAAGTATAGCATAAGGAATATTGTAATACGAGGTCTGACAATTAAGTTCGTGAACTTGTTGCAATGATGTTGCTAACCTTTTTTTGATATCAGAGAGATTATTTATTTATTTATTTATTTATTTATTTATTTATTTTTGAGATTTTATTGGGGAATCGGGAAGGGGAACAGACAAATTGCTGTCCTTTTGTTCTTCAGTTTACTTGTGGAGGACGGCGCTTCACTGGCCCATGTTGGTATTATCATTGCGCTCTTCCCGGATGAGGCAGATCGGTTGCCGGCCTCCGGATGGTCACTCACAGTGGCTCTTGCAGCTCACACCAGCTGCCAGCCCTCATGTTAGCTTTATGGCAGCCCACTGCCGCCTCACTGCCGCCTACGTGTCGCTGGGTGACTCATGGCAGCCCAGCTCCAGGTCGAGCTGTTGTTCACCATCTTAACTGTAGAGGGCACAGTATCATGTGGGATCCAAACCAGGGCCCTGTTTCTCAGACCTGGCGTCCCAAGCCAGCTCTTAACCAATGCACCACTCACCCGGCCCCAGAGGGATTATTTATTATGAATTTGTATCAAGTAGACAAACAGTTAAACAAGTTTACTATTCGGAAGTGCTGAAAAGGCTGCGTGAAAAAGACAACTTGAACTTTTCACCAGCAATTCATGGCTCTTGCATCATGGCAATGCACCAGCTCACACGGCACTGTCTGTGAGGGAGTTTTATCCAGTAAACAAATAACTGTATTGGAACACCCTTCCTACTCACCTGATCTGGTCCCCGATGACTTCTTTCTTTAAGTAAAGATAAAGGAAATATTGAAAGGAAGACATTTTGATGACATTCAGGACATTGAGGGTGATACAGCTCTGATAGCCATTCTGGAAAAAGAGTTCCAAAACTGCTTTGAAGGGTGGACTAGGTGCTGGTTGTCAGTGCATAGCTTCTCAAGGGGAGTACTTTGAAGGTGACCAAAGCAATATTCAACAAGGAGGTATGTAGCATTTTTTCTAGGATGAGTTCACGAACTTAATTGTCTGACCTTGTATTGTACAATATTGTACAGTAATATTGTAATAACAATATATGGTGTCAGAGAGGTAAGAAATTTATCAGGGTGATCACCTTGTAAGTTATATAAATGTCTAATCATTATGTTGTACACCTGAAACTAATATAATATTTTATGTCAACTATAATTTAAAATTTTTTAAAATTAATTAACAAATAAAATATTTTATGCAATGTAACATTAATATTTTGGGAATCTAAATAAAATTGATATTATTTTATAATAATATAAATCATGAACAATAGCTCAAAAAGTAGACTTCCTCAACAGACCAATAAACAAAGAGAAACTGAAAAAGGAACATCCTTAATTTAATAAAGCATATACTAGAAATCTATACCAAGCCTCATAATAGAATCATTAGAAGTATCACCCCTAGAGTCCAAATACAAGAACAATGGCCACCTATTATCATATACTCTATTTAACTCTGAAGTGGAAATCCTAGCCGGGGCAACATGACATGAAAGCAATATTGAGGTAAAATGTAAATATTAGAAAGGAAAAAAATATGTCTGTAATTTTCAAAAAGTGGTGGACAGATTCCTGGAATATCTGCAAGACAGGTCAAAACTGTTTTCTTAATAATCCCAAGGCAGTATTTTCCTTTTGCGCTGTGTTGACATGTGTTTGCAATGATGGAGCAAAAGCAACGGTGAGTAAAACTGATGGTGATTTATCACAAATCAAGGCAATCACACCAAACTGTCCCAGTAGTCAAATTCTTCACTGCAATGTACTTACACTACCAAAATTGGACAGTTTCACCTAAGAATGGCCTTAATGAAATAATAAAAGTTGTGTTTAATCTCAACCTGTGAGTACATATCTTCTAAATATCCTATATGATGAAATGGGAAGTACTCATAAGGCATTTTTACTGCATAATCGAATGGTTTTCTCAAGGAAAAACACTTATTTGGTTGCTTGAATTGTGAACTGAGTTAGCCACTTTTTCCAGGGAAGATCATTTTTAAATAAGAAAATGAAAGACAACTATGTTTATTCAGACATAGATTTTTGGCAAACATTTTATCAGAAATAAACACAATTCAAGGAAAATAACATGATTTGTTGCTAGTGATAACTTTTGATCACGCATGCAAAAATGAGAATTTTGGAAAACTTGTATACGCACTGTGAGAACCTGATATATTTCCAACAATGAGAGAATTTATGATGAGATCAGTGGTGATATTAACAAATGCTATTTATTTAATATCATAAAATAAAAAGTGTCAATATTTGTATTATCTTTATAACTCAGTGACAAATATATTTTTAAAGACCATGCATGGATAAAAGGACCAATAAAACAACAAGATAGACCAATGATATTAATGTTACAGATTATGAAATATGTATTGATATAGTTTCAGATTCTGCCTTACAATTCATGTTTAAAAATTTACCATTTGTTGATTATTGTTGCATATTAAAGAAAAATGTCCAGAAATATTGGAAAATACTATTAAATTATTCCTGCCTTTTCTAACTATATATCTAAAAATTATATATACATATACATACATATCAAAACAGAATGAATGCAAAAGCAGATGTGAAAATGCAGCTGCCATCTCATTAAATTTATTTTGTTTTGGAAAATAAACTTCTTATTCATATATATATATATATATATATATTATGTCAACATGTTATTAGTTTGTTATTGTCAAAGTAATTAATAAATATTTTGACAATTTATTTTCTTTAATTTCTAACGTGGTGAAATATGGATATTCATAGCCCACTATGTAGTAAAGAAGTTAACCTTGCTCAAAAAAGAGGCCTGGCTTTGTCCTCAGTTTTTAGGAAGTAATTTTTGTTTCCTTGGAGGGCTTGAACTAACCAGATAGAAAAGATGTGATTTAGATAGGGGCTGGCCATTCCTTAGGGAGGGGTCTGGCAACACCAAAATGACCAACACTGTGATGTATGGGTCACATGGTATCTAGGGCTTACTGATATTTATTGTATAAATAGTATCCAATATGCAATTTTAGGGTTAATCTACTCATTATAGATAATTTGTTCTTCTAGAATATTATGGTACATTTTCATTTAGCCACATGTCAAGAATCAGGGCACATTTTAGTTCCTGAAAGTGTCTTAGCTCTTCTATAAGAACTTCACTGGAAGAAGACGGTACAATGAGCTAAAAAATTATAGGATTTAATTCTTGCACTTGTAAAACATATAAAAAACCAAGATGATCAGTCATATATATGACAGCCTGTATTTTCCCACACATGTCTGAGGGGCATACACACATTCTGAGAAATGAAAGGTAAACAAAAAGCTTAATGAACAGATACAGACTAAGAAGATGTGTGTGTCATTCTTTACTAGCGGAAGAATGGTCTTGTTACAGAATACAGGGAACAATATCAGGAAAACAGTCTTCTAGCATGGCCCACAATTGCAGGCAGGAAGTTTCTGTTTTTGGTTCCCTGCTTTATGCCTAATGATTAGCATGTCACATGGTCCACAGTAAGTGCTCAATAAACATTTGCATGAATGGATGAATGAATGTATGATTAAAAGAACTTTTGAGACCCTTCTTGCTTTGACATTTTTATGTCTTTAGGATTTATTCATCTGCATACCTTTTTTCAAGCAGAACAAGCTTACAGTTTGAATTATTTTAGGCTTCAAAACATATCACTTCTTTTTCATGAAAATGTGAGGTACACTGAGCAAATAAGGGAGAGGAGGACATGTTCCTCCAAAGTGTGGGTAACTGAGGGCAGTGATCACAGGTGCTGAATCTACACCTTCCCATTTCTTAATTATTGTTCTGAATAGTATTATTTAAAAACGTTTTAATCATGAAAGCATGGTAATATGTTTATTGATAAAATTTGGGAAACATGTGAACATGTAAGAAAGAAAAAATAACTATAGGGCCAGCCGAGTGGCTCAGTTGGTTAAGAACTCGCTCAAGAGTGCGAGCTGAGCTCTGAGCCATGGCGGTTCGATGCCAGCCTGAGTTGAGTTGCCACTGAGCTGCCAACAGGTGGCAGGATGGCTCAGCTAAAAATAAATAAATAAATAAATAAATAAATAAATAAATAATTACCCACCATGCCAGCACTGCTAACACTCTTTAGCATATTTCCTCCTATAGATAGATGATGAGAGAAAATCATTTGAATTTGGTCCAATATTTCAAAAGTTCATGACCTATTCAGGTTTTCTGCATTCTGAGAATGAATGTGGTACTAAAGTTATGATTGCAATCTTTTGACACGAACAACCTAGCCAGTATATTCACCAACTTACTGAACAACCATGGTCAACTTGTTTAAGCATCAGTTCCTTCATCTGTAAGATGGCGATCATAAAAATAACATAAAGTTGTTATAATGATGAAATGATGTAATATATATTACATACTCAATTCTGTGCATGACACATAATAATGACTTAATAATATTAATCATTACTTATTTTTACTATTCTTTTAATGAAATTGTGATAATTTCTATTTTCCTAGAGTTTGTTGTGATTATAAATATAATTACTACTATTGTTATAATGAAGAATATTTTGGTCACTTATATGGAAATCCAGTGACTTTGTTTTGGTCTTTAAGATTTATACAAATAAAAAAAGATTGTAACAAAAAGGATTTATACATAGTATTAATCTCTTAAGCATTTTAACATTTAGGTGTCATGACCAGAAACCTTATGCTTTGCTTATGCTCCTCTTCAGATCTCTCTGACATTCTCTTATCCTTTCTGGGATTCCTTTTCTGGACACCTCATCCTCTGTCCACTGTACTGCTTTCTCTCTGCACTCTCTTTGGGTGTCACTCTTAGAGTTGTAACCATGATCTTCTCTGAACTTCAGACTTGGACTTGGCTTCCTGAAGTTCATTGCCAACTGGACATTTTGTGTATTTTCAAACATAACTTGCCCTCCAACCTTTCTTCTGGGACTAACGATGACACCACCCACCCAATTTCCTGAGCCAGAAGCCCAGCAGTCATATTGGCCCCGCACATCCCTGAACACTCCATATTTGACTAATCACAGAGTCTTGAATCTGCCTTCTTCCTTCCTCCCAATGCCATTCCTCTAGTTCATTCCTTGGCCTTTGTCCACTGGACCTGCCAGTAGCCTCCTAACTGTTCTCCTTAAAACCATAATCTATTCTGTTCAAGGTGAGCCTCTAGAACTTTCAGCTGGGGTTTCCCATTGTGTACACTGTGCAGGGTAAAGTCAATGCTTCACATGACATACAAGGCTTCTATGACCTGGTATTAACCCTTCTTTCAAACCCCATCCTTGCTACTTCCTACTCTATTCTTTGCTGGTAACAAATGGCCACACACCACACACACACACACACACACACACACACACACACACTCACACTATGCTGTTCCATTCCTCTGTGGTTCCCTTTTGTGGAAATATCCTCCCACCTTTCTCCTTGCTAACCCCCATTCCTGTCTTCAGAATTAGCTTCCGTGTTACCTTCTCCAAGAAGCTTTCCTTAAATCCAGTGTTGGGCTAAATCATCCAGTCACCCTCCTCTGTGCTCACCATTTGATGTTGAAAGTGTCTGCGTGTCTGTCTCCCATCCTGACGACTGGCTTGTCCAGGAACAAGGCACATTCACACTGGTCTCCACACACAGTAGACGTTCAACAGACGCCAGTGGAACCCAAACGGACTCTTTTTGTTTTCTGCCCTCCTTCAACTGTTCAGGATTGCAGACATTTGTTTTAGTCATCACAGGAGCCTACTTCAATGTTTGTTACAGAAGGATGCTCCAAATAGGTGCAGCTCAGTGACAGGTAATTGGTGACAGAGGTTAAAACTGAAGGTTGGACAGTTGGCATTCTCTCATAAAAGAGATGTCAATGGGAACAGCCTCAATCCTCACTGAAATGTTCCTTATTTTTGGTGCTTAGTAACATCAGATTAGTGATAAAACATACAATAAGATTCAGTTGTGAGATATTACCCCATTCTGGCATCCAAGAACCTACAACTACCCTCTAGAACTTACACAATTTAAACATAGAAATTAAATTGTAAGGATATCGATAACTAGAAACATAAGAGTGTCCACAAAGTCTGGAAACAATATTATTTTATTTTACTTTACGGATTGAAGAGGCCCTTTATGACATTGGGGGTATTCACCTGTTCGCAGACTTTAAGATGCACTCTGTTTGCTTTAGGAGATCTCATCAAAGGTACTTACCATATATATCAGCACCATTAAGAGTAAGTGAAACTTTGATCCACGTTATAAATTGGATTCATAGCACCAGAAAATCAGCAACATACAGTTTTGATAAATGCCATGTCAAAAAAAAATGTAGACATTTGATTTTATTATGGAACCCAAGCTACCAAACGAAGGGAAAAAACACTTTCTGCATCTCAGCAGCCCTTCTTGCTTCTGTTGCACGCACATCACACAAGGTTTGGAGGTAGCTTTCCAAAATATTAGCTGAAAGCTTCCTCGGAAAGCAAATCTTTCCCACATCCTTCCCTGCAGTTTCTCTTTAAGAGGTGTCAGCATGGCTGAAAGAATGAAGTGGCTGCACATTGTTCCACAGTGCTATTATGTGCTTAACATTTCCATAACAAAAGTGCCACTCGACTTCTCCCCGATTAATGCAGCTCGAGGGCTCTTGTCGTCCTTTAATAAAACATTGTTGAAATCATTTATTTAGAGCCCCTGGTTACTAGTGGGAGAATGACCATCTTTGTGCCAAAATATAGTGTATACAGTCCACTATTTTGTAGTAGATCATTCTGTGATTTAAGAAATTGATTAAATGGATGACTTAGAAGGTATTTATGCTAATAGCACATTACTTATGTCATTCAGATAGTCAAGGGTGAACCTTCTCAACTGTCCAGCAGAGGCTAGTCCTCATATAGAATACAGTAATATCCAGCTTTACTTAACTCACAAGGCAGCGAGCCCCTCTGGAAACATAAGCATTTGTAATATGATGCTTCCCAACAACCTTGCTTTGGGCAGCTGGGAGAATACCGGGTCAGCTGACAAGTGTTTCTGATGTTCCTTGGTGTAAGAGGTCAAAAAATAAATAATGTGTGCTTTTCTTTTCACGGGCTTGAAAGGGATACATGAGGTTCTATTTGAGAATGTCCACTGTTAAACCCAGTAAGCTAATAATGCAAAACCACAGTTTAGAAAGATTTTCAATGTAGAGTTTGATGGCTCGGAAGTTCTCGGGTCATTTTCCCCCTCTTTTTCATCCATACTACATAGTTTTGCCGGGATGGAGTCGGTGCAAATGCAGGGAGTGATGTGCAAGGGAACCCCACTCCATGAAGTTTCTCTTGAGGCTTCCACAAAAGGAGACTACCTGTTCTGAGCCATGTAGACTCCATGGGGAGAGCTTCCAGGCCCCCCAGATGGGTCACAGCATGGTAGCCCCTTAAGTTTGTGGCAGTAGATGTCAAGAGCCACTTCCTTACTTTTGGACATTTCTAGGGGCCCTGCCCAAGCCAAGGCAGCTCCTGCTACTTAGTACAAGAATTTAGTTCCCTCCAGCCAATTTTCCGCTTTATATACGGATATTGCTCGTGTACATTGCCATATATTGTTAAAAATAAACAGAGACCTTATGTTATGTCCATTGTGGTCATACACAAAAGCGTTGCTGTGTGCTTGGGTGAGCAGTGAAGCCTGAACCTCCTTCTATTTACTGTATGGTCACTGTCAGTTCAATGAACTGCCTCCTTGTTCTCCACCATTGTCCCACACTCCCTTAAACATTTGTCACTGAAGTGCCTCTAAAGACAAATAAACTGTCACTGAGAAGGCAAACCTGCTAAGTGAGGAAAAGAGAAGGGCTGCGAGGACCCATGATTTTACATGAAATCCAAAGGGAGCTGCTCTCGCCCTGGAAGACTTCTGTGAGAAGTGTGGCGTTTTTTTGAAAACCCCCAGGAAAAGCCAGAGATACCTTTTCTTCCAGTAATGGTACTTCCAGGCGTTCTCCATCTCAAATGTCCAAAAATTCCAAAAGGCTCCCCAGAGAGTATGAGACATTACAGATGTCAACATCTGTAAAAATCCTTTCTACCTAGGAACAGATGGCAACCTACAATCCCATAACCAAAGCAGAAGGTCCTACCATCTCGGCAACCTGTTCTGGAATCCACTGGGTCTGCAGAGGGATGACGGTGCTCCACTGCAGAACTGTTTCAGTTGAAATGGACCACAGATCAGTGTTCACTTTCTTCAAGCAAGAAAGCATAAAGCCTTGTGTCCTGTCTCCCTGAGAGGAGCTGTGTTGATTTATTCCAGGCAGATGCTTTTGACAGGACCCTGTAAAATCAAGTCGTGACTTTATTGTAGCAGTTAATTATCAGGCCTTTTCTGGTGCTAATGCCTTTTTACTTCTTACTGGGGAAAACTGGGCCTTTTACTAGGACAAAGACTTAACTTTTAGTCAAGAATGTGTTAAAATAACATGAGATGGAGATGATTTAAATACATTTAAGGACAAACAGGAGCATTGCTAACTCCACGTGTTGTAGAGAACTGATTTCATTTACAAGTCTCTTGGAATAAATACCTTTTGCTCATTTCCCAAAGAAACAATGCTTTCAGCTTTGTTTTAACAATGTTTACTCAACCATTTCAGGTGACAGGATTCCAGCCACACACACCACTTTTCTCTGACACTGTAACTACCTAAGAATTTCTGATGCTACACATATACGAATCTCTTGGTTTTAGATCCAGCAAGAAGTGCCTAGAAGCCCTCCATAAAAGCTGGGAAAAGAGGGAGTGAGAGGAAAAGAAATCTTGAAAGTAGGGGGTGGGAGTGAGTGGGAGGAAGTTGGGAGGGGGCATGGCTTTGTTAATTACTTCAGGCAGCAAAGAAATCTGGTTATGTTTTCTCAGCACATGTTAATATCATATAAAGAGACACGAGATCTTGCTAATCTGTCGACCCCTCAGACAAAGTTTATTTGTGGTGACTTTTAAACTCCTGACTTGCCTTCCAATCACCGCGTTTAAAATGAAAAGCTTTAAATAAACACCAGGAATAGAAGATAAATAAACTTTTTTTCCCCCTTGCAAGTGCCTAGCTTGGCGAGGTTCAGACTTAAATCCCCAGAGGACAGAGCGCTCTCTTTTGTGTTAATGTTTAAAAGATTTTCCAATGCCGGAGTTTATTCCTACTGCAAACATTTCTATTTACAAGGTCAAGTGTATCAGCACTCGACACAGCTTAAGAGTGTAATTATTTATCTAAGGGCGTTTGAGTGTAGATCAGTAGCTCTGGCAGGAACCCAGCCTTCAGCCCACTGCTAAACAACTCCTCACAACAATATTACAAGTTCTGGTAATTGTTCCTCTCCCCAGTGTGTTTACTTTCCCTCTCCTGAATGTTTTGTAACAAAAATTTGTACTTTTTCACCCAAAGTGTGAAAATGACTTTGAAGTATTGAGCCTTGCAGGTTTCCTAAGACCTATTGGTAACAGATGTTACTGGCACATTTGATTGTATGAGAATGTCTAGTAGCCTACAAGACACTCCTAGAGGTGTGTTTGGGGGGTGCATGTGTGTGGGGGGTCCCACTAGAAAACAGGGAGGAGAGATGTCTGAGTTATCCCCAACTTAGAGAGGAGACATTATTTTGTGAATTCACTCCACAAACATAAAAAGCAATGGAGGCCAGTCAAATTATATTTTTTTAGCTGCCTCATTTACAGATGTCTAATTGTTCATTAAATTAAAGGCAGAAATAATAGCCCTCATTTTTTGTACTGTATTTTAATTTCAGTTGATGGTTGATAGATTCCCAGTGGCCCCTCCACACCCCTCCTCACCCATTATTGGGTTAACCACAATGTAACTGGAAAAGTAACTACACCGTATTCCTTATTTAAAACTCTTTACTGATGTACACTTTAATAAAACAACCAAAAAAATACACAAAGCCATAGTTATTTAAAACATAAGACTTTTTTTTTTTTTAAAAAGAATGTCTATAAAAATACAACGTTTAAGGCAGTTTGGAAATGCATTTATACATTTCTACAATGTCCATAAATTCTCTTGAAAATAAGAATGTTAACTTCAGATCTATAAAATACACTGTACACTTTAATTGTTCTAGATAGGGCACACTTCATAATGGACTGTGGGTGTGGATTCCTGGTGACAAACTGATTTCATACATTTCAGGGAGGAAAGGTGTAACATGGCTGCAGATTTAAAATTTTAAATTTCTTTTAAAAAATAAATTATTTCTGAGGCATACAATTTATAAAAATTCTATATACAAAGTACAGCAACTGGTAACAAACCCCAGTTTTAATACACTTTATATAAGAAGTACCAGGGTTTAGCACCCTGATAAAAGCAGAAGCAATATAAGTTCTCTGCATATTTGTACATACAGTTTCTTGATGTAAAGAACAATAAATGACAAGAAAACAAACACCATGAAGAGGCTTTCATAGATGGCAGTGCAGAGCTCATTTAATACAAACTTGCATTGTTCAATGCCACTTAGCAACTCTTTAGATCAGCATTTTTTGACCCTTAATCCTAAGAAATGTGCTAAGAGATCAGAGTGGTAGCAATGAAATTAAGGTCAAAGGCTCCAAGTTATCCAAAAGTAATTCAGGAATAGTAACCTCTTCTCACCCACACCTCCCTCCCCCCCAAAAAACAGAATTCAGGGCGCTGGTACCAAGAGTAAACGAATGAACAGGTAAGTGGGACTTCTCTGATTACTTACGATTGCAGTATCCTCACTGGCCACAATAAAAGTCGATACCGGCTTTTTGCCCCCTCACAGGAAAAATGCTCATAAACAGACTTTTTGCAAATATAAAACTTCCCCTTCGAGCCCCCTGCTCCAATCCCAGTCCCTTGAAACCCTACTGGTCAGCAATCCTCTTCGGAGTCCAGGACTACAGCTCTGTTCCCCCACTCCCATTCCAAGCCAGGCGTCCCGGATTCTAGAGCTAGGCCAGTTTCTGCAGGGCAGACTCGTTTAGTTGGGAGTTTCTGGAGCCTGGAATGGGGACAGGGGAGGATGTCCAAGAAATCATGCTCGGGAGAGACGGGGAAAGTGCCAAGAGTCGTGGCGGGGAGACCGGCTAGGCTGAGTCTACTTGGAAAACGTTTTTTGGCAACTCTCCCCAAGCCATCCCCTCTGTCCCCAAGCCACAGGTGCCCAGGCGCTGGCCCTCCCGCCGCCGACGGCGCGGGGCGCCAGGGCTAAAACAGCAGCGGGAGCAGGAGCAAGATGGAGGCGAGAGGGGTCCAGGTGCCTCGCGGGGGCGAGCGGCCACCGCCGCCGCTGCTGCTCCTGCGCCCGGACCCGTAGGGCAGGTCCCCGCGGCCGCCCGCCGCAGCAGCGCCGCCGCCCGGGCGCGGCGGGTGCGGGACGCCGTCGTCGTCGTCCAGCGCCTGCTCGCCGCCCGCGCCCCCGGCGCGCTGTTCGTCGTCGTACTCCTCGTCGTAATAGTCGTCCAGGCCCCCGTCCGAGCCGCTGCTGCCCGGGCCGTTGCCTAGCTCGGCGCCAAAGCACAGGCGGGCCATGTTCTCCTTGACCGACTCGCAGATGGGCCGTTCGAGGCCGTCGCACACGCAGTCGTTGAGCAGTGCCGCCTTGGGCACCGCCAGCATGTCCTCGATGACTGTGCGGCACTCATCGGTGCAGCGCAGCCCGTTAAAGAGTTTGCCACAATAAGTCAGGTAGCGGCCGAGCGCCAGGTTGCAGCGGCTGTCGCGGTCGCAGCGTCGCCGGGCTTCGGTGCAGCCCATGACTCCGCCGGTGCCCGGGCCGCCCGCGCCGCCGCCGCTGGTCCGGGGCAGGCACGGCTCAATGGCGCGCTTGGTGGACTTGCAGTTCTCGTCCTGCGCGCAGTCACAGTCCTCCAGGGCGGGCCCGCGGCGCGTGTGGTTGAGCTGAATGAGGGCCGAGATGCAGTGGCTCGGGCAGCGCCATCGCGACGAGAAGGAGGCGGCGGAAGCCGGGAAGGCAGCGGCGGCCCCCGGCGGGTCGCCCCCGCCGCGCTGCGCCAGCACGGGCGCGCACGCCTCGGCGTACTGGTTGTAGGCGTAGCTGCACTCCGGCTCCCCCTGGCACTGCAGCAGCGCCTGCCAGCAGATGAGGCGGCGGCCGTGCGCCAGCCCCGAGCCCCGCGGCGCCGAGCCCAGCAGCTGCAGCAGCGCCATCAGGCACAGCCAGGCGCCCGGCACGGTCCCCCCGCGGGCCCCGCCGCCGCCGCCCAGCAGCCCTGCCACCATCGCGGGCAGCGGCGGCCGCCGGGCGAGGAGGGGAGAGGAGACGAGGCGCGGGGAGCGGAGGACGCGGAGCGGGTGGAAAAGTTTGCCCCAGTCCTGCCAACTTCTTGCATTAGTGTTTTCATAAATCCATGCGCGCCGCAGGCTGGTGCCCCGCTGCTTGCAGAAGGTCGGCTCTCGCGTGGGCTGAAGAGGCTTCCTAGAAATGCACGGCCACGAAGAGCACCTCCGGTCGGCCCCCGGCGGTGGCGGGCTGCAGGACCGCGGGGCGCCGCGGGTGCATTTTGCTCCGTGCCTGCAGATCCGTTGTGCGGCTGCAGCGGCTCCTTCCTCCTGGGTCAGCGCCGCGCCGCCGCCGCCGCCGCCGCTGCCGCCGCCGCCGCCGCCGCCGGCTCTCGCATCGCGCCGCTTCCTGGCTCGCGTGCGTGCGCTGCCCGCCTTCCCTCGGCCCGGCCGCCCGCGTCCCCTCCCCCTCCGCCCGCGACGACCCGGGCCTCGGCCGAGCACCGAGGAGCTCTTTCAGGGCGGCGCGAGGAGAACAAGAAACTCCGCGCGGCCCGAGAGCGGCTCCCGGGCTTCCCTCGGCGGCGGCTTCTCGGGTGACAGACAAGGAGCCCCGGGAGCGGATCCGCTGAGCCCAGCTGCGGATTCGCTCGCAGCGAGGCTTTAAATACAAAAGTGGGCCGGGAGCCCCCGCGTGGTGCCGCGGTGCCCCCTCATTATGCATGCATGGAAAAGCAAACAAACAAAAACATTAGCAACGCTCCTCCGGCTCGCCGAACCCCGGCCCCGCGCGCTCCAAGCCTGCCCGCTTTCTCCTTTCTCCACTCTCTTTCGCTCTTTGCTCTGCCCCCTTTCCCGGCTTTTCGAGATGCTATTGGTCCTGCCTGTTGTTGTTGAAACTTTTTTTTTTTTTTTTTTTACGAGCCGCTGGAGTGAGGTTGCGGAGGGGGGGAGGGCGGGGAGGGTGGTGGGCAGCTCACATTCAGGCATTCAGGGCTTGAAAGGAAGGGCTTAAGGAGCCTGACAGAGGCCCGGGAGCTCCTCCTACTCTTAAGGAGGCTCGGATATGGAGACTCAGCTCGCGCTCAGAAACAGCGGGCAGGGCTTAGGGGCAGCTGTTTGCATCCGGCTCGGCCACGGGCCTTTTTGTTCGGTTCTTTTAACTTTTTTTTTTTTTTTTTTGGTAGTTGCATTAATTCTCCCAGGCTTCCATCTGTGCCTTCGACTAAGTTCAGAAATCGGTTTGTTTTTCGAGTTCCCCGTCTTTGTGTCCTGATCATCACAGGAGGGGGAATCAGAGAATTTAATGTGGGGCTTTGAAACTTAAAAAAAGAAAGAAAAGAAAGAAAGAAAGAAAGAAAGAAAGAAAGAAAGAAAGAAAGAAAGAAAGAAAGAAAAGAAAAGAAAATCTAACCCAAACACACACAAGAAAGAGGCACACATTTTTGGAAGATGCTGATGAGATAAATACAATCCGGGACCTCCCCCACTTCCTCGCTGCCCTCCACTCCGTCCCTATTTGCAGATCTGGCAGGTATGGCCCGGGAGCGAGGCATCTTTGTCAATGCAAGACAGAAATCCATTCAACCAAATTAGTTTTTTTTAAAGACTGTAAGTTACTAACACGATCGGTGATGAAAAAATAATAATAGCACTAAAAATCTTCAGGAATGTTGAGCAGTACCATCTGGCCGCAGTCTCAACATAAAGGAAGGGGATAAAACAGGAATGTACCAAGGTTTCTATTAAAGTGTATGTTTCAATCCCTCTCGCGGTTTAAAGGAAGCCGCGCTGCTACAGCTGCCTCCGCAATCTAGGCGCGGGAGTGTGCGAACTACCTTAACTTGCGGCGCAACGCAGCGGTCGACCGCCAGAGGCACCGGGCGTCTGTGGCCTGTCAAAAACTGGCGCTTTTTTCCTCCCCTTTCCGTGGAGAGACTATCAACTCCATGTGTCACAAAAATTAAGGCTAAATCTCCTCTCCAGAAGCAGAGGAAGCCGGGGCTCCAGCGCGCACAGAGTTCCGCTGTCCGCCTCTCCCCGGCGACCAAGTGAATTTGAAATGGCAAAAATGAGAACAGAGCCCCAGCTGACTTATCAGGCTACAGAAAAACCTCCTGTTCCCGCGGAGGCTGCTGCATTCCTCGGAGGCACAGGGTCTGCCTTAGGAAGCTGCACCTCTGCAAATCTCCAAAACAAAACAAAATAAACCTTAAAAGAACCAGATTGAGGTAAGGCAGATCTTTCTCTCTCTTTTTTTCCCCTTTCCCTCAGACTCAAGTCATAGAAAACATATATACAATATCAATCTATGTAGAAAAAAATAGAAAGGCTGCAAGTGTGTGGCCCATCTAAACAGCTGTTTCCCAGGCTCTGGGTTGTTTTGGTTTCTTTTTTTTGTTATTTGAAGTTATAATCTCAGTCCTGCCAGAAGGGCTTAGACAAGTCACACTCTTCTGTGACTTGGATCCTTCATATGTAAAGTTTAAGGCCAGACTAGACCCTTGGAAAAGGCCTTTCATCTTTAATGCTCTGCGATTTTAGGCTCCTGAGAACAAGGTCAACCATCAGATGCATCTTTAAGCTAATGTTTGCTGAGTTCCTTTAGAATAATGTGTCTCAAACCTTAGTGAGCATGAGACTTGCCTAGTGGCCTGGTTTAAAACCCAGATTTCAGGGCCCACTCCTGGAGCCCCTGATGTAGTAGGACTGGTGGGGCCCGAGAATCTGCTTTTCTAAAAAGTTCACGGGCATGCTGCTGCTGCTGCTCCTTGTCTGGGGACCAAACTTTGAAAGCCACTGCTCTAGAGGACCACATTTTATTCTTTGTTGTTGTTCTTTGTAAAACTTGCCCCTGGCCTTGATACACCTCTCAGTAGGATGTAAGGGAGGGCCAGGAGCTCTGGGGACACTTCAGCACCCCAGTCTCAGGAAATGTCAGGTTTCCCGGGGTATCAGGTGCTTGACGTAAGCCTGAGAAGGAGGCTATGATGAGATAGGCGAACAAATGAGCCCCCTTCTCCAAAAGTCCCAGAGCCCATGCGTACCACTGTGCTTTGCATCCAGGTTTTCATTGATAGTCACCAGACCTCCAAGCCATTCCTCATTACCCAGATATTAACCCCCATATCTTCTGTACATCTCTTAAACTGACTTAATTCCCATTATAAACTGCCCTTTCTCCCCATCCCCCCAAAAAATCCACTTTCACTGGAGCTCTCAATCTGTTCTCAGCAAAATCTCCCATATCCTCAGCCTGATTTCTGAACTGGATTTTCACCTTCTTGCTCTAACTAAACCCAGCTAGAACCTACAGAACGGGAGAAAATATTTGCAGATCACATGTATGATAAGGGGTTGATATCCAAAAGTACATAATGAATTCATACATCTCAATAGCAAAACAATCCAATTAAAAAATGGACAGAGGACTTAAATAGATATTTCTCCAGAGAAGGCATACAAATGGCCAACAAATACATGAAAAGGTGCTCAACAGCATTAATCATCAGGGAAATGCAAATCAAAACCACAGTGAAGTATCACCTCACAGCTGTTAGAATGGCTATTATCAAAAAACAAAAGATAAATGCTGGCAAGATGTGGAGAAAAGGGAACGCTGGTGCACTGATGGTGAGAACATAAATTGGTACAGTCACAATAAAAACAGTACAGAGGTTTCTCAAAAAATGAACGTAGAACTACTATATAATCCAGCAATCCCACTTCTGGGTATATATCCAAAAGAGATGAAGTCATTATGTTGAAGAAATATCTGCACCCGCATGTTCTTTGCAGCATTATTCAGAATAGCCAAAATATGGAAACAACCTAAGTGTCCATCAATGGACAAAGAATAATAAAGATAAATAAATATATACACAATGGAATATTATTCAGCCATAAAAAAGAAGGAAATCTTGCCATTTGTGTTAACATAGATAGCCCTTGAGAGCATTATGCTAAGTGAAATAAGTCAGACAGATAAATAAGACAAATACTGTATGATCTCACTTATATGTGGAATCTAAAAAGATTCATAGAGACAGAGTAGAATGGTGGTTGCCAGAGACTGAGGGTATGGGGAAATGAGATGTTGATCGGTGCCACAGGGGGTGACCCACAGGGGAAGCTGGCATCCTTCACCATGGAGCTGACATGCAGTTTGTCCAGGGCTTGGAGAAGCTGAAGCAAAAGAGCTGGAGGAAACTGAGGAAGCTCAGGCCCAGGTGCTGGCCCATCCTAACCAAGGGGAGTTGTAATCAGCAAGGACTACCACAGTGCTTGGGACACTCCACCGCCTTCACAGGAGAAAAATAACGTGGTTGCTGCTTTACTTCCTCCTCCAAATCTGGTGCAAAATTTCCCTTGTGGCCAACACTAACACAGAACCGCACAGGGAGGGGAATTCTGGGTAACACAGTTCCATCTCAGCTCCATTGACAGGACCACCACAGATGCTCTTAGACATTCAGGCTGTGCACTTCCTCATAGTTTCAGCATCTGACTCACTGGCTCTTTTTCCCTACAGACTGCTCTTATTCATGACAACCTCGGTCTTTCAGCTCCTTGACTTCCCCACATTCAACCAACTCATAATCTTACCCTAGATCTAGGCATTAACATAACCATGTCATCTTGAAAAATCTCTAAATTAAATGTTATTTCACTGACCAACAACACCTCCTGTCTTTGCAGTTCACCTGTCTCAGTCCAGTCACCTCTTAGCTACTCAAGACTTTGCTTTGCAATTACTTTTTCCTCTGCTGCCTCAGCTCTCTTTTTACTATATCATTCACTCTCATCCACTTGTGATAGGCTGTACTTTCTCCTATCTTAAAACAAAAACCAGGGCCGACTGAGTGTTGCGTTGTTGTTTAAGAGTTGGCTTGGGACACCAGCTCTGAGCAGCAGGGCCCCGGTTCGGATCTCACATTAGGGCCAGTGACGCTGCGCCCTCTACAGCTAAGATGGTGAACAACAGCTCAACCTGGAGCTGGGCTGCTGTGAGTCACTGGTGATGGTGGAGGCTGCAATGGGGCTGGCTGTCAGCTGGTGTGCGCTTTCGTGAGCGGCTGTCCAATGGCCAGTGAGTGACTGCCTCATCCAGGAAGAGCACAATGATAATACCAACATAGGTCAGTGAAGCGACGTCCTCTACAACTAGACTGAAGAACAAAAAGAGAGCAACTTTTCTGTTCCCCTCCCCCAATTCCCCAATAAAATCTTTAAAAAAAAAACAAAACTCTTCTTAGACCCAAAGGCCCCACTCAGTAATAACTATCCCATTTCTATGAAAATCTTTTGAAAAACTTGCTTTCACTTGATTTTTCCATTCCTTCCTCAATTCACCATAATCAAGTTTCATCCCACCATTTTTTTTTTCATCGTCATTAACGACTGACTCTTGCTCTAGTCAGTGGTCACTTCTCAGTCCTCATCTTGTCTGATCTTTTGGCACCATGGGACATGACTACTGATGATCTCTTTTTTTTCAAGTGCTTTTTTTATTTGGCTTCACACTCCCCTGTTTCCCATTATATGCCCAGGTGGCTCTTTCTCACTAAACTGACTCCTTAGGTGATCCTATCCAGTGCCTTGATTTTTAATTACATCTCCTAATTTGATATTTTCAAGCTCAGTCTTTCTCTGATTTCATGTGTATCTATTCACTTGGTTGTTTGATGAGCATCATAAACTTAACTTGCCCCAAGAGCACTTCTGATTTCCCACCCCCCACACATGTTTGTTTCCTGGTCTTTCAATGGTAGGTGTTCTCCAAAATTGTTCTCCAGCAGTTTCCTCCCTCCCTTTATATCCATGGCACTCAGGTCATGAGGCAGAGTCTAATTCCCTTCCCCTTAAATCTGGGGCAGCTCTTAGTGACTCTGACCAATAGCATACAATGATAGTGACTGACATTTTGGGGCTTTCTGGCTAGGTCAGAAGAAGCCTTGCCGCTTCTACCTGGACCTATTGGCATGTTGCTCTGGAGAAGCCTGTCCCTATGTAAGAAATCTGACCACCATGTTGTGGGGAAGGCCAAGCTTGCCACGTGGAGAGGATACATGGAGAGAGAGGGATGCCTGCTCAGCTTCCAGCTTTTTCAGCCATGTGAGTGAAGAAGTCATCTTGGATTCCAGCCCTATGGAACTTTCAGATGACTCCAGCTCCAGCTGCCACCTGATGGAAAGCATATGAGAGAAACCCTATTCAGGGCCAGGATCAAATAGGGTAAGGTGAGTGAGGCACTTAGGTATCAAATTGAAAGAAACACTTTCACAGTGGTGCTTCTGTGACCTCAAGAGTGAGTGCCTCCTCTAGAACTACCTTAAGACCTGGCAATTCCACTTCTGTGTATTTATCCAAAGAAATCCAAAACACTAATTCAAAAAGATATATGCACCCCTATGTTCACTGCAGCACTGTTTACAATAGCCAAGACATGGAAGCAAGCAAAATGCCCCTCAATGGACAATTGGATAAAGAAATTGTGGTACATATGTACAATGGAATATACTCTGCCATAAGAAAGAATGAAATCTTACCATTTGTGACAACATGGATGGACCTAGAGGGTATTATGCTAAGTGAAATAAGTCAGACTGAGAAAGAAAAATACCATATGATCTCACTTATTTGTGGAATCTGAAGAACAAAATAAACAAAGAGAACAAAAACAGACTCATTGATACAGAGAACAAACTGATGGTTGCTGGATGGGAAGGGGGTTAGGGGACTGGGTGAGAAAAATGAAGGAATTAAAAAGTACAAATTGGTTGTTACAAAATAGTCATGAGGATGTAAAGTACAGTATAGGGAATATAGTCAATAATATTGTGAAAACTATATATAGTGTCAGGTGGGTACTGGACTTATTGGGGGGATCACTTCATAAATTGTATAAATGTCTAACCATTATGCTGTACATCTGAAATTGATATAAAATAATATTGAATGTCAACTATAATTGAAAAGAAATAGTCATGGGGATGTAAAGTACAGCATAGGGAATATAGTTAATAATATTGTAATAACTATATACAGTATCAGATGTGTAATATCACTTTGTGAGGTATATAAATGTCTAATCACTATGTTGTTTTGTACACCTGAAACTAATATAATATTGTATGTCAACGGTAATTGAAAAATAAATTTTTAAAAATTAAAAAATAATTTAAAAAAAGTGAGTGCCTCCTTAAATTCTATACCCGAGATACTTCACTCACTTGATCCTAACTCTGATTCTGTATCATGCAAGAACAGTACAGCTTAGCCCAGTCAACTCAAAGAATCATGAGAAATAATAAAGAAAGTTGTTTTAAGCTATTAAGTTTTTATGCAGTAGATAATTACATACACTTTTCATCATATTCAATGGCTTAGGTCAAAGACACTTCCCTTTTCTTCACATCCCATATCCAACTGATGGCCAATCACAGGCAGTCAAGAAAATATTTGGTGAGTCAGATGAACGAAAAATCAAAACTTACTGCTTTTCTTCTAAATCAGTCACTCAACCCAGACTTAGCCCAAATCATTTATACTATAGAAAAGGGAAAAAAGACACTGAGAGAGTAAAGAATATGATAAAATGCTGAAGTTTTAAAATATAAAATGATATTCCCATGCTAATTTAATTATTAAGGCTGATTAAACCATAACCGTTGACATATATTAACTTCAAAAAGGTTATGATGCAATCAGTGGGAAAAGTATGGTCTCTTAAATAAATGATGCTAGCAAAACTGACCATTCAGAAGGAAATGTAAAATTAAATTTCAGATAAAAAAGTAAATATAAAAAATTCATATAATAAAATGTAGGCTATGACATATATAACCTAGAATTTAGGAAGACCCTTCAAACCAAGACTGGAAAAGCAGAAGATATGGAAGAAAAACATATATATTTGACTATATGAAAAATTAAGAAGTAGTATATGGAAAATATACCACAGCCAAAGTTAATAGACATAGAGATCTGACAAGAAGATAAAGTAGATGGCAAAAGACTAATTTTCTAATAGCAAAGGCCTCTTATAAACTTGTAAGAAAAAGATAGCCCAGAGAAAATCAGAGAAAGATGTAAATAGACTATATACAAAAGTGTAAATTCAAATGTCAACAAACAAGTGAAAAGATGTTTAGTTATAACTAGTAGGCAGTTGAAAGGAAATTAGAAAACAATGGGATATCACTTTAGCACCAAAATAGACTGCCTAAAATGTAAATGCTTTGTATGTTCTAGCAATCCCCATAGAAATAATTACTTTTTTTCCTAACAGAGTTCTAGGCAAAATCTGGAACCTCATTTGGTGTGTGTTGTGTGCCCATGCACCTTAGGCGTGAGAGAGAGGATGTTCCCCGAAGGCGTCCCCGCACCAGCCTGTTCTGTGGATTCATGCTGGTCCATGGACTGTTTCTCAGTGGCCCATGAGAAGGTGGGTGTGAGTATTTGGATATTTTTATAGCAATTTGGAAGAATAATTTTATGTCTTAAATCTAATAAAAATTGGGGGCTTCTATTTTGTAGGTATCATTTACTTTTTCCAGTAGTTTACTTATATTCTGTTCTACAAAAAAGCACCTATCTATAATAGACAGAAACCGTAATCTGGTTTTTCGTCATAGATAATTGGAGAACCTCCGTACTATGTATTATCTAGTAATTATTCTCTTTGGTTTTAAAGGTAAATGAGTTGGTAGGTGCAGAAACTTAAAGGGTTTTCCACTATCTGAAGAATAATAAAAATGTAAGAAATACACTTGTGATTCTTCAAAGAATGTTGTTAATAACTCCAGGATGTAAAATGACAGCACAACCTCGCTTTTACTGACAAGCACAGGAGCAGATGGAGCAGCTGTTCTCTAAGGGGCAGAAAATTTGCCCCACACATTGCTTTGGGCCTCAGGAGATCAAGATCCTGGATGGGTTTCAAAATCTACTAAGAAAAGGAAATCCCTCAAAATCAGTAGAAGCTTCTATTCTCAAGAAATTGACGTTCATACTCTGTGAAAAAGAGATATTAATGAAATGGAGATAAAGCCCAAATAGCAAATTTCTATATAGACCATTTGAAGCACAACCAGCTTTAAGCTCTATAGCTTGCAGTCAGCAGTACCGTTTTCTACAAAGAGTAATTTTTTTTCAAGTTAGAACCTTGTACACATTTGGATATATAACACCTTAAGTTAATTGGACCCAGTTCTATAGTGGGTGTTGTAGAATCTTTCAAAGCCATGCCAGGCCTTGTGTTAAAATCTAGTTTTTCTCTGTGGAAATCAAAAAGAAACTTTTTCATAATTATTTCATAAATCTTGATAAACTGTGCTCTAAATAAAAATAGAATAATTTGTAAAAGAACCTATAAATTGTCTTTAAAAATCTCTCTTTTATCTTGTAGGAATCTATGTGAAGACAATAGGCTTCCAAGAAAGAAAGACAGAGAGAGAGGAGAGAGAGAGAAAGAAAGAAAGAGAGAAAAGCTGTCACCAACAAAAATATCTGTCAATAAGCTATTATAATTTGTAAGTGTATGGTTACTTTCAAACAATTTGGGGGAAACATTAGAATTGTTTACATCTTTATTGCTAAAAGTATATAATTGTCATAAAGTATCTTGGGGAAAGCTGATTTTGATCAATGATCTTATTGACTGATAAGGATTATAAATTATCTAATTCTTTTTAATGAAACATGTAACCCAGGACTTACTTAAAATTTGCATTTTAAATCTGCTTTTACTCTTACCTGCTCATTTTTCCCTGAATTTGATTCAGTTGAAGCCAAGAGATATTTATTGAGTGCCTGCTGTATGTGCCAGGAAGCTTAAGCAATTTTATTTGTCTTCCAACTTTGTTCTTCTTTTCTCGTTGTTTTATTAATAGACTTCATTTTTTAAAAGCACTTTCAGGTTTACAGAAAAATTGGATGGGAAGTACAGAGTTTCCACATACCCTTCTCCCTCTCCCCTGCACAATTTCCCTGTATAATCATTCATATAGTCAGTTACCCATCTGAGAAATATTTATTGAGCTCTCACCTGGGTCAGCACTCTATTCCAATGTTTGTGATAGATGGCCTGAGGCTATAGACCTTTGCTTCTTGCATGGACATACATTTAATTACCAAATCCCTTGTCACATTTTTTTTTGTGCTTTCCAGTTTAATTTATATAATTTTTAAAAAATTTATTTTTCAATGGGAAATACATGCATATATAGTTGGTTCTTAAACAACATGGGTTTGAACTGAACAAGTCCACTTATACGTGACTTTTTTTCAATTAATGCATAGTGTACTAAAAGTGTTTTCTCTACCTTATGATTTTCTTAATAACATTTTTTGTCTAGCTTACTTTATTGTGTGAATAGAGTATATAGTACACATAACGTACAAAATATATGTTAAGCAACTATTTATATTATTGGTAAGGCTTCTGGTCAACCGTTGGCCTAGCAGTTAAGTTTTTAGGGAGTCAAAAGTTACAAACATATTTTTGACTGTGTGAGGGTGCCAGCACCCCTATCCCCTGTGTTGTTCAAGGGTCAACTGTAGTACAGAGTACACATGTTTAAAAAAGCACATGGTGTCCCAAAAGCCCCCCTGCTCTTTTGTACCCAGGCACTCGCTTTCCTTAACCACTGTTATCAATTTATTGTATGCCTTTCCAAGTACATATGATCTTTGTTTTTTTTCCACTGAATAATATATATTTTGAACACTGTTCTGTATGACTTCATAAAGTACTGACATTTTTTACTTGCTTATTTTTTTTTTTGAGGGCAGTGTAACTGGCCCTCATATGTGGGACCCGAACCGGGGCCGCTGGCTTCCCAAGCCAGCGCTTAACCACCACGCCACTCGGCTGGCCCACTTGCTTATTTTTTTGATGAGTGCATAGTATTCCATTTTAGATGTTTCATAAATTATTTAACTAGTCCTTTATTGGTTTATTATTAAAATTCAATCTTTCATTATTATAATGCAGCAATGATTAATTTTGCACACTGGTCATTTCATAGATACTTTAATACAGCTAGGGGATACATTTTTAGAAGTGCAATTAGTCAAAGAGGAGGTACCTTTTAAATTCTGATAGACCAGTTTTTCTGCCTACTTGTGATAGGTCAATTGTTCTCCACAGAAGTTGTGCCAGTGGATGAGAGTGTTTGTCTCCTCACATCATCCCAACACAACATATTATTAAACTTTTGGATCTTTGCCAACCTGATAGGTAAAAATTTTCTCTCATTTAACTTTAATTTTAATTTCTCTTATTATGGTAAGACCAACAGTATTATTTAGGTCTACAGAAAATGAATAAGGTAAAGATTGAAGACATTTCAGTTCAAGGAAGTTAAGCGATCCAACATCACCAACTAATAAGCTAGAACACCCAAAAAGTAATCTCCCAAACTCATCATCCTTGACCATTACCTCACCTTGCTTCCATAGAACCCATCACAGTGCCAAGATGATTGATTAAACGTTTGCCCTTCCTGACAGTTTTCCTGCACTTAATCAGTAATTGTCAAAAAAAAAAAAAAGGGTGTTAAAGAATACCTTTTATAAAGGGGAATAAGACTTCCTGCTAGAATGACAAAATCAATGAATTCTGAAGAATCCTTCCAAAATCCCTTTAAAATCATGGGAACTCTCCCCTTCACCATCCTAGATAGATGGGGGGCAGGGAGGGAGAAAAGAAAAACCACCACAGCAAAACACCTCAGAATATTTTAACTGAGTCACTACTGCATGATAGACATAAAATGTATGTTTAGATTTCTACCAGAGATGAAATTATGCTATTATTTATGAGACATTCTTGAGGAACAAAACTGTTCTTTGCTCACCACCTTCCCAGTCTGAAACACCAGTTTCCTGTTTGTATCTGACTTCAAACTTACTACATTGGGTTCCTGATCCCGCGGAACCCTGAGAACCTTGTGGTTTCTGTGCAGCAGTTGAAGACTCTCCCTTCATCCATGATTTATATGCAGACGTCATTGGTATTTGCTGTGTGTGTCAGGTGGAGGCTTGTCCCTGGACTTGTGCTATCTCCTGACTCAGCTGTCCCAGTCAGTTTTCTGTTGAAAGAGGCTTAATTGCCCTGATCATCATTTGCCTGGAGTCAGTGCTCGGTTTGGGGATAGGAGAGGGGACAGAGCCGTCTGGAGAGGAAATGCTTCCTGTGGTCCCAGCAGAGCAGTTTGTGGTAGTTTGACAATGGTTAAACTAATCAACAAAATGACTAAATGAAGCAACTTTCTAGAATACAAGTATGTCATTCCTGAATTATGAATTTCCATCTTATTATCCTTCATTCAAGAGACATTGAGCACCTACTATGTATCAAGGACCATTCTAGATTTTGGAAGTCTAGCAATGAATAAATAATACAGGGGGAAATGCCAGCACATAGGGTGACTTCATCCAATGGCCACCATAATTTTCTTTCCCCATTCTCCTGTTCTCCGTGAATCTGAGAACCTCGTGAGTCATCATTGGAAGAGTGAGGCCCATTTCTGGAACACTGCAAATGGCCTGAGGCTCAGCCTGATCTCTATGCTACAAACCAAATAAGTGAACTGAATTGCTTCCTAACATAGAACACTTCGTCCAGGTCCCAGGAAGAAAAGCCTCTGAGATGCTCATATCTTTGAAAAGCATCTGGGGGAAGTATAAATGACAAGGGGAAAAAGCATCCCTGTAAAAGCTGGGCAGCCACTTTTCTGCCAAGGCTTGTCAAAATTGCTCAAGAGCAAGAAAAAAAGAGAAACAAGTGCACATATACATTTTTTAAGTAGCTAGCAACCAAGACAACACCAATTATTTAACCACAGTAAAGAAACCAGCAGCCAAACCACACTGATTATTTAACCGCGTATCCAAGTGCTGAACACAGCCATAGCCAGCCACGTTAATTTAATGTAAATATCCCACGTAACCAGCCCCCAGGAGGCAAGCGCTGCAGCAGAGGACAGCGCCTTACCTTTCCTTGTCTTGGCTCCAGATGTCTGGAGCTGGGAAATTGGCTGGAATCCAACTAATATTTTCCCTTTTCTTTTCTCCTTTTTGCATTTTTGTTTCTCTAAAAACTCGATTTGTTCTTTTCCTACTGATCTACTGGGCTTAAATGCACACACAGACTCAGGGAGACACACCATTTGGTAAAATCTGTTCTTTTCCTCTTGATTTCCACCTTTTCTCTTCTTTTTCTTTCATTCCAATGCTCTTTCTCCCTTTTATAAACCTCAGTGCTTTTATTCAACTGTAATTATTCCTATTTATTTAATGTTTACTAAACATAATATGTAAAGTTCATTATCAGGGAGTGTTTATCAGGACTTTTTTCTTTGTTATTTGCAATTGCACATTATGAAGTAGATTGAAATTTGCTATAAAATAGTCCTTTTCACTGAGTCATACCTGGGCTCATGGATCATACCTGGGCTCATGGATCATGTTTGATAAACATATCCCCACTCTCACTGGCCACAGACACAAGCATCTGACTGTAGGTCAGCCAACCTATTGGTGTCTAGCAACCAATCAGATTTCTCTTTGAGGTTTGAACCAAGAGATACAGAGACTGGACTGAAACATGGGGACTCATTGGGAGCTAGTTGACAAGGTGGGCAGCCATGTGCAAATAGCAAGCTTAGCTAGATAGAGGAGCAGAGAAAAACAACTGAGGAAGATCCTGTGGTCCCCAGAGGATAAAAAGTGAAGCTATGGGTAACCATATGCTTCCCTGAAAGATAGAAAGAGGCACCTCACTTCCTTTTGGTTGGTCCAGTTGTATTTCCCATGAGGCCAGTCTCTCTTACAATTTCTAAGACCATGAGATTGACATTGTATCACCATACGTGTATTATATCTGTATCAGTGAATTATATGGTAAGATCAGCCCCTGGGGTCACTTAGCTGGTCCCCTTTTATCCCTCCCTCTCCTCTATGTCCACCTTTGGAATCAATTTCAAAAAGATGCTTCTGTATAAAATATTCATCTTATGTTATGTGTAGGGAAGTTTCCTGGACTTAATGTAACAAGCTCAATGAGAACTTGTGTTTTGCGGAAGTGAGTCATGGAGCTACTCCACATAAGCAAAGCTCATGGTTTTATTTATGTCTAATTGCTCACACCATGCTCCACCAATGTCCAAGCATGGGAGAGGCCAAAATTTCCCTCTCCCATTGCCTTTGGAATGCTTCACTCTCTATGTTGACTTTGCAATCAAATCTGACCATGTTTTGGTGGTGGGAAGTCAGAAGTGTTCCTGGGGCAAGATAAGTTTGTGATGCTCATTGAACAACCAAGTGAATACATACACATGAAAATTAGAGAAAGCCTGAGGTTGAAAATATCAAATCAAGGGATGTATTCTAGAATGAAGGCACTGGATGAGAACACCTAAGGAGAGAATTTAGAGAGAGAAGGGGCCACTAGTGAGTACAGTGGGGAACAGGAGAGTGTGAAACCAAATAAAAAAGTACTTTGAAAAGAAGTGTGCTTAGTCATGGCCCATGGTGTCAAAAGGTTAGATGAGATGGGGACTGAGAAGTGACTATTGGGCAGAGCAAGAGTATGGTTATTAGTGATCTTGATGAGAAAAATGGTGGATGAAATTTGATTATAGTGACTTGAGAGAGAGCATGAGGGGAGAATGGGAAAAGTGAGTAAAAGGAAACTTTGCAAAGAATTTTTATAGAAATGGACTTGTTACCGAGTGGGGACCTCCCTAGAGGAGGCAGTGCATACAGAAGTTATGGAGACCAGCGCTGGGGACAGAGTTCAAATCCTAGCTTTTCCAGGGGCTAATTGGACTGTATTATGCAAGTTAGTTAACCTTCCTGAAATTCAAGTTTCTTAATCTGTAAAATGTGGATAACACATATTACTTACATATTAGGATTAAGTGTTCAGTAACCAGTAGAAAACTAATTTATTTAAAAATAGTTAACTAAATGTAATTTGATAAAAATGTTCAAGTGGAAAGAGAGCTGGGCACAAATAGAATGATTTCTTCCACATCTGCCTTAGAAACGGCTCCAACTCAATGTCTGGGTTCTACAGGTCTGTTTGCTGCATCCCACCAGAAAGTGCACATTTGAGCCTGAGGTTCAGGTCATGAATTTATTAGCTGGAGTTGGGCTTCTAGCATTATAAGCATACTGACTAATTAAATCAAGCTCTGGAAGACAGGATTCATTTATCTAATAATTGTGAGCACACACTAGATGCTACAGGGATTTAAAATCAGCTTTTGAAATTCTTAAAGTTCTGTGCATCCGACTCTTTTTGTTTTTGTCCATTTGCTGTGTGCCTGTGCTGTGCCAGTCTAGGTGAGGAAACTCAGGCTGAGTGTGAGACAGTCCCTGTCCTTCATGGAGTCACAGCTGAACAGAGGTGAGCAAACTCCCTACACAGACACTGTCTGCTACAACAGTGTATCTCAAACCGGAATCAAGCTCCCCTGGGGCATTTCAGAAATACAGATCCCTGGACCTGCAGAAGATGGTTCTCAGAGGTCGTGGCTCCTGGAAATCTGCACTTATGACCATCGCCTGCTATTTCTTCTGCACATTAGAATCTGAAGGGTATTGATAAGGAAACTTGGATGCTCGTAGAAGTTTCTGGGTAGATGAGTGACAGGATATCAGAGTTTTAAGAAGAGATATCCACTAGCAGTTGTTAGGATTTATTGACGAGAAGAAGAGAAAAAATACGGCTTAAGATGAGGTTATAACCAACTAAGTGTGAAGAGTCTTATGCCATATGGAGCAGGCAGTGAATGCAGAAAGAAGGGCAGCTGAGAAAGATATATATATATATATATATATATATATATATATATATATATATATATATATATATATTTTAATTTGCAGAAAAGGACAGTTTATTAGAAGAAAAAATACATTTCAAAGAAGCAGAAGTGGGCCCGAACGGTAGAGAATGGCTCAAGGGTAATTATTAGAAGAGACAGTCCACTCCAAAGCGTTTGGAGCGGGCCGAGCAGAGGAAGCTCAAAAAGCCAAGAAAGATATTTTTCAAGGTGAAATTAACAATGTTTAGTGACTGACCAGAAAGATAGAATAGAAGAGGGAGGAGAAAATGACTCAAAGGTTTTGAGGCAGGCTATCCCCCTTAGCTCCAGACTTGCTTCTCTGCTTCCTCAACATTTCCGCATGGAAATCCAGTAGCCATTGTCCATGTAGCATATCAAAAACAGAAGCCAGCACTTCAGTTTTCCTCAAACTTGCTTATCCCCCACCTTTTCCCCATCTCAGCAAGTAACAGCTCCATTCTCTTGGTGCTCACAACAAGACTTTAAAGAGATTCTTGAGTTTTCCATTTCTCTCAGAGTACCATGAACAAATCTTTAGGGTAAGATTTATTTTCAAAATTGATCAATGACCTTTGCATTTTCCATCACCTTCACTACTGCCATCTTGATCCAACCCAACATCATGTTTGGCCTAAAATATTACACAAGCTTCCTAACTGATCCCTGCCTCCACTCTTGCTTCTTATGGTTCATTCAGATCACAGAAATTCTCTATTCAAAATCCTGCAATGCTTCCCAATTCACTCCAGGTAAAAGCCTGAGTTCTTACAATGGCCCCCAAGGTCCTGGGGACCTTGCTGTCTAGTATCTGGCTGTCTAGTATCTCCCTGATATCATCTCCTTTCACTGACCCAGGGACAGTCTTCTCTAGACACTTAGGCTGCCATGTTGGTGTATTTGGCAAGCAAGCTTCTAACTCTGGCCTTTTGCTCTCATTGTTCCCTTTGATGTTGGTGGACTTAAACTATCTTCTTTCTTGCTTTCTCCATCAAGACTTTGATGTGCACAATGCTATTGCTTGTCTTGAATGCCATTCCTCCAGAAATTTACATGAGGGATTATATTATTATTTTAATCAGGTCAATATCACATCTTCACAGAGATATTTCATGACCATCCTACATGAAATAACAGAATCAATGAACTAGTTTTGACTATTTTTAAATTAACCCTCCTCATTTGGCATGTTATATATTTATTTGTCTATTATCTGTCTCCCACAAATAGAATGTAACATGCTAAGAGAAGGGCATTTATTTACTTTGTTCAGAGCAATATCCCCTGGGCCTTGGAGAGAGACCAGCACATAGCAAATTCTCACAAAACGTTTGTTGAAGGAATTGCAAGACTAAATTTAGAGGCAGCCTAGATACTTGTAAAGAACAAGCATTCTTGAGCCAGGTGGGTTGGGTTTATATCTTGCCTCTCTGCCTCTTACTCAATATGCAATCTTGGACAGTTACTTTGCATCTTCATGCCTTTGTACTCTTATCTATAGACTACAGGTAATAAGACCAATATGTAGCAATTTAAAAACGTGACCACAAAGACTTTGACACTCCTTCCTTCCAGAAGATGGCCTATGTCCCACCCTCTCCTTGACTCTGAGCAGGCTGATGACTGCTCTTACCAATGGAATACTATGGAAGCATTGACCACAGTTAGGTGGTCATGCAAGGTGATCTAGCTTCTGCCTTGCTCACTGGAACACTGCTCTTGGAATCTGGAGCTGCCATTTAAGAAGTTCAAGGATTTTGAGGCTGCCATGTTGTGAGGATCTTCACGCTACATGAAAAGAGGCCATATGAGTAGGTGCCCCACTCCTCAGTTTTACCAGAGTTCAGCCTTCAAATCAACTCAGGTCAGGTGACAGACATGTGGGAAGATGCATCCAGGTGATTCCAGCCCCTGGCTAGTTGGTCGGGCCACCTCCAGCTGTTTAATCTTCCTGGCTGAGGTCTCACACACTGTAAAGTAGAAACAAGTCCTCTCTTTATTTCCTGTGCCTCGTCTGATTTTCTGATCCACAGAATCTGTGAGCACAGAGAAGTGTTTATTCTTTTATGCCTCTAAGGTTAAGCTAGTAAGTTGTGTAGTGCTAGTTAACTGGAACCCTATCTCAAGGATTATTTTGAGAACGAAGGAAGTTATTGTATGTATTGTTCTTAGAATTAGGCCAGTGCCAGCCACACAGTAACTAGTCACTGTGTTAGCTTTTATCATTACTGTGATAAAAGTTATTCTGATAAACATAGGGAAATTTGAGGAATTATTGAGTAAAAACACTCTTTCCTTTCTCTTAAATCTTAATAAAGCAAGTTGGAACAGATTTAATCAGTTCATAAGCTGTACTCCCCAAGATCAATTTCTTTACACCCTTGGGTAGAGACTGCACAATGATTTTCTTATTGACTAGATAGCTTGAAGTCAGGTGTGATAAAACCTTGGAAGGTAAAGCCCTCAGTACTACAATATGATTCTTCTGAGTGAGGGCCTCGAGGCTTGCTCATTTTCACGTTTCTCTGACCAGTTAACAACAGTGCAGTGCCCAACAGAGACACCCCACAAATGTTTGCTTCACTGCTTTGATCAATGCATTTGTGTTCATTGTCTTATATAAACTTTTTTTTTAAAACATTGCTTGATTTAGCATTTTCTCTATTTTTGCCTTTAAATTTGTAATATTTGCTGAGAAATTGATTGGTAAGCTCATAAAATTTAGATTGATGTTTATGGATTAAATGGCTAGAATTGTTAAGAATGTTCAGCACAGCATAAACATGGAGTGCTTGCACAATCCTTTCCTGGACTTGTGCTTTTTTGAACTGGGTTCAAATCTAAACTGAGCAAGGCCACACAGGGCGTTAGAGCAAAAAATGTAAAGTTGGAATGCGCTGAACCCCCTCGACTGGGGGAGATAGGCAATGGAGGAGGTAATTTTTAAGGACATGCTTTTTATTTCTGGTCACCTGGCGGGCTGATCTAAGAAAACATACAGCACAAATGTGATTTTCAAGCCACACACATTGTCTAGATAGAGAAACAACTTCAAAAATCACATAGTGTTTTGGAAATTATTTGCAGAATATGTCAACATACCCCCTGAAAGAAAGGCAGTTGCCTCGTTTTTGGACTCTCCTCATGTGCAGATCTCTCAAATTTTGAAATAACAAAATTCTTAAAATAATTACTTGGATATGTATCACATGTTTTTTTAGACGGCCTGTTGAATGCTTTGCTACAAATAATTAAATGTGTCTAGTTTCATGGTGAGCTATCCATGTGTGTGAGAGCAGACGGGAAGGAAGAAATACCAGGAGGAGGAGGAGCAGAGAAGCTAAGGAATAAGAAAGGGAGGAGGGAAGAGAAATGTTTAGATTTAAGAGATAGACAATGCAGCACTAGCAAATAGAAATCTTCTTAGAAACTCACGGTCTCCAATTTTTTACTATAGCAAATATTAGTGCTTCCATGTCAGTTACAGCCAGTACAGTATAATCTACACATCCAAAGTGAAAAATATTTAGGACTGGTTTTTCTCAGTAACAGTGAAATCAAGGCTAATGACTCCCTATTCACTGACCCAGTTTGCAATGCTCCTTTGCAGGGGTGTTGACTTAGTGGATCAGGTTCACCATCCATGAGTATGGAAAGCATGGCCTCTGAGTGTGAGTTGCCAGATAAGCAGCTTGGACAACACTTTTGTATCAAGCAAGGAAAGCTCACAATAATTAAACATACATGTGCAACTGATTGGCTATTTATGCTATAATTTTATTTTAGTGGCTGGGCCAATATTTCTTTCTTGGATTATCATTATTATTAGTGATTAATTTGTATTAAACATTCACCCTTACGGTAGTCATCATTGGTTGAACACAAACTGTATGTTATGCAGAGTACTGGGTTTACATGTGCCCCGTGTCCTTAATCCTAACCTCATTCTTCCCATTTTACAGATGAAAGACTCGAGTTGCCCAATGTCATTTGGCTAGTAAGCAAAAGAACTGGGATTTGAAGCTAAACCTGTCTGACTCCCACATGTTGCCTCACTGTTCATAACATGATCTAAAATGCTTACGTAGAGCAGCTGGTACTGGAAAACTGGTCTACTGGGGCCCTAAATAATCCTTTGGTCTTTAGTCTCTGGTTTAATGTTGGCCAATTGTTTCAGCCAACAGACCAAGCAGCTTGGAAGAGTGGGCTGGCTTTGACATCAGCGTGTTGAGACTGGCAAACCAGCCCCAACTCTGATATCATCCCAGTGAAGTCAGCCTGGCATGGCCCCCGCTTGCCAAGTGCCTCAGAATTGTGGTCTAGCCACAGGCCAGACACCATAGGCTTGCAGAACTGGTAAAGAGCCTGGGCAAAACGGTTTGGTGGGAAATGTGCATTCTGTAGGCTTTCAGTATCCCAGGCCTGACAACTTGGCTCTCCTCAAGAGAATGAAGATTAAGTAGTTAGCTGACTTGGATTCAGCGTAATGATTCCAACAATACCGCATGTGTGCAGAGCGGTCCTTTTTGATTGCTTAGGCAATGCTGGAGGGAAATCACTCTAAAATTATTGGATGCCATTTCAAATGCCCCGCTTCCTAGTTTTGTCTATAAATTCACTAGTGACTTCTTGGAGTCATCCTCAAAGAAGTGTATATGTTGTGACACATATATTGTGTCACATATAAAATTTGTGGCATATAAAAATGTATTGATCACTCACAGTAAAATGTGTCAGGAGCAACAAAATGTTTCTCTGAATTTATTTTGGACTCAGTGTTAGTATTAACTAAACTAACACTCCATTGTTGTGCTGGGCCATCTCAGATCCGTTCCTCAGCCCTGCTCTGTCTTTCTGTGGCCTGCATTTCCCAGGCATCTCCATCAGTTGTCTTCAGCAGCATTTAGCTAATGGGAGGCACTGGTGTGAGATAGTGGGAGAGGAAAGAAGTGGGGAACCAGGGTACTTTCTCATTCCCTCCTTGCCTTTTGGGCAGCATCCCCCATAAGAACTGTGTCTCTCCCATGTCTTCAGAACCTGCCTGGGCTGTCATGATTTTTATTGCCTCCTGGGACCTTGACCTTGGACTCAGGTAACACTGTGACCATTCTCTCTATTCCTTCCATCTCAGAGGGGTGGCAACTCCCTGCTGTTACCATTCTCAGGCTGTACCACCATGCTGGTTTCTGCTTCTCAGCCATCTATCATCTACATAAGGAATTAAATTCCCCCCATTTTACATATACAGAGTTTGTTTTACTGGTTGGACCCTGACAGATATAATTATGTGTGTTTTTTTTTTATGTCACTCAGGAATCATTTCATATATGTATGAATTGCCTTTGATAGAAGATTTTGGTAAGATCTGGGGTGAGGGTCTTTCAATTCTATAAGTGTTCAGTGGGTATCTACTATGCACAAAGCAGGGATATAGGTGAAAATTTATTGATTGTTATATACCCAGGGTCTAAAATAGTTGAGAAGATCTGCAACATATATATATATATATATATTTTCATATCAGTGGAATGTAATTAGCTCAATTGACTTATGCCTGCATATAATAAAGAGATATTAGGAGATGAAAACATTTAGTAGTATTACTGTTTAAGCAGTGTCAATGTCAGGGTTTTTTCTGTGGTGATGTCATCAGATTGCCTACTGGCATGTATTGTCAGAGAGCATAAACAATTCCACTCAAATAAATGATTATTTCTACTGATTCACTTGGCAGGGAAAGCAGGATCATATTCAGAAGAGAGGGTGATCCACGCGTTTCCTCCTACCCTCAATATAGGTAGACTGAAATTGAACCAAATGAGCCATTCAGGATTTTTCTGTAGCATCCGTCATTGACCTACAAAGTCTGTGAGGTCCACACACCAGAAAACAAATTCATTAGTGAAAATGAGGAAGATATGGAAGAAGGAAGAAATGAGAACAGCATTTTGTAATTTTTCATGGCATTTAAATGAGCAAATAAATCACAGGTAGGATAATCACTAATGAACTGTGCTGACTGGATCACTGTGCATATTTTTATTTACTAAAAAAACATGCAGGCAGGTTCTTATATTATAAATCATGATATTTTGAGGGATGCCAAGAAATAATGCATTTTTAATGATTAAAATTATCTAATTTCTCATGGAAGTGTATGTCAGAACTTGGAATAGCCAGCATCTTTAACTACTCTTCCCTGCTACTGCCAAATCTTGTTTTCTCTTCCTCCTATGGCAAGGCAAGGAGGGAAAGAGAAAGTACCCTGGTTTCTCCCTCCTTTCAGAGCAGAAAAGGTTGTTGAATTCCAGTAGCAGGATCAGCAGAGGATGTACTGACCGTCATGAAGCATCAGAGAAGAGCATGAAAAAAAGAAAAAGTGGAAGAGAAATAGAAGAGAAGAGGAGGAAAGAGAGGGTAATAAAGAGTCCAAGAAGAGTAATGGGTAAGACCCTGGTCAAGATGCTGTTGCATGAGCTACTGCTTGCTTTTCTCCATTTCCTGTTTCTCTCCACTTCCTGCTTCTCTTCATGTTCTGTTTTTCTTGTTGTCTTAAGGATGGGAACCTCAGCCCTTCTTACTGCTTTGACCCTGTGGAGATGGGTGGCAGGACTTTCAATTTGTTGCCATCTCTTTGCTCAGATAGGAGGTAAGCTTTATTTCCTTACCTATCTTTACCCTTTTGTACTTAGAGTATACTTTTATTCTTAAAGTATAAAAACCTACCTCACCTCCAGTTTTTCTATTTGAAACCCAGCCAGTCTTGTAGTCTAATTGGCTACCAGTTCTCCACTACCCCAGTTGGATATGGGACTCAACCATTTCCAGCTCCCTTTTACAGTTGCTCAAGTAAAATTACAATTCACCTCTTTCTTCAGCAACTGAAGAGGATGAAATATATACTTTACTCAGTTTGTTAAAAAGTCGTGCCTGCAGATATAAAATTAATTTGGTTCAAATCAAGAGCAAAATTGAATATCAAGCAACCTTGGAAATTGCATTTAAAGAGATTTCCCCCTCTCAGTGGAAACAAAATACCCACACTTCACTATAGAATGAGGTTTAAAATAGTAGTTACAGACACAGGCATTTCTCTTCACTCCCTCTCCTACTTTTCTCTTTAAAGTAGTCCCTGAATGTACTGAATTTGGAGTAGAAAATAATAGTTTTAGATGTTCTCTTTGTGAAGGAATTTGCTAATTATCCAGCAGATGTTCTCCCTTTTTATCCGTTATGCGTCATAGTTTCCTTAAAATTCTCTCCCTCCCTTTCTTTCTTTCTTTGGCTCTAGCTCTTCCTCTTGTCCTGTTTTTCAAAGCAGTAAAGATAGGTTCAAAGAATGTGTAAAGCTTATTTCCTTCCCCCGGAAACAAGGCCATGCCTCAGAGCCAGTCTTGAGGTCCTGTATTGATGAGAAGCCCTCTTACTTTAATTATAACCTCTTCTAGAAGATTCTTTTACAACTTAGCGACTTGTGTATCCTGGAATTAATTATATTAAGTGAGTTGCAACATTAAATTGTTTGTTTTGACTTTATGACTCCACCTAAAGCTCCAGTCCCCCACTAAAATAATCAAATATTGAATAATGAGTACCCGTGGGTGTTTTTTCAGCAGATTTAAAATTGAAAATTCCCTAACCGTTTTTGGAACAATCAGAGAACAATCAACGTAACTCAAAACCATGGCTAGGAATCAATGTTTTTATCCTTGAAAGAAAAAAGTACCCATTGATCGAACTCATTTTTGAGATTTGCTGACCAGAATAATGTTAAAGTCATCTGGTCATTTTGCTTTCACCTTAGTCAAAATTTTGAGCCCCAGAGTTAACACCATAAAGTCAAATGACTGTTCTAGTCACTTCTCTTCATTTCTCCTATATAGTACATTCATATAAGCCTTAAAAACAAATAAATAAACCCCTTACCAATGTACACCCAATTCCCACTCACCTGGTGTACACATGGTTCACAGGTAACTGCCTACACATTGTGACTGAAATGGTGCCTCAAGCTGCTCATTTCAAGCTCCTGTCTCTTCCATTGGGGCTGAAGTTCTAACCAACAGGCAGCCTTCCCCACCCTCCTGGTGAACTCTCTCCCCCTGCCCTTCCCATACCAGTTTAAACAGCGAACGCCAGAGAATGAAACTAAGAAGTTACAGTGATAAACTTCTGATTCTCTAATTTTGTGGGATCCATTGAGCAGATGAGTTGTTATACAATCTGATCCCTGGTAAGATACAAATAGCCAACAGTACTGGCCAGTTTGTCTAAGGCAGGTCCAAAAATATAGAGCTTCTGTAGTCATTACTGATTGTACACAAAATTTGCCTCTTTTGAGCCATTTTGCCATGAAGAGTACTTGGTGGCTTTTTCTGTGCCTCACTCCTGCCACCTCCCACATCTATGACTACTATTACCACTCCTTTGGTTACTGCTGCTACTTATGCGCGCGCGCGCGCGCACACACACACACACACACACACACACACACACACACACACACACCTCCTCCAGGAAAGAGTCCTAGAGCTGGAGATAGGACTTGCTGAGTTACAGATTCTTCTGGATAATGAGGTAAATCACTTCAATGCACAGAAACATGGACATGGCACTTAAGAGTCATTTCTTTTTTTTTTGAGGGCAGTGTCACTGGCCTTCATATGTGGGACCTGAACCAGGGCTGCTGGCTTCCCAAGCCAGAGCTTAACCGCCGCGCCACTCGGCCGGCCCAAGAGTCATTTCAAATGACTCTTTAGAATGGAGCTTCAGTTTCTTTTTGAGTTATGGTAGATCTTCAAAATTTTTGTATATCTTACTTCCAATGTTTATACATCAATGGATTAAGATTATTGTGAGCATAAATTATTTTAGATTATCCACATGACCTCCCATCTCACATCTAATTAGATGACCAACAACTGGCTATGGAATCTTCTTCAACACAATAATTTCAGGTATCATTGTAATGTTCTTGCCCCAGAAAGAGTGACCTTGACGACCCTTGGGTGGGAACTTGAGTTATTTGGTAACTTCAAAGCATCCACTGAAAATGTGTGTAGTTAAAGGAGTGTTTTAACCATGGCAATATGGTTATTCCCAGTAGATGGTAAAGAGAGAGGGGAGGCGGAAGTTGTTGGAGATTAAGGAATGGTCCCAGTAATGGTCTGCATAATATAGTGACGTGTAACTCAGTTGTGAGAGAGGACAATTTTGCAAATCATTGGCAGTCTGATAATTATTTCTCTTCCTCCTTGTGTGTTTAGGTGATACTCTTTCTGAGATTCAAAGTATGTCCTTGTGAGACAAGTGAGTACATGTGTTCAACTCAGCAGTGGTTTCATCATGTAAAGGGGCTGAAGTGGCTTATTCTATAAGACTTAGCACCCCAAAGACCAGTTATGACAGTTCCCTTCTAGTGCCCCCTAGAAGAGGAGCTATTCTAAACTGGAGGGAATATAGTGCTGGGTGAAGAAGAGGACAGATCCTAGGAGGGGGCTGTGAGGAGGACTCTTTTCCCAAAAGGTATGTGGTGTTTCATGGCTTGGAGATTAGAAGAAGAAATGGTTGAGAGAGGTGTGGGCCCAGTGGTCAAGGTAAATAACTTGAGTGTGTCCCCTTTTCCCTCCAACTATGCTTTTGCCGAGAATTACAGGAGAAGACAGCATTTACAATACAGTTAAGTTTTCCCAGTGGAGAAGAGGGAACAGAACACGGAGGGGAAGGAAGCATGGCCAGGTATCAAGTCAGTATTTCATTCCACCCATGTCCCATGGTTCCAGCAGAGAAAGGACAACACCCTTCCAAGTGGATTATGTCTGGTAGTGATCAGCAGTGAAGGGAGCCAAGGTCCACGTTGAAGAAGGAACCACGGGGGGAGCACCCAGAGCTGAGGAAAGACTTCCAAGTAGACATCGATAAATCCTCTGGTGGGAAGAGACATTTAGTCTGAGGACCCAGAAAAAAACCTAAAAGTGAGGCTAAAAGAAGAGTTTATTAAGATATACATAAGGGTTAGCTACCCCTCCAACCTGTTTATCTCCTGGCTGCAAATTCTCCTCCATCTGAATTCATATCTTGTAGTTTCACACTCATGCTTCAGTTTCGAAATGACACTTCTCTAAGGAGTCTCAAAACTTCATATGATATCCTGAATATCTTATAGGATTTTTTTAACTCAGATTTAAATTATTTTTAAATCCATCCAAATGCTTTTTCCCTGCTGACAGCTCTACACTGCCCACTCATATAAAAAGACTCACCAGGAGAATAAATTATTTCTTCCCTTGTCAGTGGTAATTTGTGTTCACTAAATTACCTCCAGATCTACTTTCCCGAGTCAAAAATAACTTCATGTTTTTTTTCTTCCATGTCCACCTTAGAAAGACGTATAGATTTGAATGTTAACCTTTCTCCGTTAGATACTCAGAAATAATTAAGCTAGTTTTCTTTTTAAATCAGCCAGATGTTTCATTTTAAGATGGAACAATACATAGTTTATTTGACCCAAGTTCTCATGGAAAGACCATTGCTTTCATTTTGATAGTCTTGTTATGTGAGAGGTAAAAATGAAAAACATCTTTAAGAGAATTCCTTTTTTTTTTTTTCCCTGGGAATAGTGTTTGGTCTCAATAGGAAACCACATTTTTTTAAGAACATGTAAGTTATTACTGATGATGCTTCAGGATCTGATCAAACACTCTAAGCTCTAGCCGTCACATTGGGATTTTATCATACTGTTCTTCATAAACTTTAAAAGAGATTTAAATGCCTTACTATGTCAAGATCTGTTCCTGGCAAGGTATCTATTTACACTATTTCTTTGTCACTTTAGCGTTTTCTTCTAATCAGGCTAGGCTAACATGCTTAGGGCACCTTTCATTTTTGCCTTAAAGAATGCTAATAAATGGTTAAGGGTATTTTTTTACAACATGGTGAGTGTTATTTCACAATGTTTCATTAGCCACAAATCCTCAAGTCACTTTTAAGAATTCCAGATGCCCTACTGTAGGTATTTTTGCAGCTGTTTTGTGGGAAATCATGAAAGTGCAACTCTTTTTTGGAAAAAAAAAAAAAGAACATATCTCATTCTTGCAGGGATCAGTCGCGTTTACTGTACTTTATAGTAACAAAAAGGACCATGTAAAGACAGCTGCAGACATTATATATATTCTCTCCATTTGCTTGAAGTTCAGATAGTTAAAATATCTTCTCATTTGGAAAGTAGTTTGATTTTACTTTGAAGGAAGTTTTTCTTTTGAATTGGCTGTGATATGCTCTGCAGTTATAGTTTTCTTCCTGTGATTGGCAGGACAAAATGGGGCCTAAAGAAATTCTGTCTGTATCCAATGATTTTGCTTTTGCGATTCATTTTATTGTTCTTTGTGATAAGATTTATAGTTGAATTCATACATTCTTTTACCTGGAAAACAACATGTTAAATCTAACCTTTCGATAACCTACTGACTCCTCTTAGGATCACATATATTTCCTTTGTTAAAATAAAATTTACATTTTGAAAGTTATATTCAGAATATTGTGAATATTTATTCACTGATATCACCTTACACCTTATGAATAGTTTGAAGCATAGACAGTCACAGTTTATAAACAAAAGAGAGAGACAAAAAAAAAAAAAGAGGTTTCCAGTATCATGCCATCTGTAGTTTTCATTATCCATATCTTGTATCTGAATTGTAATGTTGCCGGTGATCATTTCTTTCAAACAAAAGAAAAAATATTGGATTGGGGATTTAGAGCTCAAAGACCTTACTGGAATTTGCATTGCTAAGATTTTGGCTACAAAGTCAAGACTAAGAAAGACTCCATTACGTAGGACCCGTGATATAAGGAAAACTGGACTAGAACCTGGAGATCAAAGGTCACCCTAGCTCTTTCTAGCTGTTGGTAAGTAACATCACTTAGAGTTTGTTATTTCAACTCTCACATTTTATAGATGTGAAAACTGAGGCCCTGGGACATACAGTTCCATCTAGAATTCTGTAGTCTAATTAAAAATCAAGTCACTAAGGGCAACATTTTTGCCATTTAGTCTCTTCCTGTCATTGCTTATACATGGATTTATACACCTCAGAATGGGTTCAAATGAGAATTGTTCATTCCAAAAAACATGCCAGGTGACTTAATAAAGGCATGGGGATGCCACACTGAAAAGACAGTGTGTACCCTCAGAGGGTTTGGCATCTAGGGAAAAGACATATGCAGACCAGGGATTCTAATACACTGAGGCAACTGCCCAAGCATGTCATGGAGTTGGTAGGAGGGCAGAAACTGGAGAAGTCACACGTATTCATGGAGGCAGGAAGAACTTCTGGAGGCTGAAGCTTTATGATGCTTCAGGTAGAAGTAAAGGTGGCTTCCCTGGCATGTCTGAAACATGTTGGAGCAGTATTACTTTTATACAGAATAGTGGAGTGGTGGCAGGAGAGGCTGGAGGAGGCTGAATTCCTGGGTTCTAATGATGATTCTAACAATGTTTTTTTCCCATTGCTACCATAGCACATCTGGTCTTACAGTAAATTAATACTTTACTATCCTGCTCCACTCAGGGGCTAATTAGGGGAACTCTCAAAAGAGGACAAAACCCTCCTGCCTTCATCACCATCTGTGCAATCTCCAAAATACTCAGTTTACAAGGATTTTTGGCTCCATCACCATTTTCCTCAAAACTATTACAATGATTGCTTATAGAATTACTTGTATAGTATTTTCTTAAATTCAACAACATAATTTGTTCCACTGAATGGTTGGCTTGTGAAATTATTTCTGCGTTTCTTTTAAAGATGTATTTTATTGAATTTAAGACACCAATTTCTTTACATATAGTCATATGATCTTTGGGATCAGGCGGCCATTAGTCTAAATCTCTATTCTTCTAAGTAGAAAAAGAAGTCTTTGGGACAGTGGTACTTCTGTCATAGGAGACCTGAGAGGATGAAATAAGGTAATGCATTCAAAGTGCTTAGCACAGTCTGGCATGTAGTAGGTGGACCAAAAATGTGATCTTCCTCCACTTGTGAAAAGAGAGTCAGGCCTCCTGATGAGAGTATTGGCTGAGCTGCCTGACACAAAGATTTCGTTAATCCATTTTACTATTGCCCATTTCTACAGCCAGTCTACAAAACACAACTCACCTATAAACCAGGGCTGAGGGTGCAGGTGAATTAAGCAAGAACTCGGGCTTTGCAATACTTGTAAAGCAAAACGAAGGCCTTTAGAAATCAAAACAGTGATCTTAGTGAAAAGGAAGGGAGGGAATGACCAAAAGCTTTTTCTATAATGAAAGATGGAGTCAAAGATGATTAAATGGGGTGAAAGACTGGTTGAAAAAGTGAACAAAATTAATTACTTAAGATTTATAATTTTACTTATTTTAGGTAGATATAATAATATAAACCACGCTAATAAGGGGCTCCCTAGCAGGGGAAATTGGAATGCCTAGCTTAACAAAGCAAAAGAATAAATTTGTTATTAGAATTTAAAATGTTAATAATTCATTTGAAGTGATTGGAAATAGTTTGTTTTCTTAACTGGTTTTTAAAAGCCTCTGAAATATTATTTATATTGTTAATTTACTCAGCTAACTTTCCTGCCTGGCTTGTGGAACTGTAAACTTCAGTACAGCTGCTGCTCAAATGTTCACCAGTTCCCAGGTGAGGTCCACATGAATGATGCTGTATGAAATTTAGGGGTAAAAGACTTGGGCTACCTCACTTGCAAAGTATTCACAGACATGGAAGATAAAATAGATTCTTAATGAGTTGAGACTCTTGGAAAATGTGTTCAAAGGATCTTGCTCTTTTCCTCTTGAAATATGCAATGTCACAAAATACGTGCTTATGTAGCTTAGATACACAGGCTAAGAAGATTTTCTAAACTTAAGAGAAGGGTTTTAGAAAGGAAAAATTCTCCAATGGAAAAGAATCTCCACAACTATAAGGAGAATAACATTTCAATATCTGAGGGCCTACGGTGGTGTACCATGGGATACAGGATGTGACACTGGAGTAATTAATGGAAAGTCTGTAACATCCGTAATTATCTTACTTTCTAGAAAAGCAAAGGGAAGGCCCATATTCCATGTCCCAATCTGGCTCCCTCCTGTGCATTCAGGCTGTTTCTCTGGGGCCTTCCACTGCATCCCAGTGACACAACTCACACAATGGTCACAGTCACCAATGCGATGCTGGCGCCAGCAAGCTTCAGTTTGTTAGGAAAAAAATACTACTTTCCCTGTATGTTTAAATAGTACAGACACATAATATTAAAAAAACAGAAGCTCTGAGTGTGTAATTTGATGCTCAGCTTTTGCAAAATAGGCAAAGATCCAAATATTTCTCTCTGCTAAATGAGTTTAAAATACGTTTCCAGGGGTGATTTGACTGGAGAGGCTACCACTTGGGATTGGTGAGCTGCAAAGTTTGATTTGGAGACAATCTGTATTTCTGAGAGCCACCAGGGTTCTCATGGAAGATAGGCTGCACAATTGAACTTCCCAGGTTAAAGCCAAGCATGTGTGTGTTAGGGAAGGGGGCAGGACACATATTATTTTTGAAAACTTGGGCTTCAATTATGGAACTAAGTGAAGTAATGCAAGATTCACCCAAATAAATTTGAACTTTAGAATTCTTTGGGGGTGGAGTTAAAGGATATTAGAGATAATATACTGGATGAAAGCTATCCCTCAATGGCAGTCTGGGAAGATGGAGGTCAGTTGCCAGCTAGGGAAATAGCATTCTCTGGACACACATCACTCATACTGTGCTGGACTCTGTAAGTCAGGCCACCTGCATCCCAGAAGGCTCAAAAGGCAGATCTCCACCCCAGCAGAGGCTTTAATTTAGGTAATCTCCCAGATCCTCCCCCATTTCTCCCAACCCACTTGCAGTTGTCTTTATTTCCTGGCTCCAGATATCTGGGTATTTATGGTAGCCACTCTATTTGACTTGGTTCTTCTTTGGGTTTGGCAATGCCCCTCCTGGAGGATTGGAGCTTAGCACTCCCGCTCAATGATCAGATTTCCCATTATCGACTCCAGCCTGAGAAACATCTCTCTGGTGGGGGCTTCTCCCACCTCTCTCCCAAATGGATTTTGGACATCTTCTTGATGGAAATAAATGGCTTCTCCTATGTCCTATACAGCAAGAGATAAAGATGACTAAAACCTACTTTCTACTTTCAAGGAACTTATTATCAATTGCTTCAGATAAGATATCCACAAAGAAATGGGGCAAATGTTATTATGAGTCTTATACAAGGAGTGGTGAAAGAGAGGAACAGGTAATAAAGTATCTGCTCTGTGGCTGAGATGAGGGAAGGAACGCTTCTTTTTGGAGAGACCAGTTATGTAGTAGTTATGAGAAGGATTTTCAGGGCTTTATGAATGGTATTTGTATTATCTGTTGCTGCTATAACAAATTACTATAAACTTAGTGGTGTGAAGCTAGAAGCTGAATAATAATGAATGTCAACTATAATTTATACACACACACACACACACATATTCACAGGATGTGGAGTATAGCATAAGGAATAGAGTCAGTGGAACTGTAACAGCTATATACGATGTCAGAGGGTAGTAGATTGGTGGAGGGGTGTTATCACTTGTGAGGGATATAAATGTCTAACTATTACATTGTTTTGTACACTGAAACTAATAAAATAAAATAAAATAAAATAAATTTAGTGGCTAAAACAACACAATTTATTACCTCCTAATTCTGTAGGTCAGAAGTCTGACATGGGTATCATTGGACTCAAATCAAGGTGTCAGAATGGCTGTGTTCCTTCTGGAAGCTTTGGAAGAGAATCCACTTCAAGCTCATCTGGGTTATTGGTATTAATAAAATTCAATTCCATGTGGTTACAGGACTGAGGTCCCCATTTGCTTCCTGACTGCCTGTCAGCTGAGGCTGCCTTTAGCTCCTAAAGGCCTCTCTACATCCTTGCACATGGTCCCTACATCTCAGAACCAGAAACAGCATGAATCTCATACTAAACATCTCTTCTCTCTCTAATTCTTTCTGCTGCATCTTTGTACCCCTTACTCTTCTGTTCTTTCAGGCCCACATGATTACACTGTGTTTACCTGGATAATTCAGGATACTCCCCTTTCATAATGTCAGCTGATTATCAACCTTAACTGCATAACATAATCACAGGCATAACTCAAAGGGGGTGAAGGTCTCGAGGGGCCAAAGTCCCGCTGAGCACTGCCTTCTTGTGCTGTTACGAGTTGGAAGGAACAGTACAGAGAAGAATTGAAATCACTCTGTGTTAAACACCTACGAGGGGGTAAGTATGACTCAAGTTTGTAAGCACAAGTAATCAGAATCCATTTCTTCCTCAAAATCTCACTTAGTGGGGAAGATAGGTTTTTCTTTTCTAACAACTACAATACAATAATTACAATAGGTTTATGCAACATTGATAACCTACATTAGCAATGTTGTGGGTTTATTTTGACAGGATATTTTTGTCCCTTAAATTTAACAAGTTAGCGTATATTTATGAGCATAATTTTTTCTTTTTTTGAGCAAGGCATTGGCCAAAGTCTGTGAGAAATGGGATGAAATATAAGGGAGCCTCATCCTTTATGACCTCCTTATTTTCACCTAAGCACTAACTCTGACATCCCATACTGATTTCAACCTTTGCCACCAAAGTTGGAATAAATATTTTCTCCTTTAATGATATTTAAAGACAGAAAAACAGATTATAACAGCAATGTTCCAGTTTGGCACTTTGAAGCTCATTAGTTCTATTTGTAGCTCCCATGGGACATTCTCTGATCTCCATAACCCAGTCGTCCTTCTCCTCTGTTATTTCTTTTACTCAATTGTACATTCGATAAGGGAATGAAGACCAGAGGGCATGTTATTCATTTTGGAATCTTCTCTTAGTCTCCCCATCCCAACCCTAACATGGTGTCACAAATAATGAGGCCATTCAATAAAAGTTTAGTAAATAAATAAATAAAAAAGACAAAGAAAAACTAAGCTAAACCCTTGGTTTAGGGATTTTAAATGGGTAGAAAGGAAATAGCATTTGCTACCTGAATCTTTTAGTCTTTTTCATGCAAAGGAACAAAGTGAGTGGTTCAGTGGTGAGGACATTGTGAGCCTTAGAAGATTAGGGAAAAGAAATACAGTTGAAGATAACTTCCTGTGATTAAACTCAAAAATAACTGAATGAATATTATGCTGAAATGCCCCCATGAGATGCAGGAACTATGAGAGGTGAGCAAGGCCATTGTACACAGTTGAGAAAACCAGGCATTTAAAGCAGACACCAATAATACTTGGTTCCATGTTCATTCCCTGGAGGTCTCCTTGCTGCATTCACAGATGTTCACACTCCATTTTGGGTACTCTGGGGACAGCCAGTGGTTCCCAAAATCAACAACAGAAGGAATGAGGACAAGAAGGAAAGGCCCTGATAGCCCTCAGATTAGGTAAGCAACAAGTAGTCACCAGGATTTGTTATCACTCACTGAAGGGTTCCCAGAGAGTCAATGGAAAGTAGACTTAGGTTAAGAGTCTGTGTTGTTCACTGGTCCTGTTGTAGAACTTCAACCTTGGCTTCTCCCATCACATCTCAATAGACGTTTCTTTGTATGATAGGTAGAAGCCTGGCCCTACAACAATGTCTACATCCTAAGCTTTGGAACCTGGGATTGCTGGGCTACATCTCGACTGGGCTTTAAGGTTGCAAACAAGCTGATGTTAAAATAGGGAGATGACTCATGTGGGCCTAACATAATCAGAAGGATTCTTAATAATGGAAAGGGAGGCAGAGAGTCAGAGGAGATTTGATGATGGAAGCAAGGTCAGAGTGATACACATGAAGACTCCACCTACCATTGTGGGCTTTGAAGATGGACAATAAGGCCATGAGTCAAGGAATGCAGAAGGCCTCAAAAAGCTGAAAAGGGCAGGCAAATGGATTTTCCTTGAGAGTCTCCAAGAAAAAATGCAGACCTGTTGACATCTTGATTTTAGCCTACTGAAAATGCTGTCAGATTTCTAACCTACAGAACTGTTAAATAACACATTTGTGTCATTTTAAGCTGCTAAATTTGTGGTAATTTGTTAAAGCATCCATAGAAAACAAGAACTGTGTAATCAAGTCAACCTTGAATGTGGTTGGCAAGGGTGGAAGGTCCGTAGAATATGTTGTATGTAAGCAGCCCTCTGCTTGGATCATTGTTCATGCAGAAGGACTGAGTGAGAGACTCTTGAGAATGTTATTGGGAAAAGGTCTCCATAACTGCCCACTCACAGAGCCCTAGATTGTGTGGTTCAGGGACAAATTCCCAAGTCTTAGTTTGTTAAAAATTGATATCATGTTGGCTGAATTCAGCACAACCTTTTTTACTTGTATGGAGGATGTAAATTTTTTTTTTTTAATTAATTGACAACATTTAAAGGGTCCGCCTAAGCACTGGGATTTCTGACTTTTCTTGGGAAAAAAATATCAGAAAATGTTGCCGCACTTGCAAACCCCTGGGAGTGGAGTCAAGGCTGTCCCTTTAGAGAGAGCCTGCTCACGTGGTTGTCTCCATCTCAAACACTCTACCATTCGTCCCTTCTCCATGTTACCCTGTTATGTGGCCCTACAGGCACCAAGTATGCAGTCTATTACACAGCTTGTGTACAGTGCACATTTCAGAACTGGCTTAATTAGGGTAAGTTATTCAAGGGAATCTAGGCAGTTTCAATGCTTTCATAATGTATGATAGCAAACACTGCCTTTGTCCATTTCAGAACAAAAAATGAACTTCAGAGGTGAAATAATTTTGGCCCATTCCTCTATTCCTTCCAAATTCTTAGCCTAAGCAGTACCAAGACAGACTGGTATTGGTGGCTGATAGGGCATTTCCAGGACTAGGTATGACTGATTCTGATCAACTAACCCTTTGCCCCCATAATTTATTTAAATCTGACTTCAACTGATAAGGAGAGAATTTTCAAAAGAATATAAATCAACCTGGAACATTTTCAAGATGGCAGATGATGAGCTCAAACAAAATGTCAAAGGGTCCAATAGCATTTTCATGTTTGCAGGGCCAAGGTTGAGAGAAACCCCTGTGCACTTTTATTAGATTAACAGCATGTAAGCTCTGACATCAGCTGCAACATGATCTGGTATTGCAAAATGCACTTAGGAACCCTGACGCGCTAATTGTTATGCTTGGCGTTATTACCCACGTATCTTTTTACTCATATCTGGATGCTGATGGTTATGGGCCAAAATTTTCAGAAAAGTGATACCTTACAAGCTCCAACTTGAAACAGCTCTGAACAGTGATGGAAGGTCATAGATATGGGAACAAGAGAGGAAACTCAACTCACAAAAGGGTCAGTGTCCTGAGCAGCTGGACAGGAATGCACCTTTTCCGTCACAGGCTCTGGTCTTCTGCACACAATGTAGTGAATAATCAGCCATAGTTGGATGCGGGAGAGGCCCTGCCGGCTCCTGACACGGCCTCTGTGGACGTGATGGATGTGGAGAAACCCAACCCTTCCCAGGGGGGTCAGGTGGCACCATCAAGACAAAGAGTGCAAACAATTTGGTCCTGGAAAAGAACTTCCCTTTTTCCTTTTTTGGAGATTTATGCCAAAAAGTTATAGTATCCAGCCGTTCCCTATTAAGCTGGAAATCTACGCAAAGAAGGAAAAAATGAACCCCAGGGGGAAGCCCTGAATAGAAATATTCCCTGGGTAAGACATATTTAAATTGCGCACAAATTTCATAAAAAACAAACAAACAAATAAATAACTTTTAAAATGACAATAATTAAATAGATTCATAAACAGATAAATAGATATACTTTTTTAATGCCATTTACTTCTAAGGTTGAATCAAAAACATCTGCTTTCTAGATTAGAGAGTGAGACACTATCCAAATTTGTGAAAAAACCATCTCTCAGATCTTTCTTTTGGAGACAGTGGATAAAAACATGTGACGGAAGGATGAATCTTCCTCTGACCCCAGGGGCTAGTTTGAATGGCCAGAGAAAGAAAACGGAGAGCAGGCTTGCCTGTTGTTCCAACTGGAAAAACCTTGCTAAGTATTTCTTCAGCCTTTTTGTTGTCTCCTTGTCTTTTTATATCTCTGAGCAGTGATTCTAATTGGATCTGGATTTTATTTGAGCTTTTGATAAAATACATACCACTACTCTATCCTCCCCTTTCCTTAACCCAGGCCCCAAGGAGTTTTGAGAAATATCTATAAATTTTCTTAATTGCCAGACAGTTTTTCCACTTCTAGGCAACTGGCTTCCCTTAGCCGTAATGTCAGAATCTGACCTCCGACATCAGGGGCTCGTTTTTGATGACTACCAAATGTTGAAGGCGCCTTCAATTTTACTTCCTTTTCTTCACTCTAAGGCTGGGCATCTAATGCCCAGCCTTGGAGCAGGTCAGCTTTTTAATCCTGGTCCAAGTGGGCAGAAATGTGCCAATTCCGAAAGGAACCTGGGGAGCGATAGTAGTGTGCACCTGCTGTGTGCCAGGCAATGTGCTGAGCTGTACCTCACTTTACGCCCACAAACACTGGAGAGCTTAATTTTGTCAGCCTTGTTTTGACAAATAAGGGGTTCAAAGACATTAAACAGATGGATGGTCTTTAACCAAAGCTGGTATTCCAAACTAAGCCTGCCTGACTCCAAAGTTCTACTTATCCACAAAGCCGTATGCTCTCCTCATTTTTATTGCCAATAGAAAGTTCTGGAAAGATACTTTGATGTTTGCTCCTTTAAACATCTTATCATTCATATTATCCCTAGTTATGGAGAATTTCCACAGAGAGAATTTGCGTATGACAGTAAGAGCTTTCCATAGAGAGAATTTGCATATGACAGTAAGAGCTCAGCACACCTCAGGTCAAAATTAATTTCCACTTTCAAACCCAGGTGACGTCTCAGAGGCAGAATTTCAGGGTAAAAGATGAAGATTGCCATATAATTTAGGTGACTTGGGTCATTCTACCAGCCCCCACACCACCCACAGCCACCACATTGTTCCTGTGGCTATAGATGTATGACTCCTTTTAAATAAGAATTTGGATTGTGACAGGTTTATGGGTAAATATCAGCAACAGACTTGTTTTGGAGGGACCAGTTCAGTGGGCAGCAGGACAATCAATGGAATCTGAAAACAGATGACCAAACAATTAGAGGGTGACCATCTACTTTCTAACGTCCCTCCCCCAGCAACCCTTTGCTTGATTTTGTACTTTCCAGCTCATAGAGCATATCTTTATTCAAGACATCCTGTTTTGTGTGTGTTATACAAAAGGACAGGGCAGCAATATATAAAGGTCATGAGTTTCAAATTACTGCACCACATTGAAATACTGTGTGATCTCCAGCTAAGTATGTAACCTCTCTGGGCCCTTCTCTGTAAAACTGATTGCGCTAAATCTTATTGAGACAATGTAAATAACACAGTGCCTGACTTACTATAGTAGGTATCTAAAAAATACTTTTTCTCTTTACTCTTCTCATTTGCCTTATCAGCAATGCCCTGATCCTGAGGAGTTTTCCTCTTCTTTATAAGCTTCAGGTATTTTAAGGATTCCTTAATTTGGTGGTGGCGTTAAAGGTTAAAATTCTGTATTCCATGTGTGATCTGTGGAATCCTGAAAATATTGTTTAACTTCTCTGATCCTCTTTTTTTAGCGATAAATGGGTGATAGTAATTATGACATAGTTCATTTCTAACCAAATACCAGTTAGTATCTTCTCTACAAACAGGACCTAGATTTTTGGTTCAGATAACTGACAGAAGTCATTCAAGCACAGGGAAAGTCCAGGCCCAGTGGATAGATTCTAATTGATCTAAAATAGCAATAATCATCTCATTCTCCTTCACCAGTGAGTGCTCTAGGGTGAATATGAATAATAAACACTTCTGGCCAAAGAAATGGAAATAGAAGTTTTAAAAAAGAGCCTGGAGAGGAAAAAAAGGTATTTGTCTCTTGTTTTCCACTTGAGCTGCTGGTGGTAGACATGATGTCTACAGAATAGGCAGCCATCTGAATCCATGAAGTGATGGTCACAAGGATGAAACAAATATTTTGAAGATGGCAGAAGGAATGGCTGGGAAGAGACTAAAGGGTTCTTGGTAACATTGTGAAATTGCTGAATAAGTCCTTGTTTGTTCATCTTCACACTTCTTGTCATATGAGTTAATATTAATGCTTAAGCTACTTACATCAAATGTTCTCTTATCTGCAATAATAAGTATTATTGATTCTATGTGTATGTTTCTCAAAACTGCTCTGAGAATTATAAATAACATATGTAAAGCATCTAGAAAATGCGTGTCATTTAGTAAACACCTAGCAATCATATAGCTAACATTTCTTATAACTGTTAATATACAGGATATCTAGGGCAGCAGTGGGCCCTTGTCACATGGGAGCTTCCATTAAGTACTTGCTCAAGTTGTTAGAAGAAATACACAAATTGCATTGAACATACTCATGATCTTTAAATTCCATCGCATTGAGATTCCATGAGATTGTATCAATATGCACAAATAAAATTATAAAATTAATTGAATTTGAAGATGTTACCACTCAGATAAAATAAAACAGGATTAAACAGAGGGTTCTCATTACTAAGGATTGGGTGATTTTACTTAACCTTAGGTAAACTGCCATTTGTTGATTGTTTGAGGCTTATAAGTTGTCTAGAGAGTAGAAAAAAAGACTGAAAATACTAAGTATTGGACAAAAACAGTTCATTCATAAATTCAATCAACAATGATGGAGGTCCTGTGTTTGGTGCTTGGAAAACAAACAGGTGGTGACCCTCTGTGGACACTCACCTTTGTAGAAAACAGTTTCTCAGAAGAAAAAAAAAATGCTTGGTGCACAGTTTTTTTAAATCAATTTTCTAATATAAAAGGATAAGAAAAAGGATGGAGGCAGAATGGTGTCTGAGTTGGCCCAGTGTGCCCCGGAAACACTGCAAGCTCCAATACATTTGAGACTTCAGGGACCTGGGGAAATTATTAGAATTGTTTATGCTGCCCAAGTACTTGAAATCTCATGAATAAAAGGTTTCTATGAATACAAAATATTGTGATGGTCTATATTAGACCAGAAAACTGTGTATTCAAAGAGAAGGGGAGAAGTCTGAACATATTTATTTAGAATATGAAAGTGGTATTTGTGCCAAAAATAATTTAATATGGTAGAAACTTAGGCAGTGACTGCATTAACACAGCAGAAGATTTGATGGCTGTAATTTATGCCAACCAGGACTCCCCGCCACACACCCCAAAGTTAGCATCTAAGAGTCTCCTCATTTAGTCACTGTTTCGCCTTGTTCTATGGCCTAAAGCCCAGTGGTATAATTTTCAGCATACCATTTGTTCTGTAGGGTTTTGCTCTACAATTTCAACAATTAAGTATTTCAACCCAGCTAAATTCTGGCAAACACGGTAAAATATAAGAGGTAAAATAAAGTAAGATTTTGCTGACTCTTGGTTTCAAATATCAAATTTTAATTATTTGAAGAATTTATTATCTAGTAAAGAGTCTATTCTAGTAGATGAGAACTTGAATTTAATACTGTTTCATCTTTGTTAAAAGTGTATTCAACAATTAATATGCCTGCCTTATTTGAAGTCATGATAAAATGTACCCCCAAATGATTTAGAATTAACTCCTCAGAAAATACTTTAAAAAATCATCTACCTCACAGATAAATATTTTTACATTATAAAACAATTTCAGCAAGTTTTAAGACATAATATCTCATGTTGTTTTCATCATACGAGTACATCAATTAGTTCTTACAGTATTAATGCTGGCAAATAAAAATTATTATTTTTTCATTGTTAAAAACAAACAAACTACCAATCTGGCCACATTGACTTCTTTCTGTTCCACAAGTAAGCCAAGCTCTTTTCATCCTTCAGGTCTCTTCACTTATTGTTTTTTCCTCCCCCCAACCCATATTTTTCCCGTAAATATTTATTTGGTTGGGTCCTTTTTGTTTTTCATGTCTCCCTCAGGTCAAATGTCACATGTTTCCATTTTGGAAAGTGGGACCACTGTTCACCCAGTTACACACACCAAAAACCTGGGCGGTTCTTTATTTTCCTAGTTCCTCCATATCCAAGGTATCAGCCTATCCTTTTGAATTCTGTCTCTAAGTTTTACCTGGAATTTGACTATGTCCTATCACTTCCATTGCTAAAACTTTAGTGTAAGCCACCATTATCTTTGATTAAAGCAACAATCTCTTATTGTTGCAACTTAGCTAACCATAACTAATACAGAAACTGGTGCCTTCAAAGAAGTGTTGCTATGATACGAACTTAATATAATTGACTTGGTCAAAAAGTAAGTGGAGGAGAAATTAATAAAGCAGGATGGAAAGATGGAGACCCACCTTATGTAGCAGCAAAATCTGGTAAAATTGCCACTTGTGATAACTCAGGCCAACCGCATGCCTACTGAGCCTGTTGAAAAGAAGTTAGAAAGACAGTTATGGTGTGTTGCTGTTAATTTGATATATCCAAGAAAGAGAGACGCTGAGGAAAGTACTGGCTGGTTTGGAATCAGCAATTAAAGGCCTTGTTAGGTTGAAAAAGCCACTTGTTTCTGGATCCCAAACAGTAGGAAATTAAGACTAAAAAGATTTCACGTGACAGAGGCTCAGTTAGAATGCTCAGATAAAATAATAATTCCTCAACCTTCCAACAAAAATTGCATTAAAGTTGTTACAGACCACCTAAGCTAAGTTTTGTTTCAAAAGGCCTTAAGGGTAAATTGAGAGAGGAGTTATGGGGATGAAAAAGCATAGAAGAAGCACATTTAAGAATGGTGTCTATCAGGGCCAGCCAAGTGGCGCGGTGGTTAAGAGCTGGCTTGGGACACCAGCGGCCCCGGTTCAGATCCCACATATGAGGACTGGTGACACTGCCCTCTAAAAAAAAAAAAAAAGGAAGAAGAATTATGTCTATGAAAGAACTTTGCATGGAAGCAGATAGGTTGGAGGCTTTTCAAGTGTTTGAGGAAATTATATTGCCAATGAAACCATGAGCCCTATTTAAGCCATGAAACAACTCTCATTTTCTTAAGCTTTTACTTGTAGGATGCAATTGAAAACATTATGGTTCTCAATGAGAGAACCACTTCCTACCGTTCAGATGTATCCATGGAGGGAAATAACAAGGAAAAACTTGTAGGAGTCATGGAGAGAAATTGACAAGGGAATTTCTTCCAGAGGGCAGAATCGCTGCCCAGTCACTATCAGGACAAGGTATCTGCCTTTCTAATGCCTGCCTGGCAAGACTCCATCATCACTATGGACCAGGGACTGCGGGGTGTTGCCCATGTTTTCCTTTTTGAAGTTTTATGGTGCTTATCCTATCTCTCCTCCACCGTTGCATTTTATGTTGTAGTGAGGAGTAGGGAGAGTAAATACTTTGCTGTTTAGTTTATTCACTAAGAAACCAAGACTGGGTCTGATGGAGAGAATGGACATTGAGTTGCATGCAGTGAATGGAGTGCATTTGGATATCACCATTGAAGAGAACATAAGTTTGTACTTTGTGTGGGAAGAAGGGGTCATATGGCTATTTGTTGGTCAGGAAGGCTGACTGTGGCAGAGACCACTAGCTGTCCCTCCACTTTAGCAAGATTTTCTTGTTCCAGAACCTTCGCATCTGAGGTTTTCCCTGATTTGGCTGACCATACCCAGATCTCTAATCTATCTCTTAATACCATCTACATGAAGACTGTCTCTTTTTCACATTCAGACCTTTGCTTATACTCATATATTGTCTCTTCAGTGAGGCCTTTCCTCACCACCAAAGCTAAGCGGCCCTCACCCCAGACACTTTCAAACCCACTACTTTTTTATTATCTTAGTAGCATTTATACTTACCTGAAATGGTTTCATGTATTCTCTCCTTTCCTTGTTGATTATATGTTTCAATTGACTAGAATATAAGCTTCATGAAGGCCAAATCTTGTCTGAATTCAAGGTCTACTCACTGCTGAAGTCCCAGGGTTAGCACAGTGACCTGCACCAATGTGGCATTCGTGGGTTGAATGAATCAATAAGGCCAGACCATGTAAGGAACAAGGAACCCAGATCCTTTTGCTGTCTCTTGTAAGGCAGTTTTCCCAACCGAATGTCGAACACCATGAAATTCTTTTTTTGTTTTTTGGTGTTTTTTTTTAAGATTTTATTGGGGAATTGGCGGAGGGGAACAGCGTTGGGGAATCGGGGAAGGGGAACAGACAAGTTGCTGTCCTTTTGTTCTTCAGTCTAGTTGCGGAGGATGTTGCTTCACTGTTGGTATCGTCATTGTGCTCTTCCCGGATGAGGCAGATCGGCTGCTGGCCTCTGGATGTCGCTCACCGCGGCTATTGGCAGCTCACGTTTGGCTGCCAGCCGCTCACGCTGGCTGCGGGTCACTCACTGTAGCCTATGGCAGCCCACTGCAGCAGGGACTGCAGCCCACACCATCACCGGGGCTCGCACAGCCCAGCTCCAGGTGGAGAGGTTGTTAGCTGTAGAGGGCAGTGTCACTGGCCCTCATGTGGGATCCGAACCGGGGCCGCTGGCATCCCAAAACCAGCGCTTAACCAATGCACCACTCGGCCGGCCCCCTTTTTTTTTTTTAAAGATTTTATTGGGGAATCGGGGAAGGGGAACAGACAAGTTGCTGTCTTTTTGTTCTTCAGTCTAGTTGCAGAGGACGTTGCTTCACTGGCCCATGTTGGTGTCGTCATTGCATTCTTCCCAGATGAGGCAGATCGGTCACCGGCCTCTGGATGGTCACTAACCATGGCCACTGGCAGCTCACGCTGGCTGCCAGCTGCTCACGCTGGCTGCCGGCCACTCACTGTAGCCTATGGCAGCTGTAGCCTAGGGCTGCAGCCTACACTGTCACCGGGGTTCACAGAGCCCAGCTCCAGGTGGAGCTGTTGTTCACCATCTTAGCTGTAGAGGGCAGTGTCACTGGTCTCATATGTGGGATCCGAACCGGGGCCGCTGGCATCCCAAAAGTAGTTCTTAACCAATGCGCCACTCTGCCGGCCCTGAAATTCTTTTAGTAATACCGGATTCCATTTTATTTGCATTAACCTTGACTAGAGCAGTACCCATAATATTCCATAGAAAAATTGTCAGAACTTTTTTCAGTTGGTCTGTTTATTCATTCCCTAAGTATTTGCTGAGCACCATGAATGGGGCTATTTGTTGGAGAGTGAAAGATGAGCCAGTTATTCTTTTTCATTTTATTTTATTTTATTAAATCTTTTTTATTTTAAATCTTTTATTGTGAAATAAACATTTTAAAAAAATAAGTTTCAGGTGTACAACACAATGCAATAGTCATACTTTTTACCCCTCAAAGTGACAACCCCCCTCCCCCAGTTCGCCACCCCACTCCCCCCCATATCATACATATCGATTACAATTCCTCTGACTCCCTTCCACAGTATAATCCACATCCCGTGACTATCTATATATATTCAATTACAGTTGGTATACAACCTCCGCTTCAGGTATACAGTGCAGTGATCAAGCCTCTACTCCATCCATGAAGTGGTCTCCCTAACAAGACATGTAACCATCTGTCACACCACAAAATTTTTACAACATTATTATATTCCCTGAACTGTGTTTCATATCCCTGTGGCAATATTGTAGTTGTCTATTTATGCTGTCTAATCCCTTCCTCTTCTCCCTTATCCCCACCCCCCTCCTAACTAGCAACCCTCAGTTTTTCCTCTATATCTATGAGTCTGTTTACTTTGCTCGTTCATTCAGTTTTTCATATTCCACATATAAGTGAGATCATATGGTATTTGTCTTTCCCCAACTGACTTATTTCACTTAACATAATAGTCTCTTCACAACATTATCAATTACATTCCCAGAATTGCCCCCCTATATCCCTACGGCAACATTGTAGTCACCCACCTACGCTGTCCAAAACCTTCCCCTTCTCCCAGTTATTCTTGTTCTCAGTGAGCCCACAGGCTTGGGCTCAGGGTTTCAGAGGCCTTTGGGATTGAGGACCCTTGGAAACAAGAGGAGACAAGGACAGATGAGAGGATGTATGTCTCCAGTATCTATGAGTACTTTATGCTGTCTCATTTTACAATGCTGATATGATGATGATAGCAATGATTTTATTTCTAAATGTTTGTTATTTGCCAGGCTCTGTGCTAAGTTTAATGTACATTAACTTGTTTAATTCTCATGATCACCTTATGAAACATTCATTGTAAACATCCCAATTTTACAAGGGAAGAAAATGAAGCATGGGAATGCTACATAACATTCAAAATGACATAGCTGAGTCTGCCGGGACCGGGGTTCAGACTATGCAGCCTGATTCTAGAACTTACATTTTTAGCCATTTGACTCTCTAGCTGTAGGGAGCAAGTATAAGGATAAGCTCTTTTTTGGAGATGCAGAAATTGAGACCCAGAAAGAATAAGTAAATGTCCCAAGTAAAGTTGTGAAATTGGTACTTGAACCTTTCTGTGACTTTAACAACACTACAGGAAGCTAACTCTAGATGCTGAAAATTGGACAATCTTAGGCTTAAAAAGTAGAAATCACTCCAGAGATTATACAATTTCAAAACACATTCACTCATTTTACAAATAATCCATAATCACTAAAATCTCTTATCTGAACCAATCAGAAGCCAGTTGTACATAGGAAGGCAACTTTACATATCAAAGGGGAGTTATTGTTTGAAATATTATTTCTATTAAAAAAAACAAAATGAGGAATCCAATTTTTGGTGGCAGCACAGCTCTTCATAGTAAACTCAAGTGCCTCATTGTTTCTCTGCAATAAGAAGGCAAATTGGGAAGGGATTCTATAGACACTGAAACCATTGTAGGGAGCTGTGGGACCCAGAGATTTTCATGAGAGTGAAAATGCCCTTGGAGATCAAAGCAAAATGTCTTCCGAGCGGCATCCAGTGGGCCATCCTCTGAAAAGTGACCCACTGTTCAGCGAGGCTCTTTCCAAGACACTGAATTGGAGCCAGCTGGTGCCTGGAACGTACCTTGTATGTCACCCTTCTGATCTCTGTTTGAAGGCCAACTGTATGTGATTAAGCATAACAGACACAGAGCTTGTGTTAAGCCCAGGATGTAGCTTGTTGAATGAATAGCAATTGACTTGAAAATTGGAAGAATGGATTGAGTTTCTCCTCTCTCTCTCTCTCTTTCTCTCTCACTCTCTCAGAGCAAGACTAAATCCTCTGGGCCTAGTCAAATCAGTGCTTACTGGTTTTGACAAGGATATTATTGAGGTATAGCAAGCACTTCAGGGCTGCTAATTAGGATTTGAGTAGGGTGATATTTTTACCCAAACATGTGTATCATCTAATGGGAATGGCAAAAATGGCTCCAAGTGAAGGTGCATTTTGGTCTTTTAGTATTTCTCTTATAGTGGCCACATAATGCAAAGTCTTTTAATTTTTTTTCTAAAGTTCTTGCTGTGTCTCAAACTTTCCTGCACATAGGAGTTGCCATGAATTTTTTTTTTTAAATGCTGATGCCACTGGTTTTACCCAACAGACTCTTATTTAATTTATATGGGGTATGTTGTGAGAATAAGGGTTTTTTATAGTCTCTGAAGCGATTCTAATGTACAGCAAAGTTTGAGAACCACTGGGAACCACTTTTAAGCCCCCTCACTCTGATGAAGCACCAGCTGCAAGCATGTTTTACACCATTATGTTTGCTGGATATAAACATCGCAGTGCAAACTCTTGCACCCAAGAACCCTGGGGCTGCTTGTGGACAATCTTTGGAAAAGTTTGAATTTGTAAACTGATAATACATATAATTCCATGGGCTCCATATGGTTCCTGTTATCTTGAGGGAACTATACACACATTTGCCTTGCCCCAGGATGAAAAGATAAATAACAGATGTGGGTAATTTTTATCATAATTATACTGAACAATAATAGAAAAATAAGAAATAAAGGGGGCAGAGAGAGAAGTAAAACATAAAAATAAAACTCAAATCAATTATTCTAGGTTATACCTTTGGATGTTTAAAATCCAATTATACAAATAACTGTCATATAATTCTTTATTTCTGAGAGGCAATCTCCACAGTGAAAAGAACCAGTATGAAAATTTGGGTTAATAGAGTACACTTAATCAAGTTGTTGATAATAATGATAACCAAAATTTATATGTAGCTTACTATGTACCAAACACTGGTCAAAATTTTACAATAAGCATTACAACTTACATCTAAGCATTTCACATCTAAGTAAATAAGTATTAACTTACTTAATCCTCATTGCAACTCTGACATAAATACTGTTTTAACTCCTATTTTGCAGATGAAGAAACTGAGACCCAGAGAATTTAAGTAATGTGTCCAAGGTGTCATGGCTACTGTGTGGTGGACCCACAAACTGAGTCCAAACAGTCCAGTTTCAAACATCATTCAAAGGTGTCCTCGGGGCGCTGGTGATGACCTGGTGACAGCCCCTTTGTAGGCAGACGACCAGTCTTGTCTACAGAGATGAAAGCGGAGTGTGAAGCTGAAAGAATTCAATGAGAGAATGGCTATCAAGGTTTAGGATGGCTGGGAAATAATAGAATAATTATAATAATACCAGGCATTGATGTGTACCATGTGCCAGGCATTGGGTGAAGTTTATGTTTGATTTCCATAGTCTCCACTTTTTAAAAGTAGGCTCTTTCACCGGCCAAATGGCGCGGTGGTTAAGCACTGGCTTGGGAAGCCAGTGGTCCCGGTTCGAGTCCCACATGTGAGGGCCAGTGACACTGCCCCCCCCCAAAAAAAAAAGAGTTTAGGGCCGGCCAAGTGGCGCAGAGGTTAAGCACTCGTTTGGGAATCCAGCGGCCCCGGTTCGGGTCCCACATATGAGGGCCAGTGACACTGTCCTCAAAAAATAAATAAATAAATAAAAGTAGGCTCTTTCATCCATGAAGCTCTGCCTAAGATGTCAACATGGTGGCTTTTGGATATGCTTTCTTAGGGAATTAAAATATATATCAATATATTAAAAAGCCCATCCTTTCCCTCACTGAACTGTAATGCTGACTCTGTCATAAATAAAACTTTCATATATACATGTGTTTTTCCTCCAGAGATACCCTACTGTTTTAATTTTATTATTTCACAGTAATTAGGCAAATACCCATCACTCTCCCAGCTTTTCTTTTTATTTAGGGTGTTTTGGATATTCTTGTCTATTTGTGCTTCCATATGAATTTTGCAATTAATTTGTTATGTACCAAGAAAAAAACAAAACAAAACCATGACTATAATTTTATTGATCCAAAGATCAGCTTGGGTGATTTGCCATTTTTTCTTAAAATCTTTCAATCTATGAATTTGATATATACCATTACTAATTTATTTTATGGCTACTTAATAATGAAATTTCATAATCATCTCTGTAGAGGTTTTATTATATCTAAGAATTTATTTATAGATTCTCTTGGATTTTCTATGAAGTCATGTCCAGTGCAAATAATGAGAATTTTGCTTCTCCCTTCCCAATCTTTATAAGTTTTATTTATTTTCTTTGCCTTGCTACACTCTTTTAAGATCTCTAATATTTGCAATAATCTGGCCTTTGTTTTTTTTTAATTTTGTTTCAACTTTTCATAATTAGGTATGTTTGTTGTAACTGTTTTATAGATATCCTTTATGAGGTTAAGAAATCTCCTTCTATTTCTAGTTTAAGAGATTTTGTTATAAATAAATGTCAAATTTTATCAGTTTTACTCTATTACATCTTCACTGAGATGAACATATGACTTTCTTTTAATTTGTTAAAGGGATTTATCATTTTAGTTGTTATTTTTTAAACAAGTTTATTGAGGTTTTATATACAATAAAATTCACCCTTTTAAAGTATATAGCTCCATGAGTTTTGGTTAAATATATGCAAACAACATGTCAAACTGAATTTATAACTTCTTCATCACCACAAACAGTTCCCTCATGCCCCTTTGCAATCAATAGCCACCCCTACCCAGCCCCAGTAAACCACTGATCTGCTTTCTTTAACTAAAATTTTTTTCCTTTACTTTGATTAGTGTTGGAGTGTTAAGCCAACCTTGGAGTTTACTTTATTAATGTTATTTCCTGAAAAGACCATCCTTTCTCTCACTGAACTGTAACGCTGATTCTGTCATAAATCAAATTTTCATATATGCATATTGTTTTCTGGGTTAATTTGGTCATATCTTTTACAAATATTAATAGATTTAGTATGATTGGCCCATACTAGGCTTTCTTGTACTCTTGTTGCCTGGTTGTTATCAAGATTATACAGAGCTTATAAAACGAGTGGGGAAATGTTTCCTCTTTCTATAGGAATAATTTATGTATTATTAGAATTATTTGTTCCTTGAATGCTTGGCTAATCTTATTGTAAAACTATTTAATCCTAGCAATTTTTGAAGGAAGATTTTAAAATATAGAGTCAGTCCTTGAAATAGCTATTTTATTTCTGTTAAGTCTAGTTAATTTTTCTAGAAAATTTTTTTCATTTAAATTTTCAAATTTGCTGGTTTAAAATTGTTCTAATAAGTCATTACTTTTTTGACTTTTGTTTGTTTGTCTATCTAGAACAGTTTACAGCACAATTGAGAAGATACTGAGATTTCCCATCTACCCCCTGCCCCCACACATACACAGCCTCTCTGGTTACCAACATCTCTCACCAGAGTGGTACATTTGTTACAATTGGTGAGCCTGCATTGACACATCATTATCATGCAAAGTCCATTATTTACATTAGGGTTCACTTTTCATGTTGTATATTCTGTGGATTTGGACAAATGTATGACAGGTATCTACCATGACAGTATCATAGAGAGTAGTTTCACTGCCCTAAAAATCTGTGCTTCACCTCTTCATCCTTGCCTCCCCATTGCCTCTGGTAACCACTGATCTTTTCACTGTCTCCACAGTTTTACCTTTTCCAGAATGCTACATAGTTGGAATCAGAGGGTATGTAGCCTTTTCAGATTGGCTTCTTTAACTTAGTAATGTGCGTTTATGGTTTCTCCATATTTTGGGGTGGCTTGATAGCTAATTTCTTTTCAGCACTGGATAATAAAGTATTCCATTTTGTAGATGTACCACCATTAATTTATGCATTCACCCACTGAAGGACATCTTAGTTGCTTCCCAGTTTTGGACATCATAAATACAGCTGCTATAAACATCTGTTTTTGTGTAGACATACATTTTTGACTCCTTTGAGTAAAGACCAAGGAACATGATTACTGGATCATATGGTAAGAGTATGTTTAATTTTGCAAGAAACTGCTTTGCTCTCTTCCAAAATCGCTGTACCACTGTGCATTCCCACCAGCAATGAATGAGAGTTCCTATTGCTCCACATCCTCAGCAGCAGTTGGTGTTATCAGTGTTCTGGGCTTTGGCCATTCTAATGGTGTGAGTGTTACCTCGGGGTTGTTTTCACTGGCATTTCTCCGGTGGAGCATCTTTTTATATACTTATTTATCCTCTGTATGCTTCTCTAGTGATGTGTCTGTCCCTTAGGGTCTTTGACTCATTTTTAACTTGAGTTGTTGGTTTTAAGAGTTCTTTGTATATTTTGGATAATAGTTTTTTTGTTGTTGTTGTTTTTTGAGGGCAGTGTCACTGGCCCTCATATGTGGGACCCGAACCGGGGCCGCTGGCTTCCCAGGCCAGCGCTTAACCACCGCGCTACTCGGCCGGCCCTTGGATAATAGTTTTTTTATCAAATATATCTTTTGCAAATATTTTCTCCCAGTTTGTGGCTTATCTTTTTATTCTTTTGACAGCGCTTTTCACAAAGCAGAAATTTTTAATTTTAATAAGGTCAAGTTTATCAGTTATGTCTTCCATGGATTAAACATTATTGCCTTTTAAATTTCAGCAGAATGTTAAGTTATATGTCTCTTTCTAGCTTTTCCCTCCCTCTACCCCCAGATATTTTTCTGTTATTTATTTTTAAGTTAATTCCATTGTGGCCAGAGATAAGATTTTGTGTAATCTTGCATCCTTTTATTTATGTTAAGACTTCTTAGATGGCCCATAATATTGTCTATCTTGGTGATTGTTCGCTAAACACTTAAAAGAATGTATTTTCTGCTATTGTTGAGTGGATGTTCTGTAAATGTCAATTAGAGCAAGTTAATGGACAGTGTTGTTCGAGTCTTTTATATCATTACTGATTTTATATCTACTTGCTCAATTAGTGATATAGACATTTCCAATTATAATTGTGAATTGTCTATTTCTCCTTGCAGTTTTGGTTAGTGTTAGCATGATACTCATATATCTTTTTTTTCCATCCATTTTCCTTTAATCAGTGTATCTTTATATTTACACAAATAAGATACATGTATTAAATTGTATTCTATTATATATAATGCTATATCTTATATGCAGAATATAGTTGGGTATTGCTTTTTTTATCCAATTTGGAAATGTTTGCTTTTAAGTAGGGTATTTAGATTATTTATACTTCATGTTGTTATTAATATGCATTAAGTTAAAATCCACCATTTTGCTACTGGATTTTTATTTGTTCTCTTTTTGCCCGTCTTCCGCATTTTTTGCCTTCTTTTGTATTTTTTATTCTAACTTATCTTCTTTGTTGACTTATTAGCTATAACTGTTCGTTTTGCTATTCTAGTGCTTGTCTTACAGTTTAGAGTATGCATCTTTAACTCACCAATCTACCATTTGGTGATGTTCTATTAATTTACATGAAGTATAAGAACTTTATGATAGTATACTTCTACTTCTCTCCTCCTGTAATTGTGGTATTGTCATACATTTTGTTTCTCTATATATTATAAATCCCACATGATTATGTAATTATTTTTATTTTAAAAGTCAATGGTATTTAAATAATAAGGAAAATATTATATACTAATCCATATAGTTATTATAATTTATGGAGTTCTTCATGCCTTTGTAGATCTATGTTTCCATCAGGTATCATTTTCTTTCTGACTGAAGGTGTTGGTGATAAACTTTTTCCAGCTTTTGTGTATTTAAAAAATTATTTTTCTTCATTTAAAAAATATACTTTTTTGGGGGGGCCGGCCGAGTGGCGCATTGGTTGAGAGCTGATTTTGGGATGCCAGCAGCCCCGGTTCGGATCCCACATGAGGGCTGGTGTCACTGCCCTCTACAGCTAACAACAGCTCCACTTGGAGCTGTGCTGTGAGAGCCCCAGCGACGGTGTAGGCTGCAGCCCCTGATGCAGTGGGCTGCCATAGGCTACAGTGAGTGGCTGGCAGCCAGCGTGAGCTGCCAATAGCTGCGGTGAGCAACCATCCAGAGGCCGGCGACCCATCTGCCTCATCCAGGAAGAGCGCAATGACGATACCAACATGGGCCAGTGAAGCAACGTCCTCCGCAACTAGACTGAAGAACAAAAAGACAGCAACTTGTCTGTTCCCCTTCCCCAGTTCCCCAACGCTGTTCCCCTCAAAAAAAAAAAAATTTTGTTTTCTGGTTGACAGCTATTTTTTTTAAATGTCAGTACTTTAAAGATGTTGTTCCACTGTTGTCTTGTTTGCATTAAGAATTTCTTATTTTACATATTTTATGAGCAATTTCATTATAATATACCTTGGTGTGGTTTTCTTCAGGTTTCTTCTGCTTCAAAATTCTTGGATCTGTGGGTTTATAGGTTTTTTATTTATTTGGAAAAATTTTAAGCATTATTTCTTCAAACCTTCCTCCACTGCTCCTTTGGAGACACTATGTCTATATTAGACCATTTGATATGATCTCACACCTCACTGATGCTCTGTTGGTTGTTTTTCTTTCTTTTGTTTTAAGTCAGCTTTTCCTCCATGTTTTACTTCAAATAGTGTCTCTTGCTGTGTTTTCAAGTTCACCAATCTTTCCTTTTGCAATGTGTCATCTTTTGATTTATTTTTTTCCTCATTATGGTTTAAATTTTCTTGCTTTTTGCATGATTGGTAACTTTTGATTGAATGCACGACATGGTGAATTTTACCTTTTTTGGGTGCTGGATATTTTTCCAGCATTCCTTTAAATATTCTTGATCTTTTCTTCTGGGATGTCGTTGAGTTACTTAGAGACAGTTTGATCATTTTAGGTCTTGATTTTGAGATTTGTTAGGAGGGACCAGGGCAGTGTTTAGTCTGGTATTAATTACCCCACTTCTGAATATTCTACCCAATGCTAGATGACTTATGATGTTTTCCTGTATGGTAGTGGAAACAGGCACCACAACCAGCCTTGTGTGAGTGGGAGGCACTGTTTTTCCTGAGTGTTGGGAAGGTCTGTCCCTAACCTTGAGTAGTATCCTCATGTACATGCACTGCTCACTACTCTGTTGAACGCTTCAAGGGAAATGTCTACAGATCTCCAGAGTTCTCTCTCTGTGCAGCTGCCCTGTCCGGTATGCTGCCCAGTAAATTCCAGCCACCTTGGTCTCTTCAGATTTTTAGCTTTGGCTCCTTAGTCTGGGGGCTCTCCTGTACCCTCCATCCCCATGCTGTGGACTGGAATTTCTTACAAGGCAGAAATCCTAGGCTTTTTCTGATTTCCCCCCTATCTCTCAGAGATCACTGCCTCTTGTTGATAAGTTCAATGTATTGAAAACCATTGTCTCATATATTTTTTTGTTTGTTTGTGGTTTCAGGTGGTTGTGGGGATCCTGTTCCTGATATTCCATCTTGACTGAGAAAAGAAGTCCAATATTCTATTCTTTTTTTTTAAGATAAACTTTTTGCTTATTCTTACCAGAGGTTTGTCTATTTTTGATATCAGTCTTCTCAAATGACTTACATTTGTCTTTCTTAAAACTCCTTATGATTCAGTTGTTTATTCACAAATGTGTTATTTGTATATTTTCTACATTATTAATTTTCACTCGTTTTCCTTATCTCCCTCCTTTCTGCTTGGCCCAGTAGATTTATGCACATATAAGGCATAAACTGGAGAGACTCTTACCATATTAACACCAGGACAGAATGTTCTCTTAGCAGATTGTGGTATCCCAAGGCAAGTAACTCAGTCTCTCTTCTCTGTCATACAGTATAAGTAGGCTCTTCTACAAGCCCGAGGGAATTTCTTGCAGAGAAATAAAGTACAATATGATAATGCTAATCAAACAATATCACCCCTGCAGAAGTCAAGAAACATGAAAACTCGACATAGTAACTGCTCTGAGCTGCAAAGGGCTCACCATGGGTGAGACATACATTTGGCAAGAGATTGTAGGGTGGCAAGATATTTATGTCTATCTGGTCATGGTCAGTCACAGGGAAACAAAATCCAGAGTTGGACTTAGCTTAGACTTAGGATTGGAAGCTGGTGCATTTACACAGAAAACATAACGAACACTACACTCTAACATAGACAACTATTGCTTCAGGAATATGGACGATGGAGAATTGGACTATCAGAGGCCAGGGTGACCAAGAAAGTTTTTGTGATGTGGGTAGGAATATTTTGAAATTGTAAAGTAACTTAAGGATCAGGCTTGGTGGACAAGATAGAGTTAGGATTTGAACCAGCAAAGTTGGGCTCCACCAATGGCTGGCTGTACTGCATTCGCTATGAGGCCACCATGTATGAATCACAAATGAATGTTGTCAGCCAGAGAAGGCATCTGTGTTTCCAGCCATATTATTTGAAAGTAAGGCTGATCATCCTTATAGTAATGTTGCTGAAAGGAAAAAAATATACATAAATTAACAGAAAGTTAACAATTTCCCTTATTGCATATAGCCATAGACACTAAAAAATTATGTATATTCTCTCAATGAAAATATATAAGCCTAACCAGTAATGGCAAATATATGCATTTATAATATATATATTTAAGTGTAGTTCATTTGTAGTACATATATTTAAGTATAGCTAACTTATTGTATAGAAAATCATTGGATATATCTCTATTGTCTACTATTTTTCTTCTCATAAATTTATCACAATGCCTCAACAATTTAAAAGAGGCACAATTTTAAAGATAGTATTAAAAGCCCCCAATAGTTTCTCTCTGTGTGTATATGTGCACATACATACACACATATAAACACATACACATATGTGCACATATACATATATGTTCTGATTCACTGGGAAATGAAAATAGGGTTCCATTTTATGCTGTCCGTGCCAGTGCACGTGTGTACGGCTGCCCTGGAAGGGGAGAGGTTCAGTTCAGAAGAGGCATCCTCCATGAATCTCCCTTCCCCAACTCCCAGAACAGAAGACATGTCCTCTCTGAGCACCTTGCTGGCATCTCTAAAACAGATCTTCTTCTATGCTGTCTTGCATGTGACTCCGCTGTGCAATGGTTCTCTCTTTTTCAAGAGTTAAGTTGAAGGGCCCTTGTCCGGGGTTCCCACTGCCACCTGCACAAGCTGCTCAGCAGATTCGTCAATATGGGTCTGAATGCTTCTTTTTAAATTGAATCCTCTTCTGGTCAATAAGAATAAATTTTTGTTCATTATTGATTGTTCTTTTAGATGGGGTTTTTGTTAACACCTCATGGTCTTTAGAGAATGAGGGATGTGTGAAAATGGATAGGTTCACTCCCTATCTTTATTTACTTCAAGTTTTAATTTATTTTCAGGCAAGTTGTTTCAATATATGACTTTCCCCTGGGTGAGAGGCTAACAGAGTGGGAGGAATGTCATTTTTCGGTCAACAAAAATAGAGGTAAATCAATCTGGTGCCCACATGCTCTGTGAATGCTGGCGGCCAGCCAGAGTTCAGGTCTCAATTAAGCAGATTAAGCCAAAGAAAGCACAAATGTGAACCCAGGCAAATTACCAAAAATTGCTGTTATTGCAGCATTCCAACACACTGAATTTCTGAATATAAACTGTCCCCCAAAATATTAAGGGTTAAGACTAAAGACAGAAAATTCTCTAGCCAGTTCCAAATCTATCTGCTTGAATTTCAGAGACACAGCCCATGTCAGGCTTTTCCCCATGTCCCTCAGGAGGGCCTCTGGGACTTGTGCGTGTGGACACACGTGCACATGGCCAATTCATCATGTCAAAGGCAGCACTTGCTCTGCAGACCTCGTTGGAATAACCACATCACACAATGGTTTCTTTCTAAATAAACAGACGAGGAGAGCTGGCCGATAAGGCCCTTATAGGATATTCCAGGCTAAATTCAATCAGCAGTCTCTGAATGCAGACAAGCAGCCTGGATGCCGGCTGGGTTGGGAGACGATATCATCCATCCTGTGCACAGGCCCCATAATTGCATCTCATTCCTGACTCCTGCAAAATAATGACTCTCTCCTCCTATGGTTTGCAGAACACATGGGGAGGAAATAGCAGATCTAAGCTAACTGGCCCAGGAATCCTAACCAGATGATGGAAAAATGTTCTGTCAAAGTAAGAGTTCTTTGAATTTTTAAGAGCCTTGTATAATCTAATAAACAGCCTTTCAAGATAGAGTCCAATATGGGGCCAGCAGGACTATCTGCCATTATTTCCATATCATTTTGCCAATTCTTTCATTTCTGGTTATCCAGAGAAGAATTCAAAAATATAACATTCCTTCTTAGTCCTCCCCCTACTTCTTTTTTTGGCAAGAGTATGAAAGACTTTTTTCCCCCTTAAGCAAAAGAGTAAATAACACAGTTGAAGAAAAAAAGATTCCTTGTAAAACTGCATTATGTTTTCTACTTTATTAAGTAAACCAAAAAAAGGTGATTTTAAGAAATCTATTAAGCTACTGTTGGTTTGCGGAGGTGTTGGCTAGTTGTCTAGCTCTCTGAGTAAGTAGCCTTTTTGATTTGTTTTTATGTTGTATGTTTTCAGTTTTGTCCACATCAAGCAGCCACTTCCAACTAAGAAGTCTCTATAAGTACCGAGGCTTTTCAGAGGTTGATACTTTTGGCCTAGACCATGGAGGAGAAAGACACAGGGCTTCGCCCTGAGCAGTCCCCCTGGGACCTCAGAAGCACCATGGTGACTGACTTCTTGCTCTCTGGAGAATATGGACTACAGGGATGAAGGCACAGTTTGCCCATTTGGGCAAATCTTTCCTCCTGACTGCCTGATCATTATATCCTCAGATTCCATGTTCTTTGCCAAGTCAAGCCTGCTGGGGACAAAGCTTTATACTTCATGGTTACCTTCTCTTCATAACAACAACAACAAGAAATGTCCTTTCCGTTATTTCAACTAATTGAAAGCAGGAAAATTATTTTATAATAAGACTAATTTGCATCAAAGTGAGAATGACTGATACCATTTTAAAGGATACCGCCTTCAAGGGATGCGTTCTTACTTTGAGAATAGGGGCATTCTTTGAGCATTTCGGTTTTTTTTTTTTTTTGAGCATAACATATTCTGTCCCTGCATATCATACCTTAGATTCCAAGTTTTAGATTTGAAATATATTATCACTATAATGTAAACCCCAAAGGAGAAATCTTTATTTATATCATTCTACGGACTGAGACAGATAAAGACCTCTCAAACCCCCAGTTCCTACCATTTTGGAAACTGATTACTCAGATCACTCTCTCAATATTCCTATATCTAAACCAGGACCAAGGCCTGAAAGCCATCCTGAGATGTCTTTGAAGAATGCAGAGAGATCCAATACAGGAGGCCATGTTCTACAGACTGAAATGAACCAGTGCATCATTAATTCCCATATAATGCATGCTATTCTCTGCTTTGTCAAAATTTTGTCAAAAGTTTCTACAGTTTGATCTTCTATCTACAAAGTGAATGTAGAAGAGGTACAATGAAGTGGCTATAAGCATAGGAAGAGGTTTTTAGAGGACTCTCTCAGCTTACAACGATACAGAACTGTAAAAGACAAAAGTCAAGGTCAGGGTAAAATGAGTCCCTGAAAACTCAAAGGCAATAGATTAGATATCATGGATTAGGGTTCAAAACTTTAGATATTGAAATAGCCTTCCTGCGGGAAATCTAACTTACCTTGACCTAAGTGAGGAAGTTAGGAGGTGGTGGCAGCCACTAAACAGAAGAAAACCTAAACATTTGAAGAGGGAAAATCAATGTGCCCCAGATGCTTAAAGTGCAAACATTTCAGAAAAACTCCTAGAAGTCTGATGGAGTTCATGGTATGTCAGTAGAACTGTGCTCTCCTTCCATCTTTCTCTGGAGGGCTGGTAAAACTCAGGGCAGGTCATCATCCTAGTTGAACTCTGAGGGCAAAGGAAAGAGGAAGGATAGAACCAGGGAGAAGGAGCAGTGCCTCTTGAAAAATTTTCAAGAACATCTTAGGATAATGGGATGGGCATCTTCAGTGGGGACCAAAGGTGGCGAGAAAATAGCACAAAGAGGAAAGATTATTATAAGTTTACGGTAGAAAATTTTGTCTTGGAATTCCTAACCTTGTTCAAAACAATTTTTTTTTAAAGAGTTTAGTGAGTTTTGGGGGGAGGGAACAGTGTTGGGGAATCAGGGAAGGGGTAAGGGGAGAGACAGTTGCTGTCCTTCTGTTCTTTAGTCTAGTTGTGGAGGACGTCCCCTCAGTGGCCCATGTTGGTATTGTGATCATCGCGCTCTTCCCAGCTGAGGCAGATGGGTTGCCAGCCATTAGACGGCAGCTCACAGCGGCTCACAGCAGCTCATGCCGGCTGCCAGCCACTCAGACTGGCAACCGGCCGCTCATGCTGGCAACCGGCCGCTCACAGTAGCTTATGGCAGCCCACTGCAGCCCCACTGCAGCCTACGCCATCACCAGCACACAGCAGCTCAGCTCCAGGTTGAGCTGCTGTTCACCATTTAGCTGTAGAGGGCGCAGCATCACTGACCTGTGTGGAATTCAAACTGGTGGCCCTGCTGCTCAGAGCTCGCGCTCCCAAGCCAACTTGTAACTAATGAGCCTCTCTGCCAATCCCTTTTTTGCAACAATTTCAAAAGCCCACTCCTGATGTTGTGTATCACTATTATGCAAATTCAAGTTTCCTGCAAAGTTATTATGAACCACATGCCATGATGTTTGAGCTCTTTCATTCCCAAGATAATTATTCCCCCCAAAAGAAGAAAGTCACCAATGGGAATCCTGTAACTATATTGGATAACAAATTTGCATTTATTCCTCCTGAAAGAATTGGTCTGAAGCAGTATTACTTGAAGGAACTTTATAAAGAGGAAATATAGATTGAAACTTGATTTGTTTTCCCTCAATAATCTAGAAAGATAATGGAATGTAAATGTCCTGCAAATGTCCTGTCTCTTCCTAGGACCTATAAAATCACTGTCTCCCTCTCAGGCCATCTGGTGTTTGCATTAGACTTTCATATGGTTTTGTACTCACAAGACCAAATCTTCACCCACACTCTTCATGCCAGGAATTTCATACCACTGATGCTTTGGTACAACACTTCCAGCTCTTTCCTGAAGTACCATGATTTCCCTGAAAAAGGAAAGTTTTTTTTCTCCCCATCTTTTTTCTTCTATAGAACCTCTAGGTATGAAATCCACCACTCTACACAAGTTGTGTACATATTTTGTTGTTTCTTTTTCACGGGTATTGGCACTGTGTGCATGAATGGTTTAGGTGGTCTCTGTGGAATTATTCTCTTTTCTCTATTTGTGTCATTAATGCTCGAGTTCAGTTGTAACCTATTTAAAGGCAGAAAGTATATTCTTTAGCCACTAGTTTTTTTAAATGGCTACATATAAATATCCCCTGAGATGCAGAAAGAAAATATTGGAGCTTGTTTATTCAGTTACATCTACAAAAATGTCCCCATATACTGGGGGTGCCAAAAAAATGTATACAAGTGGACACTTTGGTCAACATTGCTCAAGCAGTAGTTCGCAGTAATCAGAAGAGCCTGGAAGTTGATGGTAACCACTTTGAGCACCTCTTGTAATTGCAACAGTCAAACATGACTTGATTCATCTTTTGTTATCAGTATATATCGAGTATTACAATTTTAATAGTTTTTTTCCTTTCTTAAAATGTGTATACATTTTTTGGCACCCTCTGTATATATATATTTTTTATATATACAGGTAAACGTTTGTCTCTCTATATTAATATCATTCTTTTTGTTTGTTTTGTATATATTTCAAAACATATTTAAGCTTTCTGTTTAGTAATTTTTGTAAGTATGATTTCTTTATGTTCACAATGTTTTTCTGCTAAGGGTGTATGAATACACTGTGGAGACACTATTTACATCATCACCAATAAACTGTGGCTAAGTACCATTTGATGGTGAAACAATGGCACTGACAATTATGTGCACTCATTGCCTGTTTTTTAGTGCTTTTAAAATTTGCTATCTAATTATAATATGGTCTCAGATATTGTTTTTTAATAAATAAAAAAACATTTACAATAACTTCCCTTCAGCAATCTGAATCATTTCAGATAAGTAAAGATGGAGAACAGAAGAGATTTTTTTGACCCTTCAGTGCACTAAAAACTAGGAGTCAGTGATATTTACAAAGCAAATGGAAAAAAGATGTGTTTTTCCAGTGATATAATCATTCACTGAACGGTCTGATTTTCAGGAACATGGTGGGGCATCCTTGCTGATATTTCCACTGCAGAGCTCCACTGGTACTCTGTTTGTCACAAACAAGGCTGCATTTATGTTAATTGATGGTTGGAATTGAGACCCATACCAGGGTTGTGATTGTGATAAAGAAAGGCTAGTTTGAGGCACAAAGTGTGGCTGATGTTAGCCCTCTCCTGACTCAAACACTTCAGCACATGGACATGCCTCAACAACAACGCAGGGTGTCTCATGAGGGATGGGGGGTAAACAGAAAGGGTGACGTGACATTAAGGGAAGGCCAGGCGGCAGTTGCATGGCTGGAGCAACATCACCAGGAAGGCAGCTTCCTTTATTCTGAGTCCTCCTCTAGACAAACTTCTACCAAAATGGCAGTGACAATGGTAGTGAGACATGTGTTTCCTGTGGTGGTGGATGTTCTAGACTGCCAGACACTGCTACTTGATTGAGGGCCCTGCCTCCCTCCCTGCAGTGTTGCCTGCATTGCACTGGCCTGGCTCCAGATTTCCTGAATTTGGCTGCAACAAAGGCAATAGTCTCCAAAAAGGAGCCCTTTAGTCAATGGTTAAAAGTCCTGGTTTTCTCTCCATAAAAGGATGTTTAACAAAGAGGGCTGACCTCTTGGTCATGTCAAGAAGGTTTAGAGGTCCCTGGGTAGACAGAAAAGACAACCTCTTGATGATTTGAATGGAGGGTTGGAGTCACCATACAAGCACAGAAAAATCACTGAAAAGAAATAACATCAGAATGTTAACGATATGACGAGATTATAGGTGATTTCATTTTTTTCTTTGTACCTTTCTCTACAAATTCTCTATGTATTTCTTTTAAACCAGAAAAAAAATATACAATGTTAAAATATGCCCCCAAATCCTGACTACAGTAAAATAGTTTTATATAAGTATGCTCTGATGTATAGAAACCCTAAACAAATCAGGGTTTGCAAGAAATCACAAAAGATAATTGTATTCAAATTCAAAATGTGAACAATTATTATCTCTTTTCAGATATCACAGAGTAGAATAGCAGGATGAACTGTGTTTATCGATGAGAGCAGATAGCTTTGTTTCCACTGTGTCAGTTGGTTTCTCTCTCTCTTTAACCAGATTACATTTTCAGAATATCTACTTCCCTATTTCTCCTGTTTTTCATTTTTCCATAGTTGCAATCTCCTATAATTATGGAAAAACATTTTTCCTGGAGCAGCAGCACTGAGATTAGCCAGTTTGGAGCCAATCTGAGTATTCCCAACTGGTGCTAATAATCTAGGTTTCAGGACATTCTGCTCTGCTCTGAGACTTAAAACAGCTGGAAAATCTATGACTTGAGTCTTTGATCTGACAGCATTTGCATCCACCGTTAAATAGTAATTAATACCTATTTAATTTTTTTTTGCATTTTATTTTCTTGTTCTTAAATAATCACCACAGTAAATAAAAGCAGTTACAATTACGGAAATATAATTCAAAATTACCTAATTCTGAAGAGCCAGTCAATTGCTTGGATAAATGAATGCCAAAGTTCGGGAGAGGGTCAGAAAGTCGGGTGTTTTCTTTACTTTTGAAGAGTACTGCCTTTAAATTGTACGTTTTTCCTTAAACTGTCTGAATTCGACTCAAAAGGACAAAATGTTCTTCAAATTAAGTCCTCTTGTATCTTTGTGGTATATATTTATTTAAGAAAACATGAGAGCTCCATTTTGGTTATTTTTAAAGCATTAATCTATGCTTCATGCTCAAAATTGAACAAAAATGGTCTTTGTCACTGACCATTTTTGACCTTCATTAATTCGTTCTAAACTCTCTGGATTATACTAAGGAATAATACAAACAAAAATCTCTGTCCGTGTGGAGCTTAAATTCTAGTGGGTGGAGAATAAACATGATAAATAAGTAAAATATATAATATGTTAGGTCTTGTAGGAAAAATAGAACAGGACTGGGAAGATCAGGAGAAGGTAGACTGGAGTTTTGGATGTGAGGGGTTCTGGGTCAATCTCATGGAGAAGGTGACTTTAGGTAAAGTGGATTAGTCAAGAGAAGGGAATGACCCAGGCAGACAGAATACAGGTGCAGGACTCCTGAGGAGGGAGAGACAGACAGTCAGTGAATAGCAGTGCAGCTGGGTGGGGACGAGGGGAGGAGATGAGGTCCGGAGGTCATGGTAGAGGTACAGATTACATAGGGGCTCCTAGACCACTGTGGAGGTCTTGATTGTACTTTGAAATGGGAGCCACTGCAGAATTCGTAAAGGAGGACTGTATGGCCTGGCTTCAGAGGTTCACCTTGGCTGCTATGTTGAGACTAGATTGAGGCGGGCAAAGGGAGGAACAGGAGGACCAGGTAGGAAGCGATGGTAAGTCTGGGGTACATGCTTAAACCAGAGTGGGGGCAGAGAAAGTGGTGAGAAATGGCCAGACTGAACCTATTCTGAAGATTCACTGATGGATCAGAGGCGGGCATGAGAGGAAGAGAGGAGATCAAGATGAGATAGTCCAAGAATTTATGGACAGAGCAACAGGAAGGTGGAGTTGCCATGTACTGAGTTTGTGTTTCTTTGTTTCTGGGATATAATGGTAAACTTCTGGAGGACAAACCCAGTGTCCTGTGTTCTGTAAACCTCACAGGACTTTACAGAAACATAATAAAAATTATGTTTAAACATAAAATAAAGTTTAAAGTCCTCCTCATTTGTTTTTTACTGGCCCATAGGGAACATCTTAACCTTCCCCATGGGGCCATCCAGCCATTGATAGCACTGCTTCCCTTGCCGGCGTGGTACCCACCTGTTCCATAGGACTGTCCTTGTGATGACTTTTGGGTGGCTATAAGAAGGGGTTTATGTCTTTCTGTTTGGGGTATTATTTTACCCTCTGGGCTCCATATGGGTCCAGATACTTTCTCAAACATGTACAATTCAGGAAGAGGGATAGAGGGGTGGGGTGGGAGGACAAGGCAATCAGCTCACACCCCTGGTCTAAAAATCTTGTTTTCTTAAACTATAATATAAGCAAAGTAGATCTAACCTAGAAGACATAGGACAAACAGTTTTGAAGCTTTTTACAAGGGCCAGGCTGGTAACATAATGTGTGACTGGCCAGGTGTAAACAATAGGCAGTAAGTGGCACTGATGCAACAAACCAGAAAATCCTAGGCAATTGCTGCTGCATGGAAATGTGGGTACAATGAGCTAAACTCGTGTGAGCTGACTGCAGCCCAGGAACCCCTCACCAGCCCATCAGAGCAGTGCCATTAGGACCCTCCCTTCATCATGGGAAGGCTCCTCCTGCTAACTCTCTTTTTCTTCCCACAGCTCTCTTTTTGACCCATCCATTGCTGGTCATCCTCACACCCCCCACCCTACTTTATTTTCTGACTCTTGTTACCCCTGCAGAAGTACCCAGCTGCTAGATGCTTTCACAGCTCTGTGTTTTGTCAGTTCTGCTGCTGTAAATGCTGCAGGTGTTTGTCTATGGATGTAAAGTAATTTGTATATCTCACATTTCAACATTTGCTTACACAAATTGCCCAATGTATACTCTCTGCAGCAGGCTGCAAGGGAGTCTTCAGCATGCCAACACATGAAACTAACAATCTTTTTATTTTTTGCTGATCAGGTGGGAAGACATAGTATCTCATTTTTCTTTTAATCTGCATTTTCCTGACTATTGTAAGGTTCCTACTTGCCAAACCTTTGGGGGATACCAGGTTTGTGTATTGGAGAAGCTCGGGAAAGTGACTATTATTTATCAACCATTATGTCAGTATTTCAATCTTTAATACAGCATGGTGTGTGTGTGTGTGTGTGTGTGTGTGTGTGTGTGTGTGTGTGCCAATTGACAATCAGAGTTGCCACATCCATGTCAAGAATTGGGGGAATGACCTGAATGGAATAGAGAAAGATACCCAGATATCCATCCTCTGTGGACTTTGTATGGTAAGAAAAGATCATATGAACCTGAAATAATGGACCAACTGCACATTCTCTGGATATCTGTGTGTCTGCTTCATCAGTGAAGGAGACCCTATTTGGAGGGACCACCCTTTGCCTCCATGACAAGAGCTGGACTTACTCAATAACTGTCTAATAGTCTGGAGCTCTGATCCAACTTGGACAATTTGGCTCATTTCTATAATTGAGCTCTGAACGCTCCCCTCACTTGCCTCCCACAAATAGCTCTGATAACAGCTCCTGTTTGGATGGCTCTTTAAATCTTGTGAGGTGCCTTCAATGAACATTTTTCATTGTGGTTTTCACAACAATATTGCGATGTAATATGTATTATCCCCTAGATCATAGATGAGCAAACTGCTGCTGCAGTGGAGACTTGCCCAATGAAACTATTATTTAAAACTAAATTCAACCCTCCTCCTAGGCTCTATTAACATAATACCAATGCATCACAAATATTTAGTGGGGGACCAGTTTAGGATTTTGAAGTCTAAAAATGATTTTAAAAGTTATTTAAAGAGAGGCAACTATAATCAATTACAGAAATGTTTCTTTTCCTTTAGATCTTACTCATCCTTACTCCTGCCAGCTCAAGAAGCCCATTGGAAAAGGGAATGACTGATGCCAATGTCAGTTTAGGTCCTGGAATCTTTTAGAAAGAACCAAGAGTAGAGGAATCTTAACATGTGGCCCCAAAAGTAAGCCCCAGAAAATAATGCTTGAATATTTTTCTTTTAATCACCAAGATTTACTGACAGCATTTTTAAAGTATATCCAACAAATATGTTTTCTCTGGGAATGTGTTGCCCTTGTTAGTTTTTAAAATTTCAACAATGCTTTGTCTTTAGGTCCATTCCTTGTAAATTATTGATACCTCTAAGGGTCCAAACTAAAGGCCCTCACTTAAATTATTTACATAAAAATATCTACAGTCCCATAAAACAAAAATTTTTATTTTGAAATAGATTTTCATGTTTAAAAAATAGCATAAGCTTTTTGGGAAAGGTGTTTAAATACTGGAAAGAGGATATTAAACACTAAATGTTTGAGGAACAGTTAAGGGGAATTGAGGGAAAAACTAAATTGATGAGTATTTCTAAAGAACCTTGGGCTACTGATACCGTCTCTCCAAGACCTTTTCCCTTCTTCCTTCACGATGTGAGAACATCCAAAAAAAAAAAAAAAAAAAAAAAAGCAGGGGTAATTTGTTGCCAACCATGTCCACTTGTTCTTTCTCATTAAAAGAAAAGATTTCCAATTCAGTGGAGGGATTTACATTCTAGTAAAATTTTCAGTGTTTACAAAGCCATTTAATACTCTCTTATGCTTCAGAGCTCAATATCACCCCCTAATCTATGTTTATCTTCTTCTGAAGGGATGAGTTTGTTTTTTTAAATGTGAAAAGTCTCTACAACAATTTTCTTGAAAAGTTCATGGACACAAATAGTTTTATCTCTTCAAACTGCTTCTTTGCTCTTGTCTTTTTTTAAATGTTGACATAATTTTATAAATCTAGATGTTCCCTATTCATCCATTTCCTGTGTCCTCAAGGTGCAGTTATGAAGGGACTAGATTGATGTACTGAGTTTTCTTCTGTGAATTTGAGCAATATACTCTGAGCCTATGGGGCACACCAGCATAAGCTCTGCAGGCCTCTTGCCACCCCTATTGGCATGAGGTTTTGCACCCTATAGAGATTAAAAATATTAATAATAATAATTTCAAATCCACTAAGGAACAAAACACCCAGATTAGAGGGTAATGTAATGGCTGGGAGAGAAAAGAAAGGCCAGAAGCAAAATATTTGGCAGCTCTCTAAGTCTCCAGTTTCTAAGCCCAAATAGTTTCTTGAAAGTCACCTTTGGATGTTAGGGCTCATTGATTTTTTTTTTTTCTTTAGTTTCTTTCCAAGTCCTACTTCCATGGCTGCTGCTGGCTCATCAGCTTCCCAGCACAAAAGAAGGCACCCAAATTCCCAAGGCTAAGGCTTTTCAAACAACAAAGCAGAACCTGCCTCACACTGGTAAGTTACTTATGTTAGCACCTGTAAGTCTGCTTTGCATTTCACTTCAACCTTTATTCACTGCTGATGACAGCAACCAAAAATGAATCCTGACAGCATGTTGTGATTTTACAGTATCCAGCAGGAAAGCCCGGTTAATTGTGAGCATATGAGTTTTCAAGCACCAAATTTTATAGTAGTCCATGGCTCTGATAAACCTACTCTTCAGCATTTGCTCATCATAGAGGCATTCATTGCTTTTCTCCCATGATGTGAGCAAGATGGAACTTGTTTTCTAAAAAGTCTGCGAAGCTCAGAAGTCATCGTTGTTTCTTTGTGGACTGTCCTCGTGGAGATGGTTTTCACTGAATTTCTCCAAGAAAATAATGAAAAGCCTTTGGGATAGCAAACAAAGGCCCCTGTGCTGGAGTTGTGCAGGAAAGCAATTCCAGCGGTGTCTAGTTTCAGGCCAGAATACTAAGGTCACAATTTTAGGCCATCGATGGCTCTCCCAGATGTCTTTGGTCAAGTTAATCACAGTTTGCCTGAAGGTTGAGTTTTCAGGTAATCCATCCTGGCATAATTGTAAATTGAGAGCTCCTTCTAGCTGGAGGTTGGGAGTTTTAGCTAACACAGGACAGTTAACACAGAACTCTCACTCCCTACTCTTTTGCATTGCAACTGAAGGTGACTAAATGACTCTTTAATAAATGCTGACGAAAGAAGAAGGAATATGTCAAGTGAGCACACAAACATATAGTCTTTTAGCGTCAGGAGGAACATATCCAATATTGTGAGGACTCAGTGAAACTTGGTCCTGCATTGGGCCCTCCACTGACTGAAGGTTTTCATCCTAAATGATAAGGAAGTGATGCCACACTGTGTCCTCAGCCAGGTTCCAGAGCCCCCTGCAGCTCTGCAGAGAGCAGACCAATACTCTTGGTGTTACGGAAGGATAATCACATTTCCCTTCTCTGCCTAACTTTTCTCCCTGCTCCTGCCCCACACAGACCCTCTTTAACCTGTGTCGCTCTTCTGCATCCTGAAGTTGATCTTTTCCCTGATTCACATTTAATCCCTATGGTGATTTAAAAATCTGATTTTGAAGGAATAAACTGGAATCTATACGAGTGTTTCTATACCAGCAGCCCCAAAGACTACACACATAAAATCTGGTAAAATATATACAAAAGTTTTACACACACACACACACACACACACACACAGAGAGAGAGAGAGAGAGAGAGAGAGAGAGAGAGAGAGAGAGAAATATACACACACATCCTATTAAGCATTCATTATATACCTCATTCATTTACTCTTCTACTATCCCTGTGAGTCAGGAGCTAATATCATTTCTTTCTTACAGATAAGAGAATACTAAGATTGAATAAAACATTGTCCAGAGCCTTCTACCTTGTATGTGCTCAACCAGGACTTGGACCCCTGTTGGGTTGTCTTTTAGAGAGCTCATGCTTCATCAGAGCTTCCATGTGTGGGTTCCATGGCAGTGAGCTGGCATTTTTAGTGTTCCCATCACCATTCTGATCTCCTTCCTGGGCACACCAGCTGGGAAGTGCTGCTTGAGGGGTCCACACAGCACTTGCTCATGCAATGGTGTGAGTCCGGGAGCTCTAGCTCATCTCAATGCTGACTGCAAGTTGTTGCTTGGTTTCTGTCCCACCTGTGCTTTCCTCTGGCATCTCTTACAGCCAGGGCCAAGTGGAGCAGTCAGGGAGGAGAATAAGAAACTGGCTTTCTTTTCACTTCTGCTGTCCAAGGGATAGTTCTGAGATATGTGAAAGAGACTCAAAACCTATGATTTTTGAGGTCTCCAAACCTCAGTGTCAACCTCATCTCAGAAGGACACAGCAGTGGTATTCACAACACAAAAGGATATCAGAATTAAAGCAGTCAACTCTATAGGTCTCCCAGATCATGAAAGGCAAATGTATTTTTCCTATATTTTATCCTAGAATATTTGCAACTATGGAACTCCAGCTAAACTTCAAAGCCAATTCTCAATCCCTCTTTGTTACTCACTTTTTTTTCTTTTTGCTTCTTTTCTTAGTCTACAGCAATTTTTAAATGGAATTCCTCTGTCCATCTTAGAATATGAAGCATTTCTCCTCAACCTCCCCCTGTGTTGCTTCCTCTGCAACAATCATATCAACCTTTTGGAAGGAGATGCGCTACTAATTACTTTAGAGGAACAATCCAGGCGGGCACCACTTCTCTTCCTGCCTCTGGCATTGCCAGGCATCATTAGTTGATGATAGCCTTCGTTGTCACTGAGTCCTGACACAGCTTCACAAGACAGCCACTATAATAGATCCATCTGGATACACAAGATGAAACAGAGTTTTTATCACAGACCTACAAGGACACAAACAACAATAGCACAGGAGTCAGAAAGTTGTCTTTTTAAAGTGAATATTCTGGTCATTGCTATCTCAAACACAGTTCCTCTCTCTGAATCTCCTTTTTAAGTTCCTTTGTTGTGTAGTTGACATCAGATGACTATGAAAGTCCATGCTTATGAGAATTCATGGATGGCATGGAGAATCGACTAAGCCACCACTGGGAATAAAGGAACCCATTCTCGGTCCCCTATCCTTCCTTTGCTTAAGTACCTCCCATTAGAGAAGAGAAAAATTGAAAAACAGTGTCGTAGTTAGAAAGAATTTGTTTTCCATTAAGAAGGAGAAGCTTGCTCTGAGCTAGAAAGGTGTTTCTCCCAAATAGTTATTCCTGGTTCAGGGTCTCTTTGCTGCTCATAAAGGCAGAAATCAGGAGTGCTGTAACTGAATATTTTCTTGATTAGATGATTTGGATAGAAGTCAATCATGGGAGGTGGGTATCCCCTCATATTCTTTGTACAAAATTACAACCTAGTTGGTTCCTGCCAGGTTTAGTGTTTCTCTCAAGAGTCACAACTTGAATGGAGAATAAGGAACTAATGAAACGAATGAGAATCTCATATCTGTTGTTTTACAGGGTGTTTCATTCACCTCTTCTTCTTGGCTATTCACAAAATAATAGTTACCCTTTCTTAATAAAAACACTTAAAGAAGTAGAAATAGAAGAGGATTTCCTCAAGTAGATAAAAGTCACCTGTGAAAAACCCACAGCTAACATCTTACTGAATGCTTTCTCCCTAAGATCAGAAATAAAACAAGGATGATCACTTTTGCCTCTTCTATTCAATGTTGTACTTGAAGTTCTATCCAAATTGTTAGGTAATAAGAAGAAATAACAGACATATGGATTGGAATTGAAGAAGTAAAATTATCTCAGTATTCTAAGGTGATATAATCTTGTATATAGAAAATCCTGAGGAACCCACTAAAAAATTATTAGAACTAATAAATGAGTTCAGCAAACTTTCAGGATGCAAGATCAATGTATAAAAACCACTTGTATTCTATACACTAACAATAAACAATCCAAAAATAAAATTAAGAAGATAATTTCATTTACAGTAGCATCAGAAAGACTAAAATACCTGGGAATAAATTAATCAAAAAGGTGCAATATTTGTACACTGAAAATTACAAACATCATTGAAAGAAAGAACCCTAAAAAAGTATAAAGATACTTTCTGTTCATGGATCGAAAGATTTAACATTGTTAAGATAGCAATGCTCCATAAATTCACCTACATATTCGATATAATACCTATCAAAAATCCCAGCTGCCATCACCATATATTTGATCCCTTTTTCCCCTCATCTAACTTCCCTCCCGCCTTACCCTCTCATAACCCTAAGGTCTTGTCTATGAGTTTTTGTTTCTTCATTTGTTCTTGTTCCTTTGTTGTTTTCGGTTTTATATGCCACATATCAATGAAATCATACATTTCTCTGCTTTTTCTGTCTGACTTATTTTGCTTACCATAATAATCTCAAGATCCATCCATGTTGTTGCAAATGGCACTATTTCATCTTTTCTTACTGCAGAGTAGTATTCCATTGTGTATATATACCACATCTTCTTTATTCAATAAACTTTACTTTAGTTAAAAAAGAAAAATCCCAGCTGCCCTTCTTTTTGTTTTGCAGAAATTGACAAATTGATTCTAAAATTCATATGGAAAGTACCCAGAGTTAGCTAAACCTGAGGTTAAGGACACAGTCCACCAAAAGACTGTCCTCACTTCAGACACCAGCCACAAGCCCAGGGGTCCGAGGACCATCTTCACTTCTGACTAGCTGGCTGCATATTCAGGGGTTCACATGACCATCCTCAAGTTTGATAATTCACTAGAATGACTCACAGAACTCAAGGATGCGCTAAACCAAATTATAGCAAAAAGTTACAAATTAGAACTAGCTAAAAGGAGAGACACATCAGGTGAAGTCTGGGGAGGTCCCAAATGCACAGCTTCTGCTGTCCTCAAGAATGTGCCTCACTTTTGGCATCAAAGTTCACCCAAGTTTTGGTGTCCAGAGGTTTACTGAGGCTTTATTACAGAGACATGATGCAGTAAATCATTGGTCACACGGTTCAATTCAATCTCCAGCCCCACTTCCCTTCCCAGAGGTTGGGCTGACATCATGTAGTTTAGAGTCCTACTGTGCTAGTCACAGGTCACCTCTGTGAGCTTAAACTATCAGGTGTGGACATCGGGGTCTAACATTCCCATCACTCAGGAAATTCCAAGGGTTTAGAGGTTACCTCCCAGGAACTGGGGATGAAAAACAGTCAATTCTTTATTACATACAAATGCAAAGGACCCAGAATAGCCCAAACAATGCTGAAAAAGAACAAAGTAAGAGGACTCAAAATTCCTGACTTCAAAACTTACTTCTTAGACCCGCCCTTGGAGCCCGAAATTGGGGCTGGGCCTAGCAGCTTAAGAGTCGCAACAGCGGTGGCAGTAGCAGCAGCCCCAGCAGCAGCAGCAGCCCTCCTCTTTCCAAATATGCATACCGCAGGGGTCCGGAAGCCCGCACAGGCGTTTAGAGAAAATGGCAGACGATATTGATATTGAAGCAATGCTTGAGGCTCCTTACAAGAAGAGTTGCCAAACGAAATCTCACCTCTACTCCCATGAATTCACCTTTGATTCCAGTGTGAACTGTCAATCATAAGGATGAGAACAAGTGGAGCAGTACTAATGGCCATGAAGAAAGTAGCAAAAAGAGGGAAACAAAGCAAGAGCAGAAGTCGCAGTCATGAATGAAAAAGAAGTAAAAGTAAGGAACAGAAGCGAAGCCGAGCTAGAGAAAGGAAAAAGAGCAAAAGCCGTGAAAGGAAGAGAAGTACAAGCAAAGAAAGGAGAAGTAGCCACTCAAGAAGTGGGAATCGCAGATTCAGAGGCCGCTACAGAAGTCCTTACTCCGGACCAAAATTTAACAATGCCATCCGAGGAAATACTGGGTTGCCTCATAGCAACAAATTAAGCAGTCAACACTCCCGAAGCAAAAGTAGTTTGTCTATGTTAGTTCGGTGCCTCTAGCAATAGGATTAACAGGCCAATGTGTTTTAGGAGTGCAAATCATAGTACAGGCATCACAGGCAGAAAAAAAAACAGAGCTGCAGCAATGGCAAACAATCTACAAAAGGGAAGTGCTGGCCCTATGAGGCTTTATGTGGGCTCCTTACACTTTAACATAACTGAGGATATGCTTTGGGGGATCTTTGAGCCTTTTGGAAGGATTGAAAGTATCCAGCTCATGATGGATAGTGAAACAGGTCGATCCAAAGGATACGGATTTATTATGTTTTCTGATTCAGAATATGCCAAGAAGACTTTGGAACAACTTAATGGATTTGAGCTAACAGGAAGGCCAATGAAAGTTGGCCATGTTACTGAATGTATTGATGCTTCCAGTGCTAGCTCATTTTTGGATAGTGATGAATTGGAAAGGACTGGAATTGATTTGGGAAAAACTGGTCATCTCCTATTAATGGCAAGACATGCAGAGGGTACAGGTTTGCAGATCCCACCAGCAGCACAACGAGCTCTACAAATGAGTGGCTCTTTGGCATTTGGTGCTGTGGCAGATTTGCAAACAAGACTTTCCCAACAGACTGCAGCATCAGCTTTAGCTGCAGCTGCCTCTGTTCAACCTCTTGCAACACAATGTTTTCAACTTTCTAACATGTTTAACCCTCAAACAGAAGAAGCAGTTGGATGGGATATAGAGATTAAGGATGATGTGATTGAAGAATGTAATAAACATGGAGGAGTTATTCATATTTATGTTGACGAAAATTCAGCTCAGGGCAATGTGTATGTGAAATGCCCATTAATTGCTGCTGTAAATGCATTGCATGGCAGGTGGTTTGCTGGTAAAATGATAACAGCAGCATATGTACCTCTTCCAACTTATCACAACCTCTTTCCCGATTCTATGACAGCAACACAACTACTGGTTCCAAGTAGACAATGAAGGAAGATATAGCCCCTTATGTACATAGCTTTTTTTCTTTCTTGAGATTCATTCTGAGTTATCTTTTATTTAGATAAAAATAAAGAAGCAAGGGTCTACTGTCATTTGTATACAATTCCTGCTATCTTGAAAAAATAAAAATGTTAACAGAAAAAAAAACACAACTTACTTCATAACTACAGTATTCAAGACAGTGTTGTACTGGCATAGGAATAGACATATAATTCAATGAAATGAAATTGCAAATCCAGAAATAATCCCTATATTTATGGTCAGTTATTTGTCTACAAGAATGTCAAGACAATTCAATGGGGGAGAAGAGTCTTTTCAACAAATGTTGCTGGGAAAACTGGATATACATGCAAAAGAATTGAGTTGGTCTCCTACTTGATACAATATAAATAATTAACTCAAATGGCTCAAAGACCTAAGTATTTGGGCTAGCCAAGTGGCACGTTGGTTAAGAGTTGGCTTGGGATGCCAGCTCTGAGCAGCGGGGCACGGTTCAGATCCCACATGAGGGCTAGTGACACTGTGCCCTCTACAGCTAAGATGGTGAACAACAGCTCAACTTGGAACTGGGCTGCCATGAGTCACCGGTGATGACGTAGGCTGCAGTGGAGCTGGCTGGCAGCTGGTGTGTGCTTCTGTGCCATGAGCGGTTGTCCAGTGGCAGGCGAGTGACTGCCTCACCCGGGAAGAGCGCAATGATAATACCAACAGAGACCAGTGAAGCGACATCTTCCACAACTAGACAGAAGAACAAAAAGACAGCAACTTGTCTATTCCCCTTCCCCAATTCCCTAACGCTGTTCCCCTCCCACAATTCCCCAATAAAATCTTAAAAAAAAAAAAGACCTAAATGTTTGAGCTAAAATTATAAAACTCTTAGAAAAAGGCATAGGAATACATCTTCATAACATTGCATTAGGCGATGGTTTCTTAGATATAACTCTGAAAACACAAGTGATGAAAGAAAGAAACTGATAAACAAGACTTAATCAAAATAAGAAAACTTTTATGCTACAAGCAATAGCATCAAGAAAGTAAAAAAGTAATCCACAGGATAGGAGGAAATATTTACAAATCATACATGTGTTAAGGCACTTGAATAAATAACACATAAACTTATACAACCCAACAATAAAAATAAAAATAACATAATTTAAAAATAAGCAAAGAATTTGAATAGACATTTTTTGAAAGTGTATATACAAATGCATATCAAACATATTAAAAGATGTTCAAAATCATTAGTCATTAGACAGGTTCAAATCAAACCACAACAGGATACAACTTCATACTCACAAGGCTGGCTGAAATAAAAAAAGACAATATATAACAAGTATGGATGAGGATGTGGAAAAATTGGAACCCTCATGCATTGCTACTGGGGTTGTAAAATAGGGCAGTCACTTTGGCAAAAAGTTTGGAAGTTTCTCAAAATATTAAATGTAGAGTTACCATATAACCCAGAAATTCTACTCCTTGCTATGTACCCAAGAAAACTGGAAACATATGTCTACACGAAAACTTGTAAATGAGTGTTCATAGCAGCATTGTTCACAATAGCCAAAAACATGATAATGATCCAAATATCCATCACCTGATGAATGGGTAAAACACAATGTGGTATAACATTCCTTGTATTTCTGGTTTGGTGATGATGAACTCTTTTAGCTTTTTCTTCTCTGGGAAGGTTTTTATCTGACCTTCGATTCTAAGTGATAGCTTTGCTTGATAGAGTAATCTTAGTTGTAGGTCCTTGCTTTTCATTTCTGAGTATTTCATGCCACTCCCTTCTGGTCTGCAAAGCTTCTGTTGAGAAATCAGCTGACAGTCTTATGGGAGCTCCCTCATAGGTAATAAACTGCTTTTCTCTTGATGCTTTTAAGATTCTCTCTTTGTTTTTAATCTGTTGCATTTTAATTGTGTTGTGTATTGGTATGGGCCTCTTTGCTTCATCTTATTTAGGTCTCTCTGGGCTTTTTGGGCTTGTATGTCTAGTTCATTCACCAGGTTAGGCTGATGAGTAAAAGTTGTATTGGGGTGCAGTATATTTTCTTGGTTTTAAGCTAGGACATGGCTCATTGGGAGACAGGCAGGTCTCGACTTTTTGATATTAATCTCTTCTATGTATAAGTGATTCCCTCTGTCTGAAACTCTATTGTAATTTCTCCCCAGAATCCTTACACATAATACAGGATCCTGTGAATTCATTGATCAAAATCCTCATAAATGGAAAAAAAAAAAAGAGGTATATTCATACAATGGAATATGTTTTAGCCATAAAAAGGAATGAAATACTGGTACATGCTATGCCATGATTGAACCTTAAAAGCATTGTGCTAAGTAAAATAAGCCAAACACTAAAGGCTACAATTTTTATGATTACATTTATATGAAATATCCAGAAAATGCAAACCCATAGAGACAAAAAGTAGATTAGTGGTTGCCAGGGGTAGACAAGGAGGAATTGTGGGGATTGTGGAGTGACCACAAAGAGTACAGAGTTTTATTTGGGTGATAAAGATGTTCTCCAATGAAATATTGGTGGTGGTTGCAAAATTCTACGACTGTATGAAACACCCCTGAATTGTACACATAAAATGGTTAATTTTAGGACCATACGAGGTCTGTCAATTAAGTATGAGACCTTGTTGCAACAATATTGCTAACCTTTTTTGATATCAGAGAGATTATTCATTATGAATTTGTAGCAGCTGGACAAACAATTAATCAAGTTTACTATTTGGAAGTGCTGAAAAGGCTACGTGGAAAAGTTAGAGAACTTGAACTTTTCGCCAACAATTCATGGCTTTGTATCATGACAATGCACCAGCTCACACGGCACTGTCTGTGAGGGAGTTTTTAGCCAGTAAACAAATAACTGGATTGGAACACCCTCCATACTCACCTGATCTGGCCTCCAATGACTTCTTTCTTTACCCAGGGTAAAGGAAATATGGATAGGAAGATATTTTGATGCCATTCAGGACATCAAGGGTAATATGACGACAGTTCTGATGTCCATTCCAGAAAAAGAGTTCCAAAATTGCTTTGAAGGGTGGACTAGGCCCTGGGGTCAGTGCATAGCTTCCCACGGGGAGCGCTTCTAAGGCGACTGTAGTGATGTTCAGCAATGAGGGATGGAGCCCTTTCCCTAGGATGAGTTTTTGAACTTAATTGTCCTACCGTGTGTGTGTGTATGTGTATGTGTGTGTGTGTGTGTGTAAACATTAAGATATATATACATGTATCTTAACGTTTACACACACACACACACACACACACACATATATATATATATATATATATATATATATATACATCTTATATAAGATATATATATATATATCTTCATAAAGCTGATATAAAAAAGCAATAATTGTGTCCTGAGGCAATCTTATGTCTTAATTGAGGACATCATTATTTTATTTTTTTCAGGAAGGAATAATTAGGAGACCTTGTTAGGGAATGTCATAGTTCTCTTAGGTTTTTCAAGGATTCGAGTTGGATGGAGGGCTTTGCTTCAAAGGCTGTCCCAAATGGGAGACACAATTCAGAAGGAAATGCTGGTTTCAGCAGGGAAACGATGACTTCAGTTGAGGAATAAAGATAGAATTAATTATTGCATTCCATTTTAAACATAAGTAAATACAATTACACACAGGTAGAAAGCAAAGGTAACAAATATTTTGTGTCATTTCATATATCTTAGAATTTTTATTGTGTTTCTACTGCTTTATATTTGTGCTCCACCCTAGCTAATAAGAATGAGTCCTTGTGGGATAAAACAAAACAAAACAAACCTAATTACAGTACTTAGGGTACCTGGATTATGCTTTGTGATTTGTCTGATCATATCCTTTTTCTCCACCTAGCCAGCTTATATCCCGACTTTGCCTTATTTTCTCTTTCCCTCTCTAAGGGTCAGTTTCCTCTTGCTGCTTCTCCTCTCCCTTGGATAGTGGACACACGCTGAAGCCAGTGTGACTGCCTGAGTGCTCCCTACTCAGCCTGTCTCCTGGTGATGCCTTTGATGCCATTCACCAATACCATTCCCTTCTCACCCTGCTGTGGGAAGTGAGAGCATTTTGCAATGCAACACATCCATGTTGATCAAAATTAAATCATCATTGTCTATACACAAAGATTAAAATAACGTAGCAAGTATTTTTAATAACATTGAACTTATTTGATGAACTATAAACTCTGTTTGAAGTAACTTTCTGAGTGGCATTCTGGGTCTGCAGAAGAGAAGCAACGTATGCTCAATGTCACAGCTTGTTCTGCAGTACAGCGATAGATGCTCGTTCTGCTGGCAGACGGCCTTGACTCACCACCACTGAAAGGCTTCCTCTGACTAGGAATAGGCACTTCTTCTAATGCTCCAGTACAGCTCTTCCAAATATTTACAAGAGAAAGGCAATATCCAGTTGCATTTCACATTCTACCACAGGAGCAAGTTTGGGAAGTTAAATATAATTAAGCAAGTTGACATCTTAGGACAGTGGTTTAATTCAAGTGAGCTGGGAGAGGCCTTGTGATTTGTGGTGTGCAGTCTGATAAAGTAGGACACAGAAGGTCGGGGCTGGAGTGGAAGCTTTCAAACTCTGGATCTGTACCCTTAAGTATCTCTGCAAAAGGAATGGATTATACCAGATACTGGCATCCTTTTTACCCTGAAGTCCACAAGTTAAAGTCCATTGCTTACTGTGTCACTATGGTTGAGTCAGGGGACAGCACATCTCAGGGACCTGTCTATATCAGTAGTGACAGCAGGCCTTTCTATGAGATGATGCTCATTTTAGTTTCTATCATGTTAAACAGTTATGAATGGTGTTTACATGAGGAAGTAGAAATGTGACCTATGTTTTACAATAAACATAACTAAACCGTTTTTTGATCAATTCATGCCACAGCTAACTCACATACTCTAGTGATCAGGTACTGTCATGCATTTAAAAGTTAAAATGTTACACTTCTCTGGGATGTCATGATGCTATGGGGTACTTTCGTATGGTGGGCAGCGGGGAGGCCTTGTTGGGGGGAGGTAAGTGTGACACCTTTGGGGATATTGTGTTTGATCACCTTACCACCCATTTCCTTTCCTAACTATGATACTATGTAACGACTTACCTGCTTCTGGGCTTTGAAACACTTTAAAACTCAATACTCTTTAAACAGTTTTGGAATGTTTCAGACATACAAAAGAGTATAGAGAATAACATAATGACCGCTCTTGTACTAAGCAACCACCTTCAGAAATAAAACATTACAAATACAGGTGAGGTGTCCATGGGCCCTCCCCTGCTGTGTTTTTCTCTCTGAGGGGGTCATTATCTGGCATGACTTCTTTTTTTCTCTAATTAAATCTTACACATAACTCATTTATGCAGAAAATTCTTATACACAAAATTTATATGTTACACACAAAAGCAAAATATCAGTATAAATAAGGACAATAAAGATATTTGATGAAGAAAAAAAATTTTCATCTGGGATTGTAAATAATGACTGGGGACTTTTAACAGCTGTGCCATTTATTTAATGAGAATCTCACCTAGTGATACATCAGGAACAACCTACAAGTGTGTGCCACCATTATAGGTGAACTATTGGGTTGTCAGAAAAGTCATGATGTATTTTTTTCTATGTTTTTCATTGCAAAATGTGCCATGATTTTTCCGACAACCCAATAGTATTGCTGGCCACTGTGATTGTTTCCGGTATCTGGATTCAATGAACAATACTCAAATAAGTGTGTGTGTGTGTGTGTGTGTGTGTGTGTGTGTGTGTGTGTGTGTGTGTTTGTAGATGATAGATAGATAGATAGATAGATAGATAGATAGATAGATAGATAGAATACAGATATAGACATAGACATAAATATACATCTTAATATCCTGTGGTGTTTGTTTCTAAAGGAGAGAGTCCTCCAAAATTTAGGACCTAGATCAAAGGTTACATGTATTTTTAATTTTAGTGGATATTGCCAGATGGTTTGCTGAAAGCTGCTTATTTGGAATTGAAGGTTTCTACGAGTCTATCTGAAGCACTGTTAAAGAATGCTAAAGTTTCATTGAACATTTTGAGGGCGGCTGGCCTTGGGGTTTTTTAACCATTACATTTCTGCCATGGTTGCCCATGTGTCCTTGGCTCAATGTGAAACTCTGTAAAATACCTTGGTTTTCCCATCTATGATACAAAATAGAGAAACAAAGAAAAATGCCTGATTAGATACTAGCAAACGGAGTGCAGGCCAGACTTCCTATCTTTCTGAACTAACTTTCTGGTTTGGAAAATGGACATAAGTCCCAGAAGGGGAAAGGAACTTTCCCCTTGTACTACATTTCAGTACAAGATTTAAAAAATATATATATATTATATATACTGGGAAGTAATAGAGGAAAGCCCTTCCTGCCTGGTTGTTTAATGAAAACAGCCAATCCTGTGGGGTTCTACTTCTTATTCTAATAAGGGACCCTACAAGAACACAATATCCCACTACCTGGTTTGTTCAAAACTAGATGAAACAAATTACTAAAACAATAAAATAAAAATCAGAACTACAAATTCTTCTCAAAAGTAACTTCCCCAAGTCAGTGTAACCAAGAGTAGACAAAACAGAAATTTGGAACTATTCAGTTTGGAACACTTCCTTTGTGAAAAACGAACTATAGCTTATAGGAAAGACTCACTCTTAATTAACAAAACTAAGAAGCAAATTTGGACCAAATCAAAATACACAAGGAATTCATATATGCTGCCTTGGACTTTTGGGTTCACTTTGAACTCTGGCCCCATATATTCCCATGGATTTTCTTGTAAGCCCATAAACTCTCAGGGGGTAGACTAATGGCCTCTTAAATAGGCACCTAAATTTCCCCTTTGCAGTCACCATAAATCAGGGCTGCGCATCTCTAACAAATCTCCAGGTCATCGCAGAGAAAGGGAATCGTAGAAAAGAAGGGAAGCAAAGGGAAGAAGGAAGAGAAGGAAAAGAACCAGTACCTGAGCGAACCTTCCAATGTTCAAAAATTAGACTTAATGGCACTGGCATTGGACCAAAAAAAAGCCTCCATCTTGTGCCAAAACGTGAACTGCAAAGACTTAAAAAGTGAAAAAAAAAAAAAAGTTAAAGTAAACAACGAAGCCAACAAACAAATCTGTGGTATAAAGGCAAACATTGGGACACATTCAGTAAATCCCTTTTAGATCAATGAATGCCACTATTTATTTAATATCCAAATTCCATCACATGTGGTAGGCAGGGGTGCTGCTCTTCTTTTCAACTGAAACAGTGCAAAATATAGTCTGGATCCGAGGAAATCTTGCCAAAATCCCTGGCAATGTATCACTTTTTTAAAGCCCTGTTTTGCTTTTGTGCTCATGGTAATGTTCGCAGCTGTCAACTGTGGCTTGGGGCTGTCTGACTCCCTTGAGAGAATTTATGTGTTTTTCTACTTCCTTTCCTTATTAGGAGGCAGGAATCTGTAACACCTATTAGAACAAGTATGCATAAAGGGTAATGACCACGCAATTTATTAGTGGTCTGTTCTTCCTCAAATGAGCCCTCCTCCTCCAGCTCCCAGAGGCTGTACCCACATTTGAATCGCCTCTGCTTTCTCTGCAGCAGGTGGGCAGAACAGTGTTAATCACGGGGTGGGAGGAGACACTGACCTCTGAGAAAGTAGTTCTTTCCTTCCACACCAAGGCATGGACAGGACACCAGAATATCACAGTTTGAATTTCGTGGACATGAAACATTAGCTGACAGAGGTAAATAGAGTTGAACTTAGGAGAAAACATGAGGCACAAACTTTTTCATAGCAGTTCTGGAGGAGTACATTTCTCAGATCCTTTTTCTTTTAAAAATAGGGAAGGGCGCATTAGCGAGTCATTTTGTTCTTCAAGGCCAGGGTAGGAGAAGGAACCTTTCCCAAGAAAGCATAGGAAATCCTTGTTTCCTCTGGGTTTCCAATGGGGGAAAGCAAACCATTTGAGGAAAGGGATAACTTAGAAGTCTCAAGTGGGCTCATCTGGGCTGACCCCTCACAAGAATCTTCAAACAGGCAGCAAGCAGGAAAGAAGTTGCAGGTTCTAATAAAATCCACATCGTCAGCCTGAAAATACCAGACCGCACTCCGCCCCTTCCAGGCATCATGGTCAGGTTTGAAGTCCAGAGAGAAAGTTCAGGAGAACAAAATGCTTGGGGAAAAATTCATTTCTGTTAAAATTACGTGTATGTTCAAGAAAACATAATCCATATGTTTTTGATTCGTTCACATTTAGCTCATCAAAGTGTTTCGGCAAGCCACGTACACAAGCTTGTGAAGTCATTCTTCTTTGAGGCAGGAAACCATTTCTGGCCAAGGAGAGTGGATTCCATCCCCAGGAGGGCCAGGTTCAGCTTGAAATTTAGAGTCTCAAGATGTGAGTGGGCTCTCACATGGAAAAATTTAATTGGCTCTGCTGAGAAATATCTGGATGAAGGACATATGCATTTTACTTGTGCAGTTATTAGGGTGGGGGGAGTTGCTGGGGAAAGCAATGGGCCCATGTCCTTTTGAGCTTTTGAGCATGATCTATAATGTAAAATGAAGAAAACGATGTAAATGTGCTCTAACTAGTATGGTAAGTAGGTTAAAATTTCTCTATAATCAATTTCATTCTTTCTCATGAACTCTCAGAGATTCTTCATCTATAATCCCCTGCCTTACTGACTCGTTTTCATATCCCTCTTGCACAATACCTGGCACATCCTAGGAGACCCCAAAGGAATGTTGACCTGAACTGAAATGACATGTGTTTTCAATGCACTAATCGTACAGGAGCGTTATACATCTGGCTTAGACACAGTTGTGGCAAACAGCATGTGCTGTTAAAATCAGAGAGTAGATATTCTGTGTTGAGAAAGTAAAAATGATACATAGAAGGAAAACCCAGGAAGATAAACCTAAAATATTGGGAGATATTCTAATTAGTTCTTTCTTTCTAGTGTTCTCTGGCTTTTTTCACATTGACCATAACACTGAAATAAAAAGGGAACGGAACCTGTTTGAGGGTTTATCCAGAGCTGTGTCACAACGGGAACATTTCACTGTGGAGCTTCACGTAACTGACTTCGATCCTCTGACATATTCACCCCAAAATGCACAAATCTCTCAGTGAGCAGCAAATGAGACCCGTGTTTGGGTTTCTGACTAAACTCCTGGCTTATTTTCACATGTTGCTCAGTTATTTCAAGCAGCCTAGCCAAAGCTGCTAATTAAAGAGGGGATGATTTATTTCATAACTTTTCTTTTCCCTTCAGGAAACATAACTCAGCTCCAGGCATGGCAAGTTTACCTTGCCCTATTCAATAAATTACACCCACCTCATTAATAGTTCATTAGGAAGACTGAAAACCCTGTGACAGAACCTCAAGGAAGAAAACGTTGGCCAGCTCCGACCCAGAGAGCACAGCGGGCCTGATCTGATGGGCCTTTCAGCTCCCAGGCCCAAGTGCTTAGGCCAGCGTGTCTGCCTGTAGGCCCAAGAAGCACATTCTACCCTGCACTGCTTTCCTGCTATGAATCCTTCACTCATTTCTTTGTGAGGTGGAAATATGGGGAAATCTGTCTTTAGCCTTCTTATAGAACTGTAACATACATATATTTTTTTAAAAAATTAAGACACCATGGACAATAAAATCTAGATATCAATAGCCCTTCCTCAATGCGTATGTTTCTCCACCCATGAACACATCACCATGGTTTAACCTTCAAGAAAAAGATACTTTTTCTTTTTCTTTTTAAATAAAAGAGAGAGGCCCCAAAGCTTATACATGGTTGGCTTCTCCTTTCCATATATAAATATTAACTGGAGGAGAGCCAGACCCTGCCAGCTCCCCTGGTTTTCTATATATGGCAAATCAGTTCATCAGTGCAATGCAAGAGCAAATACAATGAGAAATCTAAAACTAATATCCATTTAAGGTACTCTGGAGGTTCTAAGCATTCCACTAATATTTAAGCTAAGTGCTATGTTGGTGAGACTGCTGTTTCTCAAATTTTAACGTTCACACATATCTCCTGTGGGTCTTGTTCAAAGGCAGATTCTGAAAGGTCTGAGGTAGGACCCAAGAATCTGTATTTTAAACAGGCTCCCAGATGTTGTTGGACAATAGACCAGTCTCAGAGTAGTAAGGAGCTGGGAAACATCATCTACCTTCTGGAGTTGTCTAGTGGATCTGATGGTACCGGTGTGAGAAGATAAAAACCACATTGCGGTGTGTGTTATATTCCTCCTCCTAAAAAACTATCTTGTAGAACAGGGATTGCCAAACTTTAGAGTGTCTGTTAGTAAATATTTTAGACTTTGCAGGTCATCTAGTCACATGTACTCTACCACTGTAGCACAAAAACTGCCATTGAAAACATGTAAACAAATTAGTCTGGTTATGTATAAATAAAACTTTATTTATAAAAATAAGCTATGGACCAGTAGTTTGTCATGGGCTGTAGTTTGCCAAGATCTGTTCTAAGAAAATGGCTTCCAAAACTTTGTGTCTATACACCCAGAACAGTAGACTTCTCTGATACACATGCATTTATTTATAAATTCTATACATGTCCTACTGAACTAATACAAAAATAAAACACAAAGGAAAGAAAGCTGACATAGAGACTCCAATATTTCTTTGTTCACCCAAACAGAGCATCTTTCCTATCCCCTGGGTATGCACACTCACTTTAGAACCCAGTGATGTGGAGAATTTTAATACACATTTTTTTCTTGACAAAAATGATCATATCGGAAATAGTACTTGGGGTTTTGATGATCCTTGGACTTTTAGGACACCAAGCCACCATAATATATTAAGCTCTGACAGTAAGCAAAGTGAAGGAAAGCACTGAAAATAATTGTTTTATGCAAATCAATATAGTGAGATCGTCACTGTGCCCTCTCTGGGGGTTACTGAGCAGTCCTCCGTGCCAGGTGCTGAACTAAGCACTCTATATGTGGTATCTTATTTACTGCTCACATAGCTCTCTGAGGTAGGGGCGATTATGATTTCCAGTTTACAGAAGAGAGAACTAAGGCTCAGAGAGGCTGGGGCAAGGGAATACAATTAGTTCCTTATTTAGTTAGGTGGTTAGTTGAATATAAAAATCACATCTGCTTAATTACAACGCCCTTGCTCTTAACAGCTGCTGTTTATAGCCTCATCAAATCATGATCATTTTCCAAAATGTTACTCTTTATTTATTATATGATGACATCATACTGATGGAAAATCCTGCTGGTTATAGTAAATGGGTTTAGCATACACTCTCGCCAATCCCTTCACCCTGCCAGCAGTTGCCTTTGGAAGCAGCTGTAATACTGGGTCTCTGTGCTGAGAGAGAGTGCCAGCTAGTTTCAAATATTTTGTTGGTTTCTTTAAAGAAATTGCTACTGGCTATCAGATGTACTGAGAATTCTCACTCATTTGAACTGTTACATGCTGAAAACCCAGCTATTATACCAAAACTCAATCAGAAATAACTAGGTTAGCCTAATGTCTATGACTATTTCTAGGTAAGGAGGAGTTGATTTATAAGGTTAATGGTTTTACTTGCTCTGCAGAGTTTATTCCTAAGGATTTGAGTCAGTAGTGGAGTCTATCCACATACTTCATTTGAAAGCGAAAGCTTTGAATATAAACATTGGCATTTGTGTAAAGAAAGGTTTTAGAATTATAAATCATGGCTCTGCAGTTTAAGAAAGGAGACTGAAAGCATATTGAAAAACTTATTTCAAAATAAATGATGCATCATGGTAAGTGTGTAGCATCATATTTGGTAGCATTGATATTTAGACTGAAGGGTTCTGTCAATAAACCTTGGCCAGTTAATCATTAGCTATAAATCAAGAGTGGGAATTTTTTTTTTTTCGAAGAGAAGGGTATTGAGAATAGGAGTGCAGATAAATCTAACAAACAATAAAACCAGAAGATATGGCAAGGAAATCCACATTTTGAATTAAAACTCGGGATATATAATCTGAAACATGCTCTGACATTAATTTTTGTTTTCAAACGTTCTCTTAGTTACATTATCCTGAAAAACCTAGGACATATAATCGCTGTAATACATCACATCTGATCACTGTCATTTAGAGGTAAAATTCATAGTATGTATGGCCCTCCTTATTTATATCATTTTCTTATCTCAATTAAAAATTTAAAAATTTACTTTCAAAAATTTACAATAGACTGTGGCTTCAAAAAATACTATCAAAGATATAAAATCAGACTAGACTACAAAAAATGCAACACGCTCACAGTAAACAGTGATATCAAAAGTAGGATGTCCTTAATTATTAAACACATAATAGATTTTTTTTGCAACAATTTTGCATTTTAAATAAATCAACTTCACAAAATACTTGAGAGTTAAGAGAAGGCAACTTCCTTGTAAGTTCTATGAGAAAAATCATTCATCAGCAATACCAAAACACTCACCTGATGTAATTATGACATACTTTGTCTAATAAATGAAAATATAAGTACACATATATAGACAAAATCTCCACCCATAGGATCTTTATGCTACACTGTCTTGAGTTTAGTTTCTTGGAACAAAATTTGGGCTTTTCTTCTATTATACTTTTAAGCTTTTCATAAAGTTGTCTACATTTTTTTTCACAGTTTATAAGTTCTCTTAACAATAGGTGAGGAATTATTATTCTCTTAATATTAATTTTATCTCCAAGAGTTATCATTATGCTTCAGATAAAAAATACTTCTCTAACTTTAAAAATACTTCATTTTCATTAGTGATCTATCCAAAAAGTATTGTGATGGGTTCAAAAAGGAAAGTTCAATAGAGATAAAAATGTCTGTACTGAACCTTTGCAGCTTTTTTGTTTGTTTGTCCATCATCCAAAAGTTTCTTTTTGTTTTTAGGGGAAATCTCTTATTGTATGTGGTATTATGATGATTCCATGCTCCATATCTTAGTTGGAATTTTCCCAGAAGCAAATTGAGAGGAAAAAAAATGCAATTTAAAGGAGTTTATTTTGAAAGTGACTTCAAGAGACACTGGTGAAAGGGTAGGTAGGTAAGACAGCAAAGGGAAAGAAACCAACAAATGCTGCCTTAACAAGCAAATCATCACTGTGAGCAATAGGAGCTAACTTTTTGTGCAAAACTCTGGGAAACTGCAACACAACTCTTCCAGTTTTCATACAAGAGGTGGGAAAGAGTTGGGAAACTTAAACACCAATCCTGTAATGGTTCATTTCATGTATCAACTTGGCTAGGTTAGAGAGCCCAGAGGATTGGTTAAATACCAGTTTAAATGTTTCTGTGAAGGTATTTTTTTCTTTTATAGGCATGATTAATATTTTAATCAATAGACTTTGAGTAGAGCAGATTATCCTTTGGGTGAGCCTTATTCAATCAACTGAAGGCCTTAAGAGAAACAGACTGCCTTTGGACTCAAGCTGCAACATCACCTCCTTCCTGGGTCTCCAACCTGTTGGCTTTCCCTGCAGATTTCAGACTTGCCAGCTTTACAATCATACGAGCTAATTCCTTAATCTCTCTCTCTCTCTCTCTCTCTCTCTCTCTCTCTCTCTCTCTCTCTCCCCCCACCCCGCCCCATTCCCTCCCTCCCTCCACACACCCTATTGGCTTTTTTTTCCTGGAGAATTCTGACTAACACAAATACTCTTCAGTCATTTGTTGAGGGCTCTTTCAGCTAAAAAGGTGCACGTCCAGTCGTAGGAAGTTGGGCAGGCTTGCCATGGAATGAGGCGAAGGAATGATGGCCTGTTGCCAACCGTGGCTCCTATACTCTGCCTCCTGTTACAAAAGCCCAAAGAATCAATGTCTAGGGGCAGCGGCTTCCGATGGGGGTCAGTGGTGGAGTCTATATGATACCACATAGAAATATGGATCAAAAAAGAAAGAAGAGTGCTTAAAATGATTTGAAAGTAAGGGTACATATAAAAGATATTTTTTCTTGGGCCGGCCGAGTGGCGCGGTGGTTAAGCGCTGGCTTGGGAAGCCAGCGGCCCCGGTTTGGATCCCACATATGAGGGCCAGTGACACTGCCCTCAAAAAAAAAAAAAAAAGATATTTTTTCTTATTTTTAATCCCTGTAACAAATAATTGATTGTCTAAAGCAAAAACTGTACCAATGCATTGTGGCATTTAGAACATCTGTAAAACTAAAATGTATGAAAAAATTGCATAGAGGATGAGTAGTTGGAAATGGAAGTATGCAGTTGTAGGGTTCTTATACTATACTTGAAGTGTTCTAATACTCTTGAAGGTAGATAGTAATACATTAAAGATGTAAATTGTAAACCTTAGAGCAATTATTAAAAAACAAAATAAATGATACAGCTTATAAGCTGGTGGGGGATAAAACTGAAGTATAATAAATAATATTCATTTAATCCACAAGGAGACAGGAAAAGAGTTTTTGGGGAAAAATAGATGGGACATATAAAAACAAATATTAAAATGAGAGCTTTTAAATCTAATCCTATCAATGTTTACATTAGATGGAAATGACCTAAAAATAATTTAAAAGGCAGAAATTAGCACAAGCAACAACAAAAAAATAGTTAAATTGGACTTCATCAAAATGAAAAACTTTTGAGTTTCAAACAATGCCATCAAGAAAATATAAAGACAACCCACAGAATGGGAGAAAATATTTGCAAATCATATTTCTGAAAAATGTCCTGTATCCAGAATATATAAAGAATTCTTACAACTTAATAATTAAAAAGACAAATGACTCAATTTTTTCAAATGAGCAAAGGATTTGAATAGACATTTCTCCAGAAAGGATATACAAATGACAAATAAGACATGAAAAGATGCTCAATATCGGGCCGGCCGAGTGGCGCAGTGGTTAAGCACTGGCTTGGGAAGCTGGAGTCTCCGGTTTGGGTCCCACATATGAGGGCCAGTGACACTGCCCTAAAAAAAAAATAAAATAAAATAAAACAGAAAAAAAATGTTCAATATCATTAGTCATTAGGGAAATGAGATTAAAACCACAATGATATACAACTTCACACCCAATAAGATGGCTATATAAGCAATACAACAGATAATAACAACTGTTAGAAAGCAAATGAAATTAGAACCCTCATAGATTGCTAGAGGGGATACAAAATGCATAGCCATTGGAAGTTTTTAAAAATATTAAACATAGCATTACCATGTGCCCTACCAATTCTACTCCTAAGTATATACCTAAGAAAATGAAAACACATGTCCACTTAAAAACTTGTACACAAATGTCCATAGCAATATTATTCATGATAGCCCAAGTGTGGAAACAATCCAAGTGCCCATCAACTGATGAATGTATAAACAAAATATGATATAATCATACCATGCAATATTATTCAGCAATAAAAAAGAGTAAAGTGCTGACAACTGCCACAACATGAATGAATCTTGAAAACATGAGGCCAAGTGACAGAAGCCAGTCACAAAAGACCACAAATTGTATGATGCCATTTATATGAAACTGCCAGAACAAGCAAATATAAAGACAGAAAATTGATTAGTGGTTGTATAGGGTTGGTGTGGGAGAATGGGGAGTGACTGTTAAAGGGTACAGAGATTTGGGTGGGGGGTGATAAAAATATTGTAAAATTGGTGACAATTGCACAACTCTGTAAATATAATAAAACTCATTGACTTCTATACTTTAAAATTGGTAAATTATACAGTATGTGACTTTTATATCTCGAAAAATCTGTTTTTTAAAAAAGACAGATTGTCAAATTGGTTAAAAAACCAAGACCCAACTACATGATTTCTATAAGGAAGCACTTGAAATATAAGGAAGTCAAGTGGTGAGAGATGAGGCTGAAGAGATAAGAAGGACATGTTGATGTACAGCCTTCTATACTATACTGAAGAGGTTGGGTTTTATATTGAAGGTCATAGGGATTTCATAGAAAGATTTTAAGCAGAGTAGTAATGCCATGAGTAGGGCCGGGACTCCATGCTTAACAAAATATAAGGAAGCTGTCACTCTCTGGGCACACTGGGGGCAACCCCTGACTACGTGTACCTCCTTAGAGGTGGTACCCTAAGTGCTATAGATGCTTTACCTTTGTCCTGAACCTGGTAATCTGCCACACACTTTAGAAAGAACATCTCTGCGCTCAAGAACAGAGAGAATGGATTAGGGGCATAAAAAATTACAGACAGGGAGATCAGTAAAATGTTGATTCATTTATTCTACACATTTGCATACTTGCTACATGATAGAAATAAAGCCACACTTTCACAGAGCCTACATTCTGACTCGGGCAAGAAAAGACAGATAATAAACACTTTCACTAATAAATAAATTAGATAATTCCAAGTGTGTGTGATAAGGGCTAAAAAGAAAGCGAAGTAGGGTAAAGGGCACCAGTGACTGGATGAGCTGAGGACTACTCTGGGTAAGACTATGGGGACCATTGTAATTTCTTGTGCAAACCAAAACAGTTTTGAGAATGAAATGAAGTACCAACAGTAATTAAAATGAGAAAATTTTGGAAATACTTGTTTTTCTAACAATTTGAAAAGGCAAATTATGTCCTACAAAACTAAAATAACACATTATCTAGATTAAGTCAAAATTTAAAGGTTGTTTTAATTCACCATCTGAAGTATGTTCTTAGAAGTATGTTTATTTACTTTAATCTCAGACATATATCTGTTTGTATCACTAGTCTTTTTCTAAAGATCATTTTTTAAATAGTCTTATTTTTAGTAACACAAGTATGTGCAATCATCTTCAAATTTGCATTTTATGGTTAATTAGCTTGAAATTGTTGAAATGTTCAATATTTCTTATCTATATATGGTCATATTTTTAATCATGGAGAAAAAAATCTCTCCTATTAAATGAAAAAATATTCTATTCTATTCTATTCTATTCTATCCTTTTCTATTTTTGTGGAAATGTGTATTTTAACCCAACTCTGTAATTGGCCCCACTAGCAGAAGAATTGAATGAACAGCTAAATGGTGTTATCAGATTATTCAGGTAGAAAATCAGCTGCATTAATTTCAATAACAGTTTGATTTTTTTCATCCAACTCATGGAAACAAAACAAAGCTTTTTAAAAGCTTATTCTGTTTAAGGTGAAACATCTGTCATTTTTTTGGTGAAAACTGTTAAAATTAACTTTAAAACTTTCACATTAAAGGTAAAAGTATTTGTTTTTGCAATGAAAATGTAAATACAAATTTTGGTTGGAGTGCAAATTATTTTCCCATTGCTGCTGTAAGAAATTACCAGAAATTTAGTGGCTTAAAATGACATAAAATCAGTGAGGCTTGAATTGACAGAATGAAAAGAGAGACAGTGGTGGAAATGAGGGGAGAGTCAGGCACAAATAAAATAGGGTGTATGAGGCCAGTGAAAGGAGATTAGATTTTAATTTGTGTGTAAAGCCACTAGAAGGGGAATGATACAATGATTTACATTTTAGAATGATCATTCTGGTTATTTATGGAGGAAGATCATCAGGTGGTGGCCATGCTAAAAGAGGAAAAAACAGAGAAGTTAGTGTAGTATACAAGACAAGATATGATGTGGTTAGGACCAGTGTGCCAGCTATGGAAAGAGAGAACAGTGCTCAGATTTGGGATATATTTTGAAGGTAGTTACCAGAGAATTTATTTACAGATTGAATGCAGATACAGAGGGATAAGGAGGCGGCAAAGACTCCAAGATTTTTGTCCTGAGATTGTGACATGAATGGTGGTGCCGTTTACTGGGATGGGAAAGCCACAGGTGGGAGCAGGGCTTACTTGCGTGTTTGTTGTTTTGTTCTGTGGGAGAAAGAAATCAAGGAATTGGTGTAGGAATATGGACAAGCAATGACAGTGGACTCAAACAAATGGGTGTGGTTGATAAAGGAGTGATAGGAATGCCCCTGGATGTGATGTCGAGGAAAAGGTGCAGTGGGATGAGGAATCAAGAAAAATGTCCAGGGCCGGCCGAGTGGCGCGGTTGGTTAAGCGCTGGCTTGGGAAGCCAGCCGCCCCGGTTCGGTCCCACATGTGAGGGCCAGTGACACTGCCCTCAAAAAAAAAAAAAAAAAAAAGATGTCCAGTGTCTGCTTAGGCATGCGGGTGGAGAGTCAGGGAATGAGAGATTATGTTTTAAACATTCAAATTTCCAAGCACTCCTGAGGTATCCAGCTAGCACGTCTCCAGATGGATTTCAAAGGAAAAGCTCCTGAAGCTCAAAGGGAGATATCTTGGCAGACTGGAGAAATGTAGGGTGACCTTGATGTATAGATGTGGGACAGAGGGGATTGCCTGAGAGTTTGTTCTCTGAAATGGGAAAAGGGGATGAAACATTGAGGGGAAAAGAGAATAGGTTTCTAACTGGGTCTGAGCATCCAAGTCCCTGTGAAGTAATTGCAAGGCCACTTTCAGGGAGACAGAGAGAGCGAGGAGAGAGGGATACAGGGAGGGAGGGGAGAGAGAGAGAGAGATTGTGCTTACTGTAGCATTTTGCCTAAGACTGGCCACCAAGCAGGGATGACGAGTGACATGAATTTATCAGAGCTTCTCAAACTGTTCTTTGCCCTCCCCAGACCTACTGTTTTAGAATCTTCTGGAGTAGGGCAGGGAATGAACAGTTTGTATCAATGATGAACACCAAAGCATGTGAATGAGGGTGTGAAGGTTGTCAATGAAGGTCTGAGTCATGAATCACTTGAGCTGTTCATGCTTTCCACACACTGGAGTCTCTGTGCCTTTGACCCATGGATAGATATGCTTTTAGATCATACCACAAAAGTCCAGTGAGCCTTGAGTTCATCTGATCATGAGAATCTTCTGGGACACTTGTTGAAAATACACATGTCCAAGCCAATTCCCTCAAAATTCTGATTCAACGATGCCTGGATCTGTGCATTTTAAAGAAGTTGTCCCCAGGCGATGCTCACGATCTGGCAAGGTTGGGAAACACTGCTTTAGTAAAAGTATTTTTTGTTTCATATATGAAAACCTAGGAGCAGATCAGAAGCAAAGGGCAAACAAACCCCCAGCTGAAGAAGCAAAATAATACCCAAAGTCTTCCAGATGTTTCCCTGTTTATGAAGCTAATTCTGGTTTCATTAGCTGCCTTGCTTTCATTTATGCTTCTGGTTGAGTTAAGCACTCAGATAGTAAAATGATTTGCAGAGACAATGGTGAGATTGTCGCTTAGATTATCAAACAAATAAACAAACAAGCAAACAATGAGAGGATGCAAGAGAAGCAGGGGGAAGAAGAAGAGTCAATTAAAGAGTGAATAGAAGAGATTTTTTGAGCTGAACATAATATCAAAGTTTCTCTCTGGTCTATACAATTTCTTTCTCTTTCCCACTTCCCAAGCCATTTCTCATCTTTCTTTCAGAGATAGCTCTTTTCGTTAATTTATAATTTCTTGCCTAATCACAACTAAACAAAGAGATCTACTAAGCTGTCTCAGATCCACACGGTTTTGCTCCAGCCTTCCTCCTCCCCCATGAATGTGCATTTGGGAGTTGATTAATGTATCCATCTCCAACCAATATACTAATTTTCTGGATCTGATATAAAATGCTCAATTAACAAGTTTGGACAGCAAGGGAGGCAGTATTACCTGAGTCAATTTAGTTCTTAAATTTCAGAGAGCAAGCATCAGCTCTGAACTGCAAGGAAATTATCCAAAAATTTCTTCCAGTTTTTTCAGCTACTAAGTTCAGATGGTATACATTTGGAGAGCAAGAATTGAGGGAGCAAGGGATTCCAACAATTTATCATTAGTGAAGACTATAGCATCATGGTATCAAACGTTGTGCATAAGGTTAATATTTGAGACCTGAGTTAAATTTATTAGTTGTCAAATATTTGAGAAAACATCAAAATACTGTCACTCTAAAACATCCCATTTGTTTCTAGTTGCAACAGAAAACTACACTTTGGGTTGTTTTTAAACATGAATGAACGTGGGGAAAGTACAGATATTTGGCACATTATGGCTCCAGAGAACCTCTCCGTGGCACTTGCACCAACCACAACCCAGAGACCTTGTGACTTTCAGCTGTATTTGAAGACTGCATAATTGGGTCTTCCACACAAACTAATCTTAGATTTGGAATTCTATGATATTTCCCCTTAATCTTCTTTTTTAAAAATATCCTGATCAATATACAGTTTCTCTCCTTCACATATAATATTACTTACACATGCCCACTCTGATGTATCATGTCTTTTATTTTTAAAAAATAGATGATTAACAACTAAAGTATGTAACACATATAGTGGAACAATATTTGTGAGAGTGACAATGTAGATTTGTATTTATTGACATGAAAATACCAAACAGATATTTTTTGAAACAAGATACTTCATAATAACGAATCTATTATTGTTAACACACATAGTCATATGAAAGATTTTCAAATACATTTGCCTATTGTTAATGTCTAACTTCTCTACATAAAAAGTCAGCTAAAAATATCACCAGAAGCAATTCAATTTAAAATAGCCCCTAAACAAATACTAATGTAAAATATCCAAGTGAACCACAAGAAGAAGAAAAGTGGAGAGGTGCTCGTCTCTTTAGTCTGGGGGAAAAAAATCTGTGTGTCCAAAACAAGGGAGTCATGTGGTCTAATATATCTAAAGCAGTGGAAACTGGATTATTCCTGTGATAGGGAAACAATATTAAGCCAAAACCAGAGGGCAGTTTTATGGGCCAGAAGGCAGCTTTGTGTACAAAACAAATGAAGGAAAACTGAAAGGGGAATCACTGGCATGAACCCAGAACAAATTTACATTGAAATGGGCACTTGGGACTTTTCAGTGGGAACTGATTGGAAGAAAAGCAACTCTTCAAAAGGTGGGAAGCTGAGATGCACCAAAGTCTGAGGCAAAGACCTTCCTGGGTTTATATGCAGCTTCAGCTCTAGAAAAATTTTCAGATAAGTTAATGTCCATTGGTACTTTGCCTTGAAAGAGAAGAATAAGCATTAATCACCAAATACAATAAATGACATGAAATAAGAAAGCTTGTGGATTCAAGTTAGAGGATAGGGGTACCTGCTGGAATCCCATGGGAGAGAGGTGGGGATGCTATTGCAACAGCCTTTGTGTATCCTTTGGGAATTAAGAAAAATAGGAGTAATTAAAAAATCACTGTGAGGCTAATAAAATGCATTTTTTTTTCTGACAGTGCCATCGCTTTGAGGCTGCACCCCATGGAGGTTGTTTGGGGAGCTACTCTCTAAACCCTAGATTAAAACCATTACCCTAGACCTAAGCCACGAGTGCATATTCTTCATGGCAGGTAGACTGTTGAAACAATGCTGCAACAAATGAGGGCCAATCAAACCCAGCCCCTGATGGTTATTGGAATAATCCTGAAGAGCTAAAGAGATGTGAAGACAAATAATTGCTGTTGCAATTAATAATAGAATGCAGGAAAGATGGACTTTTGCTATGTGAATTTCATATGACAGTGATGTTTCACCCCCTTTTGAGAACTGGTAAATTGAAAATTCGTTCTCACCCAACATCTTCTGATGACAAGGCACTTAAAATATTGAAGTCCTTTGAAGTCAAGAGAAGGTAGGTGCTGGTACTACCCAGAGTAGTTAGTTGAAAGGTATTGCACTCTTATATCAGATGATATGGCTGTGGCTGTGGGACTCAAAATGAAACAAACTTTGGAATCACTGGTAGAAGTACTCACTACCAGAAACTTAAGAAATGAATGGGAGACATGCTAGGACCTGGAGAACAAGAGTGAATATAGTTAGCATGTGCCCCAGAGTTGGTACAGGATGGGAAGGTTTAGAAACAGACAGGTGTCACCATTCAGATGAGTTTGGGCCTCACCTAAGGTTGCTTATTGTCTTAAAACTGTGGGTGTAAATTTGTGAAAGCTCAATCAGGGAAAATGAAACACCTCGGATTTTAACTACCTTGGAATGAATTAATCAGTACATGGATTAATTTGGTGGGGTGCTTGTAATCAAAGGTGTTCTGCCACTGCTTAGCTAACATACATGTTTAACTGTAGTCAATCTGCTTCTGGATAATGGGTATTGGCTGTATTTTCTGTCTGAACCATATGAGTAATGCAGGCTATATGTGGCCACCACCCCATCTGCCCCAGCAACCTCATATAGGAAGTCTATGTGCAGGGGACTAGAGAATGGGAACAATTTGACCCTGACTTGAAAAGATAAGAGAAGGTCTCACTAAGATGTGACTTATGAGGGTGCCCGGTTAGCTCAGTTGGTTACAGCATGATGCTGATAACCCCAAGGTTGCCAGTTTGATCCCCTCATGGGCCACTGTGAGCTGTGTCCTCTCTAAAAGAGTCAACTATGCCATTGTAGCATGAAAGCAATGTGTAACCAATGACCATGGCTGTTCCCCAATAAAATTACAACGCAGTATTATTTTAAAAATAATAATAATAAAATTTAAAAAGATGTGACTTGTGAGCTGGAACTTGAAAAATAATGTTCTGAGAGGTGAACAATATGGAGAGAAATATTCCAGATATAGGAAATTGCATACTCTGTAAATATGAATATGTAATTGTGGATGTCAAATTTGAAGTACATTGAGATACCATGTGTGCATATGCCTGTGTGCGTGTGTGTGTGCATGTGTGCGTGTGTGTGTGTGTGTGAGATATAATTTTTTTTACAACATAAAAATGGTATAGCAATAGGGTAGTTGGAGAGATCACAGAGAAACTTAATTATCATCCAGATTGCAACTTTTTCCCTTTCTTCTCTGACACTTCTCTCCTAGCAGCCAAGAAGCATAGTCAAAATTACGCTGGCATGGCATGAGATAGAACACCACCTGACTTGACTGCTCATTCAAGGGTGATTTAACTGCTATTCTAATGCTGAGCAGTAAAAACTTGTTTGTCTATGATTGTAGTGGTTGAGACTCAGACGCACAGGATAAAAATATGTTGAGGTAGACAGTATCATTTTTCATGTGGGCCAATTCTTAACTGTGGTCATATTCTAAATTCCCCTATATCTCTCCCCTGAGTTAATTGAAATTAGCAGTGACTCACCAACCATCAAAGGGATTCATAAGCTTTAAAAAGATGAGGCATTAATTAAAGCGTCTCTGTATCAGCTTCATATTGATTTTTTAAATCTTATTTGACTCCTAGTTATTCAAGTGCAAAATAAAGAGGATCACCATTTTCCTTAAAAGAGAAATTTCAAAATCGGAACTGGTTTAATTCCAACATAATTTGGCAAATTAAGGAGAGTTAGATACGAAGAAATATCAGTTTTAGTGGATGTGAGAAAAAAAAGTCAACAGCTTGATTTTATTTGGGACCATTCCAAATTGGCTTAATTTAATCTTGTGTTTCAACCAAGGCAACAAGTCTGTGTGAAACCTATTCTTGGTATGAAACTCTTCCATTTGACATTGCTTCTTTGTTTGTGGGGCTGTCCTGTGAAGTCCTGATGAGATGGTTTCTTTTGAAATGCTCTGTATATTGAATGATATAAATTAGAAACTCAGTACAGACTCATATCATCCAAATTTGAAAAATAAACTTATGCTCACCTTTAAGACTTCAGGCTCACCCTTTGAGCCTCGCCATAAACCTGTAAGTAGAATCATTCTCATTTTACTGATGAAGGAACTGAATCTTGAGCTTGAGTTAATTCCGAAGTATCACAGTATGATAGTGTACATCCCTCCTTCATAAGAAGACTAAGGTGCCAAATCATATCAGCTGCTGGTTTGTTTCTCTTGTTTTGACATATATGTCCCTAAAATGTGTTCCCTAAAAGATTTGTTTACTGCCTGCCTCCCCCATTAATCTGCGTGCCACTGTGCCTGTCTTGCTCACGGCTCCATTCCCAAACCTTCTGATAGTGCCTGGAAAGCAGAAGGTTCTCGATATCTACTGAAGAAATGAATCACAAAATAACCTTTTAAATCAATGTCCTCTCCCCAGATACTCCAGTTTTTCCTATTATTTGGAAATTTGGCATTAATAAAATGGGTCCTTATACCTAGATACCCATTAACTGGTTTTATCTCTAAAGAAAAGCAATGTGTCTAAAGGTTTGGATAGGTTTGTTCGTCCTCCACAAAGCAGAAATGAGCAAATCGGTGTGTACATTCTACAGTCACTGTGAGGACAGACAGTACATGGAAGAGATCATTGCTATGACAATACTGGGCTCACACTTAAGACTGAAGTCAGGCTTCTAGGAAGAGAGGATCTGAAAGTTGTTTCAATTTCACTTTTGTGAAGATTGCTGGGATGGCCCCTGCCATCTCCCTTTATCCTCCCCTTTGAAGGAGGGTAACTAAGCAAGGAGTAAAAGCTTTTCTGGGGCTCAATATGAGAAAGGTCACAAGGCAACTGTGCACTTAGACATTGTAGAAAGAGGCTATCTCATGCATAGATTTAAGGAAACATAAACCCAGAGTAATTCATTTCCCATTAGAAATTATCTCAAGTCCTTTCATTTTCAGTGAAACTCCCAGTTACAGCTGGGGATGAATTTAGCAACAAACACCATAAGAATTTTTTTTTCCCAACCTCATCATTACTTTCTGAAACTGTCTTTTCAAAAACTAGAAAACCACTTTGATTATTCAAACACAGAAAGTAAAGAAACCAGTGCAAAATAAAGAGCTCTCGGGGCAAGTTTAGTGCCTACTGTTGAGTCTTATAAAACACAGAGAAGCAACTAATGGTGGGCCCCAAAATACAGAACTTTTTACCTTTATTTAAGTTGGGTTGATGTATTTAATTCCCTTTTTAGCATCTGGACAAGGGAACTTAATCTCTCCGTGTTCTCGCACACAGACGTGCCATGACCTATTTGTAAGGGGAACACTTCACCAATTAATCTATGTATGAACACACTGCTCTCCCTTCCTTCTTGCAGTCGGACTGCCTTCACTAATACAAGATAACACACATTGCACTATCAAGCACTTGCCAGGGACTCACTTACTAAGCACTTTACCAGTGCTACATCACCACCACCTTCCAAGTTTTCTATTTTTATGACCTCAATTTTACATATGAGAAACTGAGGCCAAGAGAGAGTAAATAATTTCCCCAAGGACACCCAGTGAATAAGTGGCAGAGCAGGAATCCCAGAACCTGGGTATAAACTCATGATTCTGTACTCTCTTATCTCTCTAAGCACAAACTCTTCAAAAATGGGGCTTTTCTAGTAGCTATTCCAAAAGAACACTGGAGAGAAAAATTCATAATTAATTATGCCCTTTAAAAATGCTTTTTGATGATGATAGTGACAATGATCTCCTTTAAGTGTTTACTTTTATTGATTTGAAGTCATCTTTAGCTAATGAAACATGATTCCTCTCCCACCCCACACCCAAAGTTTTTTGTCTCTCCTGGCTTTCCAAAGGGGTAAAACTTATTGGGGAAAAAAAAAAAACTTACAAGACAAAACTATCACAGTAAATGTGCCTTGTAAGAAAATTGGGCTATTGGTACAATTTCTCATACGAGTAGATTCAGATTAACAGTAGAATTTAGCTACACTTACTTTGAAGACAAACAGCCCCTACTTTTGGGCTCAGGAAACCTATGTTCTGATTCCGCCCTCTAACTTTGGGCAAGGCACTTAACTTTCCTGAGCCTCAGTTTCCTCAGATGTGCAATGAGGAATAATACCTATTCTTCTTACTTCCCCCTTGTCACTATGGGGAAAGTGTGGCAACAGCAAACACCAAAGCCCTAGATCAATGTATCATTCACCCAGCATACACTTATTGGATATGTACCCTGTGCAGGCACCATGCTAGGTCTTGGGGCTACAAAGTCTTCACCCTGGGGGAAGAAGATTGTGGATTGATATCTAGTTTGGCTACTTGGGTGGTTAATAGCATTAACTTTGTTGGATTTCCTTTTAGAACTCAGCATGTATAAACACAATTGAACATTTAGGGAAGTTCTCATTTTATATTTGTCCACAGAATGCATGGGGAAAGAAAAACAAGAAACAAAATAACCAAAAAAGAATCAATGGATGAGGCACATCAAGGGAAATCCTGACTACTGTCAGGAGGGTGGCAGACCCCATGACATCAGCACTGCTTCTCTGTGTATAGCAGAAGGAAAACATACCCCACATGAAACATACCCCTAAGTCACCCAGCCAACTCTGCCCTCCATGCACCATCTACCCAGATTTGCAATGAGTCAGTTGGTTCCCCTGTCTCGTCTTTACCAGGTGGTGGAGGGGCAAGGTGCAGGCTCAGGAATGCTTCATGCAGGAGTTAGTTTCTGCCAACCAAAGCCCTCCTCAAACCCTTCTATTTCCTCCCACTGGGCTGCATGACTTTTTATGTGTGAAATCAATTTTCTAATTTCCGTTCAGTCCTTAGTGGGAGAGTCCCTCCCTCAGGAAAATAACCATTGCCATGAACATGTCTGCTGGCCTTCCTAGTTGGCAACAAGGAGGGATTCATTGGCCTGCGGCCAGTGCAGTTGCACCGGGCCTTGCCCTCAGGCGGGTGGCTCTTAGAGTTCAGAATTCTGTGGCTGCCATCTTGTAATTATTATTAACCTAATCTTTGACTTTGTGTTCTATACATGAAGTCTGATGGGATGAAGGACCATGAGTTGGGGGCTTGGAAGCTTAGTCATACAAGCTCTGGCCTCCCACTGCCTGTTTGGGACATGTTGTTGACCTCTTCTTTCCTCTCTGGAGTTTTGTGTCCTGCCCAACCTTTTTCAGTTCCCACCCAGTAAGTGTTCCTGGGCACAGGAATGTGGATGGCTGGAGTGTTGCAGGGTGGCCACAGTAGAGGGCCCAGGGGAAGGGCAGTGGGTAACCAGCAGCCAGTGGGCGGTGCAGGCTCCTGTTCTGAGGGACAGGCCCCTGGGGAATCCTGAGGGTTTGCACTCACTTGGGGGCATCCTGGGGCCCAAGAGGCACGTCATTAACTAGGAAATTTAAAAAAAACACCATGGCAGGTTGAGAGAGACCATGGAAGAAAAGAAAAGTTTTCTATTTTAATACCTTTCCTGGCACTGTTCCCTGCTTTCAGAACAGCGTCTCGCGATTTCATTTTGCACTGGGTCCAGCAGCAGCCCTAACTGGGAAGCTTAAAATTCCAAGGATTATAAAGACCTGACTCACATTTTAATGCTCACAGATTAAAACAGAAAACAAAACTAAATGCTGATGAAAAGGACCCATCTCCCCAGTGAAAGGGGAAGAGAAAGCAGAGGGAAGTTACTTTTACTGGGCGCCCTTTCCCAGCCAGAAGACTGATGCTTCTCTGATGACACCATCCTTTAAATACCCACAGAGGATTCTGTTTTGTTGGGAGGGAGTGGGCATAGGAGTGTGATTAGCTTAATTTTAAAGATGAGGGAACAAAGGCTCAAAAAAGCTAACTGACTTATCTGAGACACTGATCTGGGGTTTGATGTTGGGTCAGGATACAAACTTGAGTTGGTGGATTCTAAAGCCCATGTTCTCTGTGTTCTAGAACTTGGGTATCAAGTCCTTGTAAAGGAGAAAAATACCATAAATTCCAACTAAAAATCATCTTTATTATAATGTCACTCAACTATGTAAGAACATAAATCTCTCTAGGTTTGTAGCTCTTATGCAACTGTAAATTTGAAATAAGTTCTCAGGTTAAATACAATTAATTATAAATGCATTCATGAGCAGTTACCACTATGGGCAGCTGGGCTCAAATCTCTGGGGACCTCTAAAGAGGATGTAGAACAGGTGCCTCAGGGCCCCTGTCTCCTCACAGAGGCAATGGAGAATTCATTATCCACCTCTTCCTTCATTGGTTAGAGAGGCTGTTCCCAGGGGCTGTTAATTCCATGGCACTTCTGGCCTGCCTCATATGTGAGCTGAACATGACTTGGTGGCCAGAAGGCCTCTATATAAAGAGGCATGGGAGAGTACAGTAAGGAGACATTGACATTCGTGGGAAGAAGGTCCAAAGGGGCTTAAGGGGACCGCCAGCAACTGCTACAATACTTACAGCAATACTATTAGTATATGCATTTTTACGGATGAGGAAACAAGACTCAAGAAGGTGAAGTGACTTGCCCAAGGTTATCGGGACAGAGTGCAGGAGCTGGGATTCTAACCTGGTTGTCTGGTCACAGACTCTATATGCTTAATCACTATGATGATAATCAAAACAAATTTTATCCTTCTGTATAGTTTCCCCCAAAATATTCATTTCAAAACATAAGCAAGTCTTAACTTTGTAATTTACTGAAAGAGAAACCCTTTCATAATAATATGTTCTTTCCTTCACTATTACCTCTGAACCAATATTTCTGAATGTATTCTTTTTTCTTAGATAATTCTCCAGAATAAAGTCTGAAATTTTTCTGGTGATTTAGAATGCAAATTACCTAAAAAGAAACAAAGAATAGTAACTATTTAATTTGAAATAGCACAGGAAATGTGTTGCAGTCAGGGGACTGGATTTCTCATAAAATAAGAGTCATACTATTTACTTACAAGATTTGCAAAAAAGTAAAGAGGAGAAAGTGAAATGATCCTTTCGGCCTTCCTTGCAACCTCCTCTCCGTGGCCAGATTCAAGACAGACATTCCTATCATGGAATGGCATCAGGAGGATGTGACATGGAGAATCCATGGGTCTATGACTCATAGATCAAAGTCCTAGAGGTAAGCCACATCCCCAACTGCAAAGAATAATCTGATGTTGCGGGAAATGTACTGAGATATTTTGAATTTGTTCTCAAGATCATCTCCCTTCCTAGATCCTTCCCTATTTCCAAAGGGTCTCCTTTCTACCTTTAGCTCCTTTGCTTCAGGGGAGTTTTGTGGCAGGGCAAGACATGGAAGCTTCTGGAAGTAAGTAGTCCAGCTCTTCTTGCTTTCGTAAAAGCCTAGATTGATGAAGATAGTTTTTTGGGTCCTTGATACAAAGAACTGAACAGGATATTATATCTTCGAGGGCACTAAGAGAGTAGCAAAGATTTTCCCCACACCAGCAAGTGGGTCAAAGTGCAGAATTCTTGGGTAAACAGGGACCTATAGAGCCTGCCTCCTGGAAGCACCCTAGTGAGTTTGCAGGGCCTCTGAGGGAGGGTGGTATCATTGGCCCCTGGGGAGGCCGGAGCCCAGGCACTGGGATCTGGGCCTCAGCAAAGATTCCAAGAGTCATGCACAGCCCCAAAGCTGAGCATCACCATGCTTCAGTTCAGTCCTATCACAGTGATTGTGATCAACGGGACAGGAAAGACCCTTCTCTCCCAGCAAATTCCAAACACAAGCCTCTCAGATTCTTAAGAAACCTAGAGAGAGAAGAAGTCACAGTAGGGATTGAAAATAACTTTCTAGCCTGCCCAGTAGAATGGGGTTGAGGGCAGTTTTAAAGATATTTCTGGACTGCTTGAATTTGCAGAGTGTTTTATTCTTGACACCAAATGATATCTAAGGTTTAATGTATGTTTCAGTGTGCCACAGGCTGGGCTAAGTATTTTGCATGAATCTCTTATACAATCCTCACAGCAACTCTGTAGATTTGGTAGTTTTGTTTCCCCATTCCACAGATGAGGAAAAATGAGGCTGAGAGAGTTTGAGTCTTAGCTCAAGCTAGGGCCCTGTCCGGTGAGCTTTGACATAGGGCTGCCTGACTGCAAAGCCTTGCATTTAACCCACCTCTGTAAATCTACCTTGTGAAACAATGGGCATCACACACAAGAGTACAGGGGTTAGAAGTAAATTCAGTGTTTCAGCCTATACATTTTGAAGTACAGTAATTCAGAAGAAAGAGAGACTGACAAAGCCTCCAGGAAGAGTTGACGACTTTGTTGATTTTGTTCAACATTGTGTCTTGAGTATTGAAAACAGTATGTGGCCCACAGTAGGAGCTTAATAACTATTTGACGAATGAATAAATGATTATGAGGGGTCTGGAATTCTGTCTTTTCTGATGAGAGGGTGTTCAAGAATCCAAAGGGAGAAGGACGTGGGGTAAATGCCACTTTGCCAAACCTCCTTGCAAAATGGTTAGGAATTTGTATGAAGACCACTTGACACAATTCCAAAATGGGCTCATTATCCTGCTTTTCTCCTCTTCCAAGCCCTGATCACTTCAATGAAGGAGAAGGAATTCTTTTTCTCTGATTCTAGAATGCAAATAGAATCCATTAGCACAAGTAGTATTTTGGGTAAAATAAAGAAGAGATAAGTCCAGATAAATACCTAGATTAATGACAACAGATCCATGTGTTTAGCATAGACTTATATTTTAGTTGTCCTTAAGCATATAACTGCTCATTATGTCTTCATTAAAGAGTTTCAAGGGATCCTGGATGAATTATAATGATTAAAAATAATGCAAGGCAAAAAGCTTTTGGATGTTCCTTTCTGAACAAAAAGACTCTTCATAGGAGGAGACGGCGGTTCTTCTCTAATATTTTCATGAAATAGTCTAGGGAAGGGGGCATCTATTACAGGGAATTTTTAGGGTAAAAAAATATAGTAGTGCAAATTCAAGAAAATTTGCCTTTAAATAAAACTGAAACAATGGTGCAATGTATTTCACAGACAAGGAAGTGGCTTTATTTTTGTTTTACTGCTGGGGCAAGTCAGACAGAGATCACTTAAGGGATTTTGCTCTGGGATAGCAAAAGCCTCCTAATGCCATCCCAGTCTACAGAAAGATAGATAGATATTCTGGTGACAAAAAAAAAAAAAAAAAGATTGAAGCAGAAATCTCCTATTAACATTCTAAGACAGTCTGCATCTGAAATTAATGGTGAAATGGAAAATATATATATTGCTCATTTCCTATAGGAACTCAAATGACCTTCTGACTTCTCTAAATGAGAAGTCTGACAGTTCCCCTGGCAGTATTGCTGAGGAGATAAGATAAATTGGAATTCCTGAGATGATCTGGGATACTTATCAGTAGGAACAGCTTCAAGGGAAATGTCTGCTTTCTATCTCCTGGAAATTAACAAACCATTGACAGCAAGAAATGTTGGTATTTGATAATAAGAAGTCAGCATGTATCATAATATTCTAGAGCATAAATGTTTAGTGTAAACAGAAATTTATCTGGATAACAAGGATGAATCATTGGAACTCCACTGCCTGTGGTTCATGCCTGAGTCACCTCTTACTTGACTGCTCTGTCTTCCGCTGTCCTGTTCGTGTCCATTGAGGCCATTGTTACCTTGATCAAAACACTGACACATGCTCAAACACCAAATATTATTTCCAGCTGGCAAGGGGAGGGAATGCTCCTAGTGACAATCAGTGTCTAGGGGAATACTTCACAATGACAGTGGTTTCTATTCCACTTTCTGGACTTCAGGGTAATGTCCACCCCTGCCCCACTGGGGCCATCTATGGGAATAACATTGGCAGTGCCCCCAAATAGACTGCAAACATTTTGGTTCTTTCCCGGCATCACATTTAATCCCCAAAGATAAACACCATTTCACTTACTTACTTCCCTAAGATGCAGTGCTAAAATTCCAGCATATTTTTTCTGCTGTGAGATTTTATCAGTCCTCAAGGGGCTAGAAAAGCTCCCTAAAGGCCTTGGCTTGCAACGCCAGTTCAAAGTCTTCGAGTTGAAAGCAGGAAACTTAGAATCATCAAATATAGTCCCATAAAGGTTATTTTGAGTTAGACAAATCTTTGCACTTGCATTTAGATGTGAGTACTGATGGCAAGATTAACATTATTTACATAGAGAAAAATCTACATGGAGGTGAGACGACTCTGCCTGTTTTCAGTGAGAAAGGCCAGGATGGATTGCACATAGATTGTATAACTATGCAGGCCTCTCTGAAACACAAATCAGACGGTGCCACTGTCTTGTTGAAAACCTTTCACTGGTTCCCTGTGACTTTAATGCATAGTATCAGGATTCTGCACAAAAACCTAACTTAAAGGAATTTAGATAAAAAGTATGCTTATGGGTTCCCATGGTGGAAAATTCCAAGGCATAGCACTGGTTCCAGATGGATCCAGGAGCTCAAATAATACTGCCAAGAATTTGTCTGTTTCAGTGTGGGTTCTGGGGTGAAGCAAGTCTGGTGCCAAGGGTGCAGGTTTGGAGGCCACTGAGGTGTGTACGTGCTGACATTGCTCTTCTAGGGCCCTGAGAGTCAGAACCTGCTTGCAAGGCTTTGCCATCCTACATTTGCACCATAGGCCTCTTGCTTGCCTCACAGTGTCAAAGCTCTGAGCACTCTCCATCTCTCAGCTCGTTTCCTCAGGTAATTTCTTCCCTTGTAGCAGCCACAGCTCCAGGCATGGTTCTATCACTTGTAAACTTTCTCCTTTCCACCCACCCATGCCTCACCCCAAACCCTTTTTCCAGGCATTTCAGGAAAGAACAATCCCAGGACTTATGTTCATTAGCTCTGACTAGCCCAGCCTGAGTGTGACAGTCATTCAATGCTATTTCCTGTTCCTCTTCGGCATAGAGCTAACCTGTATTTCCCAGGTCCCTTGCATCTAGGTTGGGTCATGTGACCAAATTCTGGCCTGGGAAGTGGAAATGGAAGTGAAGCACATCTCCTCCAGGATCCTCAGACTTCCTTAGTGATCACCACAGTCCCTCCCTCTTCATTCATTGATTGGCCCAGAGGATTCAGCAGATGGTCCCAGGGAATGACAGAACCATGAGGTAAAGGAGCCTGGATCCTGAGTCACCATTTTCACTGAGATTAGGGGTTTTATTTGCTACAACAGCTAGTGTTACTTGTCCTGTACAATCCATTGGTTATGAGCCTATTCCTGAACCCATTACTGTTGCCAGAAACAAAGAGATGTTCTGACTGGCTAAGCCTGAGTCATGCACTCATCTTTGAAGCCTGGGCTTAGATGGACCCCTGGCCCAAACCACAGAGATGTAGAGCGAGGAAGGAGTAGTTCCCCAAAGGAAAATCAAGATGCTGTTACCCAAATAATGAGGATGAGGAGGGAATGCTGGACAGACAGACAGACCTACACAGAACCCTTCAGGCTTGCCTCTGAAACGTGGTGTTTTAAGAACACCCACCACTGGGGGCTGGCCGAGTGGCTCAGTTGGTTAAGAGCTCGCTCAAGAGTGCGAGCTGAGCTCTGAGCAACAGCTGTTCGAGGCCAGTCCGAGCTGAGTTGCCGTTGAGCTGCCAACAGGTGGCAAGATGGCTCAGCTAAAAAAAAAAAAAAAAAAAGAACACCCACCACTTTGAAGTTTCCTTTCCATGCTATTCCCTTCTTCTAACCTGCTCTTCTAACCTGCCTCTCTGTCTTTCTTGTTGCTCCCTTCTCTGCCTCCCACTCTTTTATGCTCCTTTCACCTTCATCTGGAAAATTCCTGCTCATTCTTAAAACTCAGTTCAAATATCCCTTCTTTTAGGAAGTTTCTTCTCATATATGACAATTTCTATGCCCTCTTTTTCTTGCATGGGGCTCTGTGATTTTTCTTATATTATGTTTCTCTCATTAATTATAAATTATTTAATGGTGAAATCCTCAAAACAGGGATGGGCTTCATCATCGTTTTATCCCCAATTCCTAGTACAGTCTACCTGGGGGAAATAGTTTACCTGGGGGAAATATTCAGATGAATGAAGAATGGGACATAGTCCAATTATTCAACTGTGGGCTACATCCACTTTTCCAGAGGATATCCACAGGACATCGAAATTCACTTTTCCACTCATATCATTAACAAAATAAGAAATTTAATAATCAAAAATGATGAGAATCACGATGTTTCTGAAACCATTTGTCTATTTTACAAATTATATTGCGTTAATGAATCTAAGGGCACATTACTGAATATGATAAGGTGCTTATAATTTATTTCATGTAAGAGGTATTATGATAACTTAGTTATATCAAAAACTTACCAGCATTATTTGTGTGCATGTGTGTGTGGAGGGAAAGGAACAAATTAAACAAAATATTTTAAAGTAACAACTACTTTGCTGAAGTGGGATTTATTCTTTGTTTTATTTTTCCTTCCCTTTTCCATTGCCCAAGACCCTTAGAAGACTGGTATCTAACATATGGCTGATATGAGGATGAAACTCTAAGCAATGTCTCAGGTTTTATTGTGATTAGAGATAATGTCCTCATTGTCTGATTGAGAAAAACTCCCCACCTCCCTATTAAGAAAAAATAAATAAATAAATAAATAAATAAATAACCCTGGTCAGGAGGTTTCTGAAGCCTCTATTGATAACGCACAATGGCCTGTTCTTATAGGACTTTCATGTCCCTTAAGTAAGTCACTGCTAGCTAATATGATAAAAGATTGAAAGATGGGAAAAGAGAACTTGAGGGTTTATCAGCCAAACCCAGGCCTGGCAGGAGACTGTGTATAAGCAGATATCCATACATAGAAGGCTAGGCTAAGAGATGCCAAATTTGTATCTTAATGACGAGAAAAAGACAAACCTTCAAAGTAAATATTTTCCAGCATCTTTTAAATTAGTGGGGTGAGGGGAGGGAGAGAAAAAGGAGGGAGCACAAGTGAGGACTGCTGGGAGCCAAAGCCATTGCTCACAGAGGCTTTGCCCCCTCTCTCATGGGCTTTCTAGTCCTCAGTGCCCTGGGCCATAGCTGAGACCAGCTTCCAATTGCACAGAGGAGAAGGATCCAATGTAGATGTGTTATCCTGAGCTGTATTTGCTGACCTCTATACCTGGTAAAAGAAAACTTCCATTTTCTATTTCCCGTCAGCTTGACCTGGTACCCATTCACCTTGAATGCCCTCGCCTAACCCTGGAGTCAATTGTATGAGTCAGGGTTCTCCAGAGAAACAGAACCAATAGGATATATATACATGGAGACTGATAACTGGAATTAGTTACAGAAGATGAGAATTCTCATGATCTACTGCCTGCAAGCTGGAGAACCAGTAAAGTCAGTGTTATAATGTAGTCTCAGTCTGAAGCCCTGAGAACCAGGGGAGCTGATGGTGTAACTCCCAGGCTGAGGCCAAAGATGCTGAGAACAGGGAGCACCAATGTCTGAGGGCAGAAGAAGATGGCTATCCCAGCTCAAGAAGAGGAGAGAATCTGCTCTTCCTCTATCTTTTTGTTTTGTATGAGCCTTCAACCGATTGGATGATGGGTACTCATGTTGGCAAGAGTGGATCTTGATTCAGCCTACCTGTTCAAGTGCTAATTTTTTCCCCAAACACCCTCATAGACACACCCAGAAATAATGTTTTATCAGCTATCTGGGCATCCCATATCTCAGTCAAGTTGACATATAAAACTAACTATCACACCTGTCAACATATTACTTTGCATGGCACAAACGACATTGCAAGTGTGATTAAGAATATAAATTTTAAAATGGAAGATTATTCCGGATTATCCAGATGGGCTCAATGTAATCATACGAGAACCTTTCCCAGCTGTGGTGAGAGAGATGTTATAACAGAAAGAGGATCAGAGAGATGCCACATTTTTTATGGGGCACAAACCAATAAATATGGGTGTCCTCTAGAAGGTGGCAAGAAAATTGGTTCTCAGTCTTCAGAAAAGAAAGTGGCCCTGCCAAAACTTTGATTTTACCCTAGTGAAACCCATGCCAGACTTCTGAAAAACAAAATTGTAAGATAATAAATTCTTATTGTTTTTTGGCACTATATTTCTGGTCATTTCTAATTGTAGCTATAGAAAATAAACATATCCACTAATAGATCTTGGAAACAACTAGTGGTCAGATGCCAAAAAGGACTTTATAGTCTGCTTGACAGCAAATAGTGAGAAATAAGCATTAACTTGTGTGTACTATGCTTCTGCCTTCTAGTCTCATCCTGCTCAGTTATATGAATATATAATTAGAGAAGGGATATTGGAAAAAAGACCTCTGAGTATTTATTTACTGACTTGGAGAGGAAGGAGATGGTGAAGGTCAGTGTGAGTGGGGCTGACTCCCTCCCATCATTTAGGACAAATACAAGTCTGGTGAGACACATAATTGTGAAAATTATATTTTAAAATCAAAGTTGGGAAGAGGAATTAATTTTTTTTTAATTTTTTTTTTGTTGAGGAATTACTTTTTTCAAGCTCCAGGATTATAAATTTGTTAAGATAATCAACTAAAATGGTGTGTGTGAAATCTCTTTGAAAGCTATACAGTATAAGGTGTACTAGACTGGGTGGTATTCCCCCAAAAAACCCTGTCCATGTCCTAATCCCTGGAGCTTGTGAATGGGATCTTATTGGGGAAAAGGGTCTTTGGTGATGTGATTAAATTAAGGATCTTGAGAAGAGAAGTGTATCCTGATTTATCCAGGTGAACCCTAAATGCAATCACATGTGTCCTCATAAGACAGACACACAGGGGAGACACACAAAGAAGAGGAAGGGGTGATATGACCACAGAGATTAGAGCAATGCAGCCACAGGCCAAGGAATGCTGGCAGCCTCCAGAAACTGGAAGTCAGGAACGAAACTCTTCTTGAGCTCTGAAGGAAGTGCAGCTCTGACAGCACCTTTGTTTTCAGACTTCTGATCTTCAGAACTGTGACAGAATACTTTTCTGTTATTTTAAGCCACCCAGTTTGTGGTAATTTGGTATGGCAGCTCTAGGAAACTGAAACATGTAAGGTTATATACAAAGCTATAAAATATAAGTATTAGTAGAAATGATAGTATATACATTTGTTAGTGCTACTAAGTTGTCCAGAGACACTTGCATATTATAGAATGATTATGTGATTAGCATGTGAGCCCCTCATCCAATTAATAAATTCATGATTAGGTGATGAGATTCTTGAGGATCCTCATCACCCTCTGGCGCTTCCTCCCCCCGCCACACACACACATACATAGCACTGGCTGCCAAATAGGTGCTCAATAAATATTGTTTTGATTTCTATCACATAACAGGAAGTAGTTCAGTCAATCAGGGACTTTTTGTGAATGTATAAAAGTAGGACTGCCTAGACTAGGGGTCGTGGCCCTGTGGGACCCAGCTTACTCAAGAAAGACCTCAACAACTTTAGGGTCACCTGTGATGCAGAGTGGGCACTTTAAAAATGTTTTCCTTCTAGCTCCTATGCAACAGGAGTTTTCCAAAGTCCTATAGCTGGGTTGGAGGCCAAAGTCAAACTGGCCAGATGAACCCAGATGATGCTAAAGAATGGGATCAAGTTTCCAAAGTGATAGGATCTTGCTACCTTGCCTCAGGAGTCTTCCCACCAGGTCATATTCTTATTGGTCTCTACCCAAATCTGAGTCATCCTGCATTGTATATTTGAAAAGACTTCTAGTACATGTGGTACTGCATCATTTGTTTTTAGACATTTCTAGTAACTTTCTAGAAATGCCTAGAAAGTTTTATAAATTGCTATTTTGTATGGAAGCATCCCAATGTCCTTTCTTGGCTCATTCTGGCTCGTGCCCTTCCCTCTGTCACAACACTTCCCTTCCAATCAGCATGACAACCATCTGCCCTTGAGACTGACAGGCCAAAACAAATATGATTATCGTGTTATCTGTAGAGTGCTGACAGCAAACTTGGTGTTGGACAAGCAAGCAGCCCAAGTGACTATGCCAAATTTGGTTCCCAAGGGATTGTGCAGAAACTGCCAAAGGAGAGGGGAAGCTAAATACACTTGGATGCAAAATACACTTCCATCGGCACCTGTTCCCCTCACTTCAGCAATACAGGAAGCCATTAAGGAAAATTGCATTTTTGATTATGAGTTTGGTCATTGTTCATTTATTACTGCATAGTCTCATTCTTCCCCAAATATGCCCAGGAGTCAAACTTTTAAACCTCATCTCTCTCAAAGGTGAAATTAATCATTTATCCAAATGAAATCTGTGGTATATGACATGGCCAGCATGCCCAGAACCTTAATCTCTCACTCAAGGGGATGACTGTACATTGTCCACTCTTCTCAGTTGAAGCCTATGACAGCTACATTGCCCCAACACAGTGGCAGCTTCTACATTTTCTGAATTTGATGCACCAGTTTCTTTCTTGTTGCAACTTTAATGCATCTACTCTGGTTGTGTTGTCAGGATTGCTATGAACAGTTCTTGTTTTGGTAATGGGGTTATATTCCATTTTCTTTTAAATGGAAGTGTTTTATATTGAATTGAGGAAGTAGCAATTCCTGCTGCTGCAAACCCAGGCACATTATAGAACATATTTGATTTTCAGTGATTGTGTTTTAAGCTGGAGTTGGAAGGGACTTTAAAAATTACCTGGCCCAGAAAAGGTCCAAGGTGGTAGATTAGGTAAAGGCTGTTCCTGTTGCCTACCAGGACCACACCAAAATTACAAATTAAATATAGAACAATCAACATCAAGAATCATCTGAAAACTAGCTGAACAGAACCCTTATAACTAAGGATCTAAAGAAAAGGCCACATCAAGACTGGTATGAGGGGCAGAGACACGAAATGGGCTGACCCCAAACCTACAGATAGTGTTTGAACAGCTAGAGGGACACCTCCTTGGCAGGGGTACCCCCAAAGGAGGGAGGAGTCCCAGCCCCTCCCTGGGCTCCCCAGCCCAAGAATCCTGTACCCAGAAGAGAAATTTCCACAATATCTGGCAGTGAAAATCAGTGAGGACACTGTCTGTCTGTCCCAGTGAGACTGAAGGTGGCTGGAAACCCAGACACCCTCTTAAAGAGACTGCACACAGACTCACTTGCTTGCAAACACTCACCTGGTCTCCAGTAGAGGGGAGGCAACTCGAGAGGCTCCAGAGGCATACAGGGAAGGACTGGGTTGTGTGACTTTGGGTGAAGCTGGAGGAACCAGCCATGCCCTTCTGTGAAGCCTGTCTCACAGTGTAGTCTACAGGAGGACACCATCTTTTCTATGTTGAACTCTCCCCCAAAGGGCCAAGTCTGAGATCTCATTGGTCTGGTAAAATCTGCACACGTGCACCACCTTGGTGACGCCCTGGGTTCCCACCCCACACAGCTAGTACTGCATCTCCAGGGACACTCTTGGCTACCGAGTGGCCAGACCTGCTCCATGAGCTACAGAAGCCTTTTATAGCAGCAGGTGGCCCACTGCAGCCTGGGCAACTTTGGTGATGGGCAGTGACCCAAAAACTGTTGCAGTCACTCTTGGGGCACCTCTCAGGATTTCAGGGTATTTTTGCAAAGTGGTTATAGGTCTGGCACCAGTGCAAGAACAGAAACTGCATTAACTTTGTAAAAACCATCTCCTATGCCCTTTAACTCCCTGGAACCCAGCCCCTCACACCTAGGGCTGCATTACTGGGGCACTGTCAACCAGCCTGGCCCATGCACCTAAGGAGGTTTCTTCAATGGCTCAGCATTAAAGATAGCTGGCAAATGGCAACAGGCACAGGGGCCCTGGGACTTTTGTTAACCCAGGTCCAATACTGGTGGCAGCTAGCCTTGGCTCACAGCAAGGCCACCACCACATGCTTCCCGGTCCAGCATAGGCAGCAACCAACCATATATAGCTGCATAGCTTCTACCAAGTAGCCCTGGGCTGGTCACAGTCAATGTCGAAATAGGCCTGCACGGGAGCCTCTCCCAAGAGACACCAGAGACAACATACCCAGAGATAGCTTCAGACCACACCAGAGCACTACCTGGTTAGCCCCACAAGCAGTATACCCAAAGGGTGGACTTAATAGCCACCAGAGCCCATGGGGGCAAATCTCACTCTCTTTGGTAAGCCACTCTGCACAGCAGCCTATAAGCTGTAGAAATGGCCAAACACCACAGCCAGTCAGCCTGAGGGTCAATCCCACCCACTGATGTGCCAGTAACAATCAAGGCTCATATATAACAGATGAGTACACACAACCCACACAAGAGATACACCTGGAGCACCCAGTGCAGGCGACCAAGGAGATTGTGCCACTGGGCCCCAAGAGATCCTACTATATAAGGCCACCTGACAAGACTGGAAGATGTAGCAGATCTATCTAAATACATAGGAAAAAAAATACAAAGAGGCAGCCAAAATGAGGAAACAAAGAAATACATCTCAAATGAAAGAACAGGAAAAAACTCCAGAAAAAGAACTAAATGAAATGGAAGCAAGCAGCCTACCAGAGACAGAGTTCAAAGAACTGGTCATGAGGACTCCCAAGGAACTTAGTGAGAACTTCAACAGAGAGATAGCAAGCATAAAAACAGACATAGGAACCATAAAAAAGAACCAGTCAGAAATGAAGAATACAATAATTGAAATGAAGAATGCACTAGAAAGAATTAATAGCAGATTGTATCCAGCTCACCAAGTTCAGTAGGCCATGGAGAAAGACATGATCAGGCAAGACAAGCTCTTCTGTAGGATAAAGCAGTATTCAAGCATCATTAAAATATGAGTTCCTGGCAAGACAAATAATCCCATTTAACTTCCAAACAGGGCTGTGATGGAGATAAAATAATAAGATGACATGTAAAAGCACATAGAAACTTATTCATCAGTAAAAGTGAATGTGGCTACTCTTATAAGTACTTGTCTTTATTTTACTGGTCCCTGGTCCCCTTTTTAATTTTTTCTTTAAAATGTGGACACATTACCATTTATAATGTAATGCAACTAATCTGGGAAGCATTTGTTATTCCTCCCACTTCAGCCAAATGATTCCCCCAGATGGACATGGAACCAAAAGGGCAGATCCAATATTGGCTGTGCCAAATAAAGAAATGGAAATAGATTTGAAAGGTGGGAACTTTGAATGGAAAACTTTTCTCTCTTCTTTCTTTCCAACCTGAGTTCTGCTCAAAAGTGTTAAACAGCTCTTAGATTCCACAGTGGGAGAGCAGGATTTCAAATGGAAAATTTTATTTTAAGTGCCAAGAGCCTCCCCTCTCTGGGGTAACATTTTGTTTTTTCTTCTTGAATTCTCTGACTGCTTCTTTTCCTTTGCTGAATTATTTTCCAACCCATTTACTGGTGTTTATCTGTTGTAGTGGACACATTTTGGAGTGATTTTTCTACAGGTTTTTGTCAGCATGTGAAGTAAGGTTAAATCTCGTACTTTGTAAAATTTTATCAATTCATTCCACAAGAAAATTTAAAGGGTGTTGGTAGGGAGAAGAAAGGCAGGCTGCATGGCTAGCCCTAACCATTCTGGCTATTCTCCTTTTGGGGTGCATTGGGCCTTAGTAAGGGCCAAGTCATCCTGGGTGTCTACTGTCAACTTTCCAACTTGGTTTGATTTTCAGATTGTTTTGGTTTTCTGAATTCAGCATTTACCCGTAAGTTGTCACAGTTGTGTTAAACCCTTCACTTCACTATACACTGGAGCTATGGAAGTCGTAGCTACCTAGTTTGTAGAGATGGTTCACTGATGTGCTTTATGGGATAATTAAATGCAATTGACTATTACATATGCATTCGATTTCACATTACCTGGCCTGAAGCAAAAGGGTATTGCTGGGTAAATATGAGAGAAACGAGATATCTTTAGTCTTAAAGTTGGCATTAGTGTCTAACTCATAAGACAGTTATACTGAGAATAAAATCCTTGCCATGCTGATCCCTGGGTCCCTGGGAGGAAGGCTTCTTCTTCTCCAACTCTCTGATATGTGACAGCTTGTAACTTCACATGGGAAGTCACCTGGACACAATCTGTCCAAATAGATCACTAGGCAGCTAGTGGTCACAAAACAGAAAGACTCACAGATCAAATTAACATCTTTTAATCACACAATGTTTAGCTTACATGTTATTGTCTCAAAGAAGCCTTCCTAAACCATCCTAGCTAAATTAGCCTCCCATTCATCTGGTCACATTGTTCTGTTATACTTGCTTTGCCACATGTATAACTATTTGGTATTTTCTACTTTATTTATTTGTGGTCTATTTGCCTCCTGGAATATAAGCAGGTCCATATAGATAGATATATAGGTATAGATATAAATGATATAGATATAGATATAGATATACTTGGAGAGAGAGAGAGAGAGTAGGCACTCAATATATGTTTGTTGAATTAGTGAGGTAACATAGTGCACCCAAGTGTCCTGGAATGCATATCATACCCTACCACTCAGTCTGCCTCTGCCTGGTTTCCAAGCCCCCTGTGTCTTGCCAAAATATTGTGTTAGAAACTGTGCTACCAAAATTAGCCACATTTCCTGGTACCACAAATGGCCTTCCTAATGACTCCTAATGACAGATGCTATAAACTAAGCTAAGGATAGCCAAGGGAGAAAAGCAAGATGAATGAGAACAAAATGTTTCTTTTTCACCAGACCAAAAGTTCCTCAAAAATGGCCCTAGTGCCTACTACAAATTAGATGTCAAAGATATATTTACTAAACTCTTGAAATAAATGCTTAGGAAATAAAAAGTAATTCATTCTTGCTTTGTAAGAAACCTGACCCCTAAGAGATGCCCCCTGGACTCCTCCAACCCCTTGGAGAGTCACCTAGATACCCCATTTCCTGCCTCATCCTGGTCCTTTCTGTTAAATGAGATATGGGTGTTTTAAATAAAAACCATTGTTAGCCTATCACTAGTGGAAAAGAATCAATAGGCATGCATTCTTCATGTAATAAGAAATAAATCCTTTAAGCCTATAATTGCTCCTACTAGTGTAGAATTTTGAAGTCCAAGAATGCATCTGCCATCGAGGAAGTTAATTCTGGGCTGCTGGCTCTGCAGCTATGTATGTGGCCATTGTTCATGACTGAGCAACGGTCAGGAGGAGATCAGTGCTCTGTTCTCATAATGAGCCTTATGTTTCTACACACAGGTGCGTTTAGATTGTAGACATCTGTGTCATTAAATGGGGGCGGGGGGCGAGAAAGAGCACAAAAGCAGCTCAGAAATGGGCCCCCTGGAAATGCAAGATGGTCTTAATGCAGTGGCTCTTATCAACATCATCATTATCTCTTTGATGAAGTATTGTGGTACAGAGATGGTGGTGATGAATTCAGCCATCTCACCACCATGTTTTCAACATGCCGCCTTTCACTGGTGGGGGCCAAGGGGGACCCTTGCCAGAATTCACCCCATTGTCATCCCGCTGAAAAGAGTTGTCAGAGGGCCCCTATTCCATCCTACAATCATTTCAATCTGCTTTTTACTCCAACTTTGTATTTCATCTCTGCTATTTGATGTATAAGAATGAAAGAGCTCCTGGGAAATGCTTGTTCCTGATGGCTCTGATGAGACAGATGTTCTGGGAAACTATCAAAAATGTGGAGGACAAAGAAAGCATGGCTATCAGATGACTCGTGTCATTCTCCCCATCTGAATCTATAGATGTGCTCTGCATCTCAGTCCCAGGACTGCTGTACTTCAGACATTTAAGATATCAGGACAACCCAACTCTGATAACAATTGATATTCTTGGCCATTTTACTGGCACATATTTACTGGGAATTTTTATAGGTCGCCATATGACACACTATAATTTGTACTTGTCCATTATTAATGAATATTTTAAAACATTATAACAAAATATACTCTAATATCAGTAAACAAAGTTAATTTTTTTAAAAAAAATATCTTAGATGCATGGCCTTATTTGACTAAAATAATCTCCTGGCTTTTTATAAACTCTGAGTGAATATGGGTTTTTATAAATGCTGTGGTATTGTTTTACTAACTCCCTCTAATTTTGAGCTGGAGCTGCCACTAATATTCATCTAATCTAACAAAACAGAGAGGTTAAGTCATGTGCTAAGGACACACAGCTAGGCAGCATTAAGCTGGGGTGAGAATCTAACCGTTTGACTTGAAGTTCACTCTTGCCATTAAACCGTGCGCATCACTCAGGGTGCAGTCGGTCGGCAGAACCACCCTGAGTGATGTGGAATAATGGATTTATTACAGGGACCAGACCCTCCACCATGATGGGAGCTGGTCAACAGTCTTTAAGAGGATGTTGCTCTTTGTCTGGGTGGGCTTGAGGGGGCTGCATGTCAGCAGGGCTTGAAGTTGGAAACAAAAGCTGGATGTCAAGTACAAAAGAACAAGGGTGAGCTGGAATCCATGAGGACAAACTCTAACTTGCCTGTCTCTCCCCACTTCCAGCCTCAACGATGTGAGTGACTTGCAAGAAGATACTGGCAGCCTTCACCACTAGGCCACATGTGCACCTTGGCCCAGGTCACAGGAAAGCGAAGGAGATCAGCAGGAGCTGAGGCATCTGAGGACCCACTGCCGCCCCTTGTCAATCAAGGAGCTGGCTGATCTGCACACACATGTGGAGCTGCGCTGGGTGCCGTACATCGACCTCGTGGGTATCGTACATTGACCTCGTGGGTGTAATGGCCACTGCTTCACTGCCACCTTCCAAATCACACAAATTTCTTTTAAGGCCAACCCTAACCTAGAACCAAATGGTGAAGGGAATCCTGGAAAGCTAGCTCCAGCTTTGCTAAATAAAAAGCCACTGCACTGTGTTACATCCTGTCAATGTATTCAGAGAAACCTTTACTTTTTCTTTATGACACCAGATACAGAGTAATTCATATATAAAAGAGAATACAGACATAGCGTTTCTTTTAGGGATGTATTGCTTTTCAGTCACCTTGAGTACTCAGTCGCCTTCAATCATTTTCTGGCCACGTGTTTATTGGGATGAGTTAAATCTACTGACCTATTTGTATGTCACTTATTTATAAAATGGTGAGTCTATTGATTATACTTGCAGCAACAATAGGTCGTCCAGTATTATTTCTTCCATGTAAATGAGGATTAGACAAACTTCACGATTCATTTGGCATTTCTATGTGTAACTATGTGTTTATGCATTTATGCATCTAGGTAAGTATGTTTATATGCTTGTTCTATCTATCTGTTTAGCTAGCTAGCTATTACAAAATAATGCTATAAAGATTTAAGAGGAACAGTTTTGATGAGTACTCAAGCAGATATCTAAAAATTGAGAGCTGAGAGACTGAGAAATTGGTGGTGTAACTTCTGAGTAATTATTGCAACTATTGAACACCTGCCTTTAATCCAAAAGCCAAAAGAACCGACAGTTATGTAAACTGTCTCTTCACTTTGACTTCTTGAGATTACCAAGACAGTTATAGATAGGAAATGTAGAAACAGTGAAAAAAGAACAACAGCATCTAACTACCTGAGTATTAGGAATTTGTTCAGCTTCTGCCTCTTTGAGCTTCTTTAGCTTTGCAGTTTGTTTTCCTTCTCAACACCAACCCCAGCAATGCTCTTTTCCTTTGCTCTTTCTAAGGGCAAAAACAAAGTTAAGACTGTAGGCAAATAAATCAACAAAGAAATACAGTTTTCTAAAGACATTGAAATTATGAATCAACCTTCCAGTCTTAAGCACTCACGCAGAGGGAAAAGGTGATACACATGGTTTCCAAACACTTGATAAAACTTAGAAGGTATTTTAGGGGTAGAAAGAGCTCTGATTTGGAATCTAAAAGAACTAGGTTCAATTCATCTATCAGTTGGTGTCCTCTTTAGCGTTATTGGACTTGTTAGAATTTATGGTTTCCCTTCTGCAAAATGGCTATGATCTCACCTGCTTACCTGAGAAGTCCCAGGGGTGAGTGAGGTAATTAATGTGTCCACCTCCTGCCTTCCCTCACGTAATACCTCTTCAGCTGCACTGACTCCATTCATGTCATAATTTCTCAAGGAAATCATGACTGATCATATACGAATGGGACCACAATGGGTGGAGTCACATTATTTTTAAATGCTAGAGAATTAGGTTTTAGTAGGCAAGTGGAAATTTTGAAAGAACTTATTTCTTAGTATGTCAACCACTGTTTATTTTTGCTTGATTGAAACAACTGAAACAGCTCATTTTTCCCATATCAAGAAAAAATTGTGAAAGATTTTGAAACAGGCAAAAAAGATGACTGGGTGTCCTGTCTAGCATATCCTTCTGTGTTATCTATGTCTTATATTGTCTTTGAGCTGTTTTACAACATTGTAAGTTGTCGATAATTGATGCTAATGCAAATGATTCTTGTCCAAAGACAAATACAGTCCAGTCTCATTGTTCACAGTAACTATGTTCTATCAAGTTGCTGTGAACACTGAATTAGTGAATACTGAACCATTGCTTTTAGGGAAAATACAGGATTAGGATCCTGCAAGCCCCTGGTCACAACATTTTCATCAACAAATGGACACATAAATTCATTTTAGATGGGTTTATGTTTAAAGACACCTTCTTTAATATACATTGCAGTTTCATTAACATTTAATGCATGGCCAACAGCATCATAACTCATGTCTGAATGAAGCTTTTCTAACCCATGTATTTTAGCATGTACATAGGTGAATTCACAAATGCTGAATCAGCAAATAATGAGAACTGACCATATTGTGTCTAGTGGATACGCAATTGATCTATCTCCCCACCTTCCCACCACAGAGGAAGCCAGTTTTATAATAATTAAGCAGATTTATTTTGGCCATTCCTGACCACCTATGAACTATCAAAAGACAAGCTGAGGCACATTAAAATCTGCAAGAGCTTATTTGAGCAAACATCGATTCCAACTGAAAGTTGTTTGTGGGACTCCACTGGCAAGAGATAAAGGAAAGGCTTTTATAGAGAAGATTCAGAAGCAAAGCAAGGGAAATTATCTGATTGGCTATAGCTTAAGTGTTTGCCTTATTTCAGAGAACCTAATTGGCTATTTGTGATTGGTTGTTCTTCAGTTTTGATTTCTGAAGTTTGAGGTATTTATAGGAGTTGACTCTGGCTTAGGTTCTGGTTGGCTTGCATAGGCTGCCAAGGCATTAGAGCCACCTCTGACTAATGGCCTCCTGTTCAATTACTTTAAAGGTGCCATATGTGTCCACACTTTAGATTTTCCTTTCAACTAGTTGTAACATCTTACTGGTTCCCTCATTAATTATTATACAAAAATCGTAGGCATGTGTTCATTTTAATTTTACATAGAGTCATGATTTTACCTTTAAAAATTTTATCATTTAACATTTGAAAATAGTTTCAGGCTGAATTATCATCTCCAACTTGGGTAGTTTTATGCAATTGCATGCGCCTGGCTCAGAGAATATTTCAAAACATGACTTTCAATGAGTCATAATTCCTCTTAGGGGTGCTTGTATTTGCCATTCCATGTATTTACTATATAAAAAAGTGCTTCTGCAATGTAAAGCCCTCTGCAAATCAACATCTCATTTAATCTTCACAGTCTGTGAAGGGTTTCCATTTTCTCTATTTAATACCGAGGAAACTCACATTCAGGGAGATTATGTGACTCGCTCAAAATCACACAGAAAATTTTAGTCTTTGACTGTTGTCAAGAATTCAGTGAGAGGAGTTTAACAAATATCAGATTCAGTATCCTTCATGTAAATGATACAGGAATTAGCCCCAATTATGATAAAGGGTTAAAAGCCTCTTCCAGTTTTCTGCATCTAAGGTGAATAATGTCTATTCCCTAACCTTGTCAGATTGGGGAAATGGGTGGATTAGTTGGGGGGGATGCTGAAAGGTATCCATCTTGACTTGCTTGATTTACAATGGAAAGGGTAAAAAGTCACTAGTAGATGAGAAAACAAGGGATTCTTACTCAGAGCTAGTGAAAAGAGTAGGAGAGAGAATGAGAGAGGCCTGGGTTGAGCTTTGGTGCTTGGGTTGGGAGTAATGATATGGGAGAGGGAGTAGATGGGTGATTTTCTTATTGTGATGAATGGGGCTTGGAGAGGACAAGAAAGAAGGTTTTCATGTTCTACTGACCTTGAGAGACTTCAGTAAAGCTCTAAAATACTTTTGGGGTGATGTTGGACTCTTTTGTAGTACAGCATGCTGCTGAAGGGCCACAGGGACCTAGTTTTGTCTGAGAAAGCATGACTACTTTCCTATGACGTGGAGGGTCCCTAAAGGAGAGATGAGGGAACTCTGGCCCAGGGTTCATAGTTAGCCTAACTGATAATAATGTTTGTCCCTGACTCTGAGTTCTGTCTTCAAGCACCATTTGATCAACTAATTGTTTTTCTCTACATTTTTTGTTTGTCAAGGGTCCTAGATTACCAGAGAATGAATGAGAAGAAAGAAAACCCTCCTGGCTGCTATAGCAGGAGGCGGGTTGGTCTGAAAGTGAACTGCCCCTGCCTGCTGGCAGTTAGCAGATATTTTATGTGTTACAAGCACTTAGGTTGGTCTTAAGAAAAGGAACAAGAAAACAAGCCCTTAACGGGTAGAGGAAAACATGTTCTGCTACAAGATCTTAAAAGGCCTAAGGAGAAGCAAGTATGGGAAAATACTTTCTTAAAGTTTCTAACAATAAAATGGTTGCCTCAGTCATGTTGCAAAAGATATTAATCTTTTATCCTATGTGATTCATATATGCCCTTTTTCCATCCTATTTTTACAGTAGAAAGCTTCTTTTTATCTCTGTGATACGACAAATAACGATAGGTCAGTCAAAAAAGTCAGTTAAAGTGACTAAAAAGTGATGCATGATCACTTCCTTGCATCAGTTACTTCAACTCAAAACATCTACATTTACATTTATTTGCTAACATTTGTTATAGGACCAAGGATTATTCTTTGAGTTGAGAATAGCTAGTTGGAGTTTTGCATTGTCTTTCATAAATGAGCCACAATAATAACATATATTCTATCATATCCAGTTTTAACTTTTTCTTTCTTTTTTTTTTTTGGAGGGCAGTGTTACTGGCCCTTATATGTAGGACTCTGGCTTCCGAAGCCAGCGCTTAACCACCGCGCCACTCGGCCGATCCTAACTTTTTCTTAAAGAGAACCAGATCTGAATTCAAACCAATGAAACAATCAGAGCACAGAATCCCTGTAGATTTTTAAGGTTTTTTTGTATTTCCCTTAAACTTTGCAGTTCTCTTATAACTGTTCAAAGCATTTAACTTAATTTTACAGAGAAAATTATCTTTCTAAATTCACTTTTCACTGATTTATGTTGTATTTAATTAAATTCGATAGTTATAATAATAAGAAGAAAAACTGACATAAACAGGTTTGGGGACCAATTCAACTGACTATTTAAGCACCCAGCTCCCATTGTGAGAGAATAATTCACAAGTAAAATCTAATAAAGCAAATATTTAGCATGATGCAGGCAGCAGTTAATATTCTTAAAAACGGAATTGAAAAGAGGTGGATCCTCGTAAATTAGTTTGGCCTGAAAGGGCCTGTAATCAGCTGATCTCCAGGATAAAATGAACCTTGCAGGGACTTGTAGGGCAGGAAGCTAAGGCTGTTCGTAGAACCTCGATTTCCAGAATTTCCCACCCTCCCCACACTGACCAAACTACATGGAGTGTCCATGGGACACCTGGGGAGCAGTGAGAGACTAAAGGAGCCTCACTAAGAGAAGTCTCATCCCAACGGGTGATGTGGCTTGGAAAAGTCATTCAGCTCCTCGCTACGGCAGCTTTCTCATCTTCGAACAGCGACATTTGAAAAGCCACATGAGTCAATTTCATCTCAAAGATCAATGACTTCCTTATTTGCTTCTGTGGTTGTTTGTTTACTTTGCTTTGCAGAACACCTAAATTTAAGACATTGTTTACATAGAGCAGCAGTAAGAGTGTTGAAATTAAGCAGATGCTTTCTAATTCCTTTCCTGGTCTCTGGGTTGGTGGTGGGAGTGGGATTCATTGCCTAAGGCCTCTGACAACCATTTTTATCAATTGTTTTTGGACCTTGCACCACTGGGCTGGCAACATCTGGCAATGGGGACACTTAGGAAGAGCTGGCATTAATTGCCTATCTCTCAGCATTGCCCTGATCTCCACTGCTGAGTCTGCAGATGGGGAAAGAAACACTGAACCAGGGAGCCTAAGAGCACCACTTCCCTTCTTTTGCCCTGAGCTGGAGCGCATGAGTGCTGCGCCTAAGGAGACCTCTTCCAAACCTGGGGGTCCAGGCGCTTCAATAACAGACAGAACTGAAACCTAGCAAGTGCTCTTGCCTTCTTCCCTCGGCAGGAACAGCCGGGAAGCTCAGGCTGATATTTCTATAGTTATTGCTTTCTGAGGAAGTCTCTCCAGGCAGAGAGGCTATCAAATCAAATGTGTTGTGCTGGGGTAAAGCCAAACAGAGTCTGCAACGATTCCTTCTCCTTCCGCAATCCCACCTTTGTTTCTCACTGGAAAAAACCATTCTGTGCTCAAAGGAGGGAGTCTTTTGTTATTCCTGGAAGAGTAGATGTACAACAGAGGGAAAATTTATAGTAGACTTTGGTGCAGTCCCCTAATTTGGGGTATTCCATCTTAATAACCATAATTAGCATGGATAATTGGCATGAAGTACAAGAAGATATTTATTTGCCTCATATGCATACCATTTCTCCTTCAGGATTTTAAAGAATATGAAGTGTAAAATTAAGACCCTGAGAGAAGACAAGCCTCTTCCCCGCCGTCAGCCAAACCCCTCTCCACCATTTCCGTTTCTGCCCTCCTCTCCCTTGCTTCAATCAGCTATTATGTGAATTGAAGTGGAGTTTGAGTCTTTAGTCAATTTTTTTTAAAGATATTTATGTTCCTTGTTCTTAATTTTAAAATCCGTTGAGCATGACATTTCAGATCTCTTTTATAAAAACAAAACATAAGAAAATGGAATTAAGTTTCTTTTATATTCCCACTTGGTTGTAATTTTCTTTCAAAGCATGTCAGTTGTTCTTAATAGAAAACTTTCCTAATTCCTGTCTAGAAGGAGAAGGAGGGGGAGGAAGAGGAGGAGGAGGAGAAGAAAGTGTTCCTAACGTCACAGTCAAAAGTAACACTGAAAAATAGATAGTAGTGCAAACTACATGTGTAGCTTTAAATTTCTTAGTAGCTACATTTAAAAAAGGAAGAAGAAATAGGTGAAATTAATTTAGTAATATACTTACTTAACCCAGCAAATCCAAACTATTATTACTTTAACCTGTAATCAATATTAAACATTATCAATGAGATATCTTACCTTCTTTGTGGACTGAAGCCTTTGAAATCCAGTGTGTTTTACACTTGCAGCACATCTCCATTTGGGCAGGCCACAGTTCAAGTGCCCATAGCCACGTGGGGCTAGTAGCTACTCTACTGAGCATCATGGGCCTCAGGATCCTTGTTTTATGCTGACATCTAACTTTGCTTTTATTTCTGTTTTGTTGCTGTGTTTTAAAGGAGAGAAGCCATTTAGAGTCCAAGTCTTATGGCAGAGGGAAAGCCTCCACAGCAGTTCCCATGAGGTGTAGGGTTTTGTCAAGCAGCAGCTATTTCTATTTATGCCTCTTATTCCTTCCCCAGCAGAATGGCAGTGATATAGAGAGTGAGCAGTGAGTCGAAGCAAAGCTATTGATTTCATTAATGTGGACGTTAACCTTCTAGAAAATCAAATTATTCCAAGGAGAATTATCACTGGACACTACACAATATTAAAACATTTTTATACTGTCTTTTGCAATGCTTCTAAATGGGCACAGAGCATTCCATAATTTGATAGCAGCCTTGCAAATTGATATGAGTCCAGCTATTAGATAAACTTTCCAGATGAAGAAAGCTAGGTGTCACGTTAGTCCCTTATGCGGGTGCTGAAGATACACCATCAGTAGCTTTCCTTGCCTCATTGAGGCTCGGGAGATGTCTTCCCCTCTGCATTTCCCAGATTGCTGATGGAATTTTACTCTTGATCACAAAGTCTGGTACCTGCATGTCTCCATCTCATTACCTTTACTATAACATCTTATCTCTATTTTAGGATTTGGGCAAGTTAAAAAAAACACACCACTCTGATTCATTGCGTTGCCTCTCCTTCTAGTCTGTGAGCAGCTCAGGACAGAGACACAGTATTCTTTACTGTGTCTAACTGAACATGAGCTGTAATGCCTGGTGCATCACTGGGGCTCAGTACATTGTAACTGAAGGCAGGAAGTTCTGCTCGGTCGTTTACTTTTTTCCTCCTCTTACTTATCATACACTTTCATCAAGACCTGGTGGGGACTCACTTTCTTAAGAAAACCTGCACTGGTTTATCTCACACTATATTCTGACATTTCACACTGAATTTCATGCATTCAACAAACGTTCATCGAATGCATAGCTTAAACGTTCATAGATTAAACGTTCATTAAGGTAGGCACTGTGGTAGGGAAGGTGGTGAAAAACACAGATATGATCCTTAAATTCAAGGGTAAGAAGAAAGACGTGGAAAAAACACGTATAATGGGTATTGTGGTTTTAAAATACTTTCCAGTGAATTTTCCTTCTGGGTAGTATGCTTTGTTTTGTTTATTTTCATCCACTGCAACCCTTTCCACACTTCACCTTTCAGGCCCAGCATCTCAAGAAGTAGATCCCAGTACTGCTTGCAGCAAACAAAGCGCAGGGAGGAAGGAGAGGTCCCCACAAAATATTAGAAGCAGAAGCTGTTTGGAGTCAGTGCTGAGGGAGTGCAGGATTGAGAGAGAACAGAATGAAGAAAAAGAGGAAAGAAGGTAATGAGAGGGGAAGAGAGAGAGAGAGAGATAGGAAGGTGGGGAAAGAAAGAAGAGAGAGAGGGTAGGGGAAAACCTTGCCTTCTTTGTCATAAACAGATCTTAGGAGTTGCTTTCAAGTCTCATCTGTGCCAATTGAAAGGAAGCCCTGAGTCTCAGAATTTAATCTGAACTGGGCTAAGTTTTAAAATATAAATGACTAAATAATGATTAGGTAACTCTGCACTATCTAGCTTCCTGGTTACTCTGTAGATGGTGGCTCACAAAGCAAAATGAATGGTAGTAACTGGAAACATTGAAACTGGCCTGTATTTGTATGACACTGAGTTAGGCCTCTCAGTTAAACCCCCTGTCTGTGTTCTACAGGTTAAAGGATAAAAGTCATAGCGAAGTACTTCTCAAGTGGCTATAGTACACTTTTAAAACAATATTTCTTTCAGAAATGACTACTTCTTTTTCAAAGACCTTGTTAGAGGTTCAACTCAGAGATGCAAGACAACAATCAATCAATTACTATAAGATGCTTCACTCATAGCATCTGTTCAATAAATATTTGCTGAGTGAGTGAATTTATAAGTGGTCTACAACAGAAAAGAAAATATCTATTTTGTAAAGTTCGGTTGTTTCAGTAAGTTCTCAATAACTATTGTAATTCATGACCCAAAAGTTCAAATGCAGAAATGTCAGTAATTTGTGTTTTCATACTTAGGCATTAAAGAATTTCTCTAACTTTCTATTTCAGAAAAGCCTATGCTTAGATGTCCATCTTCTTAAAAGCATTTTCCAGACATATGTGCACTAGTTTTTAAAGCTACAAAGCTTTATGTCTTCCAAGGAATACAACAAAATATGAGCTGTGGAATCAGACAAATCTGGCTCAAATCACAGCTCTGTGGTGTAGCTGTGACTTGATCAAATAACCTAGCTTCTCAGTCTTGATAGTTTCATCTGTGGAAGAAGGAAAGGAGGGGAGGGGGGGGAGGGAGGGAACAAAAGAAGGAAGGGAGGGAAGGATAAAGAAACGGAGGGAAGGAGAGAGGGAGGGGGGAATAGGAGGAAGGAAGGACCCCTTTGTGACTCAGTCTCCCCAGATGCATAGTACTTCTGTTCTCTTAGGTCATCCTCTCCCAGCTCTCACCCTTGGGGACTATTGGACACTTTGGGAGATGTGCCTTTGTCTACTATCTAGGGAACAATCATTTCCTAAAGAGTGCTTGTGGTCTGTGGGAGCCTCCCAAAATATCTTCCTTTCTTCCCAGGTCTAGCTTTTGTTTGGGAGACCAGAAACACATAAAAATTTAAAACCAGTTTTCCCTTTGAGAAGAGAAAATAGTGATTTATCGAAAGTAGAGGCATTGTCTTATTGGCTACAGGAGCAAGAGAAAATCTCTGTCTAGCTACACTGAACTATGTATCCTGAGGCTTTGGCTTCCCAGTAAGTTTAACATAAGGAAAAATTCCAGCTCACAAAAGGGGTCCTTTCTTCTCTGATTTGCATGACCTGTCTCTGGTGTTGAGAAATTCAATACGCCCATGAAGAGGAAAGAACTCAAGCGGGCCTTTGTAACTGATGGAGAGTTTGGACTGAGCCCAAGACAGATGAATCACCTTTGTTCAGGTAAGGTGCTGAGCCTGGGTACAGGTTTTATGAGAATAGCAAGATTGCTCCCCCGAAAATGTCTCTTAATCTTAAGGGACATGCCATTGACCTGTTTTTCATGGCAGAATTCTTGAATCCTCTCTAGTACACACACACACACACACACACACACACACACACACACACACACACACCAGAAAATGACAAAGAGAGAGAGATCTCCTTTAAGCCTGGAATTCTTCAAGCTTGGGGAGAAAGCTTGTAGATACATCATCATACCGTTTGAGAATTTCAGCACTTTAAAAAATGAAAATGTGGGGAAGAATTTGTTTCTTCACTGCGTTTCGGTCCTTCTCCCCCACTCCCCCTGACCCATAACTCAAAAGAGGTTGCCCATTTACAAGGTCAAACTTTTTATTCATTTAGTTTTCATATCAGATTGTTAAGCAGAAATATAACATTCTGGATCTTGCTAGTGACTCATATTTTAAAGAAACACAGATAGAATCCCATACTGACATGGCTAGGAAAAAAAAGAGTTATCATGACTTAGGCCATAAAACATCAGGTTGGGGAAGAAAGATTTCCCTTGCGAACATAAAGTTCATTGCTGACCAAAGATCCCCACATAAGTGGTTTAAAAGTTTCCCACTGTTGCTGAAATAGTAACTTGTATGAAGATGCGCAGAAGACTGGATATTTGTTTTTCATCCTAAAATATATTCTCTTTGACATTTTTGACCTTAAATGGAGTTTCTACCCTCTCTGATTCTCTGTTTCTCTTGTGTTTACTGCAGCAGTGTGCTGGATGACTCAGATGTGACTGTCATACTGTTGTAAGTATCTATGAATATTCAAATAGGTATTGTATTGAGTATTCTGATTCCACATCCTTTCTTCCAGTACCATTCTGTCTTAAATATACATTTCATAAAACACAGTTTTTATCCAAAGACCTAGAAATGATGATAAATGCATGGAGAGAGGTGATCACTTACCCTAATAGTTCATTTTGGTTACTCCACTGCAAGGCTATATGGGAAATCTTTTACTTCTCACTCAGTCTCTTACACCATGGAGTCAACTCTCATGGATTCTAGAGAGTTCTGTGAAGAAAGGGGATATTGCAAGAGGGGAGGCAGAAAATAAGAGAAGGTCAAATTTCCAGGTTGGCAGGCTTGACAAAATCATCCAGCCCAATGCCCACATCCCACACTTGCATCTGTCTACAACATGCCTGGTTTTGCCTAAATACCGACATTTAAGCACTGAGGACTCTCTGCCCTTACACTGTATTGTCAGGCAGTTCAGACTACAATACAAAGGAGAATCATTTTTCTTAGATGCTGTCTAATTAACATAGATATGACCTCAGATTCATAGAGAATAAGTTTAACCCCATCTGACATCACAAGTTTACCTGTTGGTGAGATAACTGTCAGTCAGTCCCTGGGGCCCTGAGCTAGACATGGACCAGCAGTTCATGTTTGTTCACTGATCTATCCCTAGGTTTGTGCTTGACACATTAGTCATTCAGTGAACACCTGTGAAAAGAATCACATCAGGAGGCTTCAGTTGTTTAGGGATGGCTGCTTGTGTTCCATGTGGTTTTTCTACCTCTTGGCCTAACCATCAAAGGGGCTCTGACAGTTTTTCTGTGACCTGGTTAAGTGTCTCCTTACCACCTGGTTGATTACCTTCTTGTGACTGCTCCATTTCCTCCTTCTTTCTCCTTCTATTTTCACCATTCCCTCCTCTTTCCCTTCTTTTTCTACTTCTCTTCCCCTTTGTTATTCTTCTATAAAAAAGAACTAGATAGAGAAATAGATAGATGATAGGTAGGTGGATAGATAGATAGATGATGGGTAGATAGATAGATAGGTGATTGATAGCTAGTTAGCTAGCTAGCAAGCTAGCTAGACAGATAATTAAAAAATGGCCCCTGATGGCATGTCTCTCAGTCGTGAGGCATTGGTGCCAATGATATACTGTGGAGGTCAGCTGGGCACCACTGTTGCCACAGCCTGCACCCCAGGTCAGTTGACCTCTTACATTCTTAGGACCACCTCTGGAAATTTTGACTCAGAAATCCTCTGGTAGAACTCAGGAGCTACATTTCTTTAAAAAATTATATAAAAAATCCTGGGAGAGTCTGATTCACAACCAGTGCTCACTGACCTAACCAATGTGGGCACTAAAAGCATTTTATCAAATATAATCCGAGCCTTTCCCCTGCATAACAGGAGTGCTTGCCTACTGCCAGGATTCATTAGGCTGTGTTTATGCAAAGTAAAGTGGATGCCTAATGATACAGGATGCCTTTGATCGGAGCAGATTAAACAAGCTGAAAAACTAAAGCTAGAAATCTAGCTAGGGGCTTGACATTAGCTCATATCTGGGCCACACACTCAACTGCTGTAGGGATTGCCCAGCTCCCATAGACAAGAGGAACTGGCTGGGTGGAGATATAGCTGAAATGAATACCCTTGGCTCTATACCAAGGGGGCAGCCACCATTCATCAACCTATGCCAGGCAGGAGTGTGGACCCAATGTTGCTAAACATCCTTGATTTTAAAAAAAGAAGAAATCCAAATGTTTATATGAAATTGTCTAGCTTCCTGATATTGGCAATTAATGCATTAAGGAAAAACAACAACAACAGCAAAAAAAAAAAACCTGACTTGTTTTTAGATTCAGCCTACGGGCTGATGATTTCTACCTTTGGTTTAGGCTGCCTGTGCTGAATTAGTTATTCTGAAAATTATATTTCTTTACTTTAATTGTAAACATTTGTCACTAGTAATATAAACCTAAAATGACAGTGACTTAAAAATAATAGAGGTGTGTTTTTCTCTCACATTAAAAAAGTCCAGGACTAGACAGCCCAGCAATGCCATGGTGGCTACATGATTGCCTCATCTTTCTGCACTTTCTGTGTTTCCTCTTGCTCTCCTTACCACATGGCTTATATCTTCAAGGTTGACTCATGTTCACCAGATGGCTGCTGGTGCATCAACCATCACATTCAAACTCTGAGCAGAAAGACAAAGGATGGGAAAAAGGGGGAGAAGAGTGGTTTCCCAGTTGAGTGAGCCACCTTCAAAGTTTTTTCCTGGAAATCCTATCCAAAAACATCTACTTGCACATTGACCACTTTTATGAGGAAGGGAGGATAGGACACGTAGTTTTAAAATGAAGAATAATGACATAACCACCATGAGTCTGTTATTAAGGAAGAAGGAGGTAAGTTATAGTGGATAGTCAATCAGCATTCTCTTCCACTTAATTCTCCATTATGGTCCAGAAGCCTGGAACACAAAGATGAACAATTGAGAGTCCTTATCCCCATGAAACAAGTCCAGTGTAAGAGAAATCATGCTGTGTTACAGTTAGTTGTGTATATATGTCAAAATATTCTGCTGAGGATATAAACAGAGTGCTACAGGAGCACAAAGGAGGGAGCAATGCACTTGCTTGGAGGTGACTTCCAACAAGTCTTACTCTTAAGCAATAATATTGTAGATGGAGGGAAGTCATTCCAGTCACTTACTAGCCTGTGGATCTCATTTCTGGACATTCTTTAAAAAATGCCCTGGAGGGCTTTGACCTCCAGGGCATTAAAATTTGACCTGGTGGACAGGAAATGAACAGGTTTTCAAAGCAGAGAGAATAACTAAGGAAAAGTGTGAACAGGGTCGGCTGAGTGGCGTGGTGGTTAAGCGCTGGCTTGGGAAGCCAGCGGCCCTGGTTCAGGTCCCACATATGAGGGCCAGTGACACTGCCCTCAAAAAAAAAAGTGTGAACATCTCATGTTCATGGACTTAGGCACCTCAGAGAGGAAGAATGGGTGCCAGTTCTATGCCAATTGCCCAACATGCATCATAAATGGAGGGGTGTGAGCATTTAAAAAACAATCCTTATGCAAAAGGAAATACAAATGCTTACAGATGTCTGGATGATAAATTTGAGATTTGCCATGTAAGGAACCATGAATCACTAATACTTGGCAAATAATAAAATCTTAATAAATGTTCAATGAAGCAATGGTTTACCTACTTGTGGGCAAATGCAGTCTTTTCCATTTGTAATAAACAAGGTTGCATGAATTCTGAAAGATTCCAGTAGGTATCTTGGGATCAGGAGAGGTACTTTAAGAAGAAGCCAAAATCCAGAGGAAGGCGGAACAGTTCCTGGGGGTATAACTGAGTGGCAGAGTTGAGATTGTCCTAAAATAAAAAATATCTATATATTTATAGCAAATATATTTCCTCTTTTCTTTCAGTCTTTTTATTGTATATTTCAAAAAAACCTGCAGATAAAAATGGAAAATTATGTGACAAATATTCCAGCATCTACAATCCAGCATCTTAAAACTGTCATAATTCCTTTTGAGTTTTTCTTAAGAAAACAAATGCTAAATATGCTGTGGAGGCCTTTTTGCAGCAGTATGTAATCCAGTGTTTTCAACTGCCATCCAGATGTGGTATTTTATGATTCCCATGTTGTTGGTTATGGTAAAGCCAAGCTTCTGTAACAAAGAGACACAAAACTTCAGCTGTTTCAACAATATACAGCTTTATTTCTTTGTCACTTAGCCCCACTGTGAACATCCCAGGTAGGAGGGACAGAGCAGTTCCACAAGGTATTTCAGAGAACATAGTGAGCAGGTCTCTTGAACACCGGCTCCTCTGCAATGTCTGAATCTCTCCCTGCAAGTGCGACCATATACCCTTCATCATCAGAGAAAATTAATACTCTCGCCGGCCTTGTTCACCATCATTACTTTCCTCTCAGCCTCAACAGTTAGCCAATTACAGTCATTTCAAAGGAATCCATTTCCATTTTCTGATCCTTCTGTTTAATGTAACTGTCCCAAAATTTGGACCAGGCAATACTTTTCCTTTTCTTTTCTTTTTGTTTCCTCCCATCCAGCTAGATAAGAAACTGCTGTGTTTTCTTGTTCCTTTTTCCATTGGTAAGATGATATTTACCGTATCAGCCAAATGAGCAGGACTGGAAGTATTTCAGACCCTAAGAAATCTTCCAGTTTTTATGCATACAGTCAGCTGATATGAACACAAATAAAGTTAAAATTAAATCAGCTCCAGGAGTGTGCTTTTGCAGTGTGTACAAATAGTTCTTTCAAGAATGAACTCTCTCCTGACTTAAAATTTAAAAGAAGGCATAGTGATGTATTTTGTCAAATTACACTGTTGACAGTGACTCTTAAATATAGAATTGAGGGAGTATGGTGATACCAGAATGCATAAGTAGAGGCAAGTTTATTAGTTTATTCATGAAATGACAATTTAATGGCAATTTAAATTGCCAATATCATGGCAATTTAATTTTAAAAAGTGGTTTCTCAAAGAGGCTTCCAGGGAGTATTTGCTTCATGGGGTGCTCTCTGAGCATAACAGACCCCTCGTGAGCACAGCTTCACATTTTCTCTGCCTCAGCTGTTTCCTACACTGGTGACTGTGGTATGACCACCTCTGTGCCAGCTCTCTCCGGCTTCCTGCAGGTGCTGATGTGCACATACACAAAGGCAGGGGATGTGGTGAGGCCCTGCTAGATGCTTGGACATGCAGCATCTGCATGGGGAGGGGAGGCAAGCTTTTGTAGGCTCATTGTGGAGGGAGATGGTAGATAAATGCTGCCCACTTCCTTCTCCAAGTAGATAGCTCCCAGACACATTTCATCCAGCAATTGGAGCTGTCTCATAGGATCAAGCTACCAACACCTCAGAGGCTTCCAGATCCAGGACATACTTGGCACTGGCTCTTCATTTGTCTATGATGGGCCCTGCCCTTTGCTCTGCTCCCCAGTTAATAGTCCCCAGTGGAAAGCATGCACTTAAGCCTTGTCTTAAGCCCTGCTTTCTGGGAGCCTAGACAAAACATGATATTTCAAAACCATGTTCACCTGGAATATTCCATGCACTTTATCCCATTTCTGAAAAGCCATGATGCCCATCAGCTTTTTAAAAGGTCCTGAGGAATCCCACACCTAAATAAAGAAACCAAACCAAACCAAACCAAACCAAAATCAAAACAAAAACCCTGCTTATTGCTTAACTTTATACCAAATTACCAAAATCATTCCACTATGAAATTCATTTGTGAAATAGCTCTTCAATACTGGGTACAAGAAACACACCCTGGGAAATGCAGATACAGAAATTACTGAATTTACACTGAGGATTTAGGGCTGTTTCTGAGAGTTTATTTACTTGAGTGCTGTAGCGAACATCCAAAAAGATACTTCTACATCCTAATCCCCTGGAACCTGTGAATGTGACCTTATTTGGAAAAAGGGTGTTCACTGATGTAATTAAGCTAAAGCTGTTGAGATTAAAAAAAAAAAAAAAAAAGAAAATTGTTTTGGATTAGCTGCTTCAGCCCTAAATCCAATGACAGGTGTCTTATAAGAGAAAGAGGAGATGACACAGACACAGAGGAGAAGGCCATGTGACCATGGAAGCAGAAATTGGAGTGATGCAGCTATAAGCCAAGGAACACCTAGAACCACCAGAAGTTGGATAAGGCAAGGAAATATTTTCCTTCTTCTGGAGGGAGCGTGACCCTGCCAACACCTTGATTTTGCACTTCTGGCCCCTCTAACTGTGAAAATATAAATTTCTATTGTTTTAAGCCACATGTTTTGTGATAACTGATTATGACAGCCACCAGAAGGCAATACAAGTGCCATTGCACCTAATGGAAAAGACACATGAAAGGCAACTTCCTTGTCACCGGGACACCTGAATTCAGAGTTGGCTAAGTGCCAGAGTGCTATCCTTGGGACTTGATCTTACATAGAGAGATTCTGAAGGCCATGTTCTGCCTGAGGTCAGAGCAGAGGGGGCAGCTAAGGGGACCCCAGCACCGCAGAGACTCAGCTCTGTCTGAGCAGCACTCGAACACTACACACATCGGTTCCAAGTCGTGGCTCTTGGTACTCTTCATTTGTAAAAGGTGTGACATGGTTGCTAGGTCCCCTTTCAGTTCCAAAGTCCTGGGATCACCCAGAGGAGTCCTTAAAAAAACAAGATCTCCCATTGCTTTTTAAATAGTTGTTAACACACGAACCAAAGGAAAGGGAAGAGAAGGGAGGAAAGGGACCAAGAGTTTGCTCAAGTTATCAGAAACGCACTTAATATATATATACAAACTGATTCAACATTAGGCTTATCCAAGAACAAATGCTCCAGCAAGGCTGTCTCCCTTTCTTTCCCACTTTGATTCAGTTAAACTTGGGAGGACTACGAAGGCTGCAGGTGCTTTTGAAAATTAGGGTAACAGCGGTTGCTTTGTACTAAAGTTTCACTTTCTTGACTTCTTTTAGAAGGAGAACATGGGCAGCAGCTTGGACTGCAAAAGCCTTGTAAATACAGATGTCCTGAAGCCTCTGCGAAGCTGGGACTTCTATCATCTCGTTGGTCTTTCCTGGTGGGGTCTTTGAGATACTGAGACTTCTTGGGGAGGTGGGACAGCTCAGCCTCTGTAGTACAGAGGCTCGTTCACCATCAACTTCCTTTCGGAATTTCCAATATTTTGTTTCAGTGTGGCTTTTCAAATTGTGTGACCTATGACTGTTTCAAGAAAGTCAAATTGATTCTTTTTTCGTAAGTTTTAAAATTCACTAGATTCATTCACGATTTAAAAGCTCTCTGGGAAGCAAGAAAGTAGTTATCGACTTGAAAAGCAGTCTCTCTGGGGACCCCTTCCCCTGTCTGACAGTGAGTTTGCATATAGTTGGGCGAGCCTACACGCCACGCAAGCCTTTTTTAGCTATCTTGGTGCCTGTATTTCTGCCATGGCCAACCTGTCAGGGATGCTGTATGGAGTTCTGCAGGACAACCTCCAGGCTATAGGAAGAAGCTAAGAGATTCTTGAAACCATGCCAGATGGAAAACACAGTGACAGCTTTGGAGCCCTTCCAGGGCCCAGACAGTCATTTCTTCGCAGGGACTTGAGAAAAGCAAAAAAAGAAGTTACTAATGTCTCTTAAATCTTTCCAGAGTCACAAGTAAACAGGCCTAGAAAAGAGCACATATTTCATACAAAAGTTTCCACAGGACGTTCGTAGGAGGTTAGAATCATGGTCTTGGTGGAGTGAAGAAAGCCCAGGACAGGAAACCAAGAGCCTGAATGGCAGTCTCGACTCAGCTGTACCACAAGCGAGCCCCTGGCTACTGGCAGCCTGAGTTTGTCCTTTATGGAAGGGTGGGCAGCACCTGCTTATGCAGGTCCCTGTGAGGACAAAATAAGATTGATAGAAATAGACTTTGAAAAGATGGCATTTGTTATAATATGTAAAATAGTATTAGGAAAGGTCTCAGGGGGTATTTTCCAGAAAGGGACATCCAGCCAGTCTTAGACGGTGATGTAATTCTTTGTGAAGCAGAAAAGTCCTTAGATGTCCAGATTCTTTTTTTTGAAAAAGCAAATTAATTGTGAGATTCCTCACCTTGTGAGGTAGCCAATGATTTATGTGTACTGTGGCCCAGCTGAGGATGCAGTAGCTGCAAGTTGTCACTGGAATAATTTGCAACCTAAGGGACCAGTGGTGATCACATGGGATTACATCCAAAAATTAGGGTACTCGACTTAGGTGACTGAACTAAAAAACTATAGCTTCACAACACTCCAAGTCACTGGAATGCTATAAACACCTTCACTTTCTCCCTCACCCCTTGTGTTCTTGGAAAAATATGTCCTCCAGTGGAGCAAAAGAGCTAGACAAATTTTCCCATAGAAATTATGCATAATTATGGGTCTCTGTTCTTGCTCAAGAACTTGGCATTAAATAGACCATTGATATGCTGCAGAAATAAAGATACCACAACTCCAAACCATTATGCTTATTTGAACTAGGAACATTTTGTTCCGAGTGGAGGACTGTTATAACTAGAAGGAATTTGTTTTTATAAATCTAAAAAAATATATTATTTATAAATGTCTACATAGGAAACACAAAAGTATCTACATGTATTTAGTACATTTAACAGGTACATATAACAACTTTAGTGGATGATAAATCAACTTAGAAAGTCAGTTTATTTTTAACTTTTATTTATTTATTTATTTATTGTTTTTTTGAGGGCAGTGTCACTGGCCCTCATATGTGGGACCCGAACTGGGGCCGCTGTCATCCCAAGCCAGCTCTGAACAACCGCGCCACTCGGTCAGCCCCTATTTTTAACTTTTAATACCAGCCACCAGCTGTTAGAATTACTTCATGGAGTCTATCTCTGCCAGGCTGATCAGCTAAGGAAACCAAGCTTTCCCACATTTCAAAGTCAGTTTGGTCTTCATAGCTAGAGCCTCAAGTTTGAGGAGCAGGAATACTCCATAGGAAGTAGCTTTGGACCCAATCAGATTTGATATAAATCCTGGCTTCTCCATTCGTCACTTACATTAATCGTTGTTTTCTACCTGTAAAATGGAGATGACCGTGGTGATTATGAAAACTCACAATATGGCTACTTGGTTCAAATAATATATGTGGAGGTGATCTATAACTACAAACTCTTTGTAATTAGACCATTGCTATTAACTAAGTGAGATCACAGACTGAAGCCATATCACCTGGATCTTGGCTCTTCCACTAAAACCTGCCATTGAACCTCTCCAGGACTCAGCTTCTTTGTCTGTCAAGGGGTGATGATAGCAGTATCTACTTTATGGGGTTGTAGTGAAGATGAAGTGAGTTACCATATGTCAAGCTCTTAGAATAGTGTCTGGCACATGACAAGTATTAACTCTTACTGTATTTTCATATCTGCCCAGAAGAAAGCTGTCTAAAGAACTGCCTGTTGTAAGCAATAAACTCTATTTAGAGTTGTTTTTGTTGTTGTTGTTGTTTTGTCTTAAAGGTAACTAAGGCCAACCTTTCATTTCAGGGAAGAAAACTAAGTAAGATTCAAAGCATTTCATATGGTCACATAGCTGGGTCACCCTCCTGGCTCCCATTTCAAGATTTTCCCCATATACTGCTCTACCTATGAATAATGGTCTATATGAAGACAATGCTATCCCCATTGGCTAGGCAAAGGGCACACAAATCCCATAAAACTACTTTTTATAGATGAGGAACCTATAACTCAGAGAGTTTAAGAAGTTTGCTTCAAGTTGTTCAACTCTGAACCATCTGAAATTAATTAATATTCATTATGGTCACCAGAGTAACCGCTGGGTAGTTGTATAACCTAAAACTAGGCATTTGATCTTCTCTCTTGGAACTCAAAAGGGTGGTCTGTGGATTAGCATCAGTTGGGAGCTTGGTATAAAATGCAGCATCTTAGGCTCCACCCAGACTTCCCTGAATCAGAAGCTGCATTTGAATGTTACTTCTGGAATCATTCCTCTCTTTTGCTCACTTCTAAAGGAGGTCAGGGAACAGATGTTCTTTCAGCTCTAAAATGCTCTGAAGTCTTCACTCCTTGCCTCTCTACCCACCACCACCTTCCAACGCTAAAGAAATATTTGAAGGGGAAAGGAGGTTACAAAGGCAGCCTGAAGGTTAAGGGGAAGGGGAAGTAGACAGGAGCATATTTCTTTTCATTAGGGATGATGGTTTTTGGGTATCAGGAATTCTCCTAACCCTTTTCAGGGGTGTGTGTGTGTGTGTGTGTGTGTGTGTGTGTGTGTGTGACATTTGGGTCAAATAATTGATGGGGACAGTGCCCTCCAATAGAAGTCCAGGAGGCCTGGGTGCTTGTCTCACCTCAGCCACCAGAAGAGCTGGGAAAGCTTAAGTGATTGACTCAGACTCTTCTTCTCTAAAATAAAAGAATTGACTTTCCAAATATCTTTCACTTACATGCTCAGTCTGTAAAAATTCCTGTTTATCTAACTTACCTGTGATTTATTGGTATGTGTTTCTCGTAGATTCTTTATCTCTAAACCCAGGACTTTAAGGGCTGCCAAAGAGGGCAAGAGTGCTCTGGTGAAGGTCTTGTAATCACAACAACCAGAGATATCCACAGGTATGGAGACCTGAGTGATCTTTCTAGTCAGTTGATTTCCAGAGTCTTGTGTTAAATAACTCATCGATTTTGGTCCTGCACCTACTTAAAGGGGCTGTCTTTTCTCACAGTCTGCTTATCAACTCCTTCTCCTTTGCAAGGCTGGGGAGCGTGCACCTGAGCCATCAGCTGCTGACCACCTCAGCTGCAAAAGTGTGTGTCCATGGAAACTAGCCCAAAGGCAATCAAAATAGTGAGACCAAGTAACTTTCACCTTTAAGAGGCTCTGCGTACTTTTCTCTGGATTTAAGCCCATTTCCCTGAAGCTCCAGCTGAAGTTCATGGCTATAGAACATAAAACCTACTTCTCAGTCCTTGGGCTCAAACATTTACACATAGAGCAACATGAAGGTCTTCATATGCATCAGGCTAAATAATGGTTTTCCGTTCTCATAAACATGAAAGTTTTAGAAGTCTAGAGTTGACACATCGCTACACAGAGCTTTTGCTTGCCAAACACTTGCAAATCATTTTCCTTGCACAAAAGCCTTTAAAATGTCAGCAGCCTGAATATCTCTCTGCCCATAGGGCTGTTCCTTCCACAGGATCTGGGCAGTAATTCACTGCCGGGATCCACCAGCCCCTGGAATCCAGGAGCTTGTGAATGTTTATGGGCCTCCAGGCAAAAAGTTTTCTGGAATGATTGGAGAGAAGCACAGGCCCTTTCATCCCTCTATGGCACCCAAACACTTCTGTGGAGATATTTTTATTTTAAATAAATGAACTCAAGAGATAATATGAGTGAGGGCTAGCAAAGTGTCTCAAAGTGCCTCAAAGTGAAGCAGAGATTGAAGGAAGCAAGGGCTTTGGTGTAAGATTCTAGGTTTTCTTTCTCGCTCTCTTTTTTTTTTTTTAGTAACAAATACATAGAAAACAAACATTCAGCCTCTCTTTTAGAACCAGTTCTGTGTGTAAATCATAGTTACATGGGCTAAAAACAGGCCCATAAACACATTCAATGGTGTGGACCACTTCATTTCCCTGCCCAGTTACCTCATGAAGGAAATAATTAGTCATCTTGCTCGTTTCTCTTTAATCAAGACTTTGGGAAAATCAAACTTCGCTGTAGAGAATTATCATGAATTATCAAGAGAGAAGTAGAATTTGTTTTTATTCATAAATGGGCCAAAGAGGCATGTGGTCAAGTTCAGAGAAGTTAAGGCAAAATCATGGGCAAGAAGCACGTCTAAGTTTTCCCAAACATACTACTCTCTATTTGACTAACACAATATTCTCAAAAGCAGATGAGGAAAACAGCACATTATTTTTCCTCCAGAAAGGGAGACTTAAGCCATATCACTGCAGTGTTTTAGTGAAAGCACACATCAGGTGAATATTCAGCTGAAAAATTGATCCCTTTCCCCATAACCACATTCTCTAGGTGCTGAACAGGATGTAAGAATTGTCAAGTCACTATTCGATCATTTCTTATTCTGAAATTGCTTTCCCAGCATTTATGGCATCTGACTCTATAGATGAGAAAACTGAAAATGATCTTCAAGAATAAAAAACTTCCATGAAGTTTTGTGCAACAATGTTGAACGACAGAATAAATACCATGGCCATAACTAGATTTTATTTTGTTTTTATACTGAATAAGTAGCAAAAAAAAATAGAAAAAGCAGAATGTTTTTAAATCAAGAAAATTTTACAGATGAGGCTGATGGAGAACTTAAGGGACTTCCAGAAATAGATGGCCATTAATTTAAAATCTAGCTTTCAGCTGAATTTCATCCCTTTAAAACTTTGTGTAGCTGGCCTCTTCTCTGCAGTTTTTTCATACAGGGCAAGCGTTTGTAAAAAGCTCAAGTCCCAAAGGACCCCAACAGCTATAAGATGTCAACTGGGCAGTTTCATTTCTAGAAATTTAAATAAACTCATTTATTTTGGAAATAACAGGGAAATGACAAAACATAAAATAACTGGCTTGCTCTTCATGCCCTATGAACAAGCATAGATGCTTGTGTACACACACACACACACACACGCACACGCACATGCACACGCACACGCACACATCTCATTTTGCCAAAGCTAACTACTCCAAAATAAAATCTAAGGATGTACTCAATAACTTGGAAAATCATTAGTTTTCCTTGGAACTTGGAGAAAAACAGAATACACAATCGTTTCTTAACTGCCAAGGCCAGTAGAAAGGGAGAAGCTTTAATCAAATATTTTTATCTTCTTCCTTGTATCAGTTCAGAAGATCACCTCTAACTCCCCAGGTCTGTCTTCCACCATATGACAAAATGAGAACTCTTCACAGGAAAGTCCTCATAGCATTCCTCAGCTTCACACTGATTTTGTTCTGTTTTATTGAAGTACATTTTGCATATATTAAAATGCACAAATCTTAAGTGTATAAACTTGAAGAATTTTACTTCTGAATTCACACACCCAGATAGCCACCACCTATGTCAAGATAGCGAGCATTTCTGTCACGTCAGATGATCTCCACATATCTATCCCGGCTAATACTACCCCTCAAAGAGGTCCCTACTAGAAGATTTTGAATTTTATTTGTATACCAGAAGTACGGGATTAAAGACTTCTGAAAACCTATAAGCCATTTGCTTTTCTTATCTCCAGAATGGATCCCTGTCCCACTACTACCAACAATTCATGTATTCATTCAAAAATATTCATTAAGCACTCACTATGTGGCAGTCACTATTTGAGCTGCTTGGGATAGATCCATGTGCAACAAAGTGCCCTGCCCCCATGGACCTTATAGTCTAGTGGGGATAGATAGCCATAAACAATAAATACAATACATTGGTAAATTAGAGAGTATGTTAGAAGATTTAAGTGTTATAACAAAAAAAAGCAAAAGCAGAACAGATAAGAGAGATGAAAGATACTAGGAGGTGTGAGAACAAGCGGAGAATGAGTTGCAATATTAAATAGAGAGATCAGAGCAGGCTTCTCTGAGAAGGTGAAGCAAAGACTTGAGGCTGTGAGGGCGTTGGCTGTGTGAATATCTCAGAGAAGATTACTCCAAGTGGAGGACAGCTTGTGCAAAGGCCCTGAGGTGGCAGTGGATGAGAGTGAGTAATAGTAAGGAGGCCAGAGTGGCCAGATCACAGTGAATCACAGGGGTAGCAGCATGAGATGAAGTCAGGGCAAATGGTGGTTCAAACCATGTTGGTAAGGTTTTTATTCTGTGTCACATCGGGACCCATTACAGGGTTTGAGAAGAGGAAGGATATGATTTAATTTGTATTTAAAAGTTTCACTCTGGCCATTGTCTCCCTGGCTGTCCCCCATTTACCCACCTCCAGCCACTTGGGTTCTCCCCTCAGGACATTTGTACTTGCTTCTTTCTCCCAGATACCACTTCTTTCAGAGCTTTGCTCAAATCTCAAATTATCCAAGAACTTCCTCTCTGTTCTACTGAAAGTAGCTTCATATCCCCTTTATTTTTCTATCTCCTACTTTGCTTTATTTTCCCTTCACACTCACCACCACCTGATATATTTATTTGTTTATTATGTTACCTCCACTAAAAAGTGAGCTCCATGATAACAATGGTTTTGTTTGTTTCATTGCTGTATCCCAAGAGCTTTGGATATAGTAGATTACCAGGAAATATGCGCTGGATAAATTAATTTTTAGTAAGAACATCTAATAATAATATAATCCCTGAATCAGATTCAACCATTAATTTAGCCATTAAGCACTTTTTGAGTATATTCTTTGGACCAACAATATCACCTGCCAAATACGAACATTGAAAAACCAAGGAGAAATTTGAGTGCTATAGATACAGAAGAGAGGCAATTCGAGGACTGAACTCATGAAAGATGACTTTAATATGCATTTAAAAATATTTCTGAAAATACACTAAGCCTGTGGTTTGGGCCATATCCCAGTCAAAAAGGAGGGAATTGAGTGTGGCACATATCTGTCAGTTAGAGAAAGATGCAAATGTCAAGGAAAGGAGAAGTTTAATACACATCTGTGGACTAAATGAATTAAAGTAAGTAGACATTTTTTAAGAAAATTTACACGTGACATTTAATGGTCTGTAGAAGACTTGAGTTGTTGTAAATCTATTATTCTCCCCTAATGATAGATGGAATTGGTCTTTTTGGCCTTTGGGAGAAAGCAAGCACCTTTATACAGAAAAACATAATAAATTGTATTTATAAGTTAATATCTCTGACCATTGCTCTGACACTCTCTTGAAAATGTTGCAGATGTGAAGGGAATTGTTTTTAAAGACTTATTTTACTTACTTTGCAGATCATGAGAGGGACAGGACGATGCTCTCCCATTAAGGCTGGAGATGGGGTTATTGTGTTTTATTTGTACTGCATTTAATTGTGTTTTACACATGTGCAATGCAGGCTGGTGGGAGGAACCAGTATTGAGAGACAAGCTTGTAACCTTGAACATCAGGAAGTCCAGGGCCTCCACAGAGAAGAAAATCTGTACTCCTAACCTTGATCTACATTTACCGCTCTGACTTTACATCCTGCTCTCTGCCCTTTGGTTGCTATGACCCAACCACACTATTTCTCTAATAGTTATTAGTTGGTTAGTTACTAAGTATATATTTCTCCATGTACTTCTAACATTTGATATTGTCAGAGACTTTAGGTCTTGCCAATTGGTGGATGTAAAATGTTATCTCTTGGGATATTGATTTCCATTTTTCTAATAACTAGTGATGCCAAACTTCTTTTCTTGTGTTTGCTAGCCACTTAAGTTTCCTATTACATAGTCAAATTCTTTATCAGTTATGTGGTTTCAAATATCTTTTCCAAGAATGTAACTTTGCTCCTGATGGTTTTTATTATGCAGAATTTTAATGCATTTATCATTTACAATAAGTACTTTTTTATTGCCTAAGAAATCCTTCCTTACCCCCGTACTTTTCACACTGAGGTCTTTAATCCTTGATCTTTGTATATGGTGTGAGGCCAGGATTCTGATTTAATACATTATCTTTGTATAATAGAAGATTGGTGACACATTTTTTTTTATTCAACATAAAAACACACAAAGATATACACACACACACACACACACACACACACACACACACTCCTTCTGCCTTAATGGTTTTGGAGGGAAGAGAAACAATAATAAACAAGTAAGCAGATATATAAATAGCAAAAGTGAATATTTACATAGGGACTCCCTATAAGAGGCACAAAACTCTTTATGCCTGTTTAACCTATTTAATAATCAGAATTTCGCCATGAGGTAGGAGCAATTAATATCTTCTTTCTAGATATGAAAACAATAAAGCATAAAACAGTTTAGTAACTTTCTCACAGTGGCACAGACCATGGGAGATCTGGGATTTCAATCCAGTCAGTTCGCATCCAGGATCTGTGCTTCTAAACCTGACGTTGGGTTGCCTCTCACATGTGATGCCATAAAAGCTGTGACTGAAAGTCAAGTGGGGGTTGGGTGAGGGGCTTGCCTTAATTGGGGATTACAGAAGGAGAGTTTCAGAAAGTGACATTTACGTTAAAGCCTGAAGGAGGAAAACTAAGCAGCTTCTCCCTGTCCCAGGAAGATGGATATTTCTACTTCTCTAGGTCTCAGTCGGGTCAGAGAACAGAGAGGAATGAAGGTAGTTTCCTACCCTGTAGGGTGAACTGAGTAATGACAGGACGTATTTCTCAATGGTCACAAACATAAACAGGCTGTCTGCCTCCCACCAAAAAAAAAAGCAAAACCCAACTGTGTGCTTGGCTTGTGTCTGTGTTCCCTGGCATGTGCTGCAGGCAACACACATATGCCATCCACACAGCAGACGGGACCCCGCACACAATGGCTTCTTCCCTCTCGGTTGAGAAAGCCTGTCCTTAAGAAACAGCATGGTGTGCTTCCTGGACGGGCGCTCCTCCTAGCCCTCTCTTCCCTCTGTACTGCTGGAAAGACAGAGAGGCCTTTGTGAAACCCATGATGGGAGCTCACAAATTACGCAGACCCGTCTGAACCAAGTCTGAACATATTAGTCAAAGCACTTGAAAAACATTATCTTCTTCCCCTCAAGACATTCCATTCACAGTTTTACCAGGCCCTCACATTATAAATCAAGCAAGTATGTTGTTCTTAAATTGCTCAGGAGATGATAAGTAGTAGAAGAGATTCCCCCATGGACTACGGAGAAGGCTGAAACTTTCTAGAACAATCCCTGAAGTGTTGGGCTGGGTTAGCCCTCCCTTGATAGCAGGGCTTTCAATGCACACTCAGAAACCTGACCTGTTTCCCCCACTCAAGCCATACAAAACTACTCATTTCTCCTTATAACAGTACTCCCCAGTTTTTTCTTCCCATGTCCATCTGAGTTCACAAAGTGTGTTTTCTGGCCTGTGAATTAAGTAATATAACCAAATATATACTTGAAGGTTTTATAGCCCCCTTTTAAAGCATTCTATGAGATGAGTTAAATGCGATACCTACACTGTTCCCAGGTCTTGGAAAGATGGGGACAAATACAGGATCAGGACTGTGATTAGAAAGTTATCAGCTGGGCTGAACATAGGGGCTCCTTCCACCCTTAGTCAGATAATTTTGTGTTAGAAGTGCTGGTGTGCATGGACAATTGAAGGCATTTGATTTCTAACTTGGCACACCCCCATTCAGCCAGCGCCCCTGTGCTGCCCTATTACAGCAGAGAATGTTTCAGAATGAGAACATAGCACTCACAGAACCCACACTGAGCTTCATGGTCTATGTGCTGTCTCATGGTTTTATGCATAATTCAGTAGGGACAAAATGTGGAATGAGACCCGGTACTTTAAATACCAGAGTTTACAATGTGCTCTGATTTTACAGGGCACACTGTGACCCACCTTGAAGCATACTCTTGAAGTGTCACTTTAAAACAGTTCCCTTTGTAAATAATTTGATATAATGTTTTGGTCTTCAGAACTTCTAAAGTGTTCTTTGTCGGGGTGCTGGGCAAAGGGAAAAAAAAGGAAGGCAAAGAGAAGGAGAAGGAGAAGAGGGAAATATAGGGCAGGGGTAGAAAAGTAATGGGAAAGCAGTAGAAGGGGAGAAGAGAGGAAAGAGAAGGGGAGGACAAGGGAGGGGAGATGAAGAGAGGAGAGGAGAGACTGGCAGTGAAAAAATGGGTTTGTTTTCACTGGTATGCTGTTGTCTTCAAACTTTCACAAAATATGAAGTTCTAGGGAGTTGATAGGCTTCACAGAAATGATGCACTGCTCCTGTCATTAATAACCTGTCTTTACAGAAACACCTGTAATACCCATTTGACAACAGTGCAAACTAGGGACAAGTGTGTTGACTGATGGCAGTCTGTCTTGAGGGTACCAAGGGGCATGTGGCAGGCCAAATTGTTTTGGACCATGATACACTGGGCAGATTTTTTAGCTCTCAATTGTCTGATGGTTTCTGATGACCTAGAGAAGAATTATGGTTATGTTCCGAGAAGCCTGTGTCAGTGGGGACTGTCTCAACTTTCTTCCTGGCAGAGGTAGAAGGGCACTATTCAGGCATGCTGAGGCACTCGTCATCCTCAGTTGGTAATATGAAATAATACATTCCAGCCATTTGCTGGGGAGTATGACGTCAAGCTGACATGTGCCCAATAATTACTTAAAAGTCAAAAAGAAAGAAACAGCATTCAAAATTGTTTGAATGATCAATGTCAAGGTGTTCTCAATTATCCTCCTGGCTAAGGAAGATCAGAAAGATGCCAGGTACACAGAATTCATTTTATTGGCTCCCTGAAGAATTGCTTTTTATGAATTATGCTTTGGGGATTCCAAGAACCTAAATAAAGAGTTATTATTAGAAACAGCTTTATAAAACTCCAACATCCAAGGGAAGGACACTGTTGAGGACACCGTTCATTATGTCATGTTTGTAAGGACCTCAGGAAGAATGGCCTGCTTGCTTTAGTAACAAGCTTCTCTCCGTGTATGTTCTGTTGTTTTCCATCTGAAAAACATAAAAAACATTGCCAATTGTATAAATGACCAGGTTAGGGCTATATTTCAACCTCACCAAAACAGGTTAAATCAAAACACTACATGTTTTCTAAGCCTCATTTATTCTTTCATTGTATTCTTTTCTTGATCCATCCTTCTTCTTTCAGCCAAATTATATTTGACACCATACTTTATATTATACATGTTGTTATAATCAGCTAACTCATTTATGGAATTAGAGGGGAATATAACTAAATAAATAAATAACTGATTAAGGTTTAAAAGCTTCATTGAACTCTAAGTTCTACATATCAGAAACATTGCAAGTTGCATCACTTCTCACAGAGGTTGCACTTTCCCAAATATTAAGGAAAAGGGTGTGGCCCTTTCATTCTGCTACATTGAATAAAATATCTGGCCCTACACCCACAGTTCCCATCTCTATTTTCTTGACATTCAGGATAGGTATTTTTGGAATTTTTTGTTGCACCCCTTGTCTGAATCACTCAGATAACATCATAGTATAAGATTCTACATTCAAAGTATTCTGCCTTTAAGATGTCACAGTTATATCAATGGAGAAGGTAAGATCATTGCAGAGCATATTTTTTAGAATCATTCTTTGTGTTTTTACTCTGGTCCATCTTTCTCTTTTCATCCTATTTATTTTTGAAATTCTATCTTGTATGTATACATGTTGGTATTTGCTAGAAACTCATTTCTAGAACCAGATGGAATATAAATTAATAAATGATTTCTTATAGTCTGAAAGCTTGGTGACCTCTAAATTATAAATATTCTTGAAGTCACAGGTCTTCAAGCAGACTCTTTGGTGTTACTACACTTGAGATAGGCATAACATTGCCTCCTCTAAAAATTCCCATGTTCTAGTCCCCAAAACCTATGGACATGTCACCTTACATGACAAAAGGGACTTCACACATGTGATTCAGGCTTTGGACTTTGACATGGGGATAAAGATTATCCTGTATTATCTGAGTGGGTCCAATGCCATCCAAAGATTCCTTATAAAAGGGGAGCAGGAGGGTGAGAGTCAGAGAAAAATAATTGATGATGGAAATATGGATAAGAGTCAGAGATCTGAACATGCTGTATGGCTGACTTTGAGGCGAGGAAGAGGCCACAGAGCCAAGCAATGCAAGCAGCCTTTAGAAACTAGAAAACAAGCAAGAAAACTAGAACCTTCAGAAGAAATAGCCCTGCCAACACCATTTTAGCCCAGTGAGACTTCTGACCTTCAGAACTCTAAGAATAAATCTCTATTGTTTTAAGTGAGAAAGTTTGTGGTAATTTGTTACAACAGTAAGAAGCTGATACAACACTCCTTGATCACCTCAATGTCACAATTGTGCTCACATGTTTTCTTTTCTCTTTTTCTCTCTTATCCTCCCTTGCACCACAGACTTGGTACTGCTCGTTTCTTAGCCCTGAGTTTGCTCATGGTATATAGACTGGATTCTACCATGTTGCCCAGGATTATTCAGCTTTGAACTTCATTGACTTATCATCCCTGTTTCGCATTAGTAGTTTTCCCATAGAGGAGATCAGCTTTCACTGTTCATCTCTAACTAGATGGTGCCCACCTTTTAAGGGCTGACAATGTCCTACATCTATAGAGTATCCACTGTGTGGTCCATCTGCCTTCATACCTTAGGATTCAGTGCCATCCTACAGAACTTTTTACAGTGATAGATACGTTCTATCTATTTGTTCAATATGCAGCCACTAGTTGTGTATGGATCTTGAGCTCTTGAACTGTGGCTAGTGTGACTAAGGAATCAAATATTTGATTTGATTTGATTTGATTTGATTTTAATTAATTTAAATTTATTTTAAGTAGACACATATGGCTAGTAGTTGCCACAGTGGACAGCACAGCTAGGTTTTCATTAAATGCATATTAATAATGATTAATGGAAGCAGTCATTTGACACCTATAATCCTTCAGCTCAAATCAGCAAATTTTTCTTTATATGTTGCTTTAGAAGACAGGCAGTCATGATGAAAAGTGTCTGAAAACCAAAGACATTTATCCATTATATAGGCTTCAATTACATGAGAGAATGATTATTTAGTGCTTAAATGAAATCCCCAGAACTATTAAATCCTTGTGCATGATGCCATTACTTTCAGGAACTCATAAAAGAAAATGTCCTTAATTAAAAGTGTGATTTTTTTTTTCTTTTTGTGACTCTAGGGACTTTTAAATATCTGGGGTATAAATAAACTACATTTGTAGTTGGGTTTGAAGGTGTGCCCTTATTTGGTTCAGTTCCCAGGTTATACTGGCACTCAGTTACCTGAGAATCCAGGTCTACAGCAGAAAGAAAGAGAATGGCTGTCATGCATTTCTGCTGATAGCGTGTCCCTATGCGTGTTCTCTCTGATTTATCTTCCATGAAATGTCTGTGGATGTAAAAGCCCATGTAAAAAGAGGTAAGTAGGAGATTTGTAACTACCAGGCACTTACTGGCTGCATTAACTGGAGGAAATACAGAGGAGACTTGAGAGGATATCTTTGGGCTAGACAGTAAGTATTAGGTGAGTCAAATGATACCAAATGGAAGCTGACATGGTTCCCAGAACAAAAACCAGATGTTTCAGTGGAGAATGCTGGCCTTCAGTGGAGAATCCTGGCCTAACTTCCTGCCACTCTCATGACTTCTGCAGATAGATTCCGCTGGATTTGAACCAAAACCCTAAACAGAAAGAGGCATCAAACACAATGCTAAATTTATAAAGCTTGCATTTGACATCTTTTACCTTTGTGTGAGCATCTACACAATTAGTTTGTAAATGTATTATAATCCAGGAAGAGTGAAGTCACAAGAATCCCAGGGACAGCCTGTCAATTAGAGATGAGGCTGGTTCAACCCAGAGACTGGATCTAGTATCCCAGTGAGGTGTTTCTGGTCTCTTGGAGAAGGAATGAGCTCCCCTATTTGGGCATTACTTAACTGGTTACAGGGTTGCTGAGTGTCAAACTTGCTTTCACTTGAAAAATAATAAAGCAAGAAATAACTTTAAAATATAAGAAAATGTATCTGAAATATAAATCCTGAGAATGTATAGTAAATGTGTTCAGATAACAGAACCCATCCAACTGTATGATGAAAACTACTCACGCTTACTGCATCCAGGATTTTGTAGCCTCAGAAGTGCTTCTCGGGTGATTTCAAAGTGCGATATAGCTTTATGCACAAGGCAATTAATCGCAGGCCAAACGTTGGAGTTTGTGGAATATTCTGAACAAGAATTTAATGTTGTGTGAGAATTATTTTTGTAATTTCCCCCTCAAAAGTCGAGCTGAAAGAAACATCCCCTTCCTATTTCTTTCTTGAAAGTGTTTCCTTTCCCTTTGTGTTCACCATCTTCACAACCCCTTTCACCTCCTGTGCTCTTATTTGGCGTGGTAGATGCTGCCACAAAGCATTTGATGTGGCTCAGATGGAAGGCTGGCCAGTTGGAGATTTCAGGGATCATAAGTTGAATTAACACTGTGTATTCTAAACCCTATAACAAAATGCTATATTTAAAATAGAAACACCTGTATTCCCTAAGTGGATAATATAATACACTTTTTTTGTAATAGTTCACATTTCTTTGGTGTATAATCACTTGTTTTATCAAACTTTAAATCAGCACCAAAAAGTCCTTCATTCCTTATCTTTCCAGCTAGGACCACCTTACTCAAAATATCCCAGTGCTTGCTAATTAAAAAAAAAAAGGAAACCCCCCCCCCCAGACACTTTATATCTGAAGGGTCGCAGACGTCTGAGCCTGATGAGCGCCTGGTGGGTTGCTGTGCTGCACTTGGATGTTCCATTTCAGCTCAGTGAGCAGTGAATGCATAATATTGGATTTCCTAGGGACATTTGAAAAGCAATACTGCTGACCCTCTCCTCCATTTAGCACACATGGTCTTGGGACTTTAAACACATTAGGCTAAGGGAAGTCTAGCAAAGAAAGGAGAGAAGCCTAATTGAGAAAGAGACCAGGAGTCTGTCGCAGGCAGGAAGGAAAAATATTCAGATGTTCATATTTTTTTTAAAAAATGATTAATGTTCAAATTATACTCATTTGCTGTTTAAGAGCAGCCAGGAAAATGAAGTTATTGGTACATTAGAATTTTCCTCTCTGCTGTCATTTCAATTTAATTAGTGCTCAGACATCTGTAATGGAAAGAACTAGGGGCTTAGGGTAGGGTTTCCAACGTGGATCTTTCTAAACCTGTTCCTGAATAGATGAGGAAACTGGGGCAAGTGACTGAGGACCTCAGAGAGGCTCTTTCTGAACCTGAAACAAGGGAGTCCAGTGCAGTGCAGATGAGAAGTTTTAATAAACTTAGCGGAGTCCAAGGTTAACTGTTACATTTTTGAAACTTGACAGTAAAAGAAAGACCTGCTCCCTGCATAGCCCTGAAGTCTGGGGTTGAACTGTTTTATCTTGGAGTTCAGGATTTCGTGTGAGGCAAACTGATTTGGATTTGAGGAGAAAAAACAGTCTGGTGTCACAGCAAAGCACTGGTCTCAAAGCGCTGATATATCTTCCATCAGGACAAAAGGCAGAATGAAAAGCAGAAGGAAGTCTTTGAGATGTCATTTTGTAGGAGTTTGAGATTTTTCTAATGACTCTAGAAAGGTGGGAATACCTGCAAAGCCTTCCCCAAATGTGGAATTTATTTAGACCAACTTGGAATTGTAAAATAGCTGCCACTCAGAATTTTGGGGAGGAGGGGAGCAGGGGGGTCCCCAGATCAGATGGGATAGAGTTACAGAATTGTATGGTTAACAAGTAGGCTTACTTATATTTGTCATCTGGACTCTCATATACCATGAAATAAGTGGGAGCCAACCAAAGACTCAACACAAACATTACGTTAATCCCGACCTGGCTCAGCAGAAGTCTGTATTTAGAAACTTTCAATAAAATTGGAGGTTTTTTTAAAAAATAGATTCTTTTCCAAGTGGCATGTATAACATCAGGACACTGAAACTAGCTTTTCCTCTGATCTTTATTTGACAATTATCTAGACTTCCAGAACAAGATAGAAGTAGAGAAACCTCTTCCAGTGCATACAAAAGTGTGGTTTGACTTGGAAAGCCCTCTGGTCAAGCTGACACTGTGCCAGTGACCCCATGTTCAGCTCATGGCATTGAGGCCTTTATTAGAATCTCTCACAGTTCCATTTTGAGGAGAGCAACAGGCCCTCTTTAGCAAAAGGGAATGAAAAGAGCCTTTTATCTACCACTCATGTATCCTTTCCAGTTCTGATAATAGATGTCAGCAGGAGCCGTGCCAGGCTGGAACTTTTACATTGGTCAAACTCTGTAGCTCCTTACCCTCCAATCGAATTTCCCAGTGGACTGGGTTTCCTCATTAATCATGCATGGCCCATACTGTGTTTCCTGGTTCAGCTGTTTGTGCAGCCATCCTAAGGTTGGGGTACTGGGAGTCAGTGTGAATCACCAGACCTGCCACTCTCAGAGCTTGAGTTGCTTTGAGGATGATATCTTGTATTTGCCTATAGTTATGCTTTTTCCCTGGAGACATCTCAGGTTCAACAGGAAGAAGAAAGCCAGTTGCTGCTTGATGTTTAATAGCTTGGTCATTATGAGGGATCCTGTAAAACCCCCACCCCCTGCTGTTATGTGGGTGTTTGGTAACCATAAAACCTGCTGTCTCTGCCACTCTATATTAACTGGCTTGAAGTTTAAGACAATCTACAAGGATTTTAGCTTATTTCCCATCTGTCTCCTTACCTAGTTCCTACACAATGGTCCCTACACACTACTGACCTTCATTGTTAGTCAGCCATGAGCCATGTCATGTAATGGGAACAGCTAGCAAAGGTGACACGTAAGGGATGGCTGGCTGTAGTTGTCAGGCCCTGTGGAGAGTTTCAATCACACTATTTGTTTTGTGCTAAATATTGCCTCAGGTTTGAGGTGTGGGAGCTGTAAATTAGCATCTGAAACAATGCAGCTGTATTCTTGCTGCTGCATTTCTAGCCCAGGCCCAGGTCCGTTTGAATTCTGAGTCTTCTGTCTGGTAGCTATTTGTTGAACTGAACCCTCCTTTGGGGAGCAAACATGGGTGTCCCCTGACTTGTCCCATGGAAGGAACATGCTGAGATTTCAACTATTTTTTTGGATTTCTCAGAATCAGACCCCATGGCAAAAATTCAAGTGTAAGTCAGTTATTTGGGAGGTGGACCCAGGGATCACCAGCAAGGGAAGTGGGAAAGGGAGGTAAGCAAGGGAAGACAGGCAGTAAAAAGCACGTATTATCAGGCGAGTTTCCATTGTAGATACTGGAGCTTGACCTTCCTGGGAGGCGCTGGGAACCAGAGGGAGCCATCCCACCCCATGGGCAATGGAGTTGGGTATTTATCCACCAGTTGCCTTCAGTCATGGGCTGAGGGAGGCTTCCAGGAGCTATTAATTCTCTAGCAAGTCTGTTTGCAGTGTCTGCAGGTAGAGTGGGCTCCAGAGGCCAAACAAAGACCCTCTGGCAGAAAAATGCAGGGCCCAGTAGATGGAAGTCAGGCCAGCGTGTAAAAAAATGTTAAGGCTTGGGGAAGGGGAGAGGATAGACCAGAGTATCTGCTCCACTAACTCCACAACCCAGGGACCAGAACAAATAGCTGGGGAAGCTGAGAGCCCTGTTAAATCTCATAGCCAGAAGGGGCCTGTGAGAGGCCCTCAGGCAGCCCTCCTAATTCCACATAGGAGTACTTCCTATAGCAGTCATCCAACTACCACCTCCAAATGATGGAGGGCTCATACGTCAGAGCTGCCCGTTCTATGGATAGATGGTTCTAGATGACATTCTCCCTGATACTTTCTAAATTCCCATGTTTCATTTAAATGAAATCTTCAGTCTACATTTATTGAATTTCTCCTGGGAGTTAGGTGCAATGTAAGGACCTGAAATTCACAGATAATATCACTCCTAGAGCTCTCATGGTTCCATGCCAAAGAGAGGGATGGACAAACAGGTTTTATGTTCACACAGTTTTTTTACCGGATGCCCTCATTGCACCAGATATATGCTACAAAAAAAAGGGGTAACTCTACATATATAGGGAGGGTGAGGCAGTGACAGGAAGTTTCACAAAGGAGGTAAGAGTGCCTACAGGTAGGAAAAGGTGGGTGAGACATACTCCAAATGAGCCCAACTGTGGTAACAACCACATCAGACTCCTCAGGTGTCCATACTCCCAAAAGCGTACATGCCAATAGCAATTGCCACACCACAGAATGAGTGCTTCACTAATATTTTAACCAGACCTCCACTTATAATAGGGTTAAAAGAAATGACTTCTGCTCTACTTTAAAAAGCACAGAGCTTTTTAAGGAGTATATCAGTATTTTTCCTTCTCTCCAGTTTTCTACCCCTGTCAATTTCTTTCCAATGTGGCTGCAAAGGAGCTCATTCTACAATATAATTTTCATCTTTCTCTGTAGACACATCTTAGGTACAAACATATGGATATCTAGAAACTACCAGCAGTCATACTACTTGCAAATAGAACTTATAAAAAGTAATTCAAACATACAATGCAGTATACAGATGATGTATTATAGAATTGTACACTTGAAACCTATATAGTCTTATTAACCAGTGTCACCCCAATACATTTAATAAAGGTTTTAAAAAATAGTTCACATCAATCACCCACTGGTCTGGATAGTATGTGATGAAAGAGCACTGATCACTGTCAGTTATTCATGTGGCCCCTTAGGGAATGTGGGAAAAAAGAGCTGTGGGAAAGCTAGACATAAAGAGGTGACTCTAGAAAATGTGTTAGCCAAATATGGGTGTGACTGAAGTTTATATTTGCATATGCATACATATATTTGTATGTATACATGCAAATTGTGTGCTTGTAACATTTATTTATATTTGATCCTGAAAAATGAATAAAGTGGATTGGCATACTGCTCCCTAACGTAAGAAGTTTATGTTCCACAATTTTGTGTCATTTTAGAGAGAAAGCAGAAGGAAGCCAAGATCCTATAATGTAGAGCACATGTTGTAAACCAGCTGTTCCACGTGCCCAGTTCAGCTTGTAGATATGCTTTGCTTGGCTTACACAGTGTTCACCCACATAAAGTTTTAAACATGCATTAGTTGCTATAAACTGTTCTTTAAAAATAAGAATAGTTTATGTCAAAATCCAGGTTTCCAGATTTTCTTGGAATATCAAAATCTCTGCGCTGCTGAGCCTACATTTCACTGGACAACACTCACCTAGACAGAACAGCTGCTCTCTCCTCTGGACAAGCATATCCTTTCTAGTCGATCATGCTCTGCCCCTCCCTTTACTGGGGAAGGTCAGTCATCACATATCAGTTCATCCCTGGCTTCTTTCATGTACATTATCTGCCTGGCCCTTGCAAACCTTTGAGATAGCCAGAAAGGAATAAACCAAGGTGTGAAGAAGTTATGTACTTAATTTAAGCACCTGAGACTAGGTCACTTAGTCTTTAGTTACTTCAGGTACTTAGTTAACTTAGTTAGGTACATAGGTACCTAAGTCTTGACTTAGTTAACTTAGTTAAGACTTAAGTAATAAAATTATATTTTATGGGCTAGCATTTCCAAAGTCACTGGAAAACTGGAAGATGCTCCCAGAGAAAATGCATTTCATGATAAAAAGCATTTGACAGACACTACCTCTTTGAAATTCCCAGTGTGCAGTAGAACAGAAAGCTCTCTGGGAAGTCACGTGGCATGTAAGCTTGCCTGCCTTTGGTTAGGGGACCCCTGGGAGTGTTTAAACAGTAGAGGGACTCAATCAGAGCCATTCATTGGCAAGCTAAATTTGCTAACAGTGCAATTTGCTTAAAAATAAGGCAAATCTTCCTCTCAGTCTTACACACATGTTCTGCATGGAACATCTTGTTCCCTAAGTGGATAATAGTAATACCCTCCTGTTCTGATATGTGGGAGGGTTAAATAAAGTAATGCAAGTGATAAGTAAATGTTAGCTTTTCTTACTCATATCTTCTTCTTTTTCCTATTCTTATTACTTGTGTATTCATACATTTTCATATACATGTATATGGAAACACTGAAAGGTCCCCCCTTCTCCGTGCAATTAGATATATTATGTGGCAGATTCTACTTCATCTTTCTTATCCAGTTCAAACTTTATGTCCTCTAGAATGCATTTGTAGAGCTCCCTATGCTGAAATAACTAATTTCACAGATTGGAGTATTATATTTTTTGTCATTCCCAGGAAAGAAGATATAGAAAGAGAGAAAGGAAAAGGTAAAAGGTGAGAGAAAGAAGGAAGGACAAATACATCTTGTTCCCATAGAGCCCACTAGTGAAAATAAGGCAGTGTGGCAACTCCGCCATAGTCACAAACAACAGAAGCTCCTTGGCAAACAGGAGAACAGAGAATTGGCTCAGTCATTTCCCAGAAATGAGAATTGCTAGGTGAACCCACAAAATGAGAAGTTTATAACCAAGAATTCAGCCAAAAGAGTCAGCAATTTCCCATGAGTCCAAGGGTTGTCTACTACAGTTAAGTTCAAACTGTTTTTCCATTTTCAGCTGGGTTTTCTGTATGATGGCAGAAGGTTCTCAATGTGCCCTCTGTGAGTGGTTTGATCCTCCACCTGTGAAGTCAACGGATACAGTACATAGTGCCAGATCATCATCAAGGGTGGAGGCTAGGTATACAGGTACAGATGACATACTCTGAGTTCTGATGAGGCAGCCTGAACAGCCTCAGAAGGCAGGCCCTCAAGTAACCAAAGAGGGACTCATTCCACATAGACTTCAAAAATATTAAGACACCAGGCTACAGATAGGGAACCAATGATAAACAAAAAGCAGACACGACCCCTGTGCTGTGGAGCTTATGGTCTAGAGGAGAAAGCAGACAAACAATTCTGCAGTTAAGTAAAATGCCAGCAAAATGACAATTTTGGTTAGTTCTCAGAAGAAAAGGCATGTGGTGCTTTCAGAATGTATAACAGGAGGGCCGGCCGAGTGGCGTGGTGATTAAGCACTGGCTTAGGAAGCCAGCGGCCCTGGTTCGGGTCCCACATGTGAGGGCCAGTGACACTGCCCTCAAAAAAAAAAACACAAAAAAAAACTCAAAAAAACCCAAAAAAAACAATATATATCAGAATGTATAACAGGAAATCTAGCTTCATCTTGGAGGTCAGAGAAATCATTCCTAAGGACGTGAAGTCTAAATGATGGCTAAGAGTTACCAAGCAAAAGAAGGATAGGAATAGAGTTTCAGGTTTATTTGCAGAAGCCTGATGTCAATAGCCTCATGAAAATTCAAGAATCTGAAAAAAATGCAGCATAGCTGATGTCAATTTTTAAAAAAGATCCAAACTGAAGCACAGAGAGAAGAAGAATGAAAAGAATAGAACAGAACATAAGAGATAAGGGTACCCAATCAATGCTGTAGCGTAACTACAACTTGAATCCCAGAAGAAGACAAGAGATTGTGATTGAGACAGAAATAATATTTGAAAAAGCAGTCTTCAAGAATATTTCAAAATGGATGAAAGACCTTGACCCACAGATTCCAAAAAGCTCAGCAAATCCCAAATATGGTAATTGGATAAGCAAATCGTGATACATTCATACAATGGAATTCTATTTAGCAATAAAAAGAAATAAACTTTTTATACAATATGGAAGAATATCAAAAGCATTATAAGTGAAAGAAGCTAGTCACAAAAGGCCATACATCATATGATTCCATGTATGTAATATTTGAAAAATGTCAAAATATTGTGATAGAAATCAGATCAGTAGTCACTAAGGCCTGGGGTGGGTAGGAAATTGACTAGAAAAGGGAACATTTTGGGATGATGGTCTTTCAAATATTAATGGTAGCATGATAAAAAATGGGCTACAAAAAAATTACCAGTAGAATGGAGATTTTGTGATATTAATGATAGAAGAGTCTGGAAGAGAACATCCATAATCAAATGATCAAGAGTCACTGCTTTCAATTTTGTTACTTATATTTTTCTTTAACCTCTAAATGTCCTACAATGAGTACACAATTATTATAGTTACAGAAAAGATTATTTTTGAAAACAACTAATATTATTGGTACTAATTATAAAACACAATAAGCTAGTCCCTAATAAGTTTTAAGTGTCTTTTCTAATTTTAAATGTTCTCTAAGTATTTTCTTTTTATTATCTTTAAACTGTGTATTATTAATTCACACACACACACACACACACACACACACACACACTACACTTTGTATTTGAAAATCTCTGTGACTAGAGCAATCATCACCTATAGGGTTGCAGAATTCTTAGCTATAGTATTCACTTAACCCCCAAATAAAGTGAATTTCCAGCATGGTATTCGCACCACTGACTCACATCTATTTGCAAGATTTTCAAAGTGGAAGGTACAAAGGGAAATGTCAGGACAATGTGCAATCTATCAGGTCTGTTTACCAGGTCACATTACCTGGGCCTCACCCCCTGTCTAAATGGCCTAATTAGAGCAATAAATGCTTCCCACCCATCCCCCACCTTGTTCTTGACTTGACAGGATGATGACCCTATGGCTCAGCAAGGCCACACTATGACAGACTAACGACTTGGAAAAGAACTTTCTTGAATGTTACTTCACACAGTCACCTGTTGATTTATGAATACACACATACTCAAGCCACCTTGTCTCACTCTTTTAATCATATCAATTTGCTACATCTCGGCAAAGGAAAAGAAAAGAAGAACTGGAACCACTAATTATCCACAAATAGGTCCAAACACAGAGCTGCACATCTGCTAAATCTGGATGGATTAAGTTTGTAAACCACTAACACCTCATTTTCCTCTATTTTATACTGACTTTTTAATTACATAAGAAATAAATGAAATAATTCTCCCCTTAAACATTTGAATGTTTACACAAAAGGAACTTTTGACCACCTTGCCCAATTTCAGTCCCTCTCACCCTCCCATAGTTTGGGGTTTGAGATATATATATGCCTATATGCAGGACAGAACAGAAAACATACATAACATTGTATCTAATGGGTATTTCTTTTCTCATTTCTCTCTCTCTCTCTCTCTCTTTCTCCCCCCACCCCTTTACATAAATGGCTTCATACTGCAGTTATCATTCTGTAACTTGTTCTTATTTTTAATTTTTTGAGCTCTATTCCAGGCTGGTTATTTATTTTAACTGCTGTATACAATTCCATCATATATACACCATATGGTATTTATCCATTCCCCTGTTGATAGACATTTAGGTTATTCCAACTTTTCACCATAATCCTATCTGACAATCTGTAACATGTGCCTCCCATCCAGTCATGGCCCCGACTATTGACACCACACTGAAATGTCAGGAAGCTTGACCATCAAGTCACATGATGCTGCACTCAGTCTCAGTTCTCAGATAATCTAGACCTCAGTGGAGCAGGGCCCTGGGGGTGTCTTGTGATCACATCAGTCAACCAGATCTCCCCGTTGGTGGGACAGACAAGCTAGTAGAATGAAAGCCATCTCTTTCAGCATTACTGCTCCATTCCAACTACCTCAAATGCCCACTTGGGCTCATCTGCAGATTCAAATGCAAACTTTATTATACCCCCTAAAACCTGAAAACCTATCTAAAGGTAGTTTAGTATTTAGCATTCCCTCCAAAGCTCCCCTGGCTGAGGAGGGGCCCACCAACTCTTAGTCCATTAGAGGGGCTTGGAGGCATGGGCAAGAGGCACTTGGGGAGTTTTTGCAGGAGATAAGAGTGATTTTCAAAAAATAATATGGCAGGAGGTCCAGTCTGACGCAGTTCTTTCACACTTGCTACTTCCACCCTGTGAATACAATCCCAGCCCTGTTCCCCAGCCCCACGGCCATTTGAGAGTCATGAAGTCATCACAGCTGCGACTGCAGCCGGCCAGTGAGGCCCAGGAACAAGCTGGCCCACGTCCCATCCCCCGCAGGCCGGAAATGTGTGCTCACTGCAACTCAAACACCACCCGGGGAGAACGTGAAGCACAGGCAACCGCAGAAAGCCTGACATTGATGGGGCGGCCTGGAGGAGAAATAGACTCACACCCCATGACTGGATACCACTGTCTGGGAATCAGGGTCAGGGTTTGGCCCCCAGATTCAAGTCATTTCAACTTTAGAATGTGTCACAGAGATGGCTTCCAAGCTGCCACCTCTGTGTCTGGCACAGCTACACTCGATAAAACCTCCAGGAGCCTGGAGGGGGGTATTAAAAAATTGGGGGGCAAAGGACTGAGGCCTCACAAGCCTGGCTTGGGCACAAGGCCGGGGCCTCACAAGCGTCCTTCATCTGAGGAGGGAGGACTGGCCTCCTGCTCATTCTGTGCCAGTGGAAAAAGCTACGTAAGTGCCAAGTCACAGGAGAGCGAGTCATGGTCCAGGGCTTTACAATCTGTTTCATGAGCTATTCCTCCAAGCACGCCTGGCAGTACAATTTCTCCATTAGTGCTGCAGCAGATGTGAACGTGAGTGCCTGGGGGGGTTTCATTCCCAGAGAGCACGGAGTCCTCTAAAGCAAGCAGGTGGTAGCCCCGGAAATTCTGAGAGGGCTCAGGAACTGAAGCAGTGCATTCTGTTATTTAAATGGGCTCCCCTTCTAGCTTGGCTGAGGCAGTCCTATGCGATGGTTTGGGGTCAGCTTTAAACCAAGACTCTCATTCTACCCTTTGCCTGATGCCATAAAGCAGGAGCTGCTTCTGCCCGATGCCCAGCTGCCTTTCTGTAGAACCAGAGATGCTAGAGGCTGTGAGGAGCAGCAAAGGGCCTCCCAATCTAACTCATCCAAAGGGCCCTTTGTCCTGGACAGAGGTGGACTGAAGGAAAGCAAGAACTGAGCATGGAGTAGGGAGCAGAAATGTTACCAGGAATGCTGATCAGCATAGATAGGGTGTTCCAAGGCCAGGAGGGGTAGGAATTCAGCGTCTCCTGCTAATAGAAATCCTTGGAGCTGCTTTATGATGTGCCTCCCACCCCCATCTCACTTCCTCAGGTATCAGCTTCCTTTCCCTTACCATTCACTCTGCTTATTTCCAGCCACAGCTGTTGTCATGCCATCTCAGGCCTCTGAGAGGCAGGGTGAAGTTTCAAAGCTTTGTCTCTGAGTCTCTGCCTGGGCCCTGTTGAAATTAAGGATTGTTGTCAAAGGGGGCATTGAGAAGGAGGAGAGGCCTTTCTGTCCCCATCTCTGTCAGCCTTAGCCCCGCTCCCACTGGCACTCTCTTCCTTCTTCATGGATCTGGAACTTTGTGTTCCCCTTCACCCAATGCCTGTTGCACTCTAGTGTGGGGGTGGGGGAGAAGCAAAACAGGAAAGAAAGGTTTCCTAGAATAAGCACACTGAAACCATCCTCTTCTGGTCCAACACAGCAGAGTCTGGAGCTGGAGCGAGAGGAAAGGAGGAGGGAGAGGAGGGAAGAAGGAAAAGAAGGGAAGGGAGAAGAGGTGTGGGATGAAGGTGTTGCTGAGGAAAGCAGTATTAGTCCCGTGAGTAGAGCTGGGAAAGGTCAGAGTGACTGGGAATCACTGTCTCCCCTTCCTTCTCTTTCCCCTTACTAGGAGGGCGCTGTTCCTCCTGCTGCAGGGTGGGGCCAGGGGACAGGTTGGAGGGCTGCTTGGGCAACATCAAAAAGAAGACAATAGAAAATTCTGCATGATGGCTAAGATGGCTGTGAGAGAAAGCATTAGAAAGCAGCCACCACACAATCCTTTCCTAGGGTCTATTTTCTCTCTTATCTAAAGGATCTTCATAAATGAGTGCCTGCTTAAATTGTTTTTAAAAAATAATGGAAACCCAGCAATGTTTATGTCCCAAGACAAGGGTTCCTTATGGAAGAATTGAGAAAGCACAACAGACACAATTTTGAAGTAGAATACAAAGCAATAAGCATCAAGTAACCTCATAATATATATAACTGCTCATAATATATATAACTGACCATTGAAAATTTGTAAATACTCATTATGAAAAAAGAATTACTCAACTGCACATGCAACAAGTCAGCCCTCTGACTGTAATCTGGGTGTTCACGTAATCTGTTATCCAAACAGGAAACTATGGGTACCAAGCCGATTGTTGAGAACGCTAGTCCCATTGGCTAAGCTAGCCAGGGGTTGTGTCTGCTTGAAGATGTTTTAATTTACAACAGCTGGCAGTGAACCCCATGAAAGGCAGGAATGAGAGCCAAAGGTTTTAAGTTGCTGCGTCTTCATCAATTCGGTTTTGTGGTTCAGACATGGTAGCACACTTTCTCTGATGCTCTCGACTGGCTGATGCACTGGGATAGCAAAGGACAATAAGTGGACTTCACAGAACAGGGAACCCCACCTCCAGGGAAGTTGCTTCCTGCAACCCGGTCCTCCTCTAATAGCAGAAAAGTATTTTCTTTCATTCCTGAATTTCATGCTTGAGTTTATGCCACAGAAATTTCCTTGAATTCCTGAAATTGAGTTAAAAACTTAAAAACAGGTGAGACCATGTCTTGTGCATCATGACCACATACTCACAATGATCAGTGAACCTAGGCATGGTAACACCCCTACTGCTGCACCAAAGAGTTCTGCAATTGGCAGAACACCATCTGGCCCTCGAGGCAAATCTATAGCCCAAGACAGCATGTGCTGTCTTTCCAAAGGCACATTGCATTCCTTGAAGAGAGAGAATACTCCCTAAACTGTACCTGCTTTCTTTTGACCTGAGAATGCTATGTGCTCCTGGTAGCAACTCAAATATTAGTTCCCTTCACACCCCTAAAAATGTTGATTTGCCCAGCTTTCATTGCACTCTGGAATTTTAAGTGAACAAAATGCTTCCTATGAATTCCTGGAAGCTATGGTGAATTGGGCCATGGAAAGAGGCCCTTATATGGGAAAGTGGGCTGATACAGGCAGGAAAGAGATGAGAATGCATCAGGCCTCTGAGGTCTGTCCTTGGAGATCTGCAGCCTTCAGAAGGTAGCCTTAGAGATGCCACAGTGCCAGGTAGGATTCAGAATCTGTTGGGAGCCATGTTCAGCACCCATCATGCCTGTGCAGTGCCCAGCCTTGACACACACCCTCAGAGGGGCACCAAGGGGAATGAATATTTTCTCTCTGTGCCTAACATACACACACTCCCCCATCTTCTTGGGTCTGTAGAACATTATATTAGGTTTTTCAGAAAGTATACATAGTATCCAGAAACACAAGAAGTTTCATCTCATCTTTTATCTTCATGAAGCTGTTCCAAGGACTTCTGGGGAGCTCATCTGAGGGGGAAGAAAGAAGAGTATCCAAAGCTCAGGTCTTGCTTTATCTCTTAAATTGGAGTTTTATATAAAATTGTATTTGAACCAAGTATTATTTTCAAAATACAATTGCAAAATGTTTCTCTATTCTGTAGACTACAATTAATGTTTAATGCTTCCTATATGTGAGGTGGGAATACAAACCATGGTGCTCTATCAAGGTGAGGTACGCTAGTGAGGTGAGAACATGTATAAATTCAGATCTCACAGCCTCAGGCAGGTATGGGGGAGGCCCTGCTTTAAGTTCTCACAATCTAGAGCCTACCACACTCACTGAGGAATGATAAGCAAATATCCAAGCCATTGTCTTTTGTTGTCTGGGAACTTTGGTCTCCATTACATAATACTGGGTTTCATGAAGTTCCCAGGGTGCAGCCGGGGCAGCAGAAACAGTGGGACACTCTGTTTGGTGTCTTGTTCCACCAGACAAGACCCAGTCGGTTTTTGCCTTATTTAGAAATAGACTTGTTTTATTATGACACAGGCCGTTTGTTATCACAGAGAGAGACAGAGAGGCTCACAATGTTTGAGTCCCTTATCTTGCATTGTTTATGTTCTTAAAATAATTTAATTAGCTTCATAAACAAAAGCATTTATAATTCATAAACAAGGAGAACTCAGAAAGATCAAATATTCCAAAAGGCAAAAAGAATGGAAAAGTCAAATCATTCCAAAACCTCCTCTGACTCTGTTTGCACATGCCTACAAGCCTCCTCCCTAAGAGCCAATGGGGCTTCTAAGACATGTGTTCAGTTCCCCTTTTGCTAAGATTTTGGGAGGTCGTGGAAGCCTTTGGAAGGATCAGTATTTCAACTGCCTCTGAATGCCGCGTCTCTGGCTGCCTTCTTAAATGACACCCTAAAAAATTAAAATGGAAAGAAGTACCAAATATACAACTTATCATTACAAAGCAGTTTTAAGTACATGGATTTATTCCACTTTTAAAACAGAAAGAATTTAAAAGTCTAAGGCTAAAGGAAGATTTATGAAAGAGCAAAAGGAATGAAGGGGTTACACACTGAGTTTACATTATCAGCACAAGCTAACTATATCAGTGTTAATCCTCAATTGTATCTAATTAATATTTCTGACTTTTTATTATTATAAACTTTTTAACCCATAAATGACTAGGGATGGTCTCTAAATATTTATACTGATTATCTCTACAGTGCCCTATAATCTCTATGCTTCAATTTATGGAATGTGCATGTACTGCATAAATACAGTTCATGAGTTATAAGTATAATGTGTCAGTGTACTATAAATTAGGGAAGAAAGTGATAGCTACAAGTAGTTTTCTATTTTACATAATTAATATTAGCTAACTTGGTTTAAGCATTAATTACACACTAGTCACATCTGAGAATTTATTTAAGTTATCGCTTAATCCTTCATAAAACCAGGAGGTAGATACAGTTGTTTTATAAATGAAGAAACTAAGCTTTGGAATTTGCCCAATGAACAAAGCTGGAAAGTGGTGGGAACAGCCTTGAAACCCAGCCTGTCTTACTCCAAAGGCTCACCATTAACACCCATACTCTCCTGTGAGATGGAGAACAGCTATCGTAGAGAACTGAGGGACTGTATTATTATTATAGCAACAGTTATTAGAAAAACCAGATGGCTTGCCATTATTTTTGATGTGTCTTAAATTTTTCCTGATAAACTCCCCTCACCCATATCAGTCATAGTTTAGATAAGCCAAATCACAAGGAGGTAATACATACATTACTAGTGTGTGTGCATATATGTATATATGTATGTATATGTGTGCATATACACACATGTATGTATATGTACATGTGTATCTTTATTACAGGGTTTTTCATTTACAGCCTGGGAGCTGACCAGGCAGTCTCAAGGCAGTGGAGAAGCAAAGACAAGCTGGAACTCATAAGCATGAGCTGGAACCCACAAGGACAGGCTGAAACGCATATCAGTTCTTGCTGCCGCTGACTTTAAAGGGGTAGGTGTCCTGCAGGACAAGATTGTGCCTTTCATCACAGAGCTGGCCCAGGAGTCAGGATAGCTGAAAGAGGGTGCAGGGGAAGGAGGAGCAGCTGCAGGCCTTCCAGCTGCCTCACCGACAAGATGAGCCAGCATATCAGCAACAATGTGTGAGCTACATCATGGCCGTTCCTTCACTTCTACCCTCCAAATCTCCCATGAGAGTCCTTCTTGCAGCCCACCTTAATCTGAAACATACAGGGAAGGGAATTCTGGGAAATGTAGTTCAGTCTAGGCTAGTTGACACTTTAAAAAACCACCACATACCTCACTAAAGGATCTGCAGTGTTCTATGGAGAAGAACATAATCACAGCTGATGGTGAAAACTCAGCTCTGCCAGACAACTCTGTCAAGTCAACACATCCTACAGCATCTCCTTTGTGTGGGCACTGTATGCCAACTGTGCAAAGATGGGGCCTGGCTCCTGCCTCCAAGAGGCTAATCATCTAGGGGTATGATAGGAAAGAGAAACATATACAGGTAATATCAATGCAAGTATTATAACAAGTATTATAATAAGTACATCCAGGGTGCAATAGGAGCCCACAGAAGTGGCTTGTCCTACCTAAGCTGGGATTTCAAGCGAGCTTCCTGGAGGATATGGTATCTAAACAGTCGTAAACACTGAAGTAGGAGTTGGCTAAGTGAAGAAGGAAAAGTAGGGATTTTAAGGTGGATTGGGGGAGAGAATAACCATTACGGTCTGTGGCAGAGGTGGGATGGAGAGACTTATAGGCGATACCTGTGGGAAGCAGGGAGTGGATGGAAAAGATTTTGGAGAAGTAGGTATTGGCAAACTCTGGAAAGTCTGAGTGGTATTCTAGGGGGCTTGAATTCATCTAGTACCTGGGAAGAAGTGAAAGGGTTAAACACAAGAAAATGATATGACCATTGAGGTAATTTCCACAATAGCTACCTCAGTGGTTTCTCTCCCTGTACATGTGTGTTGCTCCTCACATTAAAAGGTAAGGTCTAATTCCCCTCTCTTTAAATCCTGAGCTGGCCTAAGCAACTGCTTGACTAAGAAAAGGTAACAGAAGCAACATTTTAAGGGGAGGGCCTAAGAAGTCTTACAGTTTCCGTCTAGGCTCTTGGAACACTCACTTTTGGGACATGACACTTCTTAGAAGCAAACTCTGTCAGAAGTCCAGACCACAAGGAGATGCCTTATGTAGGTGCTGTGGTCAATCATCCCAGCAGAGCTCCCAGCTAAAAACCATTATGTGCGTTGCCATCATGAATGTCCAGCCAGGTTGAGCCTTGAGATGACTCCAGGCCCAGCCACCATCTGAATGGAACTGCATGAAAGACCCCAGATGTGAATTGTCCTGACCAATTCTCTGTTAGAAATGTGAGAGGAAAAGGAAAGGAGTATCACCAAAACAAAAGAGTTGACCATTTTGAGAAAGAATGAGGAGCTAGGGGTGTGGGGACCAGGATATTCTCACTGAAGTTGGCAATATTCTGGTTGCTGAGGACTTTGACAGGGAATTTTTAATGTGATGGGAGGTTAGCAAAACGAAATTGGGATTATGGAGATTCACAAATTATTCTTTTAAGAAACTTGGCTGGAAAGAAAAGGATCAGTGGTGGTAGCCAGAGGAAAGCAACAGGCGAAAGAAGTTTCTGTTTGGCTTTTGTTCTTGTTTACATACTGTTTTTTTGTCTGTTAAAGAGGGAGAGATGTGAGTATAAGAAAAAGAACCCAGAAATCAGGAAAAACAGAAAGAGCTTCAAGGAAAGGCTCTTGACTGAGAACACAAAAGTCCTACAAGGGGAGACCTAAAGCACTGGCAGAGAGGTAAGTGTCTGAGACAGAGTGAGTCAAGCATCCTTATCCTTGACTGGCAGGCTTGAGGGAGCATAATTTAGAAGCAAGATGTTAGAAGAGGCATGATAATGTGAAGTTTGATGACTCAGTTGGAGAAGACTATGCATATTATGAGGTGGTTATGTAAGTATTTCTTTTTATGGGCTTAACTGCTGCCTCTGAGCATTTATGTTTGTCCTCAGGAGATAAATGTAGGGACTAATCCAACTGTTACTACCTAGATAATCATGGTTTATGGAGGTAACCTGGTTTATAGAGTCTTGAAAGCCTTCGACTGGTAGCACACAATGGGACAGGCCAGAACATCACTGACAAGGCTTTGAAAATGAAATTGAAATTGGAACCACAGCCCACAAAGTGGACCAGGACCTGCGTGCTGAACCTGTACAGGCTGAAATAAAATATTTAAATAAGAACCAGTCATATAATACTCAAAATGTCTAGAACACAAGCTAAACTGTCAACACACTGAGAACCATGAAAATCTCAACTTGAAATAAGAAAGGTAATTGACAGACATCAGCACTGAGATGACACAGATGTTGGAATTACCTGATGAGAATTTTTAAGTAGCTAGTACACGAATGTTTTAATTTTAAAGCAATTAGGAATGTTAGAAACAAATGAATAAACAAAGCCCCAGCAAATACATAGAAAACGCAATGAAGAACCAAATGGAAATTCTAAAACTGAAAAATACAATAGCAAAAAACATTTTTAAGTCACTATATGGGCTCCATGGCAGAAATTTATAGGAAAAGACCAACAACTCAGCAGAAAAATGGGCAAAGCATATCTGTTTGCAGAAAAGGAATACAAATAACTCTTAAACATATAAAAAGATGTTCAGTCTCACTCAGAATAAAATAAAATAAAAGTAAAAGTAAGCTGAGATGTTAGTTTTCATCTTCCAGAGTGCCCAAGCCCCAAAGTGTGAATACACTTTGTTGGTGAGCACGCAGAAAATTCTCATAGACTGCTTGTGGGCACCTAGAACAATTTGACCACATCTCTAAAATCCACATGCCAATCCAATTTGGCTCTGTAATTCCACTTTCGGAAATTTATTATATAGAAAACTCATAAATGGGTGAAATGACATATTTACAATGCTATTATTCCTGGCTACACTGTCGGTAATCATAAAAGACTAAAAACAATTCAATGTTTATTAATATACTCGTAGACCACTGGTTAAATTAATTCTTATACATCCACACAATGGACAGTTATAAAGCTAAAAAGCAAAGGAATAAAACCCTTTTATTTCTGTAACTTGCTATCATTGAATAAATAAAAGGAGAAACAATAATCTATGTTTGCCTGTGTTTGTAGATGCATAAAGTCTGAAAGGACAGATAACCTAGAAGTGGCTGCCTACGGGGAGGAGTGGGAACTGGAAAGATGGGAGGGAGTCTTGACTGTATTCCTCTTAATACATTCTGGTTATTGAACCATGTGAATGTATTGCCTATTCAAAAAGATAAATAAATAAACCTAAGCTAAAAGCAATTAAATACGAACACCAAAAACAGAAACAGTCCTTAATGTCCAGCTCCAGGGCTATATCGCAGTGGTCCCTTTATGTCTGGATAAAGTAAACCTTTCCAGTGTGGCCATTAATGTGGCTTCAGCCTTAGTGGGGATACTTTTTCATCTCAGGCTGTGTTAGTCACATGCCTTCCATGATCCCCACAAGGAAACAGAGACCCTGAATCACCAGGGACGCTGGTTGGGATGAAAGCATTTTGATTAGGCATACGTTTTCTTGGAGGCCTGGGCCGCTGGGGGCTTGAAGCTTGCCGACTTGCCCTTCCCAGCCATCACATCCTTCTGTTTATGACAAAGGGTCTCCCTGCATGTTTTTGAAAGCTTTTCTTTTTGGAAATACCATAAAGCTAACTATGACCATTCACCCAGCTCCCAGCTCTCTGGCTCTGTATTTATGATTTCCTATAGGAACTGGGCCCGGCAAGTGAGCTCTTCCCCTTTCCTCTCATCTTCCAGTCGCCAAAAGCAAAACTTCACAGCAGCAGACCTTGGAGCACCTGCCACGTGGAAGGGCTTTCCTCCCTGGCCCTGGGGTTGTGCTTGGGGTTTTGTCAGGGCCACTGGGTCCCCATTAAAGAGCAATGCTTAGGGATGGGGTCTCTCCTCAGACTCTCCTTACCCTGTAATACACGACTGCAAACCCCATCGCTTTCCATAAGGGGAATCGGGTGGCTTTCCTGGAATCACAGGAGTCACTTTTTCTTCCTGTTCGATCTGAGCCATCTTTCTCACGGGTGCACACATATGTGGGCCAGGCCAGCTGCTGCCGTCTGTAACTTGGGCTGACACACGCAGACAGCTGGTGGAGGAGCGCGCCCCCTTCCCCTCGGGCTCTTGGCTTAGCCCAGCTACCGAACAAAACGAACGCAGGTGATACTCCCTAACTGGCAAACAAAAGCCTCAGGAATGAGGCAAAAAGACTAGCTGATGCAGAACCCCGCTCTAGTCATTTAAAATAAAATCAATCTCACTTCTCCCCTTTTCCCCCAGTGTTCTGAAATAATATTTGCAGTTCTGTTTGGTCTCTTTGGAGAACTGCCAATGACTTCAAGTCATGTAGTAAAGTTATATATCAAGACACAATTACACTGAGGACTTTTGAAAAGTGATTCTCACTTAGGGATATTATACGATATGAGTTCAATAATCTACCATACTATTTCTCCTTTTTCTTTCTCAAGGAAATGAGTGGAAAACTTAACAGTAGTAAAAGGAACCTCTCCTCCATGGGTGTGATCTTTCTTTTTTTTAAATTTTATCAACTAGTATTGATAGTGAGTTTTGAAAGAAATAAAATGCATGAGTTCGTGGATTTTCTATTTGTGTTGTTGACTACAATTAATGTCTTCAAGAAACCTCTCTCCACCATTTGTTAACTGAAAAAAATACAATAAAAATTTCCTCTTACTACATTGAAGTTAATGGGGGAAATGTTGTCTGGCAAAGTATGAAAAACCCACTTGTCTGTTTTCCCCATTCAGACCACAATTATCTAACTAATTATCAAGCTCAATACATTCTCCCTTCCACAATCTAGACAACTTACTCATACTCTTTTTAAAAATTAAACTATAGGGGCCGGCAGAGTGGCCTGGTGGTTAAGCACTGGCTTAGGAAGCCAGCGGCCCCGGTTCGGGTCCCACATATGAGAGCCAGTGACACTGCCCTCAAAACAAAAAACAAAACAAAAATTAAATTATACAATCATTATATTGAGACATTCTTATAAAATACAAAACAAAACAAAACAAAACAAAATAAAACCTTCAATCCTGTTTGACCCACAACCCTGTAAAGTAAGTGTGGCATATGTCCTTCTAGACCCTTTTACACCCACATGTACACATTCAAATATTTATATAGAAATATAGATCTTTATATCATATACAACTATAAATATAGAAAGAAACTGTTTAATTTTATAATTGTCTTTTGCATAGATGGATTTGTATTGTACTCTTTGTTTCACAACTTGATTTTTAACTTAATATCTTGATGATGTTTCCATATCAGTACGTATAAATTTACCTCACTCTTTGGAACTACTATAAAGTATTCTGGTGTATCTATATATCATACTTTATTAAATCCTTCCCCTATACATTTAGATGGTTTCTATTTTTCCCTATTAAAAATGATGCTTCAATGGACATCCTTAAACAAAGCTCCTGGCACATGAGTGCTTCTCTATAGTGATACCTAGATGTAGAATCACTAGGCCAAATGGTCTTCATGTTTTCATTTGAAAAGATACTGCTAAATACTATACTAATAGTTATAGCTAAATACTTCAAGTCAGGCTCTATATTAAATCAAATAATCCTCATAACCTACAATATAGATACTATCATTGCCCCTACTTAAAATTGAGAAAAACTGAGGCACAGAGAGGTTAAGTAAGTTGTCCAAGGTCACACATCAACTAATAATGGAACCAGAATTCAAACCCAGGCATCTTGCTCCAGAATCTATACTTTTAGCACAACAAAACCTGGCTGCCTCTAACATGCAACTGTACAGATATTATGTACATAAACTATATACAAAAGTAGAAATTATAAAGGATGATATAAAGTAGCTAAGATTTTCTATTTATTAGTTGTCAAAAGCTTCCTCTTTCAATACATCTATCATTAATCATGAGACTAAAGTAATTGAATATGTGCTTTTTTATTTGATGCTACACTTTATGATACAACCATTCAACACTTGGTTCTAAGTTCAGTTTATTGCCTGTCACAGCTAAAAATGGCACCACAAAAGTTGACTCAAAGGGAAGAAGTACATGCTTGGCTGTAGTGACCAAATTATGACATTCATTTTTAAATGCCATCCACCAACTAATCATAGTTTTTTCTTAGAGTTTAATGGATAAATGTCCATTTTCTCATACATCAATATGTTTTCCTTATGAAGTAACCAGAACATGTCACAGTTTTTGTATTTTTAACAAATTGATTCAAAAGTTTGGGAGCTTCTCTCCAAAATGGCCACAATCAGTTCCTTCCCTCCTTGTAAATACGAACCATTTCCCTATTGAAAGGAGAAGATGTTTTTCTGTTCTCTTGAATCTTGGCTGGTTTATGACTGCTTTAGCTAATAGAATATGGTAAAAATGAAGTTGTCTGACTTCTAAGACTTGGTCATAAGAAGCCTTTTGGCTGTTGTCTGCTTCGTTTAGATTAGAACACTGGCTCTGGGAAAAACCAGCCACCATATGTTAAGTCTGACTTCACAGAGATTGCCATGCTGTGAGGAAGCCCAAACAATCCACGTGGAAAAAGAAGGAAAGAGATGCCTGGCCAGCCCCCAAATGTTCCAGCCAACCTAGCCCAGACACCAGATGTGAAAATTAAGAAATCTTCAGGTGACTTCAACCTCACTCACCAGGTGACTGCAGCTGTGTGAGAGACCCAGAACCATTTATTTGCATCTGCCTTCACACAGATCTGTGAGAGATAATAATAAATTATTCTAAACCACTTAGTTATGGAGTGGTTTGTTATGCAGAAATCTAAAACATAATTTTACAGAAACACCACATTTGGAAGACTTTTTAACAAGTGATGGCATTTTATCCCACTTTTTCATTCAAGTGTGCAAATACAGCACTTTTTATGAACATACTCATAAAGTTTTTAGAGTCATGATAATAAGAAATATTTTCAAATATCCATTCCTCAAATGCTCTTTCTTCTGCAAAAGTTTTTATTTAAAAAGCATTTCTAACCACTTAATGTTTAAAATGTCGGGCTGGCTGAGTGGCGCATTGGTTAAGCGCTGGTTTTGGGATGCCAGCGGCCCCGGTTCGGATCCCACATGAGGGCCAGTGACACTGCCCTCTACAGCTAACAACAGCTCCACCTGGAGCTGGGCTGTGCGAGCCCCTGTGATGGTGTGGGCTGCAGCCCCTGCTGCAGTGGGCTGCCGTAGGCTACAGTGAGTGGCCCACAGCCATTGTGAGCGGCTGACAGCCAAGCGTGAGCTGCCAATAGCCGCGATGAGCGACATCCAGAGGCCAGAGACCGATCTGCCTCATCCGGGAAGAGCGCAATGACGATATCAACAGTGAAGCAACATCCTCTGCAACTAAACTGAAACAAGAAGACGGCAACTTGTCTGTTCCCCTTTCCCGATTCCCCAACGCTGTTCCCCTCCACCAATTACCCAATAAAATCTTAAAAAAAAAAAAAAATGTCACTTCTAATAAAAGCAGATTAAGTACAATTTTTTTCCCAAAAACACTGCTCAGTGGCATACTATGAATCATGGTTATCATCACAGAAAAAGTCCATGTATTTTTTCAATTTTTATTATGAAATAGATGTGAGAATAGTATGAAGAACTCGTGTATATTCTTCACATAGATTCCCCCAGCTGTTGTTATTTCACATGTTTGCTTTATCAGTCTTTCTAAATACATATGCATTATTTTTTAATGAACTGCCTGAGAGTAAATTACAGAGATGATGCTCCATCTACATACTTCAGTGTATATGTACTCCCTATGAGCTAGCACATTTTCTTACAAATCATAGTGCAACGATTCAAAGCAGGAGCTTAATACTGATAGAACACTATTATCTAACCTACAAACTTTATTAAAATTTCATCAGTCTTTTCAATAATGTCATTTTTAGCAAAAATAAATAAATAAAAATCCCATCCAGAATCTCATTTGGAATCACACACTGAAGTTATTTGAAATGCCTCTTTTGGCTCCTTTAATTTGGGGCAGCTCCTTAGTCTTCCTTTCTTTTCTATGACCTTGATATATTTGAAAAGTTCAAGCAAATTGAATTTGTTTCCTCATGATTAGAATCATCTCGTGCATTTTTTTTTTTTGCACATGAGTGATTGGCCATAAAACAAGTCACAGAAATTTGAAAGTGATTCAAGTCAAACTAATATATTCTCTGATGACAATGAAATTAAATTAGAACTCTAAATCAGAAAGATACGTAAAAATTCTCCCCAAATATTTGGAAACTAAATAATACATTAGTAAATAACTCAATGAATCAGAGAAGCAATCAAAAGGGAAATAAAAAATTTTGAAAGTAATAAAAATGAAAACACAACACACTAAAATTTACCTTACAAGGCTAAATAAAGCAGGACTTAGAAGAAAACTTGTAATCTATATTAGAAAAGAAGAAAGGCCTCAAATAATGACTTCAACTTCCATTTCAAAAAAACTGGAAAAACAGAAGAGCACAAGAGACCTAAATTAAGCAGCAGAAAAGATATCAAAATTAGATGAAATCAGTACAAGAAAAAATAATCTGCAGATCAATATCCCTCATGAAGAGAGAGGAAAACAACAATATTTAAAAATAGATAAAGCAGGCTGGCCGAGGGCCCGGTGGTTAAGCGCTGGCTTGGGAAGCCAGCGGCCCTGGTTCGGGTCCCACATATGAGGGCCAGTGACACTGCCCTCAAAAAAAAAAAAAAAAAAATTAAAAATAAATAAATAAAAATAAAAGCTTTATGTCCAAATGGGGCTTATTCCAGAATGTAAATTTGGTGTAGCATTAAACAAACAATCAATTAATAATATTGATAAACTAAAAAGAACAAACCACATAATCATGTCAACAAATGCAAGAAAATCATTTGACCGAATTCAGCAGCTATTCCTTATAAAAACTCTCAGCAAATTAGGAATAAAAGTGAACATTCTCAACTTGTTAAAGAACATCTATAAAATATGTATAGCTATCATTATATTTAATTATAAAAGACTATATAATTAGGAGCAAGGCAAGCGTATCTACTCTCAACACTTTCGTTCAATATTGTAGGGTGGAGGGTTTAGCCAATGCATTAGTTCCAGATGGGAAAGGAAGAAGTAAAACTGTCTTTTTTCACAGACCACATAATCATCTATGTAAAAAATCTTACAGATTCTATTTTAAAAAGCTGCCTGAAATAACAAGTGCATTTAGCAAGGTGAGAGGACACAAGATCAATACACAAAATCGACTGTATTTCTACATACTAACAAAAACCTGAAATTGAATTTTTTAGCAATATTTCACAATGTTATTTACAATAATATTATTTATAATAGCATCAAAAATATAAAAATACTTAGGGATACTTATGACAAACGATGTGCAAGAGCTGGATGCTTAAAACTATCAAACATTACTGAAAGAAAATTAAAGAAGACTTAAATAAGCAGAGAGATATACCATACTCATGGGTTGGAAGACCTGGTGTTGTTAAGATACAATTCTTTGTAAATTGATCTATATATTCCAAGCATTTCCAATCAAAATCCAAACAGGCTTTTTTTTGCAGAAATTGACAAGCTGATTTTAATATTAATATGGAAATGCAAAGAACCTAAAATAGCCAAAACAACTTTGAAAAAGAGGAATAAAGTTGAATGACTTATACTACCTGACCTGAAGACATATGATAAAGCCACAATGATCAAAATATTATGGTATTGTTGTTGAGATAGACAAGTAGAATAATGAACATAATAGATAATCTGGAAATAGACCCACACGTGTATGGACAACTGATGTTTGACAAAATGCAAAGATAATTCAGCAGAAAAGTGATAGCCTTTTAAATAGATGGTACTGGAACAATTGGCTACCATGTGTATAAAAATGAACTTTGATCCACACTTTGTACCATATACAAAAATTAACTCAAAGTGTTTTGTAGACCTAAGTGTAAAAACTAACATTATAAAAGTTCTAAAAGAAATCATAGGAGAAAAATCTTTGTAACTTTGAGTCAGACAAACATTTCTTGGATACAACATCAAAAGCATGTTCTATAAAAGAGAAGATTAATCAGTACCATTATACCTTCTCTCAGAGATGTTTTCACAATAAAAGAGCTGTTTAAAGGGGGTAAGGATCTGGAAGATAAGATTAAAAGAAAGAGTGATGATGTGGGAAATGGCATCCAGTATAAGAGATTTGACCAGCCATGCTTTGAGCAGATGAAAGAGGCATAAGAGGTGCAGGAGAGGGAAAGATGCCTTAGAAATGGCTTTAAGGTAAATTTTCAGCAAGGACTCTGGGGGAATTGGTTGATTTTGAATAAGCTACCTTCATCAGTAACAAATCAGCAGTATGCTTCTTATTGAAAACTAAATATGCATGATGAGACAATCTTCATGCTTCTTCTGCATCATCTCATTTAATTCTTATGATAACCTTATGAGGTAGTCATTTTAATCCCCATTTTACAGGTACAGGAAATAAGGCTCAGAGAGGAATGAGGTTTGCCCAAGTAGACTTAGGTGAAAGGAACTCCAAAGCCCTCAATCTTAGACACTTCGCTTCTAGGCTGTGGCCATGCCTGTACTATACTCACAGCAACAAATGATCTACGAAATGATCTACAAATGATCTACGAAATGAGCAACAAAATGATCTATGTCCATTTCATTTTTAAAAAGTTAAAAACAATCTTTCTCCTATAAAAACACACAGTAATGACCAGAGATTCTGAAATATATTATTTGATACTGGTACCTAACTAAAGAAACTGGCTCTCCCAATTTGCGAAATGCAGAAAAAGTCTGAAAACTAAAGGTTTTCAACTCCATTTAAATAAGCGGGTAAATGGGCCAGCCGAGTGGCACATTGGTTAAGCGCGGACTTGGGACGCCAGCGGCCCCGGTTCGGATCCCACATATGAGGGCCAGTGACACTGCCCTCAATAAAAATAAATAAATATCCCCATTATATATCAGTCCTGATCTATGCAGAAAACATAGGTGGAAAAGGAAGAGGATATGAGGAAAGGAAGTTCCAACCCAAGAGAAAAGAAAGGGCCTCATCACTACAGAAGATGAACGGGAAAGGATGGAGGAGACAGAGAGATGATGGAGGTAAGACTGGCGTGAGAATGCTGCCAGTGACACTGCCGTCTATAGCTATCAACAGCTCCACCTGCAGCTGGGCTGTGCAAGCCCCGGCGACAGTGTAGGCTGCAGTCCCTGCTGCAGTGGGCTGCCATGGGCTACAGTGAGTGGCTGGCAGCTCCCGTGAGCTGCCAAAAGCCGCTGTGAGTGAACATCCAGAGGCCAGTGACCGATCTGCCTCATCCGGGAAGAGCACAATGACGATACCAACATGGGCCAGTGAAGCAACGTCCTCCACAACTAGACTGAAGAACAAAAGGACAGCAACTTGTCTGTTCCCCTTACCTGATTCCCCAATAAAATCTTTTAAAAAATAAAAAATAAAAAATAAGCGGGTAAATGTTGTGGCAATATCATCCATGTGACTTGGTCTTAAGTAAATATGAGTTTATTATTTAAGAATAAACAAGAGTGGCAAATCATTTTTACAAGAATAAATCATTCACAACCATCTTCTTTTGTGAATGGTCAACTAACTCTAGTCTCTCTAGGAATCTTGAGCCAAAAGCTTTATGTTACTAGAGATTAAATTCTTTCTCTAGTAGACCAAGGATCAAAATATATTGTGTTTTTATTTGGATAGTCTGGGGGTATTGAATTTGTCCTTTTCTTATCATTAACATTCATCTCTCTGGATTATCCACTTCTCTTTGAACTTGGGAAACAGGAATTTGATAGCATACAGTATTTAAATCAATTAAAACAAGAACCCAGACAGAACCAACTATAATAACTCTTTCATCTGAATAAAGTTCAGCTTAATTGTTTATTTGGAAAATGACCAGCATCAACACTAACTTTCCAGGGTGCATAAACGTGTTTTCCTCCTTTTACAAATACTATGTTCTACTTTCCAAGGGCCAGAAATGAACCAAAGACATACAAGCACTTGCTTGCAAAAGAAAAAAAAACAAAACTTCATTTTAGAGATTAGAAATTTGAATTTGCAAAGAGCTCTCTAAATCTTTTATTCAGCACAAGTTGGACATAGTAAATGTTCAACAAATTTTGTTGACTTACGGTTATGGTTATGAAGGGTTGCTGTTGTGTATTAACTAAATGAGACAATGTCTCCAGAGAGGGGATGATGTTGCCAACTAGCACTAATAAAACCAGAAAGGAGTTCATCAAGTTTCATTTGATCTGATTTTCATTTGGCCTGGTTTGGTCTGAAAAGTGCAAAAAAGCAAACAAAAATAATAATTATCACTCATATTTCAACCCAGAATGAATTACTATTAATGTTTAGCACATTGTTTCTAAATTTTTGTATTGAGACATATTACTTTAAAAATTATACAAGCTAGCTCTTTCCATAAGCGGCCTGAGCTGACCTCTGAAAATGGTTTGCTATTCTCTTGACCCAGAGAATCCCACAAAATCATGTAAATCAGGAGGTTCGAATTCTCATGTTCATTTTAAGAATCCTCGTAAAACTGCCCAGGCCGCCAAGGGTATGCATTTCTGAAAAGCCACCTATTTAAAGGATGTCACAGTACGGAAGCCATGTGTGCCATTCCGTCATTATAATGGTGGAGTTGGGAAGTGTGCCCAGGCCAAACAGAGGGGTTGGATGCAGGGTTGGTGACCCGAAAAGAGTGCAGAATTTTTACTGCACAGGCTTAAAAATGCAGAAAGCCATGCTGAACTTAAGGGTTTAGATGTAGACTCTGGTCACTGAGCACTGCCAGGTGAACAAAACTCCCAAGATGCAGCACAGAGCTCACAGGAGGATTAACGCATACATGAGCTCTACCTGCCATATTGAGATGGTCCTTCATGAAAAAGGCCAGATTGTGTCTCAACCAGAAGAGGAGGCTGCACAAAAGAAAAAGATGTCCCAGAAGAAACAGAAGAAACAGAAGAAACAAAACCTTATGGCCCGGGAGTAAATTCTGCATCAAAGAAACGCTAATAAAAGGAAAAGGGAAAAAATTGTACAAGCTATAGGATTATAAGACTTCCTCTAAAGGAAATAATTAGATCCTTTCTAATAATGCTAAGTGTCTTTAGACCTTCACCCCAATTTGGTTCCTCCCCAATCGCACACATTTGCTTTGCTCTCTTTCTTTAATAAAGAATATTTTGGCCTTCTGCTTCTGTTTCTTCTTCCCTTTCCTCCTTTCCTTTTTCTGCTGCTTACACTCTTCCAAGTCCCTTCATCACCCAGTGTTGCAGTGCAATGAGCTAGTGCAGTTTATAATAAAGTAAGGGCTTCCTATGAATCAGGAGGAACATTTTGCTCTGGAAGGGGGAATATTAACATGGATCCTGTGATCCATAGGAAGAAAATTCCCCCTGCCTTGGAGCTTCACAGATTTATCATTTATTGGATTGAATCTCCTTTGTAAATAACTGTCCTTTCAAATGAGTTCAAAAAGTATGTATTCCAATGATCTAAATAAGAACAAGTTACATACACCCAAAAGGCCAGCATGGAATGGAAAAAAATCAAAGGGAAACTTTATTTCTTAGACCAAAAAAAATCGGTTCCCAACCCTGAATCTGTGATTTTGCTGGAACCACACCAATGGTCCGTTTATGTTTTAAATGTTTTTGATATTGCCAGAGTTCTTTATTATGAGATAAAATGAAATAATACATGCCAATGTTGTGAAATGAAAAGATCTATGTAAATGTGCATGGTTATTATTAATGCATACTATAAGGCTTTTTCCTCACCAATATCAGAATAGTTTCTTGTTCCTATTGGACAATTTTTTAAAAACTGTTAAAAAATGTTTGCCAGCAGAAGAAACATGATAGCTACCAGGACTAAAAATGCTAAGTTGTCTTCTGAAATAGATAACCATGAGAACATCTTCAAAGAGCCACCACTGTTCATATAAAGATTTTCTCACTAAACATGGACTGCCATTAAAATAATTTATTCTTAACTTCTGTTAAAATGGTATGAAACTTATATTTTAAAAAGATTCACAGCAAGCCTGTATTGTAGAGGAACAAAAATGATGAGCTTAGAAATAGAATTATGAATTAGGATAACACCTGTCCCTGAGGGAATGTCCTTGGCAAGGAAGCCATATCTGGTCAATAGCAATTTAATAAATATATTTTATTTTATTTGAATAAGCTAACATAACATAGATCCAGATACTTATATATTAGTTAGTGATGATTTTAATACTTGATCATTTCAAGATATTACAGACTCACCTTTGCAAATCCTTCTAGCCCAATGCCTAGTACATAAGTATTTCTTGAATATATTTGAAGTAAATTAATATGAGGCACATAAGGCACTACAATCTGATTTCCATTCCCATTTAATTATTATATTTCTCTCCATGAATTTTTTTTTTTATGCCTGTGATAATGGACTGAGACATAAACTCCAGAGAAACTGTTGTTGTATATAGGCAGATTTCAGGAATTCCAGTTTTCTTCTGGTTAGCTTATACTTAAAAAAAAAAAAAAAACCTAACTCAGTGTGTAAGAAGAATTTCAGGCAAGGGTATTCTGGAGTTAAAAACGCCTCTAGGGTCGGCCGAGTAGCGCAGTGGTTAAGAGCTGGTTTGGGAGGCCAGCGCCCCGGTCTGGGTCCCACACGTGAGGGCCAGTGACACTGCCCTCAAAAAAAAAAACAAACAACAACAACAAAAAACGCCTCTAGTAAGCTGAAACCATTCATATCTAGAGATAATTCATATTACGTAACATTTTTTACCGATGGAAAAATAATTACATGGAAAGAACCCTTGGTGAAAAATTCATATTCTATCTCATCACTGCTTGAAAAAGGAAATAAAAGGTGGACATCGAGGGAATGCTTTTCAAAAAGTAATCTGGTGATGTATACCATTTGATATCAAAGTTATAACATGGAGTAGAATGTATGGAAAACCTATGAGTATATGTGCACCCATACATCACTCCAGTTGACTATTTATTAGGTATACCTGTTCATAATCTTGGGTATAATTAGTTGCCTTTTTTTATTGTCCACCTCAAAGTGGACACACAGGAGAAAAACATGGTTGAGAAAATGGGCATTAGGGAACTTCAGAAATGTATTGTTTCAGTAGCTTGGGAGGTATAGATACTTTGAAAATGTCATCAATGTACTTTTATCCTCTGGCAAATAAAGTTCCTTGCAACCCATCTGCCACTGAGGATAATTGATGAGATTATCATCCCAGGGAAGAAGGTGTTAGGTATCCCTGAAATAAAGAGAAGATTGTACCACTTTGGTTACAAAGTTGATTATTCTGGGTTCATAGGAAGACAATATTCTTAAAAGCTAGGCTTTTTGTGAACAAATTTATTTCCTAAATTCCTCTTTGTATATCTTTGTGTCTCTTCTTTAATAAATATCCCCATTATAGACCAGCCAAGTGGCGCGGTGGTTAAACGCTGGCTTGGGAAGCCAGCGGCCCTGGTTCGGTCCCACATATGAGGGCCAGTGACACTACCCTCAAAAATAAATAAATAAATAAATAAATAAATAAATAAATAAATATCCCCATTATATATCAGTCCTGGTCTATGCAGAAAACATAGGTGGAAAAGGAAGAGGATATGAGGAAAGGAAGTTCCAACCCAAGAGAAAAGAAAGGGCCTCATCACTAGAGAAGATGAACAGGAAAGGATGGAGGAGACAGAGAGATGATGGAGGTAAGACTGGCGTGAGCATGCTGCCTGGGTCCCTGACAGCCTAGGCTTCAGCCAAAGGGAGAGGGTGAGACAATAGAAACTCTGATGGAAATCTCAGATAGATGATGGGGAATCTGAGAACATCCAGACTAGCTTTCCACTTTCCATGGAAACCAATATGGCAAAAGCACAGTAAAACTGCAAATCAGTATGAGTTTCTAAACAAATGAGCCTAAAATGGCATTCCCTAGCCTCACTGTACTTCATTGTGGGTATGAGGGCTCCAGCAGTTTCTACAAGTGCTGTAGCTGGTGCACAAACGATGAATGAGGGGAAAGCCTGGCTACCTTGCCAAGAAGAACTGTCACAACAGGGGACAAAGAGACCACTGGGGTTCTAGGATGGTGTACCTAGACTTGGGACAACATTGTAGACTCAGAAAGACCTTGCCAAATCTTGAACACAAAAGAGCAAAATTGGGCTACTCAACTTGGGCAGATGGACAAGTTTCCAAGAGCAATCAATCATGGCAATGTATCCATGAGGAGAGAAGGGACCACAGCTTATCCCATCTATGCATGTTTCGACTGCTAATGCCAGTGCCCATCAGAACCAGATGGCACCATTTTCTCTTCATCTGGCCCCTGTGCATTAGAAACATTTGAAGACCAAGCAGACAGCATTCAATTTCTGATCCTTCCAGCTCTTATCACCAGGAATGTGAAGCAACCCTCTTCCCTCCCTCCTCCCCCCACACCCCACCCCACACTTCCCATAAACAGAGCCTCAGTTTGGGAGCTCAGGGAGGGGAGGGAAAAGAGAGGAGCTATCCTGATAGAGACTTTAACCTTGACTTGAACTTGAATTAAACCAAAAGAGATTGGGTTACTTTCAATTTGGCAAGTTTACATGAGCTGGAAAACTCCAGAGAAAGATGAGTTCAGTAATGTAAAATAAAGAAAGTTATAATTGTTTGCACATAGGAGACTTAATGCATAAATTTTAACCCAGTTGCCCTACTTTTAAAGGTCAGCTCTCTCCCTGGCTCTGAGAAATCTCCTGGCCATTTTCTTTGCTAAAGCTACTGGAGCTTTATTTCACAGGTTCTACCTCAGGATTTCTGGAGATATCTCAAGCTAACCAGCTTTAGTTTTCCCACCTGCCGCTTTAACCTTTGGTGCTGGCATGCTTGCTAACTCTTCAAGCCTGCTCAAACCTGAAGCCACCCCCTCCCTCCTCCCCACGTTTATCTGGCAGCTCAAGTTATAACCCAACCTTTTTTCCCACCCTACGAAGGCTGTTCTCCCACAGCTACTACTAACCGCACCCATATCTAATTAGATTCTATGTTACACATCCATATTCTAAGTTCTTAATAATAGTGTGTGTATATGAGTATGTGTTCACATGTTTTTGCCCACATAGAAAAGGTATTTCTTGTAAGTTGGATACACACACACACACACACACACACACACACACACACACACAAACACACTTTCCTCCCTCTTCACACTGGGCATTAAAAGCAGGCCTATTTCAAAGTACATTTAGACAGTTCATATAGGCATTACATCTAAACTGAGATCTTTAAAAAGCCTAACAGTAAGCTAATCTGACATTATTATTGATAATATGAGGGTTGTGCTGGTATTTAGACGTAACTTATGCAATTATTGTTTTCCTGCTGAAATCATTGCCTGTACAGTTACATGACACCAATAATAAGTTTGTAAGTAATTCGTGACAAAGCATTCTTTTGTTGTGTTTCAATAGAGTAAAATCCTGGGGCTAATTTTGCCATTATGTACATATGACATCACTTCCTGAAAATATAAGAACATGAGGGGTTTTTGTTGTTTTAGTACAACAAAGTAAGAAATGCTATGGAAGAAATTGCCTTCAGAAACGTGGTTGATTTATATCTCAGGAATGCGTGTGAAGGGCTAGGAGGATAAGTTTCCTTAAATAGCTGCTGAACCCAGCAGGCTCCAGCCAGCAACCATTTAGCAACTGGATCACAAAACTTTTACCTGCATGCTTCTTAAGTTTCCTACTATTTCACCAGCTTTGGGTATAAATGGAATCACATGAACAATAATAGTCTGTATTTCACCCACCCAGTCCTCTGCTTCTCACTCTAAATTCATTTTCCATAAAAAGTTCCCCTAAATATTTTTGAGATAATCCAGGGTAGCTCGAATAAGCTTACTAACAAGTCTGGTCGGATGTTTCTTGACATCCCCCAGGCGTTGCTGTCACTGGCAGCCCAAAGCTCTATTCCTAGCAAACCCCCTGCCCCTGAGAACACAGTCAGCTTCCTCGTGAGGACAGCAAGCACCAGTGCACACTCCACCCAGGCACTGACACACCTTCTCTGTGTCTCACAGTTGGAATGTCCCCCCACTTCGGGAGATGCACTCAGAGCCAGGTGACTTCTTTCTCGCCGAATGCATGTGTTTAGTCTTTAGAGACACACAAAGCAAAGTTATAAACAGCTTTGAATCAAAATCACTTTTTTAGTTTGTACTTAATGTGAGCCTTTTCTTAGGATCCAGGTGGGAGTCCAAGGGACTGGACCTGGGGCAGAAATGAGTCACAGACAACATTGGACCCGAATAGCCCTCAGCCTCAGCTGAGGCTTGGTCCCCATCAAGACAAACAGATTTCCAGCAGGCTCATCACATCAGCTCACCTGGAAATGCTTAACAAGTAAACTTCCAAGCTCAGTTAAAGTTGAGTGTCTGCTACACACTATTCATGGAGATATATAGGTTCCATCTAAAGATAATGTACAGATATAAAATAAAGTGCAAGCTAGAAATTTTAAAAATAAACAGCAAAAGTGTCTTGATCAAAACCACAGTGAGATGCTATCTCACACCCATTTTTCACACCCATGGCTAATATTAAAAAAAATAAGAAGAATATAGAAAGAAAGAAAAGTGTTGGAGAAGATGTGGAGAAATTGCAACCCTTGTGCACTGTTGGTGGGAATGTAAAATGGCACAGCCACTATAGAAAACGTTATGGCGGTTCCTCAAAAGTGTAAACAGAGAACTACTATATAATGCAGCAATTTCAGTTCTGGGTATGTACCCCAAAGAACTGAAAGCAAGGAAGCCAGCAGAATTTTGACACTCTTGGTGATAACAGCATTACTCACAAGAGCTAAAAGATGGAAGCAACTCAAGCAATGACAGATAAATGGGTAAATAAAAGTGGTCTATCCATATAAGAGAATATTATTCAGCCTTGAAAAGGAAGGAAATTCTGACATATGCTACACATAGATGAAATTTGAGGTCATTATTCTAAGTGAAATAAACCAGCCACAAAAAGACAAATACTGTAGGATTCCACCCATACTCCTATGAGGTACTTAAAGTAGTCCAATTCATACAGAAGAAAGTAGAGTGGTAGTTGCTTGAGTCTGAGGGGTGCGGGGGTGAGAATGGGGAGTTGTTGGTAGCAACAGAGTTTCAGCTTTGCAAGATAAAAAGAAATCTGTGAACGGATGATAGTGATGGTAGCACAACAATGTGGATGTACTCAATACGGCTGAACTGTTACTTAAAAATGGTTAAGATGGGGGCCGGCCGAGTGGCACGGTGGTTAAGCACTGGCTTGGGAAGCCAGCGACCCCGGTTCGGGTCCCACATATGAGGGCCAGTGACACTGCTCTCAAAAAACAAACAAACAAGGGCCGGCTGAGGGGCGCAGTTGTTAAGCGCTGGTTTGGGAAGCCAGCGGCCCCAGTTCGGTCCCACATATGAGGGCCAGTGACACTGCCCTCAAAAAGAAAAAAAAGCAAAAAAAAAACACGAACAAACAAAAATGGTTAAGATAACAAATTTTATGGTATGCGTATTTTACCACAAAATTTTTTTCATTAAAAAAATGTTTTGAGAGCTTAACTTCTAGTCATGGCTGAGTAGATTATTTTGGGCCAGCCCTCCCTTTAAGGACCACTAAAAAATTTGAATTAAAAAATTACATATATATACATTTCTTTAAAATCATAGCACTTTATGTATGTTATGCGTCAATAACAAAATTATTTTTTAAAGTCTGTTTTGATTGATAATGTTGTAACCCATAGATACACATACACACACACAAAGGTAAAGTGGAAGGTTAAAGCAGACTTTCCTGTCAAAAGGGAAAGCACGCTCTCAACAGACAAAGCCACTCCCAAGAGAGGCACAAAGTATTCGAATCTGGAAGCTTTGGGAATTAACAATGGCTAAGCACCGCCTCTGCCCCAGGCATCATGCTGGAGGCTTTGTACACATTTTGGTAGAGAATCATAGGTTCTTAAAGTTAGAACTTACTGATGACTAGTTCAATCATCTAGCTAACAAACAAATAATGTCTTATACTTTTTTTAATTAATGTTTTAATCTAAACAGTATATATGCATGGCTTTAAGGGTGAAATATCACACCCTCCCTCAAAAAAGAAAGAAATCTAGCAATCCCTGCCGCACGCTTTCTAGCCTCAATTTCAGCTTTCTAGAGGTGACCACTTCCAACTATTTTTAATGTTTCTTGTGGTATTTATGTTCATATTTCAAAATAACCTGATGAAATATTGCTATTTTTTGATTCCCATTACCTTTAATAATTAATTGCTTTTATGCTATGGAAGTTGAGGATTTAGTTCTACCTACCTTCCCCTATATATATTCCACTCTTTCTCCCAATAGAGCTATGTTACTTTTTAATTTTTAATAAATGGACTCCCATTGCTTACATTATTGTGGCTATGTAAATATTACTAACAATGAGCCACGTAATGTGCTAAAAGTACATTTTCTTCTTCAAAATTTTGCTTTTTCTAGAGTTAACTTTTTAAACATTGTTTTTAGATTTCTAAGAACCCATCCCCAGTCACTTACACAGATATTCTACACATCAGGCACTATATTAGTTATATTTAGATGTTTGACTGCTTCTCATACAAAATTTCAGCCAAGTCTTCCAACCTTCTGCCGTTGCCCCCATTTTGAGACATTTTTGTTGCTCTGCTTCCTGAGGCTTTTCTGAGTCTCCACCACTGCAGAAGGGCCAACCTAATAAGAACTCTTTGATGTAGAAGGCACACAGTGTGGGTGCTTATGACTTCACGGGACCCCAGATGTTCTGTATGGTGTGGGTGCTTGAAGGAAGGTTGGGTGGTCTCTGATGCCACCTCCACCAGTGTTTCTGTGATTTTTGCTGGGCTCTGCCTCTCTCCCTTCACTCATGCTCTCTGGCTGCCTGTCCCATCCCCTGTAGGCCTGAGAATCCTTTCTCACGGTGTGTGTGTGTTAGGTGATGTAAATGCAGTCACCCCACAAGTTTTTCTTTGTCCTGAGACACTTAGAGCCAATTCTCTTTTTTTAGTTCATTTTCCTGGGACAGTCATTGCTGACCAGTATAGCTGAGGCCCTGCTGTGTGAACGGGCAGGGATAATGGGAAATCCAGGGAGTGGCAGAAGGAATTATAAATTTTCTTACATTAAGCCATGCTGACTTCCTTTCCATCTACTTGCTCCGTCCCAGTTTGGCATTCATCTTAATCATTTCTCTTTACTGTTTCTCACTTTCCAGAGGCTTATATTCAACGGTGGATTGTAAATTCTTTCTCATCTTACATGCATGGCTAAGATGAAGAAATAGGCTTCCTGGGCATCCTTGCCAATGACAGTATGGAACAGCGACCAAAATCTTACCAATCTGTGAAGGGTCCCCAGCGGCAGGCAGTCCAGCCTCTCACCCTCGGATATGGATGATTCTGTATTTCTCTCCCCTACCCTCTTTTATTTCCCCATAGGCTTGAAAATATATAAAAGCCGTTGTTCTCTGCTCAGTTTTCACTCTGTAACCTCTAGATATAACCTCCAGATGTTTGCTTATCACCATCAGGCAGTGTTATTTACCATGAAGCAAACTGCCTTACATTTTTGAAACTCTAGTTTCTGTTTTAATCAGCTTTTAAGGCAAAAATCTAACTAGGTATCAAAACTAACACTTTCCTGAATCAAAAACCTTTCTCCCTCCAGCCCTCTCCTCCTTCCAGCATTAACTTGGAAATGCTTTATCCCCTATATACTGCATGGGATCAGGTTAGGCAAACCAGACAGTTCTCATCATTAAACCCATTACCAAATTTGTGTTAATGTGATGATTATGTGAATTTATTAGTAATTTACTTTTACTTGGATTAGTATCATATATTTTTATATCTTTTAGCTAAGACTTCAGGTAATTTTGTAAAATGTGACAGAAGCAGAGACTCAAGTACTCATTCAAAAGTTAATTCACTGCCTATCTCATTTCAGATATATCCTCACTCACTCCCTGACCCCAGGGTTTTGAAGCAAATCCTAGACATTATATAACTTTAACTCTACATTGTTGCTCTAGAATATAAAGATTGATCTCCTTATTTAAACTTTATAATACCATTCAAACTAGTATTATAACATATAACAATTTAATATAATTATAATATGTATAATACCATTATCACAAAATTAGTAATTTTTACTATTATCAAATATGTCTTCAACATTCAAATTTTTCTAATTGTCTCATAAATGCTTTTTGTTTTATAATTTATTGTTTGAATCAGGGTTGTAATAAGGGTAATACATTGCAATAGGTTGATAATGCTCTTAAGGTCTCTTTTAATCTACAATTTATCCCTCTATGTCTTTTATCCCCCTTTGCAATCTATCTGTTGACATAACCAAATCATCTATCTTGGAGGGTTTCCCAGTCTAGATTTTGCTGATTGCACTCCTCTTTTGTCATTTAACATATTTATCTGTTCTGTTTCCTGTAAATTGGCTGTTAAACCCAGACGCTTGTGCAATTTAGGTTTACATACTGATTGGATCACACAACAATATCTCTTTGTGGGAATGCTCTCATTAGCACTTTCATTTCCAGGAATTAGAGTGTGGGGTGTGTACATATTTTGGAAAGGATATGTATTTTTCTCTCCTTTCCCACTTAACTGACATTCGTAAGTTCTTTGGAATTGCTTTCTCTGTACTTTTTGGACTAAAAGTCTGGATTTTTTTTCTTCCCAGAGGATATTAGGAAATTAAAAATATGAGCTCATTTCAGTGAAATCAGAATTTCTAAATCCAAAACCTTCCGTCCAAGTAGATGCTGTCGCAGCAATAGGCAGCTTCTCCATCTGACTTCCAGTGACCACAATAAGTGCACAAAGATTGTGGCTGAGTCCTCAGGATCCATTTTCAAGGAAGAAGTGTTTAGCTGTGCTTTTTCTGAAAGCTAGTAAGGTATCTTTCTCCTTCCATTTCTCACAAACATTTATGTACTTTAGTCCACAGCGATATAGTTTGGCTAAAATAATTGTGAAGTTTCAGTGAAATTTGACTCCCCATTGTTTGAGTATAGAGCCCTTTGTGTCCCCCAGTACCTGGCAAAGATGAGCATACCCCAGACACCAGCCTCAAGGAGTTTCTGGTCCTGTATACAAGCAAACCCCAATTAACTACAGTGCAAAATGTGCCAAAATAAATATCACAAGAAAAGAATGAATACAGTCCAGTGAAGTTTCTTAGGAAGGAAAGATCACAGCCAAAGGACAGAGCCTTCAAAGAGAAAGTTGGATTTGGGAAGAACCTTCCAGATAGATAGGATTTTGACAAAAGAAGATAGCAGGGACTGTGGTGGGGGCAAAGGGTCTAACAGGACAAAGGCAGAGGCAGAAAATAGTGGCTGCATTTAGGCTGACCCTCAAGAAGTGTCTAGGTTGGTTCTCAGTTTGGTTGCCATAAGGATCACCTAGGAGTTTTAAAAATTACAGAGGCCTAGGTCCCTCCCTAGACCAACAGACTCAGAGTCTCTGGGGATGGAGTCTAAGTTTCTGATGTGTTTTGAAAGCTCCCCCAGGTGATTTTAAAGGGCAAATAGGGAGCTTAGCAGGTATAAGCTGAAAAGGCTGCGCAGGCCTGTTGTGGATGGTAACTACTGGCAAGGTGAAGAGTTGGGCGTGTTTGGCTGGGCCACTCTCATTTGTAGCTAGCCATGAAGAAAGTCATCATATAGCATCATAGAATAGAGAGCTGCCAGAAACTCTTAGAAACCATTTGGCTCTATCTTTCTCTTTGGATTATATGTCCTTATTACAGAAGTAATGTAATAGTGCAGTCTTGAGGTCAATGATTTAAACAATGACAGTAAATACAAAATAAAAACCAAAAAGGCCCCTATTACCATTCTCCTATTTCCCCACCCCGAAGGTTAAGAATGAAAACCATTCAGTCTTTCTGTTTTCCTGACTTCTTTTTATATATTTACAATCTTATATGTGGATAAGACCTTTAGTTCACATTCTAGAGTGAAAAAAAATATTACATCACATTTATTTTCTGTACCTAAACAAATGTAATCTGTTCTGAACCCTATCCCACTAAGCTGGTGAGATATTCCATTCCAGTAGATATCTCTTACAACCTTACAGCCATCAGGATTGTGTTAGAAGTGTTATGCCTTCCAGAACGTTCTAGAAGGGCTCTCTATTTTTATTTCATGCTGATCTATCTGACAGACTCATTGCCCCAGTCTGTATCTCCCTTGAAGACTAGTAACTCCCTGAAGTTTCTGGGGGAAAATGTGGACATAAGAGTCCTTTATAACAGCTCTCAATGCCATCACTCTTAGGATACATTCCCTACCCAACCCCTAAACATGCCAGTTCAGCTCCCATCTGGGTGCTGCAGAGAAATAGAATCCAGATGTTGGCCCCCTCACAGACACTTCTAAGGAAGACAATTCTTTCTTTTAGACTGGCTGGCTGAATGTCACCTCTTTTCAGGTTTCAGCATTTTTTGCTTCTTAAACTTGAAATCCTTCCCTCTAGCCCCACCCCTGTTAGGTCAATCCAGCAAAATTCTACTCATTGCATCTAGGCTTTCATGATAAGAGCCTGAAGGATATTGTTCCTTGCGTTGGCATTCTGAGCCTCCCAGAGTTCCCGCGTAGCAGGGATGCTGAGTTGGCAGTCAGCAGTTTTGCCATGGGATCAACTGTGGCATGGTAATCTGGCTCCTCTGCAGAAGCTGAAAGCAGGCCAGTAGGCCAGATGGAAGGTGTGGCAGAGAGACACAGAGAGGGCCAGTGAGAGCTTAGATGAGGTATAGCTAGTTCCTTATCTACCTGGCTATGACCAACTCAACTGAGATAGCAAACAATAAATTCATGATCTATAGACGTCAGCTTTAGGAAACCCAACAAGCAGGTAGACGGGGAGATTGGAGCAAAAGACATTACATGGACATACATACAGATTTGGGACTTCCATCCCACTGAACCCATACCATAAGACCCCATAATCTTTATACACTCAGAGTCAAGTTTCAGAGAAGCAAGGAAAATGGGTAGAACTCCGAAACACTAGAATTTTTACCTAGAGCCACTAAGCAAAACTGTGACAAACTACTTAAATTATTGCATTGATGTAGACTATAGTTACTGGATTCGAATAAAAAGAATACTTTTTAATGTATTTTTCCCCCTGCTGCACAGTGAGCATTAGAAAAAGACCAGGTCACATTTTAGAATAAAGAAACATTTCTTCTAGACGTCTGAATTACAGTGGGAATACTTTGGTGACTCTGCTTCATTTGCATTTCATGAAGAAATAGTGTCTTATAATATATTTTTAGTTATTTGTATTTCCTCTCCTAGTAATTTCCTGTTCATACATTTGTCCATTTGTCTTTTCTTTATTTGGAGGACCCCTTTACATATGTTGAATCTAGCACTTGTTTTACATACATAGGGATGAGACCCAAGGGAATTAAGAAACTTTCACAAAGTTAGAGCACTAAATGGAGAGTCATAGCTATGGACTGCCATCTACGTTGGTCCATAAAGCACAACCTAAATGTATCTGTCACTACTCATCTATTGTGAATAAAAAATTGGAAAATGGAGGTAAAGGTACTTGATACATAAATAGGGCTATATAAATATCAAAGATTGTAATTATTTATTTGTACAACACTGCATTTATTCAACAAATATTTATTGAGATCCTAATATGTTCAGGACACTGTGATAGGAAATAAAACTACAAAGGTAAGAAAAAACAGATGTGAAAAAACTTCTTGAGATGGTGGATTAGCCAAACACTGTGCCTGCTTCCTTCCATGAACACAATAAAATTAGAACTAAATTATAGAACATTCAACCTGGAGAACCATGTGAAGTCTAGCTAAAGTTTTATAACTGAAGTTTTATAACTGAGGATATAAAGAAGCCACATCCAGACTGGTAGAAGGGACTGAGACACAAAATGGGCTGGCTGCAAACATCTGTTGAGAATCAGGAGGGATATCTTGGTCACAGAGGTTCCCTCCAGAGGAGCAAGGGAGTCCAGCCCCACACCAGGCATCCCAGCCCTGAGTACTCATGCCAGGAAGAGGAGCCTCCACAACATCTGGCAGTGAAAACCAATGGGGATTGTGACCATCCAGGACAGAAGGCTATGGGAAACCTAGACATCCTCTTAAAGGCCCCATACATAGACTCACTCATTTGCAGACACTCACCCTGAGCTCTGGCAGAGGGATGGTGATACAGGGGTTGTTGGAGGCATACAGGGGACAGACTGGGATGTGTGCCTTCAATGCAAAGACTGGTGGACAGTAGCCATTTTTCCTGAGGGGGGTCCTCCTCCCATGCAGTTGGCAGGCAGGTGCCATCATTCCCGTGTTGAGCCCTCCCCCACACAGACAAACCTGTATGTGATTGACCTGATGAGCTCTGCTGATCCACCTGCTGACTCACTGAGACCCCCACCCCAAGCAACTCCCTCAACACCAGAGGCACTTTCTCCCCAGCAGGCAGCCCCACCCACATTGCACTCTTTCTCGGAAAACTGTCAGAGTCTGTGGGCCCTAGGCAGGCACCAACTGGTCTGTGGACTCTGAGACTTTTTCTGAGTAGCTCCAGGCCCAACACTGGCACCAAACCAGAAGCTATATTAAACCAGTGACCACAACTCTTTCTATTCTAGTGGTTCCCTGAGACCTTGCCTCACCCAAGTTGCATACTGCAGGAGCTTTATCAGTGGTTGAAACTTAAGGGAGGCTTGGGGTGTCCTAGCATTCTGCAGATCTTCCCCAGGTCCGGTACTGGTGGCAGCTGTCCTCAGTTTGCAGCATGGCCTCGCCCTCATTCCTCCAGGTTTAGCACAGGCAGTGAACAACCATGGATCACTGTGTAGCTCCTAACAGGTAGTCCCCAACTAGTCACAGGCAGTGGGTGACTTCAGCCTGTACCAGACCCCCTCCCAAGAGGCCCCAGAATCAACATACTTGCAGATTAGCTTCAGACCACAGCAGAGCACAACAGAGCCTCACAAGTAGCACACCTCAACAGGCACCAGAGTGTGCTGTGGTAAATTCCACTCAGTGGGATAAGCCCCCCTCACAGCAGCTCTTAAGCTGTGGACATGGCAACAACCAGTCAACCTGAGGGTCAATGCCACACACTGACATGTCAATAGCAATCAACTATAGCAGGAGGGCATACATAGCCCACACAAGAGACATTCCTGGGGCACCCAAAGCAGATGACCAGAGAGAATGTGCCAGGGCCCCACAGGGCACCTAGTACATAAGTCTATCTGGCCAAGACTGGGAGACATAGCAGATCTACCTAACACATAGAAACAAACACAGAGAGGCAGCCAAAAAGGAGGAAACAAAGAAATACATCCCAAATGAAAGAATAGGAGAAAACTCCAGAAATTAATGAAATGGAAGCAAGCAACCTACTAGATACAGAGTTCAAACAAAGGTTATAAGGACACTCAAGGAACTTCGTGAGAACTTCAACAGAGAGCTTGCAAGCATAAAAAAGGACATAGAAACCGTTTAAAAAAAACAGTCTGAAATGAAGAATACAGTAGCTGAAATGAAGAATTCAGTAGATGTAATCACCAGAAGACTAGATGAAGCAGAGGACTGAACCAACAATTTGGAAGACAAGGTAGCAGAAAATACCCAATAGGAACAGCAAAAAGAAAAAAGAATCCTAAAAAATGAGGATAGTTTAAGAGACCTCTGGGACAACATGAAGTGTAACAACATTCATATAATAGGGGTACCAGAAAGAGAAGACAGAAAGCAAGGGATTGAGAACTTATCTGAAGAAATAATGACAGAAAACAATCCTAAACTGGTGAAGGAAATAGACATCCAAGCCCAGGATGCACAGAAAGTCCCAAACAGGATGAACCCAAACAGGATGAACCAAGGCACATTATAATTAGAATGGCAAAGGTGAAAGACAAAGAGGGAATCCTAAAAGCAGCAAGATAAAGGCAACTAGTAACTTATAAGGGAGCTCCCATAAGATTGTCATCTGATTTCTCAATAGAAACCTTGCATGCCAGAAGTTTTTGCCAAACTATTCAACATGATGAAAAGCAAGGACCTGCAACGAAGGGTACTCTACCCAGCAAGGATCTCATTTAAAATTGAAGGACAAATAAAGAGCTTCCCAGATGTGAAAAAGCTAAAGGAGTTGATCACCACCAAACCAGTATTACAAGGAAAGTTAGAGGGACTTCTTTAAGACAGAAAGAGAAAACAAAAAAAGATCAAAATTATGAATAATAAAATGGCAATAGCTACATATCTATCAACAATTACTTTCAATGTAAATAGATTAAAAGTTCCAACCTAAAGACATAGGAGGGCTGAATGGATAATAAAACAAAACCCTTACATATGCTGCCTACAAGAAACATGCTTTAGATTGAAAGACACACAAATGGAAAAGGACAGAAAAAAATATTTCATGAAAATGGAAACAATAACAAAATGGAAACAACAAAAAGCGGGAGTACCAATACTTATACCAGACAAAACAGACTTTAAAACAAAGGCTATAACAACAGAAAAAAGGACCCAATAATCTCACCTCTGGGTACTTATCCAAAGAAACTCAAAACATTACTTCAAGGGTATGTGTGCATTCATATGTTCATTACAGCATTGTTTACAATGGCCAAGATGTGGAAGCAGCCTAGGGGTCTGTCGATGGAAGAATGGATAAAGAGCAGGTGGTACATATATACAATGGAATATTGCTCAGCCAGGGAAGGAAATTGGTTCTTGCCATCTATAGTGGCATGAACAGACCTGGAGGATATTGTGCTGAGTAGAGTGTCGGAAAAAGAAAGACAGATGGAATGGGATTTCACTTGTATGTGGAATCTAAAACACAAAATAAACAAATAAAAAGAGACAAACTCATAGATACGGAAAACATTTTTATGGTTGCCAAATGGGAAAGGAGTTGGAGGTTTCAGTGAAAAAAAAGGGGAAGGGGTTAAAAAGTGCAAATTGATAGTTACAAAGTCATCATGGGGATGTAAGATATAGCATAAGGAATATAGTCAATAATATTGTAATAATTACATATAGTGTCAGATAAACACTATGTATATATAGGGGTGATAGATGGCAGGGTGTTGGAGGTAGGGTGAAAAAGGGATTAAGAAGTACAAATTGGTAGTTACAAAAGAGTCACAAGGAAGTAAAGGAAAGCATAGGGAATATAGTCAATGATATGGTAATAACTATATATAATGCCAGATGAATACTAAACTAGTCAGAGGGATCATTTCTTAAATTATATAGATGTCTAGCCCCTATGCTATACACATGAAATTAAGATAACATTGAATATCAACTATAATTGGACATTTTAAAAGGGGGGAAAGGTAAACTGGAATAAGAAGTCCAAATTTCCAGGTATAAAACAAATAAGTCATGGGGATGTAATGTGGAATATGGGCAATTATATTGTGAGAGCATGGGATGGTGTCAGATGGTTCCTGGACTTATCATGGTGATCACTTCTTTGGGTATATAAATGCCAAATAACTATGGTGTACCCCTGAAACTAATATAATATGGTACATTAGCTATATTTTTAATAAAACTCCTTAAAAAAAAAAACTTGAAAAGTTCTAGCAGAAACAATAACTCATCCAGTTAGGTTACAGTAGAATCAGACTCAATTTTATTTTCAATAAAGGCCAAAATTATCCAAAGAAGAAAAGAAAGAAAAGATATGGTCATCATGGAGCTTAAAGGCTAAGAAGAAAGAAGCACTATTCAGACTGCAGCAATCCACAATACACAAAAGCACTTGCCATTGTTTGCATTACATCAGATATCATGAACGAGTCCTCCTGGACAGTCTCTCTTCTCCCCCATTGACCCATTCTCTCTTTACCTTAATGAGGGAGTAGTGCTGCCAAGAAAGAGTTTCATAAATGGAAGCCCTCACTGCTCCTTTCTCGAATCCAGACAGCCACTCATCTACTGGTCCCATCAGAGGTGAAAATACGCTCTGGTTCCTTTGGAGGACTTGGGAGTCTAGCCAGTGTGGTTGGCCGGCGTTAAACAAAGTATGTTCCCTGAGTCCTATTTGGAGAACATCCACAGTCTTGCCCCTACCTTTTCTTTTCCTTCTTTTCACTCTTCACTCTGTGTTTTTCTTTATTAAAAACTTACTTTCAGGAAAAGTACTAAAAATCTTCCTCGTTGAAGACTGGATATTGGCATGCTGTGAAACAGCTAAAGCAAGGTAAACTTGCAGTTAGAGAAATGCCCCACCTGCAGGGAAATAATGCAGGATAGCCTCTGTAATCAATCTGGTTTGTCTATTTTGAGAAAAGAAGGGAAGGCCTTCATTTGTGCCCTTGAAATCTCCTCCTCCCACACAGATGTATGTATGTGTGCGTGTGTTTAGGATTGGCTGATTGATTTCAAAATCAATTATATTCATCAGGTGATAATGATCATGTTATAGGGTTTTTTATTGCTCACCAATGTCTACTTTCAAGTGCATTGGAAGATTGCTTTTTTTCCTACCTCTTTGACATTATGATGGCAGTGTGACTTGCTTTGGCCAATGGAAAATGCATGGAAGCAACATGTGATGATCACTGTGGCTGGCTCTAGACTATCCTTTCCCTGCTGCTACAGCCCTATAAGCATGTGCTGATATGCAAGTGTCATAAGATTGAAGAAGCCTGGATTGCTCAGCCGACTCATGAGGGACAGCTGTCCCGAAGATTTGTACATACTCTTGCAGGATTTTACAGAAGGAGAAATAAACTTTGAATGTGTTCACCTACTGAGATTTCAAGGTTGTCTGTTACTGCTGCATCACTTAGCCTAGCCTAACTAAGACATATATATGCTTATTTGGGAACTCAGAAACAGCAGTGTGCAGGTATAAACTTGATGTGTATATGTAGTGTTTGTGTGTGTATGTGCGTGTGTGTGTGTGTGTTTGAAGGGGAGAGAGAGGGAATTGATTTGATTTATAGTAAGTGTTTGATTATAGAATAAGAAACCAGTGGCTTTTTTTTGTTTTGCTTTGTTTTTTTAGTTTTTTTAAAGGTTTTATTGGGGAATTGGGGGAGGGGAATAGCATTGGAGAATCGGGGAAGGGGAGCAGGCAAGTTGCTATCCTTTTGTTCTTCAGTCTCGTTGTGGAGGATGCCGCTTCACTGGTCAATGTTGGTATTATCATTGCTCTCTTCCCGGGTGGGGCAGTTGCTCAATGGCCATTGGACGGCCACTCATGGAGTCTCATGGCAGCCCACCACAGCAGGGGCTGCAGCCTATGCCATCGCCAGTGACTCGCAGCAGCCCGGCTCCAGGTTGAGCTGTTGTTCACCATCTTAGCTGTAGAGGGCACACGTCACTGGCCCTCATGTGGGATCTGTACCGAGGCCCTGCTGCTCAGAGCTGACATCCCAAGCCAACTCTTAACCAACGCGCCACGTGGCAGGACCGAAACAAGTTTTTAACTGCTTGATTTTTGCCAACTGAGTCTTTCAGCTATTAATTGCACAAAGGGCTATGTAAGTACATTTAAACAAATACATGGCTTATATAATTATTTATTCATGCACAGTATAAAACATATTCTTGTGCATTTGTTTGTGCTCTGGTATATAAATGTATTATGGTCACTGAGAGTTGTCTTCTACAATCCACAAATAATATGTACATATTTAAAAAAAAAAAACTTGAGCCATAAAGTCAATTAAAAGCCCAAGGCAATACTGCGTCTTTCAGATACATTCCACACTATCTACTGAATCATGGACAAGTTAGACTCTACATCCATACCAACAGCATAAGCACAGGCCAGAGCTAGCCTCCGTTTTTTTTTATTTCCTGAGGGTTTTTTTTTTTTTTGATTGCAGTCTGATCCTTCATGTTGTTCCAACATAGAGTGATTTTTAAAGGAGAATTTAATTTAATATAAGTCTGAATATCCTTTGGAATGCTAGAAACCAGCATTACTGCAGCACCCCTAATGAAAAACACAAGTTCCATGTACCAATTTGTGGTCAGAGCCAGCATTCCAACCCTGCTCTCTCGTGGCTGCAAGTACTCCATCGTGCTCCTTTTCCCAGCCCTTTGCTATTCCAGTTAAAGATGTCAGAGGCTGTGGCCCACATGGCATGCTAAACAGCCCCCTGCTTACAGCAGGCTCCTAGCTCAAGTGCAAAGACTCAAACTTCTAAAACACACCACCACCACCACCGCCATCACCACCACCACCATCACCACCAAATGGAAGTCTCAGAGGCTTTCCGATTAATATCCCTGCAAATAGAAGTGCACTTATTTTATAACATCCAAGAGCACATAGACACATTCCCATATATTAAAGACAAAGAAAAACAGCACCTTCTAGAAGAAAATTTGCACAATTGGGCTGAGGCTGATTCACTCACATGTTTTATCACCGGTGTGGAATGCCAGTAACAAGGGCAATCATTTGTTTGTGAATTCACGGAAGACTGGTCTTTCACACTGGAAAAGGACTTCCTAATGAATAGCAATGGGGAGACTTGCTGTGTATTAGCATATTTTATCTGCCCTTGTTTTGAAATTAAACGGAGTTGTGGTTGAAAAAGGAAGGCACAGACTGCCACTGGGCTGGCTTTTTAGAAAAGTGGCATTTGGAATGAGGTTTCACTATGTGGACAAATTCTAACGTTAACTGTTGGGATCCTCAGGCTTTACACAAGACATTTTCACCCTCCTGTGATAACTGAATTTCCTAGTCTCAATTATTCTTTCCTAAAAGCTACTCGTTCTTGGATACAATGACTCTCTGTTTTGTCTGGAATTACTTAAATATAAATCAGGAGAATTCTGAGCTATAACAAAAGCTAATCTCCAAAGCTCAATTAAATTTTATTCAAGCTGTATTTATTGAACATATACTGTGTGCCCAAAGCTATTCTAAGCACCTTGAGGGCAGAGTAGGGATGGGAAAATATATGAATAATTTCAAATGTTTTTTGAAGGGGTACTTCTTAGCAGTCTCCATTTCTTAGAGGAAGGAGAAAATAAATAGCTAGATATAGATATAGAAAGATGAATAAGGTAAAAATTAGTTGTATGTCATTAAGATCAATGGGCATTCTAGAAGTTCTATGAAGAAAATTATAGGCATAAGCTGGAATATTCAAGGAAGATTTCAAGAGGAGGGTGAGTCTTCATTTAAACTTGAAAGTTTGGATATATAAGGGGCAGGCATTCTGGGACTAGGGGGTGGATGGGAGGGGGCACTAAGTTATTAGGCACAATAATTAAGTATGTAGGCTCTGTATTGTCAAGTTATAATTGTCAAAGTTGAAAGCATGGTTCTCATAAAAATACATAGTATACACCTTTCAAAGATCCACTTAGCTCGTTAATGAAGGAATCAGTAGTATAATAAAGCTGACTCAACAGAACAAAGGAGAAATCAAAGTACATATGGTTAATGAGAGTCAGAATACTGAAATAAAGTTGTTAAATTAAAAACAACACTGGTTAATGTTCTACAGGGCAACAGAGCTGTAGCTTTTGGGGCTCTCTTTTCCACTGGACAAAAATTGGTGCATGTATATTGCATAAACATTATTTGCGACATGACAATCTTCACTGGGTTAAAAGAACTTGAGAGTCTGGGACCTAAACAATAGTCAACTTAAGTAAAACAAGGTATATTTTTCTGAAGAATCAGGTACTCTCTGTGGAGGCCTTTTAAACAATGCTCAAGTGTGACATTGAAAGGACACGCTATTGAAAGGATCTCGAAGTTTGGGTATTTTTCTTAACAATATTCAGGCAGAAGGGAGTTCTCATCTTGTTTTACCACTTGCCAGCTGTATTATGTTGTGCCCTGACTTCTTGGTTCCTCAGTTTCTTTAGCCACAAAATGTAGACAATGAAATTTTTATCACCTAGAGTTGTAGTAGAGATCAAATGAGATAATATATATTGCAAATGTTCTGCATAAGACCTAGCACACAGTAAGGGTTCAAGATATGTCCCTACCACAAATAGGGAAGGGTCATAAGCAAAGACCCAGAGACAAGAGCGAACGTGTTTGGGGCCACTGGGTAGACCAGACTGGCTGAAGTGGATATCTTTCTTCGTGAAATAGAGAAAGATAAACTGAATGAGTGTTTAGCCAGACTACAGCAGATTTTTATTTAATAAAGAAAACAGAAAAGCATACATAAGTTTTAGAAATTTGGAGTTAATCCTGAAGTTAGTTGAGAGTTACTGGCTTTTGTTTTTTTGTTTTTTGGGTTTTCTTGGAGCTACACAGTGACATAGTGAATGAAGGATTTGGGGGAAATTATCCCTGCCCTCTACAGGGCAACCTGAACAGGGAGAATGTGTGGTTCGAGAAGAGTTAGGAAGTGGTACAGGGTTGAGGAGCCAAAGGGAAAGAGGAACCACACATCACACATGGCTACCAGATTTTGAAGCTGGAAGATTACAGAAATGGTGTTATATTTGGTATAAATAAACAACTTAATTAAAGAATACATTTTAAAGTGATGGTAAGGAATTCTGTTTTATATCTAATGGCTATATTAGAGAATAAGAATCATATAAGTAGAAATGTTCAAGTAGACAGTGGAATGAGATTGGATGAGAAATCAGTGAAGGAGATAAAGATTTAGAGGTCATTCATACAAATGTGATAGCTAAAGCTGTGAAAATCAATGGATTCCCCTAGCATTAGAGAGAAATGTGCAGAAGGACAAAAATAATATGTGTGTCCTTTCTTCTAAAAGGTTGCTGTTTTCCAAAGGACAGAAACGTAGAAGTTTCCTGGAGAGGGGAGAGGCCCAGAGCTTTGTGATATTTTGGAATGCAAAGCAGAGCAAGGACTTAGGTAAAAGAAGGTCAGCCCTGTTGGCTACTCCCCATAGCTCATGAAGGAGAGTGGAGCCAAAACACACTGAGTTTGATTGATTTCACCATTAAATGGAAGAAACTTTGGCTTAAATTCACTCTAAAATATAAATAACCAATATGAGAGTGTTCCTAATGGATGGGTTTACTAGCGGGATAGAAACATTAAAGCAAGGGGGTTGAGGGTTAGGGTAAGGAGATCAGGTAGGCAGCACCTAAGGCTTGCCTTGCTTCCACAGCAGCCCTGAGACAAGAATTCTAGTTCAAGCAGTTTATTTGGGAGGTGATCCCAGAAAGAACTAGAAGGGGAATGGACGGTGGGCCAGGGAAGGGAAGAAAGCCAATAAAGGTGCATTAATGACCAAGGTCATGCTGTGGCAAGCAGGGCTCCCAGGGTTCAGTTCTGCTAGGAAGCTATGAGGGACTGTGAAGAACAGGTTTGAGAGTTTTCATTGCTCAGTGTGTGCCTCTGGGTTGACTTCTGCCTACAGTCAGAGAAAGCCATGGGGAGACAGAGCATAGGGCTGGCACAGCCTTTGGCATGCCTGAGAACAGCAAATACCAAGCAGATACATATGGGTGGGGCACCCACAGTGCTTTGAGAGAAAAATCTCTGGAGCCAGACTGCCTGAGTATGAAGTTGGCTGGATTTGCTGCTTTTGAGAATAATTCTGGGGAGTGTCACGGAAAGGTCCATGACAATTCCAGTTCCACCTGTTTCAAGTTTCCTAAATGGGGCAACAAAAATCTAAAAAAAGCCAAGCTATCCATTGGGAGTCTAATATAACTATTACCACCATGTTGTGGTCCTGCACTGTGTGCCAGACATTGTAAAGTGTGCTTTCTATATGAGGCAGGACAGGATTTTCTGTTCTCTCCTCCCTGGGTAGAGGGTGGGGACAGAACTTCAGTATGAAGGAGCACAGATTAGTTAGCATAATAACAGCAAGTTCTTCTATAAAAACAACGAATACTTGAATTTTCATATTAGAAGATGCCATACCCTACTCCCAAGACCGAAGGATCTACAGAGAATTTTTGGGATAGAGTAGGAATTAATGGTTGTCATCATTTGAAGAACACTGCTATGTTACCATCAGGCAATCACAAACACACACTGACTCCGAAAGGTGCTGTACTGTTAGGCATTTTTCTCACCATGTGAGTCCAAGAGCCTTGATTCTCCAGTCCCACTCCCTCCCTTCTCCCACTGCTCAGTGCTCTACCTCTCTTGCTCCACTTTGGAATTCTGGCTCTTTGGAATTTTGCAAAGCTAGCTATATTCCCTCTCCTGAACATGCCAGGTCTTCTCAGACAGCCCTCTCCATATGACCACAGACCCCTGGCATTACTAGCCAAAGTGGACGGCACACCCTTCATCGGAATCTTTGAACCTTGCCCACACCTTTATAGGTAGTCTCTTTATTAGCCTCTTCTCAGATTACCCAGTTTCGGTTAACTTCTATTTCCTGCAAGCCCCTGACTGATAGAGTACCCAATTTGACTATGGACAATTCAACAGTAGAAACTCTTAGCAGGGTATGTCCCCGCTAAGATATACCACATCTGTTGGTAGAGCTTAAAACTCTGAGGTGCAGAGTGGACCCCATCAGAGGAGAGTGGCTGTGCCTGCAGAAAATGGATTTTCAGAGAGGGCATTGAAATTTCATTTTTTTGTCCAACGAACACTGAACGCCTACTATGCGCGAAACACTACTCTAGGTGCTAGAAATATAGTATGAGCAAGGCAAAGTTCCTGCCTCTGAAGATAATTCTAATGGAAGGAAAAAGTCAGTATACACAGAGAGAGAGAGCTAAAAAAGGAAAGTTGAAATAATGATAAACAACATATTTAAAGTACCAAAAATGGAACAGTACTATTTTGGGTTGGCTGGCTAACAGATGTCCACAGGAGTTAATATATAAGCTGATTGGGCATCTTCCTTAGCATAACTGAGACATCCCCACCTTGAGACCTCTTAAAATTATTGAGGGTAATTCTGAGAGATACTGTTGCTATGCATGAGCAGGAAGGAACAACGAGTCATTGAAATCTGGATATTAATGTTAAAAGGACTTATAACCCAGCACCCAAAGGCTGGGTTATATATCTCTTCACCCTCATCACATGATGTTTCTACAAGTTCAATAAAAACTGAGTAATTGAACAGTTGCTACAATTCTTTCTACTCTTAGGGAGGCTGTGACCCTGGTCAAAATAGTGTGAATAAGCTATTATTTGGGTTCTGCAAAAAGGGTGGAAATGCCTTTTGGCTGTGTACATGTGTGAGGTTTGTCTCAGAATGGAATGGTGAGGGTAAGCACTAATATGCCAATAAACCACCCTTTGTTGGAAAGGCTTTTTGTCAATGAGCTCTGAGAGATCCAGAAAAGAGTCACAGGAAGTTCCAAGATGGGGTCGACATTACGGGAATTGGAACCAAACCCAAACATTTTGTGGTTCTGCCATTTAAACTTCTACTTAAACATTTGGACATGTATCCATCTCTGGTCCAGCCTGGAGCCACTGTGACTTTCACATGAAATCCACTGCGAGCTACTAATTATTGTCTTCACAAAAACCACAGTGTAGGCAGTAGCTGAATTCCGAAAATGGGTTTTCTGCTCTCAAGGAATAATACTGAAGGGAGAAAATTTGTACATAGCTAGTATTCCTACCCACGAGTGTTTCCCCAAACATCAATTCAATTTAAGGCTCTTTTCTTTCTCTTAACCCCATAGCTACCAGCTCCTCTCATCCTTGGCCCTTTGTCTTCTTCACCTCATAGTACTTTGATTGTAACCGTGAGTGAGATTGGTTTCTAGAGCAGGCTGGCTCAGGGCTGTGAGAGGTCATCTCAAGTAAATGTGATGAATTATGAATGGAACCATTTGTCGTGGCCCTTGTCAAAGTGTTCAACCACTTACACGCTCGTACACATGCGTGGCATGCTTGACTTCTTTTCTAAGGAAATAAATTGCCTAATATAATGACAAAAGCTTTGATCATATAAGGAATTTTCATATAAATGATATGTGAAAGAGTGGTTCTCAAACTTTTTTATTTCATCCCTTCTTCACATTCTTAAAATTATTAAGACTCCCAAAATACTTTTGTTTGTGTGGATAATACTATCTACTGGTGATTACTATGTTAGAAATTAAAGCTGATCATTTTTTACCTTAATTTACTTGAAAAATGACAATCAAAACATTACATGTTAATATAAAAATCATACCTTTATGAACAATTGGTACATTAAAAAAAAGAAACGTTAGCGAGAAGGGTAGCATTGTTTTACAGTTTTGCAAATCTCTTTAATTTAATATCTGGCTTCATAGAAGATAGCTGGATTCTCATTTCTGCTTTTATATTTGACCTGTTGTCATATCATGTGTCATGTTGCTGCTGGAAAACTCCACTGTACACTTGTGAGAAAATGAGAGGAAAGAAGACAAATAATACTTGACCATATTGATGAAAACAGTTTTGACCTACCAGACCTCCTGAAAGGGTCTCAGGGACTCTCCCAGCTCCCAGATGGCACTTTGAGGAGTGCTGCTGTAAGGAAAAGTGGTATTTTTTCCCCCTTGATAGGGAAGCAGCACATGAGGAAGGAGTACAGTGAGTAAGCGTGTTAGGAGGAACTCTGCTAATCTCAAGACTGTGCAGTGAGATTTGGGGAGTGACAGGAAAAACTGTGTTTCACTCCATCTCACAGTGTAACCCTTTGGAGCTACAAAGACAGATTTCAAATATGGAAGGAAGATGGGTGGGAACTTAAAGATCCCTTAAAAAATATGTTGACTCAATGACTAGTTATTAGAAGGCCCAGTCCACACCTGCGGTGTAGCCTGAACATGGAGTGATGGGTGTCCAGAAGCAAGAGGAGGGATGGAGTGTGTTTCCCATCCCCCATAAGATTTCCCTCTTTTTATTGCAGGATTGTTCTCTCCAGCAGCATTGGGCACCATCCAGGGAATATGTGTTCTGCTAGCCACTTAACAAACTCAAGCTGTGGTTTAGGGCTGATAAATAATTATGTTAATTAACAGGTTGGAGGAAAAATATGATGTTATTCCTGTGGAATGCTCTGAGAAGCTGGAAACACTTAACTGCAAAAACTACATGTGGTGAAATAACCAATAATTTGCTTAAAAACCTCACATCTGGTTTGCTGGCTCAAAGCAGGGGTTAATAGTCATTCGAGGGCAGCCAGTGGTAGAGAGGGGTCCCAGGATAAACAGCCAAGCTTTCACGGCAGGAAATATGCTTGTTCTTGTAGCACAAGCATTTATGTTGGCTCCTAACCAGGATGAAACGTAAAAGGAATTGTTTAGTTTACCTCTTTCTTCTTATAACATACAGTTCAAGAATGTCTTTGTCATATTTGTACAGTTGAAAATGGGAAAGACTTACAGAATAGTCATCAGAATAATTTTAAAAGATTATTTGCTCCAAACTTGCAAAATGATACAGCAAACACATCGTAACAGTGAAGAATAGAAAACTGAGTTTGAATCATATATGCTTTATTTTCTGTTATAACAGATATACTGATTTGATAGTTATCAAGCATCTTCTTTGCACAAAGCACAGATACAAGTGTTATAACTAATACACAGATGAGTAATCTGTGGTCCCAGATCTCCAAAAGAAAAGAATTCAGTAGAAAGACTAAGACAAATATACAATACGGGCATAGTGCAAACCCCAGTGTGATCTAAGTCATTAAGGAGAGAGAAGTAAAGTGATGTAAGAGGAAGGAAACTTCATGTATGATTGGAGGAGTCTATGAACATCTCCTGTCAACAGTGGTACTTCAGCTGAGGCATTAAAGATGACTGGAACTCCAGCAGATGGAAATACAGGCAGAACAACATTGGGATGGCATGCATCAGCCCATCCACAGCATCTATAGATGGAGGCAGGGAAGCAAGGCACAGTGAGTAAAGCCATTTGGCTGGAATTCTGAGTAGATATTAAGAGTTTGAGGAAGTTAAACAGAAAAAAAAAAGTCATAATTGGAGACGCCCATTAGAATACTGATCTGAAACCAAGCAAATCTGACAGCCGAGATAGTACTCAGAAAAATAGTCTTATGATGATGCAGGAAATGAGGCGCTATATATGATGCATTTTTGCAATGAAAAACATAGAAAAAATACACATGACTTTTCCGACAACCCAATAGGTTGACGATCATCCTCTAGATATTAATGTAATGTGATGACTGATAGGAGGTGAGGACCAAGGTAAAGGGAGCAGTTGAAGGTATGTTCCCAGGCTCCATCTGCAGACTAAAAGGATGTGCTTGAATTTCTGAGCTGCCAGGTAGACATATACAACACATGTCTAAAAATTAAGACATAGAGGCCCAAACCATGAAGGAAGGGAGTACATTCTGGGGTCAAGGGGAGGGAGAGCAGCCATTACAAGGGAAAAATGAGAAGCAGTCTCCTCAGGTTCACTGTGGTCTTATTCCAATTGCCTCAACACACAGCCAGAGATCTTTGAGAGATGCAGATCTAACTATGGCAGCTGACCACCATGCATACACTAAAGGCATTTCAATGGCTTCGCATTGCTTTTAGGATAATATCAAATCTCAACATGGCCTATGAGGCCACGCAAACTCTGGTACCCACCTACCTCTCAAGCGCCACTTTGCCCCTCCCTCTGTGCTTCAGTCATGTGGCTTTCTTTGCATCCTTGGGGTCTGTTAGGCTCCCTCTTGCCACAGGGACTTTGCCTGTGAGAACACTTTCATTCATGTCTTTGCCCCATTGCCCTATGCACATCATTCATAATTCAGTGGTCACTCTTTAGGGAAGCGCTTTATACTTCTCTGATTGAGTGGATCAAATTGTCCCCTTATATCCTCTCCTAGCATCTTATGATTTTTTTTCTTTTCAGAACTTATTACAGTTGCAACTGTATATCTTTCTGTAAAGTCATTTGATTTATAGTGACCCTCCTCCCCCTGAAGAAGCTGTCAGTTCCTGAGGACAGGGTCACTGCTGCATCCTTTATTCCCAACACAGTTCCTGTCCTAAGCAGGCTCCAAACGCATAGCTGTTGAGTGAATAAATGTTAAACTGTGATATAAAAATGCTCTCACCTGCATGATCTCATTTGATTTTACTAATCTATCTATGAGGTAGATATTATAACCCAAGTTTTCCAAGCAGATGAACTTTACCTTGCTGCATTTCTGGATCAGCACCATATAGAAGCTAGGGCCAGCACTGTGACCCTGACTATTTCCAGTATGCCACAGATCTCCCCTCGGGAACAGATGTCAAAAAAGGAGATGGCTTCCATGTGAAGCAAAGGCAATGGCAAGTACCAAACACCACAGAAGGGTTAAAGGAGGATAGAGACAAAGATACTCCACTGGCCTGGGATGTCATGAATGGTCTTTTATAAACAAGCATCACAAAAGTAATTGGAACAGAAATTTGTCTACGAGTTTTGGGGGTTTTTTTGTTGTTTCCAAAACATGTATTTTTTTTTCATTAGTTTTAGGTGTACAAAACAATATAATAGTTAGATATTTACACCCCTCACAAAGTGATTACCCCCTCCCCACTCTTCTATCCCTCTGACATCGTATATAGCTATTACAATTCCATTGACTCTATTCCCTATGCTGCACTCCACATCCTATGACTATATGTGTATATATATTTAATTACAGTTGACATTCATTATTATTCAGCTTCAGGTATACACTGCAGTGGTCAGGCATCTACACCATCCATGGAGTGATCTCCCTAATAAGACAAGGGCCCATCCGACACCATTCAAAATCTTTACAACATTATTGATTATATTCCCCAAACTGTCTTTTGTATCCCTGTGGCAATATTGTGGCTACCAATTTGTGCTGTCTAATCCCCTCACCTTCATCCCAGCCCCCTCCCATCTAGCAACCATCCCTTTTTCCTCTATATCGCTGAGACTGTTTCTGTTTCATTTGTTCATTTATTCTGTTCTTTAGATTCCACATATAAATGAGGTCATATGGTATTTGTCTTTCTCCATCTGACTTATTTCACTTAGCATAGCTAAGTGAATCACTGAAAGCTTTTGGAGAGAAGCAGGGAGTTGCAAGATGATTAGAAAAAGTCATGCAGGTTTTCCAGATGGAGGCTAAAAGAAATATTTGGGAACTGAGAAGGCTTAGCGTAGAATCCTCCTAGTGTGTGACTCATGTTTGGCCACCTGAAACAGACTATCCCTGTCATCGGAAAAGAAAGCCTGAGACTGTGTATCACTTACTGTCAGCCCTTTGGCTGAAAGACAAGTGCTTCAAACAACTTGAAAACTCTCCTTCTATTGCAAGAGTATCGTTTTTGCTTTTCTTTTTTGAAATGGCTTCTCTCCTTCTCATTCAGTTAGTAGCTGCATCTCTCATGAAGAAAAGTGCAATTCCTACCCAAAAGAGCCTATCAGAAAGGTGGCTGTGATACATTCTGGGAGCAGTAGACTTACTAAGTAAAATGCTGTAGAAATAGGCTAAGTCGCAGGGCATGCTGAGGAAGGGAGTTTTGTTGTGTACTTTGGCATTTTTAGTTGTCAGGAGAGTGGGCAGAGAGGGGAGAAGGAGACCCCTCCTGGGTCCAGTAGAATTTACTGGGTGGAACCGGGGCTAGACCAAGAGCTATAGGTGAAAGAACATCCTACCCAGCGAGTGGACAGGAGCAGACACTGCGCAAGTCAACACCTCTGCCGACAGTCCCTGGGCCCGCACAGACTTCCCTTTATCCTAAGGTGGGGAAATTGGCCAAACAGAAAGACAGAAAACACCACAGAGCAAGGGCCTGGACAGTTCGGTCTCGCTTCAACAGCATTTGGCCTAAAATAGATGAATGACTACATATTTTTTATTAAACATGGTTGCATAATAGTCCATCTTAAGGATGTATTTTGATTTATTTAAGGACATGGAGAAATGCTTATGATATAACTTTAAATTTAAAAAGCAGGATACAGGGAGTTGAAAGGGTTTAAAAAGTACAAGTTGCCAGTTACAAAAATAGCCATGGGAATGTAAATAAAGTACAGTACAAGGAATAGAGTCAATAATATGGTAATAACTATGTATGGTGTCAGATGGGTACTAAACTTATTGGGGTGATCACTTTGTAAGTTATATAAATGTCTAATCACTATGTTATACACCTGAAACTAATATAATATTGTATGTCAACTGTATTTGGGAAATAAATTAATTTTAAAAAATAAAACACACAAAAAATCAGGATACAAACCTTTCTAAATACAACATGACATGAATTTGTTTTTAAAACAAAGCAAAAACAAAATAGGCACAGAAAAATATTGAAAAAAATGGAAGAAAAATGGTAAAACTAAAAAATTTAAAAAAATCTAAATGTTAACAGTAGTTATGGATGAACATACATGGGATTTAAGATGATCAGTAAAGCACAATTTGTTATACTTTTGTAAGAAAATACATAGATTGATTAAAGAACTCTGGGGAGACAGTTTTTAGAGGTAAGCGGAGCGGACAGCTAGAAATGGAGGTAGAAAAGATATGTGTATCTGGCACACACACCAGCCCAGTCATGACATTATTTGAAATTAAAGCAGGTCAGAAACAACTTTCTTTTCCCCTTACCCAGGCCCTGAGAACATTTAAAAACGCTGAGGACCTGGTAGGCAAACTTAAACTTGACGGATACCTAACAAATCAGTCGTGGAACAGTTTTATTAACAGGAGTTTTATAGGAAAATGATCTCATTCCAAATGGTGCTTGTGGACCCAAACTCTGAAATAATGGAAAACTATCATAACAGAAAGGCTGTATGGAGTCATAAATTAACCAGTGTCACCTATGCTAGAAAAACAGATGAGATGAAAAAAAAGAACCCTGGAGTCTGACTCAGAGACTTCTGGCCTAGGGTGGAGCTGGTCCCTGGACAAGTCATTTATCTCTCTGAGATCAGAGTCCTCATCTATGAAATGGGAATTAGCAGAACTCCAAGCTCTTCTCACTGGGTTATTATAAACAACAAAAGGCCAAATGCATGTGAATACAGTGCAAATGGAAGTCATCATTGCATTTTTCTACTAATGACAGAAATGCAAGGCAGTTGGGGTCTACGGGCCTCAGTACAAATGTCTTCATATTTCATGGCACTATACTTTCTCCCAACAATAGCACTAAATCTGTGTATCCCTAAAATGAAGAACTTGAAAGATGATTTTTTTTCCAGATCAAATGATTTTCTGAAAAGCTTGGCTAACATGTGATTTACTTATAATTCTGGTGTTTCCATTTGTTGTTTTTTTCAGAATGCTCAAAATGTTTTTCACATTTGAAATTGGAATTTGACACATACTTTCCAAAGATAAGACCAAAATAGGAAGTATCCATAAAATGTTAAAATCAGCATATTTGGGGACTTATTTGATCAGTGTTATGAGGAAGGGGAACTTCATTTTCCTAAAATGTTTATAGTCCTGGGTGTGAGTGCCTGTTCATGGTGTGTGTGAGTGTGTGTGTGTGTGTGTGTGTGTGCGCGCGCGCGCTCATGCGTGCATACATGTGTGTGCCCACTGGTGCACATATATATTACAGAGAGGAAGAGGGAGGAGAATTTGATGAGTGGTAAGAATGAGTAGTAGCAGTGGCATCCAGACCTACATGCCATCCTGCTGACCCCTAAAGGATCAGGCCAAATTTTGTAGGGGTAACACATCATGAGTGATTAGTTGGAGATGCTTACGTTTTCTTATAGAGGGAAAAAAACATTCAAGGCATCACATAATTGGTTCAAGTTCCACAAAATACAAACTGCGGATAAGAAAATAATATGCACAAAATATATGTCATACTTGTACAGAGAAAAATAACAGATCTACCAAGAGGAAACTGTTTAAAGTTCATCCATATTCTAGAGAATTCTATCAGGTTACTTTAAAATATGATGAGGGTCTGTATTCAGATATTGAAAAATATGCGTGAGCTAGCACAGAGTGAATATAAAGCTATATATACCCAACATATAGTATGATTCAATTTTTAACTATAGGCTATAATCATATTATATATTAATGTATGTATTGTGTAGAAAAAAACCTAAGAACATGTACCCTAAAATGTTAACACTAGTTATCCCAAAGTGACCCAAACTGGGGTATTTTTAACTTTCTATTTTGTTGTAATTGATGGAATTTTTAATAGTTCGAGTATATTATTTTAATACCCATAACCAAAATAAAACCTTTCTCACTTTGAGAAAAGTAGCAAAATATATTGTCCACCAAAAAATGCTTAGATGGGCAGGCCGAGTGGCGCATTTGGTTAAGAGTTGGCTTAGAGTATGAGCTCTGAGGAACACGGCCACCGGTTCGATTCCCATATGGGCCACTGAATGCTGTGGCTGAGCTGAGCTGACACTGAGCTGCCAACAGGTGGCAGGATGGCACAGCTGGTGTAACAACAAGACTGCCTGTTTGATGCTGGGCTACATCCATCCACAACTAAGACTGACCTCGGCACCTTGAGCTGAGCTGTCACCCTGATGGCTCAGTGGATAAGGTGTGCACTCTTAACAACAAAGCTGCTGGTTCGACTCCTGCATGGGATGGTGGCTACGCCCACCTGTAACTACGATTGAACACAGCACCTTGAGCTTAGAGGCCACCAGCTGCCGATGGGAAGCCAGATGGCAACTGGCGCCCTCCATAACGAAGATTGAAGAACAACAACTTAGCTGGTCCCCTCCCCTAATTCCCCAACACTGTTCCCCTCCCCCAATTCCCCAATAAAATCTTCAAGAAAAAAAAAAAAGCTTAGACTTCAACCTTAAGAAATGATTAAGAATAAGAAGTGATTGTTTCGAAATGCCCATCGGTAGATGACTGGGTTAAGAAACTGTGGTATATTTACACAATGGACTATTATGCAGCTATAAAGAAGAATGAAATAGTACCATTTGCAATGATATGGATGGATCTAGAGAACATTATGCTAAGTGAAATAAGTCAGTAGAGAAAGACAAATACCATATGATCTCACTTATATGTGGAATCTAAAGAACTGAATAAATGAGCACTGTAAACAGAAATAGTCTTAGAGACACAAAGGAAAAACTGATGAGGGCTAGATGGGATGGGGGTAGGCATGAAGGAGAAGGGGAAGAGACGAGGCACTATAAACTGGTAACTACAATACGACCACAGAGACAGAAGAGACAGTTTAGGGAATACAATCAATAATGTTGTAAATATTTTTTTAGGGGACCAGATGGACTCATGTCTTATTAGGGAGACCACTTCATGGACAGTGTAAAGGCCTGACCACTGCACTGTACATCTGAAGCTGCCGCTGATTAATATTATATGTCAACTATAATTTAATATATATAGTCATGGGATGTAGAGTACAGTGTGGGGATGGAGTCAATGGAATTGTAACAGATATGTATGATATCAGGGGTGGGGGGACATTGCATGGGGGACGGGGGGTTGTCACTTTGTAAGGGGTGAAAAGGATAACCATTGCATTGTTTCGTAATTAAAAAAAAAAAAGAAGTGATTGTTAAGAATAAGAAGAGATTAAGGATTAGACTCATCCCTTCTCATCATGAGCTCAGGTAATGTATTCGTATCCCTACTTCTTACCTCAACCTTGAACTTTGAAAAGTTGCAGAGCTTAAGAAGGAAAACAACAAACCAGCCCATTTACTCAAGAAGATAGCTTCAGATCACTGATATAAAAATTCCTAAATCTTATACAGGAAGGATCCAATCAACACACCTTCTTTTCTGTGGGAACTTTCTTGCCTAGTTGTTATATCAGTACAGATGGCTTTGACAACATTTTTTTAAAGCTACAGATAAAGGTAAAGCTTGAGTGGGAAGCCAGGTAATTATTTCTGCAAAATTAAAATCATTGTGGGTGAGGATACTGAGCCAACTAAAGTTGATTTAAAGAAGGTTTAAATCAGGATCTCTAGTAGGAAGAACTAGTTTGACAAATTTATTACACCTAATACACTAGGTAAACAAAGATTTCATGTCAGAATAGTATTAACTATGATGTTTGGTGAATAGAATGAAACATTTTTCTTCTTCTAATCCTTCCTTTAAGATAGACAGCAACCACAGGGACCTATTATGGAATTAAAATTAATTCATATTTTTTAGTTTTTGTATGTAGCCAACAATTCCTCTAAAATCCCCCTCGGCAGTCAGGCATTACTTCCTTAAAAAAAAAAAAAAAGTTAGCAAAGTAAAGAAGGAAATGTTATGAATTCTAAGAAACATTCTCTTCCATACTGCAGTCCCCCTTTATATCTAGAATTATGCTATCTGCAAAGAAGCTTCGTTGGAAACCACGGTTTTGTGTGGTTAGAGCTAATGCTGGTTCCATGCACAGCATGGAAGATGTGCAGCTAGAATGATGTAAAAAACAAAACAAAACAAACAAAAGAAACAAAAACAAAAAAAAAACATCTTTTTTGCTCTCTGGACAAAAATGGGAGATGGGAGAATGAAAATGTGACATGCATTGCTTCTTGGTGAAAAACTGCATTACTGCTCCCATCAATCCAACCATAAAATTTGGTACTGTTCATGTTCTCATGGGCTTTAAAGAAATCTAAAAATTTTTACTCTTTGGTTCTAATAATACTGTTTAGTTTTGATGATAGCATGTGTTTTAAAGGAAACCAAATATTTCTAGATGCCCCCCTCCCCCAGGCTCTCAGCTGTGTGATTTGGGGAACTGGGAAAGGATGTGGAGGATTCTGGCTGGTGGCAGCTTACGTACATTTGCATTCGTTATTGCCCAGCAGAATGTTAAGAACTCTGAAGATTTAGGGACATTGACTCTAAGTTTTGGAAACTAATAAGTCTCCCTGTTTATTAATGCCTCCTGGTAGCCCCAATCCTATTTCTTTTATAGTTAAGCTCTGTTCTTTTTTCAGTTTTTGGAAATGCATCCTTATGAGATAGTCCAGGTGGATGGAACCAGCAAAGCCTGACTTCCGTGAATTGCCAATGCATTTCACAATGAAGATGTTTCCCTCTGAGAGCCTCTGTGTTTGTGCTCCATATTTAGGGATCCCTGGGTCTTTGAAGTTGCTTCTTATATCTTATACCTCAACTGGGAGATGACACACAGATAGTTGACACGATACCTAGGATGGAGATCACTTCTTTCCAGAGCCTGTGCTCATTCCGGCCAGTTCACATCTCATAGTACTAGACTAGACTAGACTGAATTGAACAGTATCCCTCCAAAAATCAAGCCACCTGGATCCTTAGAATGTGACCTTATTTGGAAATAAGATCTTTGCAGTTATAATAAGATGAGGTCAAACTAAATTGGAGTGGGCCCTAATCCAGTGACCGGTATCCTTATCAGAAGGCCATGTGGAGATGCAGACACACAGGGGAGAACACTCTGTGAAGACGAAGGCAGGGCTTGGAGTGATGTGTCTGTAGCTAAGGAAGGCCAAGGATTGCTGGCTGATACCAGAAGCTAGGAGACAGGCACGAACAGATTCTCCCTCAGAGGATCTAGTAAGAAATAACCTTGCCAATACTTTGATTTCAGACTTCTAGTCTTCTAGTCTTCAGAGCTGTGAGAGAATAAATATCTATTGTTTTAAACCCCTCTGTTTGTAGTACTTTGTTACAGCAGCCCTAGGAAACCAATATGTGGGTAGACTGGAGAGACAGTCTTTAAGAAATTCACAGGAATAAGAGAGATACCTTCAAAGGTAGCTACCTGAGTCTTTAAAATTAGGCTTTTAAGAGGATATTTTTAAGCATTCACTTAAAAACACGCAAGATTTTTTTCATTTACAGGTGACAATCTGGGAAAATAAATAGGTTCATTGGTTCTCCTGCTAAGGTCAGAAAATTTTATGTTTTTCCTAAAACAAAAACTTTAAGATGAAAGGAACTGTCAGGAGATAAATACTCTATTGCCCAGTGTAGACAAGATGGTCCCTGGCGTGCCATATAACTAAGATCTTTGGAAAAAGAACATTTCTCCTAGGCACATAACCCTTAGAATAAAAAATATCTGTGAATTTTAACGCACAAAATTTTGTTACAAAAACCATTAAAAGAAAGTTTCAAAACATTCTACAAAATCCAAATATTATTATGGCATCATTTCCTAGAAGTTTAGTGTGTTTAGAGTACACCACAAATTAAGAAGCTCAAAAAAGCCATGGGTCCTACAGAAGTATTCAATGTAACTATTAAAATCTAATTTTAAGACATAGGTCTTAAAATTAAAAGTCCCTATAAGGAACTACATGGCTTCTATTCAAATGCTAATGCTGGAGCTAAAGATGTTAGCACACATTTTTTTCCCCAACCTATTTCCTTTGTATCTATAAGTGCAACGTAGTCATCATTCACACACTCATTCATTTTCCAGAAATGTACTATCACAGACTCTGTGTTATTTGCTGCAAGGGATATGATAATGAATAAGACCCAGCTCTTATTCTCCTTCACCTCTAGGATTTTAGAAAATAGAGGAACATAATTGTTCATAACTATAATAAAAAATGGAAGTGAAATATGCCAGGCATTTCTATTACAAATGAAATGCTTTGGGAGTTTAGATGAATGTGATGGTTATCAGCTAAGAAGTTAACTCATGTTTTTAGCAAAGCACCTAACAGTTCACATATAAAAGCACATATATGTACTCACAGATGTGAACACACTGATGTCTGAATAGCAAGATAACCATTGACTACTTATGTCCATCTGTGTTTCCAAGCACATTGAATACCCTGAAAAACCTCATGCTCTAAAAAAAAACAGAAATTCTAAATAAAATAGAACAAGCATACTCTTTAAAAATGCATGTTATTATATGTCTAAATAAAATAAAGAACCAAACATGAAGAGTAAGATGAAAACACAAGTGATACGTGGGAACGGCTATTTTGGCTACCCTGAAGTCACAGTAAGGTCTTAGCTTTAATGTCTCCCAAGACCAGGCTGAGTCAAGAACTTAGACCTGCATATACCAATGAGATGGAGCTGAGACAATGAGATGGAGCATATTGTAGCTGGGACTCTCAAAGGACCATACTCTCAGGAGAAAGGTAGAGCCAAAAAACAAAACAAAACAACAACAACAAAAACAGTGAACAAACCAGAAAAGGCAGAATATAAGGAAACATCTCTGTCTCCTCCTACATGCTTACTTGAAAGAGTAGAGTGTTTTGTGAGAATTTTTAAGCACAGACTTGTATTTTTGCAGGTTTGGTATTCATTTTTACACCACCATCATGGTCCAGGAAACTCCAAACCAAAAAGTTAACCAGAAAAAGGGTCATCCTGGGTACCAACCCTCAACCCAGACCACCTAAGATTCTCGCAAAATATGAGCTCAAAATTCAAACATAAGAGAAAATATAGGCAAAATAGACATGAATCACATAATTAAAAAAACATGAGATTCAGACCCTTCAGGTTTTTAGGTTATGGAATTATTAAAAATGAACTAGAAAATGTTTAAGATCATTAAAGTGAAATGATGAAGTAATTATAGGAAAAAACAACTAGCTCAAATATGATTGTCCAATCCAACTTGAAATAGAACCTACTGAAAGACATATACAGTATGACATTGAAAACTCAGTGGACAACAAATGAATGCATGAACAGAATGTGGTACATCCATGCAATGGAATACTATTCACCAATAAAAAATAACAAACTACTGATACATGTTACAATACTAATGACTCTCAAAAACATACTAAGCAAAAGAAGCCAAACACAAAAAGACTACATACTGTATGATTCCATGTATATGGGATGTCCATAAAAGGCAAATCTATAGACAGAGTAATAGATTACTGACTTCCTAGGGCTGAGGGTGGGAATAAGCATTAACTATAAATAGTCATGAGCCTTTCTTTTTATGAGGAGATAGAAATATTTTAAAACTGGATTTAGGTGATGTTTGCACAACTGGATAAATTTATTAAAAGTCAAAATAACTGAATTTGGGCCGGCAAAGTGGCGCATTGGTTAAAAGCTGGCTTGGGACACCAGCTCTGAGCAGCGGGGTCCGGGTTCGGATCCCACATGAGGGCCAGTGACACTGCCCTCTACAGCTAAGATGGTGAACAGCAGTTCCACCTGGAGCTGGACTGCTGTGAGTCCCCAGTGATGGCGTAGCTGCAGCCCCTGCTGCAGTGGGCTGCCATAGGCTACAGTGAGTGGCTGGTAGCCAGCGTGAGCAGGTGGCAGCCAGGGTGAGCTGCTAATAGCTGCCGTGAGCAGCCATCCAAAGGCCGTTGACTGATCTGCCTCACCCGGGAAGAGCGCAGTGATAATGACAACATGGGCCAGTGGGGTGATGTCTCCATGACTAGACTGAAGAACAAAAGGACAGCAACTTGTCTGTTTCCCTTCCCTGATTCCCCAACACTGTTCCCCTCCCTCCAATTCCCCAATAAAATCTTTAAAAAAAAAAGCGTTGAATTTGTATATGTAAATTATATGCATGTATGTAAATTATGTGTATAAATTATATCCCAATAAAGTTGTTTCAAAAATTCAGTGGGAAAGTTGAACAGCAGATTAGACACTGTTAAAATTGGAATGTAGATCCAAAGAATTATACAATGCAGAACAGAAAGAGACAGAATATATGAAAGAGAGGGGGAGTTGGGAGGAGGTCCAATATATATCCTATAGGAGTTCGAAAAAGAAAAGTAATTGAGGGAAGGAAAAAAAAAAAGAAGAGAGGGGAAATTTTTCTCAAAGAAATGAAGGTTGAGAATTTTCTAGAACTGATGAAAGACATGAATCACAAGCTAAGTAAATAAAAAGAAATCCACATATACATATGTTGTGGTGGAGCTACAAAACCACTAGCAAAGAGAGGTTCTTAGTAGCAATAAGAGAAAATACTTGTTATAGAAACTAAGGAGAGGAAGCAATTTTGGTCAAGAAAGATGCTATAAAAGAAATAGGATTTAACTGGAGCCTGGAAAGGAGGCTAAGGTTTACATTCATGAATTTGAGGAAGGGGAGTGGGCATTCTAATCACCGGTGTGGGAAAGAAATCACAAGCAAAGATACAAAGCCAAGCATGTATAATGTTGAGGCTTCAGGGATATGAAAAGAATAGGCTGGCTGGGGCCGGCCGAGTGGCGCATTGGTTAAGCGCTGGTTTTGGGATGCCAGCGGCCCCGGTTCGGATCCCACATGAGGGCCAGTGACACTGCCCTCTACAGCTGGCAGCAGCTCCACCTGGAGCTGGGCTGTGCGAGCCCCGGTGATGGTGTGGGCTGCAGCCCCTGCTGCAGTGGGCTGCCATGGGCTGCGGTGAGTGGCCCGCAGCCAGCGTGAGCGGCTGGCAGCCAAGCGTGAGCTGCCAATAGCCGCGATGAGCGACATCCAGAGGCCAGCGACTGATCTGCCTCATCTGGGAAGCGCGCAGTGACGATACCAACAGTGAAGCAACATCTTCCACAACTAAACTGAAGAACAAGAAGACGGCAACTTGTCTGTTCCCCTTCCCCGATTCCCCAACGCTGTTCCCCTCCACCAATTCCCCAATAAAATCTTTAAAAAAAAAAAAAAAAAAAAAAAAAAAAGAATAGGCTGGCTGAAACAAAGAACAAACATAGGAAACTGGTAGGAGACAAGTTTAGGGAGGCATAGCCAAGCTAGATTAGAGCAGACATTGAAAAGCTCTCTATAGATTTGGACTTACTGATCCACCGCAATTAAAAATGTTCCCTGATTGATTCATAATGGATCCTACTTTTTATCAAAGAGACTCTTATTTCACAGCAGCTGGAGAAATTCTATGACTTTGCAAAGACAGCTTTCTAAAAGTTGCGAGTGCATTGTCCATTGGAACCCTTTAGAGTCCTGAAATCCAAATTGAACCTGAACCTGGAAAACCAGGTTACTGCTGGGATATATCTGTGCTCATCAGGCAGGCGATGGGGACTGCCTCAGCCTCCCCTGTATATTTTCTTTAAACTCCTATTAATTTAACAGGCCTGGGAAAAGGGTGAGTCATAAAGGTGGAAAAATATTTTGGCTGTAGCTTTGGTGAAAGGTGAAATGCATTAACCTTGCAATGAGTCATCATCACCTCAGGCAGCTTAAAAGAAAAAAAAAACCTTAACCACTGTGGTTACAGATCTCTGGGAGTATGTCTGACAGAGCAGCAGGGTCTGGTAATTTCTTGTCTGGTGTGGGTACAGCCTGGTGCGAGTTTAGTTTCTCCAGAAGAAGGCCTGAAATGCCTCGTTTCCAACAGGCAGCCTGTGGGGCTGGCTCTCCCACCTCCCCAACCTCAGCAGGAGGCACAGCTGCAACCCACCTGCTTCCATGGGGCCAGTTTCACTCCATCGTGAAGGAGGTACTAGCTCTTAGTGCCAATGGAGGCCCTAAAATAGACATACTTTAAAAATCAGGCGTAGCCAATTAAAGTCTAAGAAAATTACATTGGTAATAAAATTATGTGGAATTACTTCTCTGAACTGTGACTGCCAGATCATTTGAAGTAAACCCTAACAACTCATTAGTAAGTTTAAATATGAACAAAATTAACCATTCTTCCATTATATCACTTTAGAAAAATAATCACAAATCCTTTACCTTATTTAAAAAAAAAAAAAAGAAAGAAAACTGCCTGAGTATCATGTTGAGGCGTGTATTATTGTCAAATGTTTGCAAAGAAATTAATGGCTTTGGATTAACCATTGAATGTTAGCAAGGGTTGGAAGGTCTCTCAAGCTGGATCAGTTAATAAATGCTTGTTTACTTACATCATCATTAAAGAGTAGCTGCAGACCTCTTATAGGAAAGGGAGGCAGCAAAAGTACTGCCCAGACGTGGACTTGAATCTGAAACTAGCTGCCTAGTAGTGTGTGACCCTGGCCAAGTTACTTAGCTTCACTGAACCTCAGCTTTCTCTATTGCAGAGTGGGTGTGAGGACATAATGAGATGACAAACGTACCATTCCTTGGTACTCAATTATGTCAGCTGTCTTCCCTCTTTCTTTCCTAAAGCCTTACCCCTCAAGGCACTGGCAGCTGGGCTGGTGAGCTAGTTCAAGTCCATGAAAGGAGTAGGTAGCAACTGGATGGGCAGAGGAGAAATGAGAGGGTATTCTTGACAGTGGGGAAAGCATGAGCTATTTTGAGGGATGATGGGGAGACAGTGAGGCAGGCATGTGGCTGAAGGAGCTGGTAACTGTCCAGCTGTGATGGAGGCAAGTGTGACTGGAGAAAAGAGGTCCTTGGGTATTACACTGAGGCATCTGGACTTTATGCCCTAAAGAATGACAAGCCTGCAAAGGTTTAGGAGCTGGGAAAAGTTCATCTGACACTAATGACTTGATTCTGACTGTCTCACACTTTTTTGCTGTCAGTGTGGCCTCTTCATCAGAACCAAGGACGCATCAACACTTCCTAGAACTGCCTTCTCGCTTCCCAGTGCCTGAGTCGCAGCACATGGATCACCACAACAACTCTATTTGACAGATGAGGAAAGTAAGTCCCATAGACGCCAGGTGACTGGCCATAGGTCAGCATCAAGAATTTGTATTGGGTTGTCGGAAAAGTCATGACACATTTTTGCAACAAAAATCAGAAAAACATGTCATGACTTTTCCTACAACCCAATAGTTTGTGTTTTCTGACTCTAAAAACTTTGTACTTTCCCAACTACATCTCACTGGTGTTATGAAAATGCATCAAAATAATCAAAAGGGAGAAACGAAAACCTTGGGAAGCACTATAGCCTGTGACATATGCACACCACAGGATGCAATGAAGTTTTAGGAATATGTTCCCATTATTCAGCCCTCTTCCTTAAAACTTTTAAGATCTCTCCTAAACTACTAATGTTTGGGATCTAATTCTTGGTTGGCTAACTTATCTCCAAAGGGGCGATGATAGTACTTTTATTCAATACTAAAAACACGCTTGTGTTAATGGGAACACAGCATTTTAGCAAAAGATTTCTCCCCTTAACCAGCTATGATTATTAGGGTGTTAGTGCATGATCAGAAAACTATGTCAGGGTGCTCACAGCCTACACTGAGATTCACAGTGTGGCAGACAGGAGGAATCATGGAGTCTGCCTGAGGGGAAGTTATATACTTAGAGAGTGCTCCGATGCCCTAACCATATAGACAATGTATCCAAAGTAGTCATCCCAAAAGGATTGCCTGCAAAGGTGCTTAAAGGGCTTTCTATAAAGGGCCTGGGCTTTGAGCTTCACCATTTACCTCACCTCTAACCCAAAGTGAACACTGACAATGAACCTTCCCTGGGATCATTCTTTGTCTACCATCAAAAGAACCCTTAGACCACATTTTTTTCCTACCCTCCTAGACCCCGTAGGCCTCAGTCCTGCTCAACTTACATGTTCAGAAGCAAAACCAAAAACTGAAGACCTCTCCACCCCCAAGTGATTTGGTATCGAATTTCCCTGTCATCCTGAGAAAGTTAGGATTAGCGAGAGGTTGCCAAATGAGAGACCGACTGTATTACATAGATGTGCTATTGATGAGAAATGGCAATCCCCTCCCCACAGGCTATATAGATAGGAAAATTGCCCCTTTCAGTCTTTAGAGTCATTTAAAAAGTGCCAAAAAAAAAAGAAAAATTATGTACGTTACAGCTGATGGTGTAAGGAGCTGGGTACTATAGATTATCAGGGTACTCTGAAAAAAGGTCATGTGTTATATCTGTTTTTTAATTTTCTCCCATTTCCTGCCAAACTATAGAAAACACAGTCTTGAATCAATATGGTAGTAGGAGGAAAAATAGCAAAAGAGATAAAGCTTCTCAAGAGAAAACTGAATAGATGTGAAAATAATGTAAGTTTACCTTAAATATATTTTGAAACAAGACAGATTTTAAAATAATTTAAAAAGCACTATCAGTGATTTTTACACAAGTTTTGACTTGCTCAGTGCTTTTCCAATTCTGGATTATTTTCAGGTCTGTCTTGTGAATTCATTCAAGGATAGTGTCTACAACTTAATCCGCTGTGATGCCATTCTGTACTTAGAGTATGACCTAAGAAGGATCTCTAAAAGGGAAAATTCTCCGGCCAGCCAAGTGGCTCATTGGTTAAGAGTTGTCTTGAGCAGCAGGGCCACAGGTTCAGTTCCCACATGGGCCAGTGACGCTGCACCCTCTACAACTAAGATGGTGAACAGCAGCTCAACCTAGAGCTGGACTACTGTGAGTTGCCCGCGACAGCATAAGCTGCAGTGGGGCTGCAGTGGGCTGCCATAAGCTACCATGAGTGGCCGGCAACCAGCATGAGCTACCATGAGCCACTGTGAGTGGCCGTCCAATGGCTGGTGAGCAACTGCCTCTCCCGGTAAGACCTCAATGATCATAATACCAAATGGGCCAGTGAAGCAACGTCTTCCACAACTAGACTGAAGAACAAAAGGACAGCAACTTGTCTGTTCCCCTTCCTTGATTCCCCGACGCTGTTCCCTCCCCCAATTACCCCAATAAAATCTTTTTTTAATAATAAAATAAAATAAATAAAAGAGAATATTCTCCATATAAACACTTGATCAAAAAGGATGTGTTGTTATTCTCCCCTTGCCATCCCTTCTCCCCAGTCCATTCTCAGCCGTTTTCTCCTATGCTCAACACCAGGGCTCCCCTGCGAGTGGCTTGCCTCTGGCAGGTTTCTGCTAGGGCTCAGCCAATAGGGGGCACCATCAGAAGTGCGGAGGGTGCGAGAAGAGAGGGGTCAGAATATGTCTTCCCTGTTTCCCCGCTGTTTGTTGCCACGTTTCCGGCATTCTCTGCATCTCTCCATCGCTACTGTTCCAGCTGAAGTAGCCATCTCTTTCTTCCAGCTCCCAATGGTCTCCACCAGCCCTACTGTATAATCCTCCATGTCCCTCCAGTCCTGGGGGAGGTGGTAATGGCTTCCTGCTATTACAGGTCTCTGGATTTCTCAACATCTCTTCTTTATGTCCTTAATCTTGCTTCTCTCTTCAAGTAGTACCTTCATTAAATCTCTTTACCTTGAACCATCTGGGTCAACCTTTTTTTCCTGCTGGGACCATGGCAGATATGAAGTTCTAATTGCTCTCCCTGCAAGGCTATGTTGGGTCTGTCAGCAGGAATGATGAAGGTTGAAGAAATTATCCTAGCATTTCCTTTCATATAGTAGCACCTTTGGGTGTGCTTGGTTTTATTATCTTTATTCTATGCACTCAGTCATTTAGGGGGACGGAAGGGTCTTTTTCTTCCAAAAGTCCCTTAAAAAGTTACTTTAAAAGACTTATAGTTCAATCCTTTTTTTTTGTAGTTCAGGAAACATTAACAGTTTCCCAATTAATCATGTTAATGAGGATCAACATTATTTAAGTACTTACATATTAAATAACCAGTGCTGTTTTAGAAACTTTACATTGTTTCATATGGTATTCTCAGTCTACGGCAAAGAGATTTTTAATCCTCATTTTATTAGCCAAGAGCAGTGGAGTGAAATGCCCACGATCACACATCTCAGGCCAGTGGCTAAAGGGTATCTGTCTGTCCCCTGGGCCATTATGATCTCCCTGCATCAGCTGTCACCTGACCTAGCACCTCAAGGAACCCATGTGCAGGCAACTGTTGTAAGAGACCAGATGGCATACCAAGCAATTATGAGCCATCATGCTGCTTTGGTGAATAGCAGGTAAAACTATGTGAAGCCTCACCAGACTTTGGGGCACTTTAGTTCTAACCGGCCCCAGGAGAAGCAGAAGTGATGAACACTGGTTTCATACATGCCCTTTCTGGGCCTCTTTGAACTCCAATGTCAGTGAGAGTGCTAGAGGGAATTTCTTCCAGTTTAAGATTACTCCAGACCCTCTCTGAAATATTTTATTTTAGTCTGTTCGCAGTGAAGGCTGACAGGCTATGTTTTAATAACTACCCCAGTGATTCTGAGGCAAACAGTCTAGAACCACACGTTGAGAACTGGTGCCCAAGACTGCCAGCTGCAGAGAGCAGAGAAAACATCTGCTTCCATGACTGTCATCTTCCGGGGCATAGCGAGTCTCCAGCTCATGATTTTGAATGAATGAAGAATATCCAAAAGCAAATGAACATCTGAACTCCCTTTTCCACGAGGCCTTAATCATGTGTACTGCTTCGTGCTCCTTCGATGTGGAAGTGTTCTTGATTATTAAAAGCACCCCGTGAACTCTGCCCTCGGGCATGTGGATTGGTCTGTGGTCAGTCCACTGAGCACATGGCCAATTTTGAGTGGCACAAGTGGATAGTATTTGGCAAGGTATCATTCTTCGTGTTTTTCATAAGAGTAAATCCCTTAATACAATGTTTTCAAGCTAAAAAATGCTTAATTTATAACATTGTCCCTCACCCATGTCTTTACCGATATTATTAAGTTTATTTAGTAACTGTCTACAGTGGGTCCGGCACTTCATGAGAAATCCAATGAACAAAATAAAACAAAGCCTTTGTGCTTATGACGCTCACACCATGAGTAAAGACAGGCATTAGCCACGTGCCCACACAAATCAGTGTGACATTCAACTGTGGAGTGCAAAGGGGAGGATAACAGTGTCATGAGAAGGTATGGGGACATAAAGGAGGGTCTAGTGAGCGGAAGAACCCTGGAAGCTTTTCCTGAGGCACAGATGACAGTGTTGCTCAACGCATGAAGGATGAGAAGAAAGGTGAAATGGCAAAGGTGGTAGAGCACTGCAAGCAGAGGAACAGAAGACAGTGAGGCTAAGGAGGTCTGAGGACGTCCAGAGAATGAAGACTCAGCGGTGAGCTCACCTCGAGTCGCTAAACACATGACTCAGAAAACACTCAAGGGCTGTGATCAGAGCTAATTGTGATTCTGAAAGGAAGACACAAAGTGCTTCCAGTGCAGACACTGCACACAGAAAACTGGGCGAGTGGGGTTTGCTAGTTTGCTCCTGTGAACTTCTCGGTGGTGTCACACAATGGCAGAACTAATCATTCCTTTCTTACAGCCAACCTGGGCAAAATATTTAATGACCACTGAGGGATTATATGGCTGAATTCGCAAAATTGCTTTACTTATTCCAAACAATTTCATAAATGACAAATACATGTGGCAAATAGGCACAAGAGAAACACTGCTAAGTACTTTGATAATATTGTCTGCATTGTTAAAAGACACCAAGAAAGCCTTGAAAGGGCCTGCCAAGTGTCGCGGTGATTAAGCGCTGGCTTGGGAAGCCAGCGGCCCCAGTTCGGGTCCCACATATGAGGGCCAGTGACACTGCCCTCAAAAAACAAAAAATGCAGAATGCTAATGCCTGCAGATTTAAAATAAGAAAGCCTTAAAACACACACACACACACACACACACACACACACACACACACAAGAGCATTCATATTTTGATTTTAAAATTGTCAAGTTTATGTGCATTGATAGGACTATAAATAAGTTTACATCTCTATTATATCAAGTATATAGTATGACTGTACAATTCTATGATGAAATATATATATCTGTATTGTTTATATACAAGTGTACTTTGTTTTGAATGAAGAGCAATATAATATTGGCATCCATTAGCTGAAACTATTTTAACCTGTAGAAAATTAACACTATTTTTGATATTTGAAAATTTCAATTTAAAGTATAAAATTTTAAAAGCATACAGAAACATTTCTGTAGACAGTTCAAGGTGAAATACTGCAAAAGACCCAAATTCCATAAGCTCTACTTTCACAATAATCCGTCATCACTGAAAGTATTAAAAGGGACTAAAAGTGGTATAATCATTTTAGCAGTGCTTTTCTTAGTTTTTGCTCAAGCCAAACGTCTTTGGCTCAATCCTAGATGCAATGAGTGACTCTCATTAAACCTTAAATGTTGTGACACGTGGCACAGTAGAGTAAAAGGACCCTTTTAATTGCCTTTCCAGTTTGCAAATTATTTTCAAATGCATTGCTTTATAAAACTGTATATTGAAAGGTCTGCTTTTTCTTTCAGCACCCATGATTGTGAGCTATTCGTTTCATTTGCATTGATAGTATGTCATGTGCTATATTTCAAGCTGTATTCTGGAACCCACTTCATCATGCATGCATATGCAATGTGTAAAGAAGGCTCCAGAATGATGGAGAGCACATTTCTTCCAGCCACACAGGCTATGAACTGCAGCCAGCTAGAAGTCTGTCGAGCTTCAGGATGCAGTTGGTTATTTTTCATTTCTCAAACAAACCTGCTCTTTGAAAAAAAAAAATCTCAAAGCTAATTACAACTTCTTTTTTTTTTGATAGAAACAACTTAATTACAAATCTAATTTAATAGAAGAGTCCTTTTGGTGTGAGAGGGGGCTCACAGGAAAGACACAGCTTGTATGCAAGAGTCTGCACCCTACAGAGTGCTTATCTTTCCCATCCCAGCCTGACTGATGTGTCCCAGAGGGTACCCAATCTGCGGCAGACTCCAGGCCTCACTCCCCGTTCAGCCGCTCTTAATTCTGATAGTTTCTTCTCTGTTTGTTACCTAAAACTCTAAAGCACAGAAGCGTACTGCATTGACATGCTAGGGCTGCCATAAGGAATTACCACAAAGTAAGTGGCTTAAACAACAGACATATATTATCTCACAGTGCTGAAGGCTGGAAGTCTGAGATCAGGGTGTCTGCAGGGTTGGTTCCTTCTGAGGCTGAGAGGAAGAATCTGTTTCGTGCCTCTCCCCTGGCTTCTGGTGGTCTGCTGGCCACCTTTGGTGTTCCTTAGCTTATAAAGCGTCACCACCCTCTCTGTCGTCATCTTCCACATAGCATTCACCCTGTGTGCTTATCTATGTCCAGATTCTTCCTTATATAAGCACACCAGTTACATTGGATCAAAGGCCCACTCCACTCCAGCATAACCTCATTTTAACCTAGCTAATTATATCTCTAACTACCTTATTCCCACATAAGGTCATATTCTGAGGTATTGGGGACTAGAACTTAAACATGTAAATGTTGAGGGGATGCAATTCAACTCATAACAGATACCATATATGTTCTAGGGGAACATCAATTATAGGTTAATATACAACACAACTTCTGGAATGATTCATACAAAGCAACTGACCATGACTACCTCTGAGGATGAGGGTGAGGCAGACCAGGGTGGGGGTGAAAGTCAAATAGGATTTAGTCTCATGTATAATATCTTCATTTTTTGCAAGGAGAAGGTATTTGTATAATGCCTGCATAAGTAAAAATTAATATAAATAAATTAAGGTTTTGTAGTTATTCCCAGGGGAAATGCTACCAGCTGCCAACATAGGTTTTTAAATTTTGTGGGTTTTGTTGACTGTGGCAGTGATTGGGGGCACTTCTGAAAGTTACTGGGTTGATACCAGACATCCTACAATGCGGGATTCGTCTCCCACAATGAAGAATTATCTGTGTCCTGCACTATTTTCAAATGTCCTGCTAAACACTCACATATAAAAACTTACATATAAAAAGTACATGTAGGGCCGGCCAAGTGGCGCATTGGTTAAGAGTTGGTTTTGGGATGCCAGCGGCCCCGGTTCGGATCCCACATATGAGGGCCAGTGACACTGCCTTCTAAGCTAACAACAGCTCCACCTGGAGCTGGGCTGTGCGAGCCCGGCAACGGTGTAGGCTGCAGCCCCTGCTGCAGTGGGCTGCCATAGGCTACAGTGAGTGGCCGGCAGCCAGCGTGAGTGGCTGGCAGCCAGCGTGAGCTGCCAATAGCTGCGGTGAGCGACCATCCAGAGGCCGGCAACCCATCTGCCTCATCCGGGAAGAGCGCAATGACGATACCAACATGGGCCAGTGAAGCAACGTCCTCCGCAACTAGACTGAAGAACAAAAAGACAGCAACTTGTCTGTTCCCCTTCCCCGATTCCCCAGCACTGTTCCCCTCCCCCAAATCCCCAATAAAATCTTTAAAAAACAAAAGTACATGTAAACTCTTACATATATAAACAGGATCTTTTGGCATGATTTTAATATACACTGAATTTTCCAGGAATACAACCTTTGTACCTATGCGAGAGATTATACTTTGTTTGGTTCAGAACTTTACCATGAGTTTCCACCTTATTGAATAATTTATGTCACCAACAGCAACACCACTCTCAATATTTGAGCCACCCCTAGAGCACGCATACAGTGGGCTGCACTGGCAGCTGTCACCTTCCTGATGGTTCTGCATACAGGTGCAGTAACTGACCACTTAATGTCAAGCTTTCATGTACTTAGGCCAGTATTATACTGTTATAAACTTCCTAAGTGTATTTTTCCTTTACATCAAAGTTTGGGCTCTATATGCATTTTTTTAAAAATACATATGCAGGTAGATTATGTGATTTATGAATTTTATTTCAGAATAGGAAATGAGATGATACGAAATATTTCTTTTGAAATGGAAGTTTTTGTTCTCAGAGTGCTGAGCACAGCCAGACTTCTCCGATGGTCCAAAGCAGAAATACTGAAACCTAGAGTAACACTTTGAAAACAGAGTTCAGGAAATGTATGCAGATGTTCTAAAAGCAAAAATCTAAAGGATGTGGCTGTGTATCATATTTTAGATTGAAATAGATGGGCCTGTCAAAAATGCCTCTGAGATTTTCAACTTGGGCTTTTAGGTAACTGAAAAGGTGGGAATGTGAGGAGGAGAATGCTGGATTCAAGGTGGGACATTTCACCTCGAGGCACCAGTGGGGCAAAAGGGGGATGTCCACAAGCATTAAATGACAGATGTGTGGGTTTTGTGACTACGAGATCCTGAGTTGGGAGTAACCATGTGATCAGAGCTGCTGGAACCTCGGGAATAGAGAACGTATAGAATAAGAAGTGGGAAAGCCCAGGAACTCACCCAGGGGGACACCCCCAAAAGGACACACACAACTGAGGAAGGTCATGAAGGAGACTTTTCATTTTTCAACCTTATTTCCCTGCCAAGCTTCAAGCATCTCAAGATAAAAGCAAAAACAAACAAACAACAAAACAGAAACCCTATTACTTATATCATGTTGGCAGGCCTCACAATGCCCGCCCTAGGGCTGGAAATTCTGTAAGCATCTAACAATACCAGTCAATTGGTCTTCCACAGCCCTTTGCCTCCGTGAACATTCAGAAAGGGGACAAAACGGTCCTGCCATGACTGGGATTCGCCAGGCACAGATGTCATCCTGACCTGTGGGAAGATTTCTCCTGAAGCTCACTGAATGTCTCAAGGCTCAGAGTTCTCTGGTGCCAGAAAGGAGTCCATCTTTACCTGACCATGGCCATGGCTCTACTAAGGGGTAGATGTCGCACTCAGAAACTACATTCACCATGCAGACAGTTAGTGACTTGTCACTTGAGAGACAGGCCATCTTTCACCCCACCCCCAATACTGGACAAAACCAAAACTGAATTTAACAGCAAAGGAAGTGTCATTCCCAAAAATGCTCCATCCAGCCCAAATTCAGAAGAAATGCCACGATGACCTCCCCAAAGCCCATGTTTCACACCCAAGGACACTCCCTCTCCTGACAGTGACATCGCAACCTCAGGGGCACTCCTTCTGGCTCTGTTTCATGTTCCACTTGCTTGCCAGGACATACAATATGGAATAGGAGATGTGTCACCGAGGGCACATACCTGTGGTCACATAAACACATAAACACTTTCACTAGCAGCCACGTTCTCCAGCTCTGGCCGTGAGAGGCAGCCGACAGCCAGACAGGAGAGACTCCACCGAGCGCTGGCTGCTGCACTGCCTCCACCGTCCACCCCAGCAGGAAATGGGATCCAGATGTGTCCTCAGCTGAGACTCTAATGGAGTCAGACTGTCCTAAATGGGCCTCTAGCCTGAGTCTCCAGCCTTTATCAATCTCCCTGGACAATGCTAAGAAAGGGTGGGGAGGAGAGGGGGGAAAATGTAAGACTATTCTGCATTTCTAGCCAGTTTCAGCAGAAAGAAGAAAGGCAATGTGTTTTAAGTTTCTGGGTTCTGTTTTTGTTTTGTTTTTCGGAGATAAGGCTCTGTGTGTGTCTGTGTGTGTGTGTGTGTGTGTGTGTGTGTGTGTGTGTGTGTGTGTGTAAGGAGGAGGGGAACAAAGGAAATGGGAGAAGGAAAGAGGGGATCGTATTTCAGTTAAATAAAGGTTTTGTGCATTTTAGACAAACTATAATAATATTGCAATCCCATGTCAACCGAGGAAATTCAAAAAATGTAAAAGATCCATACTCTATCCTCATTTTATCTTTACTGTATGTAGATACTTCATAATTGTGGGAACGGGGCACCTAACTCAAGTGTGTTACAGATATTTATGAATAAGTATTCAACTCAAATAGCTTTCATTCTAAGTGACCACATTTTACAGATGTGTAACCTTAGAATCTCTATACTTTGATAGTTTAATTTCCTTTTTGTTCATAGGGATAATGGCTTAAACATCTCACTTGAAAGTAGAATTTAAACAATATAAGGTCATGACAGCCTGAGAAAAGTAAACAATAAATAACCTCTGAAGTGCTCCATAAATAGACAATTTTAGCTGAGGGGGTCCAAACCTAAACTGACCTGTTCAGAATTGGTCATTCTCCAGATAAGTAGGCAGTTCTAGAACAGTCCTCTGGATGAACAGCAACTGAGGAGTGCCTAGGTCCTGAGAGGAGCTACACTGGACATTTTCAGTCTATTTGGGGCCACTTTGTACCCGATGAAAGTGAGAATCACTGCCAATGTCACCGAGTGAACTTGGGTGAGATACTTCACCCCTCTGGTCCTCAATTTCTTCTTCTGTAAAGTGAAAGATTAGACTATAGTCCATGGTAGCAGGGTTTCAGAGTTTAATTTCTTTTTCAAAGTTTAATTTTTTAAAGCCTTGTATGTTTTAAGCAAGATTAAAATTCATCACACAGTTGATAGGATTTGAGGCTCTCACCATAGTTTATAATCTTACAGATATCGAGAACTTTTATAGGACCAGACTCCATCTTACAGCTACCAGCCTTGAGATACCTAGCCCAGTAAATGGGATACTCAAAAGAAAAAGATCCTTTTGTCCTGAAAGGGTAAGATGTATCTAATGAAATAGAAAGCAAGAACTGTTCCAGATGGTTCTATCCACCTTCTCTCTGTTAGTGCTGCCTGCTGAGAATCCTTCATGATTTCACCTACATGGGGTATCACTGTTCCCCTCATCAAAGAAAAGAGATTTGCTCATAACTCTCTGTTGTTCATCTCATTCTAGACATTAAGTTTCTCCCCTAAGGCTGAAGTTAATCTTCAGTTCACTTAGCACAGTAGTCAACCAAAAGATTTTGCTAAGTGCTGGTCTCAGCCTTTAAGTTTAGGGAAGAATTCCATCATTGCTTTAAAAACTATGATCCAATTAATCTACACAGTGAAAATCAAATCATACTAAAGATTCAGCCATTATTCAAATACACAATCATCTCTTTTTAAAAGCAATTATTTTAATTACATAATAAAATATGAATTCATTTCTGGTTATAAGAAATGGAAATAATATAGATGCATGTCACCCTGAACCACTACCTCCAGCCCAGTTCTTTTACTACATGTAATGCTAGCTATGAATTTAGTGTGTATCCATTCAACCCTTTTTCTACATACACATAAAAGTATACATATAAATACTTTTGTTTCAAGTCTGTATTTTTGGCATAGATAAAATCATTCTTTACTTTTGTGGATGTTTATAACTGGCAAAAAATCTTCAGGTATTTCCATAAGTCTAAATATGTATGTCTTCCATTAAAAAAATTGCTGCATAATATTCCATAGAATAGGTTATGAAACTATTATCCCTAGTAGAAATTTAAGGTTGCTTCTTTTTTTTTGTAAGTATTCCATAAAATACTACAGGGAGTAGTTTTGTACATGTTTCCTTGCACACGTGTGGCTGTTTCTCTTCGGTAGATACCAACAAGTGGGATTGCTGGCTAAAAGATATGAGCAATTTTAAAAGTTTTGGCAAACTACCTTACAAAAAGAGTATAAAGCTAAATCCTGAACAGAGATTTTTAGAGGGAGAATTACCTTTCCTCCATGCCCTCATCAACATATCGTGTTATCTAATTTTGAAATATTTCCTAATTTAATAGGTGACAAATAAAACCTTATTTTAATGTGCATTTTCGTGATTTCTAGTGTAGTTGTGCATGTAAAATATATATATTTGTCATCTGGATTTCTGTTGTGAATTGCCTACTCATGTCCTTTACCCCTTATTTTTGTCTGACAGGTTGTTGTTTTCTTATCAAATCACAGGCATTTTTCATATGTTCTGATAGTAATCCTTTTCCTGTTTCACATGTTAAAACTGTTTTCTCCTAGTTTAATGACAGTTGTTTGACTTTGTCTATTGGGTCTTTGGTGAATGAAAGCTTTTTTTTCTTCTTTTTTCTTTAAATATTTTTATACATATATCCAGATGCATTGATGTATTTCCATAATTAATATCACACAGATGCTTTTAAAAAGTGTGGTCTCTGGTGTCCTTTCCTTTGTCTCAGGTGCCTCTCTCTCCACTGATCTTAACTCCTTTTAGTCTCTTGCCCTGCCTCCCTTCAAGCCAGCTATATGGGAAGCAATACAGAAAGACATGAGACTGAAAATCAAAATTGGAGAAAAAAATACTATCAACTAAAAGAACGTTGCTATAAATATGTTACTATCAGGCAACATAACTTTAAAGCAGTATTAGAAATAAAGAGGGTTATCACATAAGGATAACTGATTCAATTCACCAAGACAGTATTCTAAACTTGTATATACCAAAAATAGAGTCTTATAACACACAGAGTGAATTATTACTAGATTAAAAAGAAAATTGCTTTCTTGGTAGCACACAGCTGATGGTCACAGCAGTGTGAGGCTAGGATTTAAGACACACGAGAAGATGGGCCGGCCAAGTGGTGCATTGGTTAAGAGCTGGTTTTGGGATGCCAGCGGCCCCGGTTCGGATCCCACATGTGAGGGCCAGTGACACTGCACTCCACAGCTGGCAACAGCTCCACCTGGAGCTGGGCTGTGGAGCCCCGGCGACGGTGTGGGCTGCAGCCCCTGCTGCAGTGGGCTGCCATGGGATGTAGTGAGCGGCCGGCAGCCAGCGTGAGCTGCCAATAGCCACGGTGAGCGACATCCAGAGGCCTGCGGCTGATCTGCCTCATCCGGGAAGAGAGCAATGACGATGCCAACATGGGCCAGTGAAGCAACGTCCTCCGCGGCTAGACTGAAGAACAGGAAGACAGCAACTTGTCTTTTCCCCTTCCCTGATTCCCCAACACTGTTCCCCTCCCCAAATTCCCCAATAAAAATCCAAAAATAATAATAATAATAAGACACATGAGAAGAAAAGCAGGTGACTAAAATATGTTTTTCTAATAAGATAAATCACAATTCATTTTTCCTGAGAGACAGTATCAATCAAAGGGATCAGAAGAGATCATTTTGTTTATGGATGAGTAAAGGAAATCAAGGTAGATATACAGAGACGATGCTTGAAATAAGTGAGAAACCAAACTTTCAAGGAAAATTCCTGAAAATATTTTTCCCTAGGTTTGGCAGTTAGTGTGTGTTTTGCATTTTAATTACAAAGTGCAGTGTTTCAACACTTGGTTAGGGAATCATTCATAATTGGGACCTTCCTGACCACAGTCAGCAAACCTTCCTTCACCTCCAGGAGGTTTGGGAAATCAAAACAGAGCCTATCTGCCAGAAAGCTGTGGTCCTCATCAAATAAAGCAGCCCACGATTGGCACAGTGGCACACTTTTGCTTAAGAGATGGTCTCAGCTACCAGATGCTGAAACTAAAATATCTCTCAGGCTGGTTGGAAAGTGGGTAAATTCATAGTACAAAAACTGGCCTGTGTGAAAACCCTTCACTTGGAGCCAATCTGTGTGTGGCTTGTGGAAAGGAGAGGTTTAATTTCTATTCCTTTCCATCCCACGTCTTAAGCACAAAAATTGCTCTTGAACATTCAGCTAGTGGCTCTAGTACCTTTCCCATTCTGAAATGTGGAGGGAAAGATGTATACACTCCTAAAAATTACTCCACACAGAAATTTCCCCAAGAGGAAAAGGAAATACATGCATTTAAAATAAGAAGAATAGTGAGGAGTTTGCAAATGCTTTTGAAATAAGAAGACTAGTGAGGAGTTTGCAAAAAGAATTTGCAAATGCTTTTATCAAAAAACATTAGTCATATAAAAAAGCATAGTTCCCAAAATAAAATAGTTTTACTATTTACACCTGTATCTTACAAAAATGAAGGTGCTAGTAAGTCCTTATTAGGTTGTTTCTCACACTACCATTATTAAAGTTTCATGAACCTAGACTATATGACAACTATAATAAAATCCAGTGAAAACTAGAGAAAGGAAAGGAACAAGCAAGTGTACAAAAGTCATTAGGCCAGAAGTTGAAGAATTTCATCGTAAAGAGCTTTTAGATGACCTTAGAAACCTATAGTAACAACAATGTTTAGGCATAGTCCAACAGATTTTTATTAAGAATCATCTTTCTAGAGCATTCTAGAAAGTTTCTTTCAACACTTTAAAATCAAAATGGGGAGAGAGCCAAGATGGCAGAGTAGATAAACACTGTGCCTGCATCCTTTCCTGAACACATTAAAATTACTATTAAATTTTATACAACAATCAACCTGGAGAACCATCTGAAGTCTAGCTGAACAGAAGTCTTATAACTAAAAATATAAAGAAGAAGCTACTTTGAGACTGGTAGGAGGGATGGAGACGTGGAATGGACCCCCAACCGCTGTGTGGTGGTTGAGAATTAGGAAGGATACCTCGGCTACAGAGGTTCCCCCCAGAGGAGCGAGGGACACCAGCCGACCACACCAGGCTCCCTAGCCTGGAGTACTGGCACCAGGAAGAAGAGTCCCCACAACATCTGGTTATGAAAAACAGTAGGTAATTCCAACCATTCAAGTGAAATGGAAGGCTGCTGCAAACCCAGACGTCCTCTTAAAATTAAACGGGTTGCGTACAGACTCACTGAAAGGCACTCACCTTGGGGTCCTTTGGAGGGATGATAACTTGATGGGCCTTGGCGACATACGGGGGCCAGAGTGAGCAGTGTGGTTTTGCAAAGAAGGGTTAGAGGACAGACAGCATTTCCCCAGTGAGGAATCCTCCCTCCTTCCATGCAGCTGGCAGGTGGGTGCCATCTTGCCTGTGTTGAGCCTGCCCCCAACAGGCCAAATCTGAATCTGATTGGCCTAGTGAGCTCAGCTGTTTTGCCCTGCTGACTCAGCTGGGGTTGTAAAGTATAGGGAATATAGTGAATGATATGGTAATAACTATGTATATGTATAGTGCCAGGTGGGTGCTAGACTAGTCAGGGGATCACTTCTTAAATTCTATAAATATCTAACCACCATGTGGTACACCTGAAATTAATATAAAACAACATTGAATGTCACACTTAATTGAACATTTTAAAAAGTGGGGAACATGAAAGGGGGTAAGAGTTTCAAGTTTCTAGGTATAAAACAAATAAGTCATGGGGATGTAATGTACAGCATGGGGAATATATTCAATAATATTCTGAGACCATGGTACAGTGTCAAATGGTTGCTGGACTTATCATGGTATGTAAATGTTGAATAGCCATGGTGTATACTATAGGTTAGCTATATTTTCAATAAATATTTTTTTAAAAAGGGAAAAATCAAGATGAACAAAAGAAAGCTCATCATCATAAAAGCTCCTGCTTCCTTATTTCTGTTAAATGAGCTTCACAGAAATGTATGGCAGGCATGCCTCTCTGTTCTCACCCATGTGCCTAGTTGGTTATCAAGGCTGGAGGTAGATACCTCCAGATGTCACTCATAGCTGTTTCCTACATGCTAGTCAGACCCTGAACATCTCATCCAGACTATTGCAATTGCATTAGCATTGGTGTTCTCCAATCCCTCTCTTTTGGAATTGTTCTATGTATTTTTTCAAAATAATCCTCCTAAGGAATATGTCATATCTAGCCATCCAACAAAACAACTTAAATAGTTCTCAATGTCTAATCATTTTTAGTCAATATTAAAGTCCTCTCTACTTTTCTTCCTGCTGCCCAGCTAAGTTCCCACTATCCCTTATAAGTACAAGATGGGCCCAATTAAAGCTGTTCTTTACCCACCCTTCATCTTCTTGCCCCAATGTTTTGTTCAAATTATTCCCTCTACTTATAATGCTCTTCTCACAACTTGGTAGTGATCACCCTACAAAGTCTGACCCTCTGTCAAAGCTAAAGTCAAGTTTTACCTCCCTTTTAGTGATTTTCCTGAATCTCTGCTCTAAATATCACATGATTCTGGGCTTCTCTCAATATACTTTGTCACATTCTGTCTTTATTGATAATACCACACTATGGGACATGAATATGTTTATGTATATCATAATCCTTCCTTCTTGTGCCCAAAGTAGACATCATTAATCAATCTCAACACTCCTTACTAAACCCAGACATGATCTCAGAATCCATCTCAACACCATCCTTCAGGCAGCCATTGTCAATTCATTAAAGTTGATACATGAAAGCAAGGTCTGGATCATAGTAAATAATCAATAAGTGGGACTATTATTATTATTCGGTAGTATAATACTCATCACATAAAAGAGAAGATTGTTGAAGATAAGATTATTCATTAAACAAACTGCTGCTAAAATGTTACTTTACATTTTTTCACTTTATACTTCATGAAGAAGACAGGGAACTTATATTCCTGTCAAGCCAAAGTTTTTCTGTCATGCTGAGGAAAACTATGCTGTTTCCCAAAGTGAAATATCATAATCCCTCTCTCTTCATGCACATACTGATTTGTAATAAATGTTATCAATCCTCCAATACAGAAAACGTTGCAATTTTATTGACCCCAGAGAAAAGTGAGGAAATTATGTCATCACTGAATCTTCAGAGCAGCTGATGTCTCAGCTCACCAAACAGCTGTATTCCCATGGAAAAGGTGGGTCCTGTTTGAAGTGGACATAGGCTAGAGGTGAGGTGCTATTTGTGTGGATAGTATGACTGTCTGGGTGTTTCCCCAAGAGAACAGGTGAGGGGAAAATGTGTGGGGCACATGTGGAAACATCTGTTCTTAGATGTCATCTGTTGACTCAGGATGCTAGCAAGGTTACTCTTCCCAAGCTTAAGTACTTCTGCAGTGATTGCTGTTCGTGTGCTGTTTCTTGTCACCTTGTAGTAACAATGGCAATGACAATGATGACCGTAGTGATGCTGGCGATGATGGTGGTGATGATGGTGGTACAAAATATCTGTGCAATCCTCTACAATTTTCAAATAGAGGAATCACTGGCAGAGAAAAACAATTAAATATAAATCAGGAGGAGGGGAGTAAAGCAGTAACTCTAAAATTAAATTACAAAAGTGATGGAAGGAAGATTCTAAGTCCCATTGCAAGACTGGAGCCAGGAGCCTCACCCCACTCCTTTGGAGCCTCCTTCCAAATTGGATGGTGTGTCTCAGAAGGGAATGCAGACCCAAACCATGTCCAGACACTTCATATGGAAGATTCTAGATTCAATGCCAGACTTTTTAATATCTTAAATTTCTACGCTCAGTTTTAGACCTTTTGTAACATTATTTCCCCTTCCCTGGATGCCTTCAGGCACTGGAATAGTTTGCCTACCTCCAAGATCTCTTAGATCACTCATTCCCCTGCAGCAATTAGCTCTAGCTTTGTTCATGTTTGTGCTGTTTTACTGGACTGTTTCTTTGGGGAAAGGAGTCAAGTTTTCATAGTGATGACAGAACAGTTCAATGTGGTGTCTTTTCACCCCCTTGTGGCACCAGTCACTGGGACTGAGAAGAAGACCACCATCAATGCCACGTCTGCTCCTTGTCTCTAACCATGTGGATTTTATCAAGAGACGAACCCATGAAGATGATCATGTCCCAGGTTGGGCTTGAAGTTGGGCTCAACGTAAATGCCTTTGTTATTCTTATTGACTTGTAACTTCAAATATTGATGGATCACAACTTCTGATCTTCAGCCCAGAAATCTAACCTTGTGACATGCTGACTAGTATATTTCCATCCCTGAAATTATGCAATTCCTTGATCATAGAGGAAAATACTGTAGAAATTTCTAATTGAAATTTTTTCTATCCTAAATTAGGCTGTCTCGGGAAAACAAACAAAATTAACATTTGTTAAAACAGCTTTTTTTCAGGTATCTAAAACCTGGAGCACCCAGGCGACAGAATTGTCTGTATAGGACCTTTATTTTGAAATAGCTAATTTTAAAGATCACACCAACATGACTAATTTATGATTGTTGGTGATACATGGTAACAAATACAATGCATTTTTGCATCACAGTTTATATTAAGTGTATTATTTCCTGAGACCAATGTTCTTTTAAAACCAAGTCATGTCCTACCATTTTTTTACTGGTCACATTTGGTATAATATTATTGTGAAACATATCTCTTTTGGGATATGTGCTTTTCTTAGAATAGAAGTATTTAGAGGCCTTTAGATACCTAGATCAGGTCCCAGATACTGCACTATTTTTTTACAGCAGAGACATTTATTATATTGTACTGCTTATGAAAATAAAAATGCTAATATGTTTATGGCTCTCACGTTTGAACGAGAACTTATAATTCTTTTTAATACTAAGAAATGTAATTTCCAGAAAACATGAGATGCCCTGACAGCTTTGGCAGTCTCTCTGCAGTACCTGAGTCTCCGCCATCGTATCACCTAAGGTCTCTGACACTAAGAAATTAGGGCAATGACAACCTCCAGATTCTGGCAGATACTATAGAGAGTCAACCAACTTCTTTTTTTTCCAGAGAGCAGACTTCTCGACAAGAAAAATTTTTCAGGCTGAGTTCTTGTCGATGCAGATTCATCTGTGAGAGACCTGTTAGTATGTGTTAGTGGCTTGCTTCCTTCATTCCGAGGAGTAAATGTAAGGTATTTGCTTGTTCTCTAAGTAACTTCTTATGCCAAGGAAAAATTCCCAGAAAAGACAGGGGTGACAGACCTTAAAAACATTCTGCTAAGTGAAAGAAGCCAGAGAGGAAAGACCACATATTGTATGATCCCACTTATATAAAATGTCCAGAACAGGCAAATCTATAAAGACAGGGAGTGTATTTGCCTGGGTCTGGGAGTGGGAACAGGGACTTACTGTAAAAGGGCCCAAGGGATCCCTTTGGGCTGATGGAAACATTTTAAAACTGGATTGTGGTGATGGTTGAAAAACTCCATAAACTTAGTAAAAATAGTTGAATTATACACTTAAAACAGATAGATTTTATGGCATGTAAAAAATAGAATGACTATCTAATAAGGTAATTATCACCTTTTCTAACATATGGAATATACTATGTTCAAAAAAAAGTAGTCACCTGTAATTGCACACCTGCATACAAAGAAAATTCAAAGAATTTGCTCAGTTTCTATTGTATTTCAGTAAAGCTATGAACAGAATATGCAGCCATGTCATACTTCAACTGTACAATAGCTTCTCCCTCAGCCTGTAGTTTATTATATTTCAAATCTATGATTTTAAGCAAAGCTTGTAATCTAGGCGTTCTTGGGATTCCTCGGGAAATTCCAAGCAAATTTATTGGAATTACCCATTTTAAACATCACACAAGAATTACATGCTTTTATCTTTTTTTGCCATCATTGTAACTTTTATTCTGCCATAATTTCAAACTTACAGAAAAGATTCATGAATTGTTTACATTTTTCCCGTTTCCTTTATCATTCTTTCTCTATATGTGTTTCTTCGATCTTTTTTCTTTTCAAATATAAACATTTACATGTGTATTTGAAAAACAAAACTATTTCTATAAGTGTGATTATTTAAATAAGTGTAACTTTCCTGGCTCAGTAGAGAAAATCATTACTAACAAATTATTGATTACTCTTCATAGAGTTTTTGAGAGGAGCAAATGAAATAATCTATATTAAAATGCTTTGCAAATTGTACTGTGCATATACAAATATGAGTTACTATCAAGAAACAATAAATTCTAGGTTCCTCTTGCAGTTGAACTGACAATGACCTCGTACTGTGTATCTCTCCTTTAAGTAGAATGACTCCTTTGGAAGGCAATATAGAGGCTTGGGTTGGTCAGCAGCTGAACTGAGTGATTATTTGACTGAATGAAATACTAAGTGGAAAGTCCCAGCAAAATAGCAGCAATGACCACAGTTTTATGGTACGTATCACAAGACATTCAGAGAAAGGCAGAAGCACCTGTGTGGTCACAGACCCACCCAAAGGAAATGAACCAACTGTGTTTTGTAATTGATTTTCCTGTCTATCCGTTTCTAAGCTATTGGCCTCCCATCAGTGATCACATGTAGTTGGAATCACAACAGATGAAGCACAGCTGAGGCAACACTAATCCGAGGCAGTTCATAGAAAGGACCCTTGCTGACAATGGTAGAGAGAAATTAGAAATAATAGTGAATGAAAAGGAGCTATGCTAACAAAAAAAACAAAAACAAAAAAATGTTAAAACAACAGCCACCACAAGAAGTGCCCCACATGTTTTCCCTTCTTGTGGCCACCCTAGCCTAAAAGTTTCTCACAATGAACCCTCCTAGCCTCATGGAACCTCACAGATCCTATGGAGATACACAGTGAGTATGCAGACCACAGCAGTGGCTGTAAACACAGACCTTATCTATTCCTGGGAAGTAGTAGCTATAGACAACTCCTCTGAAAGGGCACGGTCTCCCAAAGCTTTGTTCACAGGAGTAAGAGCATTTCTGTGAATAAACATGTGCACACCTGGGTGCTGGTACATTTTCAGGTGCGTAATCTGGTTTGTGTCTAAACCATGGATGTCCTGGAAATCATCCATACAATCTCAGCATTGCCTCAGTTGCTGAAGTAAGTGGTTGGGCAATGTTGTAGGCCAGATCACTTTTGGTACAGGCAAGCCAAGATGATAACTCTAGTTTTCCTAGCTGTAATTAGACTCATGAAGAGAACTTCTGCCCAAGTCCACCTCAGATTTTATTTGAGTATATTAAAGAAACTGTTGATTTGGGCTCAGTGCTAGGTCAGCCATTCCAGCTCGGCCTACACTGGGCCTGGGTCACGCCCATAGCTGATCTCTGTGGCTATACCAGAAAGAGCTTTTTATGTCCATTATATCTTAGTTGAGCTTGAGAATGGTTTCCAATAGACTGCACACAAACAGTTGCTCTATTATTTCTCCTAATTCTGGCCAACATAGTGTAGTGGTTAAGAGCATGGACTCTAGAGCCAAACTGCCCAGGTTCAATTCCCAGCTCTTGGGTACAACCTCGAGCAAACCAATGGACTCCCTCTGTAAAATGAGGATTGTAATAGTATCCACCTCACACGATAGTTGAAAGAATTAATATATGTAAAGCCTTTAGACTAATTCCTGGCATGTGTTAAGTGTTCTGGGAATATTAACTATTGTTATTATTAATTATTATTAATAATATCATTCTTATGTCATTTATGTAATATGTTGTTTCTTTTAAAGCTTCCTTACTTCCCAAGTCATAAAACACAGTTGGTAGACAGCATCTAAGGGAAAGGAAAAGGGAAAAGAATGTGTGCTCTTCACATATCCACTAATACTTTCTCTGTTCTCCAGATGTCATCTAGTTTGCTACTTGAAAATGCCATTCTGATCATATCATTTTCCTGATTTAAAAAAAAAAATGTCTCCCATGGCTCTTACGTAAAATTCAAAATGTTAACATGGACACAAGACCCTACCTGATCTGTTCTTGCCACTTCTGTTTCATCTTGTGCCATCCCCCACTTAGCTCTCATCACTTCAAACTCATTGGCCATATGGTAGGCTCTAGAACCTTTGGGTCAGCTCTTCCCTGAGCCAGAAGCACTCTACTCCCACCTCCACACACTTAGATTACTCCTCCTCAATCTTTTCTGTCACACAAACCTTTCTTGGTGCTCCGGGCAAGCTAAGACCCACTGCAGTCCTCCTTTATAAGAATGCAAAATTTAAAATTACTTGCCAAATATGTATTTTCCTCCCCACATTATCTGTGTTCTTTACTGTTAAATCCCCAGTGCCTACCACAAGCCTAGAATTCATTAGGTAGTTAAAAGAAGGAAATAGAAAGCAATAATAAACTTGATGGTTAATATTAGGATTGTTTATATAGTAAAATGTATTAATCTTTCTATGTTTTGTGTTTTTTATAACTCACTTAATAGTTTTCTTTCTTACCCCTAGGGTAATAAAGACATTCTTCTCTAGCTTCTTTTAAACATTTTAACAATTTGTATTTCACTTTTAAACCTTTAATTTATATGGAATTGATTTTTGATATGGTATGAGGTAGGGACCCATTTTTAAGTTTCTTCTATAAGCATATATTTTCCAAGAACTATTTTTTTTTAAGCTGAGCCATCCTGCCACCTGTTGGCAGCTCAACGGCAACTCAGCTCGGGCTGGCATCGAACCGCCATTGCTCAGAGCTCAGCTCGCACTCTTGAGTGAGCTCTTAACCAACTGAGCCACTCAGCCGGCCCTTCCAAGAACAATGTTTTAATATTTCCATTTTTCTCCATTGATTTGCATGCCCCTCTGTCAAAAATAAGATTTCCATATTTCTGTGGGTCTGATTCTGGGTCCTCTATTTCATTCATCTAATTCTGTCCCACTATCCCATTGTCTTAGTTTCTATAGCTTCATAATAAGTCTTACCATTTGTTAAAATGAGTCTTTCTACCAAGTTCTTCTCCATATCAATTATCTTTTTTTTTTTAATTGGGGAATTGGGAGAGGGGAACAGCATTGGGGAATTGGGGAAGGAGAACAGACAAGTTGCTGTCCTTTTGTTCTTCAGTCTAGTTGTGGAGGACATTGCTTCACTGGTCCATGTTGGTATCGTCATTGCGCTCTTCTCGGGTGAGGCAGATCAGTCACCGACCTCTGGACGGCCGCTCAAGGTGGCTCTTGGCAGCTCACACCGGCTGCCAACAGCTCACGCTGGCTGCCAGACACTCACTGTAGCATATGGCAGCCCACTGCAGCAGGGACTGCAGCTATGCTGTCACAGTAGCCCAGCTCCAGGTGGAGCTGTCGTTCACCATCTTAGCTGTAGAGGGCAGTGTCACTGGTCCTCATATGTGGGATCCAAACCGGGGCCCTGTTGCTCAGAGCAGGCGTCCTAAGCCAGCTCTTAACCAATGCGCCACTCAGCTGGCCTCATATAAATTATTTATTCCTGGCTATTTTTCTTTCATATAAACGAAATTCTACAACCAGCTTTGTTGGAATTCTTATTAGAATTTCATTGTCAAAATTGAGTGTAATTCATATATTTCTGATAGATGCCCATAAATATAACAGGATATGTTTATCCATAAACATGGTATGACTTGTTATTGGTTGACTTGTGTTCCACAAAATGCTATGTTGAAGTCCTAACCACCAGTACCTCAGAATGTAACCTTATTTAGAAATAAGCTTGTTGCAGGTATAATTAATTAAGTTGAGATCCTTTATACAATATAATAGTGTCCATATAAGAAGAGGATGTTAAGATATAAGAAAGAAAAGCCGTGTGAATATGAATGCAGAGTTAGACAGCTGCAAGCCAAGGAATCCTAAGGATTAATAGATAGCCCCTTGTACAAATCATAAGTAATTAAGGCACTTTTCCCTTTCTACAGAACTCATCTTTGGAATTCATCTAAGCTTATTTTGATCAAAGCAAAGGGTATAAAGGATTAGAAAGGGGAAAAGTTGGACTTTAGTTCACACATGAGTACAAACACAAGACCTCTCTTGATTATAACTCTTCAAGAGGGAAAATCAATTCTCTGAATACCAAGTTTCCTCATTCAGTTAGAATTTGGAATTCCTTAAGATTGAAGTAGATGAGGACCAGCCGAGTGGCGCATTGGTTAAGAGCTGGCTTGGGACGCCATTGGCTCCTGTTCAGATCAAACATATGAGGGCCAGTGACACTGCCCTCTACAGCTAATAACAGCTCCACCTGGAGCTGGGCTGTGCGAGCCCTGGCGACGGTGTAGGCTGCAGCCCCTGCTGCAGTGGGCGGCCATAGACTACAGTGAGTGGCCGGCATCCAGCATGAGCGGCTGGCAGCCAGCGTGAGCTGCCAATAGCCGCGGTGAGCGACCATCTAGAGGCCAGTGACTGATCTGCCTCATCCGGGAAGAGCGCAATGACAATACCAACATGGGCCAGTGAAGTAACATCCTCCACAACTAGGCTGAAGAACAAAACAAAACAAAAAGACAGCAACTTATCTTTTCCCCTTCCCCAATTCCCCAATAAAATCTTTTTTTTTTTTAAGGTTTTATTGGGGAATCGGGGAAGGGGAACAGACAAGTTGTTTTCTTTTTGTTCTTCAGTCTAGTTGCATAGGACGTTGCTTCACTGGCCCATGTTGGTATCATCATTGCGCTCTTCCTGGATGAGGCAGATTCGTCGCCAGACTCTGGATGTCACTCACCGCGGCCCAATAAAATCTTTAAAAAAAAAAAGATTGAAATTGATGGCCCAGTGAAAGATTGATAACATTCCCACACATCCATTCTAACTCAACTTGGGTGACCACAAAATGCAAAATATGTCTTAGTGGAAATTTTTCCTGGTAGAGTCAATATAGGTCTTTCTTTAAGTAGTGTGTGTGTTGAGATTTCAAGTACAACTAAGCACTATTGGACAGACCTATTTTCTCATCCCATAGGAAATGGGATTCAATGGGTTTCAGTGTGTTCATGGTTCCTACAATTCCTTCAAAACCCTTATGTTGGTAAGTATCTATAATTGTACACCCTAAACTAATATTGCAGTGTTCAACCCTTATCCCTGTCATAATGGATTGGATGGAATACTCATCTCCCAGAATAAGAGGGAAGATTTTATGTTGCTAAAACTCAAGGACTAACTTATTCACAATGATGCCCAATCTTATAGTGAACTACTTAGAGGAGCTAAGTTTTCCTTGGTCTTCCCCAGTCCTCAAATAGAGCATTTCAAATATGACAAGTTTCAGATATTCTGCCAATATCAAAAAAGATGATTCACCAGAATGAATCAGTCCAATTGAGAAAGCCTGATCCAGTCCACTAGGAAGTACAGGGAAGTTGATAACATGATTGCTGCCATCACGTATCTTATATAAAAAAAAGAATGCAAACCTTAAATGGCTAGGACTTAGACATGCTAAAATGGCATGGCTCAGATATAAATAGCAAGAATTCAGAGAAGGTAGAAGTGCAAGCTAAAGTAATATGACTAGATTTGACTGAGAAAGTGGGTCATAAAGCATGTTTTATAGGATGAAAAGGATGCCGACACATGGTAGAGAGTAGGAACATGCCTGGTAGGGAGACACTCATGCCCCTTTTAATGGTTTCCCTCTTTCCAGCCTTGTCCACCACCATCTATACTGCACATCACAGTCATACTCGTTGTACCAGACACTGAGTGTGACTCCCCAGTATCCATTACTTCCATCTCCTATTGAAGGAATTTATCTCAGCTCAAGGGTAGCACTGAGACCCAATTCTAGAAAATAAAACCCAAGACAATTCTCCTTACTCTTAAAAGAAAATCAAGAATCCAAGATTTATCTCTCTTGGACGAATAAATGAGTATGCAGCACTTTAAGAAAACTAGAGGGAACTAGCCTTAGGATGGTGCCAAAACTGTAGATGACAGATGGAACCTGGGTTCCCTGACAACATTGCTGAGCCACTAAGTTAAACAACTCTGAACCCCAGATACTTCTTGATTTCTGGTTATCTGAACTATTCTGTTCTGTTCTGCTCTGTTCTACTCCATTATGTTCTATTCCATTCTATTCTGTTTCGTTTCATTCATTTCATTCTATTCTACTATATTTTTCTTTAAAAAGAAAATCTGTTGAAATCTACTAATTGATTTCATAATCCACAAATAGGTCATGACCTGCAGTTTGAACCACTGGACCACAGCTTTCAAAGATCCAAAAACATAAAAGAGTAAATAAATAACTGGATATAAAGTTTAAATCAACCCTCTTCAAATGTATATTTTACCTAACGTCTCGTATATCACATTAAATGTTTGTGTGAAAGTTATAAGATACTATCTCAAGTCATTTATATATTATAATTTTAAAGGAAAATTTCTTTCCTACATTTCCAAGTAAAAACTGAAGCCCTGAAAAATTGTGCACTGCTTTAGACTCTCTTCCTGTAGACTCTCTTCCTGGAACTCGGCTTCTACCCCCTCTCTTTGTCTGTAGGAAGCACAGGCCAATGGGACAAAGTCCAAGCTCCTTTGCAGGCTTGACTCAACCTTTGGGACCAACCCATTCGTCATGGTGTTCCAGGGCCACTGAAAGCCAGTGAGCGGAATCCAGACTTAAAATTGCTGAGACTAAAAGGCTGCTAAAGATTTTATGCACGGAAGCTATAATACATGTTGAAATCAGTGCTTGGGTAAGTAATTCATAGGAGTTAGACCATAAAATCCAGGCTTATGGAAATGTAGTTTGTTGGGGTAAGAGGAGTGAATGAATGATCTGAGAATACAAAACTTTGGGGATATGGAACAAAAGTTTAAACAATTGAAACAGCCAGATGATTATGGTAGCAATCCAGAACTGAGGGGTGAAGGCATGGGCTAGGGCAGAGGAAACATCTGCTTTCTAGGGCACTAGTCCACCAAAGTGACAAATTAAACTAAACTAATAATCGGCAGGGACATACTGGAATGCTTCTCCAGGAGATGGGCAAGGCCCTCAAAGCTGAGACAGTTATGAATACAAGAAGGATCTCAGTATGTTTGGCCTGAAAAAGAGAAATCCTAATAGGAAGAAAAATGTCTTCAACTTTTAGATGGCTGTTAGGGCTAGATCTAATTAGCAGATATTACAGATAAATTGATACAACAATTAGGAATATCTTATTTTATGTAGTTATTTTATGATCAAATGGATGACTACTGAAGGGACAGAGTCCTATGATTGAAGTTGTTCAACACTGATACTTACCTGAGTTAATGTCTGATGACAAGCAAGCAGAGAACAGAGACTGCCTCTATCCCACAGCTTAGCACAAATCCCAGCATGTGGCAGGCATCCAAACACCACTCGTTAAATAAAGCGTGCCCAAGTTAACTTCCCAACTAATTGATTCTATGGATTCTTGGGAGGGGACGGGAGGCTGGGAGTGCAAAGATACACTGGAGGCAGGAGAGAGCACAGCATGCTTTTAGACAACACATAATTGATACATGTCTTTGGAAAATACTTTCAAATATATCAAGGCAAAATTTCCATGGAGCACAAACAGTGGCCAGTTCCATGGCCCCTATCTTAGAGTATTGACAGCTGCTATAACAAATAAGCACTAACATTTCAATGACTTGATGTGACAAAAGTTTATTCTTGCAGACCTTAAGGCAATGCATATAGTCCTGGTGAATAGGAAACTCTCCCCTACCTGGAGATTGAGATACCCACACTCCTTCCATCTTAAAGTTCTGCCTCTCCTTACAACTCCAGAGTTATTTTTAAGGGAAAGGGTTTGAAGGGGCATGAATGCAAAGATTTTATGGTCCAGGCTTAGACATGGCACACATTTATTCTGTTCCCGTTGTATGGAGAACTTTCATTCACACTTAACTGCAAAGGATGCTGGGAGCCATTATCAACAATTTTGGTGGACAGCTAGTAGTCTCCTCTGTTATATTTACATATGTGCACCCTTCTTCCTACACATAGGTCACACTCAGTCCTTCCCATAGCACCATCTGTTACAGCGCCCATTTCAAACATTAAATTTTTTGAAAATGCATCGCCAAATCAAGTAGTTAATAATATGCTAATAAGCTTTGCAGTAAGCCCAATATAATATTGAGAAAATTGCCAAAGTCACATTGCAGGAGTTTATTTTCCAAGCAAGGGAGATCATGGCTTTCTCAGCTGGCATTCTGAAGCCAATGGCTACACTTAATGCCATTTTCAATTTTTCCTTTGAACATCAAGAGTTATGGTATTTCAACCAGCACCTGAGATGATACATTCTAGTTTTCAACCGCTCTTATTGTTTAAAAGGTTCTTTAATACCTAGCCAATGGTTCCCTCTTCTTGGCATCAGGCCAAAACATTTTGCTCATGTCTGTCAGTGGGCACAGTCTGCCATGCCAATAAAAAGAACAGCAAGATCAAACATGAAGAAGAGCTAATACCTTTGCATACCTGTCTCCTGCCTTTTCTGGTGCAGTGTGATTGACACATTCTTGCTCTGTGACATCTGAGCTACATCTAGGACTACAGTATCTTCAGCATTCTCGGGAAGGCTGCTGAGCAAATTACCACCTATCCCACACCATCAGCTCAGGCCTAATGAGGTATTGTTTTCTCTACATTAATGATCAATTACATTTTTGATGCTAATTTATCAACAACCTCTCTTTTATAAAGATTATTTTCTTTCCTTCCACCATAAAAAAGAATGAAATCTTACCATTTGCAACAACATGGATGGATCTAAAGGATATTACACTAAGTGAAATAAGTCAGACAGAGAAAGATAAATACCATATGATCTCACTTATACGTGGAATCTAAAGAACAAAATAAATGAACAAACAAAACAGAAACAGACTCATAGATACAGAGTAAAAACTGATGGTTGCCAGATGGAAGGGGAGTTGGGATTGGGTGAAAAAGGTGAAGGGATTAAGATTACAAATTGGCAGTTATGAAATAGTCACAGGAAAGTAAAATACAGCATAGGAAATATAGTCACTAATATTGTAATAACTATGTATAGTCCCAGGTGAATACTAGACTTATTGGAGGGGATCACTTTGTAAGTTATTTAAATGTCTAATCACTATACTGTACACTTGAAACTAATATAATATTGAATGTCAGCTGTAATTGAAAAATCAAAAAAAATTTTAATTACTTTCTGTCCTTTGCTCTTTGTTTTGAAACCTTTCTTCTATTTGATCTTCCAGGCCAACATTTGTTATTTTTAACAAGCAATGTCCTTCTTTCACTCAGTTACTGAATTATTAATTTAAAAACATGATCTCTCTCATTCCAAAATATTGGTTTTGTATTATTTTTACTGTGCAAGTTGTGATGTATTTGTCTCCTCCAGCCACCTATTTTCTGAGTTCAGCTGTTCCCCCTCTCTAGGGTTAACTTGGAGATTTTCTTTGCCTAGTCCTATTTTTCTTCCTCCTGAGGGCTCAAGTAAGTTTAATGAGGAAACTTGAGCAGTAGAGACCTTAGGAGTCACCAGAGGCACAGGTCCCTGCTGGCAAGGTGGCCAACTTGTGTGAGGCCCCAGAAGAGAGCGTCTCTTCCCAGGGGAATACTCAGCAGAGAGATCTGCTTTCACCCAGCCTTAGGGGGAGGCAGAAAGCTAGCACACGAGGCATCTTCTCCCACAGTTCCAAAACCTGGAAATTCCAGAGGTTGTTTTAGGATTATATGCACATGCTCTGGGGGCCACAGATCTCTGTCTGGGGACCATGGAGTTTTACCACCCTCATTCAGATGCCTAGGCTCCTGCCCAGGGGTACAAAGTCCTGCAGCTGCTCAACCTCCTCTGGCCCTTGCCAGGGTCTGAGGGTCACTTGCATGCCCAGCAGCTGTGCGTCCCGGACAGCTGGTAGTTAACCGAAAGGAGTTAGACAAAGAGGGCATCAGAAGTCCTCACTCACTGCCAACTTCCCAGAGAATCTCTTTTTTCAGATGCAATTTTAAGAATCTAAAAATTTTTTCTAATAAAATTTCATTGTTCGTTTATCTCTTTTAAAGAGTGACATTTGGCTGCAACTCAAATCTTTCAGCCAAGACTCTTGAAAACCAAGAGATAATTCTTCAGTTGGCTTGAGGATTTGGGGACAAAAGACCTTTTATTCTGATAGTTGATTCTGTTTCAGGAATCTATAGGGCTCTCTGCTAGTCACCGATGTTTCCGTATCTCCAAATCTCTGTCCTCATAGAGCTAGTTGGGACACGTTATTGCTTGGCCAGGGCCAGTTAGGGGGAAATAGTTCCAAGGATGCCAATCATCATTGTGTACGGGAATTTCATAGGGGCTGATAACAATAATGTTCTCTCACATTTATTGTGTGTTACTATGTGCCAGACATTCTTCAAAGAAAGTATTTTCTGCAAATAATGCCATCAAATTATCACAATAATCCCAAATACACCTTGCTGATGCAATAGCAAGGCTAAGGAATGGTAAGAAAAATCTCAGTGTTCTAAGGTCACTAATGGGAGTCAGTACAACTTATAGGCCTGTGTTCCTGCTGCTGGAGTACAGCTTCCCAGACTTGGGATTGCAAAGAACAGCAAGAATGTTAAAATTAACATATTTTGGTAATGAACATGGGCCTGCCAGTTATCTTCATTTGAAAACATCTACAACCTATTTCATAAAATGAAATATTAATTCTAAAAAAGTAAGAAAGACAAAATCTCACAACTTTAAAAGCGAATATAAACTTTATGAAAACCTAACCAAAATGTGAAAATTCCACTACCAACTGACATCACCTCACAGAGAAGCTCTTAGAAACCAACTGTTGTGGGGCTTCAGCCACCAGAAGTGTTTCCCTTCAGGAAGAAAGCAAGACAAACAGGAGAAGGTTCAAGACCAAAGCCCAGCCCTAGTGGCACGCCCATGTCCCCTCTGGTTTATAAAGGATTCATCTAGCAAGTGTCATCTACCTCCTCCAAGTCTGAACAAGAGAACAACAGAAGCAGCCACAGGGCTGTAATTGTGACAAATGATTCCACAGAACAGTAAACCACAAAAACTTGATCTGTCTTTCAGTACAGTGTTCTGTGCTTAACCTTAAGAACAAGGCTGCTGACTCTGAATTCCAGTTCCACGTTTTACTAACTTAATCTTGGGTTTGGGCAATTTTTCTAACATCTCCACTCCTCAATATGCTCAGCAAAATGGGGATAATAGTACCTCAAAGAGTTGTGAGGTTTAAACAAGATGAGACAGGTAAATGTTTAGATAAACGAAGCATATTAAATGCCAGGTCTTATTACTCTTGAGCAACTGCAACGCTCCACGCATATTCTAAGTGTTGAGAATAAATAGGTTGTTACCCAAAACAGCCACATCAATTCCCCCACCCCTCATTCTCTTCTGTAGCATGACTTTGCTGGTCCTGCCATCAAAGGGTAGAGTCTATTTCCCATCCCATTGAGTACAGGCATCCCTGTGTCTTGCTTTGGCAGAAGTGTTGCTATGTAACTTCTGAACTTGGACTTAAGAGATGTTGCACCTTCCATTTTGCCCCGTTGGAAGGCAGCTGCCATGTAAGAAGACGCCAGCTAAAGTATTGAATGATGACAGACCTCTGGAGAGAGAGAGCCTATATGGAGGACAACAGAAATGTCCTGGCCTACAGCCAGGACCAAGGCCCCAGACATGTGAAGGAGGCCATGGGAGATACACAGCCCCAACTGCACAACCTCACCCAAATTCACGACCTAGAATGGGCAATTAAATGGTTATAGTTTTAAAGCATTAAGTTCTGGGGTGGTTTCTGATGTAGTGATGGATAACTGAAACTTAAGACTCAGCACGCTCCATAGTGGAAGCCAACAGAGACCCATAAAGCAACCTCAGGTCATATCAAAAATACTATGACAGAGATGCTAGGTCTGTGCCACCTACTGTGGGCACAGAAAGACAATGATTCATCCTGTCAGCGCCAGAGAGTTGAGAGAGAGAAGCCTTGGGAGATTGGAGAGGACCATCAAAGCTACCTAAGTAGGCACAGCCATTTGAAAAATTGAAAGGCATTCCAGCTCTGAAAGAAGGGCATCCCACAACCCAGGTAGGGGGAGCTGGTAGGTTTAGACACCTGGAGGCAGGGGGCACTGCATTTTCCTATGCTATCTAGTTGAGCCATCCTAATGAAAGGGACAGGTATAAATTTTATTTAAGTCAGGGGTGGCCTGCCATTGTCTTGCCATATGTATGTACGTACTTTGTCTCCCCAACAAAATATTGTAAGTTCCTTGAGAGCAGATATTCCCTTCACTTTGTCTTAGTTTCTACCCCCAAGTTCCACTCTGCCTAGCCCACACTTTAGCATGGTTCTTTGTCTTAGTAAATCCTCAGTAAATATACAGGAATTGATGGATTCATTGAATCTGATCCTTGAAAAGAAACTTGTAGTTCCTCTAGTGTAAACTCTGTCCCAAACTCCTTCAAAGCTAGACAGTTCCAGAGTTGGCCACTACTGATTGGTCAGTGGATAAAAGCCATATATTTCCTGCCCCAACCACAAAATGATATAATGATAACCTAGTCCCCAGCGTCTTCCCGGACCCCCAGGCTGAAGCAAGTCCAAAGACTTTACCACTGTCATGACACTTTGTGCTCTTCATTTATAGGAATTACCCAAGTACTTAATAAGTTCTTCCCCTTTGGACTGTAAATTCAGAATGCATGGAAGCATCTATCCTGTTCCTTCCCAGACTCTCAAAGCCTAGTAGTACCTGCCACAGAGGGTGTGTGTTGTGTGAACTGTGCATTACTATATGCAAGACATTCTTCAAAGAAAATATTTGCTGCAAATAATGCCACCAAATTATCACAATAACCCCAAATCCACCTTGTGGATGCAATGAATGAATGAATGAGTGAATGAATGAATTCCAATAAGACATGGTCTCAGATGCCTGGTATTTATTTATTAATAACATATCTAGATATTTATACCACAGCCAAATAAACAGCCAAATTCATGTCAGGAAAGAGGTCCAAACATCTGTATTCTATATATATTCTATATAACTTCCATAACAATAATTAACACAAGTTGAATGCTTCCTATATGCCAGACACAGCTCTAAGTACTTCCATACATTTACCTCATTTTACACACAGGGGATTTCTTTAAGGCAGTTCCTATTATTATCCTGACTTATCGATGAGGAAATCTGAGGTACAAAGAGATTCAATAAAGTCACACAGCTAGTGAGTGGCTGGCTGAGCCAGGCTGTGTAACAGCCTTTACACAGCACAGTAATGCTTCTCTTAATGAGATTCCATCGAAGCTGAATAAATAAATAAGATAACAAGAGCAACAGAATACTCAAGTGACAAGATACGGCCACTTTTCCCCATGAGGGTTTTTGCCCATTTCCAGCTAGGTCTGTGTTGAAGACTTGTTGTGTTTCCTCCACAGCCTACAGGAACTAAAATCAGGCCCAGAGAGTGCTTCTGGCTGGGAAGAAGTTCAGGCAAGACAACAGACATTGAGTGTGCAGCATAGTAAGTAGGGGATCTTCTAGATGAGCTGTCTGAGGATCACAATGATGGGGCAAGGGGTCCTTCCAGAGAAATGCACTTCCTCTTGAAAGGGTGGGGCCTGGCAGGTAGGGCCAAGCACATGTTGAGAGGAAGCATCAATTCTAGGTCCAGCTCTGTCATCAACCAAGTTTTGGGGATATGTAGGGTCACACCCATCCATAACAAGAACTCTAAGCTCTTTCCCAGCAGTGAGATGCTACAGATTATTTTGGAATTCACATGGAAACCTAACAGTCGCAGGAAAGCCAATTCTAATGGCACATGATAGCTCCTCAGTCTACTTCCAAATGATGACCAAGTATGTGAGGCAGAAGCTTGCGGTCTTCAAGACAATTAAACCAAGTCAAGTCTTGACGGGCATCAGGCCTTGTATTGGCAATGCTGTACCTGTGAGAACTACACAAACACAACTTGCCTCCAGACCTGAATTCTCTCACGTGATTTGTTTTTAATAAACAGAGAAAGAGCCACAATGATCACACTGTGTTCAGTGTGAATTCTCTCTTAACAGCATTCTAGCAGATGTCAATATCTCTCTGCCTCTTTTAGTATAACTGCACAGAAATAGCAGGAAGGCGAGATTGCCATTACAAAACTTTCTGTTTGTATATTGGCAAATCAAAACTTTCTGATAAGAAGTGTTCTCCAAACTCTCAGCTTGATTCTTTAGTCCTTTGCCCACATTAGGGAAGCACACGACAGAACTTGAGTGGCCCCACTCACCATTTTGCTTCTGTGAAAGCAAAATTAAAAAATAAATATCTGTACCGAGATTTTCAGTCTCCTCCTTAGGGCAAAGGAAACTTCAGATCCACAAGAGAGAAGAAGCAAGGAGACTCTAGGATTAGAGGAAAACTCATTTTCCATTTCTCTTCTCCTCCCATCCCTCCCAACTCAAGTCCCTTCTGCTTGGTGTCCATCTGGCATTGATCCACTTGGAATTGCTAAAAGTCAATACTAAAAGTTTAGAATACAATGACATCCTCATGTGTTCAGCTTTGCTGCATCACAAAAAAAAAGAGAGAGAGAGAAAGACCACAAAAGCCCTTGTTGGAAACTGCCTGATTCTGTTGAATGTAAACAATTTTTCTGGTAGACAACATTAATAAATCTGGAAGTTTGTCCTTCTTTTCCAAGCTCTCCTTGCACTCTAGCCCCTCTGGCACTGAGGCTCGAGTTCTGAAAGCAGACTGGCCTCTAGGAAAACTCTGGTTCATCAGCTATGACCTGTATGATCCTGGACAGCTTCGTTAATTTCTCATTGCCTTTATTCCCTCTTCCATAAAGTGAGGGCAATAAAGTGTGAAAAGCCATGCAGCTGCTATAAGGATTAAATGGGTGGTACAAAGGAAATCTGCATAGGAAGCATCTAGGAAACTCCAATTTTAACCATGAGGAATGTTATTCTTTTCATTGATCACCCTTATCTCACAATTCAAATTTGAAAAGGATCTGTCAACTAGTACTTCCGCCAGGCCGGATGCTCATTGACACTGATATGCAAATTAATGATGTGTTTTCATCTTCAACTTTTCATCTTTAATTGTGAAGTGAAAGGCTGTTTCCCCTGGTTTCATTTATTCAATAAATATTTACTGAGAACATAAAATATGCTGGGTGCTATAAAATATTTCCAGTACATAGGGGGTGCTAAGGAAATGTTGATTGATGAATGAATGAATGAATGAATGACCCTCTCACAGATGCACCTCATGGAAGCATTTGCAGAGGCCACCAGGGCAGAAAGGCTTGTCTGTCCTTTCATCCCACCTCCTTCCAGACCTGGGTGCTCCCCACTTCTGCCCCTGGGTTTAGCCCTTCTCCTGTTTCCTTGCTTGGCTTCCAACCAAGAAGTTCTGACAAAGAAGCAGTCATTGGAACACATCCTCTTTGTATTACTATAGTCAGGGATTATAAAGGATGCTCAAGAAGAACATATCTCACATACATATGGAAAGTATCTTCACCCTTTACTCCCATCAAGGACTTATTCTTATTTTGTCCTGTCTAACAGGGCCACATCCCAAACTTTAAGTACCGAGTGAGAAAAAAATGCTTCGTACAGAGCTAGCCTGAACTGTGCTCAGCACATGGCATCTGTGCTTTGATAGGCTCTGGGGATCATCTAGCTGAACTTCCATCTTTATCTCCGTATTGGCCAGTAATATCTATCCTCCCTTATTTTGGTAATTTGAGTCATGCACCCTCCTCTAGAAGTGTGACTTGGGTGGGGCCCTACACTACCCCCAGTCTCCAAAATGCAGCAAGTGTCACAACCTGGACCATCAGGGCACCCAACCCACAGAGCCACAGGGATGAGTAAGGGAGGGCACCAACTCAAGTTGGTCTAATCAGACTGAATCCCAGGACTAAAAGAGGTGATTCCAGGAGGAAACACTCTCTTCTTTTACATTTAATATGGACAGGGGGAGATTGACCCTGGAACTATGAGGGCCACAAGATGGCACCTGGAAATGAACCAAAAACAGAGGAAGATAGATCTGAGCCCCAGGAAAAGATTGCTTTCATGATTTCACTTGAGCTCTGAATCAATGCATGCTGAAAGCCAGATTCCTTTGGATTCTTTGACTGTGAATAAATGAGTTCCCCTGTCCCTGCTTTAAGCCTGTCAAGGTTCAGTTTTTATTTACAACCAAAAAAAGTCCTATGTTACGCACAGATCTTGTCAAAGTGCCTAAAGTTTCACATTACTTATTCCTTTGCATCAATGCAGGAAATAAAGCCGTAAAATTGCAAATGTGTTATCAGCCATCAGCCCAAGAGGTCTTTGTAGTTTGATAACTATCATTTTCGTTTACATGGTAATAATCACAATTAGACTGAAAGCACTCTAAGGATAGAACCCAAAACCACACTAAACAAAAGCAGAAAAGTCCACCATGAAGTTTCTTAGTCTAAGTCACTCCTTTTATGTCATTTCCCTTGGAATGCTGAGGAGAGTAATAACTCGGACCCTGGAAGGTAGTTAAAACTTCTTGAGCATGTGCAGCTTGCAATGAAGTATGAATGGATAGAATTGTGGAGGCAGAGGTAAAAGAGAAAAAGTGTTTCTTTTGTTTGGCAAGTCTTTTGTTTCCAACGATTTCCAGAGGCATCGTGGACCATAGAAGGAGAACCCAGAATTCTCTTCCTTGGATTCAGTTACCTCAGCTAGATTGCCTGTGAGCCAGTTTTTTCAATATCTTTATCCAAAGTTGGCAAATAGGTGAAGCTCTAAAAGCCCATGAGACTGAGATTCCTTGATTCACTCAACTGATGATATTTATTGAGCACCTACTACATACCAGATGTTGTGCAAGTTACGGGACAGTGGAGATTCAAAAATAAATGAGCACATTTCTTTCACCCAAGGGACTTAGAGTCCATGAGTAATGCAGACAATTACCTCCACAACTCTACTAGGTATGGCTGATGCCTTTGCAGAGAAGAGCATGCAACAATGACAAGGACACCTGCCCCAGGCTAAGAGATGGAAGAAGGGACTCAGAAATAAGTGATTTGGGAACAGGCATAAGCCAAGCAAATGGGGAGGGGGTGGCATTGCAAGAAGAGAGGGTAGCACTGGCAAAGGAACAGTGTCACATTTAGTAAAGTGGGTTTGGTAAACTGAGCTCAGGTGCAAGAGTGAGAAACAGTGCAAGAGGAAGCAAACACACCATAATAAAGGGCTCTTTCTGCCAAGTCAAGGGCAGCTAGGGTCGGGGGGAGCCTTTGGTGACTCCCATTTGCTAACAGAATAAAATCTAGGATTCGAGGTCCTTGAGTCAAGACCAGCGAGACATGGTTTTGCTTTTTCACATTCTAGCAGCAAAGAGAACGAAATATATGGCAGAGTCTGAAGACACTCCATGGTGTGGCATTTTTGTTCAAATCATCTGTAGCCTTCCCCTTACCTTTTCATTCCAGGTAACACCGAGAGATAAGAGAAGCCACAGATATTCTCATGCAAGTCTCATGCTCACCCCCCAACAAGCCATGCTCAGCTTAGAATCATTTTTCATTTGGTATGAAGTCATTTTTAAAGTGCCTGCTTTTCATTAGAAAGGTAACACGATAGCCCCTGCGGGGGGATGCATATCAGGCAGAAATGAAACAGGCTTTTCCTTCAGACTGCAGCATTTTCTTTCACTGGTTCCCCGTCTGAGCCTAAGCGTTGCTGAGTCTTTTGCTCAGAAAACTCAGAAAACTCTGCCTAAATCTTAGACTCTGTGGTATTTGGTGTTGTTGCTTTGTTTGTGTATTTATGTTTGTTTTGATAGGCATCTTTTCATAAAATGGGCCAAGTCCAAAAACATTGGATCTCTACCAACATGAACCTCTGCCGCGGGTCAAATGTGTCCCAGGTGTGGCTCCCCCGACATTCAGTGTACACATGATTCTCATTACAAGATCCCCAAGGGCTGTGAAAACATTTTCTTGAGCCTCCCCCCGAAACAGCCACAACTATGAACTGGTAAACACCAATTGGAAAAGCACGATTTATTTTAAATGTATCTTGGGCAGTCCCCCAGCCCGATGTCTGCTCAGGCTCCAAGCAGCTCCCTCACCCTCCTGTTCAACACACCCAAGTCATCTCTGACCCCATCATGCTCGGTGGATCTCTCAACAGCCCCTCAGCCCTGCCCTGGATTTTCTGTCTCCAAGGCACCAAAAGCATAAGCCACGTGCAGGCCGGAAGAACTATCCAACCATCTGATGTCCACATCATGATTCCACTCTCTAGCTCATGATTCAGCTTGTGCAATTGGGACGTGGTTATTTAGCCTTTTTAAAATATTATTGCTTAATAATTCTTTAGCTAAAAGCAGCACATAGAAAAAAATTGACAAGATCACTAAGGGGAAAATATTTTTTTAAACATGTTTTCTTTTGTCTTAAAAGGCAAATGTAGGCTAGCCGGTAAAGTCACCTTCTTTTCTGACTTGAGAGATTTGAAACCTGTCCCAGGAACAAGCAGCAGCAGATATGAACATAAAGAACAAAATCATCATTAGTGATCAGAAGCGTGGCCAATCTCCAGCATGCCCCACACCATCTCCTGATAATTTCAAGAGAGATTTCTGGTAGACCCACAGCGCCTGGGGGAAGTCATTGGTAATAGAAGTAGCTCTCAGCTTCCTACCCTGGTCAATCTCCCCTGAAGAGAAAAGAAAGAGAAACAAAAGGGCAACTCAATATGGACACCCAGTTACCGGAACTTATATCTGAGTTACTTGTGCCCCTGAAGAGGGCTGCTTTTGAAGGTGAGGCTAGAGAAGATGACACAAAAATAAAAGAGGTCATATTGGCTGACAGCAATAAGGTTCCAGAAAAGCAACTCTCAAGCCCAGGATGCCAGTTGGGAGCTAAAGATATGGGGGTAGGGCTCAGGATTCAAGGAGTCTAGCTATAGCTTCAGGGTGCTAGTCCTAGAAATAAACTGGATTACCAACTTTGAAACCCAGTCTACTCTCCAGAGGCAGATTGGGCAGGGCCTTGCTGAATCAAAGTTTCCTGGGCAGGATGGACTCCAGAACACAGGGGTGGCATCAGACCTTAATAAGGAAAAAAAAAAGCTAGCTCTGCCCCTCTCCCCTCCTCCTAACCTCCACTCTTCTAGTTTGGACACTTGACTTTCTTACCTATTTACTGTCCTGCTCCTAGCTGGGGACCTGAGTCCTCACCTATCCCTGGCTCATCACATACTACAGAGCCATGGGAAGGCTACTGAATCCTTGTTGACCTTCGGATATTGTTCTCCTCCAGGCCCCAGCCAACATCTTACCAATGCCTCCATGATCCAGACAGGATAGGGACCTACTGACAAATCCCAGCTCCAGATGTACTAGTACTTTAGGCATTTTTAAAAACTTATTTGACATCGCCAACAGAGACTTGAACCTAATTCGTAGACAGTTTCCATTAGGTATTTCCCAATGAGTGCAGTGACAAGCCATCTCTTGTATATCTCACACTACCAGGAAGCTGTTGATCATTAATCATTCCAAAGGTAATCATTCAAGACATACCCACAGCCACACTCGATCTGGACAACTAGAGTTCCCAGTCCTTAGATCAGTAACTCCAAATTCTAACCCATCCTGGACTTTCTTGGTTTTCACATCCGCTCTTCCTACTTTGGGGCTTCATATCTTTTAGAGAATCTAGATCGTCCTGTGTTAGTCATTGCAGACAGGGAAGCACTAAAGGTCAAGAATTTTCCAGGCTACATCCACGCTCTAAGGCTTTACGTTCACTAAAACATAAAGGAATACCAAAATAGAGTTAAAAACTGATGTTAAACATTTGTACTGAACATGTTAATATTTTTTAATGCAGAAAGTATGATGCAATGTAACTGTGCTACTCACAATACAGATTAGTTAAAAATATTAGTTTGTAGAAAACATGGTCTGATAATGGGATCCAAAGTTTTAAATTATTTTCATTCAGTATTTTAGACTGTACATAAATTCATCTGGATGTGAACTCAAAGGTTCAAATTGGAGGTCCTTGGTGAAAATAGGCCCTGGTTGGAGTGAACTTCCTGGCCCCTACCCAAAGAGGGGCCGATACTGTACCTTTTGACCTCACCCCTTCAGAAACCAAACCCCACCTCTGCTTGTCAAACTACCCGTTTTACACCCTGTGATGCTGAAGGTGCGTAGAACACAGTCCAATCCCAATGGTTCATGCCAGCAGAAGTACTTAATGGGAGTAGTAATACAAAATGTATTCAATTTGATTTTCATATGCATTCCCCTCCCTCTCTCATCCTGGCCATGTCTAGATTTCTGACTTATTTTCTCCAACATAATGGAGGTCTTTTGTGGGAATGGGGCAATGGGTGATGAGGAAGAGAATAAGAAAAGTCCAGGTAATAAAGGTCATCCTGGCTTCTGAACATCCAGGAGGGATGAAGCTCTCCCAAATTTTCCTGATCCTTCTAAGCTGCCTGCTGAAAGCATCCTGAAAAATGAGGCTACAAAAATGGCAATTAAGAAGTTGAACACAAAGTAATGCCAAACTTTGCCAGGCTTTCCATCCAGCCTCCAATTACCAGCCCTTGAATATTAGAGAAGACAATGCTTGGGCTTTCCAGGATTCCCAGCCAGTTTCCTATGTTGATGAAATTCCTCCTTTTGTAAGTTTTGTGAGTAAGGGCCCCTTCCTCCCCACTCTAAAGATGAAAAACCTTGATATTCATTTTTCCCAGCCCTCTCAGTAGCTAGGACATGGCCACATGACTTAAATGTGGTTCAATAAGTGGCATCCACCCATCATTTTAAATCTTGAGGGAGTGACATACAGGCTAAGGTCCAATTAAAGTTACTCACAGTGGCTTCAGGGAAGTGGGCAGCGGCATGGGGAATGGGAGTGCTGGTGATGCTAGAGGGCACAGCTCACAGAGGCCATGCCTGTGGTGGGACTGTGGTTGTGCTCCCCCTCTCCCTCTGGAGCCGTGTTCTTCAGCCTTCCTCTCAATTGTGTGATTACCCAATACCCTTCACATAAACCTTTCTCCTGTTTCAGTTAGAGAGAGTCCATGTCTGCACAGAATACAGATCGTGTTAGAACAGATTGATCTTTCTAGCTCCCTTTGTGGAACTCAAGAGTGGCCACATGTCTTGGTTGAGTGAAGGAAATGTGAGCAGACATGACCGCATGTCACTTCTGGGAAAAAGTTTTAAGAACCAGCCCACAATTCTCTCTGTCTCTTTTCCTTCTGCCAGAGGGGACACATCATCAATGTTTTAGCTAGACCAGGGACCAGACATGTTCTGTAAAAGACCAGAAAGTAAAGATTTTTGACATTGTGAGCCATATGGTACCTATTCCAAATACTCGATTCTATTGTAGTGCAAAAGCAATTATAACAATATGCAAATGAATTGCTATGTTTAGGTTTCCATAAAACTTTATTTATGAAAACAGGTGCTAGGCTGGATGTAGCCCATAATCCATAGTTTCCCAATCCTGATATAGAAGCAGCTTTGTCAGAGTCAGTCCTGAGATAAGGAGATGAGGAGCAGAAATGCAGCAACTTACAACAGCCATGTAACACGAGTGAAATATGCAACTTTGTTTTTGTAAACTGCTTAGCTTCAGGGGGTCATTTGTTACCACAACTTAACTTAGCCTAACCTGACTGATACATAAGTAGACAAAGGTCACTTCCAAGCGAGTGAACAGAAGTTGATTTTATATGATACAATGAGGTTGGATCTATGGAGTGAAGCAAAAACATCTTTACATCTCAAGGTCAAAGAGTCTTTATTTCTGCGATATGACTTCAAATGGACCACTGGTGCCTATAACCCCATTACCCTTAACATCAGAGAACAGCACTGTAGTTCTGTCTTGTGAATAAACCACTGGACTAGAAACCCAGAGAACTGGATTCTAGTCCTCCATTCACCTGAAATGAGTTGTATAACTCTGAAGCACTCACCGCCCTCTCGGGGTCTCACACTTCCCATGTGAGAAACCAAAGGGTGCACTTTCTTCAGCCTTTACCCTTCATGGGCTTTCCTGAGAACGTTGTTTACCGGATGACTGACAACAACAGGAGGTGCAAAAATGACCATGGGTAACAAAATGCTCCTTTTGAAATAGATCCCGTCTGCTGGCACATGCACGTTGATCTCCTGGAAAGTGGGGGTCGTTTTCCAGACCAACAGGAAGCAGGCCGATGGAGCCAGCAGAACAAAGCCGCCGGGATGAAATGTGAGTTCTGTGCCCACGCTTCTCTGCATCCCTACTGAGAACTTAACACTCAGCAATTTAGTCACTCTTGGCCTTGAGAATAAATTCCTTCAAGCCCCTTGGTTGTTTCCAAAGTATGTTCTCATCTCAGATTCAGTAAAATAAAAAAAAATAAAATGGAGGCTGAAAGCAGAAAATCAGACCCCCTCATTTCTTTCTTTACTCTTATGCCACCACAGGGTTGATGACCTTCTCGGCGCCAACATCACGTGGTGTGCCAGACCCAGACTAGCGTTTGGTGCCAGTGGGATCTGTGCATGTGAAATTCCAGTTTAATCCCCACGCCAGAGGTTTAATCCCTGAACTCTGAATCAGTCCTTGGCAGAGACAGTTCTCAGCCTCCTTGTAAATTTCCATCCACCAAACTATCCAGGTCAGTCAATGGCTCAGCCAGCTCCAGGGTTTGGGGGTGAGAGCCTCTGCATAGCCCTGCCTAAATCTCAGGTTGGAACTTTCAGACAGGAAAGGGTAGAAAGGAGGGGCCTCAAGGCCCCCATCTGCTCTAAAGCACTTTCCTCATAACCTGCCACAACGTCTGGGATGCCACCATCACTTCCATTCTTTTAGAGGTCTGCAAACTACAGCTCACAGACCAAATCAAGCCCATGATCCAGTTTTACAAATAAAGCTTTATTGGAGCACAGCCACGCCCATTCACTTCTGTATTGCCTACGGTTGCTTTCCTGTTAACAGCAGAGTTCAGTTGTGGCAACAGAGATGGTGTGGCCCATAAAGCTGAAAATATTTACTAACCAGCCCTTTACAGGAAAAGTTGGCTGCTCCCTGGTCTAGTATTGTCTACCAAAAGCCGTTTTATGTTACATTTACCCATCAACAGCTCTGAAAATAACATCAGGATAATTTTCTGTGTAACTAATAGGGAGCAAGATCCTAAAGATTATGGGACAAATTGAGTGTGTGTGTGTGTGTGTGTGTGTGTGTGTGTGTGTGTGTGTGTGTGTGTGTATGTGTAGCAGTTTGCATGCATAGATTAGAAAGGAGCCTGGGAAATAGAAAGCTGAAAAAACAAACAAAAAAAAAACCTTAAACATGTAATAGGTTTAAGCAAAGCATTTTAAAAGAGGGCTCTAGGAAGGAAAGAACTCTGGGCCCTGAGGAAATAAAAACAAACTATCATTATTATTATTGATATTACTATTAGAGTGGGCAAAGTGTTGCACACACACACATTATCTTATTTAATTTCCCCTCTGAAACCACATGGGGCATTACATGGATGTAAATTCTATGCTGGAGGGACCCGACTTCAGAAATAGCTCATCCAGGGCCGGCCGAGTGGTGCGGTGGTTAAGCACTGGCTTGGGAAGCCAGTGGCCCCAGTTCGGGTCCCACATATGAGGGCCAGTGACACTGCCCTCAAAAAAAAAAAAAAAAAAGAAGAAATAGCTCATCCAAGGTGACCCAATGAATGGGACCCGAATCCTTTTCTTCTACTTTGGAGCCTAGTGCTCTTTTCCCAGGAACATTTAGGCTTCCTTCAAGATTTGCCTCAGGCTGAACATACACCAGAAGCAGATGTGCTCTTTTACAGAGGAACAAAAAGTCTAATAGTGCCCAATCGATCGGGGGCCCAGCTGACACATGCCAACACAGGGCAAAGGATGGAGGGCAGGGTGCAGCCGGGTCATGCTCATCCCAGCTTCCTGCCACACCTAGCACCACACCAACCCTCAGTAAATTCCAAATATAATGCCCCTGATGCTGGACTTCCTCTACTTCTGACTTTGACCCAGCAGGCAAGATTGAAAAATGGTAATAATAATCAAAAACATTGGGTGCTTGCCTTTTATATACAATATCTGAGCTAATCCTAACAACCCATGAGGCTGTTGTTACATCCTTTTTTTTTTTTTGTAAGAACACTGAGGCTCAGAGGGGTTAAGTAACTTGCCTAAGGTCACACAGCTGATAAGAGAGGGAACCAGAATACAAGATCAGCTTCAAGTTAGTGCTCTTCAAAACAGGCACGCCAATACCTCAAGGTTAACTGAGATACTAATATGCGTGTCCAGAGGAGACATGAGGGAAGCAAAGATGTTACCAGAAGAAGGAGACAGCACACACTTCCCCCAACATACTCTGCATTCACAGGCATGGGTCCCTGGCCATAGTAACAGGAAAACCTGCAGCTGTGGCAGTGAGGAGAAGGACAAGGAAAAAGCCTGGCTTTCCTGCCTGAATCCCAAATCTTTCTTTCTGCACAAAATCTCTTTAGGACATGTGAGCTGTGCTATAGGTTTGTAAAAGTCAAAGAAGCACAGTTAGGCAAGGAGGAAGTCAGGAATTTGCAAAGACATAAGAGATTTGAATGTCCAAACCAAACAATGGTAGAGAAAGTTTTAAAACAAAACATATGACGGTCTTTCTGCATTTTCCCCCTGATTCCCAAATCTTAAGCCACCATTATATGTATTGTGACAAAATTAAAAACAAAAAAAATTATTCTGAAAAATACCCTTGGGTGGGGGGGTGGCTAAGTAATTCATTAAGCCTCTTCCATATTAATTTGAAATGTTAACATAAAACCCCCAATTTTATGAATTTTCCATGTAGCTTTTATTTTTCATCTCTGGCCGTGATTAATGACAAGGCATTCTTTTGCTCCTATAGGAAAAGATCTCATTCTTAAGCAGTCTTAAAAAGAACGTGTGAAATCCCATCTTTTGGTGCTGTCTACACATCTGGTGTGGCAATCAGAATAATTTCAAACAACAAAGGCAATACTGGCACTAAACGCAGGCTGCTAGACCTGAGGACGAAAAGGAAAGGAGTCGCTCATGTTAAGTTGCTGCATTTGCTCAGAGCAGAGCTGGTTCTTCACTCTGCTCTGAGCAGAAGGGAGATCTCAAACAAGCAAAAGGAATTACAGACTAGGAAAGTTTTCATCTAACTCTTAGTCATATTTTTCTAAGTGTATTTACAATGTAATACCCTGGCTAGTGATGAACAAATAGTTTTCTCGTATGTGTCGTGTGTGTGTGTGTGTGTGTGTGTGTGTGTGTGTGTGTCCTCTAACCACAGATTCTCCCCTCTTTTGACTATGTCGACCTGCTGTGCCCCATTATCTCTGGCCTTTGTGGCTTAGGTCAGAAACACTGTCCCTGGATAAGACCCAGGAAAGGAAGGAAGCTGAAACAAAAATGTTTTCTCAGCGAAGTGACCTGATTACACACAGAGTGACTATTGCTAAGCCATCTCATAACTACCCCCATCCAGCGCTGGAGCAAATCTATGAAAGCAGCGGAGGCCTCCTCCAACTGGCTAAGCAAAAACACAGCAACTGCGTGGGGGAGGGGGTGTTTACATGGCAGAGACTGTTGTTATTCCTGGGTAGTTGTGAATACCAGTAGTCATGGAGAGTTCAGAAGGACAGACATACCTCCATGTTGACAAAGGGGTTCCCTTCAGTTAAGTGTAATTACAAGTGTGGGTTCTGCATCATCCATTAAGGTTTGAAGTTTGGCTCCACCATTGGGAAGCTGCATGACTTGAGACATTTTGCTTATTAAAGGCTCTGTGCCTCAATCGCCTTATCTGTGAAATGGGTAACTGTGAAGAGTGATGTAATGAAATGAACGAGTGCCCAGAATATATTATCAGCTATTATTATTATTGTCTGAGTTCCTTACTAAGGCCCCCAAAGCCCTTACCCCTCCCTCCTCCCTCTAGAACATTCTGTCTTGGCCACCATTCTATTTCTCAAACAGGCCAAGATCTTTTCTGTCTCAGGCCCCCTGAACTTGCTGTTCCTGCGGCCTGGACCACAATTCCCCCAGCTCCCCATATGTCTAAATCCTTCTCATCTGTCCCCACCTGAGTGTAAATGTGAGCTCCTCAGAGACCACCTTGAGATGACCCCTGCTGTAGTCCCAACACACTCCCAGCCTCACATGCTTTTTTTTTTTTTTTGAGGGCAGTGTCACTGGCCTTCACATGTGGGATACAAACCGGAGCCGCTCGCTTCCAAAGCCAGCGCTCAACCATCGTGCCACTCTGCCAGCCCCCACACATGCTTTTTATGGCATCATTTTGAGAATTTGGTAGACAATACTTGTCACTATCTGAAGCTACCTCATTTTTTTTAACTCTTTTATGCTCAGCCTCTCCCATTTAGTGTGACCAACTGGTCCCAGTTTGCCCAGGACCTTCCCTGTTTTAGCAGGAAACCCAGGATGGTGGGTCACTCTACTCACCACCAGAAGGTCAAGGTGGCGGCTTTATTTGCTTCTATAGCTTCAGCATTAGGAAAATGCCTGACACATAGCAGAATCCCAAGGAACATCTGAGGAATGAAGGAAGAAAAGAATATTTTTCTCTTAAAAAGTGAAAATAAGTAATTCTATCCAATCACAAAAGACTCATGATTCCTCTTATTTCTAATTTATAAAGCAGAGAGAATAAAAGTAGGAGTTACCAGTGTGGGAGATTTTTTGAGCTAGAAGGAGCTTTGCTGGAAGGATGACCCCAGGCTACTCCTGCCATTTTTGTTGGGAAGAGACAGGAGAAATTAAGGACCCCAATTCGAGAGGTCATGGCCAAAACCATCAGCAGGTCTACAACAGAGACAAGATCCCTCGGGGTATGATTATTTGAAAGTGTTAGATGTTGATGTGAGGATGTCTAACAGAAAATATTTATGAATTTATTTGAGCCAAACAGAGGACACACATGGAAGCAAGATCTCAATAGACTGAGAAAAAATGCTCCCCCGAAATGAATTTGCAGTTTCTTTTATACACTTGGAATTAAAGAAGGAACATAAGAAAGATGAAATGGAGGAGGGAGAAAGCAAGGTGGGAACTGGATTACAGGAATTGAAGCAATAAGATTATATACTTTCTTCAGGGTGGTTATGCTTTTGAGGAGTCTGAAAAGGAGGCATTTCAAAGGTGTGTTAACCTAGATGCACAAAAAATAATGGACAGGGCTTGCTTAGGGCAAAGATAAACTCTTTTACTAGGGAAGTTATAAGCCTACCCACAATGACCTGCCCAGTTAGGAATTTGTGACCAGATCACCCTCTAAGATTATTTTCAGTTACATTTATTACAGAGCTCATTTTTTTGTCCACATATATGAACTATAAAGTAATATTTTGATGTAAGGTATTTACATTATTCTTCAGTTATAAGTTTTTGATTATATTATCTCAGCAGGAATACATAATAGGCTGCGCTTAATTTAAGGAACTGATTATTTATCTAGAACTCCTATGTCAGTTTTGCACTAAAACATTATCCCTTCCCAAGTTGCTAATCAAGTCAAATTATTTAAATATATTACACATATTTTCCACCCCTTTTTAACAAAGCCAGCTCTACCACTGCCTCAGACATTTCTCTGTCGTTGGTTACAAGTGGTTCCATGAGACAAGAAAAAGTGATATCGAAGAATAAAATCATCTATTCATCTAGAGATAAAATCACCACACACCCACAGGCAATGCAGTCTCAGTGAAAATTTGTCCATTGCTGAGAAGAACCAGATAAGAATACAGAAAGGAATACACCCCAACCCTGAACAGTCTTCACAGTTTTGTTATACGGGGCCCTAAATGGTCAGCCAGGTTGACAGTTGTCCTTGTTCATACAGAATATCTCAAATGGACAAATATAAAGCAGTTTATCCCTATTTATTCTGAGACCCAAATTTCACACATGCAGATTTTTTTTAAAGTGACCTTGGAACAAATTTTAACCTGTTGTGAAGGATAGAACTCATTTCCTATCACTCTAGTCAACTCTAGCACGTATTTTAAAAGCACTTCACAATTTTCAATGGGATTTCAGAAATAATCTTTCTTGAACTCAATAGCAACTCAGGAGAACCATTGTTCTGGTTATACACAAAATATCTATAATTTATCAAAAGTTTGTTTTGGGTGTGTTTTGTGACGAGATCTAAACATGAATAAAATCTCAATCAAGTAAGCTGACTTCCCCAAGTTTACCCAGCTACAACGATGGAGTATTGAATTAGAATTCAGTTATCTTTGTACAATTCTCTTTCTACTAGTCCATCTATCTGTAGGCTTGTGTGTAGTGCACACATAAAATTATGTATAGTAACACTCACAAATAGAATGTCCATACGTGCATTTTATTTCTCAGTTTTCTATTGTCAGTGCTGTTTTGTGAAGAAGATAGAAGAAAATAAGACCCTCAGACCAATGTATAATGTTTTTGTGAAATGCACACCCAATGCAAATTACACAGTAAAGTTAGCTGAGGGGCATAATTTGTTACACAAATAAACAAACACTATTTGGTTCTGTCTGTGGCTACTGCAGTTATAATGAAAATCTAAAAACAACTGTAATGCTTCTAACCATAAAATTATAAGGCAAGAAAGTGGATTTAGATAACTGTAAGAGCCTTAATTGTATGTTTGTAAACTCAGACAAAGCTTTTACTCAACTTTAGGTCTAGCTCAAATAGCACATCCAAAGCACAATTTTTATTTTGCCCTTTCTTTTGCCATATGGGTCTAAGACCCCAAGCATTAGAAATGTTGGCAATGGAGGGGAAGGAAAAGACAAATGCAGCTTAACATGGCCAAGGTAGCCATAGAGACAGGATTTATTCGTGATAGAATGCTCCCAGGTACACCTTACCTGTTTGTTCAATTACTCCTGATCAGAGAATTCTGTCAGATTTTCAGAATGTCAGAACTCGGAGCCAGAGTCCAGGGTCCTCATCTTACAGAGGCTCAGAAAGGCCAGATAATTTCTTGGGATCATACAGAAAGTTAGAACTCAAGTTCCCAGAACCCCAGACCCAGCTTTCTTGCCCTTCTCCCTGGCAGGCCAGCACCTGGTGATCATGGCAACATCTGTTTCCAGGGCCAGCCATCAGGGAGATGTTGGGCCCAGTAACTAGTGGTGAGCCAGCCCTTCCCTTTAGACGCTGCTCCAGTCACTTCCCCTTAACCAATGGCAGGGTGTGGAGAGGGCAGCATCTGCCCTTGCTCTTCCTCCCAGTCCCTACTTCTAACATGGCCTGAGCCAGGAACTGAGGAAGCAGCATGGTCAAGACCAAGGCCCTGCCCTAGAAGAGCCAAGGACTGCAAACCGTAAACCAATAAGAAAGTGTCAGAAAGCTTTAGGGCTGTAGAGACATTAAAGCCAGGAGGAGAGAGAACAGTAAACAGGTTGGTATTTCAGGTAAAGGGAAAGCTCTTAGCTCCTTAGAGGTGACATTCGAGCAAAGACTTAAATGATGAGAAGGGAGTAAGCCAATGTCTGGGGTAAAAACATTGCAGAGGGAGGAAAGGGCCAGATGGAAAGATGAGCAAAGTCCTAAATGAGGGCTGCACAGCTCTGTGAATACACTAAAAACTGTTCAATGACGTGCTGTAAATGGGTAAATGATATGGCATGTGAATTACATCTCAGTAAGGGTGTTAAAAAATTAAAAATAAATTGTAAATGATGAAGTCACTCATGATTTTTCAGGTGCATATTTTCATGGGCTCTGGCCATGTTCCTTTAGGACAACATAAGGGAAATCATGTGACAGGCCAATCGAGGACTTTTTCCTTACCCCTTTCCCTCTTCCTTTATTATCTTGCTCCCCATGGCCTTCCTAAGCGAGTAGGTTAATCAATAGTGCATTCCCAGTAAGGCCATCATGGTTGCTGGTGGCATCGTGCTCTGTTGGTTCCATCCGTTGCCCCCTCCCCAACCAAGATTAGTATTTAGACAAAGGCCTTTAAAGCCATAACCCAATTTTCAACATTCTTGGCCAAAAGGCCTGATTCTGAAGGAGAAAAGGACACACTTAAAAGTTGGAACTGTTAAATAACCTTCTGTGGGTTGTTTTAATTTCAACTCCTAGAAACCCACATGCCACAATTAAGAGTGTGTGGTCTAAAGGTTGGGATTTTTAAGCGCCCTGCCAGGCTAATAGCACAGAAATGTTTAATTCAGGGTCACTTTTCGGTTACCCTGAACCAAACTATATAGATAATTGTCTAGTTTCTCTTTTCAGGTATTCATATGCCAAAAGAGCAGGGAACAAGCAAAAGAGAAACTTTCAAAGAGATTTTCTTTTACTGTTTGTCCATATTTCCTGTGCTCTGAGTCAGACCACAAAAATGGTCAAATACGTACAGCATGCCTACACATATTAGAGGAATAACGAAGATAAATATTGAAACTATATAAAATAGAAATGGAGTGGGCCATCTTTTTAAAGATTCACTTTAACACAAATAGCACTTAATTCCAAACATTATCAGTAAGACTCAATTTCCTGGGAAATCAAAGAGGCCTAAGAACCATGCTGATAGAGGACAGATAATCTGACTTGTGTTGACTCAAACAAAACGATGCTAATCTCTTCAATTTTTAGATAGCATATCTGTCTGATAGGATAACCACAGAGCAAATTTTCTCTTCTCTCAGTCTGTAGTCCAGTTTCAAGTGGTTGAAACCCAGGGCCCCTGAAAAGCAAATTATTTCAGTGCAAGAAAAAGCAAATGGCAGTATCAAGCTTGTGCAGCTCAGCTCCCATAAAATATGAATGTGGCCAAGGTTAGTGAGCCTTCAGGGGAATATTGAGGGGTGAACTTACCACAGAAAAATGCAGGCTCTGGCTTGAAGCATCTATAAAACTAATTGAAACAAAAAAAAAGTACAGGTTTTTCTGAACATACCAGGAAGAGTCACCATCAGGCAACTGTGTCCATCAGGACTCACTCTAACTATAGTAGTTTCTAAGCAGCTGCTGGAAAGGGTTGTCACCTTATTTCTTTGCTTACGAACTAAATGGTGGAGAGAGGAAATTAACACATCGAAATCCAGAAATGAGATTTTAGCAAAAGAAAAATATACTGGCAATTGTTATTTAAACTTGGCTGCAAGCATTGATCCTGTTTTGGTGCACTTGTTGCTGTTTTAGTTGTTTAAATCATAGTTTCTCATGCATGAATTGAAAAACTAATGACTCACTGCAACACATGTTACAACGTACTATTACCCAAGTGGCTGGATATGAGGCAAAGCGACTCAGACATTATTTCTCTAGAATAGACAAGGCCAAGTCCTCCACATCACCAATCTAGGAACCATCGTATGAACTAACTGAAGGCAGGATCCAAACCAGGCTTTGTCTTCAGCTATGCTCCTCTCTCCTTGCAGGAGAAGGATGTTAGAACCAAGTTGTCTAACTCGTACTGCACTGAGACAAAGTCAAGATAACTAAGGGTGGTGGTTGGGAGCTGGCTTGGGACGCCAGCGGCCCTGGTTCGGATCCCACATATGAGGGCCAGTGACACTGCCCTCTAAAAAAAAAAAAAAGATAACTAAGAAGCAGAGTCATCAAAGAGCGGATACCCAGGTTTTCCAAAGGAAATGGCTTCTCACTGATTTTTAATAAGTTTCCCTATTTCTACCTCTTCTTTCTTATAAGGCTTCCATCACTCCCCTTCATAATGATACATATATGTTTCAGTTGCAAAAACTGTATTTAGTTCTTGTAAGCCTTTTTTCTCTGTATCTGTTTGAACTACAGGAAACAATAGACTCATAAACACCAAGCAGTTAATCATGTTTGATCTCTTTAATAACAAGAATACTTGATCGAAAGTGGAATTGATTTTGCTGGGACACCATTCTCCTACCCAAACTCTCCACCCAGATAATATACTTTGATTGTGATAACAACTTTGGGAGCTGTTTTGAAGGTCTCATCAGACACGTTTCTCAAACTTTGTTTAACAAGGGTCATCATATAATTTAATGTATGATCATATAATTTAATGCCAAGACACATGGAAAGCAAAAAAGGAGTACTAAACATAATATTTCTGAACAATAAGTTTAATTCTGAACAATAACTATCAACTGGGACAGAGCTGAAAAAACTGGACATACAGTCATCCTGTGTTTAACTTATGTCCCTATGATATCTTGTCTATTTTCTGTTTTTCCACAATTCCCCATCAATATAGAAAATTGCTTAGCTCATTGTGCTAGGAAAACCTACCATCTCTTTCTTGACATTTACTTTGTGGAAAAAGAATTACATTAAATATATTTTTTCACTTGGTAAAGCCCTCCAGAGATACCAGTATTTCTCTCAAGGTGGGGTGTATATGTCCCTCCTGAATTGAATTCAGTTGAAAATCCCTGTATGCTGAAAACTGTGACAAACATTCTCCAGTTTTTGGAGTGCCAACAAGTCAGTGTGTGGCAGCAAAAAGACAAGGCCATGGGGTGCCTGTGCACCAGTGAGCAAGAGAAGCTTGGGGAGTATAAGGTCACTTTATGGCCAGGAGTTTAAGGGACAACTCAATTCCAAATGTAGGACCTGAGTAGGGTCTAGAAAAATAGAAAATATTTGGAAGGTTTCAATGAGTTCACTATCAATGGCTGACCATTGGACAAATCTAATCACAATGCCCTAGGCGTGGCTACTAAATCAGCTACATGGAGTCTAATAGAAATATAAACAGAGAGAGTAAAACTGTCCTCTACAAGGTGGGAAACATTACACTTCAATATCTTGGTGTTTTGTGGAAAACTGGGCTTTGGCATACCTAGAGTTGCATCCACAATTTACAAGAAAGGATCCAGTTCGGTTAACATTCATTCATTCATTCATTTAGCGGGGAGCGGTATCATGCAGCACACGTTCTCTCACCTAATGCCAGTAAATGGACAAGAATGTGTAGTTCCCACTGCAGCCATCTTCATCCCCCTCCACCCCTGACTTATGAATGAAGCCAGGAAAGAGAAGCTCTCCTCACCACAATATTCAGTGACCACAGCCGGATGCCTCCATTTCAGGGCTGCTCCTCAACAGCCAATCTCCATGGGGTAAAATCAGCAAGAGACCCCGGACGATGTGTTCCTTTGTCCCCTGAGAGCCCCCATTAATAACTTTTGAAGGGCATTTTACATTTCTACTCTCTGGGAGGATTTTTTTCAACCACGCAAGACTTGTGGTCTGTTTGAACAAGAAATCGTTTTACACTCCTGAATAATGCATTCCTCTCGAACTATTTCTACATAACTTCCAGGATATGAAAACCACCCGAGGCTTCCAACATGGCTACTTTCTTTCCTCTCATAAACAAACTCAGCAGTAATCATGCTAGTGTGGTCACTCTGGAGCTTCGTGTTGCTTAAGCTTTTTCTCTCCGTCTTTTGTTGTGCCAGACACTGATTATGACATTTCACCCCAAGTCTGGAGATCAAGAAGGCTCTCTTCTGCCAGCCTTGAGCCTGTAACCTTTTCCTTTGTCAGCCATAAATATATGATGTTAATATAATGGATCCAAGCTCAGTATGGTAGGCTCAATAATGGCCCCAAAGATTTCAGGTCCTAATCTCTTGAATGTGCAAATGTTACCTTATAAGGAAAAAGGGTCTTTGCAGATGTGATTAGATTAAGAATTATAACTGGGGAGATTATCCTGAATTATCTGGGTAGGCCCCAAATGCAATCACATGCATCCTTCCTTATAAGAGGGAGGTGGAACGAAATTTGACACACACAAAAAAGGAGAAGTCAATGTGAACATAGAAATAGAGACTGGAGTGATGCAGCCACAAGCCAAGGGTGCCTGGTGGCTACTAGGAGCTGGATGATGCAAAGAAAGGATTCTCCACTGGAGTCTTTGGAGGGAGCAGGGCACTGCCTACACTTTCATTTTAGTTCAATGAAATTGTTTTCAGACTTCTGGTTTCCAGAACATGAGAGAATAAATGTCTGTTATTTTAAGCCATTTCTGTTGTTACAGCAGCCACAGGAAACTAATACACTTAGTTACCTGGGTCAGATCTTCAGCCCCCGTAGCTTTTTTAAGTCACTGTTGTGACTCGTGCATCCAAATGTATCCCAGCACACTAATTTCTATGACTTTTCTTGGGAAGATATGACTTTTTTCTTCCCTCAATTGACCCATGTAACTTGGAATCTCTTGTGCCTTTCTGACCTCTTGAGAACAAACATAGGGGAAATAAAAGCCCTAAAAGGATATTCAAACATGAATTTCCAAGCTCAACTATTGACTCCCAATGAAATGTCCCCTCCACTGAGATCCTCTCTTATTTTAGCCAAAATTCCACACAAAATGCCTTCTCGACACTTGATGGTCATAATGATTTTAGTTTAGCTGTGTGAATTTGGTTATTTAGTTTCTCTGGATTTTAGTTTCTACATCTGAAAATGGAGATCGCTACACACCTACCTTGTTGAAAGGAGAAAAGAAACCTCCCTGGCATAAGATATATCTGAAATTCATCAGTAAAATGTTTTCTACAAAAATAAACATTACCACCTAATTCTTGCTTCCATGCCCATGGCTTTGGCTGAATCTAGTTGGTTGAGAAAGAGTGGTATTTTTCTCCCAGAACAATATCTTTTACAAATAAAACAACAAAAAATGGAGTTCCCTAAGTAAGAGACCTAATAGAAAAGAACTTTAATTATAACCAGCTCAGGATGTGTTATTTCAGATTATATCATTCCATGATTCCCAAAGGGATTTTCAACTCACTCATGAAAACTATTATATATTCTAGATTAAACCTGAACCAATAAGACTCAATATGGAAAAAATATATTTACTTTTATAAATCTTAAATAAGAAATGTCTTATTGAGTTCGAAATCTTAAGGAAACCAAAGGGAAAGACAGAATTCTTTTTTTTTTTTTCTTAGTGGACTTTGCATTCCATGCAACTCTGCAAATGGCAAACGTTTTGTTATAATGCTATTTCATGGTCTTAAATATGCTTCAGAGCTTTGGGGCATTTTAAAAATAACATTAATATAAGCCAGGTTGAAAATAAAGTAGCACTTTCTGGAGTCTAAATTAAATTGGTTCCTGTCCAAAAGTTTTTGCATGAGGAGATGCCAGGGGACAAAAAGCACCATTAATCACTTTCTGTAGGTATTTGGAGTCTCCTACACACCCATGGATGAAAAGTGCTTTGGGAACAGGCTGCATGGCCTCAGAGAGCACAGGTGTGGCCCTTCTTTATCAAGAAGACTGGATGGTGAGGCGGAGGGCTCTGGCCCCAAGGCAGGACAGCCTGGATACTCAGATGGGGTACTCGCTAACCTCCTGTAAAATGACAGAGTTGAGTCAAATGATCTTGAAACTTCCCTCAAGCTCACATACTCCATGACTGCATCAAGGCCAAGGAAAACTGGGGAGGAGAAGGGGATCCAAGGGTCCATTTACAGAGTCAGCACCTAAGAACAAGGTCTCAAAGGGCTAGTAAGGTGATCGGATCTGCTATAGGCAAAATGAGATTCAAAGAAAGGAAGGAATGTTGCACCTTAGGAGTAAAATCTCACCTCCTCCAAGAGGCCTTCCCTGAACACTCAGTAGACTGGTGATGGTAGCACTCGCTGCCACCAGCATCCCCATGCTGTCATCCAGATTGCCCTTGGCTGTTTTTGTTTTTTTTTCATTGCACTTACTACCATTGAGTTATCTTTCTCTCTTAATCAATGTGTTCATTTATCTTTTCTCACCCATTAAACTATAATTTCTGACAGAACAAGGACCATCTCTTTCTCACCATTGTAACCCTGGTCCTGACCCTGGTTGGAGGGCAGGTAATATTTCACAAATCAGTGACTGAATGGATCCACTCTGGCCATCTGAACATATGTTCCCTACACTGAAACAGGAGTGATCTTCTCAAAATGCATATTTAATCATGTCATTTCTCATCATAGAATCCGTCAGTGGTGCTAAGGCTACACACTAAATCCTTCAGCCTGGTCTATGATTGGGCTCCAAATACCCTTCAGGTCCCTGTTGTTCCACTCGCTGTCTCACATTCAAAAACTCGGCCCCTCTGGCCTAGGTTCATTTCTCCTTATACACCAGGCTAATTCCTCCATCTGGCTTTTGCACATGTCATTCCCTCTGTCAAGAATGGGAATATGTGCCACTGAAAGCATGTCCAAACTTGGCTCACCTTTTACATCTGACCTCACAAGTCTCTTCCTCAGGAGAGAGCCTGCCCCGACACACACACACACACACACACACACACACACGCGCGCGCGCGCGTACAAGGTCGGACAATTAAGTTCCCAAACATGTTGCAACAATGTTGCTAACCTTTTTTATATCAGAGGGATTATTCATTATCTATTTGCACCAACTGGACTAACAGTTAACCAAGTTTACAATTTGGAAGTACTGAAAAGCCTGTGTGAAAAAGTTAGACAGCTTGAACTTTTTGCCAACAATTCATGGCTCTTGCATCACAACAATGCAGCTCACACGGCACTGTCTGTGAGGGAGTTTTTAGCCAGCAAACAAATAGCTGTATTGGAACACCCTCCCTACTCACCTTATCTGGTCCCCAATAACTTCTTTCTTCACCCAAAGATAAAGGAAATATTGAAAGGAAGACATTTTGATGACATTCAGGACATCATGGGTAATACTACAACAGCTCTGATGGCCATTTCGGAAAGAGTTCCAAAATTGCTTTGAAGGGTGGACTAGGTGCTGGCGTTCTGTGCATAGCTTCCCAAGGGGAGTACGTTGAAGGTGACCCTAGTGATATTCAGCAACAGGGTATGTAGCATTTTTTCTAGGATGAGTTAGGGAACTTAATTGTCAGACCTTGTACACACCCTGGCCTAGCTTAGGTGGGACCTGTCTGTTATCTACTTTGGAAAGACCCTCCTCTCCTTCAGCACACCTATCTCAGTTTGTAGATGTTCACTTATACATGTGGCTGTTTACTTAATATCTGTCACCTTCACTCCGTTGAAGACCTGGGACAGCAGGGTCCAGTCTGCTTTTGCTTACTATGGCATCCTCAAAGACTGGTACAGTGCCTGATGCATAGGAGCCATGCAATCAACATCTGCAAAATGAATGAAAGAATGAGCAAATGAACCAACAAATGACTAACAGCTTCATACTTGGATATAGCCAAAACCTCTGTATTGTCTCAAATATTCTAAAAAATTGTTTTTAAAACCGAACTGTCATGGGTAACAACAGCAGACTTCCTTTCAAAACCAATTTCCTCCAGCTCCAAAGCCATGTTCCTTTTGGTCAATTCATCATATCAGAGACCAGTGAGAAAGGCCTCCCCAAGACATAATCTCTCTGCTCAACTGGAGCTCCCTGCTGCCCTGTCTCTTTATTCTCACTCATTCCAACCAGAACGTTTTAATTTGGAGAAAATAATGAACCTCAAGAGGAAAAGGGAAAAGGGGAGGGTGGCCACGGGGGCCACGGAATTTGAGTCAGTGTCTGGTTACCATTTAGAGCCTAAAAGGAAACAACTAGAGCCAAGGAACTGGCAGTTGCAACTGCTCTTTGTTCTGTTTTTAAAAAGAAAATTCCACAAAATACAGTTCTGGGGCTCAGAGCAAAAATGTTTTCTGCGTTATAGATGATCTACCGGAAATGTTCCTCAAAACTGCTGAAAATTCAAAACTCCAGGAAAACATTTGCTAATAGGAGAGAAAAGACTAACTGAGATCCAGATTGAGAGCCTGGAGAAAGAAGTATTTTCCCCAAGGGAGAGATAAGGATCACAAATGCTGATCCCCAGTGTGCACAACTATTTAGGAGATAATCTCTGTGCTAAGCAGAAAACAAAAGGTGGAGAATTATACAAATAGCCATTCTGGCAGAAACCAGGGAACTGATAACAAAGAAAATGATGAAGGTACAGAGTAGGTGAGGGGAAAGTTGTGGACAATGAAAAGAGTCAAATGGCAAAAGCTTATGCAGGAGAGCAGGCCAGGGAGCTAGAAACCCAAAAGATGCTGCCCAGATAAGAGAAAAATGTAAACAGGCCCGAATAATCCACCAGCATTTGTTCCAGCCCAGGAGAAAACATCCATAAATCTCGTAGAAATGTGATATATTGGAAACCGAGAGAATGGATTTAATCCAGACCTTATCCTGACTTATGTTCCATTTCAGAGCCAGAAAATGAAAAAATGAAGGTGAAATACTGGTGAACTGTTCGTTTTCTTCCGTATATGCCCCTCTTATGCCCTCTGTGGACGCAGATGCCTGAGCTGTAGTTCTGATGCCTACTCTAACTGAAGCAGACAGTTCACCCCCTCTGGACCCCTACTTTCTCAAGGGTGAAGGGAGGGTGTTTCCTGTCCCTCTGTGATCCATGAAGTCCCCAATATCTGGACAGCATAAGAGTGTGTGGGAAAGCACAGGCTTTCTGTGACAGAAGATAACTATATCTATGGCTTTTCTATCAATTAGCTGTGTGACCTTGGGCAGGTGGCCAACTCTATTCAGATCCAGTTTACTTATTTGAAAAATGGGGGAAACAATGGAGAATAATTAACTGTGGCTAAGAGATGTTCAATAATGTGGTCAAAGTTATAGAGTCAGGATACGGGCTCAAGTCTGACTGATCACAATGACCCTATTCTTCCCACTATGGCACATTGCTTTCCAATGAAACAACATCAAGTTTTGTATTCATGAAAGACAGCTATTAATAATCAGGACTAAAGGTATTAATAAACTATATAAAGTCCTGGTACTTCAAAAATATGCAGCAAGTAGAAAGCACTATTATATTATAGTTGCAAGTCTCTTGAACTTAGGGTCTTCAGGAATAAAGGAAGAAAAATGAATCATAACTTAATTTCTCACAAGATAAATTTTCTGAACTTTTTCACCTCTCTCTACCCAAGCTTTCTTCTAAATATTTATTTCATGTCATGATCCACAAATAATATATATTGAACAACCTCAAATATGCTGACCATTTGAGAGTTCACACAGTTGACCAAGTTCATCGAGAGGTAACTAAGGAAAGATGTACTGAAAAGGCTCAGGGTTCGGCTGGGGTGAAATACATGCTTTCTTGTTGTAAATAATTTATTGACTTAAAATATTTTCAAGTACTTGGTCTCACATCTGTAGGACATATGAAACTAGTGATGGGGGCTGAAGTCCCAAGGAAATGAGCCCCATTTCACTTCAGTTTTTAGGGTGTCTGTATACCCAAATCCATTCTGTTTCCTGGAGAGGCACAACTTTTTCCAGATGAAATTTCAAAGTTTGGCTCCAGCTTCCAAATACGGAATGTGTCTGCCAGACCCATCTCTAGCCCTTACATCTGGTTTTGGATGGTAATCACCGAACCTCGCCATGTCACTAAGATTTCAATTTGGTTTCTTAACTAAAACCTTGTGGTGAAGCTCTGAAACCCACTCTTCCTTGGTCAGTGCCAATGAGCTGAATGGATCAAACACTAGTCCTTCAGAGTTTCAACCCTGAAGCTATAATTCCATCTGGCGCAAACTCAGGTAATCAAAGAACTCAATGCCCAACATGCTCCTGACACATAGTAGGTGTTCAATAAACATCTCTTGAGTGAAAGAAAGAGAAACAAGATACAAACAAAGGGAAACAATCATGTATTGTACTAGGTACTCCACTGGGTCCCTTCAATATGCTATTTTGCAGATTCTTCCTTTTTAACCTGAGGCCTTCTCATTTGATAGATCAGAAAACTAAGGCTGGGAAAGATACAATAGTGGATTTTAAATTGCACAGCCTGTTTATAGCGGCTTCAGAATTCAAACCCAAATCTCTCAGATACTAAAGTCCCTACTCTTTCCACTACACTACATGTCCCCCTCTATGAATCTTCTACTAACATAGGTTTACACATATGCAATGACAACTGAGTCAAAGCAAAGAGGTTTTTCCTAAGGCTAAATTAAACTTGAAAGGATGCTGCTACTGTTTTTAAGCTAGGCCTCCTCAACGTTATATAGGATTTATACAGAGGTAGGACATGCCTCATTCTCAATGTTTAAAGTTAGAATTTCACCAAAACCATTTTGTGTAAGAAATGTTTTCATACCGAACATTTATTTTTCTGTTTTGTTGCTAAGTAATGCAGCCTGAAATTGAGTATTTTATCAGTGAGGGATTGAGTTTTGCTGTAATATAACAGAAAACAAAGGAGCAGTGACTTAAAAGAAGTGTAGAGATGAGAAATTGATGGCTGGCATGAAATGTCTATCATGTTACTAGAATGCAGGCTCCTTCTAGCTTTAGCACATAGATTTCGATCTTATAGTGTTTTTATGGTTCCCAGATGGCTGCTGGAGCACCAACAATTACAATAGCCATTGCAGGCAAAAGGTATATGGAAAGGCCAAGAGCAAAAGGGTATACATTGGTTGATACAATCCCCTTTAAACTTCCTTTCCCAAAAGCCCCATCCAGTGATTTCTGTTAACATCTCTTTGGCTAGAACTACATCACATACAACAGGAGTTAGAAAATGTATAAATGTAAGATACACCACCAACTCAACAAAATGTGATTCTCTTAGTAACAAAATGAAGATAATATTAGATAAACAACAACCATGTCTGACACAAATGTCTGAAACATCATTTAAACATCTGGCATTTAGTGAGTGTCTTTTAGTGCCATGAAACTAGACACTCAGAAGGGCTGAGTGATGAAGGCTGAATCCTTGCTTCTTTGGGGTCTAATATAGCCATATTATAACCCATGACCTCAAATAACAAAGAGGGTAAGAGTTATCCAGCTTATTTTTAAAAATGAACCTAAATGGAAAGAAAGCATGATTTTTATCAAGAATATCATTGAGCCATTAAATGCTTTTGGTTTCAAAGTCTCTGAAGTGTTGATCTATGTGGTTTACATTTTCATTCCATATTACTCAAGAAACCTAAAGGAGAGGTAAAGGATGCCTAACTAGAGGGAGTCACCATCACACTCAGGAAAACCAAAGATTTCCTCTTCTCCTCCCCAGGGCCCATCTCAGGGAGTTGGTGAGAATGACCTTCTGTCGGAAGAAAGAGTGGTTTAGAACCAAGCACCTGCATGGTTGGCAGGAATCCTGGGCTCTCCATGTCAGAATCACTCTCAAAGGTTCCCAGGGTCAGTGCCTCCCAACCTAACTCCATCTCTGTAGAATGAAGGAGCACACAAGAAGACAGAGAAAAAGTGGCTATGGATGGTGGATACAGGCTAGTTAGCAGGGAGGGGGTCTGATTCCCTGGACTTCCTACAGGAGACTCACTTCCAATCCTAGTCGTATCCCTCTCCCAATGACACTCCTGGGGAACTGTTCTCAAAACCACTGCTCCACTGCTGTAATGTTAGGTTAGTTCAATGAGCTTCTTTAAAGTGTATTAAGGCCATGTGGTTGGCTGAAGCAGATGTTGGCCAATGTTCAGGTGATTGATGGAAATTAGAAACAGGGGTGGTGTTGTCTACCACCCATAAAGCCACTCAGATGTTGGTGAACCAAAGGGCAATGGCCATCAGGAACTAGAGCTTTCCCAGGTCCATCCTTGTGCTCACCTGTCCAATGTTCACATCCATTCTTACCCCTTGCTTTCTTCAGGCTATATTCATTATTTTCTGATTTGTGACAATGTCCTAGAAAGTGTTGATTTGTCCACTCTTTTAAAGAGTGATACATTACAGAGTGAGACTATGCAGAAGAGTCTATAGAGAAAACCATATAATGAAGAGTATAAAGACAAGGAAGACTGAAGATCTTATCAACTCTTACATTGTTCCTGTTCACACGTCCTTGGCATTGATGTGCTATGAATATTCCATAACATACAGACTATTATTTCTAAATGCAGAAATAGGCATCAACTTGAAGTCCTTAGATTTGCTTTGTGTCTTCAACCATTTCATTTTTTATATGCCATGGAAAAACTACAACTAGAAGGAAAAAAAGGCAGAAGGGACCGGAAATAACTTCTGGAACACCAAAACCACAGAAACTGCAATAAATTGAAAATATGTTTGTCTTTTTGTGTGTAAATTTACACAATCCAAGTGTTACGAACATCTGCAGGGCCAATCTTCAGGAATATTCCAGTCTACAACAGCATCCCATATTGCTGAACTCCCATTAGAATTTCAGTCTTTCCTACATTATATAAGCCATACTTATATGCCATCTTAAGCTGGTTTTGCTTTTCCTGCAAGTTTGTCCCTTCTTTCAAAAAGTTTCAATCAATTTAAGAAGACTCAAAAATGCTTCGTTCTTTTGAAGTTACACACAATCTCAGTGCAGTTTTGCCCATAGCAGGGATCCTATAGGCATTCACTGATTTGTGTGTCACATGCAGATATTAGCTGTGCATCTGTCAGAAGCCAAGAAATCAATAAATATTTCCATTGTCCATGCTCCCCACACTCCAAGTTCAGAACCAGTTGAGAGACACGGAGTCATGCAGATGAAGATGAAAATGTGAGTTTTATCACAAATCACAGCTGTTTTGGAGGGTGTGGCTTAGATGACCAGCCTCAGTTGGCTTCCTAACACCTCCCCTTGGAACTGGACAGACTCACCCACCATCACTGCTGCAGCTGGCCATCTAGCAGCCCAGAGGACTGCTGGGGCACCTTTTTGAAAATAAGAAGATCCAGAGGAGGAAACCAAATTTGCACAACTCCTTTTCCAAATATCACTGAGCAGATAACTCTCTCCTTCTCCCATAGGGTGGAGTTAGCAAGGGGCTTAAGAAAAAGAATCATAGTTCCATTGCCTGGGAATTAGAAGCCCGTTTCTCTCTGAGAAGAGCAGGGCATCTTCCCATTGAAATTCCACAGATGCCTGTTTTTTCTTCCTCCTTGGATGTTAATCTACTGTCCTATGAGGATCATTTATATTTATTATGTGTCAAACCCAACACCCAACACATAATTCAAGATAAAGCCCCCCCCTATAAATTCTATGCATAGGATTTATATGCCCCAGATGGGGGGAAGTTTTGATCTTGAGAACCAAACAGATTTTTATAATTCGTGAAAGGCTTTGCCATGCATAGAGCTCTGTTCCTCATGTTTCCTATGCAGCCTCCTCTGCGCTGGGAGGTTATGGAGTAAAGACAGTGAAATAAATACTGAGCTCGAAAAATTTGTTATAAATGTTTTTAGATAAATGTGATTTATTCCATAAGACTGCCCTCTCTGACTTTTCTAACTAAATAAGAAATATAAGTTGAGGAAAGATCTGTTTTTAAGACTGCTGGGAAGTGACAAAAAATGTGTGCCAGTGCCCCAAGCAGGAGCACCATCTTAAAGGAATCATAATTCTTTGGGTGAGTGGCTAATGTAAGAAACCTTTTGAAAAAAAAAAAAAGACAATGCTTAATCATAATTCCTGATATCTTAGAAGTATACACAATTATGGGCTTTCAAAGAGTGTTTTAGTAGGAAAGGGAGATAAGACACTGCTGTAGTAGACAACTTCTAAATTGCAATGGCTCATTTTACACAATAAACATTTGGTTAGAGCCCAGGGTACAGTCCAGTAGAGATCAGAGAGGGTTTTGCTTCTCATTCAGGGACCCAGGCTTTTCCTATCTCATGCTTTCACCTTCTTCTAGGCCTTCAAAATTCTCCTCATTCAGCCTAAGTGAGGGAAGAGTGTGAGGATTGGGGGCTACGATGTTTGGTTTGGTTTGGTTTCAAAGAACAAGGTCTAGAAATGGCTCACACGTCACTCCTGCTTGTACCCCTTTGGACAGGACTCAGCCATGTGCCACACCTGGCTTCAAAGGGACTGGCAATGGAGCTTTCAGAGTGACCAGGACAATAAGACAAGAGTGATGGTGACCACAGCAGCTTTAAAACAGCCAGGATGGAAAGAAGCCAGGAACAAAAGACCACGTATTACATGAATCAATTCATATGAAATATCCAGGACAGGTTGATATATAAAGACAGAAGTAGATTCGTGGTGGGAGGAGTTACAGGGGAGTAGAGGTCTGAGAACTAAAGTGTACAGCATTTCTTTTTGAGGTGATAAAAATGTTTCAGAATTGACTGTGGTGATGGTTGCACATCACATATATGTGAATATACTAAAAACTATTTAATTGTAAAAGGTGAATTTGAAATAAAGCTGTTTAAAAAAAGAAGGACCAGCTGGATATATGAAAATTCTCTGCATTGTCTTTGTAATTTTTCTATAAATATATAACAATTCTAAAATAAAGAGGTTTTTAAAATATTAAAACATAAAAAGGCATGACCAATATCAAGGATGGCGACTTTCTTTTCTCCTATAATATCTTCCTTCTTACCTTTTTCTCAGGTGAAATCTGGTGAAACTGAATATGAGAGGTCTTATGCTTCAAGTCAGAAAGCTTCAACTTTAAGGGAGGTTTTCAATCCCTCTGAGACTCAGTTTCCTATTCTTTCTCCCCCTCTCCCTTCTTTCCTCTTGCCCTCTCTCTCTGACATAAGGATACAGCAAGAAAATGGATATCTGTAAGCCAGGGGCTGGCCCTCACGAGGCACTGCCTTCTCAGCCTCCAGAACTGTGAGAAATAAATGTTCATAATTAAGCCACCCCAGTCTATGGTATTCTTATTATAGCAATTGTAATGGACTAAGACAACCAATAAGGACATGGAAAGGTGCTCAACATCATTAGTCACCAGAGAAATGCAAAGCAAAACCACAATGAGATACTTTACACACTCCCAGAATGGTTAAAATTAAAACCGACTCTCCTAAGTGTTGACAAGGATGTGGAACCGCTGGAACTCTCATCATTGCTGGTAGCAGTTTGAAATGTACAATAACTTTGAAAACAAATTGATGCCATCTGATAAATTTAAATATTCACCTACACTATGACTTACCAATAGTGCTCCTAAATATTTACCAAGAGACACAAATGTATATGTTCATAAAAAGACCTGTCCAGGGCCGGCTGAGTGGCGCGGTGGTTAAGCTCCGGCTTGGGAAACCAGTGGCCCCGGTTCGGGTCCCACATATGAGGGCCAGTGACTCTGCCCTCAAAAAAAAAAAAGACCTGTCCATAAGTAGCAGCTTTATGTATAAAGAGCAATAATTAGAAACAGTCAATAATACGAAAATGGATAAACAAATTGTGGTATGTCCATATAATGAGAAAAAAAAAAGAACAAACTAACAAACTACTGATTACATTACATAGATGAGTCTCAAAAAATATGCTAAGTGAAATGACACATAAACAAAATAACCCATATGTATGATTCCATTTATATGAAGTTCTTAAACATAGGAAAGTAATTGATACTGACAAAACGCAGGTCAGTGGTTACCTGGAGGTGAGGGCTGTGGGATAGGAATTGACTAGGAAAAAGTATAAGATAATTTTGTAGGATGATGGAGTTATTTTATACTTTAATCAAGGCATATGTATACATTTGTCAAAATTCATTGTGCTGAGCATTTAATACTTATGCATTTTACTGATTACAATAAAACACTGTTAATGTGAAAAATAAGGAAATAGGGCTAATGGAAGGAGTGCAGGAACTATTTCATGCTTTTTGCCTTGGAAATAAGAGGGAGTATGGTGCATATATGCTAATTGCCTGCATGTGCATCGCACCAGCTGCCTTCCCAAGTCACCAAGATGCGGAGTCCTGGAAAATTACCTCTTTCGAGTCAATATCATCTAAAGAGAACTCTGTAAATAGTCATGCCCAATGTATACTCTGCAGGTCAATATATTCTGTATTACAGTAAAAAAAATAATAAGCTCTAACCCAGATATGTCGTGGATCACATTTTTCTTAAATTACATAAAGCTTATGAAAACAGGAAATACAGCACATTGAAGACATTGCAGGGGAAAAAAATACAAAATAGACTACAATGCAAATGAAAGCTATGAGAAAAAGACAGAAGATGCATATATTTTTTCAGCTCCAAAATTATACCGGCCAAAACTCAGGAGAGGAGGAAATGAGAGTCCTGGGATGGAATGGCAATCAAAGGCAAGGAAAACACAGAACATTCAAAGCATTGTGCATAATCATGGAGGGGGAGAAGCTAAATAAGTCTGCGTATTAACTTACAGCCGGCAACCAGTTAAAATGGGAATTTAATGACTCTTGAGGCTCATGTCTTATACATGAACAGCAATTGAAGCAAAGGGAGGCAGGATCCTATGGAATTACTGGCTCAGATTTTATTTCTTCACATTTAGGTCTTACGACTTAAGCTTTGGTGTGATAGAAACAATCAGCTACCTATTAATAAACTTTGAATTTCCTTCTAATAGCTAATGGGATTTGAATGTTGTTAGCTATTTGTACAATACACATGCTTACTAGCTACTTTTTAAAAAATGTTCATAGATTCTAAAATAAGAACAAATTACGCACATGTGCATAACGTCTGTGTATAAATTAAAATGTATGCGTATCACTGCTGTTTATGAATTGTGCCTATTAGAGTATCTGACTTACTAATTTTGCCAATGTTTTCTGTTTCTCTTAATGATTTGATGTTTTATATATTTCAAGTTTACATTGTTAGGAAAATAAAGGTTTATCACAATTATATTTCCTTTGTGGACTGTAAATCTTACCCAACAGAAATGATAACTTTTTCTCATTTAATGCTTTTCCCTGAGAAATTATCAGCCATCCATATTTCTGTGCTTGGCTTTCCTTTGGCCAGAATTACTCTTCTTTTTATTTTTAATGTTCTTGGATTGTTTTGTTTTAAGCACATTTTTGTTAAACAGTATGTGGCTGTATTTTAGTGGTGGTGTTGATGGGGCTTTTGTTGTTGTTTGGGTTTGGTCTGGCTTCTCTGAGGCTTTTGGTTTAGTTTGGGAAGACAAGGTTCCTGGCCCTCCACATGTAATAGTGACATCTTCCTTCACTTCGTCCATATAAACAGCAACTCCCGTGACCCCATCCTGGACCTTGTCATGACCTGTAGCTGTGCCACCTCCATGTTCAAGCATCTTAATCTCTGTCTCTGACCACCACTGCCACTCCTAGTATCAATCTTCAACAGTTTCTAATCCCCTCTAGAGTCCCCAGACTATTGAACACACCCCTCTGTCACTTCTCCCCCTTCCCAAACTGGATTCCATAGCCTATCATTCTGTGCTCAGATTCTCAACTCTCTGGGCACACATGACCTTACTTTCCTTTCCTGTCTTTCACCACCATAGGCACTTGGCAAATCCAAGCCTGGTTGAACCCAGCTCTGCTCATTCTTCATCTGCACCCAAGCAGCAAAACGCAGAAGAACTTGGAGCATCCCTAAAACGGTCTTTACCTGTACGTGGTTTTCTCCTAAGGTTGCTTTGCACCTACAGTTTCTACCCTCCAGTTTCTCTGAAAATGTAACTATATGCTCTCTCATATTCTAGGAACAAAATTCCTGGCTCTCTGGTGATGAATTCTTTTCTTATTTCAAAGCATGTTCTTTTTAGCAGCTTTTCCTATCTCTTCAAGACCTAGAAAGGCAGTGGTAGATGGATACGTTCAACTCACTCTCTTAAGCAATCTCCTATCAAGTCATGTGATTGTTAGTAACATGTACAGGAAATACCAAATGCTTTTTCATTTTAGTTAAAGAGGGTGGGACAAATACGAAGTAGCAGGGCTGAACCAGATAATAAGGACTGGCCAGGGGGGTTGTGTCATCCCCCTGTGGCCCTTAGGTAACAGAATCAAAGAGAATTCAATGTACAAAAAGACCCGGCAAGAGCCTAGTATCCATTCGCCTGAGCCAACTTACTATAATAGGAAAAAGTGCACTATGGCCCCAGGGAAAAGAGAAAAGTAACTAGACCTCTGAAGAAAAATAGAGCAGAAACACTTATTACCCAGTCACACTAAGAACATTTCTCTTTTAAATGATCAGTCCCTAGAATAAACATTAAATTTAAAAGGTCTTATTATTTTACTTGGTTTCACTACCTCAAAATATATCTGCTAAATAGATCAACTGTACCCTTTATTGCAGGCCTAATGGAATTTTGGCATTGAAAACCTGATCCATTTCTGATCCCTACCTTATAAAACTTCATGTCTATCAGATCCCTTAATGGACATAGAAGATTATTTAAAGTCCAGGCATTTCTGTAGCCCAGGCCTGGAAAGTGGCAAAACCCATTTTTCAAATTTAGTTATGGTCAGTGTTGTACAGCCAATTCCAAGAATCTAATCGGACTGAGAACCTCCAATTCAGCCGAAGGCCTTTATGAACCTGCATTTGTAATTCATGGTTCAGGAAGTCAGGCCCCATGCCCAGTGGACAATTTTAGCAGCAAGGAGGGAAAATGATTAGTCATCTCTCAGCTGAAGAAGGGTCTGTCTTCTGAGCAGACTGGACGGAGTCAGACAGGCAGCTCCTACAGCCCTTAGATTCATGGCTCTGGGCTTTGGTCTGTTGAGTCTCCACACAGAGAATCATACCAGAACATTCTTCTCCAGCACTACAATCCTTCAAGCAGATGGGATAAGGCTGGTTTGATCAGCATGACTATTGAAGTGCTAAAAAAGGGTGGTTAAATTAAAAAGATGATTGAGGTACACAATACCTCACACTCTTCTTTTCCAACTTGGGCAGCAGAATGGCTTTCACAAAGAAGGGTGGAGAGAAAAAGAAGGACCATTCTGCCATCAACAAGGTAGTGACCAGAGAATACACCATCAATATTCACAAGTGCATCCATGGAGTGGGTTTCAAGAAGCATGCCCCTCAGGCACTCAAAGAGATCTGGAAATTTGTTATGAAGGAGATGGGGTTGACACCAGACTCAACAAAGCTGTCTGGGCCAAAGACACATTGACACCAGACTCAACAAAGCTGTCTGGACCAAAGGAATAAGGAATGTCCCATATCACATCCAGGTATGGTTGTCCAGAAAGCATAATGAGGATGAAGATTCACCAAATAAGTTCTATACACTGGTTACCTATGCACCTGTCACCACTTTCAAAAATCTACAAACAGTTAATGTCAATAAGAACTAACTGCTGATTGTTGAATAAAGTTATAAAACTGCAAAAAAAAAAAATGATTGGGTGTGAGGTGAGTTGGTGGTTCCAGATGTAGCCTCGCAGTTTATTTCCTGGACAGAATCTGGACAAGAAGATTGAGAATCATTATAACATGGCATCATCAGCTTTGGGGTTCGAGCCATGTGTACTTCAGTTCTGCCACTTACTAGCAATGTGTCCTCAGGTGCAACACCTCACCTTTCTAAGCTTCAGTAAAATGGAGACAGCAGCACTTATCTTGCCAGATTGTTCAATGAGATCACAATGGAAGTACTAAATAAATCATATGCTAAATAAATCAATACTCTGTGTTAACAATTTGACCGTTTCCAAACATTCAAATTTCCAAGGACTCCAAATTTCACTTTTTCCTGTGCCATTACCTACAAAAGGTGACAAGAGTCAGGGGCTTGCATATAGCCTTGTACACAGTAGGTGCTCAGGAAATACTTATTAGCTTGGTTTAATTTAACTGTATCCTCAACCCTGATTAAACTCCCTTTATCACTCCAAGACACAAAAGACTGCCAATCTCTGAAAGACCAGATTGATCCTAAAGCTTCCAAAACTAATCCAGAGATGGAAAGTTAGGGCAGAGGGGTCAGAAACAGGACAGCACAGCAAAACAACCACTCTTCAGGTCTGGAATAAAGTCTGGTAATTATGTCCTGGGCATGTGGATAAGGGTGCCATATTGGGTGTTAGTCACTGCTTTAGGAAATCCCTAATAACCCATTTTAATTCAGACTTCTCAGAACCTTCCAGAAGGCCTAAGAGTTTCTAAAATTATCCCAGGATTTAGGAGTGAAACTTGAACATCCCACTGGTCAGCCACTCACCTGCAATGACCAAGCCTCTTGGTCTCTCTACTAGTGTACTGGGTGTCTTAACCTTCAAGGTCCCCTTTTTGATGAGGCTTGAAAGTAAACACAACCACTTAGGAGAGGCATTTTTTTCATATTCTGATGTACAAAAGTAGACACTTGGTACCATGACATTCATTCCAATCTATTATGTTTATAACTTCATTGTTGCTAAAAGCCGAAGATGATTACTATGGAGAAAGCAAGTGACCAAATAAGGTCACTTATTTCTCTTTATTTTGTTGTGGTCAGCTGAATTCAGCTTACATGGAAATTAGAGCCTTGATTCTTGCAGAGCCCTAATCGTGGAAGGCTAAACAATTAGAGACATTTAATGTCTGCATTAATTTTTTTGCTCCATTGTATAGGTTTGGAATCCAAGTGTAAATGAGTTGGAAAGCTATCCCACAGATTTTCATCAGTCACTTTAATGGCCTCAGTAGGTAACCAGGAGCCCAGGCCAGGTGGACACTACCGCAATGGGAATTCAGGCATCACTTCTGGTTCTCAGAGGACTGGCTGCAGTCTAGCCCTGGAGGCTCAGCTTATAAGCATTAGCATTCACACCTGCTGTTCAAAGGATCAGAAATCAGGGTTCACTATCATCCCCAAAGAAGAGACCATGGGAGTGTTATGCTCCCCTTCTTCTTGAATTAAAGTATAGCACACTAGTGGTCAAATATCAGTTTGAGGACAAAGAATGCTCTTTAGCAAAGTTCATGCTAGCCTGCCTTCAAATAAGGAAAGGTAGGAAAATACAGAGTTGTACATAGAGCTAAATTTAGGCTCTTCAATGGATGTTAAAATACACATAATGTCCTTCTTTATGAGAAGTGCTGACATTAGATAGTGGTAATGGCTTCTTAATGTCTTTACTTGTTAAAAGAAAAAGTTGGCAATCCTATGTTATATTCCCCTTCTTCCCTTCCCATTTTAAAAAAAATTTTGTTGATCCTTAAAATCCAGAAATATGTAACAACTGAAAAGAGAAAAATAGTATAACATCTGTGCTGTAAACCAGCTGAGGGATCTCAAGCAACCCACTCAGACTCTTTGGTCTTTAGTTTCTTCATCAGGAAATTGGGGAGAGTGGGACCAGTGCAACTAACTACCAAAGGTGGGCTTGTACATGGCTTGGTGGCGTGGACAAAGTCAAGCCTTGGGGTCTCCTGGGGATCACACACATAATAAATAGTAATTTTTTTTAATTTACTGATGAAATTAATTAGATAAATTTCAGATATCCATAACATTGCATAAGTCTAGATCAAGAATTCTGCACAACATACAAATGTTAGATTTTTTTCCCCTTTCTTTCTTAGTTTCTTTCTCTCTCTTTTTCTCTCTCTCTTTCTTTCTTTCTAACAGTGATTGTGAAAGCCCCCCACCCTAGTCCCCTTTTGTTTCTTAAATGCCAAAAGCAGAGACATTGGCACTAAAAGGAGCCTACATGCTGAGTCGCAGCCCTGTACCTAACCTTCCTGGCTGTCCTACTCTCTCGCCCAAGTTTCACTTGGAGCTCATAATTAATCAGCTCTTACATCAGAGCTTACAGTGCTCACCAGTCCTCCTCTGCTACAGTCAAGAGCTCATCAATCTAATGAGGTAAAGACAGAGGACAGCCAACAAACCCCTCTGTGAAAGAGCAGGCAGTGTCGAAGCAAGATCTCTGGGAATATTATGAACACAACACTGGCCTCAGCTTTTCGTTCCAATCAACTAGTTAAAGATTCATAATCCAAAATTGGCGTCTAAAAGTGTGCTTAGTACATACCTCAAACTTTCAGCTCCTTAGATCTCAGAGCAGGGGTTCACTGTGAATTTAAATATCCTTTGAATCTCCAAGTCTATAAAATCTTAAGTCAAAGCCCAGGAAACAAGATGTAATGAGTTCAGATCCTACTTCTGCCGATTACCAGCCATATAAACCTCAACAATTTACTTAACCCCTCCCAGGGTCAGTTTTCTCATCACGAAAATGAGATCCAACAATGGCTCAACATCAGGCTTCAATGAGATGATGCAAGGAAAGCACTTAGCACCATATGTGGCATGTAGAAGGCACTCAAAAAATATGTTGTTATTGTTATCCAAGGGTTTGTCTATTAGAGCAGTTCTCAAACTTTTTGGTCTCAGAATCCCTTTACACTTTAAAAAATTATGAAGCACCCCAAAGAAATTTGTTTATAAGAGTTATATCTTTTGATATTTACAATATTTAATATTAACCCCTGAAAAAAAAATTCTGGAATACAAAAAATATAGAAGCCCACATTCCATTAGCCGTCAGAACAATAACATCATCACACATCATTTCGCTTTTGGAAAACTCCCCTGTATACTCTAAGAGAATGACAGTGGAAAAGGCAAACAACAAGTTTAGTTAGTATTATAGCTTTGACCTGCACAGATTTCAGGTTATACATTGAAAACCATAGATGTATTACATTCTTCTTTTTTTCAGACAACAGTACACTTTTAAATGCCCCACACTGTGGGCTGCCCTATTCATTTAGATTCTATCAAGTGAAGAAGCCAAGTCTTATTTTAATAAGCTATTCACGAGTTAGTGCCAAGAGTTCTCCTTTATATTATAATCTGTGTAATTAGGTCTACAATTTGTCTCATGTCTTCTAGTTCTCTTCTTAACAGAAGTGAGAAATGTCCAATAACTATCATTGCTACTATGTACTGGGCACTAATGTGCCATGCACTATGCCAGGAGCATAAAAAACGAGTTACCTGATTTGATCCTTACCATCACCCTACAATGTACCTATTATTACCTCAACTTTATAATTTTTCTCAGGAAGCAGAAAAGTTAAATAATTTACGCAGAATCATATTAGTAATTGGTGCACCCAGAAGGAGCCTGGACCTCCCTGGATACAAACATGTTCTACAATTTATTCTTCCTCTCTAGCTCACTACACACACACTTCACAATCATTTTGTTTTCTTATATTTTCAGATAAATGTAATGGCAGTTGTTGAGTCATGACCTCTTCTTCTTTTTCAAACAAATCCTATTTCACTATCAAAACCTCAGCTGTCATTTTTGCAAAAATTGACAAGCTGATCTAAAATTCATACATAAATGCAACAAATTCAGAATAACCAAAAATACATTGAAAAAGAAGGTGAAGGACTTCATACTTCTCAACTTAAAAACTTAAAAACAGGGCTGGCCAAGTGGCGTGGTGGTTAAGCGCTGGCTTGGGAAGCCAGTGGCCCCAGTTCAGGTCCCACATATGAGGACCAATGACACTGCCCTCAAAAAAAAACAAAGAAAAAAAAACTTAAAAACAAAATTATAATAATCAAGACAGCGCAGTGCTGGCATAATGATAGACACATAGGTTAATGGAATAGAATTGAGAGGCCAGACATAACCTTGATTTTCAACAAAGATGCCAAGACAGTTTAATGGGAAAGAATAGTTTACTCAACAAGTGGTGCTGGGACAACAACTGGATATTCACCACAAAAGAAAATAGGTAGAGCCCTACTTCACACCATATACAAAAATTAACTCAAAATGGATAAAGAGTCAAATGTGAAAGCTAAAACTATAAACCCTTAGAAGAAAACAGGTGCAAATATTCATGACCTTAGATAAAGCAATGGTTTCTTAGAGAGGACACAAAAAGCACAAATGACAAAAGGAAAAAATAGATAAATTGGACTTAATCAAAATTAAAAAATTTTGTGCTTTAAAGGAAACTACTAAGAAAGTAAAAAGACATCCCACAGGATGGGAGAAAATATTTGCAAAGCATATATATGGGGCTCGTATTCAGAATATATAAAGAACTCTCATAACTCAATAATAAAAAGACAAATGACTCCATTTAAAAATGTGTAAGAGATTTGAATAGACAGCTCTCCAAAGAAGGTATACAAATAATGAACAAGTACATGAAAAGATGCTCAACATCATTAGCCATTAGGGAAATGCAAATCAAAATCACAATGAGATACAAGTTCACATCCATTAGAATGGCTAAAATTTAAAAAAAAAGAAAAAAGATAATAACAAATGTTAGTGAAGGTGTAGAAAAATTAGAACCCTCAGGCACTGCTGGTAGGAATATAAAATGGTACAGCTACTTTGAAAAACAATCAAACAGTTCCTCAAAAGTTTATAGAGTTATCTCATGACCCAGCAATTTCACTCCTAGGTATATACCCCAAAAAAACTGAAAACATTTGTTTACACAAGAAATTGTATATAAATGTTTACAGCAGCATTATTCATAATATCCAAAAATATTCCCAAATAATATCCATCAAGTGATAAATATAAGTTACATACACACACGCACGTGCGCGCGCACACACACACACACACACACACAATGTAATATGATTCAGTAGTTAAAAAAGCAGTAAGTACTGAATCATGCTACAACATGGATGAAACTTGAAAACGTTATGTTAAGTGAAAAAACCCAGTCATAAAAGACCACGTATTGTATAACTTCATTTATATAATAAGTCCATAATAGGCAAATTCATAGAGACAAGAATAGAATGAGTGGTTGACATAGTCTAGGGGGAGAGATGAATGGGGAATGACTGTTAAAGTATACCAGGTTTATTTTTGAGGTGATGAAACTCTTCTGAAATTAAATAATGGTAATTGTTGCACAATTTTGTGAATATACTAAAAACTACTGAATTGTTATGGCATGTGAAATATATCTCACTAAAGCTATTATTTTAAAAATATTAAAACCTATTCTTGAATTTGGTTTTATATATACTGCATTCCTTCTGATTTTCTTGACCTTCCAACCTACCCCAGGCAGTGAATCCTGAAACCAAACAAGTTATTAATTTTATTTAGTTGAAGTGATCTGCATTGCTAAAGGCTGCATGAGGGAAATACAGCTTAAACCCAAGCAAACCATATCATAAGTCAAAGCTAGAAAGTACATGTAAATAAAACCAGTAATGATTCAAGATTTCAGCTAGTGAGTATAGGTGGTATCCAGAGAAAATGTGTTTCATGGGTGGGGAAAAATGGGCCTGCTTTTCCCGGGTGAGGCTGCATCATTTCAAGCAAAGAATAAATGCCACACTACGTTACCCCTGTTTTTGCTCTCTTGGTTTGTTTTTGTTTTTGTTTTTTCCCCCTCTCAGATTCCGGTTTCCACCTGAATTCACCAACATTCTGTACGCTCCTGGGAAAGGTTTTGGAGACAGCTGATGCCCAAGAGCAAGCTCCGGAGTCCTGCCTTCTGCAGATGAAGGCTGTTAACAAGGGGCCTGGGACCCACTGAAGAGCCATGGACACTTCTCGCCTCTCGGATACCAGCTGTCCTCCCATGAGTTCCTGCTGAGGCCACTCCAATCCAGCAGTCTGGGAACGCAACACTCCCTGACACTTGTCAAAGTTGCAAAATCTGGAAAAGCTGAGTAAGGTCACTTAGGAAGACAGAATGACTGGAGAGTTAGATAAAAGAAGACATTTGGAAGAATTAAGGGGAGAAAATAAGTTAAACTGCCCAACAGACCTTAATACTATCTCATAGTTGACAGATCATAAATACTCCTTTTATTTTTTTAGCCCATAAAAAAATACTTCAGATTCTTTAAATGTGTTACTTCGGAGCTGCTCTTTTTTTAAAGCGAGAACTAGAGTTTGAGTTTCTGTGTTTGTGCAAGGGAGAGGGGGTTAAGAATGGGAGCGTTGCTTTTTTTTGTTGTCCTTGTGACTAAAGCCATTATGGGTAATACCAAAGCAACCATATTAGCTTTAAGAAACACCAGCAAAAAAGTAAGTCAAGCAATAAGAGAAGAAATTGTAAAAGATTTCTAAGCCCCACCTCCAGCTTGTTAACAACCCCAACAATCCTTATGGGAAATTCATCCTTTTCCACTTTAGGAATATTGGTGTTCTGACAAAATTTGAGCCTCTCAAAATGCTGATATTTTATTGTTCATGAAAAGGACATTTGTTAAATGAGAGCCAAAGAAAGGAAATGGGGGGGGGAATTCATGAGGTTCAATGAAAATTAAAGAGATGAAAAAAATAAATAAATAACTCTGACCAAACACCATTCTGCTGAATTATATACAAATAATCAGAAACATATTGTGCCAATTAAATCTCCCTTGACCTACACTTTGATTTTGAAGTTAATAGTCAAAATTTTCGGCAAAAATTAAACCAAAATGGCAAACATATATGGTATTCTTCCAGGAATCAAAAGAGCTTTAAAAAAAAAAAAAAAAGCTTAAGATTTTATTTTAGTTTTCCTAAAATATCTAGATGCCTTCAGGATAACAATTTTTCCTACCAATGGTGACTAAAACAAGAGAAATTGGGAATCCAAACCTCCCTCCTTACCCAAATCTGGATTCATTTACTCTGAAATTTTTCACTAACCTTATTTAAACTATTCTAATTCACTTGTTTATAAATTTAATGCTTTAAAAAAGAGAGAGAGAAGGTTTTTTTTTTTATGAAATAATGCTATATATAAGTCAATACAAAAAGGTGGTGTAAGTTTCCTTTCTGGATAAGAGACGAGAAAATTATGTGGAAAAATTTGAATAGAGACCATATGATTCTCTTTGGTCAATATTCAACTTGCTCGTGCTCCTTGAAAATTCCCTTGATCTCAATCATAACACTTCATGCCTGAATATAAACACAATCCAGTCAGTTCTGCCATAATGCATATTTCTAGGACATAAACTATTTCATACATGATTAATAAATAATGGAATAATATAAGTAGGAGTTACATGGATTCATACATGATTTGTCCCAGTATGTTAAAAGTCGAACACAACTGAATGCCAAGTACACTAACAGGGCTGAAAACTGCAAACCACAACGGAATACAATACTGTACAAGATGCCAGCTCACTCCACATTCTTCTTTGCTCAGCTCAGCCATGTGCTATATATAGCAAAGGCATATTGCTCAGTTGCTCCCAGACTTTGTGCTTTGCCCCTTGTCTTCAGAACTCAGCAGGCCCACCTTGCCTTAGATCACCTTCAATCAAGCTACCTTCATCTTTGTCTTAAAGGTGAAGTCCTATATTTTAGTAGTATTTCTTTATTTTTTAGAACCTTAATGCCTTTTAAAATGTGTAAGTATTTTTCTGATGATTGTTCGTGTTGTCTATTATAAAGGCACAAAGATAAAAATAAGCCCTGTTCTTTAATTTGCTCAGTGTTGTGGAACTCAACATTTTTCGCAACATGTGTATCACATGACAGCAGAAACAACTGTGTCTATGAAATGGAATGATATTTGCCTATTCATCTAGATGGTAATAATCTTGGTATAGAGAATCCATAACATTGGTTGGATTGTTTAGCTCAACACACAGAGCCTCTCCATTAACTAACAAACCAGATTAGTGCCTTTCCCCAAGTTCATTCCATAGTACACATTTGATCAGGTGAAAGAAGGCAAAATGAATAGATGGAATGGTCTCTCTTCCTTTCTTTACCAAGAGAATTGATAAAGAACCAGGGAAGGGAGGACAGAGAAGGAGCAAAACCAGTGATCTATGTTGCAAGTTATCTTAATGAATTTGAAGTATTTCTAAGTGCCATGTCTAGAACACTGATAGTTTTGCATCCAAACCTCTCGACTGACTCAGCTATTAAAAGGCACTGGAAAGTTGTTTCCATGAGTCCTAGTTTAGTCTAGTTTAGCCAATAATTTGGAATTGTGCCTGGTTGGGGTAAATATTGCCTCCAGCTTTTTCATTGACAACAGTCCAAAGAGGGTTGGGAGCCTGCCAACAACAGTGGATCTGAACTGAAAGGACATCACCAAGCACCCCTGATAACACAGCCTGATCCCTGACCCCCAAAACCCCCTTTGTTTCAAAGCATCAGAGCTAACACAAACTGAAAGGCATGAGCTACATTCATGTCTCAAGAAGTTGATGGTCCAGAGCTAACAGTGGAATTTTCATTGCAGAATTTTCATTCTCACTCTGATTGCAGAAAAATAAAAAATGGCAGTCTGTCTTTCTATAAATGAAAATCAGGTTGTGTATCACTCGAGGGATGAGGCCCTGGAGGGAGATGAAGCTGACACAGCTCTGACCAGCAAGAAGTTTATGATCTCCTCCAGGGCAGTGACATATAACTGCACAGACATGTATCCACTGGGACATGGATCTGATGGTAGGCACCTCTTTACATTTTGTACCCTAGGCACATTGCTTGCTTCACCCTACTAAGTGGATGCATACTTTATGCTTTATACACACACTTTAAACTTTGTACACACACTGAAAAACTCAAGTTGATAAATACATAACTTGCACAGTTTCTCATTTTTACTCAACCAGAAGAAGTTGGTCCTAGTCACTGTTCGCCATCACAAAAATGCGGAAACTGAGTCTTGGAGGTCACTCAGCAGACAAGCAAAGGAAAGAAACCCAGGTCTAACTTTAAAGCTCATTCTCTTCCATAGCATAGTGTGACTTTTTGTTATACGATGGCATAATGCATATATAAATAGTACATATAAGATACTATATATCTAATATATAATGGCTTATCAAAGAGACTATTAAATATATAATGGCCTGTTAAATAAATATATATAATGCCCTAATATATATGTATATAATATATGTAAGATAGATAGATAGATAGATAGATAGATAGATAGATAGATAGATATCAGTATATCAGTCAGGATAAGCTAAGATTACTCTACAAAAACAAGTCCCCAAATCTTGGTGGCATGAAATATATCTTAGAGGTCGGGGCCATTCTGTAGGGCAGCTGTCCTACAGTGACGACTTGGCATCACCTCTCTATATCAATAAATGTTATCACATTTGCTGAAGAAAGGAAAAGGGTTGGAGAGTAGCAACATCGATTAATGTTCCCCTTGGGAAAATGACATATGTCACTTCCATTCATATTTCATTGGTTGAAGCCAATCACATGTCATGTCTAACTTCAAAGGGGTGGGGGATGTAGAATCTTCACAGGTACCTGGAAAAAGAGAGAAACCAGATCCTGATGAGGAGTAGCAACCTCTGCAGTGCTCACCAACAATAAGTAGGATAGTGCAGGGATTCAAAAAGGGAGGGAGTACTTGCTAGTCCTACTCCCTTTGTCTTTCATTAATAAAATACCTCCACCCAAAAAAAAAAGATTACAACTGGTCTCTAGGCCTCTAGGCTTAACCTACCATTCATTCAGGCAATAATATCAAGACAACTACTGGCAACCACAATGAAAACTAACGTTTATAGGGTTCTTTACAGTATACACAACATTTTCCTATATGTTAGCTCTATCAAGGAATATAAGAAGCCTCCCAAAAAGTTTTCAAGTCTCCCTTTCCTTCAGATTCTCACAGCATGCCATGAAATAAACAGCAAGAGCTAGACAAAGTGCTGAATCTAAGTATAAAAGGGTTTGAGGGCAGAGTGGTTGGTGTGGGCCCAACAACACAGTTTCACAGGAGTGCAATTCGAAGCCAGGGCAGCCCCCAGTCACCTCAAGGATAGAGTATGGGCATCGGCTTTCTCCACTCTGCACTCCTCATGCTGACCCTGGGGAAACTGTCACCCACTCTTGGCTGGCAGACATTCTGAAGTTTGGTAAATGTGTTCCTTAAACTGAAAGTTGAAAAGAGACAGTATCTGAGCTGAATCTGGTCCATGCGTAGATTTAGTTTGGCCCACCATTTTAGTAAACGAATTTCCATGAAAATTATATTTTAGAATCATTGTTTTTTATTTCCTGAAACATATTTCAATTCTAGAGGAGCACTGAAAGACATTTACCACTCATACATTCTCCCACCTTCCCTCCCATACCTCTCAATTTTTAAAAATTGTATTGGGGGTACTGTGCCTTCACTGGAAGCATGGCACAACTGTTTGGTTTTTTAAAGATATATACATGTGCAATTTTATTGAAAGAAAGAAAGAAAGAAAGAAAGAAAGAAAGAAAGAAAGAAAGAAAGAAAGAAAGAAAGAAAGAAAGAAGAGATTCTTTATAGTTTCAGGAAGAAAATAAGCAGAACTGACTAACAGAAGAAAGTCTAAAATCTTCAAAGTATTAAGAAAAGAAATTGTGACCTAAGATCAATATATAACCAAGACCTGATTCCATTTAAGTAAACATCAGGCATTCTTAAATACTCAGACCTTCAGGAAATTTCTCTTCTGTGAGATGAAAGCAAGGAAGGAAGGAAGGAAGGAAGGAAGGAAGGAAGGAAGGAAGGAAGGAAGGAAGGGAGGGAGGAAGGAAGGAGAGAGGGAGAGGAAGAAGAAGGAAGGCAGGGAGAGAGGGAGGAAAGATGGAAGAAAGACAATTTGAACATAAAATTGAACAAATCAAAAGAAGAACATAAAAAGAAAAAAAGTAGTGACTATGTTTACAGAACAAAATATGAATGGTATAAAATTTGACAGCCATTGACGTTTTATTATTTTTATTTTTTATTTTTTTAAAAATTTTTATTGGGAAGTTGGGGGAGGGGAACAGCATTGGGAAATAGGGGAAGGGGAACAGACCAATTGCTGTCCTTTTGTTCTTCAGTCTAGTTGTGGAGGATGTCGCTTCACTGGCCCATGTTGGTATTATCATCGTGCTTTTCCCGGGTGAGGCAGATCAGTCACCGGCCATTGGACAGCTGCTCACAGCAGCTCACGGTAGCTCACGAAAGTGAATGCCCTGCTGGCCATCCCCACTGCAGCCTACGCTGCCGCCGGTGACTCACAGCAGCCCATCTCCAGGTGGAGCTGTTGTTCACCATCTTAGCTGTAGAGGGCGTAGCATCACTGGCCCTTGCATGGGATCTGAACCAGGACCCTGCTGCTCAGAGCTGGCGTCCCAAGCCAACTCTTAACCAACACGCCTCTTGGCTAACCTGACATTTTAAAATTGTAAATTTCACATGAAAATTCTGGATTTCCAGCTTCTCCTCTAAAAAAGTGACCACGCCAGCCTCACTGGTGTCATCCTGCTAGAGTGTTGAAGGGAGCTATTCTGGTGGGTGAGACACTCTCTGCCATCTCTAAGGCTTCCAATTGTCTCCCCCAGACCTACCTCACTGAAGTGCATGGTCTCCATTAGCATTTTTGTTCACAGTCCCTGAAACAGACAAACAGGGGAACTGTGTTGGGGGAAAAAATGAGCGCTAAGTCTTTCATTCCTATTAACAATTTACCCAAGTATCCACCTCAGCCTTTCACAACCAAAGTTACCTGGAACCACCCTTCCTCCAGACGCAGGGTGCACACCCTCACCTCCTGCACTTCTGCCCAAATATCTCCACTCAATGAAGCCTACCACTAACTGCCAACCCCAGGCCCTACTTTCCCCACAGCAATCATTGTCCAACTTCCTAATGTACTCAATAAATTTATTATATTATTAATATTAATGTAAGTTTATTATTACTACATCTATTGTGTATTCTCTGCCTCTTCCATCCCCCACTGCTAGAATATAATTTCCATGAAGCCAGGGATCTTTATCTACTTTATTTACTCATTAATCTCAAGTACTTAAAAGAGCCCTGGCACACAGTAGGTGCTCAATCAATATTTGTACAATGAATCTCCCCAATTTATCTCACATCTCTATTGCTGTTAACATCTTACTCTGTTATGTTGCTTTAATAGACCTCCTTCTCTTGAGAAAGATATTACCATTATTTCAAGAAAAATACTTTACTACACTTAAGAAAATACTTTGCTATCACTTAAGAAAGTGATAGTTGATAAATTTGCTTATTAATAAGGCATTTTTGCATGTCCTCCTCTGGGCATCACATGAGCTGCTGGGGTTGATTAGGCTAAATAATGGCCCTAAAAGCTAATCAAGCCCTAATCTCCAGAACCTGTAAATGCCAGCTTATATGGCAAAAACTGCAAATGTAAGTTAAGGATCTTCAGATAGGGAGTTTATCCTGGATTGTTAGGTGAGCCCTAAATGTCATCACTAGTATCCCTATAAGAGGGAAGCAGAGGAAGATATGACACACACAGGAGAGAAGGAGGTAATGTGACCACGGAGGCAAAGATTGAGTGACAGGGCCACAAGCCAAGGAATGGAGGCAGCCTCCAGGAGCTGCAACAGGCAAGGAACGGATTCTCCTATGCAGCCCCTGGAGGAAGCAAGGCCCTGCAAACCCCTGGATTTTAGCCCAGTGACACAAATTTGGAACTTCTGGCTTCCACAACTGTGAGAGAATAAATGTCTGCTGTTTGAAGCCACTGAGTTTGTGATGATTTGTTGCAGCAGCAACGGGAAGCTAATATGATTAGTATCCACATGTTACGGTTTTCATTCTCCTGAGGAGGAGACTGTGGCCTAGTGTAAGAAGACAACTTCCCCATCATTAGTAAGCTAGATGGTAAGGGGGTCAGGACTAGAAAATGGGGCTGCCAGCTGCTAGGTTGGGGCTCTGCTCCTTCACCAAAGCATCTCCAAGAAGGATGTATGCGACAGCTGATTATGGGACGCAACCCACTGCAATTTATAATAGGAAAAACAAAATACTTCATCATTGCAATTCACAGGTAAAAGCAGTGTGGTGGTGTGGGGAATGACTTGGGGGAGAAGCTTTTGGAAGAAACAGCCCGGGCTGCTGCACTCACTTGCAGATACTCTTGGAAGGCTCTTCATGTCCCTGGGCCTCGGTTTCCTCCTAGGTAAGAGGAAAAAGTTGGTCCACCTTGCTCATTCTCAGAGGCTCCTCCCTTGGTGTCTTTGTGAGGGCTGAGGGAGCAGCCCAGGAAGTGTTAGCTCTCACACCCTTCCTTGACCGCTTTAACCTGAAATGCCCCCTTCCATCAGCTTTGCATATTGTACTTCTGCACTACATTTGCTTTAAATAGAAGGCTCCATAGCTAAAATTAAGTTTGAAAACTGCTAAACCCACCATCTCTAAGGTCTCACCCTTCCAGTCTTAAATCTCTGTAATTCCAGAATCCCACATGGAACAGCAGCAACCAACCCATAGTCACTATTCATCCAGAAACTGGGGCCCAGACAGCGAGACAGGGAGGGTCTTCCCAGGGGTCAGACAGCCCTTAAGAGCGGTTAACTGTAGTCATTGTACCTCCGTGGTCTGTGTCCATGGCATGTTGAAGAATTGCTGTTTGGGGGCCAGCCGAGTGGCCCATACGTTAAGAGCTGGTTTTGGCATGCCAGCGGCCCCGGTTCGAATCCCATATGTGAGGGCCAGTGACACCGCCCTCTACAGTTAACAACAGCTCCACCTGGAGCTGGGCTGTGTGAGCCCCAGTGATGGTGTAGGCTGCAGCCCCTGCTGCAGTGGCTGCCATAGGCTACAGTGAGTGGCCGGCAGCCAGTGTGAGCTGCCAATAGCCAGGGTGAGCAACCATCCAGAGGCCGGCAACCCATCTGCCTCATCAGGGAAGAGCGCAATGACAATACCAACATGGGCCAGTGAAGCAACGTCCTCCGCAACTAGACTGAAGAACAAAAAGACAACAACTTGTCTGTTCCCCTTCCTTGATTCCCCAACACTGTTCCCCTCCCCCAATTCCCCAATAAAAATCTTAAAAACAAAAAAACAAAAAGGAATTGCTGTTTGCAGGCCCTGGGTCACAGTTGTTTTATCATCAACGTGTCCTGAGCCAACCCTGGTCAGTGGGCACTTAATGATAGAGACACTGCTCTGGGAAGGCACAGAACCATTCTAGTCCTTCTTAACACTCAGCCAGAGTCTGGGGCTATGCTGGTTACATAGTCCTGCAATCGTTCTAGCACACACACATTAAAACCAGACAGCAAATGGCCCAGGCCCAGTGGGCGCATCTCCTAGATCAGGCCTCTTAAGTCAAGGAGAATCTATTTGGGTTTTGCTTTAAGTAATGGACCCTGATGCTTACATGGCCATTTTCCCCAATCCCCTCAGACACTTGGGAGAATATGTATGATTAAAAGCAATCAATGCATTATGAAAGTGGATTGGGCAAACTATAATTTTATTGGCTCTGAGGCCAAGTAATAAAAAGGTAAATGTGAACAGGTGTGCCAGTTAATGTCTCTGGGTAATTGATTAAGTATGGTAACCCCCAAGAAGCTGCCTCTATTCAGCTCATACAACTTAAACTGCAGAAAGTAGGAAATGCAAAATATGCCCACTTTTTAAAGCTCTTTTTTTAAAAAAGGCTTATTATATGGTCCCCACCTGGTCGATTAAGCACTGATTATTGCAGTAACAATGGCTCCATTGTTTCTTTTTTTATCCTAATAACCATATTTAAATTACAGAAATTTTTTAGAGCTGTAGCCATAATGAAACTGGGGCCCAGGAAGGTTGATTGGTTTTCCCAAGGTCGCAGAGGGGCAGAGCCAGAAGCCTAACACAGGGCTCCAAATTCTCAATCCAATAATTGCTTTAATACATGTAACAAGGGGTCATTCACTACTGTTTCAGCTGACAAGGTTCTGAGCTTATTCTATTCAGCAACGTGAAGAATATATATAGCAAAACTTACCTTCTGTAATGGTCTAGATTCTCCAGAGAAACAGAGCCAACAGGCTCATAAACACAAAGATAGATGATAGATAGATAGATAGATAGATAGATAGATAGATAGATAGATAGATAGATAGATGATAGGAAGAGAGAGAGAGAATTTAAGGAATTGGCTCACACATTCACACATTTGTGGAGGTTTGGTGAGTCCAAAATCTAATAAGGGAGACCACCAGACTGGAGACTCAAGGAAGAGGTGCTGTTTGAGTCCAAAAGCCATCTGCTGGCAGAATTTCTTCTTGCTCTGGGGAGGTCAGTCTTTGTTCTGTTATATCCTTCAACTAATGGGATGAAGCCCACCCACATGGCTTTACCCAAACACCACTGATTTCAGCATACTCTCATCCAAAGAACACCTGTACAGAAACATCCAGAATGCTATTTGACCAAATATCTGGGCAGTATGGCCCAACCAAGTTGACACATAAAATTAGCCATCACACTATCCCAACCAGATGTCAAGTCTCCACACCTTCCATTTGTTTGGGCTTATGAAGATCCCAAGACATTGTAGGGGGTTGGGGGTAGGGGTGTCCACATGGGGTAACCAGAAAGAATTTATGCAAATTCCATAGTAACACTACTGCTAGGTGAGATGCTAGATGCAAATGAAGTAAAGTTGTCACCAGGATCCACAGAGCTGGGATCAAGAGGAATAGGCTCACAGCACAGGAAGCCTCAGTTGCTCTGTCGCTCCTGGGCATGCAAGCAGTATGGCTTATTTGGGTTATCAATTGCTATGAAACAAACTACTCAAAATCCACTGTCTGGCCTCTACCAACAACCTTTGTATTATTTCCCATGATTCTGTGGTCAGAAATTCAGGCAGGGCATGGAGGGATGGCTTCTTTCTGTCCCATGTGATGTCTGTTGGGGTTTCTTCTCTAATACTTTGGTGCTTCCACTAAAACGGCTCAAGCAGCTGGAAGTTGACTTAGTCACTGGACTGAGGTCATAAGTTTGTGGCCTCAATTGTCACTGTCAGTTGGGTTCTTTGGTTGCCTCCATGTACTATCAGGGCTTCTCCCTCTCCAGAGACACAGCCTCTCCACATGACCTCTTCATGTGGTCTTTTCAGCAAAATATTCAGATTTATTACATGGTGGTTCGAGGCTCCCAAGAACACATAATTGTAAGTACAAGGCCTTAAAACTGAAGTCTCCGCTGGCACCACTGCATCATTCTACTGGTTAAAGCAACTCATAGGCCCAGATCAGATTCAAGAGGAAGTGAGAACACAAGCGTGTAAATACTGACAGGCATGTGTGGCTCATTGAAGGTCATAAGTGACAACATATGCCATCATTCATGATGGTCTTTGGCTAAGTGTATAAACTATGTATGCACGTCTTCCCAGGGTGAGAATCCTTATCCCTTGGGCCACTTCTCTCAGATCAGCCCCATTCTTCTAGGCACCCCCTCCCTTATTCTCCTCCTTCTCCTTCCCTATCCTCTGACCTCTTTTGTCTTAGAGATCTCATCCTACTTCCAAAGGCATTGTCACATCAAGCCCACTTTTCATTTCATTCTTTCACTCTAGAGTACATGACCCATTAGACCCAGACTCCTCCCAAAGCAAAACTAGTTTTTTTTTTCCTTGAGAGTCTAACAGATTTAATATCCAAATTTTCCAGGAGGTTTGGGGCAGGAAAGATATTGCATTCCATTCCTCTCATGCAAAAACAAAGGGGGAAAAAAAACAAATGAATTGCTTTTCCATTTTCAGACACAGGCTATTAGTATGGTTAAGACAGCTGACTGCAGAGCCAGCCTGACACTTACAAGCTAGCTCAGTGTCTTCATATATAAATGGGTATTATCTATCCCATGGACTGGTATGAGGATTAAATGAGTAAAAATATGTAAAGTACTTAGAACAAAGCACAGTAAGTGTTTGCTATGCTCATATAAACAGTTGTATCCTGTCACACATGTCATGCATCTTCCTCAAGTTCCCAGTGTAATGAGCAGACAACCCAAGTAGATATAATTTCTAAGATATTTATCTTAATCCTTTTTGTTGGAAAAGGAAGCTCCATCAAGATGCAAAAACTGCGAGAACCCTTCTCCTAGGGAAGGAGTATGGGCCAATATCAGGCTGTACATCCAGGCATTGCATTCCCAATGGAAACACATTTGGGGGTATCTTCTGCCCAAAAAAAAAAAAAAAAAAAATTATATGTATATAAAAATTTGACCACAGAAACCTGTGGGAGCCATCATACACTCGGGGTGTAACAGATATAAAAGAAGCATAGTTCTTACTTACACGTATGGGTTCTCCCAACCCCTCCTCCCAACTACCTACCCAGTTATGGGCCTTGGGATACCCTGGTTCTGAGTCACCACCAGCTCCCATCAAAATGGTTGGAGTGGGACAGGGAAGGAAGGAAAGTGAAGGGGAACTCGGTGGGGCCCTGAAGGATAGCTCCTGGTGAGAGGGCAAACATGGGTGAGGCTTCACAACCCCAACTACTTCCCTGTCTAGCTAGCCTCTTTCTCTTCATCCATAGACCAAGGGTTAAGTTCTTAAGAGAGAGTGTCTTAATTTTTTCTTAAAATGACATTTATCAGGCAAACTTTTTTTAACATAGTCAAATATTGTGGTTTTTTTTTTGTTTTCCCTTGCCTTTGTGGTTTCAGACTAACCATGTACCTTAATGGATCTGACTTCTCTGTGAGACATGTGATAAGTACTCAACTCTACAAGCAGTGAGTGTCCTGGGGACCAAAAAGACAGCTTCTTAGACATTGTTTGCTCATGCCTATGATCTCCAACCCTCTTGTGGTTACACAGACCCTGCTCTCGGTGGCTTCGCTCACCCTCACAGACCCCCAGTTCCTTTGGAACTTAGTGACAGATGTGGATTCTCTTGTTATGAGTCTCAGCACCCTGCCTTGTCTGGTACCTAACTGAGCTCTGGCCTCCCACTCTCCTAGGTTCTCATTGGCCTGGGATCCCTTCTGGCTATTAAAGCCCTTCATGAGGTTAAATCAAACTGGGATAAAAGACAGGTCACTTTCCTTGCACCATTCAGCCCAATGGCCAAGCAGTTGACAATAACTCCAAAACTGTCTATCTGTCTTACTCTGAGCTGAAATGAAGCACATGAGAGTGTCCAGAAAGGCTTTTACATAAACAATTAATACCTGCAAACAGGCAGATCTTTAATGGCAAATGACTTTTTTACAGCACCTTAAAGTTAAAATTACAATTAAATGTGTGAATTAATCAACTTCTGCTTTACAAATGAATCACAAACATTGGTTTTATGCCTAAGTAATATTTGATGAATTTCATAACAAACTTGCTACAGAACCAAGGAAAAGAGATGACTCACAAGGATAATAAAATTGGGTTCTCTCACTTCCCTTGGCAAAGAAAATAGTCTCTGTCAGTCAATTTTTCTAAATTACTGTGTGGTTTTTTTAGCCAAGAAAATAATCTGAAAGTGAACATAGCTATGGGTCATGAGCTCCTCCAAGGACACAGAGCACAACTCTCAGTATCCATATTAGATTTTTTTTCTCAAAAGGGTCTTTAAGAGATTTTTTTTCCCTCTCTTTTGAGTTATACATGATTCATTAATTTTTTTTTAAACTTTGATATTTTATGTGTTGAATACAGTGTGGCCGAAATTATTTCAAGTCAGGGAAAACTGGTATAGCTGTTTAACTTTTTAGATTTCTCTGTAAGACCTCTTTTAACACCAGGCAAATTGGGGTTCACAATGTCATCAAAGCCAAGAAAATGTGGCAAAGTCAGAGTGTTGGAAAACAGCCGCAAAAAAATGGAAATAAAAGAGGGAAGAAAAAAGTTTTAAAGACAGTCCAGGAAGATGAGGCAACTTTGGAAGTGTTAATAAAATATGGAGAAATAAAACCATAATAAAATTCAGTTTTGTCCTACACAGCATGTTTTTCCTGTGCCTCTGAAACTGTGCCTCTGATGCCCATGTTCACCTCATCTGTGTTAAAACCTTCTTCTCCTATCCGGAAAGTCATTATCCTTAAGGATCTTGACCAAGTTTCAAATTAAAATATATTTAAAACAAGTTCAATTTCATCTATTTTCTTTCGACGTTAATGCAACTGTTAGTTCAGACAACTGTTAGAGGACCAACTTTTCTATGACTTTTTTCTCTGGGCCTCAAGTGAAAACACTTCTGATCACTGGAACAACTGCCTGGACTACCTTATTTCACTGTCTCACTTTCTCCTTCATTCACGCAGCTAAGGCTTATGAGCTTTTCTATTGAAAGCAGCATAGTGAAGTGTAAGACTGTGGCTTCTAGAGCCAGACTGCCTGCTTCTTGGTAGCTCCGTGACTTCGGGCAGGTCACTTACTGCTCTGTGCCTGTTTCCCAACTATGAAATGGGGATGATGGTAACTATTTCCAACTTTATCAAACCATTGTGAGAATAAATGAGTCAATACTTGTAGCAGAATTAGCACATAGCAAGACTTCTGTAAACATCTGTTGTTATTGCCGCTTACAACTGAGTTTTATTTGGTGCTAGCTATTTCTGAAGGGAGTGCAAAGAGGAAAAAAAAAATGTTCTTTATCTTGCCTAGGATTTTTATTTTAAATCAGTGCAGCTAAATGTTTGTATTGCCTTTTTGAACCTGTCCTATTTGATTATTATAAAATTTAGTGCTTTTAAGAATCTGAAGACCTTGTGCATAAAATAATTTTATCGGCGTATCCCGAAGTTGATGTTGAATCCTGAACACAATCTCCAAGTCACGTCTGTATCTTTGCTATGGAAATGGCTCCCCTCAGTGGACACACTGAGTAATTGCATACATATTCTCTCCCTCACATTTAAAAACAAGAGTCCTGCTTGGGTGGTCACCAACATCAAGAGCTAAAGCCATTTCATAGCACTACATTAAATTGAGTTTAAATTTATTTTCCCAAAGATTCATTCCACCAACCAAAACCCCATTACAATTTCATAACATCACAATGTCCTATCAGAAAAGAGAGTCGTTATTGAGCTGAACCAACAAAAAGCAAAGATACAAAAGATATACCAGGGGTGCCAAAAAACGTACACAAGTGGACACTTTGGTTAGTGTTGCTCAAGCAGTAGTTCGCCATAATCAGAAGTGTCTGGACGCTGGCTACCACTTTGAATACCACTTGCAATTGCAGAAGTCAAACGTGACTTGTGTTCATCTTTTGTTATCAGCGTATATTGAGTATTACAATTTGAATAGTTTTTTTCTTTCTTAAAATATGTTTACTTTTTTTTTTGGAACCCTCTGTATTTACACCTAATTAAAATGATGTCTATGCATCTACAGGTCTTTGGAAATAGCTTACACATTTGTGTAATACTGCTGTTTTAAATGCTGGTCTGGACCCTTCAAGAAGCACTTGATTTCTAGTAGGATGGGTCTATATTGACTGTTAGAGAATCTGAAGGAACAATGAAGAACCAGCTATTATACTTTTCCATATCTCAAAGTGGGTCTGGAAATTATTGAAATTTTCCATATTTGAATTGGCATATCACAAAGTATTTTCAGGGTCTTTCAATTGCTGGCCATGTGAACTATGTAATCAAGACAGCTGTCCAGATCTTCTTGTCTTCTTTTGTGGTATTTGGGGAGTGGACCAGGTCCCTTTACAGTTCTGGAATTATATGGAAATGAGTGAATTTTCTAAATGTATATTAGTCAATGTATACTTTCATGGAACTCAGTCATGGACCAGATGATGATGATGATGATAATGGTGATGATGGTGATGATGGTGAAGATAAGGATGATAGCTAACATTTATACATCACTATGTGTCATGCATTGTATTATATACATCACATGAATCATCTCAGATTGTCCTCACAATAACTTGTTACAGTAGAGGCTCTTATTATCTTCATTTAACAGAAGAGGAAACAACAATCATAGAATTTCACAATAATTTGCCCAAGATCACTGGTAAGTTACTGAGCTGCAGTTTGAACCCTGCTCCTGTCCCTAACTACTGCATATGAGGCACCCTCCATAATGATTGAAAATAAAAAATTTCAGTTATATGTGAACATCCATTTGTAGAGTTAGAATTAATGATATTTGTTAGTAAACTTAAGGTCAATGAACATGAAATTTTATTTTTAAGAAAGCATTTCGAAGAAGACATACAGATGCAAATAAGCCCATGAAAATATATTCAGCATCATTAGTCATGAGTGAGATGCCCATTAAAACCACAATGAGATACCACTGTACATCTGTTAGACTTTCTTTTTTTTTTTTAACATCTAACTATACCAAGTGCTGAAAAAGATGTAGAACAACCTGCAAAATCATATATTGCCAGTGAAAATGCAAAATGGTACAGGCTTTTTGGAAAAGCAGTTTGGATCTTTCTTATAAAGATAAATATTCACTTATCATATGATCCAGTAATCCCACTCCTAGGTATTTTCCCAAGAAAATAAAAATATATGTCCATACAAATACCTGTAGGCAAATAAATAGCAGCTTTATTCATAATCACCAAAAACTGGAAATATCCATCAAGTGGTAAATGGATAAACTGTTATACATTTATACAAAGGAATATTCTTCAATTATAAACAGAAACAAACTAGATGCAATCATGTGGGTGAATCTCATGTGCATTATGCTCAGTGACAAAAGGCTACTCAAAAGATTATACACTCTGATTCCATTCATGTGACATTTCCCAAAAAGCAAAACCACAGGGAGGGAAAAGAGATCAGTGATTGCCAGAGGCTGGGATGAAGGAAAAGACACAGTGAATTTCTTGGGGTGATGAAAATATCTATATCTTGATTATGGTATAATTAACCATTTGTTAATTATATAATAATATAACCACATGTTAATTATACCTCAACAAATCTGACGTGAAAAGAAAGAGGAAGGAAAAACAGATGGAAGGAAAGAAGGAAGGAAGAAAGGAAGGAAGGAAAGAAGGAAGGAAGGAAGGGAAGAGGGAAGGAAAGAAAAGAGGGAGGGAATGAGGGAGGGAGAGAGGGAGGGAGCAAGGAGCACTGACAAGAGAACTAGTGTAGCAAAGAGGTTAAGAGCATGGGCCTAAGTGGAGACTTCCTGGGTTCAAATAGGGCTCAACAACTGTGGGACTTGAGATACATTATTGAACCTCTTTGTACCTCAATTTCCTCATCTATAAATAAAATGAGATAATAATACTTCTTACTTACAGTGTTGATATTAGGATGAAATTAGTTAATATTTTTAAGGCACTTAGAACAGTATCTTGCATATAGTAGGTTCTCAATAAATATTGGTACCATTAATAATCATGTTATAGGCTATAATGCAAAGCACTCAATCAGTAAATTATGTCAGCTGTAAAGGGGACGGAATATGGGTTCACTAAGCCATCTGCCCTGACACTGGTTACTAATCCAAGTCGGTAATAGCCATCCAAGTCACATCCATTTCAAACTCCTGAATATACAACTAAATCCCTGGTTGATTTTCATTGTTCCAAACCAACGCCTAAAGTAGGATCTCCGCCAGCACCAATTTCATCTAGTCCAAACCCAAAACTGAAGCTAGAATTCACGGTGTGAGTCACTTAAGCTCCCAAACTTCAATTGATTGTGAGTTGTTCCTCACACTCCACTTAGATAGGAATACTTCACAGCAATCTCACCCTTTGAGGAGGAAACAAATTGTACTGCAGGGCAGTTAGTCCAGGGGAAGGAGGAGGAGGCTTATCCACTGACTCCTATGTCCCAGCACCAAAGGTTTGACCCATGGGGCATTAATTCCCCACGCTTCACCATTGTATATTGAGCAAGGCTCTGCGTTGTCCCTTGCCTGGTCCTGGGCTGGAGGCAAAAGGCAGGCAGCACAGATAAGAGGGAATAACTGTGCAAAGCTACTGGGAGCTCACTCAGACCTGGTTGCCATGGCAATAACAGGAAAAACAGGTCAGACCAATAGGCAATGAATTGTGCATAAGTGGTATCTGAATCTCCATAAGCCAGTAGTTCCATTCCCTGACATATCTTGGAAAAGAAAAATTACACGTCCACAATGACACATGCACTAAAATTTTATTGTTATATTATTATGTAACCTAGAAGAAGGAAAAGAAAGAGAAAAGACTAACTAAATTATCAAATGTCCATCAATATGAGGATGGATTATTAATATGTGGTATAATCAGAAAATGAAGCATTATACAACAGTAACAATGAATGAATTAGAGCTGCAGGTATCAACATGCAAAACTTTGCAAATTAGTTAGAATTACTAAAGGATTAGTAAGATGGCTGGATATAAGAACAAAATATAAATATAAATTGCATTTCTCTATAACAACACCAAATAGTTAAAAATGTAATTTTCTGGGCTGGCCGAGTGGCTCAGTTGGTTAAGAGCTCGCTCAAGAGTGCGAGCTCTGAGCAACAGGGTTGCCAGTTGGATTCCTGGTCCAAGCTGAGCAGCCGCTGAGCTGCCAACAGGTGGCAGGATGGCTCAGCTAAAAAAAACAAAGGAATTTTCAATAAAGATGTCACTTGTAATGTAACCAAATTGTAAAGCAGAAATAATTCTTACATTTCCTCACCTTTTATAGCTGTGGCTGTCAGTGGATATTGCCTTAAAATGACCAATCAAGAAATAAACACAGAAGTATATTTTCATATGGCACAAAGATAAGCACCAGAATTAAAATATATATATATATATATATATATTTAAGAAATATCTGTAGGTAAATGAGCAAAAAGAAGAGGAAGTAGTATAAGTCAAAAATAACTTCTTATTTTTCATGACAGTTGTTCTCAGAATATGGTCCTTGACAAAAGCATCAACATCATCCAGGAACTTGCTAGAAATGCAAATTCTTAGGCCCAAGCTCAGACTTATGGAATCAGAAGCTCTGGGGGTATTTTAAGAAACCCTCAAGATGTTTTTGGTAAATGCTAAAATTTGGAATCAACTGCTTTCTAATGAGTAGATGATAAATATTATTTAAATATATTTTCAGTGCAGCCACCAGAAGATCTGACACAAAAAAATGTTGATTGTCTCTGGAGAGTGGTGCTGAGTTTCTGAAGGAGGTGGGGCATAAGCAGAGAGACTTTTTCCATTTTATGTCATTCTGAACTATTTGAATTTTGATAGCATGGCAAGCTGTGTTTAAAAAGAAAAAAAGACACTAAAATGAGTGGGGTAAATTTCTCCCTCTTCTCTTTTTTAGTGGGGGCTCCTTAAAACTCTTCATGGATATTCCATTATCCACATCATGGTCAGCCAGAGAACTCACAACAATTTATAAAAATCATATTTACAAAAAAAGGAATGCAGTGGTAACTCCTTACATTGCTCGTCAATGCTGAATTAAGTCTCTGCTTCATGTCCGCCTTAATCTCTATTTTTCCAACTTTTTACCTAGAGTTACTGCCCAACAGAAGGAAACATCAAATGTATTTTTCTTGCACTGAATTCTCAGTAAATAGAGAGTAAAATACCAATTGTTTGGAAGGCAAGTATTAATATGCATTCAGTATGGGGAGAAATAGAAAGAAAAATACTTGGGAGTTCTAGAAAAGTGAGGTCTGTCTCCTCCACAGAAGTCACACCCAATTCAATGGTCCTGATATGCAGAAAGGGGGAAATCCTTTTTCTTCTAGACTTCATGGAACAAGGAAAGGAAAAGATTAAAAATAGAGTGAAGGGGTCGATTGCCAGTATTCTCAATATCTATTCTCCACTCTCTCCCCAGGCTAGATAGATGTGGGAAACCTGACAATTCCCAAGCATGCCTTTAGGAAGTGGTCATTGGTGTGGCATCACATCCAACATGGTAGGACTAACAATGATGAATGGATGTCTATGTAGATAACCTGAGAACATGTTACTGGTGTCCCAAAGCCCATGTATGGTCTACAGAAGACCCAGAATGTTGTCCCTTCCTCACTAGAGAGACTCAGAACCTGTGCCTATACTAGGACCTGTGCCACCCAAAGGTCACAATTGAGGGACCATAGAGTCTGTGGAGCAAGGCGACTCATGACCCATCCCTAACATGATACCTAGAAGGAACCAACTGCCCATGGCAGGCTTCATGCAGAAGCCCCTAAGGTGGTCCAGCTCATCTGCAACTAGCAGTGCCCAGGGACCCAAATTCTCTCTCCTTATCACCCAAAGTCACAGCAGTTCTCTCATATAATCAGATGCCATCTAGGGGGCAGTATAGAGAAGAAATCTGAAATACTGAGATAGTCGGTAAACTTAGGTGCTCCCATGTCTTTCCCAGTTGATTTTTTCTATTAGAGGGTATTTTTTGAAATGTTTCCTTAATGGAAATTAAGCAGTGGTCACCACACTTGGATTTTATAACCAAGAAGTCCAACATTACATTGACAGTATAGCACTGTATGCTTTCCCGATGAATCCATCCTTGACTTCCAAATTCTAAGTACAGTTATCGTCCACAAGGTGGCCCTGAAAGCAACGAAATGTAGCCTCAGCACAGCCCTGCCACTAAATGGAGTTGATTCATTTTTGTTTGCCAATTTCTGAGCAATTAATTGAATAGAAAAAAAAGAATAATTAAACATTGTGCTAACAAACTGATCCACGTCTTCAGTGATCGTTTTCATCAAATAGAGCAGAAACAACAAATCACGTGAGCAGCGCCACAGCACACCTTGGCTGTTTCAGATACCAAGGGACCTTGCCTGGCTTCGGAGGATTTCTGTCAATTTTTTAAACCTAAAAAACTAGCATCCGTCAAGGAAAAGGCCCCGAAAGACTAGCAATTGTGCAAACATGGTTAAAAGGAAAAAGAAAAAGAAAACAGGCTTCAGCCAACACGAAATTCCAAAGATTGCCAGATTTCTTGATTGTGGCTTTTAATCAAAACACAGCCAGCTGCCTGTATTTAACTCTAATTGTTAAGCTCGAAGTCTCAGCCAATCATCTTACTTCTGAGCTGGCAGGGTAACAACAACAAAAATATGAAACTCCCTGACCCAGTTTAGTGGGAGGGAAACTGGAAGAGGTAAAAGAAGAATCAGTTCTAGGAGTTGGTCAGCTTTCCTACGAAGAAGGCATCTCCAGCTTTCTAAAGCAAAACCGCATCTGTGCCTGGAAACTTGCCTTGAACCTTCAAGATGAACAGATAGTGTGTAACCACCCCCACCCCCGTTTCTTTTTCCTCCCTCCCGCTTCCCCAACCAAAAAGCAATGTTAGGACTTCAGAGAGAGGAGTATTTTGTTTGTGGTCAGCTAGAGGGCTGGTTCCTGAGGAATGTTCTTTCCTAGTTTGTCCTCTGCTGCCCTGTTGGCTGAGAACTCACTCTGTGCTGGTAATTTCTCTGTTCTGGTCCCTTTGGATGATTTGGAGAAAGAGTTCTCTCACTCTCCTAGATTGCTAACAGCTTCAAATATCCTTGTTTCCTATTTTTCCTCAGGGGATGGATACCTTAGCTGCCTTCTTGGACCTGGAATGCAAAGAATGTCCCCATTTGTTTCAGTGAATGGTGAATTCTTGGTAAAGATAAATAATCCCTCCCCCCTTTGTCTCTCCTTCCATCTTTCTCTCTCATAAATCATAAATAACAGACAAGATGGAGGTTTTCCTGACATTATTTTAAAACAGTGGATTTTTAAAATCTCCCCAAGCACAGACCCGGGAGTTGGGGTGTCTTCCTCTATAGCCCACAACCAACCTCCCACAACCAATTTGACTTTAAGACTGACCTTGAGATATGACTCAAGGTTAGCCAGCAAGAATGGTGTCAGGAACTGGTCACAGTGCATAGCAACAAGTTTTCTTCTCTCTAGTCATTTACATAGAGACGACAGCTAATATTCAAATTGGCATAAGCAAACCCACAGTTGATTAAATTAAATCTCTTCTCTAGCTTGATTTGCATAACTTGCAATAATCAAAATGGAGAGCAAAAGCATAATTAAAAGGAGAAAATATATACTGTAGCTATGTGGAATTAGGTATAGTTGAGCTAAGCTTGTCGATTCTGATACTCCTGAGTGCAGAACTATCCTAGGCTAAGTTGAATTTTAAAATGTTAAGAAATGTGAGTTGGAGAACTGGAAAGTTAATTAACAAATAAAGTCTTAGAACACCTTTAATTAACAACAATATCACAAAAAAGTTAAGAGAAAAGATGTTGAGCTAGTGATCTGAAAAATTTGCTCACATTATTTTATGGACCCATCAGAAGCAGCCTCTAGCTACCTTGTTCTATTCCAGCCCTCGGAAAATGTTCAGCCAGTATTTTCTTTATTTTCTGGCAAAAATTTACTCAAAGATCATCTCTGTTGTTGCACCGAAGCTCTAGTTCTCTTTCTTTATGACCCATTTATGACACACCTCACTTCCACCCTCTGCCCACATTACCTTTATATAAGAACAAAGACTGAAAGAAAAACCCCACCATGTCCTGCAAGGGCTGGGAGACCCCGCTGTCAAACAGTGAACGTTACGAATCTGGCATACATGCACCTTAATTTTCTTAATTTCACCTTTCCTTGTTGTTCCTATCACCTGGGGTCTCGGAGAAGAAAGGAAAACAGCAAACCAGCACAGCAATACTCACTGGATCCCTAGAGGGTGCCACTCCCCCACTTCACTTACTTCTCTTCAATTTCTCAAAAGCAGAGGCAGCAGCAGGTGTAGGCCCCTCAACCAGAATCAAGTAGAAGCAGAGGACAACCTGAGGAACAGGGTCCCCTCCCACAAGCTCTTTATACAGGCCTTGGACAATGTTTCATTCTCCCACCAACTAAAGGTCACCTTCCTGTCTACAGTAAACATATTCCTTTGTCATGGAATTTCCATAATAATATGCAGAGTACATTTTTTAGGATAAATGTCCTAACACACTTAACCACCATGTTGAACTGCCTTCTTTAAAAGCAGGAATAATTTTTCTCGATATTTAGAGACTATTTAACAGCCAAGGTGGAAGAAACAGTTCCAAAATAGTTGTTTATGCCTCAACATTTGGTCCACATGCCTAAGTCCCTCTTTGTTTTGTCTCAATTTGTCTTTCAAAGTTGAAGTTGGTGTAGAATGAAAATCCTTCACGGAACTCCTAGAAAGTTCTATTCTTCTCTCAACTGCAAATTTCAGGGAACTTGAGGGGAAAATCCTGAGTATCCTAAAATAAACCGAGCAGCTGAATCAGAATTAGGAGACCACTCTAATAAGCAAGTGTGAAGTGGAGACAGGCCCTGGTGTGGCTTGGGGAGCACGCTCAGTCCCTCTCTTTTAGTTCTGAGAACAGGACTTGTTAGAGTTGGTACAGATGGTTGAGAGCATTGCAGGACACCTTTGTAAACAGAGTCATTTCCGCCACCCGGGCTGACAGGGACATGGGAACAACCATGCTCATGGAGAAGAAACCCTGACAAGCCCTGGAGACCAACTGTGGCCAAGATTCTTTCCTCCTCCAGAGAACTTCTTGGGCACTTCCCATCTTCCCTTGCAGCTCAGTGCAGGACCACGTAACTAAATTCTAGCCAATTCCAGGCCTGTCCCTTAGAAACATCCCCTTTAGCTCTTTCCTTCCCGGTCTCAACATCTTGAGGACCACATGTTCCACTATAAAAAAGAGAGGCTGCCCTACCCATATTGTGTGGGATTTTGTGTGGGAAACACATAAATATATATTGTGTTAAGCCACTTGGATTTTAGGATTTATTTGTTACAGAAGCACAACATAATCTATTCTGACTATATGCTGGTATTCCCTCTGCAACAGGGATTTCAGTCCTGACTTTAGTGAAAGGCAAACTAATAACCTAAAAAGTTATTGGAAATATAGATTCCTGGATCCACTTGCTGAGATTCTAAGGAAATGAGAAGGGGGACTGTGTGTGGGGCAGGCAACCTGGGACCTGGTGCATTGGCTGTAAATGGGAATGAAAAAATATGGGGGGGAAAATCCTAAAGAAGAAACTACAGGATTTTTGTGACATTTAGAGGATGCATTGGGGAAAAAAGTGAAGTCAAAGGCTTCCAGCTTGAGAGGCTGGAAATAATAGGATAGTGAGAGTCGTGAAGGTTCATTTTAGAGAGAAAGGTGAGTTTGATTTCAAGATGCAGGAGGTCTGAGGTGAAGTGTGTCTGTACAGTTGGAAACACGGAACAGGCAAGAGGGTGACAGCAGGTCTGCAGGTGGCAGGCTGGGCCTCCTTCCGGGTGTTTCTGAGCTCTCTCAGGAATGAGCAAATGAAAAAGGGCAGAAGGTGAAGGCCTGGGCACAAGGAGACGGTGCACAAAAGAGCAAGCATGAGAGTATTTGGAGAGCAAGCAGGCCAGCAAGTACAGGCAGCAGCCAGAGGGCAGGGAAGAAGGTGTGTAGATACATGGCTGACCTCCCATAGGCCTGGACCTTTCGGCCACCATGAGCACAGCTGAGGCCCTCCAGACCCCTACCTCCAGCCTCCAGCTGCCCTCTTCCTGTTCCTCCCCACTCAGGCTTTGGGCCACCTGCTTGCTCTTTCTCCTTTGCTGACCTTATCAGTGTCCTTCTCACCACTTGTTCCTTCCTGCCCCCACTGTGTAACAACAATCCTAGTTCCTGATGGTCACGGCCAGTCCCCTCTGCCAAGAAGCTAATTCCTCTTCTTGCCTGCTGGTCTCTTAACACAAAGACTTCATGGTGCCCAGGTAGCAGCTAAAGTTCACGGTTCAATGAGAACCTTACTGTGTCCCTGGCAGAAGTTTTCCCGTTGGGATGAATACATCTAACTCTGACCTGCTCAGAGCAGCAAGATGAGAAGCATACATTTTCCCTGTGGGACACTGGGCATGATGGAAATCAGGACAACCAGCTTCCACTCCCTGGCTCACACACTTATATATTCTTTTACTGAAGACGCAGAATCATATACAGTCTTTGATTCAAATACTGTGTGCACAGCAGCTGGAGGGTGATCCCCCATCCTCATCAGCTATTGCTTCAAAGCTGGTGCTGCTGCTGCTGTGCAGGCTCATCCAGTCTTTAAGCACGCCAGCAACTTTGGGGTGCTGGGTATGTGATATCACCAGTGGACCCCATGGTCATGGGCCTGTTTCTGCATCTCCTTGGATGTGAAGTCAGTTCCCTGGTTTGATATGATGTTGTGTTTGATCCTGTGCTGGTGGATAAGCCCTTAGGATAATGGTGCTGGCTCTTCAGGGAGGGATAACTCACTTTTTTAGGCTCAGAGGATTTAAGGGAATCTGCAAATTCAAGATTTTCAAGAGTATAACACAGTCATTCCATCCCACATGTCAGGGCCCCTTTCTTTCCCAGTCAGCACCCTGACCTTGGTAGAGCAGAACTTGGTTAGAGTTTAGCTTCTTTGGAACTCAAGACTCTGATGATTAAATCCAGGGCCAGAGCCTCAGCTTTCACTGTCTGCTTGCTACAGGAGATGAGACCTCTTTATAAGGTGCCAAGGACACACTCTGACTTTCACACTCAGCCTTTTCTTATGATTTTGTCGAGTTTTATGTCTTTTTTTTTTTTTTTTTGAGGGCAGTGCCACTGGCCCTCTTATGTGGGACCCGAACCAGGGCCACTGGCTTCCCTAGCCAGCGCTTAACCACCGTGCCACTCGGCCAGCCCGTGATTTTGTCGAGTTTTAATAGACGTTAGCACTAGCCATCCAATCCAATTGTCCTTATCATCATTACTTCCCTCATACTTTCAAGCTCCTGGTATATCACACCAGTACATTCCTTTCCGTAAGTACACCAGCTCATCATGGGGGAAAGTTTAACAACTGGATGGTCACCCTTGTACCAGGACCTATCCTTGCTCCACCTACAATCAGTAATGAGATGCTCATGACCAGCTGTGTGACATGCGATCTAATTCCAACTCTCCATCTTATACCTACTTTTTTAAGCCACTCCTAGAACTAACTGCCACGGTATAAGTTCTCCTAGAAGCTGGCGCTGAGGTGGAATTGGGTGCTTAGGATGCTTTATAAAGAATGCCCTTGGGGGTCAGCCGAGTGGCGCATTGGTTAGGAGCTGCTTGGGACGCCACCGGCCCCGGTTCGGATCCCATATATGAGGGCCAGTGACACTGCCCTCTATAGCTAAGGTGGTGAACAACAGTTCCACCTGGTTGCCTCTATAGCTAAGATGGCGAACAACAGCTCCACGGGAAGCTGGGCTGCTGTGAGTCCCCAGGACGGCATAGCTGCAGCCATGGTCTACCATAGGCTACAGTGAGTGGCCAGCCATGGTCTGCCATAGGCTACAGTGAGCTGCCAAGATCTGCTGTGAGAGGCCATCCAGAGGCCAGCGACCGATCTGCCTCATCCGGGAAGAGCGCAATGATGATACCAACATGGGCCAGTGAAGCAATGTCCTCCACAACTAGACTGAAGAACAAAAGGACAGCAACTTGTCTGTTCCCCTTCCCCAATTCCTCAATAAAATCTTTAAAAAAAAAAAAAAAAAGAATGCCCTTTGATCCATATCGGTGAAAGTACTTGAAAGAACTGGAGCTGCAACATAGCCCTAAAGGCCTCAGCCACCTCCATGGGGATTCTAGAACACAAATGGCCCATCAGAGTTGTCCTGTATTGGGCTGTGCATAATAGGGAATTTGCCTAGTCTTTGTATCTGGTTCATGGGAGGAGGGCTCTACATAAACCCTTGGAATGTCTGCAGTGATAGGATTCTTTTTTTTAAGTTAATTTAATTTTTTATATTAGTTTCAGGTGTACAAAACAACATAATGATTAGACATTTACACCCCTCACAAAGTGGTAACACTTCCTCAAGTCTACTACCCGTCTGATATCGTATATAGCTGTTACAAAACCATTGACTCTATTCCCTATGCTGTACTTCACATCCTGTTAATATATATATATTTATAGTTAACATTCAATATTATTCTACCTCAGCTTCAGGTGTATGGCACAGTGGTCAGGCATCTACACAATCTATGAAGCAATCCCCCCGATAAATTCAGCACCCATCTGGCATCCTACATTATCTTTACAACATTGTTGATTATATTCCCTATACTGTATTTCACATCTAGGAATGTCTTTATTCTTCAGGGTTGGCCCCTGGACCACACCTGATGGTTCATGCTAATGAGATGACTAAGGATAGGGGCTGGTCACACCACAAAGCCCAACCATGTGATTAGAGGGTTGCGGCTTTGAGTCCCATGATATTAACCTGACTTTGGGAGGGTGGAGGGAGACTGAGATTAAGTCACATGGCCGATGATTCAATCAATTGTGCCTACATAATGAAGCCCCAATAAATATTTTATACAGCAAAGCTTAGGTGAGCTTCCTTGGTTGGCTTTGTGTATTGTCACACATTGATGTGCTATAGGGTAACATGTCCTAAGGACAAGGAAGCTTTACCTAGACAACCTCTCAGACCTCACCCTATGTGTTTCTCCCTGTGGCTGGTTCTGATTTGTATCCTTTTTGCCGTAATAAAACTGTAATATAAGTATAGAGCTTTCCTGAGTTCTGCAAGTTGTTCTAGCAAAGTATCAAACCTGAGGGGTTAATGGGAAATGCCAAATTTGTAGCCAGCTGGTCAGAAGTGAGGCCTGGGGACCCTCAAATTTGGGGCTGGTATCCAAAGGGACAGAAGCCTTGTGGGAGACTATGCCCATAACCTGTGAATTTGGCCCAACTCTGTGTAGTTAGTGTCAGAGTCATTGCAAGCTGAGATGGCCTTTATACCCCTGCCATCATCATCATTGGATGTGACCCACCCTGGGAAGAGTGTGCTCTTGGGGGAAGCAGCTGAGGCAGACCCAGAAAGGGCTGAGAGTGGAGGGCTGTCTGCTTACAATACTCTCAGAAGCACCAGCAGAAGTTTCCCTCCTGAATGAGGATTTGGGTGACACATCTCCAGTGCCCCATACATCCCTCCATTTATTAGCCAGTTGCTTTGAATTCTAAGACATCAGCCCATAATAAGGGAAGCTGATATTTTTGTCCTGGATATCCAGGAAGTCACCAGCTTTTACCCCATTCTAGGATTGTGTCACCAATAACTTCATCCAAATCTAACGAGCCCAGCTCACCCTTTCTCAGAGGCCTTCCATCTTTTCCCAGAGGCCAGCAGGGCTCCTCCAGCATCTCCCAACTCATTCTCAGGAAGTACTGGGTGGGGATAACGTAATCGCCCAGGTTTGTCAACAGGACGCCCCAGACTACACGATCAGGGGCAGTTCAAGTTGCTCGCTCAGTAGCATTAAAATATGAGGGAGAGGAAAGAAAGATTCATTCTTCTAACTCTGCACTCTGCGGGGCCTGAGCTGAACCTGAATTGACAAGCACTCAGGTCATGTCTGAACTTGCAGAGATGGAATTTTAAGCACATAAAACACTGAAGCACTTGTGCCAAAAAGCCAGCTTTAGCAGCAGACTTCTGCTGGTCCTGCGAAGGCAATGGGGAATTAGAGGATGTATCCAACAAATGAGAGGAGGTATCAGCAAAGCCAATGTCTGTCTATTCTTGGACCTGGAGATACACGGTTCCATAGCAAGCGCCTATAAAAACTCCCTCCATGCCCAGGTCTTGGCACGGGGCTTGGAAGTGAGGCTGACTTGACCTTTGAAGCTGGTTTCTCTCAGCCCATCCAAACACCAGAGAGGAGCTCTCACGTGCTCCATCGTGATCCTCTTAAGGTTTCTAGGACACACTCTCCATCTGGGGAAAATGGAAGCAGAGATTTTTCACATGTGGTTTGAGTCAAATGAAGACTGAGAAAAGACTCAGAGCCCAAACATATGATAGTCCTGTTGGACTGATGTCAAAATGAGTGGTAAATGCTGTCAAAATGAGGTCCTCACAAGAAGAAAATGGGAGGTGTGATCGCGTTGTTCTAAAGCACAGGTGATGTCAGATGCATCTTAGTTCCTACAGGGGCCCTGGATGCTTGTGATGGATGGTGCTGGCTCCGGGGAGGCTAGTGATCTTTGAGTACTGAGGGCACTCCTCCACTTGGGGTCCACTAGGGCCCCCTACTCTCATCTAGAACCTTACAAACCTCTCTCCCTTTACATTTCCTCCCTGCACACTCCCTTGATCTAGGAAGTTTTTTCTAGTGGAAAGAAGGGGAGGAAAGCCTTGTTCTCATATTATTTGCATTGTCCCAAATCTATTTTGTTGTCTAACATGCACAAGAGTGCTTTCGATTTAATAGTTTATGTCACACCAAAGCCTACTCTTTTGAAACATAAAAGCCAAGGGGTGAGAATATCCTAGTTTCCCTCAGGCTGCTGCCTCACCTTTTCCCTGCAGTGATGAGTACAGGTGCCCTGGCTGTTTCTCAAACTAGGCAGCAGTGGGGAAGGGGCATATGGTAACTGGAACTCTCAGGGGCACACATCGGCTAATATTTTCAAAGAGGGACCCACTGCTTTGACAATGTCTCAGAAACACTAATTTTTATACCCCACCTGTATAGTCCTCAAATAAGGGTCATTTGGGGCCAATTGAGGGTCCATCCACATGACCTTGGCTAACCAGAGAAAAGCCTCTCAGAAGAGCCAGTCAGCCTATCAGTCATCCTTGTGACCCTGCATCATCCTGAAGGTTGCCCAGCATGGAACCTTCTGCTCCAGAGGTGGATACACAAGGGGCGCCCTGCTGACCTTGCCACCATGTTAGAAAGGAGTGATTCCAGTGAGAAACCTAAGCCCAGGCCCCATAGTGGGGCCACAAGTGCACTTTCTGCTCACCTCAACAGGACACACTGAATTTTCTGTCTTTAGCATTAAAAAAAAAAAAAAAAAAAAATGAGGGCCAGCCTAGTGGCACATTGGTTAGGAGCTGGCTTGGGACGCCAGCTCTGAGCAGTGGGGCCTCTGGTTCGGATCCCACATATGAGGGCCAGTGACACTGCCCTCTACAGCTAAGATGGTGAACAACAGCTCCACCTGGAGCTGGGCTGCTGTGAGTTGCCGGCAACAGTGCAGGCTGCAGCCTCTGCTGCAGTGGGCTGCCATAGGCTACAGTGAGTGGCTGGCAGCCAGCGTGAGCTGCCAAGAGATGCCAGAAGCGGCCATCCAGAGGCCGGAAACTGATCTGCCTCATCCAGGAAGAGAGCAATGATGATACCAACATGGGCCAGTGAAGCAACATCCTCCACAACTAGACTGAAGAACGAAAGGACAGCAACTTGTCTGTTCCCCTTCCCTGATTCCCCAACACAGTTCCCCTCCCCCAATTCCCCATTAAAATCTTAAAAAAAAAAAATGATAATATGGGGCAGCTGGATAGCTCAGTTTGTTAGAGTGCGAGCTCTGAAAACAGGGCTGCCAGTTCGATTCCCACATGGGCCAGTAAGCTACACCCTCTACAGCTAAGATTGTGAACAATGGCTCAACCTGGAGATGGGCTACGATGTGTGGCCAGTGGCTAGTAGCCGGCAGCCAGCATGAGCTGCCTTGAGCCACCGTGAGCTGCAGTGAGCTGCCGGTCAGACCGACTGCCTCACCCGAGAGGAGCACAATGATCATAGTACTAACATGGGCGTCCTTATGTGAAGTGGCGTCCTCCTCAACTAGACAGAACAACAGCTTGGAGGTGGGGGGGAGGGAGGAGAGGGGAAAATGATAATAAATAAAATTAAAATCATTCTTTGGGGGCCGGCCGAGTGGCGCATTGGTTAAGCGCTGGTTTTGGGATGCCAGCGGCCCCGGTTCGGATCCCACATGAGGGCCAGTGACACTGCCCTCTACAGCTAACAACAGCTCCACCTGGAGCTGGGCTGTGCGAGCCCCTGTGATGGTGTGGGCTGCAGCCCCTGCTGCAGTGGGCTGCCATAGGCTACAGTGAGTGGCCCGCAGCCAGCGTGAGTGGCTGGCAGCCAAGAGTGAGCTGCCAATAGCCGCGATGAGCGACATCCAGAGGCCAGCGACCGATCTGCCTCATCCGGGAAGAGCGCAATGAAGATACCAACAGTGAAGCAACATCCTCCGCAGCTAAACTGAAGAACAAAAAGACAGCAACTTGTCTGATCCCCTTCCCCGATTCCCCAACGCTGTTCCCCTCCACCAATTCCCCAATAAAATCTTTAAAAAAAAAAAACAAAAAAAAAAAAAAAAAAAAAAATCATTCTTTGGTGGTGGATGGTGCACAGCCTATGTTAAATTGAAATCCCCACTCTGCCCTCAGCTCAACTTTGGTTAAGTTGATTCAACCTGTCTAAATCTACGTCTTCTGCAAAATAGAGATCCTAATACCTGCTATATGGAGTCAATGTAAGCAGTAAATGCAGTGCTGGTTCCCTCCACCACCACCACCACCACACACACACACAAAAGGGACAGGACACATGGGTCGGTCTGTCAGACCAACGCTTTACTCTTAAATTATTTACTCACCAACTGCTGCCCCATTTTACAATCAAACAATATCATCCACCCACACCATCAGCCCTCTGAGGGCAAATTCAAATGATAGCAAAGCTCACAAACCAAGAAATAGCTCCTGATTCCTTTTCCAAACTTAAAAAAAAAATTATAGGCTGCCTCCTGGCTCCTGCACGTCCCCAGGCTGTGCACATTGTCCTCACTCTCAGCGCCCTCCTCCCACTTTCTCAGCACTCCCAGCACAGCCCTGCCTCTTCCCAGGCCTTTGTTTGAGATATTTCCCATTTTCTCTAAATTGTAGCACACATTGGAAGCAAAGAATGCACTCCTTCTGCCATGCTAAGTGCTCAGGACATTGCAAAAAAACGTCTTTCATTACAAAACCCAGAGGGGTCCAGAAAGAACTATAGGGATCTTGGTTCCATGGGAAGATGTATGCATTTACCTAACTCCAGGCTTCCCCCTTGTCCTGGTGCGTTTTCAGAAGACAGTTACCTTGGAGCTCCAGGGACCACATAGGCAAATGTAAACAGGTATTTTTTGGCAGAGGAAGGCCATCTTTCCATATCCATTACCAGGTGATTCTTCCAGGCCTCCTGCTCAGTAACTCCAGGAACCCTGTTACATCATTTCCCACTTACTATCACCAAATTACCTCATGGTATTTGAGCAGTTTACCTCCATAAGGGTAGATGGAGTGTTCCATTCATCTTTGCATCCCTCACCCATTGCACAATGCCTGGCACACAACACAGGACGGTTGAATGGAATGATCCATAATATAGCTTGTCCCAGTGCACTGTACTTAGAATGTTCACATATGGATAGAGAATGGCAGAACACAGTTGGTAGGAATACTGTTACTGCTCTCCAGCTGGGAGCAGCTTTAAGTGGTCCAACTTGAAAAGGGACTTGGTGCTCTGGCTCTTTAAAGTAGTGAGACAGCCTCCAAGAAAAAAGGGGAAAAAAGAAAAGGGAGTAGCAGACTGTATTAAATACAGGAGAGCCTCATATCCACAGAAAGGACATTGTTTAGGTAGTTTGAGGGACAAATATCCCAACCTGACTTCTTTGGAGCTGCTCCATCCTGGAAGAAAGGAAACTGAATGTTTTGTTTTATTTGTCAAAGATGTTGAACCAGACCTACTAACTCCAAGGTTCAATGGTTTTGATTCCTTAGGATGAATTCCTAGTGTTGGTCAGGGTATTAGTTTGGTAGACGAAGTACCACAGACTGGATGGCATAAAACAGAAATGTATTTTCTCACAATCCTGGAAGGTATAAATCCAAGATCAAGGTGTTATCAGGGTTGGTTTCTTCTGAGACTGCTTTCCCTTGTTGTTAGTTGGCTGTCTTCTTGTGTCTTCACATGTTGTTCCCTCTGTGTGTGTCTGTGTCCAGATGTCCTCTTCTTCTTATAAGGACACCAGCGGTATTAGGCTAGGGCTAACCTAACGACCATATTTTACCTTAATTATCTCCTTAAAGGCCCCATCTCCAAGTACAGAGCATCAAACCAAAAAGGATTATTCTTGAGCCTTAAGATCCAGTGGAATTTGCTTTGCTACACGTTGGACTTGCTTGGGACTCATCACCCCTTCCTTCCTATTTTTCCCTTTTGGAATGGAAATTCTTTCCTGTGCCTGGCCAGTCATTGTATGTTTTTTGGGGTTTTTTTTTTAGCTGAGCCATCCTGCCACCTGTTGGCAGCTCAGTGGCAGTTCAGCTCGGGCTGGGCATCAAACTGCTATTGTTCAGAGCTCAGCTCGCACTCTTGAGCAAGCTCTTAACCAACTGAGCCATTCGGCAGGCCCTTGTCATTGTATTTTGAAAACCATGACTTGTCTGGTTTCATGGGTTCACAACTGGAGAGGTATTTTGTCTCAGGATGAATCATAACTTGAGTCTCACACATATCTAATTTAGAGGAGACTTTGGACTTTTAGACTTTAGAACTGATGCTGGAATGAGTTAAGACTTTTGAGACTGTTGGAACAGAATGAATATATTTTTCATATAAGAAGGACATGACTTTGTGGGGAATCAGAGCGAAATGTTATAGATTGGATGTCTGTTCCCTCTAAAATTCATATGTTGAAGTCATAACCCCCACTGTGTGGTATTTGGAAATGGCGGTCTTTGGGAGATAATTAGGTTTAATGAGGTCATGAGGGTTACCTCTCTTTCTGCCATGTGAGGGCACAGTGAGAAGGCACCTGTCTGCAACCCAGGAAGAGAGCCCTCACTAAAGAACCCAATCATCCAGCACCTTGATCTTAGACTTCCCAGCCTCCAGAACTATGAGAAATAAATTTGTATTGCTTAAGCCACCAAGTTCATGGTATTTTGTAATGGCAGCTCCAACTGACTAATACAGTATACAAGCAGTAATATCATGGAATCTTCACCAACAATTAGCATGTTCATAAACCATTTAAGCAATTTTCTTCCCATCTTATTAGTTTCTTCACTTCACAATTGGTTTGTATTTCCCTGAGGGCCATGTGTTAGCTGGCTTCAAGTCCTGCAGCACGTTAATACAGGCACTATAACTCATGCACTGATTGTGCAATGCAAATTAGCTCTCATTTAAGAAGTGAAGCCATTTAAATTCTCAGAATAGATCTTTTTTTAATTTGGTTAAGACTTAAGGGTATTTTTTATTTTGTGGAATTAAAAATCTGTCTTTATAAGAAAGACTAATACAATAGGAAGACTCATAGGGGGCTCCAGGGCCTCTGCTGCTGTTGAAAATCTATTTTAATAAATTTTCAGTATAAATAACTAGGATATGCTAAAAAGGGAACTGTTTTGGGTTTGGATTTTTTTAATGTTAGAAATGAAATAAGTCAACCAAATGCCATTAACATACACATGATCTTTGCTAAACAGTGAAGTCTTCGGAGAGTTAAGTGCATCTTTGTAATCTCCTCCAGGCAATAATCACAGTGTGATGAATCAAACTGGGTTCCCTACTTTGTATTACTAAGAAAAGAGACCAACGCTCACTTTTCCCCAAGTAGTTTATGAAAAGAAAGATCAACATAATTGTAGTAGTGAGTGTCCTTTCTCCTGCTTTCAGCTCCCATAATGATAAGCATTTTAATCATGTCTCAGTCTTCTCAGTGAAATCCACCAGTGCTAAGTAAGCAAGACATCTATCAAATTGTGTTTCAAGTTTCAAGATTTTTGTTTAACAATGCCTGAAGGCTGTCAGCTTCCCAGACAGGCATATCAAAATGATGAACAACCCAGGCATAGCAGGAAAGCCTTCATTGGAGGGAGAAGAGGAATTGGTAGAGGAAAGAAAGATGAAAGTGAAGTGGCTTCTCTCTCAGTAAACTCATCAAAGTGTAAGAGACAATGATGAAGGTGCCTAGGTTGGTTTGACAATCACTAAAGTCTAATTCACTTAAAAATAACAACTGAAATGTATCAATCACCAGGCACTGTTATGGGCTCTGGAAATTCCATGATGGCATACAAGGAAGATCTAGCATATGCAGTGGTAATTTCTATTTACATGAGTCAACTTATCTTGGCTATAAGATATTTTCTTATTGATATGGTTTCCCTGATTAAAGTCTCTAGTTTATAGAAACACCCATTCTTTCCTTAAACCCTATGTCTTCTTTGGTGAGAGCTTATTCAAATCTTTTGCCCATTCTTCATACTGAGTTTTGAGAGTTCTTTATGTATGATGAATACAAGTCCTTTGTCAGATATGGGATATACACATAGTTTTTCTCAGTCCATGGTTTGACTTTTCATTCTCTTAACACTCTTTTCCTAAGAACAGAAGTTTTATTATTTTGTTTTTTTAATGAGGTCTAATTTATACTTTTGTTTTTCTTTTATTTATTTATTTATTTATTTATTTATTTATTTACTTACTTACTTATTAAGATTTTATTAGGGAATTGGAGGAGAGGAACAGCATTGGTGAACCGGGGAAGGGGAACAGACAAGTTTCTGTCCTTTGGTTCTTCAGTCTAGTTGTGGAGGACGTTGTTTCACTGGCCCATGTTGGTATTATCATTGTGCTCTTCCTGGGTGAGGCGATCACTCCTGGCCACTGGACGGTCACTCATGGCAGCTCATGCAGGCTGCCAGCCACTCACACTGGCTGCCAGACACTCATGGCAGCTAATGAAAGCTCATGCCTGCTGCCTGCCAGCCCCACTGCAGCCCAGCTCCAGGTCGAGCTGTTGTTCACCATCTTAGCTGTAGAGGGCGCAGTGTCACAGGCCCTCATGTGGGATCCAAACCGGGGTCCTGCTGCTCAGAGCTGGTGTCCCAAGCCAGCTCTTAACCAACACGCCACTTGGGCGGCCCTTGTTTTTCATTTATAGATCATGCTTTTTGTAGTACTTGTTTGGTAGTGATAAATGCTTTGAGCTTATTCATGACTGAAACATTCATTGGTAATGAATTCACTGTTGATAGTTTTTTTTCTTTTCAGTACACAGTTTCTGGTTTTTTAGCTTGCATTGTTCTGACAAGAAATCTGCTGCTATTTCTATTTTTCCCTTCTATATATAAATATATTTTCTCTCGGACTGTTTTTAATTTTTTTCTTTCTTTCAGTGGTTTTAAGAAATATACTTATGATGTGCCAGTGTCATTTTCTACATGTTTCTTATACTTGAGGTTTGATGAATGTCTTAGACCTGGGTTTATAGTTTTCATCAAATCTGGGGAAATTTTGGCCATTCAAATATTTTGTATGCTTTCTCTCTTTGGAGGACTCAAATTACATGTATATTTGGTTGCTTGAAGTTGTCCCAGAGTCCACTGATGATCTTTTCATTTTTTGTGTTTGTTTTCTCTCTAATTTCATTTGGGATGGTCTCTATTGCTATGTTCAAGTTCACTAATAATATTTTCCCCTGCAATGTCTAACCTGCCATTAATCTAATCCAGTGTTTTCTTCATCTCAGACCGCAATTTTTAGCTCCAGAAGTTCAACTTGGGTCTTCTTTTTTCTTTTCCACATTACTATAAAACATGTGCAATCTTTCCTCCAGTTTTGTGAACATGTGAAATACAGTCATAACAGCTGTTTTAAAATCCTTGCTTACTAATTCTATCCCTGTGTAATTTTTGTTTACAACCCAGACACTGTGGATTTTATCCATTGGGAGCTGAATATTTTTGTATTTTCATAAACTTCTTAAGCTTTTGTTCAATGGTGCAGTAACAATAAATTACTTGAAAATAGTTTAAATCTTTTGGGAATTAGTTTTATGATTTGTTAGTAGGACCAGAACAGCATTTATCCTAGGTTTAATTTTCCCCTAGTCCTGAAGCATGATGCTTTTTAGATGATTCTCCACCCTGCCTGCTGGAAATAGGACTATTTTGTCTCTGTGTGAACCCTGGGCATGGTTTCCTCTAACCCTTTTCGGTGGTTCTGGTCCTAGTCTCAGTTTCCTCAAACACATGCACCGATTACCACTGAAGTGGCTACTCCACATCTCCAGTTCTCTCTATATGCAGCTCTCTCCGCAGCGGGGCTCTGTGCTGTGAAATCTAGCAGCCTTGGCTTGCTGTTTTGTTTTCTCATCTCAAGGAGACCACTACATTCCACCTGAGTTCCCCCTCCCTGCACTGCAGACCAAGAATTTTTCCCATACAATAAGCTGGGACAATCACAACCCCTTTCATTTGTTTCCCATCTCTTTGGGATCATTGTCCTTCATTAACTGAGGCTCCACATATTGAGTGCCATTTTTATTTTGTATATTTTTGTCTGATTGTTGGTCATTTCAGGCTAGAGGGTAAATCCAGTCCCTGTTATCCCATCTTGACTAGAAGCAAAAGCCTGTCAATCTTTTTAATCTCTTCTAGAATACAGAGCTTTAGAGCTAATTTTTCAAATTCCAAATGAATATAATGTATGATCCACAATTGTAAAGTTTAAGATATATGGGTACATTTTCTGAATCCATAAATACGCTTTTTAAAAAATCTTTTTTCTTTCATCTTCCAAGTATTTATTTCAAATTTTGCAGCATTGTTTTATTCATGGTGCCAGCCTGATTATTTTCTTCATGGAGGAGTAAATTATGTTGGGCTAAGCAAGTGTAAGGGTTTTTCCACTTTCTTTGTTGTTGTTCACAAATGCATTGATTAAAAACTTGAATGCTGGGCTGACCGAGGGACACATTCATTAAGAGCTGGCTTGGGACACCAGTGGCCCCAGTTCGGAACCCACATATGAGGGCCAGTGACACTGTCCTCTACAGCTAAGATGGTGAACAACAGCTCCACCTGGAGCTGGGCTGCTGTGAGTCTCCGGGGACCACATAGTTGCAACCCCTGCTGCAATTGACTGCCATAGGCTACAGTGAGTGGCCAGCAGCCAGCATGAGCGGCTGGCAGCCAGTGTGAGCTGCCAAGAGCTGCTGTGAGCGGCTGTCCAGAGGCCGGCAACCAACCTGCCTCACCCAAGGAGAGCACAATGACGATACCAACATGGCCAGTGAAGTAATGTCCTCCACAACTAGACTGAAGAACAAAAAGACAGCAACTTGTCTGTTCCCCTTCCCCAGTTCCCCAACGCTGTTCCTCTCCCCCAATTCCCCAATAAAATCTTTAAAAAAATAAAAATAAAAAACTTGAATGCAACTTAAGTTCAAATACTCAAAGAAAACAGCAACAAGGCTTTCCTGAGTTAGAAACACGTTTAAGCCTCTCTTGTCTTGATGTTTATAAGTTTGCGAGTGTAATAATTTTGAGAGAAAATGCCTCCCACCCTTTCAGGAATGAGTAAGGAGCCAGCTTAAGGGAGGATTGGAAATTTGACCTTTATTGTTTGGATTTGCACCTTTTAGGAATGGCACTCTACCCACCTTTAGCTGCTCCACTGCTCTATCCCCCACAACTATTACTGGTGCTCAACTGACTCAAAACAAGCTTTCTTTTTGTTGCCCATCTAAAAAAATCAATAACAGTGAAAACTGAGCAAGCTTAAGATTTTAATCAGTACTGCCTCAGGCTTTAATGTCAGGGCACCAGGAATTGGGCCAAAGGGATGAAATTCTCCCAGGACCTCACATCAGTTTACATATCTTTTAAAGACACAGGATCATGACTAGGAGAATGCAGCCTTGGCTATATTTTGGGTTTGTTTTCCTTTTGTTGGTTTATTTTGGGCTAAAAGGCATTAGGTTAAAACAATATCAATGACATTCCTGAAGGGGAAAAGAATTCATAAACAAGCAACTCACAGCTGAAGGCATGCAAATGGGAAGAAGAGCTGACTTCCACACACGTCTCTATCACACAAGGGTCATAGGTGAGGACAGAGCCTAAGTTGTCTAGTGCATCAGACCCTCAGTTGTTTGAAACCCTTCCCTGACCAGGTGTAGTTCAACTCGGCCCAGGTCTCGGAGCAGGTAACTGGCATTGAGTGATCCATGGGCAAGCTGAGGCAGGTGAGAGAGGCAGTCTTAGGACCAAAGTCAGCGACAGGGGCTAGGGCGGTGGAAGGGTCAGGCTGGAAGGAAAGGCTCTGGTCCTCTGGGTCATCCGTTTACCAACAAATCCTGAGCCCCTGCTCTGGGCCAGGCGCTGTGCACTTGGTGGAGGTACTGATGAACCAAAGCCAGCCCTAGCCTTCAGGTGAGGGATCACTGTTCCTTCTGTGATCTACTCATTTTTTCTTGGTATGAAGAAAAGCAGTGGGAGGAGGCAGACATCAACAGAAAAATCTAGCACGGGCTTTGAGGGTATGTTTTACTGGGATTTCTCTTCAGTTCTCTAAGCTCCATACTTTCTTCCTTCACTCTGACTCTCTTTACCTTTCACAATCACATGCATGTGTGTGCATGCGCATGCACACACACTAACAAAAATGAGTTATAAACAACTAACTATAATATAATAGCAGATCTCTAAAAGTGATATGAGGAAAGTTTATGGGAAACAGATCAAGGAGAAATCAGTTGTTAGAACAAAAGAGGAGACAGGAACGTTTCTAGAAAAGGGACATTTGATCTCCCCTTTTCTTTTTTTTTTTTTGAGGGCAGTGTCACTGGCCCTCATATGTGGGATCCGAACTGGGGTCACTGGCGTCCCAAGGCAGCGCTTAACCACCGCGCCACTTGGCCGGTCCTGATCTCCACTTTTTAAAGAAAGGAAACTCACTAAATGGTTCAAGGAGGAAAGTTGGAAGGATAGCCCTGAAGGGAACAAAAGTCATGTGGTCAAAGGCTCAAGGATGTGGAAAGACCTAGAGTGGTTCTGTGGAACTGAAGCATTGAGAGTGAAAAGGCTGGGAGGTAGAATCGGCTGTGGGAGCCCTCCAGGCCTCACAAGCTTACTGATGTGTGTGGGCCTTTCCCTGATGCTGTAAAATACCCTTGTGAGCAGTTCTGTGCTTTAGAAAGCTGGTGTGGGCACGTCAATGGAGAATGAAGTGTCACATAGGGAGTGACAGAGAGTAAGAAAATCAATAAGAAGGTTACCGTAATAGACCAGGCAAAAGATATTGATGGCTTTTCACATCCCAGAATATTCTTTTTTTTTTTTTTTAAGATTTTATTGGGGAATTGGGGGAGGGGAACAGCATTGGGGAATCGGGGAAGGGGAACAGACAAGTTGCTGTCTTTTTGTTCTTCAGTCTAGTTGCCGAGGACGTTGCTTCACTGACCCATGTTGGTATTGTCATTGCGCTCTTCCTGGATGAGGCAGATGGGTCGCCGACCTCTGGATGGTCACTCACCACAGCTATTGGCAGCTCACACTGGATGCCAGCCGCTCACGCTGGCTGCTGGCCACTCACTGTACCTTATGGCAGCCCACTGCAGCAGGGGCTGCAGCCTACACCATCGCCGGGGCTTGCACAGCCCAGCTCCAGGTGGAGGTGTTGTTAGCTGTAGAGGGCAGTGTCACTGGCCCTCATATGTGGGACCCGAACCAGGGCCGCTAGCTTCCCAAACCAGCGCTTAACCGCTTAACCACCTGTGCCACTCGGCCGGCCCCCCCAGAATATTCTTAAGTGTGAGTTTTATGAGCAAATTAAATCAGAGCTAACATATGTACATTTATAAACTAACAGAATTGGGAGAGCTGAACACATGAATTGTCCTCCTGCCCATCCTTAGTCCCAATTCCTGCAAAAAAAAGAGTTTTCCTTATTATAGTTTTAAATTTTTCAGAAATTTTACAGTGCTACTTTGCACAACACCTAGCAGGGATGTGGGCAAAAAGAAGGTGGTTAATAGGTAATGTTGCCCTTAGAGAAAAGTAACATAGGATAAAATATGACACTTGGTGACCTGCTGTTGCTCCAAATAAGTGCAAACACCACACTCCCCTCAAGTGTCATTAATGAGACCAGGGAGAGTGAACAAGGGCCGTTACCACAACATACCAGGCACCTGCACCCACTGCGTGCCTCAGAGGCAGATCAAGCCATGCATTTAGCCTCCTCCCTTCTACCCCCATAACTGGAAAATACAAAGAGAGAAAACCAAATGTGCAGAATGAGCCTACTGTTTAATTTAATTATCAGCCCTCATTCCAAAAATGCACCAAAACTGTTTCAATAACAAAAAGCTCTAAGAAGGCGCCAGAACCTTAGTGTGAGCCACTGTTCTGCCAAGAAGGACCAACTGGGCATGTTCAGCAAGTTTCCCCTTCTGTTAAAGGGCATATTGCTTCCCTACCTGTGTTTCCTAGATTGTTTTCAAGAGGGTAATAAATGAAATATATAGCCTGTGAGATGACATGTAAGTGTAAAATATGAGCAAATAAATACAGAGGGTGCCAAAAAATGTATACACATTTTAAGAAAGGAAAAAACTATTAAAATTGTAATACTTAATATATGCCAATAACAAAAGATGAATACAAGTCATGTTTGACTTCTGCAATTACAAGAGGTGATCAAAGTGGTTACCATCAGCGTCCAGACGCTTCTGATTACGGCGAACTACTGCTTGGGCAACGATGACCAAAGTGACCATTTGTGTACATTTTTTTTGGCACTCCCTGTATATATAACATGGTATTTGACTTTTAAAAATTAGAAAGGGCTTTCCTTTATCAATAACCAACACATATGTATTGAATCGTAATAGATGGTAAGATAATATGACATCTTATTTGGTTTTCTGGGTCCTTCTCTCTTCTTTGTCTGTTTTTTCTCTGTGTATTTTCACTGCTTCAAAAACCATTCTGAGGTGCTGAATGATCTTCTGAGAAAGCCCGCTACTGTTTTTCAAAGCCATCTTTGCTGGCTCTTCACCTTTTTCCTCTACTCTTTTGCCCTTGCTCATAACTAGTCTGAGCCTTAAGGACAATTCGAGATAGAAAGGTGGTGTTTTAGGACAAGCTTTACCCATCAAAGGAATTCAAGCCACAGAAGCCTCTGGCTGTAGCCCACATTTGCTCATCCTCTGGGTGAGCACAGCTCTGGCTGCCATTCAAAGCTCTCCTAAAAGCTTTGCTAGTTAGTCTAGTCTTTGCGAGCATATCTAGTTAGTAGATTAGTCTGCCCATCTACTTTAGTGGCTGAAAAAATAAAAATCACAGAGCTTAGCACCTTTATATTTTGCCCACAGAGATACCCAGATGATAACCATGCTCTTGTTAGCCACCAGGCTCACTACACAAGCACTTTTACAAATACAATTTTTATTCAAGCTATTTGCTCTCCAGGGACACTAGAGTACTGAGGAGGCAAATGTTTGCAAAAGTCATAGAGGAGAAGAACTCATCCTGAGGCTGAGGCAGAACTTCAAAGCGTGAAAGCCAGACTTTGACCTATGCAGTTTGCTTGCATGGCAACCTCAAGTTTAAGATCAACAGTTGGTCATACTTAGTGAAGGCCTAACTTTGTAGTGGTCTGCAGTTAAGCATCACTCTTGTCAAGAAGTTTTACAAATACACACTAGAGAAATATGGAGACCTAGAGACAGATATGCAGAGTATTTGGAGATACAGCAACAAGATTTAAAACATAATTGGGGTCCCAAACATAAGTGTCTTCAGGTCCTCTCAAGTAATATAAATATAAGTAAATATAAATATAAGTAAATGGGAAATGGGAGCAGAGGACAGAGGTGAGGCCGGCAGCAAAGTGAAGAACACATGTTTTGCTGAAAATTTTCGAATTCAAATTATTTTTACCTATGAGGACATTAACATATTTTAAGACATGTCTGTGGACTGCTGTGGCCTGTGGATCACAGCCTGAGACATTCTGATTCTGATATGCTGCCAGCACACTTATTTCTCTACTGCTGTTGCTTACACTAAATCTCATAGCCATGCGTGCCATCCAATTAGTAATAGGGTTTGTGAACATTTGTTGACCTCAGTGGTTTGGTGTAGGAGTGGGGCAGCTGCAAAAAGATATCATTCATTCATGCCCACCATCATGAGAAATGCAAATCCCTGCACTGTGGAAGCTAAGGGCCAATGAGAGGAAATAAGGTTCATGAATGAAGGACCAAAGTATAAAGCAGTGCCAATAAGACCAATACAGACAATCCATATCACAGCATGTCAGAACGGGACAGGTTCTTTCCAGATGTGGTCAACTGGAAAAACGTTCCTAAAATATTTGGGATTTTTACTATATTTAAAAAATAAGTAGGATTTTGAGATATTATAGAGATGGAGTAATGTCAGTCTTTTCACATATTGTAAAAAGAAGTTTAATTTCAAAATTAAAATTAGAAATTGACATTCATGCTGCCTCCCCAAAACAACTGAATCCATCTGTGAAGCTTAATGAAAATGACAGAGAGACTTTAGAAAGGGGTGCCAAAGCCTAGAATGACATCTAGAGATGGATTCTAGGAGCACAAATGATCCAGCCCAGAGAAAAACAATCAAGGGCTGGGTGGACATCTCCTCCCCTTCACTGTGAAATCTGCCAGAGGTGGGACACCACTCTCCAACTCTGAGTTACAGTGATAGTACCAACAGCTTGGATAACTCATCCAAAGGAGGGTATAAATTAATCCAGAAAGAATAGACCTGTCAAAATATTTGTGTAAGCCCAGCAACTTCAAACTGCTTATTAATATGATTTTTTTTCCAACTCCATTTGCTGTACAAAATCCCATAATTAACCTTTCAATAATGACTCATTTTAGTTGGATTTCAAAACCTTTGCAGAAGAAATAGAGTTGCTGGTATGGCTATCATCTGAGGACATCTAAATTATTCACGAGCACATCCTGTCTTTGCCATTGTATCCATTAGAGTTCTTGGGTCCCAATCAACCAAAATCAGATTAAGCTAATTTAAGTAAAAATAGAGTTTATTGAATAGCTCACAGAATGGTAGGCAAGGCTAAAGAAAGAGATCTCACTTGGGAGTAAGAGTTAAATGCCATTCTTTCTGGGGTAATATCTTTGGATGGATGGATGAAAAATAATTGTTTTCCATCTCTGCCTAACATTCAGGTTCCATGGGGAGAGTGTGACTGAATTTGGGATCACATGCCTACCCCATGGCAGGTAAATGGGAGACAAGTGCTATCAGTATTATATCTAATAGAAGCAATATTATTTTCCAAAGGAAAACTGAGATGCAATTTCAGGAGAGTAGAGGATAGATCCTTGACACTCAAAAACAATGGAGTATCATGTATAAATGTAGCATCATTATAATTATAATGTCCATGTTACCCATGGAAAAAGGTAAGACTTTGGAGTGTTAAGCCAATTGTAGCAATCTCATGTTCAAATGCCTTCAGAAAAACACCTACCTCTTGACCATTAGCTCTGCTCTAACTTTCAGCAATGTCAGCTATGAGGACAGTAACAGAATGTGGAGTCATGAGCTTCAGAATAAGACAGTGCTATCAAGCATTAGTGAATCTTCCTAACATTAAGGGGATCATTTGGGTACATCTCAAGGAGCAGGCAAAAGAAAAAAGAAAAGAAAAATTTTAACAGCATGCTTTTTCTGATATTTCTGACTCTGGGTTTGAGGGAAATCAGAATCCTTTGAAAATTTTTCTTCATGCTATCATGCTCTTGTACTACAGAAGATTTCTATACTCGGATGCACTTCTATTACTTTTCAAATTTCTGTTGATTTTAGATTCACGTCATCCATCATTTCTTTTTAGCTTAATCTCTCTGTCATCAGAAAAGCTAGTATGATACATTGTTCTTTTAATTTAAAAAAAAAGATAATTATTATATTTAAGCATAAAAATTAGAAAAATCTAAAAAAAAAAAAAAAAACAGATCTTCTTATCAAGGTGGTGATTTCCTTCCCCCAAAAGTTGCCAAGCAAAGGCACCTCTATTGGTCAGAATAGAGGAGTCCTGGGTTGTGTCAGTAACAACCAAACCTTACAACCTCCATGTCCATTCCAATGACAAGAATCTGTAATGCTAACTCTATTTAACGCCAGAGTGGGATCTCAAAACACAACCAGCAGTAGTATAAAAGGAAGATATCATTTCAGAAGATATCATTTTCACCCACAATTGCTTAAATCTTATACATAAAGAGGTCAATAAATTGAAATTTATTTATGGAAAATTATAAATAATGGAAAGTATGATGTGTTTCTCCAGAAAGATAGGGTGTTGCTTTTAGCTGGCTTTTAGTGCAGTTGAAGCAAGTAATACTAGCCAAAGCAAGAATTTGTAAATGGAAAAGAACTTCACTGTTAATGATACCTCTAAGTGCTATATTGTGGGGTAGGAGAAGAGCATGCACATCAAAGCAGCCTATCAATTGCACTAAAAAAGGCATTATCCAAAAGAGCAAAAATTGTGAACATAAAAATGTTATGGGCTATCAAAAACGGGGGGAAAGCACATAAAATTTCATAAGACTCTAAATATAATAATTAGGAATAAATTATCTTTTAATGAGTAAAATTCAAATGCTTTCTAAATGAACTGAAAGACTGCTGATATAATAGCCGTTGAAATTAATACACATACATGATGATCAAACTGGTAAGTCAAGAGAAGGAGGAGGAGATGAAGCTCTTCAGAGAATCCTAGGTCTTCAATTATTTTTTAAGATGCTTAATGAATAGAAACAATCTGAAACTGCCTGTCAATAAAGTCTGGTTAAATTAATCCTGATGTATGCATTCAATGACAAACCACGCAACACAAAAAAGAATTAAGGACTCCATCATGTCATAATATAGAAATCAAAGTCTAGGTCAATTTATATTAGCTACCATTTGAGGACAAAGAGAAATAAATAAGAGAATGCATACACTTTTGCTGCTATGTGCATTGACTCTCTCCTAAGGACACATCAAAAACTGATAACTGGTGGGGTGGCCGAGTGGCTCAGTTGGTTAAGAGTTTGCTCAAGTGTGTGAGCTCTGAGCAACAGGGTCACCGGTTCTATCCCCGGCCCTAGTTGAGCTGCCGCTGAGCTGCCAACAGGTGACAGGATGGCTCAGCTAAAAAAATAAAATTAAATAAATAAATAAATAATTCCCCCAAAAAAATCTGATAATTGGTTGCTTCTGAAGAGAGCTGGGTATCAAGGGAATAAGACTAACAGGGGATTTTTACTATATGTCCTGTCTTTTTTTTCCCCTCTTGGATTAAAACAGTGAATATACTACCTACTTAATACATAAAGAAATCACTTTTTAAATTTCTCAATTCATTAAATGGTTTCTAAATGGATGAGATTATAGGAATTAAATCTGGAACTACTCAATAGTGCTACCAAAAGGAATTTGGTCAGTTTGGTAGAGTATATTCACATTACAGTAGCGATTGGTATCAACCCTCAACAACACCCTATTGCTGTTTCCTTTGGTCCCTATTAAGGATATAAAACACTCAGTTGCCAGATGGCAAAAGGGAAATCCATTGGTACTGAGCAGAATCAACAGGGCCAACAGAGGGGAGTCTTCCTCCTTATTTTTTCTGCCAAAAACCAGACCCAAATGCAATGTATAGACACATGTCAGCAACAGGTGTGTAAGATATATAGCATTCCTTATTTTTCTATAGTTCAGCTAAAACTGTTCTGAGGCCCACTCCATCAAATTCCATATTCCCCCTTTCTTCCCAAGAACGGCATCTAAGGTCCAAGAAGCCATTACTCTGCCAAGGGACTGGGACAAGGGAAGGAGGCAACATCTGATTTTCTGTCTTTCCATGAAGCCATCTGTTAAGATGTCCATCACAGTTTATCCCTTGTGTCTTGGAGGGCCTCCAAGAGCCCCAAGTAAATGAGCCTCATTGCTTTTCCTCAAGTTCCCCTTTTCACCTTCCTTGCAACCTAAAGAATCTTCATCTCTCTCTCCAAAAAATGGTGCAGATCACCCTCAAAAGTGATCAGACAAGAGTATGACACCAAGAGAGGGAAAAAGAGGAAGAAGGGACTGAGGATTACTGAACAGTTGGCATTTCCATCAGTCTGTAAAAATGCCCCCCGCCCCTTAATGCACAGCATCAGACAGCCCTCCACTTATTCCCTCAGCACATTACATAGAGATCACTGCTCATGGGTCTGTCTAAGGAAGGGGTTGTGTTTTATTCATCTTTGTCTCCCCAGAGCCTATCACCTAGTACGTGCTCAATAAACAGGTGTTGACCTGAACTCATTGTCTTATTTTCCCCTTGCCATGGCACAGAACTTTTCTAAACTTGGAAAAACAATGGAGAATGATTAAGGAAAGCAGGAAAAAAATAGAGAATGATTAAGGAAATCAGATGTTCTCCCTCCTTTCTTAATACTGACAAGAGCCCCCAACCAATACACCTCAAAGCCATTTCTTGCCTGTCTCCATGCACACTGGCAGAGTAACAGTTAGGTAGACCCATCCAGGTCCTACTGTCTTCCCGGCCCCCCTCTCTGCGTTTTCCAGAATTTGCATCAGGGAGTGTAGTCCTGTTGGTGGTGGCACTCATTTTGCTCCTCTGTTTTTCTAGAGGACTTCATTAATGTCAATTCTTCTTCTCATCCTCAAGATCCTAAAGAAACCGGGAAAGTTCTTTTTGCAAAATACAAGACAGATGCCTGAGTGAGGTATTGTTAAGAGTCGCACACCAGGGCCTGCCGAGTGGCGTGGTGGTTAAGCACTAGCTTGGGAAGCCAGCGGCCGCAGTTCGGGTCCCACATATGATGGTCAGTGACACTGCCCTCAAAAAAATAAAAAATAAATAAATAAATAAAAAAGAGTCGCACACCAGATATAAAATAGCTACAACCTTTGTGTAATTACAAATTTAATGATACATAAAATTCACTATTTAAAGTAAGAAAAGTGGTTTTGAAAGCCTTTGAATCTTATTCACAGGGTAAAATATATATTATGTAAAAAGATTAAGTGATAACAGGTACAATGGGAGTTAACAATTATTATTGCTCCCTCCTACGTGATTTTTCACTTTTCATCTTGCCCTTGCAATCTGGAGCTTTACTCTACCTCACACAAAGCTCCCTCAGAAATCTGGTGTTTGCACACTGCCAAGTGATACTCTGCAACCTGACCCCAAGTCTAACAAAAGTCATGGAGAGAAACCTCACCAAAGCATATGAATCACAATTAGCTTAAGAAACAAAACAACTGTCCACCTACATATTCACTGATGTCTCACCCGTTACCTGAGAACCACTTTGTAAGAGCTGCACATCTTCTTGGATGCACAGCTTCATAAGCTGGCCTTGCTGGTAGTTGCTAATGGACCCTACCAGCTGAGACACTCATGGGCCCTCTGGGGCAATACTTGGTCAAGATCACCTTCTGCTGCCTGTGTTTTATTATCAGGATGCTTTCTTACAGAAATAAGAAAAATAAAGGAAAAGGAAAAAGAATATCAAGGTAAAATTAAAATGAGGCCCTTGATAATTTTTTTAAATCTGCCATTGATTAATATTTGAGTTATCTATTGCTGTGTACTAAAGCAACCTAAACTTAGTGGCACAAAACAGCAACAATTTTCATTAGGAGAAGGAGGAAGATGGTGGGGGGGGAGGTAGAAGGAAATCTCTCATTTCCATGAATTGACCCCACTCTCATTTCCATGAGTTGAGTGGAGTCAGCTAGGCAATTCTCACTCAGGATCTCTCATGAGGTTGCTGTTGGGTCGGGACTAGGGCTGGGGTCTTTTTGAAGCTTCCTTACTCACAGGTCCGGCCGTTGATGTCCACTGTTGGCTCAGCTCAGCTAGAATTGCTGGCCAGAATACCTACACGTGGCTCTCCAAGGGACCCTGGACTTCCTCCCAGCATGGCAGCTGGGTCCCAAGAGTAAGTATCCCAGGAGAAACAGCCAGGTTACCACCTTTCAGGACTAGCTTCTGGAGTCATGCTGTGTCACTTCTACTGCACCGTATTAATTAGGAATGAGCCCGTAATGAAGAGAAGGAGAATGAGACTCTTGGTTGAAGGATTAGCAAAGAATATGCAGACATGTTTTCAAACCACCACAATTAGCATTGTCATATCTCTCCTTGTTTGCCTCTTTCAAAACCATGATTAAATATTTAAAAGAAAAACTGCAAATATAAGCATGCATAATTAGATCTCTCTGCTTCTTTTCCTCTGACAATTAACCTCTTTTTCTCACACATTCTTTGATGAGTCAAAGCATCTCTGACACCTTCTCCTCCTCCTCCTTCCAATCCCATTCCTAAACACATCCTCTTGTGGGTCTCACCACTCACCACAAGGAAACTCTAGACCAGTGTTCCCAATAGGGAGACTTGATAGAGGATGAGTTCATTTTATTCCAAATCTCCTTTCCATTCAACCACAACACTGTTACTAGTTATTGGCTGGTGTCAGCTTTGAAATTCTTCACATCCTGTCAGTCACCAAGCCCAGAACTAATCTTCCATATATCAGGGGTCTTTTCCACATTGCCTAAACTCAGTCCAGAACTTGCCCTCTTTTTTCTGGACTGCCACCTTCTCCATGACTGTCCATTTCACTATTGTCTCTTCAACTTTAATGACCAAGATGTCTTTCTCAAATGTTGCCTACCTTCCCATTTCTGACAAGAGCCCCCATAGTTTCTGAATGCTTTTTACCTAAATTTATGGTCATGAATTTCAAAGACGTGATCACCATACAGAGACAAAAATATGCCCTCAAAATTAATTGTGTTGCTCCACTAACTCTCTCCTGTTTACAACCTCAACTGTTTGTTCCAGGGAAAAAAATTTTTATTGTTCTGTCTCCACAACCAGACTCTCATTGACAGGTGATTCTTCAATCTAGTTACACTCTTTCACCTACCAGTCCCCTTGAGAAGTAGAATGGAAGGATCATGGGACTTAGAAATGAGAGACACAAGTTCTAGTGTTATGAAACTGACAATAAGTTATTCAATAAAATTATCCAAAGAGTGAAATATACACTATTAGAATAACCATTCCTTCCATCTTTAAAAAATTATCAAGTTTTGTTTACATCCTGAATTTTCCACTATTAAGTAAAGGAAACTCCAGTTGTGTTGTTGCTCCCACCAGACTTTCCTTGGGAGCTGGTGGCTGTGCATATCCTGGGGCCTCTCTGTGGTGAAGGCAGTACTGACAAATTCCAGCTCAGTGTTTGTAGGCCTCTTTGCAGCACCTGTGGCAATCACAAGGGACTGATGATGTGTAAAGACCTTGGGTATTTATCTCACAGCAACACATACTGGACACTCCCTCAGTTCACACCTAGTGAGAGCTTCTAAATTCCACCTGTGCAGCAAAGGACATTTACAACTAATAAGAAGGTCTCAGACTGCACCTGGAAGGGACTTCCTGAGAAGGTGAGAAGGTGTAGAGCTTCAGGTACTCATCATGCTGGCTGTCAGAGTGGTAGGGAGCTGCCTTTTGTGAGGCTGGCCAACTTCAGTCTTCCCATAAGACAGCTAACATATGTGCAGTCCTCTAGAAGTTACTATGAAATTTCACGTGAATTCTCTCAGTCAATCCTCACCACAATCCAGTGACATATTCCTGAATATATCATCATCTCTATCCTGTAGGCTCTGTCTCTTCTGCTGCATGTCTCACACCTAAAACAGTGCCTACCCACTGCACGCCTCAGATGGTCACTGAATGGCAAAAACTGAAGTTCTCAAACAAGGTGATTTGCATGTTCATGTGGTCCAACCCAGCTCTTTCAAACTGGGATTTGAGGACAAACCTCCAACTAATTATAAAAGATATATTCCTGTGCTTCTGTTGTGCATACAGCCCCCTCAGAAAGCTTAATAGGAGGAGGAGCTGGTACTCTGAGGTGATGTGGGTGCTCCTGGGTCCTCTGACCAAATATCATTAGGTTTGTATCCTAAGAGCACTCCCAACAGGGTAAAGGCTCAAACATTGGCATTCCCTGAAAAGAATGACTATGCCCAAAAGTCTAAGCAGAATCTGCCTGTATGCACCATTTAGAGAGGACTGTTATATCTAAATGTTTTTCACTGCACAAGCGTAGATCAATAGGAACATCTGCAAGGGCAGCAGATCTTTTAAATTTCGGTGATGTTTTCAACATTTCTTCATTCAACACATGTCTACTGAGTCCCTCCTATGCTCAGGCATTGTTCCAGATGCTGGGATACAGAAGTAAACAACCAAAGTCTTGCTATAGGGACCTTACATTCTAGTGGGGTGAGACAAAAAAAACTTACATTTGAGCTGGTTGATAAGTACTGTGGAGAAAATAAAGCAGGGCTGGGGGAATAGGTGAAACTGAGGGTCTTTATGACTTTCATTAAATTTAGTTTTAAATACTAGCTCTAGAAATCACAATCCTCTCTATATATACCCTCCAGAGGCTTAGGCCTTCCCCCAGATAATCAGCAACCCCGCCCCCCCAGATAATCAAGCAGAGACAGTAGCTTGGACATGACTAATGATCACATAGTCTGGACTTCTAACAGGCTAAAGATAACATCTTGACCTAACTTATGTTTCAGTTCCTGAGCCCTAGGGTAGAACAACCCCCTGGCTACTTTCCCATGAGACTGGACAGAGAGATTCCAGAAAAGACCTTAGAACTATCCTCAAGACCTGAAGAAATGATTCATCACCCTTACCTCATCTCTGACCAATCATCTCCCAGCACAACCCCTAACCCATAGTGTCTTGTGATTTTGCCTTATATAATCTGTAACCTACACACCATCAGGGAGTTCAGGCTTTTGAGCATTATCTTCCTTTTCTCCTGGAGGTTGCTATTCATCAATATAGTAGCCAATATTTCTCCACAGCTATTCTCTGTGTTTAGTGTTTGGCTCTGCTAGTGCTGGGTGGACAAACTCTCTGTTTTATAACATATGGAAGGGGTTGTCCTCCATAGGATGGTCAGAGAGGTGTCTGATAAAGCACTGTTTGAGTTGAGGTCTGAAGGAAATATGAGGATGAGTCATGTAGATGAGTACAGGCAGAGGAAAGAGCATGGGAGAGGGACCTGAGGGGAAGCCAGCTTGGCACATCCCACTGTCAACCGCCCTCCTCTGCCACCCTAAGCCCCTTCTCCCAGCTCAAAGCTTCAAGACAATGAAGAATCGCCCCTCACTCCACACCAAGATTAAGTCTCTTATAAGAGCTCCACTTATTCTCGCAATAACTGAAAGCAGAGTTTACTCTCTCCTCAAGTTACAATCTCACCAAAGCTTGTTATGGTGGCTCATGGATTCACAAATAGGTGATGGTAAGAAAAAGAGAAAAATGGAAAACAAAGAGGAAGCAGAAAAGGTGAAGGACAAAGAAAAAAGAGGCAGAGGAGGACTATCCCCATGTGATAGAGACCTTTATCAAACCCACGAAATGTAACCTGTATCTCTGAACTGGTGTCTCATTATGAGCCAACAGGATGCATAATCTGGGCATCGTGCATCTTACTGTGGGATATCATGATGAGATATGAGTGCAGTGTCTCAAGAGGCAAAAGATTACTTGTGTATGGTTAAAAATCTTTGAAATAACAACCTGGAAACATATAGAACACAGCATCCCACAAACACAGAATTCAATCGTATTATTTCAAAACTAATTCATATAATAATTAAAGCAGTCACATCTTTGATACCTATTTGTGTAAACTAAGGCAAACAATGTTCCCTGAAAATCAATAACTATCTCCACAAATATGCATTTGATTAAATGGTGGTTAACCAGTTTTAAAAAGAGTTCAGCATTTCTGTGTATTATCATAAAAAATAAATATTTTCTTCTAAAGCTCTTTTTAAAAAAAATTCCACAATTAAAAAACTTTTCCCTCCTGACCTACTTTATATGCGTATTTATGTATGTCACATGCATTTCTATCTCATAAGTTATTTTATTTCAAATATTTTCCAAAAAGCTTATTTCTTTGGCATATTCCTAATTTCCAAAAGCCTCTTTATTGTATCTAGACAGATTTCTTTCAAAAAACCATCAAAAGTTGTTTGAAATCTAAAAAATAAGGAGAAATTGAATGAACAAATACTAAAGTCTTTATTTGATCCCAAAGTCTTTCTATGATACTTTTGTGAAACATTTTAAATGTCCTTCACCAAAGGCTACTGGCCCCTCCAGTATGCTTAATCCCATCCTGAACAACAGCTGTCACTACAGGAAGCAGGGGCTCTGGGCTCCCCTGAGCCCCCGGGAAGCACTTGATAAACAGGTGTTGATTGAGATGCCGACTCACCCTCTCTCTCTGGCTCAGCCACCTGGTAAAGAAGTGATTGCACCCGGCGCTGTGACTCAGCTGTGATTTGGCTGAGGAATTCTTATCACCAAAGGGCTTTACCTGAAAGTACTTACATAAAATAATACTAAAAATACATTCAAAGAACTATTGCCTGTGGCTTTTTTTCTTGCTATCAACACATTTACATTCAAAATGTATGTATAATATTGAACTCAATGTTTGACCTGAGATTTTCCTGGATGCTTTTGTACACATGGAAACAAAAATCATTTCTAAAGGACCTTCAAAATATAACGGTCAACATCAAGTTATGTTTCATTACCAGAAGAAGTGATCTATATGCCAAGAACAAAAATCTAAATTATTTCAAATGTAAGGATCTACGACAGCCTAGAATATGGCCACTGAAAATCAATAGTTAGCTCAATCAATGGTGTTTAGGTTTCTGGGTAAAAATGGAGAAGTGACTTGTCTTCTCCTTAAAACAGGCCAAGCATAAAAGAAAAAAAAATTTAATTTAATTCATCTTTAATAAGACTAGAAGTATGACATAATTTTGAAACATATTCAAGGAAGAAAGACTGCAAAGAGCAGAAAAACCTGAATTGGTCAAAGCAAGCCATTTGTTGGGGATTGCTATGTGCTCACAAGATTCGTTTCCTTTTCCTGCTTAACACACAGCCAGGCTACATTTCTCCCTTGCAGTCAGCTTTGGCATGCTGCTGAGTTTTGGACTCATAGAGTGTGAGAGGGAATGTGTTACTTCTGGATGAAGTGATTAAAAGGAGGGTGTGCCTTCCTCACTCTCTTTTCTGTACAGCCAATACGCATATGCTTGGGAACCAAGGGAAGGGGGTAAAAAAACCTTTCAATTATACCAGATTACCAGATGGGGAAGTTTATTTTCCCATCCAAATTTTGGAACGAAAGAGTTTGGTAGTCCTAATGATCCAAGGAGAAATTCTAGCAGGGAATACAGTTTGGTTTTGTTATGTTACAAACTGAGAGAGACTGTTACATGACCAGTCTGGGCTATTCATACAATTGACCCAACAAGCAGAGGAGAGGGTCTCTATACTGACAAGGTGACAGGGAGGCATTGGATGCTGTGACTCAATAGATGTAAGGAGCAATAGGTGTGGAAACCAGGAGGCTGGCTGGGGTTCCTCTTAATACTTCCTGGCCCAATACTTCTAGCCAGTGGAAAACTGAAGCAATGCAATAAACTGAACAATCAAGGTCTCAGATCCCACACAACTGAAGATTTCAGTTATCCCACCAGGTAAAGGACCCTATGCAGCTGAAATGTTGTTAGCAAATTGGAAAACAGGGAATGGGAGCTCTTCACCCTTTCCTTGCTATGTTCTGCCGCCATGCCATTATCTTCTGCCTTTGGATCTCTGTACATGCTGGCTTTATGGCAAAAGCTGTTAATGTTCACTAAATATTCCTGTGCTCCTCTACATCAAATTACCAATATGCTACCTAATTTAACCTCATGAACATGCTATGCAATGAAAATGGGTAGGAACTCTTTCAAATTTTCCCTATGTTATTTTTTACATGAGTTCAGTGTACCATGTTAGCAAGTTAAATAAGAAAAACCACATATATAATATAATGGAACATTACTTAGCCATTAAAAAATCAAGGACACCCTGCTATTTGCAACAACATGGATGGAACTACAGGACATGATGCTAAGTGAAATAAATCAGTCAGAGAAAGACAAATACTGTATAAGCTCATATGTGGAATCTAAAAGCAAACAAAATCATATAGAAAAATGGACCAGATTTGTGGTTACCAGAGACAAAGGCAGGGGAAGGGGAAATAGGAGAAAGTTGGTCAAGAGATACAAACTTCCAGTTACAAGATAAATGAGTACTAAGGATGTAATGTACAGCATGATGACTATAGCTATCACTGCTGTATGATATATAGAAAAGTTGTTAAAAGAGTATATCCTCTTCATTCTTATCATAAGACATTTTTTGCCTCCTTTGATTATGTGTATACAAGATGATGGATGTTAACCAAACTTATTGTGGTAATCATTTCATCATTTCACAATGTAAGTCAAATCATTATACTGTATACCTTAAACTTATACAGTGTTGTATGTCAATTATGTCTCAATAAAACTGGAAATAAATAAATAAAACCACTCCAAGGTAAAAAAGGAAAAAAAAAAAAAAAGAAAAGCCAAACCATATAACCATTTCAATGGTGACTGAAAGAGAGTCCTAAAAATGCTTATGCCTTTTTTGACTCAGTCTACTTCCAGGAATTTATAGAATCTATGAAAATTATAAATAAAGACAAAAATGTACACATCAAGGTATTAATTGTAGTATTTTATGTAACTGTCAAAACTGGAAAGAATCTAAGCTTCAACCAATAGACAAATGGCTAAGTAAATTATGGAAAATTCATAAGACAGAAGATTATGCAGTCACTAAAAGTATATTTGCAAAGGCATATTAAAGGAAAATGGTTACGCAAAATAAGTGGAAAAAATCCATATATAGTACAATCTATATTAGATAAAACTTTCTAAAATCTATTTGTTGATATTTTTTATTTTCAATGAGTGCTATGATCTCAATGTGTGTGTTCCCCTATAGACATAAGAAATGTCCAAACCTATACAGAATTTTTGTAAGAGTTTCTTTGAGATAAACTGATGATATATGCCAGGGAGCATTATCTCAAATGCTCCTGAGAATAACAGTTTTGCAGCTTCTTTTATGCATTTGAGATTAAAGAAGTTTACATGAAGGTGGGAGAAGGCAAGACAGGGATTAGATTACGGGAGAGTTAACAAAAATATGTGTTCTCTTGAGGGTGGTGATGGCTTATTTCAAAGGTGCAGTTAAACAGTGGACAGAGCTTGCTTAAGGCAAAGTGAACCTTTAACTAAAAAGTTATAGGCCTGGGGCATGACGACCCGCCATGACCCACCCAATTAGGCATTTATGATCAGATCACTCCAGGGGGTTACTTTCCGTAGCACCCCAAAATTCATATGTTGAAATTCTAAAGCCCAATGAGGTAGTATCAGGACATGGGGCATTTGAGGGGTGCTTAGGTCATGAGGGCCCTCATAAATGGAATTAGTGCTCTTATAAAAGAGACCCCAGAGAGCTCCCTAGTCCCTTACACCACATGAGGATACAGCGAAAAGGTACCATCTATGAACCAGGAAGCCCTCACCAAACACCAAACCTGCCCGTGCCGTGATCCTGGACTTCCCAGCCTCTAGAACTATGAGAAATAAATGTTTGTTGTTTATAAGCCACCCAATCTGTGGTATTTTGTTATAGCAGCAGACTGAGACAATGAGCATGGGCCTATGACACTTTTTAAATCAGGTTAAAAAAATAAACTAAGGGTTTGACTCATATATGACTTTTTTTTTTTTTGAGGGCAGTGTTACTGGCCCTCATATGTGGGACCCGAACCGGGGCGGCTGGACTCCCAAGCCACCTCTTAACCTCATATATAACTTTTATCTTAGATTTCCATTCCTGTTACATAATTAGAACATCAGGAAGTACTAGGTTTGCCTTTTGAATTTGTAAAATATGTAATGATCATTATCTATTAATATGTAAGTTTAGGCTTTCTAAAAATCTTAAAAGAATGTGAAAATGGATTTTTAATAAGTCTAATCCTTCCAGCCAAGACCTGGCAATAATGTGGCCATGATCTTAGTGGAGAGCAACAGACCTGAAGCCTGGATGTTTTCCCACAGATTGTATTTCCTCTGTCTCCCCTGACTGAAAAAAAAAGAACATAGGCACTCACTAGTTCTTTTCCTTACACTCTGAAAAACACCAAAGAAACTGTTGGTAGCAAAAGTTTGCAAAAGAAATACACAGTTTTCAAATTGTTGATTTGATATGTAACTTCAGCCATTTTGAAATAAGGAACTAACTACAGAAATTATATTATGAGAAGACATAATGCATCATAATCAGTGAGGATCTCAAAATCAACTGTATTGTATTACTCTTAAATATATATATATATATATATATATATATATATATATATATATATATATATATATATATATACCAGATTCTTTCATGCAATAAGATGCCCTGTGGGTAAATCAGAAAGATTAAGTCATTATCCTGTATGGAATGATGAAAGCTATAGGGTGAGAGGATGGAGAAAGGGGCAGATAAAAAACATTATTTCCCTAAACTTTCATCCAGTGATCTGACTATGTTTCCTGGATCATATTGCAAACACACCTTAGAAGAATGCATTTATTTCCAGTGGTGCCTTTTGGAAGATACTTACATGACCTCACTTTCCTTCTATGCCTATAGAGCAAAACTGAGGTTAGGTGTCTTCCCATGTTTCCTATGGGGCAGCCACAAAAGTCTTTGGGCACACAATTGTTTTGCTCAAAAACAAACAGAACGCTGTGTAAGAGCCAGAGGGCAGCTAGAATCTCCTCTGAGTTCCTTTTGACACTTGAATTCCAAATTTTTAGGTTGATTTCTTCCATTGTGAAGATATTCTGTGCCAAATCAATTAATTACAGATTAATGGGTCTCCATTGCCTTTCCACTCAAAATAAAATGAATCCCTATCACACTAGAGATTCAATGCATTGTTTCCCTATGAGGAAAATTATCATGCTCATGTATCTAACCTCCAAAGTAAGATGCAGCTTTGTTTTTTGAAGCATTTTAGAACCATGACTAAACTAGCAATCAAAATAAATACTAAATGAAGCAGATAACTTTAAAATTGCTTAATACCATGCTCATGTTGAACTCGAAGTATTTGCTGTCAACTAAAGATGAAGAATTCATCAGCACTAGAGTGTACTTAATAGAATATTGACGTGTTTCATTGTTCTCTTTTCCCAGTCTTGCCATGCTCCAACTTGTTACTCGGGATGAAACCAGAGCAATTTTCTAAAAGCCACAAATCTGATCTCAACACTTACCTTTATTAACACTTCACCGGCTCCCACTGTCCTTTGGGTGAAGCACAAAGTCCCCAACATGGCTCCCAAGTTCCCATATTATCTGGCTTCAGGTCTTCCTCTCCAGTTATAACAGCTGCCCCTTGACCTTCATATTCTATATTCCTATCCAGCTAGGGCTTCTCAAAAAGGCATCACTACCTCCTGCCTATGATTTCCGCATGTGCTCTTCTGTTGTAGAAACTTAGTGCTCATCATGCATCCATGTCTTCCAATTTTCCAGACCCTGTATATCTAGGAGGGTCATGTGGTTGATTTTTGGCAGTGATGTGTGAGCAAAAGTGACAGCCATCTCCAGTCCAAAAACTTAAGAACAGGTATGAGATTTCCATACTGTAAGTCACTGTCTCTCCCACCTGTGCACCTGGGGGTGCACATCTTGCAGAGTTGCAAGATGGAAGCAGCCTGGGTCTCAGTCACAGCTTGGAAGACAGTTATGCCAAAAACTGCCTCATCCACCTTGGACTTGATAGGATTAAAAAATAATCCTTTATTATGTTACATCACTGAGATTTGAGGAGTTGGGTTTCCTACTGCAGCCGCAAGCATTGATTTAACCCAATAACCTCTCAGCCTATAAAATGTTCTCTCCACTTTTCCACCCTTACCTTTCACTACCATCAGTTTTCGCCTAATGTCAGTGTAAATCTCTTTCTCTAGGAGTCCTGTCCTGTCACAACAGATCTCATATTTCTTCAGTGAATTTACTCACTCACCATATTTCATTATAACAACTTTATTAAAGTTCTTTATTCCATTATATTTGGACAGTGAGATCCAAAAGGCTAGAGACTCAGTTTATATTGTTCCTCAGTATATCTCCAGTGCTGACGTGCTGTGTCACATACGATAGGTGCTTAACCACTATTTGAGAGTGAATGAATGAACAGGAACTTGGTTTTCAGCTCCTGTGAATGTCAATATGATTTGGTTCATTGAGGAAATACATTTTTATTGAATATCTAAGAGACTAAATATATAAATGGTTAATAACCAAATAATATGTAAAAATAGAACTTTTATCTACAATCTGCAGCCACCAGTCCAGGACACCAACCCATTATCTAGAGTAACCAGCCCAAGAAACCAACCAGTCTCTAAATCTGTAAGTCAGACCAGTAGGAACCCAGAGCAGTATCTCTAACAACCAGTCCAGGAAGCAAAACAAGAACCTCTGTAGCAATTGGCCCCAAATGGCCAGGACTTAATTAATAACTCACAGCTTCTCTAGCTTTTGTCCCCATTTCTAACTTTGGAACAGCTAGAGAAAGCCAAATGTGCACACTGAAGCAATAACATAGGAATCCTGCTTCTAGTTAGCCTGCCTACGGCTTTCTCATGCCACCAGTATCCCATCAGGGCAGCCCTGAGGTGTCAAGAAAGGCAATCTTTGGACCCCCACTCAGCCGTACAAGAATGGGCATTGGACCTGGAACACTTCCTTTTCAAGAGATAATGAGTTCTTACAGCTTGTGAGGCTTATCAGCTTGGGTGGGAACATTTTTCCGTATTTCAAGCTCCTTGGTCTGTGCTTAAAGCATGTGCATCATATGGCCTCTGGCCAAACCCACTGTTGTATCAGTCCTCCGTGGAGAGGAGACAGGGTCCTTCCATTGCAGCACAAGAAGGGTGCACACAGCACAGGCAAATTGTCCTGTGTTGGTCACAGGGAGAGACCCACTAGCCATGGGGAACCAATGCCCATTATTGTTGCTGTTCTTGCTATGTCTCTTCTCTGTGTGAGTAAGGCATTGTTCCATCCAGTGCCTGCCTGTGTTGTTTTCCTTGATGACTCTGATACCAAGATGCAATGGATAGAAGTGGTTAGAGTCCTCCACTGGATTGGTAGGTTAACCTATTCCCTTGGGATTAGTAACCAGTACATAGTGCTGTAAATGAACCTTCCATTTTTTCCACTCAGAAGCTTCTCCACTTTTCTACCGGCCTTTGAATCTCTGCCCAAATGTAAGTAACGGTAGCTGACTCCCTTGCTACATCATACTCTGAAAGGAGACCAGGGCCAAATCAGTCAACCTCTAGTGGTTTGTGGAACTTGGACAATAGCATCAGCCTCACCTGGGAGCTGGTTAGAAATGCAAATTCTTGGACCTACTGAATCAGAAACTCTGGGGGTGGGGCCCCCAATCTGTTATAATAAGGCCTCCAGGTGCTGCTGGTGCTAAGGCTTGAGAACCACAGCAGTAGAATCAGGTTTGGATTACTTTACATCCCAAAGGCATTTCTCCTTTGGGGCCTATTCATAAGTGGCACCAGAAGGTTCCTTCCCTGTGAGAAGGTCCTACCAGTCTGTTATTCCCCCAGTCATTGCTATCAAGCGCCAGACAAGCCCCATCTGAACAGCAGGGACAACACATGCCTTCCTCTGGGATCCACGCCTTTTGCATAACACAGCAATCCCCTTTGCAACCTGTTGTATGCATTTCCTTTCCTTCTTTTTCTGTGCCACCTGGTATTATGATCTGTTAGAAGACAAATACACCGATTTTGGCTGTGCTCTGTTACTAACTGTTCTTAAGAACCAGCCAAATTATTCTTACAACATGGCTTCCTTCCTACTGAATGTTGTTTTATATTTTTAGAAATTTCTGAGTGTTGGTCTAACATGAGGACATGGATGTCCTCTAAGCTGAAATCTTATTTTATAAAAGCCAGAAAAATCTGAGGACAGATTCAGAATAGCAGTTGCCAATATTGATGGACTTCTCTTCAGGCTCAAATACATTGGTTTACAAACGCTCTGGAACACAGGAGGCTAGAAGGGTGAAGAGGAGGAATTCTGCCTTCAAGATTTTAGCTTCTGAGCTGAAACATCCTGATTTAGAAGCCTTACTAAATAAGCTTATTTTTATTTTTATTTTTTCAGAAGCATCACAATGGTTTCAAACAGCTGGAGTCAGAAAAAGATCTAGGTGTGGAAGCTTCCAAAGCTTAAACAACCTCAAGATTCCTATGTTTAAATAAGGACACAAAATTGGAATCAAGGAGAGGGAAAGCAGACAGCACAACAAGACACAAATTTTAGAAACTGACAAATATCAGAAGCATAAAACCCATGGGTAAATAATACAAAAATAAGTAAAATATAAAACTTAATATAACTTAAAGTCTTGACACATCTCAATAAAGCTTTCCTTCCTACATTTTTGGTTGCATTCTGTTTGATTACCTCTTCATATAGCAAAGATGTTGTAACACCAAATATAAAATCAAAGACCTTTTCTCTAGCATGGTTGATCAAATTGTTTTACTGATAGTTTAGAAAACTCTTAATATCACATTTGCTTATTGATAATGTTTTAGAAATTGTCAAATTTGGGGAGAATGCTATCAGGTTTCCTTCACATTTGAGTTTCAAAAATTGGAAGAGTTTTTCACAGACTGGATTCAGGCTCCAAACCTTTTTAGACTGTCTTCTCTCTGCTTCACACATATTTAGGGTGCAAGGATCCCTAGGTCATTCTCTTTGTGTCTCAAGCCAATAGAGTAGCACACTGGGCCATTCCTCCATGAGGACCACCAGCGCTAACTGAACTGCACACAAACATGAGTACAGTTTTCACCAAATAAGTGTATTCCACTAAGTTCAAATTAGATTGTGTCCCCAACTCAACTTTCCCTTAATTTCCAAAAATGTCCCTGGCCACTAGAACTTAAGACATACGAGGAGTGATGTCCCTGAGGAGAAGAAGTTGAAGTAGAGAGAGGCTAAACTATCTGAAGTTTGTACATTGCACAACACATGACCCTGTGAACACATTGCAAGAAGCCCTGAAGCTAAGCTTCTTCAGAAAATCCACCTGCCATCAAGCATGAGAAGCTGCATTTGAGTTCTGATGTGCCCTGGCAGGTGAAGCTAAATTCTGGGCCTTTAACTGACAACAGAGGAAAAGGGGAGAGTAGAAAGAGATGGAAGGAGATGATGGATACAAAGAAGGTGATAAGAAAGCATTAGTGGCCTGAGGCTAGGGAATGAACCGGGGAAAGTACATTGAAGAATATGAGCAGTTTTGGAGAGGCAAATGCGCTCGCTTGTTCTTCTTGAGCTAGTCTGCAAAGCAGAGCACGTGCATCTGCCCAGCAAATTTGTCATAAATGATTAACTTGCGGAAGAACAAATCATTTGACCTCTCCAGCTGAACAAACACAGAGCTGCAGTAACTGAAAGAGCCAAAGGCAAAGCTTCAGCAACACTGAACACATTTTCCTGACAGTCCTGCCATTTTATGTCACAGGTGCCTGAGGGAAGCTTAGGTAATGGCGTCTCTATCTAAAGGAAAAGAATTCTTTGGACCTGCAGTCAACGAAAGACACATTTCAGATCTCAAAGGCTGATTTTGCTGCAGTTTTAAAATATCAACCTATGAGTTCTTAAAAGGGAAGTTTGATTTATGAAGATTCTAATTTCTGAGATGTCAACAAAGAAACTGAATGAAGGTAGCAAAATGGTTCCAGGAACCATCCCATGTGTAAGTTTCAGGTGACTGTGCTTCCCTCCCAAGCACTCGGCCATCAACATTTATACAAAAAAGCTATTAGCTAAAAGGTTCATTGGGATACAGAATGCAAACGTGCAACCATATTAATTCCAAGTTTCCCTGTTCCATGCAGTTTTCTATCACAAGCAGATTTTTAAATATTGAATAAGTATCCCTGTCCCCAGGGAATTCTTGTTTCATTCAAATATAGTTATGCAAGGACTTTCACAAATAAAATGCAAATGAGAATAGAGAAAATTAATTAGAAACAAAGATCAGAATTCTTTTTCATTACCTCCTAAAAACCACCATTCCCCCAAAAGAAAACTTAAAGACATGTTAGTACACTAAAATTAAAATTCAAGTCACCACTTGTTCTTTTTGCCATGACCTTGCTAAACAAAAATTAATGATCTGGTCAGCCCAGAGACCAGGTCTTAAAGGGCATTTTCTCCTATAAGGCAGAAGGTCAGAATTCTGTTCTAAAGCCTGTACCTAAACTGTGGTTATTTCAAAAGCCAGTCTTCTCCCTTTAGGCTCTGGAAACCAGCACCCACTGAACAATGATTCAACCACCCTGATGGATTATTGATTTCTTTGGACATGGCGATTCCTGTAGTATATTTTTTAAGTTATTTCAGCTTTACTTTAAATTATACCCATACAATACATACATGGTTATCTATGATTTCATCTTAAGTTTAAAAAGTTGAAAAGATAAAATAATTTATGAATAATAATTTAAAACAAAATACATTTGAGTTCACAGCACCTACATTATATATTTATATGCAAGGCATTCTTTAAAAAAATATATCTTGGGCTGGCCGAGTGGTGCGGTGGTTAAGCGCTGGCTTGGGAAGCCAGCTGCCCTGGTTCATGAGGGCCGGTGACACTGCCCTCAAAACAAACAAACAAACAAACAAAAAAAAACAAATCTTTTTGAAGTTTGAAGGAAAAGTGTGCTCACCACAGAATACTTGAAAAAGGAAGAACAACAAAGAAAAAAGGAAACGACCAAAATATATACCATCTAGATACAACAATGCCAAACTATGGGCTTCTATTCTTCCAGTTTTTATATGCTGATTTTCAGTCTTTTTCCTGACTATAAAAATAATACCTACTTATTTACGATCATCTAATATAAAAAATTATACACCTAAAATACCACCATTCAGAGATAGTTTTTTAAATATGTTGATGTAATTCTTTATATTATTTTTTTAACCTAAACAAGTAAACGTGTTTACATTCCCGTTTAAAAGATTTTTTTAAAAGAGAAGTATAAGGAGTAAAACACGAAACATCCCCTTTCCCCTCTCCCATCAATATCTGCCACTCGCACTCCGTCTCAGTGGACATTTATGTTAGCCCTCTTTTCTTAAAAATTATAAATAATGCTACAAAGAACATCTTTGTATATGCATTTGTCTACATATGCAAGTATTTCTTTAAACAAACTCCTAGATTTAAAACACCTAGAACAAAGGAGGTTAATTGTGATAATTTACAATTTACATTCTAAAAGTGTGAATCCTTGCTCAGGTATATCCTTGCCCACAAATTATAAACTGTAGTTACAGTTGCTACTTACCTAATTACTAGCAAAGTTAGCAACAGTAAGCATCTTTTTCTGTTTGTGTGGTTGTCTTTTGTGTTTTGGGGTTTTTTGTGTTTTGTTTTGTTTTTTGAAGGGGGGTCATTTGTATTTATTCTCTCATAAATTTCTTGTTCATATCTGTTCATTTGTATTTTTCATTAATTTTAGGAGCTCACATGTTTTCTGGATACTAATAATTTTCTCCCTGTCTGCCAAGTGTCTTAACTTTCACCAGTAATATTTGTCATAAAGACATTCGCTATTTTTTTTATGTAGTCCCATCTATAAATCTTTTCCTCTGGGGCTCTGGGTTTCATATCTTGCTTTGGAAGTCCTTCCCACCCACAATATTATTTTTAAAAATGAAAGTGTTTTTTTCTGATACTTTTGTGATTCTGCTCTTAAGACTTAGCTCTCTTTATTTTTTTTTCTGATATGAAGTAAGGGCCTAATTTTATGTATTTCCAAGTAGCTTAGTGTCTCAACATTTTTTATCAAATTATCCAAATTTGTGTTCTGCATCTAATGGTACACTTCAAATCACTCCAGCTTTTGATGCAGAATGGGAGGGGCAAGAGGTCTCTCCTCATCCCCCATTGTTCTTTTTATTGTTTCACCTTTTATGACTATTCCGTTTTTGTCTTTCAGGGGAATTTTGTAATTATTTTGCCCATAATTTCTCCTGGAAATTGACTGAAAATGTCCTCAGTTTATAGATTAATTTGGCAGATGGTAAGATCCTTATAATATTGAGCCTTTCCATTGAATGCATGCCATATTTCTCCAATACATAACTACCATTTTCTATCTTTCAATAAAAGTTTACAGTTTTTTTCATGTAGGTCTTACATATTTGGGGTTTTGTTTCTGGGGTTTTATTTGAGAATAGATTTGGAATTTGATCATTTTCATTTTCCTTTCTATTGTCATTTTTTCAAATATGTTAGCTTGACTTGTACAAACTATTCCCTTAAGTATTTTTTCATTCACTGCTTTTCTGCAGTGATATCAATTTCTCATCTCTAATATTATTTTTTCTGTGATCAGATTTGCTGTAAGTTTGCCCTTTTCATTTGTATTTTTTAAAAACCAAGTTAGTTTTTTGTTTACTATTTCATTAATTCTACTTATTACTTTTGTTTTCTTCTTTCTTTGGATTTATTTTCTTGTTCATACTTCAGCTTCTTTTCTTATTTTTCAATATGCATGTGTAATACTATACATTTTCCTCCAAGTACTCCTTTGACCATTTCCTAGATGGCTTATAATTTGAAGACTCCAATGCTTATTGCCTCTGTCTCTGTGTCTCATTCTCCCACAAGATATTCCTTACATTTATCCCCTTTCTTCAGCACTGTTATATCCTGCCACATCTGGAATTGTGCAATTACACTTCACTACCAAGAAAATCATTGACATACTGAAGACTGATCACATCGGGTTGCCCTGAGTGCCCAGAGTCACATTCTTCAGCCTACCTTCTCCCTCCCTTTGCTAATTCTCTGTGCTTCCTCTATATTTTTACTGCCCCTTGTGAGTCACTGAAACCCTGTCTGTGTCCATCCTGAGAAAAGCTGGATTCTCATATTTTACTAAACAATAACCCATAAGAAACAAACCCTCTTCTACTGATATTAACCACCTCCTTTACATATTGTTCATGCATCATTATACTATGCATATAAAGAAACACACAACCACGCTTCCTAGGGCAGTCAAAAATGAGATGGATTTCCTTTTAGAGAGAACTTTTCTGAATCCTGGTTCAGATTTTCCCACCTCTTAAAAGTATTCATTTAGGAGCTATAAAAAGGCAGAGTAGGTAAACACTGTGCCTGCTTCCTTCCATGAACACATTAAAATTACAACTAAATTATAGAACAATCAATCTTGAGATCTGTCTGAAGCCTAGCTGAGAAGAAGTTTTATAACTAAGGATTAAAGAAGCGAAGTTGAAACTGGTAGAAGCGGAGGAGACTCGAAACAGGCAGGCCCCAAACCTCCATGTGGCGGTTGAGAACTGGAAGGGATATCTTGGCCACAGAGATTCCCCCCAGAGGAGCAAAAAGCTTCAGCCCCACACCGGCCTCTGCAGACCAGAGTACTGGTGCCAGGAAAAGTAGCCCCCACAACATCTGACTGTGAAAAACAGTGGGGATTCTGACAATGCAAGCAGGACAGAAAGCAGAGGGAAACCCAACCACCCTCTTAAAGAGCCCGCACACAAACTCATTCGCTCACAGGCACTCACCCTGGGCTCCAAAAGAGGGATGGTGACTCAGGGGGCATTGGAGGCATACACGGGGCAGACTGAGGTGTGCGGCTGCAGGGCAGGGGCTGGAAGACAGTTGCCATTTTTCCTGTGTGGGGTCCTCCTCCCATGCAGCTGGCAGGCAGGCAGGGGCCATCTTTCCTGTGTTGAGCCCTCCCCGTCATGGAAAAATATGAATCTAATTGGTCTGGTGAGCTCTATTGTTCCATCCTGTTGACTCACTGGGACCCCAACCCATGCAACTCACCCAACACCAGAATTACTTTCTTGGCCAGCAGCTAGCATTACCTGCAATGCAGTCTTTCTTGAAAAATTTTCAAAGCCTGCAGGACCCAGGTGGGAGACAGCTGGCCTTAGTGTGCTCTAAGACTTTTGCTGAGTATTTGCAGGCTCAGCACTGCAACAAACCAGGGTTTACATTAACCTATTGACAACAACTCCTTACACTCTGGGACTTCTGACAACCTGCCTCCCCCAACTTGTTGTGTACTGAGGCTTTATCAGGGGCTGAACCTTAAGGGAGCTGGCAGGTGGCAGCAGCCTCGTGGTGTTCTGGCTTTTGTGGAGCTACCCCAGGCCCCATACTGGTAGCAGCTGTCCTCAGTTTGCAGCGTGGCTTTCCCACACACCTCCAGGATTAGCACAACCATGGATCGTCTTGTAGCCCCTACTAGGAAGCCACTGACTGGTCACAGGCAGTGGGTGACCTGAGTCAGCACTGAAGCTTTTCCCAAGAGGCCCCAGAACCAATAGAGCTGGAGGTTGACTTCAGACCACAGCAGAGCACCACCCAATTAGCCCCACAAATGGCATACCCAAAGGGTGATCTTAACAGACACTAGAGCCCACTGGGGTGAATCCTACTCAGTGGAATAAGCCCCACACACAGCAGTCTGTAAGCTGTGGCTAATAACAATCTCTGACATGCCAACAACAATCAAGCTCAACTATAACAGAATGACAAGTACAACCCACACAAGGGATACTCCTGGAGCACCCACAGCAGGCAACCAAGAGGACTATGCCAGTGCCCCACAGGGCACGTACTACATAAGGCAACCCACCATGCCTGGGGGACATAGCAGATCTACCTAATATATAGAAACAAGCAGAGAGGCAGCAAAATTGAGAGAACAAGAGAAAACTCCAGAAACAGAACTAAACAAAATGGAAGCAAGCAAATTACCAGATAGAGTTCAAAACAATGGTTATAAGGATGCTCAAGGAACTTAATGAAAATTTCAACAAAGAGATAAAAAGCTAAAAATGGATATAGAAACCATAAAAATAACCAGTCTGAAGTGAATAATACAATAACTGAAATGAAGAATGCACTAGAAGGAATCAACAGCAAACTAGATAAAGCAGAGGATCGAGTCAGCGATTTGGAAGAGAAGGTAGCAGAAGATACCCAATTGGAACAGAAAAAAGACAACAGAATCCAAAAAAATGAGGGTAGTATAAGAGACCTCTGGGACAACATCAAGCATAACAACATTCACATGATAGGGGTACCAGAAGGAGAAGAGAGAAAGCAAGGCATTGAGAACTTATTTGAAGAAATAATGACTGAAAATTTCCCTGACCTGGTAAAGGAAATAGACATACAACCCCAGGAGGTACAGAGCATTCCAAACAAGATGAAGCCAAACAGGCCCACACCAAGACACATTATAATTAAAATGGCAAAGATTAAAGACAAAGAGAGAATCCCAAAAGCAATAAGAGAAAGGCAACTAGTAACTTATAAGGGAGCTCCCATAAGATTGTCAGTTTATTTCTCAACAGAAACTTTGCAGGTCAGAAGGGACTGGTAGGAAATATTCAATGTGATGAAAAGCAAGGACCTACAACCAAGATTACTCTACCCAGGAAAGCTATCATTTAGAATCAAAGAACAGATGAAGAGCTTCCCAGACAACAATAAGTTAAAGAAGTTCATCACCACCAAACCAGCATTACAAGGAATGTTAGAGGGACTTCTTTAAGATGGGGGGAAAAAAAGATCAGAATTATGAATAATAAAATGGCAATAGCTACATATCTATCAATAATTACTTTCAATGTAAATGGATTAAATGCTCCAATCAAAAGACATAGGAGAGCTGACTGGATAAGAAAACAAAATCCTTATATATGCTGCTTATAAGAGAATAACTTCAGATTGAAAAACACACACACACAGAAAGTAAAGGAATGGAAAAAGATATTTCATGAAAATGGAGATTAAAAAAAAAAAGCTGGGGTAGTAATAATTATACCAGGTAAAATAAACTTAAAAACGAAAACTATAACAAGAGACAAAGACGAACTCATAATCTTACTTCTGGGTAAATAGCCATGGGAATGTAAAGTAAAGTACAGGGAATATAGTCAATAATATGATACTAACTATGTATAGTGCCAGGTGGGTGCTAGACTAGTCAGGAGAATTACTTCTCAAATTACATAAATTTCTAACCTCTATGCTGTACACCTGAAATTAACATAAAATAATATTGAATGTCAACTGAAATTGAAAAAGTTTTTAAAGGGGAATAAGAGGTCCAAATTTCCAGATATAAAACAATTAAGTCATGGGGGTGTAATGTACAATATGGGGGATATAGTCAATAATATTGCAATAGCATGGTACAGTGTCAGGTGGTTGCTGGACTTATGGTGATCACTTCTTTAGGTATATAAATGTTGAATAACTATGATGTACATCTGAAACTCATATAATATTGTATGATAGCTATATTTTAATAAAAATCTTTAAAAAATAAAGAAAAGAAAAAAGTATTCATTTAAGCTTTTCCGCTCAAAACAGTGTTCATCATGGACACTCTGCTGAATCTTCCACAGGCCAGAAATCCGATGATTAATGAGATCTATATGAGGAGGAGGTCTCCCTGTCTTGGGAGGGAGAGCTGGACCTCCAGTGTACTTGAGACGGGGCTTATTAGATTTCCCCTCCTCTGGATCATTCTTCAACACACCTTAATGATGCCCTGGGGATGGAGGGACTCTTCTCTTGACCCTAGTTTTTCATGTATAAGAAGTCATTGTAATGCACATTAATTGATAATTATTTTTAAAGAGTAAAATCATGATTGTCCTATAAAATGAACATATGTCAAAGATTTTATTTAATTCGTCAATTAATGAGGAAGCAAGTAAGATATTACAACCAGTCCAAAGGAGAAACCAAAGAGTATATACAAATATAAATCCCAAAAAGTGCTAAAATGAATTTGCATAATAGATGCAAAACTTGCTTCTTCCATAGGGGTGAAAGGGGATCAATTATATCTCCACCAAAGTTTATTTTCATGTCTATAGACAAAAACCATGTTCATTGCTATCAGTTATCTACAATGTACAGAATTGTAAATTATAATAGCTTGAAGACAGTGAAGCTATGTAGAGATAATCTAGAAAAGTATGCTATACAAGACATCTGGTAATCTGCTTTGCCCATTTCAAAGGCATTCACAATTTTTCTGATGTGCTCACCTTAACAGCTTCAGCTCCAGCTTTCCTTTATAAACTGGTAGGGGTTTCCTTACCATGTCTAGTAGTTTGTGACTACCTGGGATTTCCAAAAAAGATATATTCTGGGCTCCTGACAACCCAGGTATCATGAGGCCTTCTGTTAGATCAAGCTTCCATGGATTCCAGCTAATGAGCCACTTGGAACTTGCCCTCAGATTACATTTGTACAGGATGAGCCTTTCTTCTTCTGCCTTTTAACCACACACAGAAGTCACTGGGTATCCAGGGGTCCTTCAGATATCACGATATAGGGGCTGAACCATTATTTGCAATGGCTATATGTGGACCACTCTTTTTTTATTCCAATTTGTCTAACACATACGTTGTTTTCCCCTTCTGGAGCATAAGGAATCGTTGTAGACTATTTTAATCCCTTCAACTGAAATAATTCCAGCACTCACTAACATTCACAATCTCTTCTTTGGTGCACATGGATTCACTTCTTATTGTCATGAGTAATACTGCTGATGTGCATGTCCCTCCTTCACTCAGCAAATCTCAGTGGCTCCCCATTTACTGAAGAATAATGTGCAAATTACTTATCGTAGCTCATAAAGACTTTAAAAACACACCAGCTCATCTTCCTGGTCCTCTTTATCTTGGCCCCTGATGAATCTCTGACCTAGCCACAGCATATTTCTTCCTATTTCCTTAGCATCTCATCACTTTCATGCCTTTGTGCCTTTCCTCATGCTGCTTCTTTGAAATGCAATGCCCTTCCCTGATTCCAGCTCAGGTATTTCCTCTTCTTTGAGATATTCACTGATACCACCACCGCTACCATTCCCATCTACCAGGGAAAATAATTCTCTCAGTCAGAATGCACATTCCTCTATTATAGCACATGCATGTGTGCGTGCACACGCATGTGTGCGTGCACACGCGTGCACGCACACACACACACACACACACACATACACACACACGCTTTCTACAATAGGTGGGTTTATGTTTATATCCCTGGCTAGACTGTAGTCTCCACATGGCTCAGAGCCCTTCCATGCACCTTAGAATTTGCAACATACAGCACAGAGCCTAGCATGAGGCGCTCAATAAATATGTTGTTGCAAATCTGAATTAATAAAGAACAGATGTTGAACTCGAGGATACCACCCTGGGTCTCTTATTATCACATCTTAAGTACTTTTAGACAGAAAAAAAAACTACTTCTAAACAAGCAGGAAAAGAAAAAAGGGTATTCCAGAAGCTAGCTTTTTGAGAAAGCTGTATAGCCTCCAAGTCTTATCCCTAAACCGTAGTGGTTAGGAAACAAATTGCCACACTGGGAACCAGTGTTATGATGGTACCTCTGCTATTTCCTATTTCACATTCGGTGATGCCATGTGGCCAGCTTGAAATCAGAATTAGTGGGAATATTTACATCTTGGAAACGCAAACACAAATAAGGTTTGGAGGGAGATGGGTTTTGTGTTGTTGTTCCCCATTTTAAATTGTACAATTCAGTGATCTTCACTACACTGTGCAACTATCATCACTATCAAAATTTCAGAACATTTTCATCACCCCAAAAAGAAACCCATACTCATTAGCAATTACTCTCCCTCCCCCATCTCCCAGGCTCTGGCAATATTTCTTGTTTTTTCAGAGCTGGTTGTTAAACATTTACAACACACCACCACTGGAACCCATCTGTTTCTATAAGAGTTACTTTCCTCCTCTTAATGCTTTGATTCCTCAAGTACCTTGAGGCCTCATAAACCCCAGGGTTTCTATCACAAAGATTTATATATCTTTGAAAAGAAGTTATTTTATCTTTTGCTTAATTCAATTTATCCATCACAGAATGAGATGAAAAATAGCCATGCACAGAAAGAAGATCAGGAACTAATAAATCTTTTAAAAGGCTAGATCACTTTCTGCCGGATTAGTATGTAGGATTTACTTTTGCCTGAGACAATGGGCTCTTGTCTATTTTTAGATTAGATAATGCATTTCCTAGGACCCACAGGAGGCCTTGGCTTCTCTTATTACTGAGCACACATGCAGAGACCAGAGATTTGTAAAAGGGAAAAAGAAAAAATAACAGGGGGAAAGGATTGGTGGTTTGCGCTTTTGACCACTAATGCAACTCCATCAGGAAAGGTGAAATATATGCCCAAGAACGTCCTTAAAGAAGTTCACCACAAAGCACAAAAATACGCATGTATCAGAAGATGTATATGCATGCACACATTCATGTGAGCGTACTTGCACTATGAGATCATTGGTTAATGTCCGAATAACCCTCTAACCCCAGAACAGTATCTTCAGACATGAGCCCCCAGACACCAGATGCATATTACTCATCTAATTAATGCTTGTGGATTGAACTTGTTTCTAAATCTTTTATATTTAAAAATAGGAAATGCTGCGCTGTCCTCCAAGGGAGGGCCTCTAAGCCTTGAACTCAAAGTGTGGTCCATGGACCAGCAGCATCAGCATTATCTGGGAACTTGTTAGAAACACATAGCCTCAGCTCTCATCCAGACTTACTATAACATTCAATTTGTATGTATTTTATTGACATCTCTAATTGATTCATGTGGGCATTAATGTTTGAGAAGCGCTGGACTAAATCCAATGGAGGACTCTTTAATTAGCATCTGTTCTCACCTCACTTTTTGCGTTTGTATAGAGGAAAAATTAAAAGAGACTTATTTAGAATTCATCCAAATGATTCCCCACCAGAGCTTAGATGTCTTGGGAATCGCCATCCCATCTCAAGCTTGAGTTTTGGAGCTAAAACAAGAGACTAATTCTCTGCCCAAGTTGAAACCATATAGACTCTAGAAAAGCCAATGCCCATTTTTACAGATTATGGAAGGTTTTACTTAATGTTTTTCTGTCATAAAAGAAAATAATATTCTCATTACAGAAAATCTAGAAAACTATGGAGAAATTAAAGTCACCTGACTTTTCACTACCCAGTGTTAAATAAACACTGAACATTTTGGCACTTCTTTTTTTTTTTTTTTACATGTGGATGTTACATGCTGTTGTTTCCAGTGGAATTCTTTATTTTACTTAATTGGGAAGATAAAGTATATAGAACGTATATTCTATTTTTTTTCATGTCATGATTATTCTTATACCCCTAAAAATTCTTCAAGAATATGATCTTAATGGCTTTGTATTCTTATGTGACTAAACCATATGTTATTGAGATATTCTCATGTTCTTGAACACTTTTAGGCAATTTTTGACACTTATAGATTGTGATTAATTACATTGTGATTAACATCCTTGTGCATAAATCTTTGTTTAAATTTCTGATGATTTCTTCTGTATAGATTTTCAGAAGTACACTTGCTGGTTCAAATGGTATGAACTTTACAGGTTATTGATACAAAATGTAGAACTTGATTCTGTATTACAATGTGGGGCTTCCTACCAGGACCCCAGTAGGCTGGCCACACCCTCACCAACCTTTTCAACTCCCAGCTTCTTGGGTGACAATTACCATCGTATTGTTTTAAGTTGCATTTCTTTGATAATCAGTGTGTTTTTTCTTTTCTATGAACCCCTATATTTCTTGGTCTTCATCTGTTTTATTGCTGGTGTGCTACCACTATCACAGATGCTAATATAGTCACACCGTTAATTCTTTTTTTAATTAGCTTCAGGTGTACAACATTTTTTTTTTAATTAGCTTCAGGTGTACAACACAATGCAATAGTTATACTTTTTACCCCTCAAAGTGACAACCCCCCTCCTCCAATTCTCCACCTCACTCCTCCCCCCCATATCATATATATCTATTACTTTTCCTCTGACTCCCTTCCACCGTATAATCCACATCCCATGACTATCTATATATTCAATTACAGTTGGTATACAATATTATACAACATAAGCTTCAGGTGTACAGTGCAGTGATCAAGCCTCTACTCCATCCATGAAGTGGTCTCCCTAACAAGACATGTGACCATCTGACACCCCACAAAATATTTACAACATTATTGTATTCCCCAAACTGTATTTCATATCCCTATGGCAATATTGTAGTTACCTATTTATGCTATCTAATCCTTTCCCCTTCTCTCTCATCCCCACCCCCTCCCAACTATCACATCATTAATTCTTTATCTTATCATTTCTCTATCTTCCCAATTGTCATTTACTTGTTTTTAAAGTCATATAAATGCTTTACATTTTAAGTTGAATATAGTCAAAATTATGAATCTTTTCTATGTGATTTCTTCCACAGTGCTCATGCTGAAAAAGATATTTCTTATCTCTTAAAGCATATTCAGGAGTCTACCTACCTACCTATCTCATTGATCTGTCAATTCTTGTTCTGGTATCATATGATTTTAATAGCCTTAAAACACCTGGCCAACTGAGTTTTTACAAACAAGGTGATTTTTTATTATTTTACTGTCTAACTTTGGCCCCTTATAGAGTAAATCAAATTTCCAATCCAAAAGCTGAAATGTGGGTCCACATTTTCAGCAAAGAACAGTCATCTTTTGTTGTCTTGATGCAGGGCATTTGATGTTAACAGAGGCAGCCTCCTCAAAGTGCCCTGATAGCTTTGCCTTTCCAAAAAAGAAACTGAAATGTGCATACCTTTGTGTTGTGAAGTCTGAAGTTTTATTCCATTTTTGCCATGCAAAACAACATCCGCTCTCTGTTTCTTGACATATGTGGCAGTTTGGGAGATATTAAAAAGTCTCTTTAAACAGTTAGGGAAAAGTCCGCAGCTATTTTTGTGGTTAAGGTCAAGTGTCTTATATTTTCTTGAAGAAATCTTTTCCTTTTGGCTCATCTCACATCAACTCATTTTTTTTTTTTTTTAATTTCACAGCAGTTGTTCTTAAGTAAACCGCTCAAGGGATGTAGAGAGTGATGAAGAATTTGTCCTTTGGCATCCCCCAGAACTGGTTCGCCTGTTCACTTCCTCAACTCCCATGAAGCTTTCACTTCTTCACTTATAAAATTAAGAAAATATAGCTCCTGTCTCATTGAGTTGGTAGAACAGTTAAATGAGGTTATTCATGTAAAGAGCTTGCACAATGCCTGGCACAAAATCAACAATTAAATAAAGGTAAGCTTAAAAAATAGAGCCACTCACTCCAGGCCCCCTCAGTCTTTGCAGATGATCTTGCTGGACTGTTACTTTGATGAGAAGATGAAATTCTCATCCAGCCCCTTCTTTTATGCTCATCCTTGACCCTAACAATCTTATTCCTTCTTTTCTATCTCAATAAAAGAAAGTCCTCCTCCCTGCTAAGGTTATCCTTGTATGTGTGATCATCTTCCACTTCAGAAGCTATGGGACCTGTATGAACCAGCTTTGGAAGTCACACACTATTATCTCTGCTGTATTTACTGGCCCTACACACCAGCCTGATTTAACATAGAAGGGGACAGCGGAAGTACATGAACACTAGAAGGACAATGATCACAGGGGCCATCTAGAGGCCCCCAGAGTTCACTAACACTGTCTCCCCTCTTTTCACAGGACTTTGGAAGACTGTCCACACTGACCACAACTTCTTATCCTCTACTCTTTCAGGCAGTGGTCCTATTTGCAAGCAATTGAAGTTAACTCCAAGTATTCAGAAGAGGAATTTATTAAAGAGATGTTGGGAGGGCTGGAGACTACATTTCCAGGAACAATGCCCAAATCTAGGCCACAGAGCTGGAATGAGACAACAATTTCCTTTGCTATGACTGCTATGACTGCTGCCCCACTGAGCATCACAGGAATCCATCACCGACATTGCCACACCTCAACAATGACACTTTTTTTTTTTTTGAGTCAGGACCGCAACTTTACAACCACCACTCCTCAAAAAACCTCTGCTGTTGCCCACCCAACAAAAATAATAAAGGATTCTACAAATAGGTGTCTTTCTCAAGTTTTCATTTCTGAAAAGATGTTCAATATGGGTGTGTCTGATCGGGCTCTGTGCGTCAGGTTCTTGCATTTCAACTGCAAGAGAGACTGGGAATTTCAATTTTCTGAGTTCTGCTTTGGTGAGGCAAGATACAAAAGGCCAGAGGTATCCCAAACATTGCAAGGGTCTCAAAAAATGTAGGATACCCTAAAAGAATGACAACTATACACAAGATTCACTTCTTTTAATATTTGCAATTAGTTACAAGGCCATAGCTATTATCTTGCTATTCCACTAAAGCTGTTCCTCAGTTCTCCTCAATGACATTCAGTTGGCCTTTCCATCCTTGGATCAGTCCTGCATACAGTGGGGGAAATTAAAGTCACTCCTGACCAGCATTTTAGGGCAGGTTCCCAGAAGTGGACCCAGAGACAAGAATTTATTTCCAAGTGATTTATTAAGAAAGGTTTTCCAAGGTTTATTAGGAATTGGGGGTAGCAGAAAAGGAAGGGCAAGAAGCCAAGTATGGCATGATTCCAGGTGAAGTCTCATGCAGTAGATTCAGCCTGATCCTGAAGGGACTCTGAGGGTAAGTTACACCCCAGAGTTGTTTTGAACTGAGGCCAGGGAGCTTTTGCAATCTACCTGGGAGGAGCAAGGAAGGGGACATGAACTACAAAGAACTTCTAGCTTTTTGATCTTGCAGGTAAGATGGCTACAGTAGCCTGAGGCTAGTTCTCTGAGAAAGAGAACCAGGTTTGGACCACTGGAGATCAAAGGACACAGATCCCTTCAGGAGGAATGTGCATAAATGTAAAAGGGACAGGAGGGACTCATTACAGAGGACAAACAGACCCAGTAGTCAGAGATTTAGTATTCAGTTTCAAATATACCTTCCCATGGGCACTGCTTCCACCTGGGTCCACAGCCTTGCCAGCCAAGCTTCTGTCCTCAACCAGCCACCATGAAGCCAGGCTTCTCATTAATCCTCTGGATCTGCCTCAAACTTCATCCAAAGTTGCTGCCGGCTTACGCCAAATATCCCGAACCTTCCTTGTCTTCATAGCATCCCTTTTCCTATGCCAGTAATGCTCTCTCCTGGTTTCATCTATTGCAGAGCTTCCTGAGATCTAGCTCAAGTGCTGCCTACTCAGGAAGTCTTTCCCAAGTCACCCGAATACTCAAGGATAGCTCTCTCTGGAACTATAGCAAGACCATACTTTTAGCTCTTTTAAGAGTCTTATCACATACTGTAGGTATTTATGTTCATGCCTTATCTTCTCTGTTGAATTTTAGACTCCTGAGGACAAAGACTGCTTTCTACTAAAGCTGTGTTTATTTCATTGCACCTTATTAATACTATTCACTTCCATGTGTTTGTTGAAAAAAACCTGCTTCTAAGTTCATGAACCATCCAAAATATTGCAGTTTACTTTTTTTTTTAGAACTTTTTTTTTTTTTTTTTGAGGACAGTATCACTGGCCCTCATATGTGGGACCGAACCGGGGCTGCTGGCTTCCCAAGCCAGCGCTTAACCACCGCACCACTCGGCCGTCCCTGCAGTTTACTTTTTTTTTTTTTTTTTTTAAAGATTTTATTGGGGAATTGGGGGAGGGAAACAGCGTTGGGGAATCGGGGAAGGGGAACAGACAAGTTGCTGTTTCCTTGTTCTTCAGTCTAGTTGCGGAGGATGTTGCTTCACTGTTGGCATCGTCATTGCGCTCTTCCCGGATGAGGCAGATCGGTCACTGGCCTCTGGATGTCGCTCACCTTGGATGTCGCTCACCGCAGCTATTGGCAGCTCACGCTTGGCTGCCAGCCGCTCACGCTGGCTGCGGGCCACTCACTGTAGCCTATGGCAGCCCACTGCAGCAGGGGCTGCAGCCTACACCATCACCGGGGCTCGCACAGCCCAGCTCCAGGTGGAGCTGTTGTTAGCTGTAGAGGGCAGTGTCACTGGCCCTCATGTGGGATCCGAACCGGGGCCGCTGGCATCCCAAAACCAGCGCTTAACCAATGCGCCACTCGGCCGGCCCCCTGCAGTTTACTTTTAAAGTAAAGCAGTCCCTAAAGCAGAATCTCCAGTGTATAGCCTCAAATATATTCCATTGTTGACAGCAAAGGAATAATATACTTTCATGTAATTACTCCTGGTCTAAAACGTAAGGACTGAAATAAAAGGTTTAGCTCTGGGACCCCAAGCAAAAAAATCTGGAAATTTTCCCTGACCCTTTTAGACCACTCTTAGTCAAGTAAACGTATCCTCAGTTCCTACTAAGGCAGGGCTGATGCCTTCTTAGCTGTTGGGGACCAGGTGCCTTCTTGAGCTCTCATCTATTTTAAACACCTTAGTAGTTTCCCACTGCTTTTAGAATTCAATCCAGCTTTCACAAGGCCCTAATGGTTGTGCCCCGTCTATCTCACCGGCCTCTTCTCCCAACACTTTCCCTCTGCTCACAAAGCTCCACCTCCAACCATTTGTTCTTGCTGCTACTATACACCATGCTTTTCTTTACTTTAGAGCTATTCCTTGCTATTCCCTCTATCCAGGTGCCTTTCCCCGCCCCCCAGCAGGTGACATAGCTGGTTGGCTCTTCTTTATCTTCTAGGTCTCAGCTAGCTTAGCATTCTGTCTCAAGTGGCCCTTTCACCCTTTTCCAAGATGGTGTCAATTGTATCACTCTGTATATATCCTTCAAAGACCTTATGACAATCCAAAATTATTTGTTCAGCTGTTGTCATATCCCTTCCCCAACTAAAATTGAAATTTACCCAAAGAAGTTTTCCTTATGTATATGCTCAGGGCCCATAGCAGTCTTCAATCAGTGTAGGCATTCCATTAATAATTGTTAAATGAACGAATGATAGAATATGCTCTGGGGAAGGAAAGGCTTATTATACAAGACAACAAAACACAAAATTATAAAGCAATAGATAAATTTAGCTTTATAAAATTTTAAATGCCTTTACATGATAGAATATGAGTAAACTCAAGTAAAAAAATTTTTTTTTAAATACTTGGAACACACATAACAGATGATAGATTTATTAATGTCCCCCAACAAACTAAGTGACTGAGAGTATTTTACTTTACAAAAAGTTGAAACGGATCCAGGGTTCCAGTAAGAGGAGAGTATTTATCATTAATGACAATAAGAAAGCTCATTTGTCCCAGATAAGCAAAGATGATATATGGTGTCTCCACTAAATCTCCACTGAATGCTGGAATTATTTCCCCGCCCCCCCAAATCCCTGACCCAATATGTCCGTGAACTACGTGTGTCCACATAGAAGTTGGCACGTTTCCCTGAGAAAGACACCAGTCATGTGGTTTTACAACTAGATATCTAAATATCTGTGTTAGCCACGGGGAACAAATGGTGTCTTGTTCGTCACTGTGTCCCAGCATGATGTTTGGCACAAACGTAGGTTATATCATGAAGAGGAGAGGGTGGGGGGAAAGGGTAATAATTACAGGAATACAGCCTTTGAGCAAGTAAACAAAGATGAAACCCAAAAACAAAGTGGAGGTGCTGGCCTTCCTTTACAACAATAAAGGGGAAGCATGGGAAGGCACGTGTTTAAGGATTTCCATTTCCTTATGAGACATAAGGATTTCCATTTCCATATGAGTATGAGACAAATGGGGAGGAATGTAAAAGATGTGAGGGGAGTAAAGAAGGTGTGAAACAATCATATTAGATAGTGGGAAAACAAAGACACTAGGGAAGCTTAATAAAGCTTACTGGGTGGTATTGAATGTATAATTGAGATTTGTGGTCATGAAGTGAAGTAAAAACCAGTCAACACAGTTCTGTGTTATTTTCCAGCAATAATTAGCTACTCGTGTGAAGGTACAGAGGAGGTGGAGAATTGAGTTAATCAAGATTTTCAGATTTGCTAGACAAGTAACCCATTGAGAAGAAGCCCTACAAAGTTCATGGCATGTGCAAGAGGGTTTTATACTGATGAACCATGGACTCTCAATGAGAATGTGATAAAAGTGCCTGATCATGAAAATGTGACAGGACCAAAGGATTGGAGCCCTCACTGAGGTTGGAGAATTATTGCAGTGGAGGTTCTAGAGAAAGGGGAGTAGAGGACAGAAAGTGATAGATAGTCAGATAATGGGACATTGAAGTTGATTTTCAGGGACCATGCATTTAGAGATAATGAAAAGTTCATGTTGTTGCCATGAAAGCCAATAGTTTAGGTGGGATAAAAGAAAATCATGGACTTGAAGAGGTAGAGAAATTGAAACTCTAACATGCAGGAGGGATCATCCATATGATTGTGGAAATCTCCATGAATGAAGTAGAAAGGTGGGTTTTGAATGGGTGAGCCATTAAATGTCTTTGGGATACGGAGGACATTTAATCCTCTCAACAATTTCACATGGTATGATATGTTTACCCCCACTTTACAGGAAAAGGTACCTTGAATGATAACCTAACATCACTCAGAGAGTCAGTGGTTGAGCTGGAATGTGAACCTAAGTGTCTCTGGCTCCAAAGTTTATTACATCCTTTCTGTGCCACTATGTGTCTTCCATTTTTTACTGGTGAGACTAAGCAGAAGGGAATTAAGACAGGATCCATGTCATTGTCAGACCATGAATGCTAAGTCCAGAAAATAAAAGGCAGTACTGAAATGCCTTGGGGGAAAACAATAAGCTCTAGAAACTCTTAATCTCATTAATCTTAATATTATTAATTTCTGGATACTACAATCCTGGTTAGAAATATGACTTCACTGTTCAGAAGAATAGTGGAGTTTCTGGAAGTAAAGCTACATAACTGAGCCATAGAATCTTAGAACTAGAAGGTACCTTAAAAAAATATTTTGGGCTGGCCGAGTGGCGCGGTGTTTAAGAGCTGGCTTGGGATGCCAGTGGCCCTGGTTCGGGTCCCACATATGAGGGCCAGTGACACTGTTCTCAAAAAAAAAAAAAAAAAAAGTCTTTTGTCCAACTTGTTTTCCAATTAGAAAACTGACACTCAAAAAAGCTAAGTGCCTTGCCTAATGTCAAAAGCTAGGTGGGTAACATAAAGTCTAACCAGGCCACTGCCACCCCATGCTTCACACAGACTGTGGCTTTTACCTTCCACCCCAAGAGTATTTTGAGTCAAAATTTTTAAGGCTGTATGTCTTCTTAGATCATAGTTGCCCACGAGCTAAATCCACTTTGCTTGGGGGTCTTCTCTGTGGTGCATTTGGTGTTACTGACATCCATGTAGGCCCTTTTTGCTTGAATTTCCTGATGCTGGCCTTCTCTCGGATCTAGGAACAGCCTCCTTCACAGAAACCATGATGTAACATGCTCTTACCTTGAGGTCAAATCTTGCCAGAGGCAAGAGTCTTCTTCCTGATGGGCCATTTCACATGACTGGCCTCTTGAGAAACTAGAAGTTCAAGTACCTGTTGCCAAGAAAGAAGTCCAAATAATTAAGCACTAAAATGTGAGACAATAGAGGACCAAACACTCATCAACCAATATTTGGAAGGCTGACAATACACTGAGCTGTCTTGGCTTCTTCCGTGAAGTCAGATTCAGCAACTGGGTGTTTTTCTCTATCTTCCAGCCTTATGCTTCTCCTGTGGTTGGATGAAAGGAGCTGGGGCAGATTGACCTAAAGAAAGAGAGCTGAGTTAGAAATTACTTTCTTTTCCACAAGCATTTACTTCAGGAACAGTCAATCAAGGTATATCAACACTAGTAAACATTGCATTAAGCATCCTTTAGCTCAAAGACATTAGCTTTCTAAAACAAGGACTACTAAGGGGAGTGGCTGTGTAGGGCTCATAAATTATGAATTTACTAGTCATGGATGAATGCAGATAACCCTGCAATCAGGAGACAGCTGGTAATTAGAAGCAATTCTTCTTTTGATTCAGTGAACCACACGAAGACATTAGGTTTTGATTTGGAGTTGTGTTTGCATGCTATAGTCCTTTAAAACAAAGAAAAAAGTATGTATAACAATTTCAAAGCATACATCGACAGTGGAGGATCTCTCTCGACTATGGTTCAACATCAATGAATTAAAAGAAAATTACCCACCATGTAGGATTGTGAATAATTGCTATTGATCAGATCAGGTGAAAGGATGGGACAAAATATCTTCCATTTCTGAAATCCGATCATTCCCACAGTTGAAGACAGCCACCTGCTCTAACCGGTTTGACCAAATGGGAAACTTAAGGTTGGGAGACTGCCCAGTGATTCCCTAGCAAGTACGCTGCAAGCCCAAGGTTCAAACACTGAACTGCTCATTTTCCAATCTATTGCTTGCTGCCTGCAGCACACCACCCCCACAGATGTTTAAGGGCAGAAAAGGACATTCATGAATAGTTCCTGTGCTAGATCCTAGGGTCCCCCCTGAGCTTCCTACCCCACCACCTTGTTAGACAGAAGCACCCTCACCCCCTTTGAGTCAGGTGCTTTAATAAAATCTAAAAAATGTGGTCAGCAACCCAGAAGAAAGATGTTGCTTAGCAGCAGTGACCTTTAAAGAAAGGTCAAATAGATTTTTTCCTAAAGGTTTTTCAGGATATTTGCTGCCAAGTTTCCTGATGATTTATCTAAACATAATACTGAGAATTTATAACCTGCATTATTAGAGAGAGCCTTTCAATACTCAGGCTCTACAGAGAAATATTAATAAAGGCCATCACTGACTTGGTGCATTGTTTCAAAAAGTATGGTAAGTACCTGTTCAGATACCACAGGTGGTATGCAAAGTGATGTTATGTCCTATAGATAAATATTTGTTATTTTAAAGGTTATATATTTGGTTTTGGTTTTGGTTTTTTTTTTTGAGGGCAGTGTCACTTGCCCTCATATGTGGGAGCCGAACTGGGGCGGTTGGCTTCCCAAGCCAGCACTTAACCACGGCACCACTCGGCCGGCCCTATATTTGTTTAAATATATATTTGAAAACAATCAGCTCACCAACTCAATGCTTTAATGAATAGAGTTGCTTGGGATGAAGCAAAGTTTTAAAAATGATTTAAATAAAATCAATTAAAATATTTAATAACAGTACAATCAGTACTCAAATATGGCTGAAGTTTTTAAGTAAAAATGTGGTGTTTATTACATGCCAGACATTTTGCTAATGGACTATGGTTTCTCCTCCATTCCTTCAAGTTAATCGTATCTGTGAGTTAGTGGTACTGAACCCGCTTAGGTTTCATTCTGTTTTCTGAACACTTTTTACCCTTTGGACTAAATCCTCTTGGGATTTGGATTTTGCAGGATTATTGGCAGATGTCTGAAATTCTCCTACTTTAAACAGTAGCTTCGAACTCTTTCAGTTGTGTAACAGAGCAGTTTGTACCAGCGCCTGTGAGCTGTTTATGTGCATCTCTTCCCAACACTGCATTCAAAAGAGGCACTTTGGTAGCTTGAAATTGCCCACAGCGAGAGTAGTTACACCGCAGCTATTGGAAAACGCTGTAAATTAGGGTTGGGTTTGTTTTTTGCTGGAGAACCAGTTGTTAAACATTTACCACACTAAAACTGCATTCAACCCTATTTTAAAGTCTACCTGCCACAAATGAGTGGGTCCCTGCACAACCAGAAACACCTACCTAAACATCTGCTAGGAATATGATAGCAGCAGACTACGGCATAGAATGGGACCTTCATAACAGGCAGGAATTTTAGGTATTTCCTTTTTTTAAAAACTCTTCTTTCAATCAAAACAGCTACTTTTGTTATGTAGCCCCAAGTGGGCCATGTAACTTTGACTTTTTAGAGAGCTATCTGGATTGCATATTTTCCAAATGACACTAGTAAGTCAATCAGCTCTCTTATGTTACACACCATTCCTAAAATATTGTACCTAGGTGACATCTGATTCATAACAAACATCAAGCTAATATCCAAAGAGGGAAGAAGTGAGAATGTCACAAAGCAATAAGCAAGATGGCTTAAAGGAGGAGAGGACTAATGTTGCTAGGCAACCATCCCAGTAGTTAATTCACATATATATGAGAGCCTCAAGTTTTTCTCAGCATCCTATTTCTACCCAATCTCCTTTGATGTTCCTGTAGTCTGCCAGAAAGTATCTCTGGGGGTCCTCAAAGCTTTGTGTTCAGGGTCCCGGTATCAGCCTGATTGTCTATATCCTATAGAGATTAAAACCTCAGAACATGTGTAAGCATCCTGCTTCCCCCTCTTAGATTTATATTTGCTGCTTCCTACTTGACAAATACTACAATCTCACAAGCATAAAGCTCATTACAGCAGGGCTGGCTAATTCCCAGGTGGGCATTTCCTCACTGATGTCAAGCACATACCATTGACATAGATTGCACTTGATTGTGGGAGGGTGATCAGAGAGCGTTACCTCCAAGGGGAAAAAGTCACAAATTCTTACTGGACTCCGCCACCGAGGGAAGTTAGCAACTGCAGGCCCTCCACATCGCACTCCAGGGAACCCACTTTACAATGCCATCTATGTGGTGGTGACTCCTGGAGTTGTACATGGCACACAAATTATCAAACCCTTCACAGATAAAGAACGCAAGGCCCTTAGAGACGATGACTTCTCCCAGTTGTTTGGCTACTAATAGCAGAACCAGGATTATACCCCAGGTCTCTAGATCATAATCTTTCTAATGTACTAAACTGCCTCCCATACTTTACTAATAATAACAACAGAAAACCGTGATGTTATCTTCCTACACTGAACATTTACTATATGCCAGACGGCTCAGCATATTTAATGATTTACATACGTTTTCTCATTCATAGCCATGATGAATGGAATAAACTATGGGCCCCAAGGGAGTCTGGGTCTATACCATGGTAGCCAAGTAATAAGAAAGAATTTGGCAATATTTTAGAAAGCTCCTCTGTGAATGCAGTAGGACTCAGTGTTTCTCCTTGCTTCAAAGCACAATACAGATTTCTTTTATCCACGCTGCACCTGAGGAAGTAAAGTGACTTAACTGATCAGTGATACTGGGCATGTGTAGTTCTGCCCACTGTTTTTCCTCTGTTTCTTCATGCTTTAAATCATACCTGGGCAGGATTCTAATATAGAGAGAGCCCAGAATGTACAGGAACATATGGATATACCTGATTTGGGGCTCCTTGCTGCTTAGAGTCCCTGGTACCATTTTATTATTTGGTGTACTGATTGCATAAAAATAAGCCCATACCTTACCAAGCAATTCCAATTGGTGCCCTTTCCTCTGTGCCCCAATATCACCTCATCTTGTCCCAGGTGTAACAATGAAAGAAAGTCGGTGTCACATTTGGAGACTAGATTCCGGTCCTTCAAGTTTGTATCCCTGTGTCCATCTTCACCCACAGAGCTTTTCAGTTAGGATTGTGCCTTAAATAAGTAAGGGGTTTATTTTTCTCCCAAAACAAGAAGTTCAGAGACGAGAAGTCCAGAGCTGATGCAGTGGATTGGGGAAATCATCAGAGAATGAGGATCTCCTTAACTTTATTCTCCTTTCATCCTTTGCATAAAGTATTCACTCTGTGGTTTCAAGATGGCATCATGATTGTGTTCAGGCAGGAAGAAGGGAGACAGTCACTGGACAAAAAGTACACGACTCTTTCTTTTTATCAGGAAAATAATAGCTTTCCAATAAGCCCTACCAATGGGCTTTCAGATTTATGTCATATGGCTATTGCTAAGGAGCATGAGAAATCAAATGATTTGGAGCAGGGGCATATGCCATCCTAAACAGTCTTTCTTATGTCAATAAGGAAGAAAAAGAAAATGGATATTGAATGGTGTCAATCCCAAGATTGGTGTCCCTCCCAGGAGTCCTCACCATCAGTCCTGACCATAGCTGAGTGCCTCTCCAGCTGGAGTTCTAGTTATTAAACAACCCCTTCTCTGGAGCTCATATCTTATTTAGGACTCTCTCAAACAAATAAACCCACCATGTCTTACCTCACTATTAGCCTTGGTCAAAACCCAAGATACAAGTCCCCTGTTAAGCCTAGAGTCTCCCATACTGTATTGTGCTCCACCAATACAAATTCTCACTCTTTTCCTCCCTTCCCAAATTTTGGCAGCTCCTTATCCATGATGTCTTCACTGATTATTGCCTCCACCTCCATGCTCTTCCCTGAAGTTGAGGGTCTCCAATGGCCTTCTCAAGTGAGGGTACTCTTGACTCTATACCCAGGGAAGCTCAGGGCACTTCCAAACAAGTTCACTCCCACCATTCAAATGAGACATAAAGATTCTCACATTTTGGGCCAAAGAGGGTCATGACTTCTCCAGACTTCCATGTCCAAATCTTCCAATCTTGCTCTTTCCAAACCCCTGACCATCTGGCCAGAACCACCTTCCAGAAATTGAAGTAGATCCTTATTACTTCAGATAATCTCCCCTTCCAAGAAAACGGACAAAGAAATATATGGTTCAAAATTCTGTCCACTGGGAAGATGTCCCTTCCTCACTACTCTCATTTTGAAATGCTTTAATTGCCTGCTTCTGGTAGAGGCTGGCAAGTCTAGAAGGAATATGTATGAACAGCATCAAGTTGGGTTTTTTTTTAAAAATCTTCAGTCATAGGGAGTTCTCTATATAGTCACAGGTATGGGCTGAAACAAGAGTGTGTGGCAGGAGTGGGCACCTTGAAAGTATGAACCACGTGGTCATGTAACTTATTTGTGTTTTCAGAGCCTATTCCTATAGTTGCTTCTTATACTTGATGACTGAAGGCCTGACTTTGTAGTGGGGCAGGTCAAATAGAATCCAGTTCATGATCATGCATTTAGATCAAGCCCAGTTAGCAAGTCAGGAGCTATTTCTCAAAGCACAATAGTCACTTGCTTGAGGGAGTATGACCATGCTCTATAACCCTTGGGGTCTTTGTTGTGATTCTATTGTCAAAAGTTGCCACAAGTTTCTTATATATTCTGATCTGCCACAGATGCTTCAGGAACCATTGAATTTTTTGAACCAAAAGAGAATAATAGAAGCAAGCCCATTGCAGAGTCATATCTTATCCTTGGCTCCATACAAAGCTGACAGCTTTGGGGGCCATCTAGTAAACTGGTCTAAATAGAACATCTGACATCCAAAAAGATTCATTATGTACAATACTTATTTCTTGGTGGTAGGAGACATAGTATTAAGCACCATGTGTTTTCTACTAAAAAAACATAATAAGCTAATATTCCTCAGACCACTGGATCTCCAGAAACTTTACATGAGTTATTTTGCAATATCCTTGATTTCTGTGTCTTACCAGAGGAACTAGAGTATCTGCTACTTCCTATTCTCCAGGGCCTATCAGCATAATGTCATAATGCAGGTGTTCATGGTATATACTGTAGAATGATGGTTTGGTTACAATCTTAATGGGCTAGATTATGTTACAGAGTCAGAGAGTTCATACATCCCTGTGGCAAGATAACAAACATATATTGCTGACCCTGTTGGGTGAAAGCAAAATATTTCTGGCACTCTACATTTATTGAAACAGCTAAAAACATACCAGTTGCATAGCTGCCCTTCAAGTACAAGAGCTTTATAAATTCACTCCAGTAATATAACTCTATATGGATGAGCATCCACAATGAAAATGCCACCTAATTAAATTTATAATTTACCATTATGGTACAGGATCAGTCAATTTCATTTTTTTGTGTTGGTTTGGTTTTGCATTTGCTGAACTGGGAAACATATTAGAATGCATCGGAGAACCATTACACATTCATATTCAAATTTTTCATTGTAAAATAATCTCTGAAATTCCCCAGAAATAGAACTGTGTTTTCCATTTACTATTCAATGGATTTGGCCAATTACTCTGATTAGCAAACTATAATGACATTCTGTATCACTACGAGTTCATTTAATCTTGATGTATAGTATTTTCCCTAATAAAACAGCCACAGGTTGTTTGGGGGATACCAGAAGGACCCTATTAGACATATATAGTAACATAACACAGCCATTCATCAGTGGTACTCAGCTTCACCTTCATTTAAAAGGCTCTAGCTTTTTTTTAACTGAATCATATTATGGAATTGATTAAGAAGCCTTACTTTCTAATGTGATAACTTGAGCCAAATTTCCCTTTCCTTCCATCCATAGGGTGCATGCTGATTTCATTCCTGTGGACCCCCATAATTTGAAAACCACAGCCAGAATTTATGCATGTTTGATAACCTCTCAAATGATTCACACTGTGCTTGCCCTGCTGCATAATGAAATGACCATATCCACTTTGCCTCTGCTATCATTTGGACTCAGGCTCCTTTCCACCACACTGAGATCAAGGAGACCATTTTAATTACAGCATTTTTCACCAGCATTTTTGATCTCTCAAGGACAAATTGTAATTGCCTTTTAAATATTGTTATGCTTCTCTAATCCGCAATGTTCATGACAAGGATAGAGGGAGAGTCTTCTCAGGTATAATAAGGGGCAGTCAAGGCAAACCTGATAGCTCCAGTTCAGCATCGCTGACTCAAATTCTTGAAATTACCACTCCTGTATGATGATAAGACCCTTATTGGTCTTTCTCAGTTGTGTAGTTTAGGTCAGCATTTAATCCAAAATGATATGTTAAGCCAGAAAACTGATAGAACCACAGCTGGTTAGCTAACCCTCACCAACTTTATGCTGAATCTCTAGTTAAATAAACACATACAGATACTTTGAGTCATATCCCTGTTGAACCAGCCTTAAAATCCATTTCAAAAAGTACATCTAGACTTGTAATTATATAAATTTACTAATCCTTTCAGGTTCTCCTGGACATGACTCCTGAAGTTTGCACTTCATCTCCCTGACCATGTTGTGTTTGAGTTCTGGTTATCTTTAGAGCATCAATGAGAGATGGGCACATGGAAAACTATTGTCTTTCTTCTACATAGGAGATGTGCCTTCCTCAGTCAAAGGAAGTGTTATCGACAGCATTTAGAAAGTTTGGGGGATCTGAAAAGCCATTCAACTTTTGCCATATATCCCATTTCAATTAATGGGGTCCCTGGTCAAAGCCCTATTTTTCAGTAAGATACTTAGTCAGATTGTGAAATAAACTGGTACGTAATTAGCAACCTGCAGAGTCGATATGTAAATTTTGGTTTTAGCTATTTTAGCCCCACATCTACAAGGCAAAAACAAACTATAAGTATTCAGTGTTTCCCAAGCATTTTTGGCCATAACCTACATTATAATTTAATAAATAAATTTATATCACAAATAAGTTCACATATACATAGATTCAAATCATAAATTACATGAAACATTTCTTACCCCATCATATTCAATGTATGTTGATATTTTCTCTTATATATTATTTTAAACTCTTAGTTATGACTATGTAATAATGGGTTTCAACCACAATCTCATAAAAGGTTTGAGTTTTATTCCATGTTTGAGGTAAGAATTTCAACAATTGCTATAGCTATTAAAATATCCAATGACGTTAAAAGAAACCATACTACTCTTATGCTGTCAGCATTTCTCATTCTCTTTAAATTGATTCATAGCCACCATTCTCAAGAGCTTCACCCCCAGTGGTACACTGTCCCCAACCTGACCACATGTTATCACATGTTAGCATGTGCCCGTCTGTGACCAGCCTCTACCCATTTTGGCACATAAATGATATTTGTCATATTTTCCCCAAATTTGTCATATTTTCCCCATTTAGGTTAAATAACTAATTCTCATAAAACACATTTTCTTGCGATCGATAGCCTGCAACCCATTCTCTGTCATCGAGTTTTGTATCATTTAAGGTTCTTCAAATGTAAATAACAAAAACCAATTCAGACTAACTCAAGTAAGAAACAAGTTTATTGGAACCATGTTCCATAACATAAAATCAAAAGAACTTCTTAATAACTAATCTTTGGGAAAAGTAGAAACCAGGTAACTTTCAGGGACCTCAGCTTCAGATGCGCGTAGACTCTCCTGAAGGTTCTCTCCAAACATATTTGCTAACAATTCAAATTTGTAGAAAAGAGATCTTATTGACCCAGCTTGATGTAGTGTGTCAACACTGTGGTGGGCATGGTAACAGGGTCTTCCAGTGGATAGCCCCAGCAGAGCCAGGTGGATCAAGATGAGAAATATGTCTCATAAAAAGATACATTCCCAGACCATAAATGTTCACTATGGTAAATTGTAAAATCAGGATAGCCACTCAATGTGGAACAAGAGCTCCAGAAAAAAGTCTAGTACTGCCAACTGCAAAATTCTTCTCCAGCAACTCAGGCAGTTATCCCCCGTTCTTTTCAATGCAGAGCAGGTACTTTTCTTTTCTTTTTTTTTTTTTTTAGAGGGCAGTGTCACTGGCCCTCACATGTGGGATCCGAACCGGGGCCACTGGCGCCCCAAGCCAGCTCCCAACCACCGCGCCACTCAGCCAGTCCCAGACCAGGTACTTTTCAATGACATGGCTCTGATTCAGGCATGGGTGGAGAATTTCAGATATCCCAGCAGGCACTGCTTCCCCAGCTGAGCTTCTGGGAGCTGGGGTAGGCAGCATTCTCAATGCTAAGTTTCCCTGGTTATTTTTGAGATAAGCTGAAGCATTTCAAAAGATCCCCACAGAAATATCTTAAAAAACAGTAGCTCTCAGCACTGAATGTTCACCAGTACGAACTGGGATGCTTTTTCAAAATACACATGGTCATAATACAGCTTCAGAGATTGTGGTGGAGCCCAGACATTTGTATTTTGGACAATGGGATATTTTGATTCTCAAGCACAGTTAGGATTAAAACTCACTGATTTGGAAATCAGAACAGCCTAAAGCCTGGACGTGAGAAGACACTGTTTGACCCAGTTCTGAAAATCACAGGAAGGGAAAAAGGAGACAAGCAAGTCCACGAGATTTGGGGGAAAGGTGGCTACAGTGAGGTATTCTGTGTGTAAATTAGATTTGCCTAATAATTTCTCTTTTCCTTATCTTACCTGAAATTCTGCCATTAACAGTTCATCCCTGAAGCAACCTTTTCATATTAATCCTTCCCAGCCATTTAACATATTAGTAAAAAGAAAAAAAAAATTCTAGGGAAAGAGCTGGGAATCAGAGACAGGTCAGGAAACTTGATATAGAGTAAGGACAGGCATGAATGAAAGACTCTAATGGAGTTTAGAGTAGTGTGTGAGACAGAGACCACTAATTGCCTATGAAATATCCATTCTCCTCTCTTTCATACTAATAGAACAGTGTTATAGCCTAGTTCAAAGACTACATTTCCCAGACTTCCTTACCATGAGGGATGGCCAATGAGATGTAAACAGAAGTTAAGTGGTGCTTCCATGCTCCTTCATAAAGGAGACTGACTCAGCTGAGAGGTGTACCCCGTTGTTCTTCCCCTTTTCTTCTTCAGTTCCGCATGGAAACTCAGATTTAGCAGCCGAAGCTCCAGATGCCATCTTGAACTATGAGGTCATCTGAGTATGGAAAGGTACTTGCTGAAATGGTGGAGTAAAAGAATGGTGGAACCTGGCTCCCTGATAACATGATTTAAACTACCTAATCTCAGCCCTTTCTGCCACCTCCAAAACTTTCTTACATAAGGGAGAAATCAACCTCTAGTTTATCAGTTATTTGCAGCCAAACTTAACCCTAGAGGAGACTCTGGAGCATAGTTCTAGGTCCAAAGAGGGCTTTTTTTGATTTTTTTTTCAGGAGAAGTTCTCAAAAGGAAGGCTCTTACCTGTCTTCATCTATTAAAAAGAGAATTAACTTCTATCAAATGGAAAGTAAAATAAGCCTACGGTCTCTCTTTTGTGGCACATCCAAACCACAATTCATGTCCGTTTGTAGTCAGTTTCACAGGTTACCTGAGTAGGCCTCCCACCCTTTACCAGCACTTCCTTCCCATCTAACTAGTAATTTCCTTTCCATCCATCCCTGCCCCTCGTACCTGAAGCTCTAGTTGTCCCGGGAGTGGCTGTGGTCTTCTGCGCTGTTCTTCTCCACCCCAGCTCCACTGCTAATGCTGCTTTACATGAGTACATGCCCAGCCCAGCATCCTCACCAAGAGGGTGCCTCCCCACTGTGTATTGCACAAAACCTGGGAAATATTCAGCAAGGAGAAGTTAGCATAGTAATGGATAAAGAGACAGATTAGAACTGATTTACTCTCTTAAAAAATCTTAGAGCTGGGATTAAATCCTTTAAATGAAGATCTTGAAGTAAAAACTTAGTATTTTAGAGATTATGCTTAGTTTATATGTGTTTAGGTATCTTTCCTAAGGTCACATCCTACAAGAGGCAGTTAGAAAAATGTCCAAGATCGTCAGAGGTTGGGTACTATAGAGTTAAAAGTCATTGAGGACTGATAAATTGAGTTGCTAATAGCTGTAAATCCCAGTCTCTTCACAACTATTCATAGTGGGCACCCAGCTGCCCGCAGCCTGCCTTGATGCTCCCCTGACCTAGCAGCCAGCAGGGTCCAGTGATGATCCTTTCTGGGCTACATGGGAAGCAGATGCCCCTGCAAATGGGCTGGGTGGCAGCTGGTGGCAGTCATGGCTATGTGGGCCCTTGGTAGCTAAGTTTCTGCAATCCTCATCCTCCCCAATGTCCCCATGTCTGACACCCTGGGAGGGCCTCTTTCTGGTGTGTTTGACTATCCTGTTTCCGTGGCTAGGCTCTATTTGCATCCTTCATTATCCGTCTAATGTATCCATAAACAAGGCTCTCTACATGCCCAAACTGTTCCATTGTCTTCCTTCTATACCTCTGCAGCCACAGTCCCTAATCAGCTTCTCAGACAAACTTGCTCCCACCACCAAACACAAATGCTCACCTCCCTGCTCTGGCTCTCAAAGTCTATCTGAATCTAGCCTTATATTTCCACACCCCATCTCAGGTCTCTACCTCTGCTCCCGCGCATGCGTGCGCGCGCGCGCATACACACACACACACACACACACACACACACACACACGCACACGCACACACACCCTCCACCCTTGAAGGCTAAGACATCTTAAGCACGTTGACCTGTATTGACTTTGGCATTATCTAACTGGGAGACCTTGGATGAAACACTTAGTCCCTCCCACCTCAGTTTCTTCCTCAGAAAGTGATGAGGTTGAACAGTGAATTTAAAATTCCCTTCCAGTTCTATGGGTCAAACAATTAAGTTCACGAACTTTCCACCGTGCACTTACACAGTGGAAAGCTAGCAAACTTAATTGATCTGATGTTTCATATTTTGTGCATAGATTCCCTCTCATCCAAGCCTGTATCTTTGCTGATTAAAGATAATAACAGTGATAGCTGACACCTACAGAGCACCTACTATGTGTCAGGCATAGTGCAAGCTGTTTGACGTGCGTGATGTCATTTGACCCCTCCTAACAAATCTATAAAAGGTGAACACAATTACTCTCTTTTTGCATAGAGGAAAGACCAGAGCATTAGAACAATACGCCCAAGGTAATAAAGGTTACAATGAGGACTGGGCATTGAGGCTGACCCCAGAGCTCATGAACCCTATGCTATTCTAAAATAGTATCATGAGCCTGATGATCATGTGTTGGTGCCAGAGTCCTAGATTCACATTCTGATACCACCATTGACAAGTAAAGTTTTGAAAACTGTGTCAGCATTTAGTAAATGACCTACTACTATTAGTTATTATTCTTGCTGTTACCATTACTGTTTCCTCCTAGTAGCAACAGATTCCTTTTGGCTGCAATATACAGAGACCACCTCTTAAAAACAAATAAATTTAAAACACCACAGAAGAGGAGACCCCAAGAGAAAAATAACACTAAATAAGTCCTTGGAAGAAGAATTCATTTTTCAAACCTTAACATAATTCAACCTCCACAGACTATGCTTGTTTCAAAGGAAATTTTTTTTTTTTTTTGGCCATACACAGAATTAAAAAAACTGATTTAACAAGCATTTAAGTTCCACTTTAAAACTCTACAGTGTCAATAGCATGTTCTGTAGATACGCGTATGCTATTGGGTAAAGAAGCACCACTGTTCCTAGGCAACAGACCAGAGCAACAGAGGAAAACTAAGCAAACACCTCAAGCACGAGGGCTGTGAATGTCATCTCCCACTTTGCTTCTATGACCTTGGGCAAATCACCTGCTCCATGCACCTTTTGCTCCTTATTCTGTTAAATGGGGATAACGAATTCAGCTTTGAATTGAGAAAACAGTTTATAAAACCTGCCAATAAAATGCACAATTAAAATGTGTAATCGAACATTATTTAGCCATTAACATAATTGTCTATCCATTAATATACATGTGTGGTCTTGGTTTTCATGCATTAATTATTAAGAATTCTTCAATCAGAGTCTTTCTGAATAATAAACTAGGGTCAAATTTGTGCTCTCTATTAAGACTGAAAAATGTGTCTCAAGGGAATGCAGGTCTTAGAGCTATAATTTATACAAGGACACAAATACCTTTGATATAATTGTTCCGCTGCCCATAGTTATTGCTGACTAAATTAGCTTTAATTTAGAAAGATCCCAAAAGCTATTTAGCATCTCAGTAGAAAGGATGACCCAAGATGCCTTAAGTTTCATGTATCACTCCTGCATAACTAATTTTATCATTATCTGTATTATCAATCATAAAAGAATGAAGGCCCAGCTAATTACTTAATAGAGCAGTCGAGCGTCAGTAAACATTGAGAAGCCCTCCCATTTTTCTTGAGTTATTATTTAACTCAGCAGTGAAATGAAGTTCAACCCTCAGAATACATCTGCTTTCATTTTGAGGAAGATGAAAGAAAAGATATTCAGCCATAATTAGAGATAAGACTTGCAGACTTATTGCCTTTTTCTTCTGAGGAATAACCAATTGTAAAGTCTTCAGAGGGTCTGACCTGGTTCTTTCTGTATGTGAAAAATTGGAGAGAAGAAAGACACCGAAAATGACCCCCCAAAAATTTGATTCCTAAAGATTAACAACTAGCTTATCTATTTCCCTTAGTCGTGGTAGCAACTCAGAATTTCCCTCACATGTTTGTATTTTCTTTGATTCTTTCTTCTGAAAAACACATGTAGTTCCTACGAGTACCTTTGGAAAGACTCTCAGTCAGAAATGCTCACCTCAAAAGAGAAAGCTGAGTGGGATCATTTCCCAATAACAATTTTGAACACTGTGCTGGGACTTCCTCATTTCTTACACTGTTTTTTTTGTTTGTTTGTTTGTCTGTTAGTGTTTTTCTTTCTCATTCTTTTTTTTTTTTTTTACAAAATGAAACCATGTTGATTTGCAAAGCTTCTGATAAACAGCATTTTATTTGGAGATTTCCCTTTACTCACTTTAAAGTCACCTTTGGTGAGCAGAACCCTGTTTAAATCAACAAAGAAGGGGGAAAATCATTTTTTTTTTTTGAGGGCAGTGTTACTGGCCCTCATATGTGGGATCCGAACCCAGGTCGCTGGCATCCCAAGCCAGCTCTTAACCACCGTTAATAATCATTATTAACAGAGCACTCCCTTCAGCTACTCAAATATAATTCATAATAGCCACTCAAAGCAGATGTTCTGTCATTCAGAGTTTAGTAATATATATGCTGGAGATATCAACTTGAACAGTAAAGACAATATTTGTCTCAGTTTACATATCTAACTGGAAAATCAAACAAACAACTCTTATTATAACAAATTAATTGGTCATGGTAATTTTGTTATGCTATTTTGATAACAAGGTCTGCAGTGCGCCAGAAGTTATTTACCAAAGAAATAATACACAGAGGAAACACACATTTTCATAAGACCACCAATGTTATGAACATGTGACACATACTAGTCTGCAGTCCAAACATCCCATTCTTTAGGTGTTGACAGAAAAAGGCAACCACAGTGTGTCTGAGGACTGAGGTCATTGTCTCTGTTTACCTTCAGGTGCAATGGGAGATTACTTGCACAAAGATAGAAACAGGTATTTCTTTTTTTTTTTAAAGATTTTATTGGCGAATTGGGGGAGGGGAACAGCATTGGGGAATTGGGGAAGGGGAACAGACAAGTCGCTATCTTTTTGTTCTTCAGTCTAGTTGCTGAGGATGTTGCTTCACTGGCCCATGTTGGTATCGTCATTGCACTCTTCCCAGATGAGGCAGATGGGTCGCCGGCCTCTGGATGGTCGCTCAGCGCGGCTATTGGCAGCTCATGCTGACTGCTGGCAGTTCACGCTGGCTGTAGCCTATGGCAGCCCACCGCAGCAGGGGCTGCAGCCTACACCATCACTGGGGCTCGCACAGCCCAGCTCCAGGTGGAGCTGTTGTTAGCTGTAGAGGGCAGTGTCACTGGCCCTCATATGTGGGATCTGAACCGGGGTCGCTGGTGTCCCAAGCCAGCTCTTAACCAATGCACCACTCAGCCGGCCCAGAAACAGGTATTTCTTGATGGTGGCAACTGTCTGAGAGAAAGGGAGCTGAGTCACCTCACCGGGAACCCCCACCTTGCTTCCACTCACCCAATACTACACACCTACCTCACAAGGTTACCTACTGTTTAGTTAATGACTTTTCATAGTAAAGCCTCTTTAAAGGATTCACTTTTCAAACAACCAATTCCTTTTTTATTAATATAATGGCTTTTTTTACTCCCAAATTTGCTAAGCAGCAAATAAATTGCTCAACATTCTTGGTCAGGTGCAGCCATACTAGTGAGTTTACTCAGAGATCCACACATGGGGTGATTTAGGATCATGTTCCAGATTTGGGTAACCCTGCATTGTTTTGCTTTGCCTAGATATGCCGATCTAGGAGGATTAAGAAGTAATAACTCCTACTACTCTTCCACCTCTGTTTCCATGAGTTTCATCCCAATGCTTTCATTTAGTCTTCATTTTCCCCAACAGACATTTTTCTAAGCAAGCTACAAGTTTTTCTCCTGTGCAGTTTTACTACACAATAATCATGGGCCCCCCAAAGGTTGGAAAATTGGTGAAGAAAGAGGGTCAGAAAAGAGAAAGTGCATTCCAAAGAAAGCTTCCTGACACCTTTTCTCCAACAACCACCATGAACCATCATCTTCTCCTCCTTCTTGGGGACCATAAACCTTTAGCACACCATGTACAAACTATATTTACAAACCTTCTAATTATTCTTTAGAATTTACATGAAAGTATCATTTTTCAATTGATATGCTTTTCTATCTGTGCACATTGTTTGAGCATCTTGGCGCTGGTCTGGAAAGCATTCTAATGTTTTTTATTGAAATTAATGGAAAACTTTCTTCACTTAATGGCTTTTCACTTAATAGGATTTGCAAGAATGAATGATACTCACTAAGAGGGGAACTGGTCCCAATCTGATCTATACAAATGCATTCTTGCATGCATTTCCTCAGTGGAATCTGTCTGCTCTAGTCTTTTTTTTTTTAGTTACAGATGTACAAAACAATGCAATAGTTATCCTTTTCACGCCTTACAAAGTGACTCCCCCTTCCCCATCCATTTCCCCCCCACCGCCCATATCTATTACAATTTCATTGACTCCGTTCCCACACTGTACTCCACATCTCATGACTATATATATGTTAAATTATAGTCAACATCTAATATTATTCAGCGGCAGCTTCAGATGTACAGTGCAGTGGTCAGACCTCTACACCGTCCATGAAGTGGTCTCCCTAACAAGACATGAGTCCACCTGGTCCTGTAAAAAATACTTACAACATTATTGATTATATTCCCCAAACTGTTTCTCCTATGCCTTGTCTGCTCTAGTCTTTAATTGTACTTTTACTGGGCCCTAAAAGTGGCTCTGTTTTCCTTCCCTTTGGGCAGGTTATTCCTCTTCCCTGGAATTCTCTCTCCATGCAGATCACCATATCCAAATCACACACATGCTTTAATATCCTACTTGAATACCTCTGATGGCCACTGCTTTCTCTGACATCTTTCCTGACTGTCTCATTGGCTACCCATTCCTCTTCCCACATAAGCACATCTTGCTGAACTTTACCATAAAACTGATGCACAAGCCCAAGGTTCCCCCCGCCGAGTGAGACTGCAAATTCTATTGTTTTCTCTCCCCACCACCACCCACCCACCCTCACGGCACCTAGCAGGGAACTGGACAAGGTATAGAGACTCAACAAATAGTTAATGAATTGAAATTCAATAAAATTATTGTTTGTCTAGTACAGCATACAATTGAGGCCAAATCTATGCACACCCAAATCATTTGAAAGAAGTGTTCTGTTGTATTTCTTCCATTGTCTGAAACATACAAAGGCATTTTGCCCTATAGACACTGATGGGGAATAATACAGTGCTTAAGTAGTTTGGCTTGGGAGACAGCCCTAAGTGTGAAACCTGGCTCTCCTACTCACTGGCTGTGGGATGTTAAGTTAGTTTCTTAATCCAAGCCTCAGGTCCTTAATTAGCAAAAGAACAAAATGATACCTCCTTTCCTGTAACTGAGGCTTAAATGAATGTTTTCCCTCCCTCTGTGTCTTTTGATTTTAGGCATACTTATTTTATGGTCATTTTCAGATTGCTCCATTATTTTCATTTCTTTGGGAGTAAATTCCTCACCCAATGGCTGAGCTTACTCCCTGTCTTTGTTAGTGTCAGCTTTCTTTATGTGCTTTGAATTTGGAGTCTGTGAGCACCTCATGAGTAGGAACTGGGTTGTATTTGTGTTTCCTTCTCCCAGTTTAGCCTCCCTTTCTAGCAGCTTTGCTATTTCCTCTGCAAGCTACCCCTGTGCTTCCAGAGAGATCCAGATCTTGCATGAGAATCTCAGGGCTTCTACTTAGGATGAGATAGAGGATATAGTAGAGGCTTCAACTGAGCCACCCACAGAAATTGGACGTCTTCCTAGACTGAGGCTGAACCTGCTTCCTCCTGCCACTAGGGAGCATAACTTTATATATACTACCCCTCCAAAGAGAATGGGCACTTCTGTCAGCCTCTGCTTGTAGGGCAGGGGTTTGATGAGGTTCCCCAGTGTTAGCCAATGTCCCTGATTCATCTTTCATGGGCTGCTTTGGTCCCAATAACCCACTGAAGTTGAACTGTTCTCTCAGACCCAGATACCTGCTGGCTTGTGGTTTCAGCCCTGCTCATTGCTTTGTGTTTCTGTCCTATGTTTAGGTCTACAGAGATCTTTGTCTTGTTTGAGGAAAGAGGCATGCCTTTGTTATTTATTTAGGTATTTAGTATGTTGGTATTGTCATGTATTACTGATGTATGTCTGGAGGGATCGATACTGAGAAAGGGGTGTGTGGGGGTAGTTGCAGGTGCTTGCAATCAGAATGCCATCTAAACCTGCAAGGAGCATTGAGGAAGGCATATACTGAAGGAGGCACATTGGATCTGGGCTGTAGATGGTGATTGCAAGAGATGGAGAACTAGAGGCCATCCTTGAGGAGGGGCATCAATTCCCATTTAGAGGCAGAAACATGTAAGCCATACGTCAAAGAGAGCAAAGAGATTGATTTTAGTGGATACTCCGTGTGTGTGTGTGTGTGTGTGTGTGTGTGTGTGTGTGTGTGTGTGTAAGGGGATCGTGGGAGTTTAGGATGAAAAGAGAGACAGGAGCAAAAATCAAAGAATTTAAATGATCTATCCAAGGTCTTTGGGCTCTGTCTCCCTGGAGACACCTAATTTAAACAAAATCACAGTGAAGCCATAGTAGAGGGCAGACAGCCATAAAAGAGGAAGAAAAGAGAGGGCAGCAGAGGAGGACATAGAGGAGGAGGTAGAGGGCAAGGAGCAGAACAAGAAGAGGAATATAAAGAGGAGAGGAGAGAGAAGTGGGGAACGGAGAGGAGGAGGCAGTACTCTTTTCACAAGGAGTGTGCCCTTCTGAATAGACAGCATTCATAAATAGCATAATATATAGATTTGATTCTCAAGATCTAGAAAGCAGCATATGATGATAAGTAAAAATGGGATAAACTATGTGTTGGCAGGGAATATACAGGGCAATTAAAAGGGAAAAGAAGGACCACTGGACATCAGTGGAGAGCATCTATTCCAACCTCCTTATTTTATAGGTGAGGAAACTCAGACACAGTAAGACTACATGACTTGGGTGGGGTCACGTGAATGTGGACCCAAGACTAGCACCGCAGGCTCCTAACATTTGTGCAGTTTTCCTCTCGTTTCATTATCAAGGAAATGAAATTGAGAAATACTCACTAGTGCAGATACGTTTTGAGCCAAATACAAGGAAGTGGCATTAATAATTTGGGTTCTTGCAAATGCAAATTTTATATAGAATACTTTTTTGGTGGGCCTGATGATTTGAAAATGTAATTAAAATGTCTTTTGAGCAAATAAAATGCATTTTATATGAATAGTGTACATTCTGGAAAATGATATCACTGACAGAAGAAAGGAGAAGTCTTCATGGGACAAAAATGGGGTGGCGAGAAGCCCTCACTGGTTACAGGGAATTATTATGGTAATGAGTGATGATGGACCAACTAGACAGTCAATGCCCAACTGGTTTCTTAGACTGTTGGACACTGACATTCCCAGTTTGGCTGTTGACCTCTGTATCTGTTCTCCTGAAAAAGCAAATTAACTTCAAAACTGGATCATGTTTTTCCCTCACAAACAACCTTAATGTGCAGATATGGCATCTTTTTTCTTTCTGATCAAAAGCTGACCTTCTTTACAAAGCATTTAGTACTGAATTTTGACATTTTATTAAACTCTGGTTTGGTTTCTAAAGCAAAATTCAACACTTAATACCTACTTTAAGAGACACTAATAAAATAATTTATTGCCCTATCCTAACCATGCTGTATTTCTAGAAAGAGTATATGGATAAGATGATTTTTTCTCTGGAAAGACTGTAATTTTTATTATTTTGTTTTTTGGTTTTTTTGAGGGCAGTGTCACTGGCCCTCATATGTGGGACCCAAACCAGGGCCGCTGGCTTCCCAAGCCAGCGCTTAACCACTGTGCCACTCAGCTGGCCCTGTAATTTTTACCACTGTGCCACTCAGCTGGCCCTGTAATTTTTATTATTTTTTAAAGTTCTTTTTTTTTTTTTTTAAAGAAGTTTAGGTATTTTAAGCTAGTAATTTCCTTTCTAGAAAACAACATTAAGAAAGCAAACAGAAACTCAGATTAACATACAGATATGTTCAACACTTAATCATTTGTCATCATAAAAATAAAAATCAGTCTAAAAGTCCAGCAACAGCAGAATAATTAAATTGTCATGTATACATACACTGGAATATTAGGCACTATCGAATTCGTGTTTTAAAGAATATTTAAGGACATGGGATAATATCTCCTTCAGAATGTAAGCTCCCTATAAATAAAGGCCAAGTCTGGGTTTGCTCAGCATTGTTTTCTCAATTCCTAGCACAGTGGCTCAATGAGTATTTGTTGGATAAATGAATGAATGGATAAAAATATTAAGTTAAAAAAAGAAAGAAGAATTCAAAGATTATATATATATAAAATTATACTATTTCTTCTTTGGAGTCCAAAGAGATGCTGGTCACTATTATTACAAACAAAAGCAATATTACCAAAAGCATTTCTTTCCTGGGGCCAGTCGAGTGGAGTGTTGGTTAGGAGCTGGCTTGGGACGCCAGCTCTGAGCCGCAGGGCCCCGGTTCAGATCCTACATACGAGGGCCAGTGACACTGCCCTCTACAGCTAACAACAGCTCCACCTGGAGCTGGGCTGCGAGCCCCGGCAACGGTGTAGGCTGCAGCCCCTGCTGCAGTGGGCTGCCATAGGCTACAGTGAGTGGCCGACAGCCAGCGTGAGCTGACAAGAGACACTGTGAGCAACTGTCCAGAGGCCGGCGAGTGACTGCCTCACCCAGGAAGAACGCAATGAGGATACCAACATGGGCCAGTGAAGCAACGTCCTCCACAACTAGACTGAAGAACAGAAAAAGACAGCAACTTGTCTGTTCCCCTTCCCTGATTCCCCAACGCTGTTCCCCTCCCCCAAGTCCCCAATTAAAAATTTTTTTAAAAAGCATTTCTTTCCTGTGGCTTTATATCATGTAAACATAATTAAAATGTGTTTGTTTTTGAAAGCAGAAATATACTTTTTGGGTGCTCATGTAGAGCTCTGGTGTATACATAATAAACAAGTTGAGAGTAAAACAAAAGATAAACAGTTTTTATTCTAATAAACTTTCCCCTAATTCTATTATATTGAACGTTATTTTTCAAAATTCGTTCATTGTTGCCATGGTGACCAGTTCCCAATGTGAAATTATGTCACACTGACTTTTCTTCAAGTTTCAATAACGTGCCATCACCACCCACTTCTCTTTCAAATGTTCAAATCCTCTAATCACTCAGTAGCTTAATAGCCTCACTTTTGGGGAGCTAAAGTAGGAGCTGGGGGGTTAGGGAAAGGTTATGTGCAGAGAGTAGGAGTGAAATAAAAGGAAAAAAGTAAAATCTGGAAATAAATTAATTTACCATATAAAATAAGGTTTGACCTTATCCACATAGCAATATACTCTTCCCAGTTAACTCAAACCTTCATTATATAAATGATATGCTAATGAGTGAAATGAGCCTTAAATTAAAATGAGAGTAATTTGAGAATAAAGGTGTATGGAATATCCTTAATATAGAAAGAGTCTTTACAAAGCAATAAGAACATTCTTTCCAATAGAAAAATGGGAGAAAAATACAGATCGGCACTTTCCAAAAAGTAATAATATAAAATGGTCAATAAAGATGTAAAAGATGTTCAACCTTGCTAGTCATCAAAGAAATAATAATGAAACAAGAAACCATATTTTGCCTGGTGAGCGGGAAATTTTTTAAAAGATGATAATGCCAATATAGCTGGAGTTTAGAGAAATGGGCATTCTTCTACACTATGGTAAGAATGTAAATTGGTACAGCCTTTCTGAATATCTTTTGAATTCAAATTTCTACTACCAGAAATCTATCTAAAGAGGAAAAAATAGAGACTAGGAATATATATTCACAAATATGAATATACAATGATATTCACCTTAGCTTTGATTTCATACAGTAAATAAAATCAAGCTTGGGCCGGCCGAGTGGCGCATTGGTTGAGAGCTGGTTTTGGGATGCCAGCGGCCCCGGTTCGGATCCCACATATGAGGGCCAGTGACACTGCCCTCTGCAGTTGACAACAGCTCCACCTGGAGCTGGCCTGTGCGAGCCCCAGCGACGGTGTAGGCTGCAGTCCCTGCTGCGGTGGGCTGCCATAGGCTACAGTGAGTGCCCGGCAGCCAGCGTGAGCGGCCGACAGCCAGCGTGAGCTGCCGATAGCCGCGGTGAGCGACATCCAGAGGCCAGCAACCGATCTGCCTCATCCGGGAAGAGCGCAATGATGACACCAAATGGGCCAGTGAAACAACATCCTCTGCAACTAGACTGAAGAACAAAAAGACAGCAACTTCTCTGTTCCCCTTCCCCGATTCCCCAACGCTGTTCCCCTCACCCAATTCCCCAATAAAATCTTTAAAAAAAATAAAAAAATAAAAAATAAAATAAAATCAAGCTTAATGTCTGTCAGTGGGGAATAGTTATATAAATTATGGCTTAATCACGTAATGAATTGTTTTGAAGCCATTAAAAATGATGATGTAGATCTATATTTCTTGATGTGAATAGTTCTCATATTGAAATGGAAATATATCCACATAACATGTAGCAAAATTAAAAAAAAAAAAAACCCACAAGGGGATTTGGAAGACTTCTGAAAATACCTTAGGAAAAATAAATGTGTGTTGAGTCTCCACAGAAACAGGTCTAGATGCTGCTACACCAAAACATGGACTGTGATTATTGCTAGAGGATATGCTTTCAAGTGATTTTTATTTTATAAATGTCTATTAAATGAATATTTATAGTTGGCAAGTTGAAATCAGGAAAAGCAATAGAGTTGTTTCCGTTTTTGTTACACACTAAGTTTCTTATAGAAACTAAACCATAAATTCCCAGACACAGAAAGGACTGAAGTGGACCTTGGAAATCAGACCCTTGGGTCTGGGGAGGCTTACAGAAAGGCCTGGCACAAATCTGTTACTCAACAAGTGATTATTGAATAAGAGCCAGGATTTAGCCCCTCATTTTACAAGAGAGGAAGCCTGGGCCCTGAAGAGTGAAAGTGCTTGCTCAAGGTAACACTTGAATGAGGGAGGAGCTTAGATTTCCTGGTCCTGGGCCTCTTGGTTTTCCCATCCCGGAGCATGCTACCCCCATTTTGCAAACTGGCTGTTGCCTCCAGCAATTTTAGGTGACAACTTATTTTGTCCAGCGGAAGGTGTTTTTGTTGCTGTTGTTGCTGTGTTTCTTTTTGTTTGTTTGTTTTTGAGGGCAGTGTCACTAGCCCTCATATGTGGGACCTGAACCAGGGCTGCTGGCTTCCCAAACCAGGGCTTAACCACTGCACCCCTTGGCTGGCCCAAGTTGTTGCTGTTTTTAATAATGACAAATCCTGAGCAAAGAAAGAAACATATCAAGGCTCTGTGAGCTGAGGTTACATAGAAATTATAGGCTGTGCTGCTGTTTGGAACTAATTACAAGGTATCTCCCAGACAACACCTCGTTGGGTGTCACATGCATTTCTGAAGATTACCTGCGGATGACTGAAGGCTGAGGGCATTTCCTCCTGAAAATTGAACCATTGTTTGTTTATTACTATGTTCCAGCATAAGATTTCTAGAACTATTTCCAGGAACCAAAGACTTAACTGGACGTGTAGTTTCTCACCTCTGACCTGCCCACTTAGGGACCTATTTCACTAAAGGAAGCATTTCTGTTGCTAAAGTAAATCATCATCCGAATACAAGTGAATTCCAGTCTGCTCATCTATAACACAGGAGATGAGTATAAATGGAGTCATATTCATGAGAAAAAGCTCAGATTTCTCTGACTCTTGACCTGACCTATTCTAGAACTCTGAAAGGCGTTACAGGTAATGTCCGGGTAACTCTGGCTGGTGTCTCATCTGGGCTCCTAAACCTGACCCTCAGCTACATCCTCCAAGGTTGGGGGGCACCCTCACATTCCTCCTCTCTGCCTGATCTCTTCTTTGATGCTCTCTGCCCTCAGGGACCCTCGCCCCTGCTGCCAGCACCCACCAGAGGAAGATTACAGTCCATTCTCTGGCTTTCTCTGGATGCTCCCAAGTGTACCAAGCCTCATTGGTAGTCTAGTGGTATGTCCAAAGACTGGGGAGAAAGCATCACTGACTGTAGGCCACATTTTGTCACCAGGAGCTGAAGGAAGCTGAGAATCTCACCAATGGCTTCACTAGGACAAGAAAGGTGGAGGTTGGGCCTGCACCAGAATACCCTCCCCATACCCCTAGGCTCCCCACTCCCCAGGAATCCTCCTCACTCCTCCTACAACAAAAACAGGAAAACAGGCCAGATGCAGATTAGCTCATGCAAATCACCTCTTAACGACACACCCTGCTCTTCAGACAGGTCTAAATCTTGTAATGAGTTCAAGTAGGGATCTTGGCTAAAGACATATCCCTTGTCATTTTATATCCCAAAGCAAAAGCCTGTTTTGAAAGAAAAAAAAACAAACAAAACAAAACAGTTTGCATGGTGCTAACAGAAATTAATATCTAACTACTCTAAAATGTCTATTGATTCAGGTCAAGTTCACTGGGAAAGAAACGTAAATATGGATGTGAAAACCAAGAAAGACACAAAAAACAATTTGGCATAAAATTGCCTTTTCTGTCAGATCAGATCAAATCGATGTTTAGACGGCTTTTTAAAAGTTAGCAACAGTTTGGGCCGGCCAAGTGGCGCAGTGGTTAAGAGCTGGTTTTGGGATGCCAGCGGCCCCAGTGCGGATCCCACATATGAGGGCCAGTGACACTGCCCTCTACAGCTAACAGCAGCTCCACCTGGAGCTGGGTTGTGCGAGCCCCAGTGATGGAGTAGGCTGCAGCCCCTGCTGCAGTGAGCTGCCATAGGCTACAGTGACTGGCCAGCAGCCAGCGTGAGTGAGTGGCAGGCAGCCAGCGTGAGCTGCCAATAGCCACGGTGAGCGACCGTCCAGAGGCCAGCGACCAAGCTGCCTCATCCGGGAAGAGCGCAATGATGATAGCAACATGGGCCAGTGAAGCAACGTCCTCCGCAACTAGACTGAAGAACAAAAAGACAGCAACTTGTCTGTTCCCCTTCCCCGGTTCCACAACGCTGTTCCCCTCCCCCAACTCCCCAATAAAATCTTAAAAAAAAAAAAAAAGTTAGCAACAGTTTGGGCCCCCCAAGTGGCGTGGTGGTTAAGAGCTGGCTTGGGACACCAGCTGCCCTGGTTTGGATCTCACATATGAGGGCCAGTGACACTGCCCTCTACAGCTAAGATGGTGAACAACAGCTCCACCTGGAGCTGGGCTGCTGTGAGTCCTCGGGACAGCATAGCTTCAGCCCCTGCTGCAGTGGGCCCCATAGGCTACAGTGAGTGGCCTGCAGCCAGTGTGAGCTGCCAAGAGCCGCTGTGATCGGCCATCCAGAGGCTGGCAACCAATCTGCCTCACCCGAGAAGAGTGCACTGATGATACCAACATGGGCCAGTGAAGCAATGTCCTCCACTACTAGACTGAAGAACAAAAGGACAGCAACTTGTCTGTTCCCCTTCCCCAGTCCCTAATGCTGGTCCCCTCCCCCAATTCCCCAATAAAATCTTTAAAAAAAAAAAAAATCTAGATAACTTAAAAAAAAAAGAAGTTAGCAACAATTTAAGCTTAATTCTATTTCAGTTTTCAAAGTGAACCTAAAAAATGCTTTATGTGACATCCATAAATAGACTGAAACACTAAACATATTATGCAGTGGCTGAAAGTGAAGACCAAACTCCATTTCAATAATATATGGCTGGGCCCACGGGTATGTGCTGAGATCAATCTCAAACATCAGGGATTACCTATACACACACAAAAAAAATTTAGCACCATTGAATTTGACCACCCAGATAAATGCAACCGTTCTCCTAAAAGATCAATGTTTACAGCCTTACATTCATTCAATATTTAATTGAAATGCAAGCTGGTTTATGCCTGAAGCCAAGGCCTGACATTTGGAGGGGAGGGGGTTGTTTGTTTGCTTTTGTTTGTTTATCATTGATAGCCCAACCCAACAAAAAGCATCATGCAAACTCTAGGTACCAAAGAGGTTTCAGGGCTGCAACACAACCAGGGGTCCAGGAATAGGTGGAAGGCACACCCACATACTTGAGGTATTCCTGGAAAACTTGCTTGCTGGGAACACCAGTCTTATAACTGGTTTATGTGCCTCCCTCTTACCCCTTTCCAGTGGGTCTCTATGGGACTGCCAGGGCCATCCTTTCAAGGCCACCTTTCCAGGGGGTAAAGACCAAAAACATTCAACCCATCATTCCATTCAAGGCCAAGATAAACCCTTAGGAAAACATTGCCAAAGAGCAGAGAAGATATAATGGGTTGAAAATTAGAAGCAGAACCCAAACAAATCCCCAAATAACTCTAGAACCAACTCTTACATTTTTTTTTATTTTTTTTATTTTTTTTTAACTGGGCATTATTTTATTATCATATATTTCAAATGCCATGCACACTTAGCACAGAAAACAGAGACAAGCAACAAGGGCATCTTTATATTCAGATTTGTGTCTCCTGGGATAGCATATTTGTACCTGGCCTTCAAGATTCTTCCTTGTGAGCACACCTACATATACAATTTTACAAAACCAGATGCCTGAAGCATGTGTTGCTTTCTTACCCGCCAAGTCAATGGTTCTCAGGCTTGGCTGTGCATTGTAATCACCAGGGAAGATTTTTAATACCTTGATAGATGGGCCTCATTCCTTTAGAATTTCTGGAATAAGAACCAGACATCAGTATTCTTTAAAACTCCCTAAACTGTATCCAAGATGCAAACAATTTTGAGAACAACAGTCTTATGAGGGGGGTACCAGACTAGGCTACACCAAAATACACATATGCATCTTTGGCATAAAGATGATTTTGAGAAACTGCAGACACACACAGGAGAAGCTCTGAAAACAGAGTCATTTCCTAAGGAACATTTGAATTTATAAGGAAAATCTCCACTTGTAGGGCTGTCTCCCTCTCCATACCATAAAAAGTAGGATAACTAAATGTCCAGAAACTCTTCACCCTATTTACTGTGCTTTGCCAGGTAACCTCCCATACCTGGCCTCTCCACCCTAACATTTTTCTTTTGTCGTTAGCTGAAGATCATATTTAGGGTGGTGGCTTGGGCCATTTCAGGGACAGTTACTCAGTTTTCCTGGGTATCTCCCATGCATATGTGAGGGGTATGTGTTAATAAACTTGTTTGTTTTTCTCTTATGAACCTGTCTTTTATTACAGGGGGACTTAGCCAAGAACCTAGAAGAATGGAGGGAAATGATTTTTTCTCCTCTACACTTACATAAAGAATTGGGAGTGAAAGATTAGGTTTAGGGTGAAGGCGGGCAGTGACTGTCAAACTTTGCTGGGTATCAGGATCACCTGGGGAACTTGGTGAAGATACACAGTCTCAGGCTCTCTCTCTTACCCCCACGAGCCTTGGATTCCATGTGCCTTATTAGCTCTCGAGACAATTCAGATACCACCAGTGTAGGTGACCAATCTCCTATTGTGTGCTTGCTTTTAGGTGCCCTGCACCTCCCTCATGTTCACTAGACCAAGCTTCAGGGGCTGGCCTTTTCTCTAAGGCAGGAGCACTTGAACTGTGGCTAGTTCAAATTGAGAGGTGCTACAGATGTAAAACGAACACTGGATTTCAAAGACTAAGTGCATCATATTATTGGGCCAGCCAAGTGTCTCGTTGGTTAAGAGTTGCCTTGGGAGTGCGAGCTCTGAGCAGCAGGACAGCCGGTTCAGATCCCACATGGGCCAGTGACGCTGTGCCCCCTACAGCTAAGATGCTGAACAACAGCTTGACCTGGAGCTGGGCTACCATGAGCAGCCGGCAGCTGGCGAAGCTGCCATGAGCTGCCGTGAGCGGCCGTCCAATGGCCGGCGACCGATCTGCCTCACCCGGGAAGAGCACAATGATCACAATACCAACATGGGCCAGTGAGGCAACATCTTCCACAACTAGACTGAAGAACCAAAGGACAGCAACTTATCTGTTCCCCTTCCCCAATTCCCCAAAGTTGTTTCCTCCCCCAATTCCCCAATAAAATCTTTAAAAGAAAAAAAAGAAAGAAATCATAGTATTTTGGCTATTTTGGTTTCCTTTCTTTTCCTGTTTTTTTTTTTCAATGTGGCTCCTAGGAAATTAAAATTACATGTGTGGCTCACTTTATACTTCTATGGGACAGACTGCCCTAGAGAACAGGACCTGTGTCTATTCACTCTGTCTTTCTAGCACTTAGCTCAGCTATTTTGTTTCAAATGGGCATTCCATCAATATTTTTTTTTTTTTTGAAAGAGGGAATGAGTCAATGAACGAATGACTGAACAGTCACATGGCAGCCCAGGCATTCACAGTATTATTCCACAGATAAAGGGGAAACTTTTAGAAAATAGATGTTACCTTGGTTTGGATTCCCCTGAAGGAGTCCCTGAGACAAAAGTTCAAGTGCAAGTGATCTATTACAGAAGGGATCCCCAATCCATCAGTCCAGGAGTGGAGAAGTGAAACTGGGAAGGGAATAATAAAAGGGTGTGTTCTCAAGTCAGTTAACACCATAGTGGTAGAGGACCCCCTGGGGAACTTTAAGAAACAGTAGGAATTTGTGCCTCAGAGTTATCTCCTCCCACCAGGATGAGGGAACCAGGGTGTTTACACACCATTTCCCATCAGTCATTAGATGAAGGCTGCTGGGAGGGCTGCATGTGTTAATCTCAGGCCTTTCTGTCCTACCGTGTGGAGCACACAGAGAAAGCCTGCAGGCAAAGATCAGTGCTAGCAGATAGCATGTGTTAAAATGGTAGGCTGAGGCACAAGGGTATATAGCTAGGGACAACTAATTATAGTTTCTTTCTAAATAAGCCTATTAATCCCATCATCTAATAATTAAAATTGCTACTACCATCAAACAGTTTTACATACACACATACCCAAGATAGCCAGTAAAGCCTCTTTGGGGTCTTTTGCCTGCTCCTTCTTTGTTGACCCCACTTCTTCCTCTTCCATCCTATCCTAGAAGTGCCAAACAGGGGAAGCGACTCCCAGTAATGAGCCTAGTGGGGTTTGATGAAGACTTGCCCAGCTTCCCTGACACTGAGTCCACAACTCTGCCCTTTATCTCCTGTTAGTTCACCAGATGTTGGTGAGCAGTTTTCTTTCTTCTGGTTTCTTTATCACGATGCAAATTCACTCAGGAACATGACTGACTCTTGTCTTTGAATTCCCCACGATGCATGCACATGGGCCTGAAATGGTAGCAGCTGAATGTTTTAATAAAGAACCTAAATTTCTAGTTTCATAAAAATTAACTTCACTCAGTGTTAAATCATTTCACAGAAAACAGACCATAGTGGGTCTGTTTTGGGAGGTTAGTTTAGTTCTAATTTGAAATGAATGAGGACAAGCTCTAGAATAATTTCCTTAAGCACAGTGGAGCAAGGCGAATAAGACAGAAGTTGAAAACAAATTAAAAATGAGAAATGGCTGTTCTAAAGGGAATTGAACTCAAAATACTCCTGAGTTTTACAGTAGTTTTAAATCTACTTGATGCCACAAAAATGTATGTGTTTTCCATGGATAGTTCCTTTCATGAAGGCCTTGGTTTCATTCAGAAGACTTGGGCTAAATGACTGTCACAAGTTGTCATTGCTGGAAGTTTACATTTAAGGCCCTTACCCCAATCTAACATTCTAATATTTATTTCTGCCTTTGGAATTCAGACAGCATACACATTTAGGTTATTTAATTAAAATTTTAAGTTATAAATGATTCAGGTTATAAATAATTAGGTTATTTAATTTAGATAGATGATAGATCAATAGATGATTGATTAGATAGAAGATAGGTGGATACATAGATATACACATACATAATCTTATAGATCCTGCAAATATTTGAGCCACCACCACATTAAAAATAAAAATCATGCAAATTTAAAGGAATCCTCCATTCACTCTTCCTTCTTTACTTAACAAAACACATATGAAGCTTTAAGGGTAGGCAAACATAGATGTCTATAGGCAGGTGAGTTGGATAATAGCTCTGTCTGGACAAGCATCCCCCATAAAGCTCTACCTAAACACTGCCAAGAAGGCATATGGGCTTTGGGTTTTCAAATCTACTGATTTTACAAGAGAAGCCAAATCCCCAACTTTGTATGAGAAATATTCTTTTCTTTTTAACATTGCCAACAATTAAAAAAATTTATTAAAATACTGTACAGGACCAAATGAAAAGGGCAGAGTAGGGGGCAGGTGAGGTTGTGACTTTGGACCTGCCATGGAGCACATACAGTCCTAGGCACTAACTGGGTCGTTACAAAGATCTATGCTCCATGCCCTGTCCTCCAGCAGCTTCCTATACAGGAGTTCAGAGGGTGCATGAAATGCAAATTTTCACACAAAGACAAAAAAAAAAAAGTGGGGGTTGGGGTAGGATGCATTAGTCAAGGTTCTCCAGAGAAACAGAACCAATTGGCTCTCCTCCTAGTGAGTGTGTGTGTGTGTGTGTGTGTGTACATATAGATATACATACACACATACAGATGGAGTGGTTTACAATTTATTTTAAGGAATTGGCATAAGACTGGCAAGTCTATCAATAGGACAGGCTGGCAGGCTAGAAACTCGGGCAGGAGTTGAAGGCTGTAGTAGACTTGAGGCAGAATTTCTTCTTTTCTAAGAAACCTCAGATTTTCTCTCTTAAGGCCTTCATCTGACTGAAGGAGCGCCACCCACATTATCCAGGGTAATACCTTTTACCCAAAGTCAGCTGATCATATATGTTAGCCACATTGACAAATACCTTCACACAACATCAAGATTCCCGTTTGACTGATTAACTGGCTACCAAAGCCCAGCCAAGTGGACACATAAAACTAATTATCCCATGGGATACATACTATAAGAAGAGAGGTACAAAAAATTACTACAGGAGTTCAGAAGAATGAAAAATCAAGGAGGATTAAAGGGTTAAAAAAATAATCCTCATGAGAAAAGACTAAAGAAATATGGATTTCTTAATAGAGAACACCAAGAAGAAGAATACTAATCAATAGTAGCCAAGCACATGTTAGTTGTTATAATGTATTATTTCATTTAATCACCTCAACTCACCCTAATGGGGAAGCAACTATCATTATCCCTGTAAAAAAAATAAATAACACAAATGGAGCCACTTTAAAATGGATCAGGACTGTCATCCCAGAGGAACTGCTTTGCACATCTTATGCCTCAAACCTCTGGAATGTTAAAATAAGCTTGGACTGGGACTAAAGCAATATTATGTCCCAAAGAACTGTTTGCAAAGATAACAAAAAAGCAGATAGTATGACTACTGGAATGAGAAACATTCTTTAGAATTAGTGTCACTATATTATCTGCACCAATAGAAATGCCTTCCTTCTATTGATGTAATTGTTCCCCTTCCCTTTCTCATAAACACCCCTTGTCTTTGTCTCCTAATCAGAACACCATTTGGGTTTCTGCCTGAATCCGTGCTTCCCAAATAACTTTTTAAATATCAAATAAATGCTTGTGGCCCCTCACTTAGGCTTTTTATTTTTAGGTTAACACCCTCACTTTATAGATGAAGCTCCAACCCCAGTGTCTTCGATATCATACAACTGTGAAGTGATGAAGATGGGACTCAGATTCAAACAATTTGAAATCTTCAGAGCAGTTAACCACTACTTATACCACCTCTCCAATGAACTTGAACTCCATACATGACCTCATGAATTCTCACAAAATCCCAATGATGGAGGTACTGTATCCACATTTGACTAACGGGGAAACTGAGGCTTGGAGTACAAGTTAGATCCTGGTGCATTGAACTTATGCTCAAACCATGACCCCCGCCCCGCACACTGCACACCTCCTAACTCAGCTCCAATTACACCATGGAGAGTGTGTCAAATGGTCTACTTTGTGTTCAAGTGTAACCAACAAGAGGAGAGGGGCTTAAATTCAAGTAAGAAAAAATGTTGGTAGAACGCTGGAAGGAACTTCTTCATTGTCTATGTGGGAAATATACACCTCAACTGGGGAAAGAAACATTTATCCTCAGAGATCTTACTGCTTTCAACATTAAATTCCCTGAAGACCAGAGAAAAGGTGTATCAAGGTTCTGAATTTTGGTTATTGATTGGCAAGAATAAAAATGCAACAATTTGAGGGTGGTTGGTTAGCTCAGTTGGTTAGAGCATGGTGCTGATAATACCAAGATTGCCGGTTCAATCCCCGTATGGGCCATTGTGAGCTGCGCCCTCCTTAAAAAAAAACAAAACACCAATTTCTACCCACACAGAAAACAACAGCAAAGTTGGCTTTTCTTACATGAAAATATTTCCTTGGCTATCTCTTAGCTATATATTTTTTTAGCAAAAATTAAACATACTATGTAAATCATGCCTTCGTTTCTTGGGTAGGGAACAGACTAATTTCAATTGAACTTCAAAGGAGCAACAAGGAAACTTTTGTTTCCTAGCCCACATTGAAACACTCCTACACTATTTTATCCTTTTCCCTCTCTGAGTTATTTTTTCCCTCCTCAGAACGTAGAGCATGTACTGTTCTATTTTTGCTGAGGACTGAATTTTGAGCTCATAAATTGTTATCTATTCAATGGTTATTGCTTCTCCAGACTTTTATATTAGAGTCAATGCCAGGTCTTTCTTCTTCCTATGATCACAATAACATAAGATATAGGGTAAAGATTTAGTTTTTGTTTGTTTGTTTGTTTGTTTTAGCTGAGCCATCCTGCTACCTGTTGGTAGCTCAGCGGCAGCTCAGCTCAGGCTGGGTATTGAACTGCTGTTGCTCAGAGCTCAGCTCGCACTCTTGAGCGAGCTCTTAACCAACTGAGCCGCTCGGCCAGCCCTGATTTAGCTCTTTTCTAATACTAAATGATACCCTTTAATTGTATTGTATTATTTTTTATTTTAATTATATCTCCATAATATTAATCATCCAACTCCTCATAATTTTAAGTGATGGTCATGATATTGCAGATCAGATAATAAAAATAAAATTTATATTCATTGAGCCCTACTATATGCCAGACACTGAGCTATACACACATTTGAAATTCACATCAATCCTACAAGGTACATTCTAATTGCTGTCCCCGTTTTTCTAAAGAGAAAACTGAGGTATATGGGACATCAATAACTGGCCTGTGTTTACAATTTAAAATGAAGCATCTAACTTCAGAAACCATCTGTGGTTGTAACAACATGAGCAACTCCCACTAAAAAATAGTGAGGTTTTATTTTCTTCTTTTACTCTTCTTTCTTGGGAATTCAAACAACATTCTATGGCAGAGCAAATAAACACAAAACTCCAAAGGGAAACACTGTGAATAAGTAGGTGGCCTTATCCATCATTGAGGGGAGATGCCAGCCAAGAGGTGAGCCATGAACCTACTGAGAATATGCAATCACATGAAAGGGGGAGCTTGGGAGGCCCTTCCCGCAAACCACCAGACCTTAAGGACCCTACTAGGATTTCTCTGACGTAGCAAACGTTATGAGAAATATTAGACATAGAGCCTGACACCTGTCTTAGTCCATTCAAGCTGCTATTACAATATACTATAGACTGGGAGACTTATAAACAACAGAAATTTATATCTCACAGTCTTGGGGGATGGAAGCCCAAGATCAAGGTTGCCAGCATGGTGGGATTCTGGTCAGAGCTGTCTTCCAGTTTGCAGACTGCTAATTTCTCATTGTATCCTCCATGGAAGAAGGGACTAGAGAGCTCTAAGCCCATGCATGGGGGCTCCACTCTCATGACCTAAGCACTTCCCAAACGCCCCACCTCCTAATACCATCACATTGGGCACTAGGATTCAATATATACATTTTAGGGGGACACAAATATTCAATCCACAGCAATACTCAACCCAAGTCCCTTCTTTTACCAAAGTGCCAAAAGAGGTCTAAAGTGGGCAAGTGGCTTACCCAGATCCATGTTTTGGGTAAAACTAGAATCATTTATCTAGTTAACCAATTTCTCTACACTATATGGCTCAGGTTAAACACAGAGGCAAGCATATCAATGTAGCAGACATTCACTTTCTATATGGCATTGAATCAGATTTCAATGACATATCAGTACCCCCAAATCTCTATTAACTGGAACTTCCAGAAAAGATGCTTCTAATTCTTCCAGCTCTCATGATGCCTTCTGGATCATTACGGAAAAGATAAATTGCAGTCAGTGCAATTTTGCTGTTATGCAATCTATTTTATTCTGTCTCCCCATATGGCATTCTATCTTCTAACTCACAACCTTGTGTATATTTATTATATTAACCAGAGTAGCCAGGCTGAGCAGGAGCTGTTAAAAGTCAATGGAGGTGGATTGTCTTGTCTCTCCAGAAAAATCAGTGGGTTCTAAGTATAACTGGAAGAAAACTGGGGCAAAATAACAGCAGAGAGAAAATAGCTATAATACAGCATCAAGGCCTCTCTCAGGTATAGAAATATAATGTCTGCCTTCCTGCAGGGGGAAAGCTTCCTTAAGTTTACATATGAAACTTCAATAGACGTAACTTCTTCCACACACTTGACGCTGCAGAACTCAGTTTCATTTCTGGAAATATTTGAAAAGAGGGTGGCAGAGCCCCCACAAAAGAATTGAGGTGGTTCTGAATACATAAAACCAGATAAGCAGAGGTTGTCACTTCAGTAGCCCTAGGGGCCCAAACATAGGGGCAGGCTGGGTTCCCTGGGACTCCAAGCTGAGGAGATAGGCTTGCAGAAGGTCAGTTAGTGAGCGCTTTTGAGATCAACACCTGAGGAAGGGGAGGGCAGCAGATAGAATTGGGCAGAGAGCAAAGCTGAGCAGCCAAAAGCCATAGACAGCCCAGGAGGTCCGAGGCTTGGATAATTGTTCAGAGTTGTCCCAAGTTCCTGCAAAAAATGAGTGGGCCTTTGTACCCCACTTCCAGCAGTCACTGGGTACTGTTCACACCAGCCAGGCCCAGAATACCCCAGTGGGCTGACAGCTAAGGGTTTGCTACTAGAAGCACTCTCAAGAAGCTGGGATAGTCAGCCCTTCATTCCTAAAGGGGCCTGGGGACACATCACAGCACCGTCCCAGGGCTATGATCCTGTTCCTCTCCTTGGAGCAGGAGGGCCTTTCGAGGCTACAGAAAGGTATCAGGGCTTCCATCCAGAGATAAGGGTCAGGGCTTGATTCCCATCCCAAGAGCAAAGAGGTGTCTGGGACCTGGAAGATAAATCTGTGCTTCACAACAGAACACAAACTAGATATAAGGCCACGCCTGTGACAGGACCAATCCAGACAGATGAGGTGCCAACATGGGGTCTATGTGAGGGCTAGGGGTACAACATGAGGCCCGTGCCCTGATGCCCTCTCTTCCAGGCCAACTTGGTAATAAGGAAACGCCCAGAAGCCCCTAGATGCCCAGCAAGGCTGTTTGGGACACAGACTCAGTATAGGGAATGGGGCTAAATGGAGAGGTGCTGGGGAAGTGAAAGTGAATTACTGACATATTGGGTGAGGAAAGGGGCAAGGCTGGTGGGGGTGGAGGTGGGGGTGTGAGTGGGGCCATGAGCAGGGAGGGAGGGGGCAGGGGAAGTATCTCAGTCTCACCAGCTTTAAGGGGATCAGGAAGGCAGTGGGTGTGGAAAAATCAGTAATTAGTAATACTTTACATATGGAAGATATTTTATATTTACAAAGCTGTGTGTGTGAGAGAGAGATCCCATTTTGCTAGTTCTGCCCCTAGAATGTTTATATAAAAAAATGTTACCTGTGAATGAATGTGATAAATCCTTGTAACACAGCTGATCAAAATCAGTCTCTCTCTCCCTCTCTCTCTCCCTCTCTCTCCCCCTCCCCCACACCTCTTCCTCTTTCAGGCCTCTGGAATTACTCAGTGTCTGGAGTATGTGGTTTTTGAGGTGGCTGAACCGCTGCAGGCTTCCCTGGTCAAGTCGCCGTTCTTGTCCAGAAAGACACCTCCAATAACATTTCTTCTCTTCACCCTTCACTTGCCTCATTAACAATGTTAAATGACATTACGATTCTTTTGGAGACTCACCCAAACTTTGAAAATGGCAAGGTCACATCACCACTTTGACAATGACATCACTTTAATGTTTAACCAAACCAGCCACAGTGCTGTCAGCAACAACCTCAGACAGCTCCAAGGAAGTCTCTCCTCGTGTCTGATCTGCCAGATTGAAAAAAGCGTTTTACGTGAGAAAACATAAAATGGCAAAAAATAAAACCTCAGCAGTCATAACTGTCGATCAAACGTGACTCTACAAGAGATGATGTTAGAAAAGAAACTGGATGTCTACACTGCTAATCATGTCCTCTCACTTTAGGACGAAACATAAGGTAAGGTAAAAGGTAACTCATAGGACTCCTATTAAAATGAAGGAGTGGACTACACCTCCATCGCTGTAGGCTGGTTTGAATGCCTTGAAAGAAGGCAGGACAATGGAAAATTATATATACACAACCTGAGGGATTGATTACAACTTCCATTGCTAACTTCTCACAATTGGTTCTTTGAAGACACATCCTTATTATCTTAACAGGTGAAGCATAGCCCTTCAATGTCAATTAAGAAATGCTTTATGCAGGTATTTGCATGCTCATAACTATTGAGGAATATCCTTGAATGGGAGCATCTTGATGTCTATTTTCAGGTACAGTACTTAATGGCCTTGCTCCAGGATAAACACATCATATTTTTAATAAAATAATGTAGAGCTTTTGGGAAAATGTATCTTGCGTGTATCATTACACTTGAAATTGTCCTTCAACACCAAATTGTGTACAATTATTTTAAACAAAACTATGGTAGTAACAAATTGACAAAGATGTTAATTCTGCAGTTTCTCTGGCAATGAATTCGGCCATACCTCAGAGATTTTAAGAAGATGCTTATATTATAAATCAAGTGTAGTATGGTATGTTTCATCACATCAGAACAGTACTTGCCTTCCAGAATTCCAAGAGCACTCCTGGGCTGGCAGAGTGGCACATTGGTTAAGAGCTGGCTTGGGATGCCAGCGGCCCCGGTTCGGATCCCACATATGAGGGCCAGTGACACTGCCCTCTACAGCTAACAACAGCTCCACCTGGAGATGCGCTGCGGGAGCCCTGGTGACAGTGTAGGCTGCAGCCCCTGCTGCAGTGGGCTGCCATAGGCTACAGTGCGTGGCCGGCAGCCAGCGTGAGCGGCTGGCAGCCAGCGTGAGCTGCCAATAGCCGCGGTGAGCGACCATCCAGAGGCTGGCGACTGATCTGCCTCATCCGGGAAGGGCGCAATGACGATACCAACATGGGCCAGTGAAGCAACATCCTCCACAACTAGACTGAAGAACAAAAAGACAGCAACTTGTCTGTTCCCTTTCCCCAATTCCCCAATGCTGTTCCCCTCCCCCAATTCCCCAATAAAATCTTAATAAAAAAAAAAGAATTCCAAGAGCACTCTTGATGTCACTCTGGAAAAGAATTCTGCAATTTTTTTTTAAACAGCTTTAGCAACATGCACTTGTTTAAATGTACAGTTCAATGAAGTTTTGTACATTTTGCAATTACTTTTAAAAGTGATTATTCCTGGCAAAGCATGTTTTGAGTTTGCCCCAATCATGTGAATCATTTCCAATTCAGGTATTTTGGTTGCTGCAGTAGCTAGGTTACTCATTTGTGCAAACTCTCAGTTCTTGTTAGCCAGAAGATTGAAAGGCCTGGGTTTCCCCGATGACACGTTTTAACAAAAATTTGGTTGCCTCTGCATTGTAATCAGAATACTGAGAAATCTGCCTGACTAATCCCATTTAACATCACAAAACACTCCAAGGGCAGACCATGATATCTTAAACATTTGTAATGCTGCTTATAAGTCTGTCTTGTGGCAATCATATTTTAAAATGATTTATTCCACTGTCGAAATACAATGCATTGGGCCGGCCGAGTGGCATGGTGGTTAAGCGCTGGCTTGGGAAGCCAGCGGCCCTGGTTCGGGTCCCACATATGAGGGTCAGTGACACTGCCCTCAAAAAAAAAAAAATACAATGCATTTAGTCATCATTAAATAAATTTGGTTCTGCTTCTTGGCAATATGCAACCTATGGATCATTGGTGAAAGATGGCCACAATGCATAATTTGAAGGTGCTGCGAAGTTTGCACTTATGAACACCTGTGCATTAGCATGCTTACACAGCTTGCAGTGTATATTAGAAAACGCCAGCTGATGTAATTTAGCACTACCTTGATCCACTTTGAAAATCAATAGAACTGTTAAGGAAGGAAGGAAGGAAGGGAGGCCGGCCTAGGAAAGAAACAATTATTTGACAGTTTTAATTAAAAGCCTGTGTAGGACACTCAAATACAAGGCACATTCCTGAGGAAGAGACCTCTGTATTGAGATATGAGATCATCAAACATGGAATAATGAAAGCTATACAAAGGAACACATATTTGGGGACAAACTGCATAGAAAGAGCTAAAGGGTCAAAGCCATTTGGAGAAGAGAGATCAGTGTAGACCATAAATATTATGGAAATTTTCATGGAGGACAGAGGGCATGAGGTGGACCTAAGGGATGGTTAATATTCTTAACTGAAAGTTTCAAATTTGGGAATACTCTGGTATATTCAGTCACAATTTTGATAGAATGGCATAACCTATATTTATATCCACCTAAATTCACTTAGAAATAGCACTTAAATAGAAATGTATCCATATGATTATGCATAGAACAATGGAACTGAAAGATAAAAAGTAGTTTGCCAACATCTAGTGTTCCTGGATATTCTCTGAGCAAAAATGGAGACCCAATAACTTAGAGTGACCTGGAACACTAAATTCTTGACTTGGAGCACCATCCCACACATTAGGATATTAAAGACCTGAGAAGTTGTGCCGAAGAGAAACTGTTTAGCTCTGTTTGCTGTAAAATTCCCCCAAGCTTATCTGGTCATAGAATGCTCTTTCTCACAGAATACACCTGTTACACAGAATACACAAGTCAAGGACCTGGACTCCATGGAACACAGACAGCGAAATAGTAATTGACTCAATAAAAAACACACAAAACAAGCGACCTTATTTTTTTTTTTAATGGCCAAAAGACCTTAACAGACACCTCACCAAAGAAGCTATACAGATGGCAAATAAGCACATGAAAATAGGTCTATGTCATATGTCATCAGAGAAATGCAAATTAAAACAACAATGAGATACCACTGCATTCCTATTGGAATGGCCAAAATCCAAAACACTGACAATACCAAATGCTGGCGAGGATGTGGGACAACAGGAACTCTCATTCATTGCTGCTGCAAATACAATATGGTACAGCCATTTCGAAAGACAGATGGGCAGTTTCTTAAAAAACTTAACAGGATTCAACAACCAACTGGGTTCCTTGGTATCTACGTAAAGGAATCGAAAATTTATAATTCACATAAATACCTGCACATGGATATTCATAGCAGCTTTATTCATAATTGCCAAAACTTTGGAAGCAACCAAGATGACCCTCAGTAGGTGAATGGATAAACCTGGTATATGCAGACAATAAAATATTATGCAGCACTAAAAAGAAACAAGCTATCAAGCCATGAAGAGACATGGAGGAAAATTAAAGGCATATTACTGAGTGAAAAAAAGCCCATCTGAAAAGGCTACATATTATATGATTCCAACTACATGACATTCTAGAAAAGGCAAAACTATGGAGATAGTAAAAAGATCAGTGGTTGCCAAGGGTTGGTGTAGGGGAGGGAGGAATAAGCGAAGCACAGAGGACTTTTAAGGCAGTGAAATGATCTGCATGATACTATAATACTGGATACATGTCATTATAAATTTGTTCAAACCCATAGAATGTACAACACCAGGAGTGACCCCTAATGTAAACTATGGACTTTGGGTGATAATGATTTGTCAATGTAGGTTCATAACAATAATAAATGTCTCACTCTGGTGATGGATGTTGATAATACGGAAGGCTATGCCTGTTTTGGGGCAGAAACTATATGGGGGATCTCTGTACCTTCCCCTCCATTTTGCTGTGAACTTTAACTGCTCCAAAATTAAAGTATTAAAAAAAAGTAACCCAGTTAGTGGGGCATTATGCACCAGTGGAATCTGGTCCCACACATATTTTGTTTTGCTACTTCACTAACTTACTGTCTGAAACAAAGCTTCTTTTAAAACACAAAAAGAAGAAATTGGTATCAAGAGCTATACCACAGCTCTATTAATGGCACAGTGAGTGGTAGAACCTAGGTTTTCTCAACTCCAGTCCTGAACTTGTTTTACAAAGTTCTACCTTCTAGAATCTTCCTTATCTATGCTCTGAAACCTTCAAAGAGACAGGTGAATAGGTTGTAGCAATGTCTTCAGAGGGGAAAATAAAAAAGGAGCCTAAAGTATAAATTACTCAAAGGTGGCCAAATATGAATAATTTTTTTAACTAATGAACATGATTTTAAAAATGTCCAAATGAATAGAGATGAGCCCAATAAGAATTTGAAATCACTAGCCAATTCTATAAGGGCTCCTGGTCTACTTTTTAACTACACAAATCTGTTATTTTTCCTTATGGACTGAAACACTTCCACCCCATTCTCACCTTGAAATAAGAGACATTAAAAAGAATCCTGGCTGAATGCACTGTATGGGGAAAAACCCAATTTAGTCAAACATATATAAGTCCCACAGATCCCATTTTTCATCTTTTTTGTGCTGAAGTGCTTGCTTTCCATACTGTCTGACAAACTTCCCCAACAATACTTTTCAATTTGTGTCCTTTTTATCATTTTTAAGTTTGATTCCTTCTTTAATGTCTTTAATCACTTTAAACATTCTGATTTTATAGTTTACCCAACTGTTCTATTATTGAACTTTTTGGAAGGGAAGCTCTCCTATTGTTTATTAAATCTGATGATTCCTAATTATGCTGAATTGCTTCCTTGGTAGTTTTACAGTTTTCAATTGTGAGCTGATCATCAGGGGTTTGGGTTTCCTCCCTGGCATGGGATAAAGGCAGGTCACGCCAGAGGAGTTTGTCAGTACAGAACTACTTTCTTAGTATAGGTGATTCTAGATCAAATAGAAATTGTAGACTCAATTCCTTGTAAGCAGGTCTGAGGTTACAAATTCTCACTTTATGACAGATCAACTTCTTGTCATTGGCCTGTGCAAGTAGGTGCATTTTTATTCAGTCCACCTCTTACTGTCTTACTGAAGTTCACACTCTTACTCTCCAAGAGTGTCTGTTTTATCCAAAATTGGCAAAAAGAAAAAAAAGAAAATCTCATCTCCTGTCCCACATGCATATTAAAAATCCAATGCTTTATATTCCTGAGACTGACTCCCTTCCCCACTGCTGTTGGGATTCACTTATGTCTTCTTTATTTGTTCCGTTGGTTCTATCTTTCTTACTCTCTTAGGTCCAGATGTGCATTTAAATGATGCTTGCTGTATGTTACTAGTGTTTCTAGTACTTTACAGCTAGAGGGTTTTGGGTTTTACAGCTAATAGTATGGTTTATTCACCATACTGTCAGATTCAAATACTTGTTAGCCTTCACTAAGCAGCTTTTGTTAGAGGCTGAGGGAAAAGCTCAGGTGGGTCAGCTTTTGTTTTATGCCTTGCTCGGTAACTCTATGAGAATACATAAAACTAGTCTAAACTCAAGGTTTTCCAATGAACTGGAAAAGGCTGTTGTGTGTTGTTTTTGGGAGCTTTTCTTATATTTCATAATAAAGAGTATTTGTAAATAAATTAAGGATGCAACAAACAGTGAAAAGGAGATATCTTTGGTCAAATTTGAGATCCTTAAACAAAGTACTTCTCTGTGCAGCAACCATAGAGGTCAACGAGTAGAACATGTTGAGTGCCTCATACTATCTTGGAAGGAGCACTAATGAATTTCAAAGCCTCTTGTTACTTTAAGGAACTTTTCTAAATGAGAATGGTGAATCATCTCAAACATTTTTGGATAGATAATATTGTAGGAATCTGGCCCATGCCAATTATCCCCTAAAAAATCCTTCCAAACCCTAAGAAGGTAAGCAAAATCATTATCGATTATTTTAATTACTTTCCTCAGCATACTATTGTAACTAGAATTTATGATAGATACTATAATGCTGCATTCTATGTAGTACTGTATATACATACATACATATGTGTATATCTATAATAATGAAATGCTGTGGTGGATGTGTCAGTGCATTTATGCTCAATTTATTAGGCTTTGAGCACAATTTTACTGTTTTGTATTTTCATAGAGTTATAGTTGCTGAGCCTTGACTTTTATGATGTATTTTTATTTATTGCCATGATTTATGTCATGCCAAATCCTTGGTCAGGAGTACAACTTCCAATTATCTCACTCTTCCCATGGAAGAGGAGCTGTTTTATCAAGGGCTGCATGCATGATGCTCTCATTTCCTGCAATGTATTTTGGTTAAAAGCAAAGACTGTCTGTACATCAGAATGTTACTGTAGCTAGTTAATTACACTAAAAGGTCATTAATCCAAGAGACTCACATTTACTGTATGCAACCATGTACCATGTTTTTGTATACTAGCTCTAAAAGATGTAAAACCTAGACTTCTAACTCTCAAGGAGACTATAACTATTTTAAAAACTTACAATGTAGCTGATAATCAAATACCTAATTGAATTATTCAAAGGCAAAAAGCATTTTTAAAAGACATTTAAGTCATTTAAAACATATTCTAATCAATTAAAGTTTATTTTTTTAATATATGAAAGAATCTATTTAGATAATATTTGAAAAATTAAACACCTAATCAAAAAGTTAGAACAGGACTAGAGAGTTTATTTTTTTAAACTTTTTTTTTTTTGTTAAAGATTTTATTGGGGAATTTGGGGAGGAGAACACAATTGGGGAACCGGGGAAGGGGAACAGACAAGTTGCTGTCTTTTTGTTCTTTCAGTCTAGTTGTGGAGGATGTCGCTTCACTGGCCCATGTTGGTATCATCATTGCACTCTTCCCGGTGAGGCAGATCAGTCGCTGGCCTCTGGACGGCTGCTCACAACAGCTCTTGGCAGCTCACACTGGCTGCCAGCCGCTCATGCTGGCTGCCAGCCACTCACTGTAGCCTATGGAAGCCCTCTGCAGCAGGAGCTGCTGCTATGCCGTCCTGGGGACTCACAACAGCTCAGCTCCAGGTGGAGCTGTTGTTCACCATCTTAGCTGTAGAGGGTAGTGTCACTGGCCCTCATATGTGGGATCCAAACCAGGGCTGCTGGTATCCCAACCCAGCTCTTAACCAACGCTCAACTTGGCCAGCCCTATTTTTTTAAGAGAGTGTAGTAAGCTGGAGAGAGAGAAGTGGAGTGGAGGTGTACAAAATAAGTAGGCAATGCATTTTCAGCTATTATACTTTTTTTTTTTTTTTTTTTGGTAACTTTGACTAGGAACTACTTTTATTGATTGTTGTTGGAGAGCTCTATTTGGGGATGCCTTCTAGAAAACATAAGCAGGAAATTTCAGAAATACCAAGCAGATCCTTTCTTTAAGAGAAATCTAAAGGGTTCTGACCAAGATGGATGCTGTGTTCACCTCCTCTCAGGATCACATCAATTATAACTAAACCACAGAACAACCATTATTGAGAATCACCTGAAGTCTAGCTGAACTAATGCCCTACAGCTACAGACATACAGCAAAAGCCACTTTGAGAGGGCAGAGACTCAGAACAGGCTGGTCACACACCAGCGTGTGACTATTAAAAATTGGGATATCTCAGGGCCGGCCGAGTGGCACGGTGGTTAAGCGCTGGCTTGGGAAGCCAGCGGCCCCAGTTCGGTCCCACATATGAGGGCCAGTGACACTGCCCTCAAATAAATAAATAAATAAATAAATAAATAATTGGGATATCTCAGCTGCAGAGGGCTCCCTGAAAGGGCAAGGGGTCCCAGCACCACACCAGACTCCCCAGCCCAGGGTACTAGTGCCAGGCAGAAAAGTCCCCATAACTTCTGGTTGTGAAAACCAGCAGAGATTATAGCTGGGAGAGACAGAGGGCAGCTGCACTCCAGCGCTCCTCTTAAAGAGTCCATGCACAGACTTACTCACTGATGGAATCACTCACTCTGAGCTCCAGCATGAGGGCAGCAGCTGGAGAGGCGACAGAGCAGCAGCTGGAGAGGCGACAGGGACATCAAGTGTGTGTGTGTGTGTGGGGTGGGAGACTGAGTTGCCTGGCTTCAGGATGAGGGCTGGAGGGGCAGCTTTCTCCCGGATGGAGGAGCTGGCAGAAGCCATTGTTTCTTTGTTGAACCTTCCCCCTTCCCAGCATGCAGGCACAGGTGGCTGCTATATCTGAGTCTCCGTCAAGCTGGCTGAAACCATTTGTTTGCCACTCCCTGGTGATTCTGAGACACTGCCCCACCCAACTTTTAGGCACATCCAAGCCTGTTTCAGTGGCTTATCCATGCAAACTGCCTGCTTTTGTTCATGTTGCAGACTTTCCCAGGGTTTCTCAAAGGTTTGCAGAACCCAGAATAGCAGTGTCTGGCTTCAGCATGTCCCCTACCTCTGGGTGAGCAGCTCTAAACCAGGCACTAGGAACAGCCAGTCTTGGTTCACAGCTTGGCCTCTTGAGGCACTTCCAAGCACAGCATGGGTGGTAGCCATTTGCTGATTGCTTTGTGGCTCCTGCTGGGTGGCTCCCAGTGGGCCCTGAACTTGACCTATAGTGGGTACTTTCTCAGGTGGCCCTGGGGATGGTGCACCCAATGGCCAGCTCAAAATGTGCTGGAGCTTCACCCAGCCATCTCCAAGGATGACACACCCAAGGGGTGGATTGGGCAGGCACTAGAGCACTGCTAAGACATATCCTGCCCTGTGGGGGTTAGCCCCTGTACCACAACTCCTCCACTGTAGTCAGCCAGTACTCAGAGCCAATGAGCCTGAGGGTCGGTTTCTCCCATTGCCATGCAAATAGCAACCAAGGCTCAACTACAACAAGCAGACACACATAACCCATACAACAGATACACCTGGAGTCTGTGGCAGGTGGCCAGGAAAACTGTGCCACTGTGCTGCACATCACACCTACTGCATAAGGCCTCTCTACTAAAATGAGGACATGTAACAGCCCTACCTAATACAGAGAAAGAAACACAGGGAGGCAGCCATAATTGAGAGACAAAGAAACATTTCCCAAATAATAGAATAAAACAAATCTTCAGAAAAAGAACTAAACACTGGTCACAAGGATGCTCAGTGGTCTCAGGGAGAACTTCAACAAAGAGATAGGAAACATAAAAATGGAGGTAGAAAACATAAAAAAGAGCCAGTCAAAAATAAAGAATACAATAACAGAAATTACAATTACAGGGAATTGATAGTAGATTAGGTGAAGCCGAGGACTGAATCAATGATTTAGAAGACAAGGTAACAGAAAACGCCCAATCAGAAGAGCAAAAAGAAAAAAGAATAAAAAAGAAATGAGGCAAGTTTAAGGGTCCTCTGGGATAACATCAAGCATACCAACATTTGCATTATAGGGGTACCAGAAGGAGGACAGAGAGCAAAAAAATTGAAAACCTATTTGAAGAAATAATGACTGAAAACTTACCTAACCTGACAAAGAAAAGAGATATACAAGCCCAGGAAGAGTCCCAAACAAGATGAACCCAAAGAGGCCAACACCAAGACACTTCGTAATTAAAACACCAAAGGTTAAAGACAAAAAGAGGATTTTAAAAGCAGCAGGAGAAAAGCAGTTAGTTACCTACTTGTGAGCTCCCATAAGACTATCAGCTAAGTTTCTCAACAGAAACTTAGCAGGCTGGAAGGGATGACAGGAAATATTCAAAGTGGTGGAAAGTTAGGACTTATAACCAACATTACTCTACCCAGCAAAGCTATCATTTACAATCAAAGGATAGATAAAGAGCTTCCCAGATAAGAAAAAGCTAAAGGACATCTTCACCATCAAGCCAGTATTACAATGAATGTTAGAGGGACTATATATGATGGCAATAACTACATACCTATGAATAATTACTTTCAATGTAAGTGGATTACATGTTGCAGTCAAACGACTGGGGAGGGGGGCTGAATGGATAAGAAAACAAGACCTTACATATGCTGACTATAAGAGACTCACTTCATATTCAAATACACACACATTCTGAAAGTAAAGGGAGAGAAAAAGATATTCCATGAAAATGGAAACAATCAAACAAAAACCTGGGGTAGCAATGCTTATACCAGACAAAATAGACTTTAAAACAAAGACTATAACAAGAGACAAAGAAGGACCCAGTAATCCCACTTCTGGGTATTTATTCAAAGAAACCCAAAACGCTACCTCAAGGAGATGTGTTCATCTATGAATGTTCATTGCAGCGTTATTTACAGTAAACAAGATATGAAGGCAACCTGGGTGTCTCTGAATGGATGAATGGATAAAGATTAAGCGGTGCATACCAGGAATGCCAAAAATATGTATCCACCTGACTTGTATTCATCTTTTGTTATTGGTATATATTGAGTATTTCAATTTTAATACAGTTTTTTCCTTTCTTAAAATGCGTATACATTTTTTGGCACCCTCTGTATATACAATGGAATATTACTCAGCCATAAAAAATGAAATCTTGCCATCTGTGACAACATGGATAGACCTAGAGGGTATTGTGCTCAGTGTGGTAAGTCAGACAGGGAAAAACAAATGTCATATGATTTCACTTGTAAGTGGACTTTAAGGAACAAAATAAACAATTAAACAAAACAGAAAAAAACTCACACAGAGAACATTTTTATGGTTGCCAGATGGAAGAGGGGTGAAGGATGGGTGAAAAAGGGGAAGGGATTAAGAAATACAAATTGGTGGTTACAAAGTAGTCATGGGGATATAAAGTAAAGCATAGATAGTGAGGACTCTCTTTGCTCAGCTCGGTGAGGCTAAGAGCGACTGGAGAATCAGTGGGGCCGGCGCCCGGGCTTGCTCACTGGTGAGCACTTATCTGGTTCCTGGTGGAGAGAGTAGCTGTGTGAGCTGGGCCGGGAGCCTGCGGGGACGGACTGAACTGAGCACCTTTGGTGCAAAGGCTGGAGGTTTTTGGACTGTTATTCCCGTGGTGTGGAGCCTGCACGCGAGTGGTGTAGGGAGGATGCCATTTTGTCGGGCTTGGGCCCTCCCACGGAGGATCAGGCCAAGACCTCATTGGTCTGATGGAATTGGCGCAGAAGTGCATGTGTGCGTGCACTCGCGCCTGCAGCTTTGGATCCCCACCCTCTGCCCAGCTTATACTGCGTTGCCAGGGAAACGCTGGGTGAGTGCCCTCCGGCTCCAACAGGCTGCTCACTGAGACCCCGGAGTGCGCAAGCCACCTCGGGTCCCCGCACTCCGCACTGCGCTTGCAGAGTAGCTGGGCTTGTGACTGGTTGTCGGGCTGCTCGTCCTGATCTGCGAGTGGCTGATTGGGACAGGCTGAGACTGGGAGTTTTCCTGGGAGTGTTGGGCCATGAGCTGTGTGCCTGCGTGATCCAGCCAGGGTCTCCTGGTGATCTATTTAATACATCGAAGCAATCCCAGAGCGACAGCCAGAATGGGGAAACAAAGAAACATGTCACAAGTAAAAGATCAGAAGAAACCTTCAGAAATGGAACTAAATGAAACAGAGGGAGCCAACCTTTCAGAGACAGAGTTTAGAACACTGATGATAAGAATGTTTAAGGAGCTTAATGAGGACATAAAAAAGGATAGGGAAACCATAAAAAACAACCTGTTTGAACTAAAGAATACAATAACTGAAATGAAGAACACACTCGAAGGAATCACCAGTAGAGTAGATGAAGCAGAGGAGCGGATCAGCGATTTGGAAGATAAAATAGCAGAAATCACCCAGTTGGCACAGCAAAAAGACCAAAGAATAAAAAACAATGAAAATAGTTTAAGAGCCCTATGGGACAAGGTGAAACGCAACCACCTTCAACTCATAGGAATACCAGAAGGAGAAGAGAAGAAGCAAGGGGTCGAGAATGTATTTGAAAAAATAATGACTGAAAACTTCCCTACCCTGGTGAAGGAAATCAACATACATGCCCAGGAAGTGCAGAGGGTTTCAAACAAGCTGAACCCGAACAGGTCCACACCAAGACACATCATAGTTAAAATGGCAAAGGTTAAGGACAGAGACAGAATCCTAGAGGCTGCAAGAGAAAGACAGCAGGTTATATACAAAGGAACTCCTGTTAGACTAACAGCTGACTTGTCTACAGAAACTCTGTAGGCCAGAAGGGAGTGGCAGGAGATACTCAAAGTGACACAAAATAAAGGCCTACAACCAAGATTGCTCTACCCAGCACGGCTAGCACTTAAAATTGAAGTAGAAATAAAGAGCTTCTCAGAAAAGAATAAGCTTAAGGAATTCATTACCACCAAGCCAGCATTGCAAGAAATGTTAAAAGGGCTTTTTTAAACAAAAGAAAGGGGTAAACAAGCTAACCCAGGGAGACCAGGAATACAAATAACAAAATGGCACCTATCAATAATCATTTTAAATGTGAATGGGCTAAATGATGCAATCAAAAGACAGAGAGTGGCTGAGTGGATAAGAAAATAGGACACATGTATATGTTGTTTACAGATGGAATAAGATATTTCATGCAAATGGAAATGAGAAAAAAAAAAAAGCTGGAGTACCAATACTTATTTTGGACAAAATAGACTTTAAAATGACTACAATAAAAGACAAAGAAGGGCACTATAACCCTAATAAACATCTATGCACCCAACATAGGAACTCCTAATTACATATAACAGATTTTAACAGACATAAAGACAGAGATCAAAAGTAACACTATCATAGTAGGGGACTTCAACACCATTGTCACCAATGGACAGACCCTTTAGACAGAAAATCAACACAGAAAGAGTTTATATAAAGGAAAAACTGATGGTTGTTGGCTGGGAGGGTGTAGGGAAGAGGGAGAGGGGGAAGGTTTTGGACAATGTAGATGGGACTACAATGTTGCCGCAGGGAGATGGGGGCAGTTCTGGGAATGTAATTGATAATGTTGTGAAGAGATTATTATGTTGTGTGAAATAAGTCAGTCAGAGAAGGACAGGTACCATGTGATCTCACTTGTGTGTGGAGTCTGAAGAGTTGAGTGAATGATCAAAGTAAACAGACTCATAGATGTAGAGGAAAAACTGAGGGTTGCTAGTTGGAAGTGGGGTGGGGATGGGGGGGAAGGGGAAGGGATTAGACAGCATAAATAGACAACTACAATATTGCCACAGGGATATGAAACACAGTTCGGGGAATATAATAATGTTGTAAAAGTTTTGTGGCATGTCAGATAGTCACATGTCTTGTTAGGGAGACCACTTCATGGATGGAGTAGAGGCTTGATCACTGCTGGTATACCTGAAGCTGATGTTGTATAGTGTTATATGCCAACTGTAACTGAATATGTGGATGGCCACGGGACGTGGAGTATACTGTGGAGGGGAGTCATGGGAGTTGTGATAGATATGTATGATATGGGCGGGGAGTGGGGTGGCAAACTGGGGGAGGGGGGTTTTCACTTTGGGGGGTAAAGAGTATAACTATTGCATTGTGTTGTACACCTGAAACTAATAAAAATAAATAAATAAATAAAAATAAAGTAAAGCATAGAGAATATAATCAATAATACTGTAATAACTATTTATAGTGCCAGGTGGGTACCAGGACTAGTCAGGGGAATCACTTTGTAAATTATATAAAAGTCTAACCACTATGCTGTACACCTGAAATTAATATAAAATAATATTGTATGTCAAAAAAAATAAATGTCAATAGTGTTACAAATATTAAACAACAACAAAAAGAGGAATCTAAAGAAGTACAAAATGTGGCTACTTCTAAATCATAGCTCCAGGCCGGCCGAGTGGCGCAATGGTTAAGTGCTGGCTTGGGAAGCCAGCGGCCCCAGTTCGGGTCCCACATATGAGGGCCAGTGACACTGCCCTTAAAAAAAATAATAATAATAAATCATAGCTCCTTGGGTCTGTCTTATTCACCATTATCCTTACCACTCAATAAATAATTAAATGAATAAATGAACATTAAACTATCAGATATAACCTGGATTCCTAAGATGTCATAAACCCAGTATAATGTTCTTGAGTGGTGTTTTCTCAGAAATTTTCATCATCTCAAATTTTTTTTTAATTAAGGGAAAATCCAGAAAATACTTAAACAATCAATGAAATTAAGCCAATTATCTTCATACAATTTTCTTGAAAGAGCATGTTTGGACTTATTGAGTTTAAAGAAGCAGAAAACACCAACTTTATCAGTGTGTAAATTTATGAGAATACAGTGTTGAAAGAGTCAAAGATTATTGCTGCATTTGCAAATCTCTAAACTGACAAAACCTCCTGGAAGAATTTATGACAAGTTTATCTTTTCTGAAATCAATGTTTCTATAAATCCTAACAAACCACTATGGATATAAGGCTGTCAATCACTTCATTGGCTTGAGTAATGGGATTTGTATTTCATGAAACCATGCCAAGAAACCCAGAGGCTTTCGTTGATATTCAGTCTTCTGTAATATTTAATACCTATCCTTCCCCTAAACGATGAATTTTGATACTGATTGAAAATATTTTTCCCATGATTTTTACCCAAAAGAAAATAAATAGAAATCAATGGTATTAGGTCTGATGGCTCTAAAAATGTTCATTAGTCACCAGACGAGAAAAATAAGTTAGAAGCAACAGAAAATAAATATAACTTCATTCACTAGATCAATGTGGCCATAAGTTCAGATTTTATCTGTAATTCAGATTTGTACATTGAGTTCTAATGGATGAATAATGTTCAGTGCTACTTTCTGGATGACTTCTTTTTGGTCTTGCTTTAAGTTTGTTTAACAGAATAGATATTCCTTTGAATGTTTCACTTTTCTCCTTCCCATTATATCCATATATTCTCATAGAGAAACATAGAATCTGATAGCTAACTGCACTTAACGTCCAATAGCAGGGAAATAAAGGTACATGTTACATTTACATATACTTGTAGTAAAATGGGTGCAGTGTACACTGCTTAGAGGCCACTCTTTGTACCTTTAGTTAGGAACCTGACTGACATTCTGGGCCTTGAGTTGTTGTTTTTTTTAAAGGAGCACTGAGATCAACTAAGTCTAATCTTTTTTTTTTTTTTAAAGATTTTACTGGGGAATTGGGGGAGAGGAACAGACAAGTTGCTGTCTTTTTGTTCTTCAGTCTAATTGTGGAGGACAATGCTTCACTGGTCCATGTTGATATCGTCATTGCGCTCTTCCCAGATGAGGCAGGTCGATCGCCGGCCTCTGGATGGTCACTCACCGCGGCTATTGGCAGCTCACGGTGGCTGCCAGCCACTCACACTGGCTGCCGGCCACTCATTGTAGCCTATGGCAGCCCACTGTAGCAGGGGCTGCAGCGTACCCCATCACCGGGGCTGGCACAGCCCAGCTCCAGGTGGAGCTGTTATTAGCTGTGGAGAGCGGTGTCACTGGCCCTCACATGTGGGATCCGAACCGGGGCCGCTGGCATCCCCATACCAGCTCTCAACCAATGCGCCACTTGGCCAGCCCTGGGCCTTGAGTTTTGTAAGTGTTGTTCAGTATTACTAATTGTTTGCTTCAGGTAGTATCAGAACCTAAAATAAATCAAGCCAAGTATCAAAGAAATAGGCTAAGGGCAAAAGTAAACCTGTAACCGTAGATGTTTATAATCTCCTCTGGCCTTTCAAACACTGGTCCATGATTTATATGTGTTTATTTATACCCCACTTGTTTTTACAAAGGATTTAATGACAGTTAAAGAGGCATTCAATGCCACGGGGCACAATAAATGAAAATTGGAAAGAAACCGAGTCAGAGGGTAGAGAAGTGGGCAAGCTTCATGGCCTTTGGGTCTTGAACCAGGGGTCACAAACTCCTAGGTCAGAGGGCCAGGCAGGTAACGTGAAGCCCTGATCTTCACACTCATGCACTACAAAAAGGCTATGTTTTTTGGAGCAATGGTGGGAAAAAGGGTCAGAGAAGTGCTTCAAATAACTCACACCTTGGAAAGACATAATATGCTTCTGCTATTTTGTTTGTGAATATTAAATTCTGCTGTTGAAAACAAGAAAATAAATGGGATGGATGACACTCATAAGATGTGTTAAGCATAGGTAAGGAAGTTAGTAACCTATTAGGTCAAGAAGACAACAAATATTCATGATGTTAATATATACACAGGTAGCATTAATTCACCACCCCTTGGTGATGCCCATTCTGGTCCCGAGAAATGCAAGTAAAATTCATAGCTGCTAATGAGACTAATTGGCATTCTATAGTTTCTGGCCAGGTATACATGCCCCTCTGTATTTGCTTCAGTTAATATGCTTCTGTCCCCAAGAGTTCTGCTGCTGGTGCTCTTCTTTTTATTTAGTCCTGCATCCTGTTCCCAGGTGACCTCATCTTTCATGCTCAAGGGTACCCTGGTGTACACCAGAATCACCCCTGTCTATCCCATAGGTATCATCTCCACTTGGACATCATGTATTATAGATGCCCCTCAAAGTTCATATCTCCAAGACATCTTCTCTTCTCCCAAACAGCTTGTCCACCTATATTTCAGCCTCCAAGGCAGCAATATCTACTTAGTCAGTCAACCAAAACTTTGATATCACCCTGACTGTCCTTTTCCTCAAGTACCAAGTTCCAAGATTTCTACTTCCTTAAAATATCTTGTTTCTCTCTACCCACCATCTCTGAGGATGTGACAAATTAGCACCAATCAATGTTGGGTATCAAAGAATCTTCAGAATAAAGACCCAAGTACTGAGCATAACGAATATGGACGTAAAGATCTACCTTGGTTTATCTCTCCACTCTTATCCAAGTGCTCCCTTCTGTTTTTACTTCTTGCCATTTCACTGTGTGAACTCTGATTACTTAGAGATGCCTTAATGAGCTATTATCTTTCTTACATCTAGTCTCACTGTTTTCCTCCGTCTAGATGCCCTCCTCTCCCAACCTTACCATCCCATCATCCACCATTTTATTTCCCTGCTAACTCTTAATCTTCTGTCATGCTTTTTTTATTTGTTAACTAAGATGTCAGCTCCTCTAGGAAACTTTCCTGAAACCCCAGGTCTACCCATATCACCATCCTCCATCCCTGGCCTTTATCTGAATTTAGTGTCCTCCCTTCATGTTTCCATGGCAGTCTGAGATCCCTCCCTCATTACACTGCCAGTCAGGGTCCCAGAGGAAAAAGGTGGCACACTCAAATGAGGATGACTCAAGGAAGTGTGGGAGAAGTGCACGGGAACCATAAGGGATGAGGCAAGAGCTCCAGGTTAGTAACAGCAGAACTGGCACCAAATCTAGGTCCAAAGAGACAAGAAGAGAGAGTGATTACCAAGGCCTGGACAGAGAAAATCAAGTAGAAGAGGTGACCTGGTGAGGAGCAATGATCTTTGTTTGACAGTGACCCAGGCAACCTTGCAGAGAGAAAAGCCGAGACTATCTTGGCGTTATTCTTTCTGCTTGACCTCATGCCAGAATTCCCCCCTGGACAAATGGACCAGGAGCCAAAGGACAAGGAAATTAGTTAAAATAATCTTGTAGCTTAGTTACTGACTTGTAAGGGTGGAGGAGGGTAGAAAGTGAATCTAGAGAAGCAAATGGATTATATCTGGCACAAACACACTTTAATGGAATTGTCTCTTTGTTCATCAGTCTCCATTGGACTGAGTTACTTGAGGAAAGCGAATGTTTCTTTTATCTCTACATCCTTAGCATCTAATATATACTAGATAATCAATGCTTATTGATCGACCCAGATAGCATGGTGAATTGGGCATTACTTGGACGACTGTGCTTTCTGAGCTTGCTACATGCTTCCTGGAATCCAGGATGGAATGGAGAGCAGACTGAGCTCTATAATTTTCATCATTTGACAAAAAGGAAACATCAGTTGGTCAGGAAAGGTGAGCTCTCTTAGCACTCAGTGCTGGAATTTGTCATGTGGCTGCCTATACAAGAGGCACTCAGTTGCATAATGGGCAATATCTGCAATAGGAAAACTGCGGGTGCAGAAACATTTTTCACTAGGCCATTTAAAAATATTAGCCCTTAATAAAAGCCAAAAGCATGTTATTAAAAAATAACTCAAAGGCGAATTGAGCTAATGTGATCCACTTTGATTGATCTTAGAAAACCTTGTCCAAAAAAAATGATTAAACCTTAGGCTTCCGACCTAAAAAAATCTCCAGTGCAGTCCTCTTTGGATTGCCTCTTCTCTCATAAATCAATAGCTTAAAAGGACCAACTAAGAAACTCAGATGGACCGAGGAGCCATGGATCCATTAGAGGGCAAAAACCTGGGTCCCTGAATACTATATGGAATGGAGCCCTCTCTCCACCCTCAGCTAACAATAGTGCTGAGAACAAGAAATAAACCTTTAATGTGTCAAACTTCTGAGATTTGTTTTTCTGTTTTGTTTTTTAAGATTTTAATGGGGAATTGGGGAAGGGAACAGTGTTGGGGAATCGGAGAAGGGGGACACTGTGTTTTTTTAGGACCCATCAGCTCCAAGTCCAGTTGCTGCTTTCAATCTAGTTGTGATGAGTAAGGGGAGCGCGCAGCCCACCATCCCATGTGGGACTTGAGCCACCCATTGGCAGCTCAGCGGCAGTTCAGCTGGGGCGCAGCTCGGGTGCAGCTCACTGGCGCATGTGGGAATCGAACCAGCAATCCTGTTGCTCAGAGCTTGCGCTTTAACCAACTGTGCCACCCAGCCGGCCCTGAGATTTGTTGGATTTTATAGCAGTGGGTAACTTACCCTAATAATGGATATAAAATAATGTTCTAAATTCTATATTTGAGTCTGTTTTAAATGCTATCACCATGATTATCATAATCTATTGTCCATATCATAATCATTTATTTTCATGGAAGTCCTTTCCAGTTTGAATCTCATCATTTCAGGACTATTGTATTGTTGTCCTCTACTTGAGAGAAGTCTCTTAGAGGGCTTCTTGCTTGGTTCATGATAGATATGTAATACCAACATTCTGTGTATTTTGTGATGTACAGAAGCATGTTTCATGCATTATCTCTTTAAATTCTTCTAACAACTCTGAGGAATATGCAAGGGCCTATTACTGTCCCTATTTTGCAGGTGATGAAACTGAGACCAAGAAGGTTAAGTGTGAAGTGGAAAAACAACTAATTTACAGAGTTAAGGATTAAGCAAGAGATTAATTTAGTTGGCCTGGAAACGGGTACACATTACAAGTAAAGTTTTCTTATTTTCTTTGTAACTTTCTAATAAGTTATCTGTTGCTTATACAAAATAATGACTTAAAACAGTAACAATAATTTATTCTGCTTACAGAACTTAGACTGTAAAGACACAGATAGCTGTGTTTGGGGGTAGGGCAGGACCAGCTGGCTTCCTTGGACTTCTCTCTTTCTGTGGTCTCTCCACATGGCAGCCCCAGGGTAACCATGGCAGCTGAAGACTTAGACTGAGTGGAGAATGCCAGAGTGTGCGCACAAGAGAGACACAGAGACCGACAGACAGGCAGACAGGCAGAAGCTCTAACACCTTATGGCTTAGCCTTGGAAGGACATCACACTGTGTCACTTCCACCACGTTTTCTTAGAAGCAAGCTATTAGGGCCAACTCTTATTCATGAGGAGAACTAAACTCAACTTCTTGATTGAATTTTTGGGTGTGTTTTTCAACTACTACATTTTCCTTCTCTGAAATGCTTGCCTAAATTAGTGCAGACATGAAACTCAAAGGTAAGTGAAATGACACATTAAAAGTCATTCAGCTGTGAAATGGTTCCACCAACATTAGATCCAATTGTGTGACCCCCAAATCCATGCTATTTTTTACTACCCCAGAAGTCTCCTGTGATCAGCAGGTCGAATAGGGTGGGGAAGACACGCCAGTGCCCAAATGGAGCCAATCCTTTTCATTGCCTTAGAAAACACACTTACGTTTATTTTGCAGGAAAAATATTACCCATAATGCAGTCCTCCATAAGCATTTCCCAAGGCTGACCGCAGGCCTTGGAAACATCTGTGTTTTAATTTCCCCCCAACAAATGTATCCCCCAGATGAATAACTTTTTTGTTATTTTGGACTGTATTTCTCACCTCCCAAGATCCTTTTGTATTAATCCTTAGGTTCATACCACCTCCCAATTTGGAAACTTCCCCACCATCCCATCACCATGAATGTGTGCCATTCCTGCAGGCCATTAAACCACATGCTCTCTAAGAGAAGGGTGTGACAAAAAGTCTGAGGGGCACTTTTTTTTTCGCTTTCTTTTCAAGAAGACAAAATCGCTAAGATTGAAAATTTCTGGTGAATCACAAGTGTCTAAATCATTCCATTTTAGAAAATCTGATGATTTGAACAATGCTATGGATCTGAAATCTCAGAGGTCTCATACATCAGTTTTGTAATTCTAGGCAGTAAGGTAGATTTCCCTGTAGGAGTTTTTCTCTACAGGGAGAAAAAGTCTCTACAGGGAACTATCCTTTGTGTTTTCCACACCCAAAGACTTGGTGGAAACATGGGGCAAAAAGTAGAGAATGGATAAAGAATCTTCACTAGATATGAATTCTCTGTGTAGACTAGCTCAACCCACAGAAACATAACACAAGCCACACTGGTACTGTTAAGATTTTCTAATAGCCTCATTTAAAAAAGTAGAAGGTGAAACTAATTTTAATAATATATTTTATTTAACCCAATGTATCCAAAATACCAATATTTGAACATGCAGTTAATGTAAAAATATTCATTAGATACTTTTCATTCTTATTTCCACACCAAGTCATGGAATCCAATGTGTATTTCACACTTACTGCACACCACATTTGGGTCGAGCCACATTTCAACTCATCAATAGCCAGTATTGGGCACACATATACCCCTGGTTTCTGTTGTTTCATTGGGTCTCTGAGACCTCAACCCTTTCTTCTCTGGTTGCATACCTTCTTCAAGTTCAGATACCTGATGTGGCCCACACCCTCCGTCATTCTCTATCCCATTATCCTGTTTTGTTGCCTCAATAGCGCTGGTGTCTTGTAAAACAATCTTATTTATTTGTGTGTATCTTCTCCATCAGAATGTAAGTTTCACAGGGGCAGGAATTTTTTTAAAAAAATCTATCTTGGTCTTGGTGATTTCCCGGTGCGGAGCACAGTCCCTGGCACACAGCCGGCGCTCACTTTTTGCAAGACTAAGGAATCGCATTTCTCTGGAACCCAGCCCAAGGGGGCAGCCTAGAGTCGTGTCACAGGTGGGGCGCCCACGCTGCGCGCGGCTGCGCTCGGTCTCTTTGCGGTGTGGGTGTGGGGTGAGTGGGTGTGTGTTGGGTGTGTGCGGTAGAGCGCGCCAGCGAGCGCGGAGCGCAGAGCAGGGAGGAGCAGCAGCGCCGCTCCCAACCCGCAGCGACTGCCCGGCGGGGCAGCTCTGAGGTGGGTGGGCCGTGCAGCCAGCCCGCCCGCGGGGTCCCCATTGGTCGCCTACAGGCCGCCCTCCGCCCGGAAGCCGGCGAGGAGCCGAGGGGTTGCTCTGAAGCCGGAGCGGGAGAGCCCGGCTGAGCTGACGCCGGGGCGGACGCGCGGGGTCCGTGCCCCTGACTCGCTCCCTTCTGCGCCCCCGCCGCCGCCCGGCTAGTCCCCGGCGCTGGCGCCTGCGGTCGGCCTTCGACAGCGCTCCGGAGGGACCCGGGCAGCTCCTGGGCGCCCGGGTGAGTGGCCGCGCGCGGCTCCCCGGCGCCTCCCGGGCCCCGCCGCCTGCTTTTGCTTTCGCGGTCGCGGCGCTGCGCGGCGGGGTTTGCCCCGGCAGAGCCTGGGGCCATCGGGAAGGCCAAGGCCGGGAAACTTGGCTGCGGGAAGAAGTGGGATTGCAGCCTGGAGGCGCCCCCGGCCCCGCGGGCCGGGTGGGAACAGGTGGTGCGGGCCGGGCCGGGCGCTTTGTGTCAGGGCGCGGAGACCAGCGGCAGGCGGCCGCGCCTCCCTCGGCCGCTCCCTTCCCTCCCCTGCTCTCCCGGGCGGCCGCAAGCCGGGTCGGCCGGGTAACGGAGCGGGAGTCGCCAGGAATGTGCCTCTGGGGACTGCCTGGCTCGAGGGAGGAGAGAGGGTGGCCGCGAAGGTGCGGGAGCCGAGAGGTGGCGCGGGGGCTGCACCGCCGCTGCAGGCTGGAGACGGATGCTTCCAGCGAGGCGCGTTCCGCCCCGGCCAGCGCTTCATTCTTGCGCGGCGCCCCTGGAGGTGGGGAGCCGGGTGGGAGTGTGTGCGGAAAGGGGGGGAGGGGCAGGGAGGCCAGCCACTTCCGGAGCCGGTTCTGATCCGTGCAGAGAGCTGTGCTTTGGCAGACGCGGACCTTGGGGTGTGGTTGTCCCCGGCCCCACTGCGAGGCTGGGGGTGTCCCTGGCCCAGGTTTAACAAAGGGTGCTCCTCTCCATCCGACGGGAGGGGCAGCCCCGAAGAAGTGGTCTTAAGCGAGCGGATCTTAGTCCTGGGGAGGTCTACTTCCTTTTGGATTGTCATTGGATTTGTATTATTGCCATTTTTCTTTTTTCCCCCTAAAGACTGGAGACTGATGCATGAGGGGCCCACGGAGGCGCAGGAGCGGTGGTGATGGTTTGGGAAGCGGAGCTGAAGTGCGCTGGGCTTTGGTGAGGCGTGACAGTTTATCATGACCGTGTTCAGGCAGGAAAACGTGGATGATTACTACGACACCGGCGAGGAACTTGGAAGGTACAGGAGGCGCACACTACTGGGTTGTGGGAATGCATACTATTGGGGGCAGTGGGCAGTGAACAAATGCAGCTTGAATCAGGCTGTCTCCCGCTCCCTTCCATGAGATGTGCAAATTACAGAGAGGAGTTACTAACCCAGCCAAGGCTAAAGACCAGAAATAAACCACCTACTCAAGGGGCTGGGGGTGGAGAGGCAATTTCAGGGTTAGATTATGATGCAAAGTGTATTTATTGATCAAGACCTCTGGACAAGAACAGATTGAATTGTCTGCAGTAACTCTTGTCAGCTTTTGCCCTTCCGACACAATGAGGCGAACGCCAAGATATAATTGCAACTGGAGTTAGCTCTGATGTGTGATTTTTAAACAGAGAACACACACTAATTAATAGGCTTTTACAATCTTCCTACTTTCCCTCTTCCTGAATTTTCAGAGTAACACGCACAAGTATTGGTAGTCCTACATGGAGACTTGCCAGACCTTGATGTTGGGCTTGGATTTTGAAACTTACTGGAAACAGGAATTTAATTACCCAGTTGGTGTTGGTGGTGGCTTTGGTTTCATTCCCAATGTTAAATTTTTAACAGATCTATGAGTGAGAGTCTAATAGGCTATTTGCATGCATAGCCTGTTCCATTGCTGGAGGAGCTGTGATTCTGAGTGTCAAGTCTTCCAGTGCTTAGGTGAACTAAGAATGATTTTTTGAGGGCATCTTTGGGGCTAGTTTGGTTTCCTCTGGACTGGGTATTTGACAGGGTGTGTTGAGCTCTGGTCTAACTTCAGCAGAAAACCCAATTTTCACACCTAAATTAAAATTCAACATACAGAATTTTACTGCAGTGTATTGTATTGTGAGTAAAGTAGGCAAAGGGATCTTTAAACAAACAAAAAAAGTAGGTATTGACTTAACAGGTGTATCAAAATATGTATTTTTCATATACACCTGATGTCCTGATACAAAGCTTCCATTTACTTCATGAAAAGGAAATTCACAAAGACCTACACCCTAGGTTACCTAATGAAAATTTTGAAAATTGAGCTTAACTAAAATTTTTTTATAAGTTCAAATAATAGTGCAAAATGCAGGCAATTTTTAAAAAGTTTCGGTAATAGCATATTTCTGTACATGTTTAGTATTGACTGAGAACATCACTGGCTTAGGAATTACTATATATTGGAGATTTACTAAAATAAGAAGGAAGGCTCTCAAAAATCGTATTTCATGGGTATGTTTAAGATTAAGATTTAAGAGTATGCAGTTGAAATGTTTGGTGTCACTAGAATTAAATCACTTTATCCCTGTGGTATTCAGCAAGATGAGTGGTATGTGAAGTTTTCCTTTGGAAGTAGGGGGGAAAAGGTGAAGAAATATATTTTAATTCTGCTTGAGTAGTATGGCCTGATTATATAAATTCTCTTATAAAGAGATGATTAAATTAGGTGAGATGATTGCTTTATAGATTAAGTATGTTGACCTTATTTTCATTAAGAGCTTTTGATAGAGTTATGAGAAAGAAAAAAAAAATGAGGCCTCCCTGTGGCTGGTGCAGGGAGTGGGGGAGTTTGTGATCTTTATTTTGTGATGAGGATCCCTTTGCTTTTGTATTAGGGGGTGGTTTGCAGATTTGTCACTAGCATTTGGCTTTGATTTTGACTCGGTCCACATTTCTGTATATAACTTTCTCCTGGTGTGCAAGACTGATTGACACATTGTTTCTTGAATAATTTAATTTCTGTGACCTATGGATTTGAAAGAAGTGCTCTGAAAAACTGATAGTTGGGAATTTTTAAAATGAAAGTATACATGCCCATCTAGCTGCTATATCTTTTGGCTTTTGCCTAAAAATGGGTTAAATGTTTGGTTTTTGTTTGAAGTTTTTTTCAAAGCCCTATGATTTTTCTGTCTGCCTTGGAAATAGCCACTTCCTGAAAACAAGTCCTGACGTAAGATAGACAAATAGGAAAGGTCCTGCTTCATGTGTCAGTGAGAGGAGATTGGGACTAGAGGCATAATGGCAGAAAATGGAAATGGGCCAATATTTAACACAAAAGCAAGGTTGTTTGTTCCAAGCAGTGCGTTATGCACAGGCCAACCTCTAGGATTTAAGACTTTATTTGCATACTACATTTAGCAGTCATCTAAATAACAGCTACAGTTACCTTATAAATGTACTGAGACAAAGTCCACAGCTAGAGGAGGAAAGATAGGTTTTTAAACAAGTAAAAAACAGTATTATCGTTGTTGTTATCGTCATTATTGTTATTTTACTTTTAGGAAAACAGTATGTATGTAGAAGGATGAGTATGCGGGTGTGTCTGTCTGTCTATGTATGTTAGTGTGTGTCTGTATGGACTGCCCAGGACTGCTGTGAAAGTTCTCTATTAACTCTGAAGAACATTATAAAGTAGTAGGATTATTGCAGCAGTGATAGAGCAGACAGACCACTGGTCAGATATCCAAAATCAGCTCTGCAACTTGCTAGCTTTATAACCTTGAACAGGTCACTTACCTTCTTTGACCCTCAGAATCTTTATCTATAAAATGAGAGGACTGGTGCTTATTTCATGGCTGTGGTGAAAACCAAGTAACCTAACGCATGTAAAACTATTTTATCAACAGTAAAGAGTTAAACAAATACAGATATCATCTGCAGGACTATGCTGAGACATGTGGGTGTTCCAGGCAGGCTAATAACTTGGCCAGCAACTCAGTAGTCTTTTAAGTATATGTTTACCAATTTTTGGAAGAGAGGCCCTGTGGGGAAAGGGTCATGGGGAGACCCATTGCCGCCAACACTTGGCCTCTCTGCTCTTATTCTGAATAATGCCTCTCTGGCCTCAAACCTGCACGTCTTCCTCTGAGTGGAAGCAAGTCCCTACAGTGAATGGGCCGTAATCTTTGGATGGCTGTTCGGTGACCTTTTGTGTTGACTCCAGGAGGTCTTTCGGGGTCTCACCCTGTGTCCCAGGAGGTGAAATAAAAAACTGTTTCCATCACCTGTAGTGGTCTCTGGGAGGAGTTCTTATAATTGCATATCTCTCCATCTGTTGTTGTACTTGGGTCGCTTTTTTAATGCCCCAGGGTGCCTTAGCATCTCTTATCAGTTGGCACTTGGGGCAGCTGCAGGCTGGCTTGTCCCACCATCGGGTTCCGGTTACACCCTTGGCTGTGGTTCAGCCTAACCTGTGAGCCTTCTGGGCACCTCTCTGAACACCGCCTTCCTGAGGGCCTGGCCTCCTTCCCTTTTCTGTTGTGTGACCTTACATGATCTTAAAACCTGGGTCCCATCTCCTGAATAAATGCCTCCATGATGCTTGCTCCCTTTCTAGGAGCTAAATGACTTGCTGTCTGAAACACTCTGTTGGTACATGACCATAGACTGCCCCGTGCCATGCTCTAGCCTGGCTTTGTATTACTATCATCCTTGTATTGCTCCTTATAGCCAGCTTGAAAGTTCCTTGAGGTGGCCTTTTCTTCCCTAGGGTGTGGAGTATGCTGCATAATATCGGGCAAAGTTTGATGGATGCCTGAATGATTGAATGCAGGTTAGCAGGTGCAATATTGATACCAGAATGGGGAATTAAGTTGTAAATGATGATGCAGATGCTGACGCTGATAGAGAGGCAGTGTGCCGTGTGGCTTGACCACAGCACACTCATTTGGAAAGTGGGGAGACACCTACTTTTGCAGGATGTTGTGAGAATTAGAGACAGTGGATATAAACACCTGACACATAGTCACTGCCTAAGATAGTATTTTTAATAACCTTTTTTTTCCCATCTCAGCATTTACCACATTGCATAGTCATTACTTATTTGATTATCTACTTTCCCCCCAAGTTGTCACAGGGTTGTGATCTTGGACTTGCTCATCATTTTTATCTCTAATGCCTAATTAGATGTATGACACTTACTAGTTGCTCAATAAATGCTTGCTGATTGAATAAATGGATTAAAAATGTGAAGTGCACACACACATCCACACACATATACATAATATATTATATACTATGTATATGACCCTCAATAAATGATGACTCTGGTGGAGATGAACCTAGGACATCAAAAGTTGCAGCTCATAAAAATAAAAGCTACTTTTGCATTTGTATTCTCTATGGCCAAACAGTAATGTGCACAGTAGCCAAAATTTCCAGGCACAAGATCAGTTTAAACAAAATAAGGTGGAACATTAAATATTTCACATCAGTTTAGATGGTTGCTGGAAGCTAATAATTCAAATTGAAAGCATTCTCATATTGGCGTAAAATCCATAGACATTGTAATTGAAGTAAGGAGTGGTAAAAACCCTGACCATCCGAGTATGTCTTTCAGTTGATTCACTGCAGACTGCAGGAGTGAGTCCTAAGAATTCCGGTGTTAGTGCAGATGGAAGGAGGGGAGATTCCTGGTGTGGGCAACACAGGCCCATGAGGTTGACTAGTGAGCATCCTGTAAGGACTGCTGAATGTGATTTTTCTTTTTGCCTTTCTGCTCCCACAGGCCCTCAGATGTTTCCCCTGATTGGAAAGGCTGCAAAGTGTTAGAGAAATAAAGTTCAAATATATGTATTAGAGGTAACAGTCAGTGATTTTTAAATTCTCTTCATAATAATGGTCTTCAAGAATGTATAGGGAAGACATGATGATGGTAGTGAGTGGCAGTTTGGCTGAATGCTTGCTTGCCAGCACTGGGAATGTGCCCTGGACCGGGCAGGCATAACTTAGGTTCCCTGGGGCCAGGAACCTAGAGGGTCAATGTTCTTATTGACGGAGAAACCAAGGAGCATTGAGGCTGACTTCTTGGTCCTCTATGCCCTTTTATCCTAAGTATGCGTCTTTTTTTTAAAAAAATATTATTTTAGTTTTTCAATTACAGTTGACTTACAATATTCTATTAGTTCCACGTGTACAACGCAGTGATTAAACATTTATGTAATTTATGAAGTGATCACCCCAATAAATCCAGTACCCACCTGACACCACTAAGCTTTGGCCTTACCCAGCAATTTAGGAACCTAACACCCTCCCCCGCCAACATTGTCACACCTTTGCCAAGCTGTGACAGACACACAATAAGCTTTATGGAGATGGATGCTCAGATGAATTTCAGTAATTACACACAGGGGTTCTATCTGGAGAGGAGGCATTGTCAAACATGTCCTCTAGATGTCTCCCAGCAAATTTGTAAGCCCTGAAGGCAGAGACCATTCATTTCCTAACAGGTGGGGTGAGGAGACGGAAGCCTCCTGGGGGGGGGTGAAGCACAAATCAGTGCTGCTGGATTCCTTTGGAGATAGTGTGGTGATGGGGAAAGGCCTAAAGCGTGGGAGTGGCAAGGTGAAGACTATGTTGTCTGACCTGGCTTCCTGCTGGGAAATGTGTTATAAATGTTCACCCTTAATTCTAGCCAACTGCCCGGTGTACCTCACCTAGCTGGGCCCTTTCATCTCCCCAGTTAACCTGTGAGCCTGCAATCCCCACTTTCAAAGAGAAAACACTCCAGGAAGTCTCTCTCTGTTAGTAGGAACTGATTTTTCACCTGGAGACAAAGAAAGCCACCTACTGGTGCGAGGGGAGGGGCTTCTGTAGGTGAAGGGCCTCTCAGGAACCCTTAGGCATCTAGACCTACCTGAAGCCAGAGTGAGCAGATCAGTGTGGCCTCCCTTCCTCTTTCACCCTGTCAGTGCTTAGACAGGTCAAGTGTCTTTCTCAAGGCAGCTGGTTAGTAGGTAGCAAGAGATGGACCCAGAACCCAGGCAGGCTAACACTACTTATGATTTGACAATTTTCCTTTTTTTGGAAGCCAAATGAAGTTGATACTTAAGAGAGGTGATTTGAGCAGTCATGTAATGCCAATTAATTTTAACATCTGCATTGGAGAGACTGGTTAGGAATAACTGGTAACCATTTGACAGAAGGTTTTTATTTTTACCCCAGCCAGAGGCTAACCCCTTGACTTCAGAACTTGCACGGTTATTTACTACACACAGGACCTTCTCTCCTTGTCCAAATGGCTTGTGCCCCACAGTTATGAATGGTCATAGTGTGTGGCATAGCCTTACCCAAGTCCCAGAGTTAATAGTTTAGCTTTTTAGAAAGTTCACAGAACACTTTCATTATTATTTAACCTTTGAGTAATGTAATGTGTAAGAGTCTTGGCTTTGCTTGATAGGCCACCCCTTAAATGACAAACAGCTTCTCATTTCATTATGTGCCACTAGTCTGCCTGGTTTAGGGTGAGTGTGTGATTGAGACTATGTGAAAGATAATGCTTAATTGTTTTTGCTTAGGTTTGTTGTGGTAACTTATCAAAACAGACTGCATCATCTCTCAGCCTTGAAGGAGATTATATGGAAGTATAATTATAATAAACCCAATTTATCAACTTTGTCAACATTCTGAATGACTTCTTTTAAATGTGCAGTTAGGAGAGAGTGGAAGAAAAAAAAGATTGGCATTCGGTTTTTCTATAACCTCTAACTAAAATGGTTTTAAAAATAGCTTTATCTAACTAGTAAATCTTTCTTAGGTAAAGCAAAAAGTGTGGTTGTACCCCAATTCTAGGTTTAATGTGCAAGGAGGATTTTTACCATGAAAAGATCTAAAACCTAAAAGAGTTTGTGTCTTATTTCAATCCCAGTCCAAAACAAAACAAAACAAGTCATGTGCTAGTAACTAATCTCTGGTGATAGCTGACAAGTGTGTGATCCTCAGTGACTCTTGTTTATCACTTCTTTTTTAGGTGACGTTGAGAGCTAGTGTGGCTTACGGGATCATACTGTGGTCATTTAAGTATAATGTTGCTTATCTCTGAGAAATGACCATGGGGTTTTCCCCTATTGTCCTACTTGTTGGCATTTCAATTGTAAACTTGAGAAATTTTATTCAATAACCTAATGTATTTTCAGAGATATCAGGAAGAATGTTGTTGATTTTTTTCCCTTTATAAACACATTCAACTTTGGATGAAAAACATAATGTTTGAATAAATGAATGCTGTAAACTGCTGATCTCTGGTGTTTGGAAAGTTTATGTTGATAGTGTTTATAGCTAGTCATCAGCCTGATTGATGGTTCTTGTCTGGAAAATTTGACTCTTAAGTGTAGACTTTTTTGGGACACATTTTATTTTCTTCAAAACTGCCTGATTATTCTTATTTAGATATACTATGATGGATGGGGCTAGCTTTTAAATATCTCAAGTACAGTTGCTATTGTAAGTTTTCACCTTCAAGGAATGAGCTGAGTATTATTTTTTTCCCGTTGTTGAATAATTCTTTCTACAGTTCATTGTTAGAAAATGGTACCTTTGAAACTAAGCAAAGTTGCCCTTTTTAACCTAAAAAGCAGGTCAGGATTTTTAAGCCCTTTCTTCAATCTTCCATGTTCTTGTTCTTGGCCCCCCAGTGTAGAATTTTCCAGTTGAAAAAGCAATGTAGGGAAATATTCAATGCCTTTTTTTTTTTTTTTTTTTTGGTCACATCGTGGAAAGGATTAGATTTTCCTCTGAGTGGCCTGTCTGTGTGTCTGCCTAGCTACTCATGCATTTATCTGTGACTAGCCTGTAAATGTGGATAAGTAGATATGACTTAGGTGATGCAAGAAAAAGTGACCGAGGAGTATGCTGAGATAAAGTGGCTTGGGAGAGGGGAGATCAGTAGTTAATACTGATTCAGTTCTGATGTTTCTGTTCTTTTTTGAGAAGTTCTTCTAAATCTGTGTAGAGCTCAGTTTTGTTTTGTTTTTTTTGCTGTGGTTTATGGTTAAACAGCGCAATTGTGTATCTGGGAAAGCAATGAAAGGCTGCAACCGTTTGAGCATAATATTTCATAGACTGGGAGTTACGAGCTGCTTTGCTTTGCAAAAACAAAGCTATGGTGCTCCAAGTATATGGGTACTGTAGAGAATAGACATTTAACAGCTCAGTGCTGAAGTTTCAGATGCCGAATTGCATATGATACACAGAGGACCTGTCCTTAGAAATTTGGTAAGCCAAAAAGTGCTAAGAGTTTATTTGCAATCTTAAAAATACTATTTTATTGATATGTATATCAGTATAGCCAGGGGTTTCTGCTGTACACCTGAGATGTGACTATGGAAGGTTGTCTTTCTAAATGTTGTCTTTGCCAAACGGGGTATCTAGAATCAGCATGTGCATTCTTTTAGTGAAGCCAGAAACTCGTCCTGAGTGTGTCCTCTGCAGCTCCCTGGGCTTCAGATAATCACGGGTTTGCTGCCTTCCCCACCACAGCGTTTGGAGTAGCCTCTTTCCTGGCTGGTTACTCTCTGCAGACCGGAAGTGCAGTGGCACCAGCTTGCACAGAGCCAGGCCTCGTTGACTTAAGGCACTGCTGCTCTTTTTCTCTCCCTGATATCACCTTCTCCACACTATGCAATGGGAATGAACAGGAATCCTCACCTGCCATCCTATTTGGTGATGAACCTGTAAAATGACTGCTTGGAGCCCTGTTCTTGACATTTCTTTGCACTGTAATTCAAACAAGTTCAGGATAGATGGGAGATAGTTACAATTTTTCCATTTAGCGTTCGTAAGGGTTTGCTCCAAACACCATCATATGTTCCCTCTTACATAGAGATTCAGGCAGCTGATTCAATTCTTTGGGAGAGGAAGTGAATTAGTACAAATGGAATTGTTTCCAGGATGAAGTGTTATCAGTCTGCTCTCCTCCCCACCCATCCTTTGGCACAGAGAGATAGGAATGCTGGGAAATAGAGCCCAGGACAGATGAGGTAAGCCCAATGGCCGTGTGAAAGTCCTCAGGTTTTGCTAAATGTGATTCGGGCACGTAATGAGTATATCCTGTTTTATGAATATTACTCATTAATGTGGACCATCCTTTGTAGGCCTCATCTTCAGAAGCAACATTCTCTTTAATGCACATCATTTTTTAAAACGTATCTACATTAGAGGGAAGTTATAACCTGGAGAAATAAGAAGCAAATGCGGAATGAGCTGGCCAGTTTCAGTCTGCCTTCCCCACAGCATGTCCATCAGGGAGGCTCTCTTTCTTGGTTCCTGCATCCCTTAACAATGTGGATTAAGTAACTGGCCACTTTGTGTTCTGCTACAGTTCGTTTATGCATGTGATTCTTGTCTCCCTCTATGGATTGCAAGCATTCTGCTGAGTAGAGAACATGGCTTTTGTGTCTTCTGTTGGATGGGAGTAAGCTAAGCACACAGTAGGCCTTATTTACTTGCCTTATGAAGATACGTATTCAGAAATTAGAATATGGTTCAGAGCTTGAAGCCCCAATCCCTGACTCCACAATGTGCTTACCATTACCTTGGGAAAGTCACTTGACTTCTGTGAGACTCGATTTTCTCACCTGTTAAATGGGGATAATGATCATACTTACACCATAAGGTTGTTGTGAGGTGTCTGTAATGTGTGGAAAGTGCATGGCCCAGTACCAGGCACACAGTAGGTGCTCAAATAGTGGTGGCTCTTTAAGACGACAGGGAGAACAAGAGAGGGTAAGAGAGAGACTGCTTCTGAATCTGTGTGATGGAGTCCTACCTCTTCTCTGTCCATTCTCATTTCCCTGCCCAGGTTCTGGCCTGGATACCCAGGAAAGAGATAGGGGTGAGGGTTCACTTCTCCCCATTTCCATCCTTCCTCTTTCTCTTCATTTATCTTCTTCCTCTCTTCCCCTCTTGTGTGCAGCCTGTCGGGTGGGCTCATTCTGCTAGTGCTAAATTTACTTTGTTAATCCAGTCTGCCCTTGAAGGCATGCCTGAACCATTCTGGTGGGCTCGGGACCCAGGTCTCCCTCTGCAGGAACCACCCCCCTTCCACCCCGCCCCACCCCTGCCCCATAGTATGGTGCAGGATTTTTAGAGTTTCTGGGAAACAAATCAGCTCAGAATTTAGCTGTGCATTCAAAGGCTGCTGAAGACAGGGATTAAAGAGATGCCATTTTCACAGCCCACCTGGCCGCCATGGGAAGAAGGCAGGATAAGATTATGTTAAAGGGACTCTATTAAGATGGGAAGAGATGCTTTCTGAGAAGCCAGGGCAAGTAAAAACTGCTTGACAGACAGCCAGGAGTTAGCTGCTCAAGGAGAGAGCTGCTCCAAAATGTTAGAGGGACGGTCTTCCTGGCTCTGTTGGGAGCCTGAGATGGCAGCCCGCAAATTCATGTTTGAATATGGTATGCTTTAATTTCCTGAAAAGTTGCTTTTGTTTTTCTAGCTGCTTCTTTAACTTAAAAACTTAAGTTGAAAATCATCTTAAGCAGCCAAATAAGACCCTAGGAATTTGATCAAAGAAACAAATCACTTTTTTGTAATGGATCTTTATGGACGAAGGAGCTGAAATGAGTGTATGGGCCGCCTGAGCTCTTGACCAAGATGAGCTTGCTACAGAATGCAAGACATACAGCAGATCTGAGCCCCCATTCATTGCTGACACATAACTATTTAAGATGTGAAAATGAGTGTTTGGCCAAGCCAAAATTGCCTGTGCCAAGAAAAGCCTATTAGGTTGGTGGCTGAAAGGCTGAATTGTTAGAATTTACTTAATGGCAAGGGTCTGCCAGCGGCTGTAAGTGCCCACTTACACGTTTGAGTGCCCGTCCTTGTTCCCCTGGACTGGGGTCTCATTTGTTCAAGAAACATGGCTGCCACGTGAGAGACCCTTTTAAAAGGATGCTTCCTTATTCTTTGGACCCATGGAGTGAGGATATCTTTAGTTGATAAAAGTAACATTAGGCACTCACAAATTTGAAAAGGAAAAGACCTGGAGATTGGGTCTGTGTGGTGAATTCAAGTGAACTATCCAGGAGTGACAATGTTAAACTATAACTAGTCAACATAAATAGACCGTTAAACAAAACTTGCATGGGAACCCTTATATTTGTCTATCACCTGTTCATTCACCCAGGGTTGGTTGGACATCTGAATGGTATGGTACTTTGAGGAGATGTTGGGCAGGACCCTACATCTTAACAAGTTTCTAGTCCAGCAGGGTAGACGGACTTTACACAACCAACAATAATGGAAAACCTAAATAAGAAGTGGGAGAAACAAGTATGAAAAACTGTTTCTGGAGTTCAGGCAAGGAGAGTTTGTTCATTTATTCACTCATTCACTCAGATTCTTGTGGGGACATACAGATGAAAGCAAGCAGGTGTAGGAGTGGATATGTGTGTCCCATACACATACATTCTTTAGAAGAAACTGGAAATCAGACATGAAGAAGGAAACAAGGAAACTAAGATTTCCTGGGAACCCATTCCAGACCAAGGGCTAGAGGTAGGACTTGGAATCCACTTTTTACAGATGAGAAAACTGAGGTTCAGAAAGACATCAGCCTTAGACAGTGTGTTTAAAATGGTGGAGGCAACCGTTGGACACAGAATGCTATGCCACGTCTGGGTATTGGGAGACAGGTGGTGCAGTTCACTTTGTATCCTGTTCTTCTGTCATTGTTTTGGGAAGGGAAATTTTAAGAACTGTAAAACATTTAGCACAGTGCCTGGTTCATACAGTGTGTTCAATGCATGTTTTCTTCCTTCCTGCCTCTAAACCAAGGGTTCTCAACCTCAGCACTCATGGCAGTTGGGTCAGGATAACTCTTTGTGGCAGGGGTCCTGTGCATTGTGGGATGTTTAGCGGGATCCCTGGCTTCTGCCCATTGAATTCCAATGATACCCTCTTCCATTTGTGACAACCAAAATGTTTCCAGACATTGCTAAAAGTCTGTTGAGGGGCACGTCTGACCCATTGAGAACCACTGGGCTAGTGGTTCAAGATAGGGAAGTGTTGACTAATGGGCCTGTGGTTGGAGCCGGTCGTAGGCCAGGAGGACCCGGTACCCAGTGAGAAAGAAAAGGCCCCTGAAAGAGGTATTGCCCTTGGGTGTCCAGAGCTGGGGATGGAAGAGAGCTGGAGTGAGCAAGAGGTCTGGAGCAATTGCTGTTTTAGCCTGTCTTTTATGTACAGTCCCAAGAGGGGATGGGTCTGCTGTGTCCCAGAGGCCCAGGGTGGGACTGACAATGAGTAAGACCTAGAGAGGCTACTGGTCAGACTCCCAGACGTCACTTGCCTGGGTGTGAGATCCACTCATGGCTAACATTGCAGTTTTCGCTGTGCCCTGCCCTGCCCTGCCCAGCATGCTGCTGTGAGTCATGGTTCAGAGCTGGTTCCATCGCTGCCTGACCCCAGTCTACCCCACTCTCCCCCAAGGCTGGCAGTTTGCTGCCATCTTGATGGATCTGATTTTTAACTTGCTTTAATAACTCTGCTTTTTTTTTTTTTCTTTATGCTGATTCCCAATTTTTAGTCAAAGCTAGATAACTTCTTACTTTTAATTTTCTTTTCATTCTCTTAGGCTCCCAGTTTCTGCTATTTCAGCAGGCTGGATAGTTATAGCATGCTGTGTGACCATGGGGAGCCCACATAGCTTTGTTACTGCCTCAGATATCCCCTCCTCCTAGGCTTTTAAAAGGGAAAGGTCAGGTCTGGGAACCCCTGGCAGGAGGTGTGAAGAGCTCTTTCTGCTCTGTCTCTCAGCTCCCTGGGGAGAGGCACTGGTGTGAAAGTCACCTGGGGGAAGCTTGTCAGTGGAGGAGGGCATGAAAGGCAGGATTTGGAGGGTACCTGGGACAGGGAAGTGTGTCAGTCAGGGTGCTGGCAGGAAAGCTTCCATCTCCCGATGGTCCAGGTGAAGGTTATGGGATGGCTAAATATGAACTGTCTGGGGATTCCATACCATGAGGGCTGAGCTGGAGCCACCAAGAAGGGTTACCAGCTCCTGCCCCTTCAGGGAAGAAACACCCACCCCTTTCTCTTCCTGCCCCTATCCCCCCTCCAGTGCCTCCCTTTAACCACCCACAGGGAGCCAGGGTGGGCAGCATCCTGGCTGGTTAGAGAAGAGTGAAGAACAGATTGGTGGGGGGTGGCCAAGGACAGAGAGAGGAGGTGGAGAATAACCAGGAAAGGGACATCCACTAGTGACAGTAGTGAAATGATACTGGGCTTGCTATGCGACTGCCCCCCTCTATTGGAGCACATGATCCGAATCTATATCAATATGTGGGACTCTCCTCTCTACTCTGAATACTGGGTATATGTTCCGTTTTTCCCCAGGCAGTCATTCCTAACCATCCCCCCTCAAAATGATGCCTGCCTCTTGCAAATTCCTGGTGTATTTCCTCCTTGGCACAGGTATCCAGCATTTAGACCCCCTACATTGCATTGCTGATGCCATGTGTGTGTGTGTGTGTGTGTGTGTGTGTGTGTGTGTGTGTGTGTCTTCCCTAGATTTAAGCTCTTTGAAGTGTCATAACTCTTTTGTTCCCAACATCTTGTAAGGAGAAAGTATTCCAGAAATATCTGTTGTCTGATTCCCTTAGCTGGTCATAATCACAAAATCCTGAAATGAAAGACTAACCATAGTTCCTATGAGTTTTAATGGTGGACTAGTAATCATTAAACATTTCTTTAAGACACATAGTATGTTTTCATCCTCGGAATAGCCCCAAGAGGTAATAGCCCCACAAAGATACGCTCTGCTAGCTGAAGAATAGGATATGCACAGAATGGTTATGTCCTTTGCACTGTAACACGCTGATGGTTTCTCCAAATTCTTTGATACTTTGTACCATGTTACTTACTCTTGGTGTCATACATTTTTAAATTTAAGGTAGGGCGGGGGTGGGGTGGGGTGAGTCTAGTGGAAGTAAAATGTGGTTGACCCCTTTTCAATTGCTGAAGGGCACTGAAGGGCACACCAGGTACTGATCTGTCCCACGTCACAGCTCGCGTGGCTCTTAGAGAAAGCAGTGTGCATCTGTGCCTTGCCTATGAACACAACCTCTCGACAGCACAGCTGTTTGCCCTGGAATATTTGCAGCATGAAAGTAAAAACTTAAGGGAGTTGATGTTAAACCTTTTTGAAACTGGCAGTCTCCCTTGCTGTCAGTCAATCCTGTCAGCTTTGCTGTCTTGTGTTTAATGATGCTTGCTTGAAAATTGGGGCTTCAAAAAGGAAAAAGGGAGTCTTAAGATAGAATTGACTTCTTTCCCAGTAAATTTCAATTGATTCTAGGACACGTAGAAAGGTGTATCATATGTTCTGAAAGGATAGAATTTAATTATGGTTTTAAATTAGTTCTATGGGAAGGAAGTACTTGGAGTCATACCCAGAGAGAACAGAGGGTTCCAGTGGGATTGTGTAAGCGGGTTGATGGGAAAATGGGCTTCTACAGCTGAGGGTTTGGGAGCATTGCCAGCCTTACAACAAGGTGTCAATTGGCCTCTCTGTACTCAGGGCACAAGTGGAGGAACCAACTGCCAGGTGTGAGGACGTGACAGGACTATGGAGACCTTACCCAAGCAGACAGGGACAGGGGACAGGGACAGCTGGACACAGCATTTTGCAACGCGGTATCGCTGTTGTTCCTTGGGTTGCATTTCTTTCTGTGGCAATAAAGAGGTGAAAGGCAAATGATAAGGGGAAAGTTGTTGGGAGCAGGTATTTCAAAACCAGCCACTGTGGGGTGGGAAGAATGAGGATATTGGTAACAGCTAGAGTTCATCCTGAGAGCTTATATATAGTTTCTCACTGACCCTTGACTGTAGGTGGGAAGTGGTTTTTTTATGCTTCTCTTACAGATTGGGAAACCGGAACTCAGAGAAGATTGAGGTGGCGGATTTTAAGTCAATGTGAATTGAAATCTGTGTATCTATGTGTGTACTTGTGTGTGTGTGTGTGTGTGCGTGCGCGCGCACGTGCGTGTGTATAGTACATTTACCCTTTGAACAACACAGGAGTTAGGGGCACTGATGCCCCACCACCACCATATAACCCCCAGTAAAAAAATCTACATCTAACTTTTTTTTAAAGATTTTATTGGGGAACCGGGGAAGGGGAACAGACAAGTTGCTGTCCTTTTGTTCTTCAGACTAGTTGTGGAGGACGTTGCTTCACTGGCCCATGTTGGTATCATCATTGCGCTCTTCCCGGATGAGGCAGATTGGTCGCCAGCCTCTGGATGGTCGCTCACCGTGGCTATTGGCAGCTCAGGCTGGCTGCTGGCCGCTCACTGTAGCTTATGGCAGCCCACTGCCGGGGCTCACAGCCCAGCTCCAGGTGGAGCTGTTGTTAGCTGTAGAGGGCAGTGTCACTGGCCCTCATATGTGGGATCCGAACCGGGGTTGCTGGCATCCCAAGCCAGCTCTTAACCAACGAGTTTGGCCGGCCCTACATCTAACTTTTGACACCTCAAAAACTTAACTACTAAAAGCCTACTGTTGACCCAGAGCCTTACTGATAACTTGAACAGTCAATTAACATATATTTTGTATGTTATATATATTATATACTGTATTCTTACAATAAAGTAGGATAAGGAAATGTAACTAACAAAATCATACGGTCAGCTGTAATTGAAAAATAAACAGAACAAGAAAATCAAATAGAAGAGAAAATACATTTACAGTACTATACGTATTTGTTGAAAAGATTTCACATATAAGTGGACTTGCACAGGGTCAACTCACACACATGACATATCATATATTTATTATAAATTTTACTGATATGAAGGATATATAACACATTTTACAAATAACAACAAAATATGCACACTCTTTATTGTAAATTCCACATAGCCAGTTGAGTCTCACGGAATGCTTTCATTGATATTTGCTGTGGCCGACCTGTGGTTAATGCTGTTGCGACAAATGGAGTTGCATCCCGATCTGCTAATTGTTTTCTCAATAAATTTATTGCTACGAAATCTGACGTGTGATCTACTGTTAGACTATTTCTCACACTTGTACAAATTATGTTCATTAAACTGAACCGTCTTTCAACCTTCAACACTCTTGATTGCAGTAGTGCTAACTATCTTTTTAGTTTTTGTACAGAACTGTCTTTCTAGTGGTGTCACTGCAGTGAGTGGGATACTATTTGATTCTATATTATTTCACAGTGACTGTGTTTAATGACCAGCTCCCCAGAGTCCTGCAAAATGAGCAGTGGGCTGTCGTGAGCTGGCTTGAGCAGGCTTGATTGAGCCTTTCCGCAGCTCCATTGTTAAGGTCTGAAAAGGCAAGTGTTCATCTCTCTTTTGCACTGTTGAGCCCCAGTCCCAAGGCTGGTGCTGATTCTATGACTAGAGACTGAGTGGTACCGGTGGCATGGGTGAGTGAGGTTTCAAAGCTGGGGCCTGGAGCCAGTTCACGGCATTCCAGTTTGTACCCCATGAGAACAAGATCCTTGGTGGCTGGCCAGTGAGGAACCGGGAGAAAAGAGGCACCAGAGAGCTCTTCTCCCATCGGAACCAGCTGCCAGAGACCTGCTTTCTGGGGGGATGTTAACACTCCGGCAGTGTGACACCAAGGAGGGAGGACAGTATTTGTTCTGGTGTCCCTTTCTTCTTGCTTTATTTAATCTGCCATTTTCTTCCCTGTCCTTTAGGAAAGGCACGGCCTTCTTGTCTAGCAATGTGGCGATTTCCAGTAGTCATCATACCCAGTGGGGGTGACCAGTTATGGGAACAAGAGAGTTCTATCCCTTTATACCTTCTCAAATTAAACAGCTAATATATTCATGTGACACGGAAGTCAAGGAGGGTATGCAGGGAAAGGCAGTGTCCCTCCATCTTGCTTGTGATCACCATGTGCCCCGCTTCTTGGGGGTCCTTCCAGATTCAGTCTGTACATATGAGTATTTAAGTCCATAAACTTCTATTTTTATGTTTTTCCTGAAATGGCATCCTGTTATACATTGTTCTGCACTTTGTTTGTTTTTTTTTACCTCATCACATATCTTGAAAATAATTCTGTTACTGTACAAAAAAAAATGCCAATGGATGGACCGGCCGAATGGCACGGTGGTTAAGTGCTGGCCTGGGAAGCCAGTGGCCCTGGTTCAGGTCCCACATGTGAGGGCCAGTGACACTATCCTCAAAAAAAAAAAAAAAAATGCCTATGGGTGTTTCCATCCTATGGGTTTGTCATAATTTATTGAATTCTTTCCCTCTCTATGAACTTTTAGAGTTCTTTTTTAATTTCTTTTATTACAAATCTGCAATGAATACCTTTGTATAAAATGTTGAAATTATCTGTAGGATAAACTCCTAGGAGTAGAATTGCTGGGCCAAAGGCTATAAGCGTTTATCATTCTGGTAGGTATTGCTCAGTTGCTCTTCATAAAAGCTAAGTCTGTTTAAAATCCAGCTACCCACAATTAAGCAAGCTGATTTCACTACACTATCCCTTAAATAATTTCTTGCCACTTTCATGAGTGCGGTTTCATTAATTTTTAAATATGAATGAATATAAGCATCTTTTCATGTGTTTAAGGACTATTTGTCTTTGGTGTGAACTTTCAGTTTATACTATTCACTCATTTTTCAATAGCTTTGTAGACCTCTATTAATTTGTAGGAGCTCTTTATATATTAAAAATAGCTTTATGCCTATTATGGCATGATTTTCACATCTTTTCTTGAAGTTGCCACTTGTCTTTTGACTTTGTTTCTGGTGTTCCCCCCCCCCCCCATGGATATGTTTTTTGTTTGTGATCAAATATATGTAAAGTACAATTTACTATTTTATCCATTTTGAAGTGTAGAATTCGTGGCATTAAGTGCATTCACATTGGTTGTGCAACCATCCCACTATCTACCTCCAGAACATTTTCAGCATCTCAAACGGATATTTTTTTTGTCAGATTTATCAGTTTTTTTCATCTTTTGCAGATTTTGTGTCACAGCTATAAAGTCCTTTTCCACTTTGAATTTATGAAAAAATATTCTCTATGGTTTCTTCTAGTACTTTTATGTTTAAATAGATGATCCATCTGGAATTCATTTGGGTGGAAAGTGTGAAGTATGGCTCCAAGTGTATTTTTTCCAGATAATGAACCCTTGATTACCATTTGGTCATCAAACACGATTTGAGGACTCGCTGGATTCAACTGAGGAGGTTTCTGGCACTCTTGGTAGCTACAGGGAAATGGCAGAAGAGCCATTTTGAGCAAGTCCATGTGGGTTGTCAGGGCTTCAGAGAGATTAAGCCTGACCTAGAGTGATTGTATCCCATTCCAGGCAAATTCAAGCTCCCTGGTGTTTATGTTTGCTATCTCAAATAAAATCACAGTCTGTCATTATCCCCACTGACAGAGTTGGAGAGGATGGGTACAGCACACAGAACAGAACTTCCTGTTTCTTAGACCAGGCTGTCCTGCAGGATGAGCAGTTTGTGTCCTGCCAAAGGCTCTGAAGGACACTAGGAAGGAGGGAGGTTCAGGACTGAAACCCAGTTGATGCTCTGGGGCCTCTGCCTAAGGGACGGGCCACCTGTTCGCTCAAAGGCTCCAGATAGGCCAGAGGTACCCTGACACTGGATGTCAGTTTCCCAGGTCTCCAGTAAGTACCCTTTTTGATCCTTCTGCCAGGCTCCTTGAGAGGAGAGTCCAAGAGCACCCCTGGCATCCCATCACCCTCAGGGTAGCTGGGCAGGGCCTGGACCACCGGAGCCCCCAGGCTGGTTATCTCAGACTGCAAGTGTTCTGTGAGGTAGGGTGGAAAGGTTGGGAGCACAGACTTGACACCTTGAACTTGCATCTTTCTTAGAAGACTGAAGGTGGCCCCGCCAGAAGTAACTCCTTCTAGAATCCCATAGGACATTAGTCACAGTCCATTCACATCCAAAACAGAGTGAACGGTGCATCCTGCGGTCTCCCCAGGATTCACCTTTATCCCATGGGAGCATGGTGTGACCTGGCAGAAGTAATTATGGTGGAAGAATGTGTTTTTCTTCCGGTCAGGGTGAGTTCCAGGACTTTCTGCATCTCTATTTTTCACTGTGGTTGGCTCAAAAATGAGTTGAATTAATGAATGACATAATATTGAATTCCCAAAATAGCCTGAGGCAGTTCTTTTGTTGGAGCAGCCACGTCAATGCTGAGGACTTCTGGTCTACCTCCTCCCTGCATTTTTAATCTTTTTTTGAGTTCTCCAAGGCCTGGAGCTGTGGCTGTCCATGGGTGGCTCAGCTCCTCTCACTATGCCTAGCACGTATTGTATACTTGAATGTTTAAGAAGCGTGATTAACTGTCGCTGTTGCTCTCACTATGGGGTAAGAAGTCAGTTTTTAAGGACATGACCAGTCAATTGAGCCACAGATGTACAGAAAGATGTAAGTTTGTTTTTAAACATTACAATGAAGTTTGTATAGAAACAGTAAATGTTTAAATTCTTTGTTGGATTTTGCTCTTTTTCCTGATTATTATACTAGATTTTTTTTTTTTTTGGCCTTTGTTTCCAGGTATAACTTGCATACAGTAACATTCCACTTTTTATTGTACAATTCTGAGTTTTAACACATACATATTGTCATGTAATCACCACTGCAATCAAGGTATACAGTCGTTCCATAATTCCCCCAAACTCCCTTGTGCTCTTTGTAGTTAATACCCCCATCACCCCTAACACTTGGCAACCACTAATCAGTTTTCTGTTTGGGTAGTCTCTCCTTTTTTGAGAATGGCATAGAAATGGAATCATAGCATAGGCACCTTTTAAGTCTGGCTAGCATCACGATTTCACATTCATCTTTGTAGTTGTTGTATCAGCTTATCCCTTTTGATTGCTGAGTCGTAGTCTATCATATGAATATGCCACAGTTTACTTACCAATTTGAAGGACATTTGGGGTTTTCCAGTATATTATTAGTATTTTGACTATTTCTATCTGCTAGTGGGTGGGAAGCTTTCTAGAGACTCATTATGGTACTAACTAAATATGTTTAGTATCTTTTTCAGGGCAAAGCCTTTCCCCCAAGACATCCTGTATAATTGTGCACTAAATGGCCCTAGAAGACGATGGTGGTAGTGGTGGTGTCTCTGTGCCCAAATCTGACATCCCACCACACTTAGCCATCCTTAATTATTCTCTGCTACTCTCTCATGAGTGACATGCCTTCTTTGATGTTGAGGCTAATTAGAAATGTTATAAAAGTATTTCTCTGAAAACTCAGAATCCAAACTAAACCATCTCCATATGCTGTACTCTACTTCAAAGACAGTCAGAGGATAGTTCAACACAATTTCTTCCCATTAGAATAGGGGGAGGTTCTTAGTAGTGGGGGCCAAGGAGGAGGGGACAGAAAGAGCCAGCTGAACACACCAGCCTCAGGCAGGCTGTAAAAGTGAACACCTGAAGAGCGGAGGGCCAAAGATGTGGTGAGTTGTCTGTAGTTATTTAGCTGGTGGAAACAATTCCATAAACGTTCAGTGAGAGTAAGCCTGGCATACAACTTCACACTCCAGTGAGAACTGGTGTCTGCATACTTCATTGGCAGGTTGTGTCATTTCAGGCAAGCCTCTACCTCTTTAGATGTTGGTCTCCCAGCGACTGAAAAAAATCCAAGAGTGGCATTGAGGAAACTCAGCTTTTGACCTTGACTTATGTGTTCTTGAGCTTTGTGTGTCCATGAGCAGATCACTTGCCTTGCAGCTCCTCTCTGTTAAGATGAAAGGCTTGGAGGGGATGGGCCTCTTGGGTCTCTGACACTGATTTCACCCTCTCAAAATGCTCACACGTAATTTTGCTCTATGCATCTGCTGGGTCTGCAAGTCCCAGAAATGACAACTTGGAACCACGAGAACGCGCTTGCTACCATCATTGCTCACCAGGCATCGAGGGACTCTGATCTGTTGTGGGACAGGCCTGGGCTGGCCAAGCGGCCTGCTAGCGGAGTGCAAACAAAGCTGGCTCCTGCTGAGGTGAGCTCCTGGGAAACATTTCTGATGCTTTCTGAATCCAGGCCTATAAGGAAGGTGATCTGTCCAAAAAAAATCCCCAAAGCCTTTAAAAGTCCTTTATGTATAGATACGCATGAGATACTGTCTTCCATTAACAGATATGTCAAAATACAAATCTCTTGGGCCGGCCGAGTGGTGCAGTGGTTAAGCGCTGGCCTTGGAAGCCAGCAGCCCCGGTTCGGTCCCACATATGAGGGCCAGTGACACTGCCCTCAAAAAAAAAAACACAAAAAAACACAAATCTCTTGTGTTTGGACCATTTCCCAATGCCGAGCTTCTTCTTGAGCTATTACTTGCTGAATTATTGGGACTTCCCTCAAGTGGTGATTTCATATCCTCCTTTTCTTGTGAGTGACATTTGAAATACTTCTCCTTTGAAGCACGAATGTTAAGCCAGGACAAGAAGGGATTTTTTGGCCCAAGGCTTATCTGCAAGTGATCATTTGCCAACTGGAATGCAGAAACCATTAAAGATCCTTTGCTGCTGCATTCTAGTGACTGAAAGGGAAAGTCAAACTTCAGAAGCATTCCCATTGCACATATGCCTCCCACCTTACTTCATATGCCTGTAGACATAGGTAGTTTGAATCCCACACATCGATATATCCAGCCGCATTTGTCCCGAGCATGCTGGTGTCACTAATGCCAATGTACAGAGTAAGACTCTGAGTACGCACCTGCATTAGTCAGACTTGCAAGAACTTCAGTGTGCTTTAAGTGTGTTGAGGCTTTGTGCATTTGGAAGTTTATTGTTAGAATGCATTGGCTATTTCCTTTTGCTGGGGTGCTCTTCCCCTAGCGAGTTACGTTAACCCTCATCTCCTTCAACGGAGGAGAGAGATGTCACTCAAATGTCACTTTCTCTCACCCCACACTGTACCCCATTTTCTTCCCTACTTTCCCCACAGCGCTTAGCATTTTCTAATGTACTTCTAAAATAACCTTACTATCTCATCTTTTTAAAAAATGCAGGATATTATTTAATCTGTGACTCTTTGTCTGTTATCCCAGGCATCTAGAATGGTGTCTGACATGTAGTTAGGTGCTCCATAAAAAGGGATGGATGAATGCCTGCATGTGTGAAGGGATGCATGGCATAGTTTTTTGGTTATTAGTTTGTTTTCATTTCTTGACTGCAAAGCTGGAGGAAAAGCCCAGGTTGCACTGCAGGAGACAGAGCTTTAATGGCACATGGACTGCAGCCCACATCACTTTTCCTGCAAGGATGACCGACTGCATTGATGCTGCCTGGAGCAAAGAAGCCGCCACCAGCCCCAGAGTCTCAGGCTGGCCCTGTAGAGCCCAGGAGGATAGCCCCTGGTCACTTGCTTCTCCGTGCAGGTCAGATCTGCTCAGCTGTTCTAGGACCTGGTCTCCTGCTGTAAATCTCCTAGTCAACCCTGGCTCTTTAAATTTGGGGGTTCATGAGAATGCTTGGTGTGGGGGAGTATCTGATGCCTCTCTTAACTTCTCAGTTCCCCTGATTCTTCATCTGCAAAGTAAGATAATGAGAACTGCCTCAGAGATCTGTGCACATTAAAATGAAAGAATGTACATAACTTCTTACTACAGTGCTAGTGTTTTAAAGCTTACTCCAATCGCACAGCCTAATCTGCCCTGACCTCTTTTTCCCAACAAGAATCTATGTGGTTTCTCCTGTGTTCTGTTGTTATTATACCGGTATATTCACCGTAACTTAGGCCATTGCAGCAGAAACTCTTCCAGAATGTGAGAAGTAAGCTGAACCTTTAGACTGTGAGTTTCATGCAGTTGTCAGGAGTCCAGAACAACTGAGAGCTCTTATAAGCTTTAATGTTAACCCTAGAGACACTGCATTACCAACACAGATTATATCCTCAGTTCATGCATTTAGTCCTTTGTAGGATAGCTTGATTTTAAATTTCCAGGTTGATTTCAAGTTTGTTTTGTATGCACGATTTATATTAAGCACAGTTAATAACCTCAGTCTCTCTGAGGGTCAAATAATATGTCTGCTCTCTGGACCCATTTTGAAATTGGAAGAGAAAGTTAATATGTAGCTGCACGCACCATTTAGTTTTAATAATGGATGCAAAGTTTTTTCATCCACTGTACTTCTTCAAAAATTCCAGAATAATTTTCCTTTGAGGAATATTAATTTGGCTCTTTAAAAAGATGAACATGTTATTTAATTTTTAAACCCCACCTTTATATGGAATTCTGACATTTTGAAACAGCCTGAATGAGAAGGTTTTCCTTTATGTGGACTAGGTATGGGTGGTGCCACATGAAAAGGACGCGCAGAGGGGAGCCTTCTGTGGCAGGTGGGAACAAACATCCAAGGAAATCCCTAAGGGGCCCTTTTGAAGGTCAGGCTTTCTGGAACAAAGGTAGTCACTGGGGCCAGAACAGTGCCGTCTCCATATTCATGCAGGTCTCCCCTTCAAAGGAGGTTTTTAAGTAATTTTCTTCCTGATTGGGATGGGGCAGCTGTGAGCCAAGGATTAGCATCAGGCCTTTTAAAAATAGAGACTGATGAATTTCAGAAATGCTTACCCTTTGGAAAGTCAAGTTGAGGTATATTTTAAAGTGTTTATCTAACCCTGTCTCTCAAAGGGAGAGGGAGGGAGGAGAGTCAGAGAGAGTGAGAGTGAAAGCTAAGAGACTGACAGAGATGCATTTATGGAAAGGGGTGGGAAAGGGAGGGGAGAGAGAGAAAAGTCAGAAAGACCTTTGTCAGAAATATTATTTAGGGAAAGAATGGTTTGATCTTTTTTTGTTTCATGAAGTGGGTTTGGTCCAGTATAGTTTTCATTTCCACCCTACTGTGGATCATGGCTTGTTCACAAGCACCCCTCTTCTGCATGGTCCTCTCTCAGTGGAGGGCTGTGCCCCTATGCCTGCTGCCAAGAGCTGGCTGGACTTTATTACATTACTGGTGCTACCAGCCTCTGGCCTGGTTATTCAAAGAAGAAACAGTGTTTGAAAACTGGCCTGATTATTTTCCTTTGGGCTTTCCTGTGTTTTCTTCATTGAGCATGTATTATGACTTTGTAACTAAGGAAAACAGAATAAATAGCAAAAGGAAGGGTCATGAGCTGAGACTGTCGGGAGGCTTTGTGAGCAGCGAGAGGGAAAGGCAGGAAGTGAGAACACATTCACAGAACAGCAAAGACTGGTGTGTCTCAGACCAGTGCCGACTTCTTGCTAGAATGGTGACTCAGGACGCACGGATAGAGGCAGAAGAAAGCAGCTGCTTCAGTTTGAATGCTACGAAAAAATAAAACAAACCCTTCCCTAGCAGAGAGCATGGAATCCCCCAGGATTTCATACAGCCAATTATATGAACTTGACCTTTGAACAATGGGGAGCGGGAGGTGGGGGTAGGGGGGGTGGAGGGCGGGGTTAGGGATGCTGCTCCCCACCCCCAGCAGTTGAAAAATCATATAACTTTTGACCCCCCACCCCCCAGAACTTAACTGCTAAAAGCCTACTGTTGACTGGAAGCCTTAACATAACAGAAACAATCTATTAACACATATTTTGTATGTTAAAAATATATACTGACTGTAGTCTTAAAGTAAGCTGGAGAAAAGAAAATGTTATGGAAATCATTTGGTTGGTCTGCAAGTTTTTTCCAATCGTCGCGAATCTCCGAAAATGTTTCCAATAATTATTGAGAAATATCCCCGTATCAGTGGACCTGTGCAGTTCAAACCCGTTTTGTTCAAGGGTCAACCATATTGTAACCACATTGTACATACACAATTTAAAAGGCTAGTTGCCTGAAAGTGAAACTATTATCTTTCTGTTTGCTGTGGCATGTAGGAGAATTCACAGAATATTGGAGAATATTGGAAGGCAGGAAGAGCAGGGTGTCTGAGAGACGGATATCAGATCAGAGGAACGCCCAGGGACTTTCTGGGCCTACTTTCCAACGATATGTTGCCGGGAATACTGAGAGCAGTCAGGCCTGGCTCCTGGCTCTCCTTTGCAAGGCATCACCATCTTTAACCACACACTCCTCAACTGGCTTTAGTGCTGAGGTGGGCCTGCTCTTTTTCTGACTAAATTGGGATGAATGGCACCCTTTGATCTCCTGTTAGTAAGCACATGTGCCATGATTAACTGGTGCCAGACATGGTCAGAATCCTGTGGTTTACATCTGGGGTCACAAAATAGGACTTTAAGGCCACCTTTGGCCTACTGCCCTTTTTTGAACAGCCCCCATGCTAATAATGGTTTTCATGTTTATTAAAATGATTCAGGAAAGAAATCAAAAGACAAACAATATTTTGTAACATGCAGAAATTATAAGCGCTTCAAATGTCAATATTCATATATAAAGTTTTTATTGGGGAATTGGGGGAGAGGAACAGCGTTGGGGAACCGAGGAAGGGGAACAGATAAGTTGCTGTCTTTTTCTTCAGTCTAGTTGTGGAGGACGTTGCTTCACTGGCCCATGTTGGTATCATCATTGCGCTCTTCTCAGGTGAGGCCGATCAGTCACTGTCCTCTGCATGGCCGCTCACGGTGGCTGTTGGTAGCTCACACCAGCAGCCAGCTGCCCACGCTGGCTGCTGGCCACTCACTGTAGCCTATGGCAGCCCACTGCAGCAGGGGCTGCAGCTATGCCGTCCCCAGGGACTCACAATATCCCAGCTCCTGGTGGAGCTGTCGTTCACCATCTTAGCTGTAGAGGGCAGTGTCACTGGCCTTCATATGTGGGATCCAAACTGGGGCCTCTGGCATCCCAAGCCAGCTCTTAACCAATGTGCCACTCGCCCAGCCCCTCATATATCAAGTTTTGTGGGAACACAGCCACACCCATTCATTGATGTTTGGTCAATGGCTGCTGTCACACTACAGCAGCAGAGTTGAGCTGTGACAGAGACCTGTAGCCCTCACAGCTAAAAATACGCACTGTCTGGCCCTGTATAGAAAGCTGCCAACTCCTGGGTTACATCCCTGGGCTAGGCACATTGTACCACTATCCTATGTTATTTAAACTCTGAGATCTGAAATGTATTAAGTTAATTCCATTTATATTATAATGTAACAATTTTTATTTTGATAGCACTTTTCATACCTCCATACAAATCTGAAAATGCTAGACAATGAAAAAAATGTTTAAACCATTGAGTACACAGATTCTCATGTCCATAACAGAGCCCTCTGTTTCTTTAAGAAAACTCATCCTTTCTCCCCCATCCCCCCTTTTATTCCAAGTTATTATGAACATTTTCAAATATATAGAGAACTGTACATGAATATCAATACGCCCACCGCCTAGATTCTACAATTGCTAACACTTTGCTTTATATTCTCTAGCATGTATTTATCCATCTATCCATACATTGGTCTACATCATTTTTGATGCATTTTAAAATAAGTTGTAGGGGACGACCAAGTGACTCAGTTGGTTAAGAGTTGGCTTAGAGCGCGTGCTCTGAGCAACAGGGCCGCCAGTTTGATTCTCACATGGGCCAGTGAATGCTGCGCCCTAGCTGAGCTGTTGCTGCACTGCCAACAGGTGGCAGGATGGGTCAGCTGGTATAACAATAAGATGCCTGTTCAATGGTGGGCTGTGCCCACCTGCAACTAAAGATTGAACTCGGCACCTAGAGCTGAGCTGCCTTGAGCAGATGGCTCAGTGGATAGAGGGTGAGCTCTTAACAACAAGGCTGCTGGTTCGACTCCCACATGGGATGGTGGCTATGCCCACCCACAACTAAGGTTGAACACAGCGCCTTGGGCTTGGAGGCCACGAGCTGCTGATTGGAAGCCAGATGGTAACTGGTGCCCTCCACAACGAAGACTGAAGAACAACAACTTGGCTGGTCCCCTCCCCCAATTCCCCAATAAAACCTTCAAAAAATTAAAAAATAAGTTGTATATGTTACTACATTTCAACTATGGGTTACTTTTATTTCTACTGTGGATTGGGCATAGCCTGAAGGAATATTTTAATTCCCTAAATGGAATAAAAAGGAGGTGTTAAAAGCAGATGGGCACAAACAGGAGATATAATGTAATTAAAGTCTGGGTTTTAAGTGTGTGTGTGTGTGTGTGTGCGCGCGCGCGCGGTGGGGGAGAGGAAAATTTCCCCCTTCCCCTCTTAGTTCTCTTGACTGGTCTAATAGTAAAATAGATGTAAGACAGATTATTAGGAGAAAAAAATTTTAATTTCATACCTACAGGGACCTAAAGAAATGACTAAAGCAGGCAGCTTTTATAGTTTTTAGACAAAGAGACAATAAATTCGTGAGGAATTGGCAGGACAAGGAAATTTAAGCTTGGGTGCTTAATAAGTGAGAAATCAAAGCAGGGTTTGGGCTTGGGATGGTAAATTAGTAAAGAAATAAGGTTTCTTTGGCTCTAACAGGATTTTGGCCCTAACTTCCCTCTCTGGTGATACGGATTTCTGTACCTCCTGGTAAAAGAGGGGTACCTTTCATGTGGGAAATGTATGTCCCGCTTTCAGGGGGACAGAGAAGAGGGTCAGAGTGTCCTTGCACGGGCTGTTTTCTCAAGTAACTTTAAAATAATATGCCATTGTGGCGTATTTTGGGGTATACTGCCCTGAGCCTCAACAATATATATGCACACTCACATTGTAAAATTTTGTATATGTGTGTTTGTGTGTGTACCTATAACTGTATATGTGTGTGTGTGTCTGCATATAACATAAAGGAAGAATATTGTCCACAAAGCAGTGGAGCTTGTGGGAAGCAGGCTGAGGCAGCTGCCAGGAGAGAGCGATACCTAACAGCCCATGGCTACCAGAACAATTAACGATGCCAGAGTCAGGTCCATGTTGACTGCCTAGACTGTGAGCAGATGGGTTTTTAAACACCAAGGAAACGTGGCTGCCTGGGTAACCTCGTTTCTAGTTAGGGCAGCCTCAACTTTCCTGCCCATCGCTGGGGAATCCTTGAGAAGAAGCCCGAGGGCTCCTGCAGTTGTGTCGCAGTTTCTGCCTGAACCTGTTCGGCTCAGCTCCAGAAGAGCATCCAAGGGAGTGGGAAGAGGCAGGAGCAGTGGTGTGGGTGTGTTGTGTTCCAGGCAGCTTCAGATGGGTGGCAAGGCGCCATGCGAGACCAGAGGCTGGACCAGCCGGGAATGTGCGTGTGCAAGGAGCTCTGCTAGAGAGGCAGAGCGGGGTTCCTGGGGGAAACGTTTGAAGTACATTAGGTGAACTGCTACCTGAAGGACCAGTGAGGAAACTTTTGATGACCCAAGAATCCTTTTATGACAGGAACAATTCTTTATTGACCCGTTGTGTCCATTTTCTTACCACAGTTCTTAGGTCCCTGTCCATAGGCCTATTTAAATGCACTTTTGCATAGTGCTTTCTAATTTTTAAAGCACTTTCATTGGGTCGTGCTGGCCTTCACTGTGATCCTGTGGGAGTCGTTATCCCAATGTTTTAGGAGGATTTTTTTTTTTTTTTTAATTTTGCAAACTGCTTTGACTTCGTGGGGAAAAATGTGTAGTAAACACTGGAGCCTATTTATCAGTAAATGTATGCTGTGCTATATGACACATATGTGACCAAAGTGTAGATGGTTTATTATGGCAATAGTTTTCTGTTTTTTGTTTTAGTGCTGCAGTGTTGTTCCATCCAGTTTGGCGAGGAAGTTTTTAAATGGACAGATTTTGCCCCTCCCAATGCTGACTCCTGAGGGCAGGAGTACCAGGTTGGACATTTCACTGGATCTTCCAAGTCCCCTAACACATGCTGATCCCCTGTAAATACAGATACTGCCCATTTAGTTTATTTTGACTTATTGGTAGGATGCCTTAGCTTTGATTCCATTTTGTACCCAAGGGTCAGCAAAAACAACTTAAAGCATTCTCAGTGTTCTTGTGGGTAGTTGGTGTTGTGACAAGTTAAATATTATATTTTCCTGTTGGGTACCCTTCTTTTAAAAATATGTAGTGGCCTTCCTTGATTTATCTTCTATAATAAACTCAATTTGTGCAAATATATATCTTAATATGAAGAGCACTTTTTCAGAAGTCACATTATTCAGAAGATAAATAACAAATAAAAATACTTCCTGATTTCAAATACTACAAAGCAATAGCAATCACACAACAGTATGGTATTGATTTAAAAATAGACGCATAGACCAATGGGACAGAATAGAGATCCCAGAAATAACATATATGGTCAATTTTTGACAAAGGAGACAAAAGTATAAAATGAGGGAAAGGACAGTCTCTTCAGTAAATGTTGTTGGGAAAACTAGGCAGCCACCTGCAAAAGAATGGAACTGGACCCCTATTTTATACCATACACCAAAATCAACTCAAAGTGGATTAAAGACTTGAATTTAAGACCCGAAACCGTAAAATTCCTAGAAGACAACATACGAGGTAAACTCCTTGACATCAGGCTTTGCAATGATTTTTTGAATTTGACGTCAAAAGCAAAAATAAACAAGTGGGACCACATCAAACTAAAAAGCGTTTGCACAGCAAAGGAAACCGTCAACAAAATGAAAAGACAGCCTACTGAACAGGAGAGAATATTTGTAAATCATTCCGGATAAGAGGTTAATATCCAAAATACTGGGGTGCCAAAAAAAAATGGACACAAGTGGACACTTTGGTCAACGTTGCTCAAGCAGTAGTTTGCTATAATCAGAAGTGTCTGGACACTGTGGTAACCACTTTGAGCACCTCTTGTGATTGGAGAAGTCAAACGTGACTTGTATTCATCTTTTGTAATCAGTATATATTGAGTTTTACAATTTTAATAGAGCTTTTTTTCCCTTTCTTAAAATGTGTACACATTTTTGTGGCACCCTCTCTAAATATGAAGGCAGTCTTGCCTTTTGTGACCCCATGGATGAACCTGGAGGGCACAGTGTACACATTTTTTTGGCACCCTCTCTAAATATGAAGACAGTCTTGCCTTTTGTGACCCCATGGATGAACCTGGAGGGCACAGTGCTAAATGAAATAAATCAGGCACAGAAAGTAAAACACTGCATAGCCTCACTTATATGTGGAATCTAAAAAAAATAAAAACACAAACGAAAAACAAGAAAACAAAAAACCAAACTCATAGAAACAGAGAGTAGAAAAGTGGCTGCCAGGCCCTGGATGTAAATAGGGAGAGACTGGTAAAAGGGTACAAACTTGCAGCTATAAGATGAGTAAAGGCCTAAGCATCTAATGTGCAGCATGGTGACTCCATTTGATAACACTGTATTTGTAGGATTGAAATTTGCTCAGAGAGTAGAACTTAGATGTTCTCTCACAAAAAAAGAAAAAAGAATAAATAAAAACTATTCATTAATTCTTAGCTTCTGAAACCACATAATGTAAATAGATAAACAGGTGACACAGAGACCTTCCTCTTTTTCCATATTCTCTGTGTGTTTCTAGCCCCAAGCAAATCCTACTGGGCACTCCACCTATTGTAATGGCCCCTGTTCTGAGGTCACCAGGGCTTATGCACTGCATTTCCATTAGCCCCTTTTTCTGGGTTTACTCGGCCCTGGATTATTGTTCCCTGAGCAGCTTGAAGCAAAAATCAGCACAGAGATAGATGCTTGTGAACAGGCTGTGTCACCAGTGTCCTTTGCTTTAATTTAGTTTTTAATTCTATTATTTTACACACAACAGATTTGTTTTTGAAATTGAATTACATAAAAATTATAAGCCCTACTAAGATTTGAGTGTGGTTAAAAAAAACAAAACCCTGTAAATGTTGAAACTTGTTATTTTATGGAATCAGCATTTTATATTGCAAATTATGGACACTCAGAAAAACTTACAGGGTACAGTTAACCGTAACTTGAGAGTTCTCGTGTGTAAAGATCTCCTTTGATGTCAAATATAATGTCCTTTTAATGTAATACTGTCCATAAAGATGATTTTTTTCCTCCTAGAATGGTTGTAGTCCCTGCCCTGGTTAATTTAAATATATATTCCCTCAGAGTTTTATTTTCCTTTATTGCACAAGAACATGATTCTAGATATCTTAGAAAGAGTTTTTCCAGATCCATAAATTCTTTACAGTTATCAGATAAAATTTATATTATTTTTAATAAAATAGATGATGGTGTAGTAAATGTTAATTCAAGGATGGGAAAGAATCTTAAATAACCGGATCATTTTATATTTTTTCTAATGGAGTAGCAGTGTTAGTTTTGTCATCTGGACAATAATAGTTGTTTTAAATAACATTTTGCTTTGAGAAATTTGATATCGGAATGGTGAGGCTTTGATGTGTTTTGGAAGCCCTGTTTAAGTAGCGGATCAGTGTCTGCTGTTATGTGGCACGTTGTCTTAACTCACTGCACTGGACAGGCTGGGGGCCCAGGGTGTGTGTGTGTGTGGCATTTGATGTATATAGGCTGTGCTCATGTATATGTGATATGTAGATGTGTGTGTAGAATATATGATGTATAGGGTATGTGTGGTGTGTATATAGAGTATGTGATACGTATGGTGGTGGGTGCATGTGTATATGTGGAATGTGGTGCGTGTGTGCATGTAGAGTGGAGTGAGGTCTTGTGTGTATGTGTATGTAGAGTGTTTGTGTGTGTGTGTGTGTGTGTGTGTAGTATGTGGTGTGTGTGTATATAGTATATGGTGTGTGTATGTTTGTGTTCTCAGAAGGAGCAGTGGAAGCCGCCATGAAAGATGCATTTCTCACGCTATGCTCTTAATGGAGAAGATTTTCTAGAAGTAGCAGATGGCAGGAAACGTGCAGCTGTAAATTTAGAAGAAAATCTTGGTGAGGACCAGATTGGTTCTGAGGCCAAGGAAGAAGCATCCTCATAAAATCGACCTCCTAAAACTATAAACCTCAGATGGCAGAGCCCAAGGCCACCCAGGGGATTGAGAAGAGCTGAAATGTGCTCTCCTTCACAAAAGTGCCAGCTTTTATCCACAACCCCATAAGAATTACAGTTGTTTTACTGGTCCAAAAGGCTTTGTAATTCAGCAGATGGCTTGAAGAATTCAGTATCTTCCCATATTTTACTCTTAAGGTCAAAGGGTTTCTAGTTAAAGCTAAAGAAAGCTACAATCTCAATGACATTTTAAGTGAATTCACCAAAACTATTGTGGAATCCTTTTAGAGACAATTTACCTGTTAATTTCCCACTATGCTATAGTGGGCTAATAATTGAACCAAATAATGACACTAAAGAATGATTTAGGGATCTGCCTTCTTGGAGCACACATTTTTTAGAGAAAGTAGTTTTCCTAAGTATAAAAGTAATATATGATCATTGTAAAGGAGAGAGAGAGAGAGAGAGAGAGAGAGAGAGAGAGAGAGAGAGAGAGAGAGAGAGAGAGAGAGAGGAAGGAAGGGAGGGGGGAAGGGAAGGGAGGGGAAGATCCCACCACCCAGAAGAATCATCATAAATATCTAGTCATTTCCCAATCAAATTTGTAGATGTCTCAATGAGTGTAGGTGTGTATATGTTCGCTTATTTTGCAAATCTGCAGTTCATATTATATAAAGGTTAAGATGTTTCCATTCACCTTAAGATTCTATTATTTTTTCCCTTTTTTAAAGGCCTTTATCTGAAGTCTACTGAAATCCTCAATATGTCACACTTCACACACTTTGAAGACCTGTTGTTAGAGTACACATTTGAACAGAATTCAGAATTCTATTAAAATACTGAAATAAATGAGAGCCCAGTAGTTAAGGAAGAGTGACTTTCTGCCCAGCTGTTTTCTTGCTGGCTGATGCTACAGAAATAGCCCACATGACTAAAAAGAGATTGAGAGATTAACAAAACAAAACCTCCATCTGGTTCATTAAAAAATTTAAAGTTACCAGTGTTTAATTTTTGTAAATTCAACAGTTTATAAATTATTTGTTGACTTTGTCTTTAATTAATTTTAGCTAAATTTTTAAAATTAGGTGTTTTTGAGTATTTAGCTATGATGAATCTTTGTACTGGTTAAGTAGTAAATACATTTGGACTCTAAGAAGAGGACTAAACACACCAATTGGAATTAATATATATTTGGAGGCCTTTTACGAAAGCTCTATATGTTGGCTTAAATTATTATCAAATTGATGAGACATAGTAAGACATTTACTGACATTTAAGATATATAGGTTTTGTATAGATTTAGGATGTATAGATTATATGTTCTGGTGAAAGTGATATATAACCTTTTCCTGACTGCTATGAAGTTAATTTAATAAGACAAATAATTGATAGGAGTATCAGTGTGAACTCAGTAAATAATTCTGTTATTATACACATTATACTGTCAACAGAAGTTTGCTGCCACCAATCCAATACCAGCAGGAGTCCCCAATCTGGGTGTATTAAAAGGAGAAACTTCATTTAGATGGACAGTTTGCAAACCGGGGAGATGCAGCCTCCAGTTGAAATAAAAAGTTTGCTTCACTGAGAGAAAAGGGACACTGTTTTTTATAGAGAAGGTCTACTTTTTATAGAGCAAGTCACCTCCCTGGTCCTTGATTGTTCTCTTCTATGCAAATGAGGAATACAAATTTGCACAGTTTGATTGGTCTAAATAGTACTGTCCTCATTGGCTGGAATTGCATGCTCTGATTGGACAGTATAGATGCAAATTCGGATATATCTGTGCAATTCTGATTCGACGGGACAGGTCTCAGCCCGTTGGCCAGAATATGATACCAGAAATTATAAGGGTCAGCTCAGACAGCTGGAACATAGTGCAGGAATCTGGCAGCTCAGTCAATGGCTTTTCCCTGAAATGCTGCCTAGGTACATTAGAGGCCTCCGTTAGCAACTGTTAGCAATGGCTGCTAGACTCTGGTTATGATTTGGGGCCCAAATTACTATGAGTCCTTCTTGGCAGGTATATTCCCTCTCAGAGTCAGAAATACCAAAATGTGGTTGGTCATTTAACTGCCTTTCCCATACTGTGAGTCTCCTAGGAGAACCGAGAGCTGCCATGTAGTGGAGATATAAATAATTGTTAAATTAATGAAAGGCCCTCTCACTGAGCTGTTTTCTGTTTAGCCAAGTTAATTTGGACTGTGATACACACCACAGACATCTGTTTCAATTTTCCACACCATCCTAAATCTCACACAAAACTGAAAATAATTTGAAAGACTTTCCAGGTGTATTCTCATACTTCACTACATTTTAATTAAAAATACTCCAGATTCTCCAAAAGCAGTAACATTTATTATGTATTAATTATCAAAACCAGTTTTAGAAAAGACAAAATCAGGACATTCAAATAGAACATCCTTCACTAAACATTGAATATTGGTAACTGCGTTTATTCCTCCATCAGACATTTATGGTAAATGATTCTATATTCCCCGGTAGTTTATGGCTGACTCAAGTAAGCATAAGTGGTTTTTCTTCCACCATTTAAAAAATGTTGGAGAAAGGCAGCATAAGGCAGTAGAGCTGACTGTATTATTCTAGAAGAAACAAGTGACTTTCTGAAAAGTTCCTCAAAACACTCTGGTTAACCACTGAAGAAATGCAGAAGAGGAACTGTGATGTTTATTTTCAAACTGAAAGTAGAAGTGAGAAGAGTTAGAATCTCTCAAGGATATATCTTCACAAACATCTATATATGTATTTATATACCAATAAATATTATTGTGATCTATACGTCCATTACTGTTACTTACTCTGATTGACTCATGTTTCTGTTGTATATCTATCGCCTATCTATGTAATCCAAATATATTTATATTTTTCCTGTTTGTTACAATTAGATTTTGTTGCTTGTGTCTCAGGTCAGACAGGTCTATTACTCATCTTTAAAATGGTGTATTTTAATGGTGTATTTAAAAACACAAAATTAAGTGAATGTGTGAAGAAATAGAAATCAACAGATTGTTTTAGCTCCCGAACTAAAGAGCATCAGCAGTAATTATAAGCTCTCAGCTCTGATAAGAAAGTCAGGGACTTAGTTAAAGAAAAATAACTTAGAGGGTTTGTCAGCAGAGTTTCATACTGATCTGTATCTGTAGAACTTCATATTGATTTAGCTCATTTTCATCCCAGATTAACAATGAAAAATTAATACTGTGTTTTGTAAGATGCAAGAATTATTTATTAATAATAATAGGTAACTTTTCCTGTACACTTGAGGCAAGTCAGACAGTGTTCATGTTTAGCAGTGCTTTCTGTGGATTTTCCCATGAATCATTGCAATCAATCCTAAGGGTCAAGGCTATTATGCCCATTTTACAGATTTGAAAACCGAATCTTGATGAGGTAAAGGGATTTGTCCATGTTCCCACAGGGAGTGGAGGATAAAGCCAGGCCATGAGCCCAGGTGTGTCTGACATCCTGGTCCCTGACACAGTGCTCTGCTCACTGTTGCTAACTTTGTCAACAATGTAGCATGAAACTGCAAGCAGTCTGCACATAATCACCTCACCAGAGCCACCCTGTGCTGTAGGGATTCCAGTTAGTTTTCCTATGCATGTTAATTCTCTATTTTGTATGAGAAGTGAGTATCAAGTAGCTATCTTGTTGGTTGACTTACATTCAGTGACTTGAAAGCCTCACCAAACCCTTATAGGATAAGAAGGATCATTCCCATTTTAAGGATAAACAGACTGCGGTTAAGTGGCTAGGTTGCTTAAAGACAGATGGCCAATGAGAAGTGAAACCCCAGTCTGTCTGACCTCAAACGTCTACCCTTACCATTGCCCAGTCAACTCAGAACAACCCCATTGGGCCTCCAAATGATTTGATGTGGGCGCACGCATTTCCTTGCTCTCGCCACCAGAAAATTCATTGAAATACATGAAATGTCATCATGATCGCAAATAACAAATAGAGGTTCAAGTAACGGAGGTCATCATTAGCATGTCTTTTTATAACTGAATGTCCTAATGGGAATATCTGGGTGACAAATTAGAAAATAAATTTTTCTTGCTTCTACAGTGAAGTGTATAGATATTTTGTAATAATTATTTAATTTCCTTGAGTTTTAAAAATATGGCATATATTGTATAGAACAGTTAGAGAATGTTAAGATAAAAAGGGCTTTAAAATTACTATGTAAGGGTTCACACGTCTGTGCAAAATATATCATCTTTGGCTGTGATAGTTCTGTCTAATGCAAATGGTCTGCTAAGGCACGTGTTTTATCCTTGAAATGGAAGGAGAGAAAGCCTTTTCGAAAAATTTAAATCACAGTGGCCTCCTTAACAGGCATGTGGTTGAGTCCTTTTCAATGCACTTTGCTTACAAATTGCTTTTCATGCAGACAATTTCCACTGCTCACCAATTAAGTATAACTATTAATCATTTTGAACTCAATTTCTTGAAAACACACAGTTATTAATAAAAGTTTTCTGGCATAGATTAGTGGATTCTAACATAGTTGATCAAAACAACACAATCAGCGAAAATGATTATAAGGATTATCTTTTCATTTTGTGGACCTTTCTGCAAATTCATCATTAGTTCTTATCTAGGGTTTTTCTGTAGTCGCTTTATTAAGCATTTCATTGTTTGGTAGTACAGATAATGAGCTGGATAAAGTGATACAAACTTTATTTTTTACATTTGGGAAAAATGTTAAAGCCTCACTTTTATGTGTTTATAAATACATATAAAATACATATAAATAAAAATGTATTTATTACATTTTGGGAAAAATTTAAAAGCCTCACTTTTTAAATATCCAAATGAAATGCAGTATAGTCTCGTCTTGTGTGTTTGGATCTTATTATAAGATCATGCTGTTATAATGGTTTAAAGCTTGAGGATTCAGAAAATTTCATGTGGCCTTAATTAGCAATTGATCATATTTAAAAATAAATTTGTATTGAGATAAGAAAAGTAGAAGTTGTAAATACATAATCCCTTGGAAACAGGGATTTAGCCATAAAATTATTTCAGATAAAGTTTCAGAAGAGCCATCTACATGATTAAGTATATAAATATATTTAACTTAAAAAATTATACAAGTATCATAATTTATTATCCAACCTTTTAAAAAAAACAAGGGGAAAAATTACTCATAATCCCACAATCTCAATAAAACCTGTCATGATTTTCATTTATTAAATGCTTTTTGACAATGAAAGTCAACCAGTGAGCTCCTTGGATTTTCATTTTTAAATATTGCATGCATGAGCAGGAAAAAAATTCATAAATACCATACTCAAGAAAATGTGGTGCTTTAGATATATAAGTGTGCACATGTATATGTATACGAGTGGGATGGATTATAAGGCAGGACGACTGGATCATGGTAAATTTTAAATGAGAGTTTAAGATTGACATAAAGCTAATTTCCCCACCAGTGTCCAAAATGCAGGAAGAAAGTCCTTTTTCTATAGGATGAAATTAACAAATATTCTAATTTGCCCCCCACCCCCGAGTTGGAACTAGCAATACAGCTCCGCTTTCTCCCAGGTAAAGGGTTTTATGCACCTCTGCAGCCCAGTTCTAAGACTCCCTTCAGGGTCAAGGCCCTAGTGATCCTGCTCCGTGGGAGGGGTCCCCAAAGCACTCTAGGATACTTTTGGCCTCTCATGCTGCCTTTCAAATTTGCCTCCCTATCTCAAGATTGTCAGCTACCCCTGTCCTTCCCGTGCAAGGACAGAACTGAAGAGCAGAGCTGTCAGACCAGCTTCGAGAAAGTGCTTAGCACCTTTTATTCAGAAAATCAGAGGTCTCCAGTAAGTAGCCTGATCTGCTTCTCCCAGACCAGGCTCCCTGGGGGAGGTGTTAGGAAGTGTCTAACTTTAGAAATGGTTCCTGAACCATTAATTATTATTAATAAAACCATTGTTATTAGTTACCTCAACTCCAGCAATTACTTGGGATGAAGAGATCTTAATGGCTGCTTTAATTAAAATATACATGATACTGGAAGTTTAACAGACCACATGCAAAAGTCCAAGTTATTTATTCATTTCTTTTAATTGTAGGTGAAGGTGGAACAGTCTGAAAAATATATTCTAGAAAGGCATCAGTCAGAATGTTTCCATTCAAATCCTAGTTTTCCCCCTGCCAATGACCTTGGGTGAGAGGATTCAGCTGGAAAATGTGGGGTTTCTCTGATCATCTGATAGCTAAATTTGAGCAATTCCACATGGTCCATAAGATGGACCATTTTGCTGCATTCCCAACAATGCATTAAAGAAGTGGATTTTTCTTTCTTTTTTCTTTTTTTACACATCCTCAGTACTTCCCACAGCACAGTTGAGTAACATAACCCAACTTGGCTGAGAAACTGATTTTCAGTTAAATAAACTTGAGTTTTCCTGTGGTGAGTCTGGGTGTGGTGGAGTGAAAGTATTTTAAAATGTAGATTTTGTTGTTATTCAGATACAGCTCAGCAGTTTGAAAGATAGTTGCCATTGGAAAGATAGTTTGTTACTCACAGTTCCCAAGAAGAGGAAGCATATCTCGTCTTGGGGTGGGTGCCTGTTGGAAAGCACCTTGTGGGTCAGAAGGCAGAGGAAGTGACAGGAGCACTGGACAAGAGCCATTGTGGTTTTCAAAGGAATGACTGGATGAGGCAAGGTAAGCAGGTTTAGGATTGGCTGGTTTGAATAATTTTAGGGGCTCTGGGGCAAGGACTGTCTGATACCTGGCCCTGGGGTGATCAAGACTGGGGAGCAGTGGCCTGTGCATATAAAAGGGACCCTGGCAGGTGACTTTACAGTCTCCTGGGAGGAGCAGCCCCTCCAGATCAGCAAGGCCCCAGATGTCAGAGCTTCAGGATGCAGAAAATAAAAAGGCTTGATTAATAAAATAGACAACGTGCTGACTTTGGCGGACAAGATGCACATTCTTTCTCTTCCCACATCCTTACTGTGTGCAGCTCCCTTCCTTTTTCCTGCCCCATTCTCTCTCTCCTTTCCACTTCATCTCTTTGTTTTCCTCATCCCTCCTTTTAACAGAGGACTCAGATTAGGGCAGAAAAAGGCTGCACTGACCACAGACCTCTGCATTCCATTTACAAGTAAAAAATTCACAGAGGGCACTTAAAAACCTTAGATGATGATGATGATGATGATGATGATGATGATGATGATGATAGTGCCAAAAACCACACTGCCATCTCCGCCAACCGTTTACTTATGAGCTCCCTGGCTTCCCTGGGTAAAGTTTCATTCATTTCCTTTTCAGGATGAGCACCGTCCCTGTCCCCCCACCCCACCCCAGCTTTCTGTGATGACTGCAGTAGTCTGTATTGGACTGTGCAGTATGGTCGCCACGAGCCACATGTGGCTACTGAGCATTTGAAACGTGGCTAGTGAGGCTAGCTTTCTGGTTCTGCTGGGAGCTACTGTCAATGCAAAGCCTCCACCAAGGTTGTAAAAAACACACTTTTGGGGAACTCACCATTGAGTGTCAGTTAAATTTATGTAGTTGGTTGGTTTGGGTTGTCCTTAAGCGTGTTTAAGAATAGACATCTCTGAAGTGAAGAAAAAGTTCTTGATGTTACCCATATTCGATTCTGTTTTTAAATAGGCATGTCACACACCTTAAATTAATTTTACCAGTAGGTTAGATGAGGAAAACATTTCTTACCATAAACAGTACATATTTCAACATAGTGTTCCTTTGCTCTCGGAGTTAAATTTCCTTTTGAAATACCTGTCATTAAGCTTGCTTTTACATCCTTAGGAGCACTGTCATGTGATTGTACTGACTGACAGTGGAGCCTTGGAGGAGATAAGACTGCGAGCATAATGATAGTTTTCCACATTTTACTTTGAAACTTTTCACCTACCTAGAAAATTTGAAAAACATGTATTGCGCATACCCGTGAGGACATGACCTAGATTCTACAATTAACATTTTGCTCTGTGTGCTTTATCACATACCTGTGCCTATCTATTTACACACCTAGCCTTCTAGCAAACTATCATCATCTCTTCGTGTATTTCAGAGTAAATTGTGATTACCAGTATTCCTCGCCCCTTTAGGGTTCAGTATGTGTTTGTGGTTCTTTTCATGTGTGGTGAATTTTACATAGAGTGAAATACACAAATCCTACCCAAGTGCACCTTTTGATAGCTTTGACAAATGCATACCTTTGTGTAACCCAAACCCCTGTCAAGATAATTATAGAATGTCAACATCACCCAGAAGTTCCCTCATGCCCTTTCTTAGTCATTCCCTCCCCCACCTCTCCTGATTTTTTCACTCTGGTTTGTTTAACCTGTTCTAGAACTCGGTGTAGATGAACTCATAGTGTATACTGTCTTGTGTAAGACTTCTGTTGTCAACCATATTATTTTGCTAGGGCTGTTATAACAAAATACCACAGGCTGGGAGGCTTAAACAACAGAAATTTGTATCACAGGACCGGCCGAGTGGCGCGGTGGTTAAGCGCTGGCTTCAGAAGCCAGCGGCTCCGGTTCGGTCCCACATGTGAGGGCCAGTGACACTGCCCTCAAAAAAAAAAAAAGAAAAAAAGAAATTTGTGTCACAGTCCTAGAGGGAACAAGTCCACGATCAAGGTGTTGGCAGGGCCATGTTTCCCTGAAGGCATTAGGGAAGAGTGTATTCCAGGCCTCTCTACTACCTGATGGCAGTTACTTGGCTTGGAGAAGCATAACTCCATCTTCAGGGTGGACCATCACCCTGTGTAACCCAAACAGGGTGATGGTCTCCCTGTGTCCAAATCTCCCCTTTTTAAACGGATGGCAGTGATATTGATTTAGGGGCCCACCCTCCTCCGGTATGACCTCATCTTAACTAATTACATCTGTAATGATCTTATTTCCAAATGAGATCACATGCTGAGGTACTGCTGATTAGGACTTCAACATAGGAACTCGGGGTCAGGGAGACAAAATTCAACCCAGAATGTCAACAAATGATTTTAAGATTTGCCCGGGGTGTTGCATGTGTAGTTTTCCTGGTTGCCGAGTAGTTTTCTGTTGTAGAAGTAAACTACTGTTTGTTTAGCTGTTATCCTGGTGATGGGCACAAGTTTTGGCTATTGTGAATAAAGCTGCTAGGAACATTCTTGAATGAGTCTTTTTGGGTACACGTGCCTTTGTTTCACTGGCATACATACCTGGGTGTGGAGTGGCTGGCTCGTTTCCTTCCAGCTCAAACCTACTGAGATTCATGGTAAATTTCTGGCCGTCTGTTTCCACATGTGTGGAATGAAGATTATGAGACTAAATAAATAATCTCTAAGAGAATAGCTCACAGTTTCTACATTTCTCTATAATCACATGTCTGCGATTATAACCACAAGATGAAGAATTCCCAGCATGTCAGATTCTGTCAACTGGTCATCTCTACAGTAACCCTTGAATATTTGCTGTGAGGACTCAGGGAAAGTGAAAGAACAAGTGAATTTCATATTTGCTGAAAAATGGCTTCTACAGAATGACTGACATTTGGCCCCAAATATTTCTTTACAACATAGGAGATAATCCATAAAAATAACAAGAAAGCCCATTTCTACTTGATTGCTAGTGAGCGAAATTCAACAAATTTGGTAGACCTGTGTGGCTGATACGTAGTATTCTGTGAGGGTAATTTTGCTAGGCGGAGGAAGCACCAGGAAGGGTCAGTGGAGTAGCAAAATGAGCTCCTTTTCCTTTTCATAAAAGAACTTAAGTGCATTCAAGTCTCTTTTGGATTGAAGCAATGCTTATTTTAGGACGATTCAGAGCTTCTTTCTGAGGGGTGTGGGGCAGGGTGAGAGATGATGCCTGGGTTAGAGACCAGGATGGCAGGGGGCATTGAGCTCGAACTGAAGCAATCTCTCTCTCTCTCTCTCTCTCTCTCTCTCTCTCTCTCTCTCTCTCTCTCTCTCTCTCTCATACATACGTACACTTCTGAAACAGTAATCCAAGAGAGGCGTAAGTCTCTCTGGGCCAAGGAAAGACTGGAGAGGCAAAATGGGCATGGTGTGGTGGTAGCGAGGGATCCCTTAGCCAGGGTGTGAAATTAGCATGGAACCCGAAAGGGGGTAAAGATGCTTAGCAGGGCCTTAGAGATGAGCGGAGAGTCATGGAGGGGCTCCCAGGAACCACAGAGCATGAGAAGGAGGGCCAGGTGAGAAGGCTGGCCTGCCAGGGGCTCCAGACTGCCGGACAAGCAGACAGTAAGAAGCCCTGTGTCACCTCCGGAACCTGGGACCAAGAACGAGGGTGGATGTCCCAGCATCCAGAAGCAGCAATATTCAGGAAAGCAGAGACAAAAAATATGGGGATGGGGCTTATCTTGGGGCCATTGTTGAAGTATGTTCCTCTCCAGGCCAGAGGACCGCAGCCAGTGGGTACCCCATCTTTAATGGGCAGTAGCCTGGAATGTTGCTGGGACAGAGTCCAATTAGGAGGAGGTAATTACAAACCACAGTTCCTCCTTCTTAAAAGTGGGCAATGTCTTCATGTGTCTTCATTTAGATTCTAAGCCAGGGCCTGCGGGTCTCCCTGTAAAGCTAGTGATGAAATCCTTAAAGACCCAATGGCTGAGGGCCTATTACCTGAGACAGCGAAGCAAAGGGGAGCTGGGAGATTGTTCTAGTCCTCAGGCCTGTGGCAGCAGCTGATGAACAACAGAGAAGCAAGTGCTATCCCCCAGAGCTGCAGGGCAAAGGGGGACCTTGGGGCCAGCCCAGCAGATGCCCTCTGCATCCCTCCAGGAGGAAGCAGTCAGCTCCAGAAACTCTTTCAGGGCAGCTCAGGTCCTGATACACTGACAGAGAAACTGTAACTAAACCAGAGGTGTAGCTGCAGAACCCCAAAGAAGAATCCTGAAGATAAGCATCACCAAGGTGCTGTCATTGCCCAGGAGCGAGCATTGCTGATAGACACGCGAGCCTGAAGCAGATGCGGAGTCTCAGATCCCTCTGCAGGACGGTGATCGGCAGGTGAATCTAGATGAAGAGGAGCACCCGGCTAATCTCAGCTGCCAGTAAGCGCTGAGCGTCGTGGGCGTGGAGTCTGTGATAACCAAGATCAAGTTCTGAGATGCCCAGGAGGCCCATATAACTCTCCCATCCCAGCCCCTCCACCCGGGCGGCTCACTTTTCAGGTTGCTAGTCAGGAAAGGTGACACCATCTGGGGCTCACACTCTCCAGGACCCGGCAGGGAGCAGGCAGAGAGGCAGCTGATGGCGGGTGGCCACGCCAAGCGTGGGGACTTGGTTAGGTGGGCTGTCCAGAGCACTGCAGCTCTGCTCAGGGTCTCTCAGGGCCTCCTTCCCAGCCCTGTTGACTGTCCCAGGGAAGAGAAAGGAGTGGAGTGTGTCACCTAAGCACTGACAAGGACATGGCTGTCTGGAAAATAGAGGAGACACTAGGCTTTATGAAACGCTTGGCTCAGCAGACTCATTTTCTCGAGCACCCTGGCAGAAATGGGCTCCAGGAACATCTTGTTTTGCCAAACACATACCAAAAAAATCAAACTACTTTTTTCTTTTTTTAAAGTGTGATAAAAATTTATCATGTTAACCATTTTTAAGTGTATGGTTCATTGGCATGAAGCCCGTTTACATTGTGCAATCATTACTGCCATCCATCTCCAGAACACTTGCATTTCATCTTCCCCAACTGAAACTCTATCCACCAAACACTCACTTCCGTTCCCAGCCCTCCTCCTCGCCCCTGGTACCCACCATTTTACTCTGTCTCTGAATTTAAGACAGCTTTTGAGAAGACTTGTTTCATCCTTGACGTTGCTATTTAAGTTCCAGCCAGCCAGCTATAGGCAGAACACCATTGATGAGACTCTTCAAATATGTTCTTCCCTATATTTTGTCTGCGGCCTGGGGTGGGGGTGGGTAATAGGGAATGTCTGGTATGTGCACAGCGACCGCTGACCCTCCGCCAGCATTCTCTCCGTGGGCCTCTCAGTACTTGTCACGTACATCAGATTATCTGTCTGTGTGTCCTTTTCTATGAGCTCCTTGAAAACATGGACCCTGTCTGATTTGTCCTCACATCCCCACCACTGGGCACTATGGCATATACAGTGCTCACTATTTATTTTTTTAAATAAATACTCCCCAGATGAGTGTGACAGAAGAGGAAGAGAGAGACTGGGCAGGACACATGGCCCGTGGGTGGAAAGGAGGTTGGGAAAACACCCCTAATATGTGCCTCCCACTGAGCTTTCACATGTTCACTGGGATAAGAGGAACTGGATTAGGACACTTTGCTGTAAATTAAGGAAACTCGTAATATTTTGGGAAACGCCCCCCCCCCCTTGGAGAATAGCTGACAGCTATATACCCCCTTCTCAGAAAAATGCTCTCAAATACACAGACACATAGCCCACAGTCTCAGCCAACTCATAGATCCCCCAGGTCAGAAATCCTGTCCCAATGGGTAAAACCTAGGATTTTGATTTTCATCTAAGTAGCTTAGTTCATAAAGAGCTACTGACTCATTAAAATTTTGCATTTGCTTTTGCCATCAGTAATTTCTTCAACAAGCACGGGGAAGTCAAAGGAGGTTATTCCTGAATGCAATTACACAGATGCTTTTAAGGGTTCTTGTTGCTGACTACCTTTTTAAAAATTATTGTCATTCTCATCTTCTGTTCAAGGCATTTTTTAAGCTCAGTGGCAATCATTAATTTAAATAATTGTGAAATGCTAGAAGAAGCAGTAAAAATAAAATGTAACACCAAAAAAGTCATCTTTCCTTCATCTAGAAAATTCAATTTAAAGGAAAAAACCCTTTCTTTCTAGACATAACAGCGACTAAGCCTGAGCACTCCCTCTAACTCAGCAGGAAGATGGGGGGGGCCCAACCTAGTAACTCTGTACACAAAGTCCCCCACTGCCATGTGACTTAAGGGTGATAGCTATGCTCTCTCATCAGGAAAGCTCCAATTGGTCCTGTAGTGGGGGCATCCAGGGAGACCGCTGATCTCCATAGCAACCTGGACCCAAGCGAGCAAAGCCCATCACCTGTTCTGGGCTTACTGACTGTAGGAAGGGTGGAGGCAGCTGTCCGGCCCTGGCTTCCTATGCTACCTCCCCTGGACACCTAACAGCACAGGACTTCTCGGCTTCTCCTCTCAGCCTCAGCTGCTTCTCCAGGAGGTCTTTAGAGGGAAGCCCAGCTGGTGACAAGTTCTGTGCCACAATCTGCAGTGAGGTTGTAATGATGGTTCTGTAGGTGGTTCAGCAAGCCCAGTGACATGCTAGAATCGAGGAGGCATTGTGGCACCAGCCTCTCAGAGCCTATAGCAGAGCGAATGGGGGAGAGCTGTGTCTCGGGGCAGCCTTGCTCACCGTTATGACTTGTAGGAGGTGGGGTTTATATAACATCCTTTTTTCTCAGCAAAGCAAGTTACTTATTTCTGAAACTTGTGTTCCCAGCAGACCCAATTCCTGGTCTAACTGACCCTTAAGAGCCTTCTGTAATACAGTGCGTTCTTAAACAGATGTGAAATCAGGAAGCAGTTAGGTCAGAACTGAACCTGGTCTTAACCTTTCAAAGCAATGTATCCATCTGTCCTTCCTTTTGTCCCCTGTTTTCTCTCTCACAGACACAGGGTAAAATGACCCTGGGGTCACCTGGTACTCTTCCTCAGGAAGTATTAGTAAGTGAACAACAAAAAACAAAAGTAAATTAACAGGCGGCAGGATGGCTCAGCTAAAAAAAAAAAAAAAAGTAAATTAAAAAATTTTAAACCCCAAATTTTAAAAACTAAGTACTACAAGCACCTTAAAACTTACTTTTGAATACAAATATGCAATCATGCATGAGCATATTTAGAAATTACTGGCTAACTAAAATGCAGGTGAGTTTCCTATCAATATGATTAAACAATATACGGAAAAATTATTATTTAAGGGAATGGCAGTGCTGCCATTCTGGGAGATATTGTTTTATTCTTACACAGACAAAAGAGAAAATTAGGTATTATGAGGGAAGAGAAAAGATTGAATGTGACCATCATAATTACTGCTGAGGAGCAGTTATTTACATTCTATTCTTGGGACTCATTGGTGATACAGGCCCTAAAGCAGGAGAAGGCAATTTGGGGTGAACATTTCATAAATAATAATTTACCTGGGTTGGACATAATGCTGAGTGTTTTTTCATGTATTATTTCATTTAATTCTTACAGCAGCCCTTGAAGTAAATCCAAGTATTATGTCCATTTTATGGATGAAGAAACTGAGGCACAGAGAGGTGCAGTACCTTGCCCAGGCTTCCCTGGTTAGAGGTGTCAGGGCTGGGTGAAATGCCCACCTGTGGGCTCATACCCACCTTGCATGCAGCCTTTCATGGTTCTCATATGGGCTTCAGTTTGCTCCCTGGTTCATTGATTTAGTCACCAAATATTGATGGAAAAGCTCCCATATGCTGGTCAGTATTCTGGTCCCTGGGTGGACAGCCGTGGACAGGACAGACTGACCTTGTGCTCATGTCCGGTGCAGTGGAAGTGGTTGGCTGGGGATGGGGCGCGAAAGGCCATGGTATTCTCCTGTCGAAACCCTGTGAAGTGGCCTCAAATGCCATTTCACGGCATGAACGCTGGTCTTTGAGAGGGGCAGTCATTTGCCCAGGGGCCAGGTACTTAGAACATGGCGGTGAGGATTCCAGCCCTGGCCTGTGTGGTTCCTCAGCCCACCCTCAGGAGGAGTGTGGCCTCCTCAAGTTTTCACATGAATAAGTGCAGAATTGCTTTCCCTTGTCCTCGCTCTCAATAAGGGCCTAAGACCGAAACGACCTGCCCCGCCTGACTGCAGTGGGGTTGGGTCACAAAGGCAGGACCTGGACTTGGTCAGAACCTCCTTCTAGGTTCGTGTCCATGAGGGGCCCGCCCAGTAGTCGAGGGGCAGGATGCCAAGAGCTCTGAGCCTGGGCGTGGAAGTGGATGGATGACCTTTAGTTTTTTTCCTGCTGAGCTCCGGCTGCTCACATCCCCTAAGGGACAGGAGGCAAGGCCTGGTCTCGAGCTTCTACTATCCCCGTGGCTCCTATGCGGGACGGAAGGGACAGCTGCTCCCTCAGCTGTGTCTTCTCTGGCTCGGTGTCTGGCTTTGTGAGGCCAGTGGTTTTCAAACCCTCTCTGGTCTCAGAGCCTTTTGTTCAAAGCGCACGTTGGCCAGGAGCCCCACATCCACCAGGCAGCCTTCTGAGAGACACAGGGGACCCTCTGGAAAGAGTGGAAACCCAGGATCGGCTTTTGCCACCATGGTGGAGCTGAAGGAGAGCCCCTGTCCGCTGTCTTCCCACCCAGCGCCCTCTTCACTACCCCTGGCGCCTTCCTGCTCCTGAATATTGAGCATTCGCCTCACAAAGAAAATTACATATTTATTTCAGTGACTCAGTACTCTTTTGTGAACTCTGAAGCCATACAGATTAAGAGATTATAAATTAAAAATAACATAGAATGCCCATAGCTCTTACTGACGCGTGATTTTGGGGACAAAAACGTTAAATGTTTTACTGTCTCCCATAGAATTCCCCTTGTTTTATTTAAAACATTACTCATTGAGAGTTATTTTATGGAAAGAAAAATGTAGTGGGTTTTTTAGAATACCTAAGCCTTTAGGCAGGGGTGTCTCTTGGATAAGTCAGCAATCCTTTGAGTGTGTTTTCCGTCTTTCTCTTACCCTACCATAATCAATCTTTGTTTTTAACTTCAATGATCAGAATGGTGACGAAGAGCCCAATGTGGTAACTGGTAGTTAGCTCATCACGCACCCGATTATCTCCCCCGCCCCTTGGAAGCCAAGTGCAGGAGGCAGGCGATCTGTCTGGTTTCATATCTTGGTCACAGAATCTCCTGGTGGCTGGTGTCTTATCTGCTCAGCAGGCCGCTTAGCCTGTCAGTACCCTCCCTGAAGCATCCCAGGCAGATACGAAACAAAGTGGGTCGTGCCCTTTTGTCATAGCAACCATTGAGCAGCATCACAAAATGTGAAGATAAACCCACAGATCAATGGGGTAAAATACATAAAGCAAGCTTAAAAAAGAAATGAGGGGATATATTCTAGTATATTCCAATAACCTTTATCTAAAAATCTGAGATGAATAAAACATCTTGGAGTCACTAGTCAATATGCGCCACACATAGAGATACACATGTGTATATGCACACACCTATACACATGCACATAGCCACATACAAATATGTGTGTGTGTGTTCACACGGTACACATGTGTATGTGTTCACAAATAAATAGGTGAATATGCATACCCACAAATATATGCATGTATATGCCCACACATATATGTCTGCAGACATAAATACACACAGGTGTATGTGTCTATACATATAAACACACGTCTATGTCCACACACATAATATGCATAGCCATGTATAGATATGCAAGGTGCAGCCATTGCATTTGAGAGAAATGAACTATTCCCAGGTACTAGGTGGTCTCTTAGTTTCTGCTGTCCATTAGTCCATTACTGCAGAATAAGAGAAGGGCTACGATGGAAGGGGCTCCTGTTGGCACAGGCAGCAGTTTCCTTCTGTGGGTCCCTCACTTGCCTCATTGAACAGTCTGCTGGGGCCAGTAGACACTTAGAGCCTGCTCTGGCCTTCACCCACCCATGCCCCCCCCCCGTGGGTGAACTCCTGATGGGCTGGCTGGTGGCAGAAGGACAACCAGATCACCCTGAGCCTGGTCACAGTGCCTGACACCTGATGAGCCACCTGGAGGTGCGGTCCATTTCAGTTGTTTAATCGGAACCTTCTACCCTTTCTGGGAGTGGGGAGAGTGGATGGCAGTGGGGAGAGGAGTGATTCACGGTCTCCCTCTGCCCCCCTGCCTTCCTCCCAAACAATAGCTAGCATACATTAAGCCCTTACTGTGTGCCAGCATGCGCACTTTACATATATGATCTCATGCACTCCACTTAACAACCTAGTAAGCTAGTGCTAGTACAAACCTCATTTTACAAATGAGGCAAAGAGAAGTTGGGTCATCACTGGTACGCCCAGAGCTCCAATGTTCCAGGAAGACTTCTTTTCGTCGCAGTATATAGAGTACGGCGTAGAGTCCACCCCAGGGCTGTGCAGTGGAACTTCCTGCAATGATGGAGATGTTCTGTGCCATCCAGCGTGGTGCCCACTAGCCACATTCTCTGTCCCCTCCATTTCTGTTAACCCCTCCTCAGTGTGTGATGTCTCCACTCACCTCTTCCTTCCTGTGCTCTTCTGTCTTTAAAGCATTTTTCATATTATTTTTAATTGTAGTTACAATCACATAGCACTAAATTTACCATTGCAAACATTTTTTTTTTTAAAGATTTTATTGGGGAATTGGGGGAGGGGAACAGCTTTGGGGAATTGGGGAAGGGGAACAGACAAGTTGCTGTCTTTTTGTTCTTCAGTCTAGTTGCGAAGGACGTTGCTTCACTGGACCATGTTGGTTTCATCATTGCGCTCTTCCCGGATGAGGCAGATCGGTCACCGGCCTCTGGATGGTCGCTCACCACGGCTATTGGCAGCCCACACCGGCTGCCAGCCACTCACTGTAGCCTATGGCAGCCCACTGCAGCAGGGGCTGCAGCCTACACCATTGCCGGGGCTCGCACAGCCTAGCTCCAGGTGGAGCTGTTATTAGCTGTAGAGGGCAGTGTCACTGGCCTTCATATGTGGGATCCGAACCAGGGCTGCTGGCATCCCAAGCCAGCTCCCAACCCAATGCACCACTCGGCCGGCCCAACATGTTTTTGTTTTGTTTTTTAATCATATATTTTATTTATTTCTTTATTTATTTATTTTTAGCTGAGCCATTCTGCCACCTGTTGGCAGCTTAGTGGCAGCTCAGCTCAGGCTGAGCATCGAACTGCTATTGCTCAGAGCTCAGCTTGCACTCTTTTTTTGTTTTGTTTTTTAAATATTTTATTGGGGAATTGGGGGAGGGGAACAGCTTTGGGGAATCGGGGAAGGGGAACAGACAAGTTGCAATCTTTTTGTTCTTCAGTCTAGTTGCAGAGGATGTTGCTTCACTGGCCCATGTTGGTATCGTCATTGTGTTCTTCCCGGATGAGGCAGATCAGTCGCTGGCCTCTGGATGGTTGCTCACTGCGGTTATTGGCAGCTCACGATGGCTGCCAGCCGCTCATGCTGGCTGCCAGCCACTCACTGTAGCCTATGGCAGCCCACTGCAGCAGGGGCTGCAACCTACACCGTCTCTGGGGCTCGCACAGCCCAGCTCCAGGTGGAGCTGTTGTTAGCTGTGGAGGGCGGTGTCACTGGCCCTCACATGTGGGATCCAAACCAGGGTCGCTGGCATCCCAAAACCAGCTCTCAACCAATGCGTCACTTGGCCGGTCCTCAGCTTGCACTCTTGAGCGAGCTCTTTACCAACTGAGCCACTAGGCCAGCCCTCCATTGCAAACATTTTTAAGTGGACAGTTCAGTAGTATCAAGTATATTGACATTGTTGTGCAATAGATCTCCAAATGTTTTCATCTTGCAAAACGGAAATTTTGTGCCCATTAAACACTGATTTCCCCTCCTCCCAGCCCTTGGCAACTATCTTTCTACTTTCTGTTTCTCTGATTTTGACTACTTTAGGTACCTCATATGAGTGGAATCATACAGCATTTGTCCTGTTGTATGGCATAATGTCTTTGAGGCTTGTCCATGTTGTAGCACGTGACAAGATATCCTTCTTTCTTAAAGCTGAATAATATTCCATTGCATGTATTATATATACCGTATTTTCTTTATTAATCCTCCCTTCAATGGGCTCCCTTCCATCTTTCCCTCCCATTTTCTCCAAAATATAATATGTAATTAAAATATCTAAATGATTATTGTATTAGAAGAGGAGCAGTTTGTGTTATTTCATATTTTAAGAGCAGTAAGAGATGCTGTCTCCCATCATCACCTGAAATGTACCAAATATGTTTAGCCAGAGTGGATTTTTCATCTAATGAAATCTTTCACTGATTTTTAATTTCTCTGGAGAAAATTTACTTTCCCTAGACGAAAGAAATTCCCCAGGTCTGCTCTAGGGGAGGACCCTGTTTGGACGATAAGTTGGACATCCATTGCATTTGGGTAAAGTTTGGATATGTTGGGTGATAGTAGTTTAGATAAGATAAGGGTCAATTCTTCTCTCCTACAAAAGTGGGAAGATAGGTGGCCTAATGTGACATGGCAGCCCCTCAATGTCATTAAAGACTCAGGCTTCTCCTGGGTTTCACCCTTAGAGGCCACTGTCATCAGTGAGCTTCCATGATGGTCACCAAAACTCCATCCTCCACGCCCATGGTTTGGGCAAGAGGAAGGGAAGTGTAAAGGGCAAAAGGGGTATGTGCCTGCTTCATCGGCCCCCTTAACAGGCTTCCGCAAAAGTGCCACCCAGGGCTCTGTTTACTTCTCATCAGCTAGAGCATGGAAGATGAGGCACATTGCTGCCCTGAACAAAATCCATTCTGATGGGAAGACCGAAGGGTGTGGACATAGAGGGCAGGCCACCAGCAGCTCCTCATTCACCTGGTGGTCTTGAGCATTTCCCCTCTTGGAGTTCATGTCATGGTACCAAGACTTTGGGGGCACAGACTCCTTTCAAATGGCCTGCCCTTCATACTAGAGGCATCCAATTGCCTTTTTTTTTTTTTCTGCTGGAGCATGCCAGCTTCCCTTTGTGAGTGCAGACTCTAAATTCCTCCAAAAGTAGAGGAAAGGGTGCGTTGTATCTCTGGTCTCAGTTTCTTTGTGTGTCTGGTCATGGAGAAGTGTGGGATAAAGCAGCTGCCCGTGACAACTCCTGGATGGGTCTGTTTTAAAATTCTTCTATTTAAATGGGTTTTAAAATGTGAAAGGGATATAAAGGGGTTGGCCCCTTAAAGAAGTCTCTTTCAGATGATAGTTCATCAAGCTGCACTTTACTAAAGACACTCATTCATAGTGATTAGGGCTTCATTAAAAAGGATGGGGGAGAGTTACCAAAGCTTGTTTGCACAGACTGCGATGGCACAGATACCCTCGTGGTTTTAGTAGAGGTGTAACCTAATCTTTCCTCTCTGCTTCACCATGGGTCTATGAAGGAAGGAAGGGGGTGCAGGGAGTGCAGGAATGCAGTAAGTCCTGGCTCCTCAAAGCAGCGAAGCAGGAACTGGCTGGTGATGGGGGGGTGACCTGGGGGGGGGTGTCGAACCCTACTTCTGAGGGTTCAGAGGGAGTGTCAGAGAATCTAGTCACTGTTTCACTTCTGAGTGTCTGTAAGCAGAAGTTACAGGCTTGGAGCAACCAGGAGCTGGCCTTTGGGGTTCAGCTATAGGAGAGGGAAAAGAAACCTCACGCAGAGTGGGAAGCAGAGGAGATGCAGGCCCAGGAGCCCTCAGACCAGCTGCACAGAGGCAGAACAGGCAAGTTCGGGTTGCAAGAGAGAGAGCAGGCAGGCCAGAACTGGGTTCCAAACAGTGCATGCAGGACTTGGGCCAGGAAGGAACCCAGGAAAACAGCCTGAGTTTTAGACCTGGGTCTGCTACTTACCCTAGGCAAATGGTTTATTTTTTTGCCTCTCAGTGTCAGGATTGTGAGATAGCCGCTGGCCCCATGATCCAGACTTGGGGATGGCTATCAAAGAAGTGAAAGCAGTGGTTCTGTGGCAGGTCCTTGATATGCCCAAGCTTTCCCCCTTAACCCAGCAGCTTCTGTGGGTTTTCTGTGAAGAAAGGAAATAGAGCAGTTTCCTAAACTCAAGGCAAACAAGAAGAGAGAAGTAGGAGTGATTAGCTAGAGGGAAGTGGGGAACAGCGTAATTATTGGCATTTAAACTGCTGTAGAACCAGGAGACATCTTGCTTAAAATGGACTATCACTTTCTTCAACATAGTTAAAGATAGTTATATGTTCATCATAGTTATATTAGGATGGGCAAAGTTATGCTGCTGTAACAAACAGTGCCGATGGCTAATGTGAGCTAGCTGGAGGCTCTATCTCACATGTCTTAACTCCAGGAACAAAGCTGAGAGAGGAGCCTCTGTCATCTGGAAAATTGTAGTCACATTGGCGAGGGAAGAGGATATGGCAAATTGAGGACTGGCTCTTGAAGTGTTCATCTGGAACAAACACAAGTACTTCAGCTTACATTTTATTAGACCAAAAAAGTCATATGGCCATGCCTAAGTGGAAGAGCCCCTCTACCATGTGCTGAAAGGAAAGGATCCTGAAGTAATGATGAATAGCACTGCCACGATAGTTACTTTCATAAAGAGTTATATTTTTACAGAAAAAAGGTCACGAACTAGGTCACTTGCTAACCCAAAATCTCTGCATTATTTATACCTGAAGAAAGTTGAGATTGCCCATATAACCTCTGAGCATACTATTTCTCTTCATTTCAGGCACAATGTCCAGAAGGAAATAAATCTTGCCAAGTCTAACTCATAAAATGATAGCTTGTCAGCTACTCAAATTAGGAGGACAGATTGAAACAGCAGGCTGCTGCTGTTTGCCGAGCAAAGACAATTTGCTGTGTGTTAAGCTTAAAGAATATTTAAAGAATATTCTGCCCAGACGTGATAACTTGTGCTGTTTTTCTGTGGAACCTAAAGCAAGTGCTGACCTCTTAGCCTTTTTTACTACCTTCATGACCAATGATGGGATTTGGAGTGACAGTTGGAAAATGGAAGGAGAGCAGGAAGGAAAATGGAAGTCTGCCTGCAGATTTGTTACTGGTGAATTTCAGGGCGGATTCTCTTTGTGAAATGATCGTGTTCTTATGACGTCTTACTGAAGTTTTTTTTGTAACCAAAAGAGACTTTATTCTCAATTTACTGTACCTTCAGGTATTATCTGTTGGTAAACTCTTAATTCCTATGTTTATAAATATGTGCATTGGTGAGAATTAATTAATCCACGTGAATTTATTAAACACCCATCGTGTGGAAAGAACTATGAGGGTTGTAATTGGGGGTACCAAGGTAAATAAGCTCCTTGAATGCTTGAGTTTAAAGGGCTCACCGATAAAGTGTGAACACATGCATTAACAATGTCTCTTTCCACTCGGGCATGGATTGTAATATTCATGGTCCCCAAGGAACCTCCCTGAGCCACACCGCGTGGCAGTTTGGCTTTGCTGCTCTTCCCCACCCCTTGAATCCCTGTGTTTTGCTCTGGCCTGTGTTTTTCTCTGACCAGCAGAGTCCTGCAGAAGGGATGCTGTGCAACTTCCAAGGCTAGGCCTTGCTTTCTTGGGACACTTCACTGTCATGTAAAGAAGCTCTGTGTATCCTACTGGAGGATGTGAGGCGTGTGCAGGCAAAGGCCCAGCTGACAGCCAGGACACACCACCAGACGTGTGAGTGAGGCCATCGGACACAGGCAGCCCCAGCCGATCCCACCGACTGCATACATGTGAATGAGCCTGAATAACACCACGAAGAGGGGACTGCCTGCCCAGCAGAGCCCAGTCCATACTATAACCCTCAGAACCATGAGCCAGACAATGATTGTCATTTGGGTGTGGCTCTGTGCCCAGTGGTTGATCTTTGCCCAACCCCTGCAATTACCCTCTGTGATGGCCACGCAGACCTTGCCATTCCCCAATGCGATGTGATTTTTGGCACCTTCTTGGATATGTCCCTTCAGTTTAGAACGCCTGCCTACACTTTTCCTCCTTGGAACTTCCTTGCCCTATCTTCAAGATGCAGGTGTCTCTCCAGATTCCTTCTGGAGCCCTCCATACACATCTCTGTTATTGATACTTCCTCCATGGCCCTGTGGTTGTTTACAGGATAGCATCTCCCATTGGATGCTGACCTCCTATGGGAAAAGGCTGTTTCCTCTTCACTGTCCCTTGGGTCCCTACTCCGATCCTGGTGCACAGTGGGGCATGTGGTCCCTTGGGTGACAGGGCATGGAGAAACACTGCTATGTGAGGGTGAGGACCACACCGGGAGTCAGTGCTGTTAAGTGTTGGGTACCGCTGGACACCGAACAGCAGTGCTTCTTAAACGTCCGTAATGTGCTTATGAATCATTTGGGATCTTGTTCAAATGCAGGCTTTGATTCAGTAGATCTGGAGAGGGGCCTGACAGTCTGCATTTCTAATGAGCCCCCACAGTTCACACTTTGAGTAGCAAGGCAACAGAAGATAACCCAAGTAAGTGCCCACGAGAGATGATCAATAGTGACATAAGTCCTCAGCAGTTCTTGGAGATAAATAATAGAGATGAATCTTGACCGTGTCTATGACCAGAGTATAGAATATGACTAAGAAACTGAGTCTGATCATCCTTAGGGTACTTCAGTTGAGATATTTATTGGGAAAGGAATGTTGTAAATAAGTTCAGATTTTTAAAGGATCTACCAAAAAATAAGGTGGGGAGAATCAATTATATAAGTACTATTTGTAGGCCTGTGTTCTAAATAAGAACAAGGATGATCAGATAGATACATTGGTTGGGTTCTTAGAAGGATGAAAGGAAAGCCTTGAATGCCAGGGAGCTGTTTGTAGTATCCTAACCTTATTTTCTTATTTGAAAGGATCACCGGACTGACGGAATAGAGATATGTAGTCATGTCATACAGAGCATTTCACTAGGGTGTTTGACAGTGTCCTTCTTGGGACAGATCCATGGTCAATATGGAAAGCGCATGTCCATTTGGAAATGTACAACATACACATTTGGAAAGATATCTACATTTTGGTGACTGGTTGGAAAGCAAAATAGTAAGAAAGCTGATTGGTGGAAGGTTTACCAATGCAAAGAGAAATGTTGGCAGTTCCTCTGAAGATATACAGGGACTACTTATGAAATCTAGAGTTCCTTCCAAAAGAAATGGTGAGATTAAAATATAGTTTCAATTGGAAAGCGAGTGAAGGCAAAGTCGAGGGGGCATGGTTGACTTTAGAAATGCTTGGCGCCTCCTCCCATGGTTGCTGGTGCCAAGTCAATCTGTAGCTGATTATTGTCTTGAATATGTACTCAAATTAGCTGTTTAGCAGGCCATCTGCCGTCTCCTCCAGACTTGGTTGATAAGCCCTGGAAAAGGGAAATCCTGCCAAAATGCAAATAACCTACTAAACTGATAATATAGGGAAAGATAAGGTCTGTTGGGGGTTGGGGAAGGAATAAGTGACTGTCTTCTCAGCCCCTCTATGTCTTTCCTTCCTTCTGTGTTTCTTCCTGTTGGATAGAGACCGAGTGTGGATCAGGAGACGCTGGGCTCCATCAGAGATGCTGGGTCAGACCAGAAATCGGGAGGGAATGAGGAGGCTCAGTTGTGAGAGTGTGTTTTGCAGCCTCCTAAACTGGTCGCTTCGTTAGAACTCAAGAACTGGCATCCTCTTGGTTCCGCTAGCAGGCTTGCTGTGGTGGGAGCCGTCGTCTCATCTGCGATCTTCTGGGTGCTGGGGTTGTAGTCTCTGCCCTCATGGGGCTACCACCTCGATTCCCCAGATTGCCTTCTCATTAATCCGTGAGCCCAATCCCACTTTTACCACCCTCCGTGGCTTCCCGCCCAAGCATAACTCAAGTTTTTCGAGTAGCAGTCTTGACCTGATTGGACCACCGTCATTTACATGTGCATATTGCTTTATATTTTCCATACATTTTCATATTCACATTCCTTTCCTTTTAATACTCATAGATACTCCAAGAACCTATCACTGTTCCATTGGAATAGTAATGTTAAAGCAACTAAGGCACCACCAAGGAGGAGATAATAACCAAGTAAGATCTCATGGCTAATGAGTAGGAGACCAATAATGTGATGGCACATCCTATTACCAGTTCTGCCCCTGGAGGGTGAGTCGCTGATTGAAGGAGACTTTGCAAAGTCCACTGCCTGCAGGGGTTCTGCAGGTAGCAGCGGTGATGAGGCATAAGGCAACAGAGAGCAGTGAGGCCTGTGTCTAGCTGGAGTGTACAGGGCCATCCAAAGGGGATAGCCATTATTTGCTGTGTGATTATTGACAGCAGATTCAGTTCTCTTCAAAGCACTCCATGGCTCGTGCTCACTTTGGCAGCACATACACTAAAAAAAATTGGAACAAAACATTCTGTGGCTCAAAAATCATCTGCACAGCCCTCCAGTGAATTAAATTTTGATCAGTGAATTAAAGCAACACTCCCTGGTGAGTAAGGCTTAGATTCTTTTGAGTGTACTTGCATTTTAAAAGTTTGTTGAAGCAATTTAGTTTCTAATTAATGCAGTCCATAGGGGAGATATTTTTTCATCTGTGGCACCTTCTTGTGCCTGCTCTGGGTCCCCAGCTTCAAAGAATCTTGGCTAAAGAGAGGGGAGAAATGAGATGCTAAATTTCCCCGTCCTGTCTGCACACAGGGTCTGAACCCCACAAGGTGGCAGGCCCCCAGGATATTGAAGGGGGCTAACTAAACGTACCCTGGGAGATGCACATAAGTCATTAAAAAGCCATTATCTGAAAATCCTTGAAAAGGGAGAAAAGGGCTGTCTGAGCCCTTTTATACTGTTGAGGTTGTTGCAAAACAGGTCCACTTTTTTCTTTTTTCTTTTTACATTTTTTTATTATTATTAGTTACAGATGTACAAAACAGTGCAATAGTTATCCTTTTCACCCTTTACAAAGTGATTCCCTCCTGCCCCATCCACTGCCCCCACCCCGTATCATACATATCTATTACAATTCCATTGACTCCATTCCCACACTGTACCCCACATCCCATGACTATATATATTAAATTATAGTTGACATATAATATTATTCAGCGGCAGCTTCAGGTGTACAGTGTAGTGGTCAGGCCTCTACACCGTCCATGAAGTGGTCTCCCTAACAAGACATGAGTCCATCTGGTCCCGTAAAAATTATTTACAAATTATTGATTATATTCCCTAAACTGTCCCTTCTATCCCTGTGGCAGTATTGTAGTTACCAGTTCATGTTGCCTCGTCCCTTCCCCTCCTCCCTCATGCCGACCCCCGTCCCATCTAGCAACCATCAGTTTTTCCTCAAACAGGCCCACTTTGAAACTGCAGTTGTTAAATCATCTATGCCCAGAGTTTGAAGGAGGAGCGCTCCATGGGAAAGGGCTGCTTCAGCCTGGGCTGTGTAGTGGGCCGATGACAAGCAGGCTCCATACTGAGAAAGGAGCTTTAGAGGACCGTAGAATCAGCTCCTGAAATGAGGTGTCCCCCTAACAGGAGTGATTATAAAAATATTTGCGGGGAGGAGGTTTCTCTTGATAGAGGAAACCCGTTAGAGCCTCCGTGGTTGTCAGCCCAGGCCACTCAACAATTCTCCCGAGAGCTTTAAAAACCACTGCTATGTGGGTACTAGCTCCTGGCACCTGGGTTGAGAACCACTACTCCAAGCTTGAGTTTCAGACTTTCACTGCATCAGAGCACCTGGGGAGTTCATTAAAGTGCTGATTACTGTTTCCCCCCCCCTCCATTACTAGAACCTAAGGGAGGCTCTGGAATCTGTAGTTTTAAAGACCTCACTTCCAGCCTTGCCCCAGGTGGCCTTTGGCTTAGGTTGTGAGCAGCCCTTTTTTCATCCTGGAATGGGCACCCACGTACAAATACACATACACACACATTCTGTTTGCAACTAATAAATAGAAACACTTGAATGCCCCACTTTGGGCAAGCACTTGAGGGGAAAATAGATTTCATGAAATGGATGTCAGTTAAGGGGCAAAGGCTGTGACTGCCAAATTCTTCACTGCTGGTGGGTAGGGTAAGGCAAGCTTTGTTTTGCGAAGGTGACCAGCGAGGACTGGATCAGGCCAGGCAGGTAGCAATAGCTTTCTGGCTGACCTCAGGCTTTACCAACACGAGGTCTTCCAATCCATTGATCTTGTGTCCTTGCTTCCTGCCTGGACTGGTGGCTCATAGGAAGGGTACCAGAGAGCTGTCAATGCAAGACGACGGCTATGTGTCCCCTTTGCTTTGTTTTTTTTAAGACTCCAGAAAACAACTTAGCCCAAGATGGTCAATGAAGTTTTATGTGTTCTCTTTGGTTGAAAGAAACCATGAAATACAGCTTTGAGACCAATGTCATGATTTTATTTCTGGCAATGTAATATTTATGTTTCTGGGTCTTCATGGGTTAGAAAAGCTTATGAAACAAAAGCAGTTTTTCCTGCATTGATTCTTACACCCCTTATCTTGAAGTTTGCGCAGCATTTTTAGTGTTGGTCTTTGTATAACTGAGTCACTTGCTAATATTTTGTTGTTGTTACACTGTGATAAGAGAAGAATTTCTGTGAGCCTGCAGTCTAGGAAAGCGAAGGTACAAATACTGTGGATCAAATATCACCTAAGCCTGTATGGACTCCTGACTTCATTTTTTCCTCCTATATTTATAGGAGACACACTTTGCTCTGACCGGTTAGGCTTATCGACTAGAAACGTCCTTTTTGATTTCAACCTTGTCTAATTATTAACACTGAGAGATACTGTAAGTTGTCTGTTGTTAGAAAAGGGGAGAAAACTTACTTAGCACACTAATTTTATTGCATCTCAAAGTGGCTTTGATGTAAATCTACCATATGTGTCTTTTTATAAATTATCAAACACTTTGCTTTAACTCTAAGATGTTACCCTCCAGTTGGGCCATGCTCTTTTGTATTCTTTTTGTCATTTTGTTATGCAAATAAGTAGCCAATTGCACATGCTGCAGACCTGGGTAGTTCCTTTGACACCCTACATAGGTAGAGAGCTTTTGTGCTGGGGAGTAAAAAGCCTGCTTAACATGTCTACCTACTTCTCGCGCATTTCTTGATGGAAGGGAGTCATTTATGACAGCCATTTAGGAGATTTTATTCCAACGACTGAATTTCCTGTTTATATAGCCAAAATGCCTGATTCCCCAGATTTTTGGGACAGGAGAGGAAGAGAAACCATATGAGTGTCAGTGATTTTTTTTTTTTTTCATCCAGAGTGTCATATGCTCAATTTGTTTTCCTTGCTTACATGTGGAACTGACCCCTAAACGTGCTGATAAGAGAAGAATAAGTAAGCAAACGCTCCCAGGGTTTGAGGCTGATATAAAAGTCACTTGGTTTCAGTGAACCGGGCTGGAACACGAGCCTTTTGTTTGCTGTTGAAAGTTTAGCACTTGAATTTCGGGTTGGGCTGTTCAGTTCACTAAGGAGAATGTGGACACCTCATGCCAACGCCTGTTTTCCTTAGTCCCTGAGAATGGAAGGCATTGTGTGTTCGGTACACACAGAAAAAGCCAACAGTGACTTAATTGTGCCTTGGGAACAAAAGCTCTTACCTGGGGACAAGATGAGAGACCCCAGGCTTCTGCTCCTCCGGCTTCGTGCTTTGCAAAGTCAGTGTTGCTGGGAATCCCGGAGCAAATGTCTGACCTGCTGCTGGTGTTTGCATGTGAAATTAATCCACGGATTGCTTTCTCCTGGAGCTTACAAATGAGAGGAACGTGGCAGACTCAGAAGAGACCAAGAGTCCAAGCTCCCAACAAAGACCAGACGTCAAGCAGAAGGAGACTGAAAAGGGAACAGAGGAGTTCCGTTCCTCCTCTCAATCTGCCTCTTTGCAAAAGTCCCAGTGACACAAATTGATGGTTGTGTCATGTGGCTGCCCATCTGCTTGCCAGCAGCAGTTCAACTTTGGTGAAATCCATTTAAAAAGCATTTTTTACTGTCCAGTTGTCTGCAGCAATGAGTGCATGAGAGGGTGAGAATTTGGGAGCATTCGGCATTGCAGGTGGATTAGGACAGTCCCTTGATTCTTCTGTCACATCAATGTGATGTTACTGAATCTCCTTGAATGGTGACAGAGGGGGTGGAAGCCTCTTTTTGCCTGAGAGTGGCCAGGTGCTTTGGTTAATAACTCTGAGCCGTAGCGCATTGTATTGCTTTTTGCGTTTGGAGTATCCATCCAGACCAAGATTTCGAGTGTTCTTTGAGGAGAAGGTTGGCTTACCCAGGGTTGGGAATACAGGGTCTCAAGTAAAAAGAGTTGCTTCTGAATATGAAATTCCTATTCCCCCAGTGGTTCTCTTGTGTTTTGGTAAATCTAGACCAATATAACACCTAATAATAATAGTGGTGGCAAAAAGAAAATAGGCATTTACTGACCTTTCACACTGTATGATGCCCTTTATAAGCATTATCACTTATAATCCTTACAGTAAGTGGTTTTCATTTTTAAAATTAAGCAAAATAAAGAGCAAGTATTTAGATTGGATCCTAACACAATAGCTAACTATATTCTCCTTGAAGTCATAGCATCATAGAGCTAAGCCAACATTTCCCCAAAGAGATCCCTGGGATCTTGTTAACATGCAGATTCTGACTTGGTCCGTCTGGGTGGGGACGAGAATCTGCGGGTCCACAGAACACACTGGGCAGGGAGCCGGGGGCCAAGTTTCTAAATCAGACGTTGCCAAGCCTAACACATGACTGGACTCGCCTGGAGAGATTCTAAACACACAGCTTCCCTGCCACCTCTGAGATGCTGAGTCTTAAGGCACCAGCTCTGCTTTTACAAAACAGTGAGCAAGCTGGGACCCTGAGAGGATCTGGGACCTATACAAGATCACATCACACACAGTGAGAAGCCAGTCTCTGGGGGCCCCGGCCATGCTCCTTCCTCACACGGCCTATGGCTTAGTGTTGACTGGTACCATCCGCCGAAAGGTGCACACAAGTTCGTCCTCCTGCAGGCCTGTCGTGCTCTGCACGTTTCTCCCAGGTGTGCTAGCTAACACGCTGCCTCTTCAGGATGGAAACGCTGCTCCCCAAAGAGCCGGTGACACTTGAGTTTTGTCCTTTGCACACAGCCATTTATTAATACAACATCTGGAGTTGCTATGAGGAGAAAGAGGAGAAGGGAAGGAGGAGTGAGTCTGGGGTGGCCGGGATATATGGTTCTGAGGAGGCCCGGTGTGTTTGCAGAGTTGGGCAGCACAGCTAGGGGCGTCCCCGGACACAGTGACATTCCCTGACCACGAAGGCTCAGACTTCCAGAAGTGCCCCCAACCCCAGCCAGCACTTTATGTCAGTTTCTGGTGGCCTTAGAACTCTGACCTTCTCTGGTCACTTCTACACACTCTAGTCTCCCTGAGTGTCCGGGAACTCAACAACCTGCAGGAAATAGTCCTGCGGGATCCACGCCCCTGATCTCTAGGATTCTAACCCATGCTGACCCTTGATCATTGGGGTTTTGAAGATTTCTTTAGAAGTATATTCATTATTGAATGTTTGTTAGGATTAGTTTTAGCTGCTTGTGCCAGAAAATCCAAAATCATAATGGCTCAAAGAAAATAGGAGTTTATGTCTACCACACATAGAAGGAGCCCAGAGCTGGTGTGACAGCTCTGTGGTATCAAGGACTTTGCCTCCTTTTATGATGTCATTCTGCCATCGTAAGCATGTGACTTTCATGTCAGGATTCATCATGGCTACTCGTGCTCCAGTCACCATTTCTTCTTTCCATCCAGCAAGAAGGAAGAAGGGCATGCCCTTTCTCGTGAACATCCAAGGACACTCCTTGAAGGTTGCACACAATACTTCTGCCTGCATCCTATTGGCCAGAATGTAGTTACATGGCCACAGCTAGGTAGTTACATGGCCATAAGATAGGCTAGGAAATGTAGTTTTTATATCAAGTGGTCAGATTTCTAGCTAAAAGTTGGCAATTCTAGGACTCAAGACAAAGGGGAGATCAAATATTGGGGTAGACAACAGTCCTGCCTCACCAGGGTCTTAAGGGCATTTCCAAAGCCACCTTCTGTTTGGATTAGGTCCCCATGTTTCAGATTGATGTTTTTGAGCCACTTCACATACCTCAGGAGATTTGGGATGATGTGGGGTCTTCTAAGCATTCCTCCAAAAGGAGCCAGAATGAGCCATTAAAGATCTTATTCAATTAATTATTCAATTAATTAATTAATTAAGGCTGATGTGGAATGCAGATGTAGGGAGAAAGTTGCTGGCAATAATCATTGGTGAAAGGCAGAAGGCACAACTAGTAGAATCTTGCAGTTTTCCTGGTGCCATCTTCAATTTGTCGGGGATGTTTGCCAGATGTGCTTGGGGGCCCTAATAAGATTAACAACAGTAACCACAGCAAGAATAGCAAGTGGACCAAGTCTCAGCACCAGAAGGGATGTTGGGTTCTGAGTCAGCATTGAGTGCTTTCTGGCGCATGATGCCACTTTTGAATCTTAGGTTGTGTTTGGGTCCTGAGATCCTTATTTTGCAAAAAGAAAACCTAGAGCTGAAGGGAAGTACCTGGACTATCAGTCTTCATAGAGGTTTCAAAGGAGCAGTTTGAGGAGCGACATCCATATTATTTGAACACTGGTAATTTTTTTTTTTTTTTTTTTTGAGGGCAGTGTCACTGGCCCTCATATGTGGGACCGAACCGGGGCCCGCTGGCTTCCAAGGCTGAACACTGGTAATTTAATGGATGTCTAGAGCTAATATAGGACTGAGTGGGCCATTCTGTGTTCTTTCTAGAATGTTCCACCTTGTTCCTAGAAAATGCCTAAACTGAAGACTCATAAGTGGGCTGAAAGTTATCACCTCCTCCATCTTTTTTTTTTTTTTTTTTTTTTTGGCCTAACAGCGGACACAAAGTTTTCCCTTTAGAAGAGAATGTGAGAAGAGAGGTGGAAGAATAAAAATCATTTTCTTCAACCGAATCATCCCAAACTTCAGCAAAACAACCTTACATTCACAGGCATTCGGGAGCTCCCCTGGCAAGTGAAATCTAGGGCAGAACAGAAGGCGTGGGCAGGAGTAGACTGCATGGCTTGGAGGCAGACCCAGCCAGGCTTTGGGGGAGCCTGTGAATAATACAGTTAAGTCCTGACACCGAAGTAGCCAGCTCTCACATGTGGTACAGAAGCTTTCCATGGCTCTATATTTTGCTTTTCCTAACTAGCTCAGGATGTCTGTTTTGATGTAATCCTCTTTAATGTTCATGTTCAGCATATTCCAAACTGAAGTAGGTTTTGATATGCTCGTTCTATACACATATGTACATACATGCAGACCAGCGTCAATGGGAAAATGTTTGAATTTGTGCCAAAGGCAGGCTGAGCAAATAAGTTTTCCTGCTCTGAATTGAATGCATTGCTTCTTTATCTGTACTAATAGTTGTAAGAATTTTTAAAAAGCAGAGTGAACTCGTATATTTGCTCTTGTTTCTCCCATGGTATCTAAGTCATGTCTCTAAGCAGCAGGATGTTTGCTTATAGGAAAGGTTTTGTCTTAAGTGTGTGTCTGTTCTCAGAGGGAGAGAAGCCAGGACTTGGATGTCTGACAAACCTTGGTTGCACCTTGGCCTGCTCCCTCACTAGCTACCTGTTCCTGGCAAATTACCATGTTTCCCTGGATCTCAGTGTTTATTTTCCTATTGTAGAAATGGCCACACCCTTCTCACAGGAGGATAAAATGAGCTCCTCAGGATATCAAGAGCCCAGCCAATGCCTGGCTCCCTGCAGCTGCCCAATGAATGGGCATTTCCTTAATCTTGATTTTTCCTTTGCCTTCTTTAGAAGAAAACCTGGGGAAGAAATATTAATCTAGTTTTTCACTAAAAATTTTATGAGCACCTGCTGTGGGACTCAAGGTCAACAGGGCAAATCTAAGAAGCTGTTCTGCCATCTGTGGTTTTCAAAGTACGGTCCACAATATCAGTAGCACCTGGGAACGTGTTAGACATGCAGACTGTTAGGTCCGCCCCAGACATATTATCCATTGGAAACTCTGGGGGTGAAGCCCAGTGTTTTAACCAGACTTCTGGGTGATTTGAATGTATACTAACGTTTGTGAACCACTAGTCTCTACATCTTGGCTCTCAGGCCTTGCTGGACCTTACAATTCGCTGGAGAGCATTTTAAAACACCATCACAAGGGCCCTGCTTCCAGAGATTCTGATTCAGTGAGTCTGGGGTAGAGCCCAGGCACGGGGATTTTGTTTTAAAGGCTCCGTGGAATGATTCTAATGTGCAAAGGATTGAAAAATTGTGCTCTAATGAGTTCTATCTTGTCTTCTCTCCTTCTCCTTCTCTCTCCACCCCCGCTCCTCCCATGATCCTTCATGGACTTTTGGGGGTGGGAGGTTGGATTTAGGGGGAGAATTCTGTTGTAACATCGGCTCAGAAGGACTCACGGGGACTGGATGAGATGTTACCCATAGGCCATAGAAAATTCCCACTGTCTTTGCCTCATTTCTACAGTGCTCTGATATCTTTGGATGGCCGTCTTCTGGTTTTAAAAGTAGCACATGCTCATGTAGAAAGTTTCAAAGAACCTAGGAAACTTTGAAGGAGAAAATAGAAATCTCCCATAGCGCTGTTCCTCCAAAGATCCCATTAAATGTTAACATTTTGCTGTATTAGCCTCCAGTCATGCATGTATATGTCATTTTCTAATATAAAATTAGGATCATACAATGTATACAGTTGCCTATCTTGCTTTTTTACCTAACATCACATTATGATACTTTTGCGTGACAGTCTTTGAATTCCATTTTCAAAGCCAGCATCAGATTGCACCGTATGGATTTGTTACCATTGGCTCAGCCATTTCCCTCCAGTTAATTTCATTTTTTCCCCATGATAAGTTCCAATATCCTTGTAAATAAGTCTTTGATTGTTTTTCTGATTGTGTCCTTAGGATACATTCCTAGAAGTAGAATCACTGAGTCAAAAGTTATAAACACTTTAAAGGTCCTTGTTACATAGTACTAAATTTGTTTCCAGAAGGGCTATGTCATTTCTACTCCCACTCTCTGCGAGCATGCCTGTTTCCTTGTACTTTTGCTTACATTGGTTATCTTATAAAAACAAACATACAGACAAAATGTGGCATTTTTCTTAGTCAAGTGGTCATGTCCTTGTTCCATAGCAGCTCTCTGTGAATGTGGCCACAGATTTCTAAACCCGTGCGTCTTTATCTTCCTTTCATTCACCTTTTGGAATCACGTTTGTCTTTTAATGTCTGACAGCTCCAGTTTGGGGATTTTTATCTTATCTGAGGGATGTGAAACCATCTGGAATTCTCAGCTCTGTGCTCCGTAGCTCCATCCTTATTGTATCTGGGCTTCATCTTTAATGTCTTTGTGCCTTTTAACCCATTTATGCCATGCCCACCAGTGCTTGCCAAGAAGACAGGACAACACCCTTAATAAATGCTCCGGGGTATTGCAGCAAAAGGCATACGAGTTCATAGCATTATAGTCAAAGTTAAATTATTCTGAATCACCTAGGTGTATGTGTCATCTATTGGAGAAGTGATATGTACCGCCACCCAATACACACACACACACACATGCACACACACACACGCACACACACACATGCACACTCAAGTGCACTTCAGTGCATGAAGCAGGGAAGTCTTTTAGAGCCCCCAACTGAACTAATCAGAGAATCCATTTCCGTGGCCTTCCTTGACAAATGATATTTGAATGAAGCATGGAACAACGTGGCAAATGTAGACTCTCCTTTCAAACTGAATGTGCCTTGCTGAGGTAGAGGAAGAAGCGAGGAACGTTTCCACTGTCCACGTTTCACACCTTGCAGCCATCCCAGCTCATCGCAATGGCGAAGCCGTATAGATCAAGCCAAGAGAACGTGTCCTCAGGTTTGGGACCCTTCTAGGAATGTGTGTGGAGAAGCAGCAGACCGTCAGTGTTCTAGAATCCGTGAGTCTTCTTCTGGCAACTTTGCATCCTAGGTGCTCCACTTTTGGAAGGGTAAACACCTACCTGCCAGCTTGAATTCTGGGGTCTGGGAAGAAACACAGTAGAGGCTCCACTGTTGGGGAATTCCAAGAACTTGACATTGTTTGGGAGGTAGGGAAGCTCAGAAGGGATAAGGCAGGAAAAAGACTGAACTCTTCTTACCACAGGGTCAAGGCCCCCTTTTTCAGTTTAGGGAAATAATACTGATGTTGCAGGGACAAACCAATGGTCTTTATACCAAAGGCTGCTGGATATATTCTGTCCCATCCATCCATCCATCCATCCACCCATCCTTCCAATAAATATGTATTGAACACCTACTACTAGAAAGCAGTCACTCATGGTCCATGGTTTTCTAAAGCACACAATAGTGTACAACACACAAGTGTGAGCTAAGCATCCAGAGGCCCAGTGGTGGCCTGCTGTGGACTCACTGACATATGCAGATTGTTTTTTTCACATAGACTGGATATATGGGGGAAAAAAATAGAAAATTAGCCAATAATAAGGCCTTATCTGTGCAGCAACAGTGGTTGTGTTGTCGGAGAGTGGGCCTTTCTCTGCGCAGAATCCAGGTCCTTGGCGACTCGAGCAAAGAATTGAATGAGAGCCGGCCGAGTGGTGCGATGGTTAAGCGCTGGCTTGCGAAGCCAGTGGTCCCGATTCGGGTCCCACATATGAGGGCTGGTGACACTGCCCTCAAAAAAAAAAAAAGAGAAAGAATTGAATGAGATACCAGAGAAAAGCAGTAGAATAAGTAGTTTATTAGAAAAGATAGTACATTTAGAAATAGAAGTAGACCTGAGTACTAGAGGGTGGCTCAAGGGCCCATTACTAAGGAGTGTGGAGGGGGCATATGCAAAGGTGAGGCTTAAAGGGAAGAAGTGGTAAAAAGCCACCGCCGCTGTGAGAGGAAGGGGTCTCAAGCTCCACCTGGAAGACCGTGTTGGCTTCTTTGTTTGTTGGGGTATCCCCTGCATCCTCAAGGCTCCTGAATGAGGACAAAAATATAAATCTGTTAGGTTATGGAACTTGTAGCTATTCAGTCCATCACTCAGATGGAGTCAGTTGTCTGGACACAGAATGGGTCTGACATTTAGCTTACTGACCTGGGGGATATTAGGAAGTCTCAGGCTTTCAAATAGTTATCGAAAGCAGGGGTAGGAGACTTATATTGTTTCAGATTCAGGAACTAATTTACAAAACAATTAAGAAGCAAGGGGGATCTTCAGTTCAAGATTCACAAACTGGTCAGAAAAGCAATCAAAGCCCAAGAGCTAAGAAACTAAAGAACTAGGGAGGAAACTTAACATTTTTATAGAAAAGGAAACATTAAAGTTTTTCAGTGGTGGAGGTTGGTGCTGCTCAGTTGGCCGGTAACAGTTACAGCATGTAAATAGCAACTGAGGAGGCAGTCAGGGAGAACCCTTAACTATGGGTGAGAGAACCTCAGGGTTATGGGTAGAACTGCCCAGTAGGCTCCTTATTCCAGATGAGTCCCCTTAGTTCCTAATTTTAAAAAGAAGTAAATTAAGAGGTCTGTGGTTATGGTTAGCTCATTTCGGGAGTGTGGTGAGCTTGGATGATGGCCCCCAAGCATGTCCTCTTCCTGGTCCCTGGGAACTGCCAATGCTTACTTATATGGTATAAGGGGTTTTGCAGAGATGCCAATGGGAAGTTAACGCGGAGGGGCGGGTGTTTCAGCACAGAAGCAGTCTCAAATAGTTTGTCCCCATAAGTATAATTTTCCCTTTTTAGACTACATGTCCCCGTTTTGGTTTGGAAAATATAACCTCCATAGCATATAACACAGGGATGAATTCTGTCCTTCATCCTGCTATCTTTGCAGGAATTTCTTGCTCCAAAGTTTCATTTATCAGCTTATTGAGCACTTTCTGCATACGAGGCTAGCATAAGAGTGACTACATGGATTGATACCTGCTCCTGCTTTGCATGACCTCACCTCTGCTCTAAGACTTCCATCATTTCTGCCCCCTGGGGTATGCCAGTAGTGATTGGATTGCCCCTGCAAAGGTAGCACATATGTGGATCTCCCAGGCACAGCTGAGATGCTAAACCTCTAGAGAGGTTTTCTGAAGTTTTTAAGAGGCAGTGCTCAGAGTATGGGTCTGACAGCATGTGAGGAAATTTAATATGAACATTTGATCTTGATTTCCATATGTGGCCTTTATACAACTTGGCGTTGGCTCTACTGTAAAGTGCAGATGACACAGGCCTGTGTGGGACCACTCTACCCACTCCTCCTGACTGTAGAGTCAGCTCAGAGCGAATGCATGCCCCCAGGTAGATGAAAATCAGGTAACTTATCCAAATTGTTTCTTTCCACCTACTGTGAGTCTCCTTTACCACTTTCAAACTCATCATCTAAAACTGCAGGCTGTTTCTCTGAGCTGTTCAGACCAGCTTCTAAAACCACATAGCTCTTGGAGATGCACAGATGTGTTCATTATTCCTTGGACACAAGCTGTATTGCGCAAATTGCACAGTTCTATTGTGCCTTTGTTTTCATTTCTCCTAACCGGAGGAGGAGCTGGGAATGGCAGTGAGTGGCGGTCTGGCCTGGAGTCTTCCCTGCATCCTGATTGGCATCATTCAAGTTCTTCTGTCTGGAGGCAGATAGACTCAGGTCTGCCTGAGCAGAAGCCATGATGATGGAACCGAGCTGTGACTCCTTTAAGAACTTAGTTCATTTTACTAACAATGAGATCCTGAAATCAAAATGGATTTAAAATTGTGTGGTTACCATGATCAATAATAGAGAAAGCGGACTCCAGAGCCTGTATTTTCCAAGGTCTTTAAGGCCATTGCAGTTGTGAGAGCCATGTGTTCTGTGTGTATTGGTGGGTAAGTCGGCTTGTAAGTTAGAAGTGATTCTTGCCCCTAACTACCCTAAGTCCCTTTTGGCCATATGGCAGATAAGCTGTCGTGGAGCAAAAGCCACGTGCTCACATGACTGGCCTACAGAACAGAGCCAGCCTTCAAACCTGCATGAACCAGCTGGGAAACCTATCGAAGCTTCACCTAGAGGGAGAGGGTCTGCCGTGAGGAAACAAACTGGTGATTCATCTTATGCCCTTCACCTGGAGTAGGTCATACGCCCGGAGGTCATATATATTTTTACACATTTATTCCCTCTCATTTTTGTTTTTTACATTTGAAACTCTTGGGTTTAATGTAATAACAAATTTTACCAAAATTTAATTTGAACAGGGCCTCACGTACAGAGTTCGGTATTCTATAAAAAAAAACACAACTAAATTCTAAAAGAAAACAAACCTAGAAGGCCTTCCAAGCTCTACAACTTAAAATAACCAACTGTATGTTTTCAACAAAGATGGTTTTTGTGCTCTGCTGGAATGTGGCTCCGTGCAAGGTACGTCCATCTCCAGTTCCTTTCTTAATGAGCTGGAGTATCTAGCGACATCTGAATTAAGTGTACATAAAGTAATACTAAAAGAATTGCTAGAATCTTGGCAGCTTTTTCTAATTGTAACAAATGCTGTAAAGCAAAGTATATATTAGTCAGCTCGGGCTGCCATAACAAAATACCACAGATGGGGTGGCTTAAACAAGAGAAATGTATTTTCTCGCAGTTCTGGAAGCTGGACGTCTGACATCAGCATGGGTGGGTTCTGGTGAGGGCACTCTCTGGCGTGCAGATGGCTGACTTCTCCCTGTGCCCTTACACGTCAGAGAGACAGCAAGCTCTCTGGGGGCCCTTCCCTGAAGGGCACTAATCCATCAGGAGGGCTCCACTCTCGTGACCTCATCTAACTGGAATCACCTCCCAAAGGCCCCACCTCCAAATACCATCATACTAGTGGTTAGGGCTTCAACCATGAACTGGGATGGGGCACAAACATTCAGTTCATAACAAGGTGAAGGGAGTTAAAAGATTGGGTGTGTCACTAAAAAGCCAGTAGAAAAACAGCAATCATTAGAATCTCTGGGACTATAGCCTCTAGCCTTTTGGGGCCCAGTAAAGTTGGACATTTGGTGGCAGTCTTCCCTGAGCTTCATTCAGTACAACAGACAAGTCCTAAAAAAGGTGGTCAGGAGTAGCTCACAAGTTTGCTGAGACTGACACCTACTTCAGTTGTTTCTCCATGACTGTGAACTTTTTCTCCCCACCATGGTCACACTTTCCCAACTGCCCCTACTTCTAATGGGGTCTCTGCAATGTAAAGGACGCTGAGATATTGATGATCAGAACCCCAGCAGCAGCATAATGTTCTTTCAGGAAGTAGCTGATCCCTGGGATCTGGGACCTGTCTTCTCCATGTCAATGACGGATACAGCTGGCCACTTTACAAATGGTATGACGTTTATCTTTCTAGTTTTTAATAGGCAAAAGGAAGGAAGCAAAGGAATGGTAAACAGGGAGAAAGACTCCTAGAGATTGTAATTTGCAGCTAAGAGAGGGAATAACTTTTCATTGTTACAGATTCCCCTTTTGCGGGGGGGTAGTTTGGGGGCAAAAAAACACCCATCATACTGTGCCTGACATATAGACTGCTCATGAAATATTCACCGAGTTAGTGATTGAGAGAATGAATGAGTGCAAGTCGCCATCCCCCAGAATTCAGGTCGAGACCCCAGTTGTTCCCCAGCATGTTCAAACTTGCCACTTGGCAGGAGCACTGAACACTCTGTGGGTGAATGCCTGAGGCAGATATTACTGAGTCCCTCATGACAGGTCTGTTCATTCTCATGACATTCACAAGCTAGGGGAACTAATGGCTCTCAGTACTAGGATCTTTCACAAGCGAAGAAGAAATGAATCAACTCTGTGTTTATGGTGCATAGAGAGGGCAGATCTCTGTGAGCCGTGAAAATCTGGGCTCGCAAACCTACCTCTGACCCCTCCTCTGCCATCTTGTCAGCAATTTGAACCTCCTTGAGGATGACGTAACCATCACTCTACCTCCGAGTGTTTGACCTCCGCATTTCCAGTAACCTTCCCCTCTGCTCCACAGCATCGGCCAGAAACTCCACCCAAATTTCCATTTCCAGGCAGCCATTCCCACGGCCCTTCCTCCCCATTGACTTACCCACCCCTTCCGCCATAACCACTCTGTAGCCTCAGTGGAAACTTCCAGTCCATCCACCACTTCCACTTTTTCACTGTCCATCATTGTGCTCCTTTCTCTGTTAGTCCTTAGGCGAGAGGAGGGGGTAACTATGAAATAAATAAGATTATAGAGAAAAGCAATTTACCAGATAGGATCAGACTTTTAAATTAGCTGACTCATAATCCCTATTTGTATTTCTCACTGGGCTGGATACAGTTTTGCAGCCTCCTGTACTATGCTGCATAGAAATCTTGATGTTTGCCATTTAGGATCCGTAAGCTCAGCTACAAGAACCAATAGTTACACCAACAGGAACTTGCTAGAGAAGGCTGACTGGAGCCTCGGTAAATGACTTCAAGTACACAAATGGTTGTTAGAACATGTAGGTTGTCCAATTGACTTCCATAGTCCAGAAACAGCAACGTATGTAGAAAAAGAAAACCACCGAAGTGCACACAAATGAAGAGTTGAAAATGCAGTCACATAGTTTTCAGAAAAATATCCAGAATATAGAGTCTAGGCTTCCAAGAAAATTTTGGTCTTTATTAGTCTTCCAATAAGGTCAGCGGTAGTATCTTTCATCTACCAAAGATTAATGTGCTAACTTAGCAATGGTTCACCTCCCAGTGACTTTACAAGTATCCTTTCCACTTCCCTTCTATAAATAAAATAATCAAGCTACATCCGAGTTTTATATTACAGCTGTAAAATTAGCTAGAGTACTTGCAGAATGGCTAGTCTAAGCTGAGGTGCACTGTGGGAGTAAGGCACACACTGGGGTTCAAGTACCAAAAAAAAAAAGTAAAATATGTCATAAATTTTAATCCTCGACTAACTGTTGAAATTATAACATTTTTATATGTTGGGATAAATATGATACATTATTAAAGTTCATTTTACCCATGTTTTTTTTTTTACTTAATGTGGCTACTCAAAAATTTTAAATTAAACATGGGGCTTGCATTTGTGGCTTATATTTCTTTTGCACGGCTCTGTCTTAAAGACATCACTGTTTTAATTTATACATGCTGTTTAAAATGTAAGTTTAAATGAATGTGCTAATTATAAAGAATTCATATTTATAATTCACTTCCTATAGTAAAAATTATTGGACACATGTGAACAAATAATTGACACTAGTATTTAAGTAGATTAATGTAAATCGAATCAACCTTAATATAGTCAGATTGTAAGCTTTCAAAGCATTCCTTTTGTGAAATTTTATTCCGTTTGAGATAACTTAAAATTTTGGAACCAGTGCAAAGTTCAATTCTGTTTGCTTTACCCCAAACCACTAACATCAACCCTTTTGAACCAGTTATATAGTGACCCGACACTCAGCATTTTAAAGTTAATGTAGTGTCCTAAAGTCACCTTGTTCAGTTTGTTTACATATGTCTGTATCATATTCTATGGACCTAGTAATGTAAAACATCTAATTAGCGTTCTCTTTAGTGATTGGGCCAAGGAATCAGAAATTAACAAAAGAAACTTGGAATTACAAGGCCCAAGTCTGAACAAGTGATTCATCCACCCATTCAATAAACATTTGCTGAGAGAAAGAGGGAGATAAGGTATGAGTCCTAGTAGGATTGGAAATCCCACTCCTCCCTCCCATGTTAACTCCATCGATTTCTAGACAGGCCCAAAGGCACAGATTTAGAAGTACACAGGATGTTCTAGTAGCTGCACAGGTTGCCTACTTCATTGCCTCTAGGCTGATGGGGCCGGTTTTAAAGCTAGCTCCTGAGGAGGCAGCTTTCCTCCATGTTCCCTGCCTTTATACTAGGTAGATGACAGTATTTCACATTTATGTCAATATTGGAAGAAAACACAAAACCAAATCTTTCTCTACTGCCTTCGCCTATTTAAATTTTTTCTTTTAGCACTTTGTTTTAGCACTTTGTTTGCCTCAGGAGAATGCTAATAGTTTTCTTGTGCATGATAAATGTTGGTCTTGCACGATCAAACTCACAAAGTTAACTTGAGAAATTTGAGGCTTCTTTGAACATGTGCAAACTCGAGTTAGAAACAGCCTCAACTGGAGTCTTTTCTCCATAACTGTCCAGGAGATGGACCAACACTGTATAATTGTCCCAGGGCGAGGTTACCCCACAGAATTGGACCATCCAATCACTTCTGAGGCCATGAGGCCAGAAAGATGTCAAAATAATATTAATCAAGGACCCAAGACCTGGACATCAGCCATTTTTGTTCTCATGCTTTCCTTCTCTTCACCCTGAATATTTCAGTATTTCCTAAGTCCAAGCACCATCCCCACGTGCCAAGGTGTTCTGAAGCCAGCAGCTTTCATGGAGACCCACCCAGCAGCCTGTGCTAAAGATGGCTTCACCAGAACTTGCACAAGATTTTTGCTTCTCTTATTTTCTCCAATAGGACCATGTATGAGCCTTGGCAAGTGCTTAAGAAATGCAGGTGGTTTTAAGCAACCATATACAGTAACAATAATTCTAATTACAATAGCAAGCATATGGCTCTTATTATGTGTCAGGCTCTATTGAAAGAGCTTTACATGTGTAACTAATTTAATCCTTACAATAGTTATGCTTATTACACTCAATTTGCTGATGGGACACCTGAGTCACAGAGAAGATGAGTAACTTGCCCAAGGGAACACAGCTAGTAAGTGGCAAAGCCAGGATCTGAAACCAGGCCCTCTGCCTCTGAAGTTTGAGTCATAATGTCACACAGAAGATTAATTTTATCTGTCTAGGTATTTAAGTTTTAGTTTGGAAGACTTTAATTGGCTGTTTCTAAATCCTTCTTAAAAGAATCCATTTCCTTCCTTCATCATTTCCTGTTAGAGACTGACCTGAACTTATTAAGGCTCTTTGGACATAGACACAGGGGTTTTATTCCCAGCTGTGGAATCACCTAAATATTTCCAAATACTAACATTATATTTATTTGATAGTACGGAGACTCTCTCATCTTTTTACCTCTTTTGAGTCTTGCAGCAGTCCTATACACTAAGTATAATTAATCTCAGTTGTGGTTGTTGTTTTTTTTTATTATTATTTGCTAATGACCATGCTGAGGCTCAGAAAAGGTACTGAAAGATCAGTGCTCCCACCAATGGTAGATGGGAGAGTGGGGTCAGCATCCAATACTGGCCTAGCCTGTTCCCCTCTCCCCACTCTGCATTTCTGCTCTGGTTGTCCATCTTCTCTCCCTTTGGAAAGTTAATCTGAAGGTGCATATACATAAAGTATATTTCCAAATAGAGTCTAGAGAAGTTGATGGCAATATGGGTTTTATTTTGAGTTTCAATCTGGGAGGATCATTAGAATAACAGAGATTCAGAAAATGCATGAAGAAGAAATACTGTTGTTAAGATTTCAACTACTCCTACTCGACAACATGTTTTCTTTTAGTTGAGTAAGGAGCACTGTAAGCCAGAGCCTAGATTTCTGCAGCCCCTAGAAACAGAGCATCTTAAGATTAGAAGGAATCTAAGAGGCCCTCCTCCAACCTTCCACTCATTTTTGGCCGGTGGCCTAATTCCTCTTGACAACCTTTCAGATAGCAACAGTTGTCATCCCCAGAGCAACACCTCCTTATTGCCTGTCCTCCCTCTGACTGCCACCTACACTGTCAGCATCTTTCTCACCAAGTACAAGTGCCCAGCATGGGGCCCAGGCTCCTACTGAGTGCAGGAGCACCGCACTCCTTAAACATAGGGGTGACAGGTAGCAAGGGTACACTGTGCTTGTGTCAGTTGTCATCAGAACCGACAGGTATTTTCTCTATGAACTGCTATCATGTTAGGTTAACATCTTTGGACCTAATTATATGCATTTCATTTTACTTCTTTTATAAATTTTATTATTCAACCTGTGGGATAATTTAGATAGGTTCTGCCAGTGAATTCAGCCATTCCTTTTACACTAGTTATTTTAAAATGTGGTAAGTGTGCTTTCATCTGATACACTAAAGAATGCCTTGTCTAGGACAGTGCTAAACTAGAAAGCCTTATGGCCTGCCAAAATCCACCACATGGTGATTCACCATTTCATCTACAAAAATACCATGAAAAATATGTCACAGGCCTTACTGAAAAAAAAAAATTTCTTTCTTATCTATATAATGTCCCATTTCAGCTTGTCTTATAGTCCAGTTGAGGGCAGGGGCAACAAAGTTCTTGCTGATTGTGCGGCCTAATGATCACCTGCTGGTTTTATTTCATCTGGGCAATAATCTCAATTTTTGCTGGGAACTAATAACAAGCTAATTTACCTTACAGAGGGACCCAGTTTGGTCCTTCTCATTTAACATCAATACAGCATCACATTTTAACATTTGTCTAAGATTACCAACAGTGATTTAAGATTGCTTCTGCCACACTGAGGTTTAACTTTCTTAGACCTGGAGATGTGAATTTCTTTTAAATGCCTAGCCAGGCAATCTTTTACTATCGCTTTTCTAAACTCAAACTTCAGTACTACCTTAACAGTGTTTTCCCAACTTAAGGAAGTGAAGATCATTGGACACACACACACACACACACACACACTCACATACTCACATTCACCACACACACAAAATGGAAGCTAAGAAGAGTTAGTTTTGTTTTCTCCATCATTGACGCTGACCAGTCATTTTTAGTCCTTTTCTATCCATCTTCCTGCTCAGAAGTGAACTTAAATTTGGGTTTTCTTTTCCTTTTCTAAACCTTAGTTCATTTAAGTTTCTTGAATAATTTGTGCTATTCTGTTGTATTTATACAAGATCATGAGTCTTGCCTTCCAATTTTGCGTTCTTTAGAAATCTGGCCTCATGGAGTTTGCAAATTGCATTGACTTTTCAAGGGCCAATTACAAATTGCTTAATGATGACGAGAAAGTCTTAAATTAAAATATATTTAGGCTGTGTTCCAATTAGGAAATTTACCGAACTACCTAAAGTTATGGCCTCAGGCAACTGCTTACGCAAGGCTTTTGGTCCCAAGGACACTGGGAGAATTCCCCAGAAGCCCCAGTAGCCTATATGAGGATTCGAATACACCTTTGCTTTTCAAGTGACTGGAGATCAAATGCACTGACTGTCCTCTTGACAAGCTTCTAAGACAGTCGGGCAGGTCCCGGAGGACCAGTTGAGGCCTAGCACAAAGCTGGAGCCCAGTGAAAGTGTGAGAAAAGACTGCCCAGGATCAGGATGTTCCTAAAGCAAATGATGATATATCTCTTGTGTGATATTTTTAAATACAGGAGCAACTGTTTTTCCATGTTCAGAAAGGTCAGTGGAAACAATTTAAATAGGTAGTCAGCATATAAATTTAGGGTGACCTATAAGGTGATTGAATTAACATGTATTAATTCTAAAATATTATTGAATGCACCATCTTGGACTCTTGGGACACAGTTCTTTCAGAAAGAAGCCTACATACAAGTGTGAGCTAAACAATGTTTTAAAAACTAATATATTAGGCTGCTCGAGTGGCGCGTTAGTTAAGAGCTGGCTTGGGATGCCAGCGGCCCTGGTTCGGATCCCTCATCTGAGGGCCAGTGACACTGCCCTGTACAGCTAAGATGGTGAACAACAGCTCCACCTGGAGCTGGGATGCTCTGAGTCTCCGGGGATGGCATAGCTGCAGCCCCTGCTGCAGTGGGCTGCCATAGGCTACAGTGAGTGGCCGGCAGCCAATGTGAGCAGCTGGCAGCCAGTGTGAGCTGCCAAGAGCCGCTGTGAGCGACCGTCCAGAGGCCGGTGACCGATCTGCCTCACCAGAGAAGAGCGCAATAATGATACCAACATGGACCAGTGAAGTGATATCCTCCACAACTAGACTGAAGAACAAAAGGACAGCAACTTGTCTGTTCCTATTCCCCAGTTCCCCAGTGCTGTTCCCCTCCCCCAATTCCCCAATAAAATCTTTAAAAAAAAACCAAAAAACAAATAAATTGCTAGATCACTATGAAGAGGATTAAATTCAAACCCAATAAGCCAGTTCCTCTAGTGTCACTTCTTTGTGATTCTAAGCATAGTCACTGGTGATGTGTCTCTCATAAACGCCTAACAACTCATGAAGCAGCTAGAAAAATGGATTTGTTTTTGTGCTGTTCACTTGCCTGTTGAGTGGAAAGTAATCTCTAAATCGTGTGCATTGGTCACCTGTAGCTTCTGAGCCAGTACCTCCCTCTCAGAGTTCACTTCATCATGAAGCCACCTAGCTACACCAGAGTCCAGCTCCCTTCACTTCTAGAATAGATCTAGAACCCCTAAAAATTAGCACCCTAGAGTGAAGGACTAAACAAGTGTATGTTTCTTCCTGTTAGATTGTCCCCTGTTCGAGGGCTGTAGCCACCTTTTTCTTTGGGCCTCCTTACCTCCCTGGAAGTTGTAATGTCTCTTCAAACTGGGTAGGCTGCCAGCTCAGCTGTTTCCATGTGACTGCAGATAAGCACAGGCTCTTGATCCAAGTGGCAGGACAGTGTAGACCCTCAGGGGAGGCATTCTGGCAGTCCCACACAGCTCTGCAGAGCCAAAGGTGCCATCAGTGTGGGGAGGGATGCAGAAGCCCTGGGCCCCCATGCTGCAGATGAGCAAGTGGGAGCCTTCAAGTGAAATGGCTTTTCGCCTGCATCCCAGGCCAGCGCCCCATCTTACCTGCAATGATCCCTCCCTCGCCTGCCAGAAAATTATGTTTCCATCAGAGCTTCTGGAGCCCCCATGGGTGATCACTCTTAGTCTCCCTAAATTCAGATTCCACATTTGCTTAGGAAGTGACGCTCCATGGACAGAGCATTGGGGTTGCAATCCCAGCTTCAAGAGCTATCACGTTCCTACCTCATGCATGCAAATTATTTTTCATTTTCCTGAGCATTTGCCTGAATACCTGCTTAGTAACACCTGCTCCTCCGAAGTCTCACTTTCTGGGAGAAGTGACGTCATCCATGTACTCGGGCTCCTGGCTGTGGTATTTACAGCCCTCCCCTGCCTCTTGACAGAAGCTTCATGTTTGCCGGATCTGATCGCCGGGGTGAGGTCGGCCCACGTGGCAGGTGTCCAGGGAGCTCTGCTTCCATTGAGGGAATACTCAGACTTCCCGGGAGCTCTGGTTTCTCTCTAACTTATCATCTTTCAGTTTTATCTGCGTGGCTCTCTCTTCAGGTAACTCCAGCAGTGAATTTCCCTGCCAGCCTCTCCTTGTTAGCCTGAAGTGACCCCCTTAGTCCTCTGCCTGTTTTCTCCTCTCCCAGACTTCCTCTGGGAGGTGAGTCCCCACCTGATTCAGAGCCAAGGTGACAGATCTGTAGACATCATGGGAAAGGGCCCAGCCAAGAGCGCTGTGAAAAGGATTCCTCCCGGCTGGGCTGACAGCCAGACAACCACTAGCTGCCTTGTTGAGACCTGGGCCTGTGACTCTTGCAACTGCAGAGAAGGAGAGCCTGGAAGAAGCTGCTGCCCCCAGTTGGATTCAGTCTCCAGAGGCAGGCAGGCCCCTGTACAGCATCTCTGATGCACACCAGTCACATGGCTGCACTAAAAGCCACATAATGCCAAGCATCTTTGAATTGCTTCCAAGTCACTCAAATCCAAAGTCTTCACCAATAAAGACCTGACCACTTTGGATAAGATGGAGCTAATTCTTCCAATGACAAAGCATGGCAGAAGGTCCCAAACCTGCCCCTGAAAACACACAGGCAGATAGTATTTCTCCATAAGCTGAGAGGGATGACATGAAAATGTTCACACATCTTTGGGCAGTACCTTTCGTGCTCCAGAAATGGGTGGAGTGCATATCAGGGAGGATTACCCCGCAATTCCGATAAGCTACCTTTAATCTGTGCAACTTTGGGTAGTATTTGCATAGTTACGACCTATGCCCATCAGACTCTGCCCAACTTTTCCTTTCTCATTTCAGCTAACTTTCTCCATCTTGAATCTTAGCATCTTAAATGAATCTTTCTTTTTTTCGGTCATGGAATAAGGAAACTTCAGCTCAGCTCCTTGTCTGTCTTCTCTTTCGCCATGAAGTTATATGAACCTTCTGCTCCCTTTTTCAACTGTTTCCCCTGAGAGCAGCTTGCTGACTTGAGAACAGATCGTACCTATGGCCCAGTTAACTTTAGCCCAATAGCTGGACGGGGATTACATGACAGAGTCAGGATGATCAAATAATGAGATTGGCCCAAGGGATAGCATGCTGAAGTTGGAACGATCAAACACACGACTGACTGACCCCTCTGCAACTCAACTGGGGCAGCCAAGGGCCCCCTGCAGCTCGAACACAGCCTTGGGGCAGCAAGCCCTGATCTCCCATCATCTGACATGGTCACCAGTGATTACGTGGGAGGGTTGATCCTGGTGTGACACCCTTTCTTTATAAGGTCATTTTACTCTCTGTAATACTGGACTTACAGAGTAATCCTGATTCTGATGTGGGGCTTCTATATCTGGAGAAAATACGTGGAGCATTGTTATTTATTTGGTCCATTGGAGGTCCTGTTTAGACTATATCAAATGACGCTTTTCCAAGACTTGTTTTCTTCTTTCTTTTCCCTTTTGGTTATCAAACAAAGAGCTATCAAGCACCCAGCCTATGTTCTGTGCCCGGCACTGAGTTAGGTGCTGGGGGTGGTGCTGAGCAGTAGGCAAAGTTCCCCAGCCCTCAGTTACAGCGGAACCCCCACCACACACACTCTCTCTGCACACCCCCTTCAGGTAGTGCTGGCAACTCTATTACATGGCAAAGTCTTGATTCCTGCCGATCTTTTTTCTTTTTTCTTTTTTTTTTTTTTGTTTTTTTTTTTGGTTGAGCCATCCTGCCACCTGTTAGCAGCTCAGCAGTAGCTCCGCTCAGGCTGGGCATCAAACTGCTATTGCTCAGAGCTCAGCTCGCACTCTTTAGCGAGCTCTTAACCAAGTGAGCCACTCGGCCAGCCCTCAATTCCTGTTGATCTTAAATTCCTGAAGTCACGGGTTAGAATCCCTATCGGGTCCAACTAGGGGTGGCAATGAGTGACAGAAAATAAAGGAACTGCACCAAAAACAAGATGGCAGTGTTATCTCCAGACTCCTGTAAACCAAGTGCTGTGGGGAGGGCATTCAGGACACACTCTCCGGGATCCACAGGCTCTGGGCTCCTTCCCACGACCAGGGGTGCAACTCAGGGTCCAGGGAGGCAGCGACGGCTCAAGAGTTCTGTAAACCAACCAGCAGGCACCACTGCACTCTGCCTCGGAGCTTCTCCTCTGCCTGCCCGCAGTTACCACCCAAACTCAACTGGCCATCAGAAAGAAATGAAACCCTCCCAATTCTCTGCTCATCTCTGATGGTGCTGGGCTTCTGACAGGAGCGAGACCATCATGCATTTGCCTAGCTCCGCATCGCAGCCCTTGACCAGCAGCCAGGAGGCAGATGGCCTCCTCTCCCAGGCCTGATGCAGTTGGTTCCCATCCTTCTCATGGACCACAGTCCCCAAAGGGCCTGAACCCCGTGGGCACCTCCCACCCTTAGCTCCACCCAAGCCTGAAGGAGGGCACTGCGACTGCTGTGATGCCTTAGGAAATAACCTCAAAGTGCAGTTCTGTGTTGAGAGTTACAAGGAAACAGTTCATAGAGAGCCCAGTCCCAGCTCTTAAGGAGCCAGCCATTTGATGGGACAGAAAACCAAAGCAAACTTTGCTAAGAAAACTGGATTTCAAAATACCCCATGACCAAAAAGAAAAAAAAGATATTTGTGGTGAACAACCCCAAACCCTCAGAAACACTGAATGCTGTACCCCGTTTTGGAGAAGGCAGGGTCTGCTTAGTTCTGCCTACTGAGAGCTGCTGTGACTCTGTTTACCCCGTTTTCCCTAAACTTGTTTGACTCTGAAACCCTTTCTCCCAGCAGCATCTCTTTATTTGGGAAGTGCTCCTCCAGATGGATCTCAGATGTTCCCCCTCCAAGAGGTCTCACTGGGACAAGTGGAGTGAACAAAGGCACCCGCTGCCATCTTTCTAATCTTATTTCTGAGTCCTCTCGTGCTCTGGTTTGCTAATTCCTTAATTATAATGAGGCTGCTTGAGCCACCCGATACTCTGTGTATTTGGTTTCTTTGACCCACTGGCAGCACTGCACTTGTTGGGGTGAGGGGTGGGGTGAGCCAGGCCCTGGTCCACCCTTGCTTTGGGCCCCAGGTTTTGCCCTGTTCTCCTGGGCAGACCTCTCTGTGTGGCCCTGTCCTCCGGGAGGATGCTGTCCCCAAGGGGTCTGCCTCTGTGCCCCAACTCCTCCACCAGCTGTGTGACTCACAAGCCTCCCAGCCTGCCCTTATCATTCTGCGTCTCACTCCTGATTCACATGTGGTTCTGGTTCCCTGGGTGACCTGCTGCTGTTTATCCCCTGAGTAAACTTGGCCTCTCCCTCTGGGCAGCCTGGCAACCTGCACTGCCTTCTGATTGGTGGAGGAACCGTTGTTCTCCAGACCATTGCCATGTTGACTGGTAGCAGTTCAAACTACTTTTTGGAGGGTTTAAAATAATAATAAGTCACCAGCTTGGCTTTTTTGTAAAAAGTGGTTTGTCTTCCTGTCACGCAGAGCTTCTGAAAGGGCAGGAAGAGAGCAGCTCTGAGTGCCGGCTGCACCGTGGAAATATTCCAAGGGAACTGAACTTGGTGCTAAGTACCCAGTTCCCCTCTGGGGTTAGCCTTCATCACCAGCTGAAATCCACGTGGCTGGTGGGTGAGGAAGGGGAGGTTGCCACTGAAGGAGGACAAAGTGCTTCCCCTTCACAGGTGTCCCCAAGAGGTGGTATCTCTATGGGAATGCCCCAGGCATTCAGACCAGTCAGAATGAAGATTCGGTAATGGTATGTTTCCTGGGTCCTGTGGGAGCCTTTGGTTTTTATATGTTTCCCAGGGTGGGGACCTGCTTCCCCATAGAGACTGGGAAAGATAAATGAGGTGAGCACAGCTCAGCCAGAAATCTGTTCAGGCATTTCAGTGAGTCTTTGGGGTTTGTTGTTGTTGGTTTTTGGTTCTGGCACAGAAGTCCCACTTTCCTTGAAAGATTGGGGATTGCTGCCAAGATGAGAAGTGGAGAACCTGAAAAGTGAGCCCACACACGCTGAGGTAACTAACGGTGGGCTCATTTGTGGGAGCCCGGTGGGGGTCCTGCATTCAAGATGGTCTGTGCACTGTCGCTCTTTCCCGCACTCTGCCCTTAGGCAGCTCCGTGACATTGGTCACCTACTGGACCTCTGTATCGAATCCTTCCTCCACACAGATTCCTGGGTCATCTGTTAAATCCCAGATATTTCAGTGGCCGTTCTGCCTATCCATTGCTACGTAAGAAACCACCCCAAAACTTGGTAGCTTAAAACAACAACTTATTAGGATCTCTCGTGCTTCTGTGGGTTGCCTGAGTGTTCTTGCTAAGGGTCTCCCATATGGCTGCAGTGGGATGTTGGCTGGACTGAACCCATCTGAAGACTCGAGACATCCAAGATGTTACTCACCTGGCCAGCCTTTGAAAGCTGCTGTCAGCTCAGCAGAAGCTGTTGACAGGAGCACCTCCATGTGGCCTTTCCACATAGCTTGGGCTTCTCTCAACAAGCACTGTGATTGGACCCTAAGAGGGCCCAGGAATGTGTGTCCTGAGAAACCCTAGCATCACTTCTGCCACATTCATTTGTCAGCAAGGCTAAGATTCCAGGATCCTGGGCTGATGAGAGAGGCCAGGTCACCCTGTGGAAGGGGATGTGAGATTGAAGAGATGGCTGAGGCCATATTTGCAAAATGCAGCCAGCTTCCCCTTCTACAGGCTAACACTTCAGCACCCAAGCAAAGTCACACAGTCCTTTGGGGACCAAATATGACATATCAAATAGGTATCCATCTAAAATGAAAATAACTTTGTCAGTGCTAATAGGGGAAAAAAAAAAAGAGACTTAACACATAGGTTTCAAAGTTGTTGGGTGGAAAATGCCAAGAAGAAATGTGCTGGTTTTTCAGCCACTGAAACATTATCCTCTGTGTTTCTTTGAGAAGCATGAGGCTGAGACAGCTTGCCAGTTTTCATCTTTTACATGTGCCTGATGTGCTTAGAGAACTCAGCTTACACTCACATACCTGACTTCATGTTGTCATCACCCTTGCACCGATGTGGAAACGGAGGCTCAGAGAGGTCCCCGGCTTCCCACGTTGTTGGCAGAACTGGGGCTGGCATTGCTCCATTCTGAACGTTCTCCCCACTGCTCCTTCTCCTTTCAGAAATTCTGAGCAGGCTTGTTCATGCCTCCCTGCCCTGGCTCCTCTCGGAACCAGTCCCTCCGTACACACCTTCTTCATTTCCTGGCTCCCACCCAGCCTTCAGGACACAGCCTGGGTCTCCTGACCTCACCTTGTCCCCTGAAGTGGCCCAGAGAGGCCATGTCCTTTCTATGACCCTTCCCCCATTATGGTGTTACGGGCTTGTCTCTCCTATTAGTCTATAGACTCTTTGGGGTCTTTTCTCCTGCCATAAATGTGCATTATTATCAAATGTTAATTCATCCTTAAAAAAATCTTTTGTCACTTTGCCTCTTACCTAAAACCTGTAATTCGAGTATTCTAACAGGATTCAAGCCACTACCCTCTTTCAATGCAGCTCTTCAAGAAAAATAGTTGGCCCATAAACTGGCACTAAAATGGTGCCGCGGGGGTTGGCATATGAATTCAGAAGTAAAAATTAACTTGGTGTTAATTAGAAACATTATTGCAAAGACTTGGAAGGCAGAGTTGAAACTTAGCTGTTTGATTTCAGCCCAATATGTTTTCCAGCATTGATGTGGGGAATTCACAATAATAAATAGTTACCATAAATATTTTTAACTGTCATGGGCTGCGTAGATGCATATCTAAAATCAAAGCAAAACTTACATGCTTTTGCAGTCACCTTTCTTTAATCTGCACTGACCTTCCTGGGTGGGAGCGTGGTCTAACGTCAGGATCAAGGTTAGTAATAAAAATGACCGGAGCCTGAGTTAGGCGCCCACTCATACATAGGTCGAAGAAATTGCCCTGGCCAGCCAGCTGCTTTTCCTGCATTCTGAAGGCAACATCTCTGACATTGTATGCCCATCCTGTCTTTCCCCAAGCGAGACCAAAGCTCCTACAAAGAAATGAATTTGAAAATAAAACCTGATTGGATTTAACAGAGTTCCAACAGGTTTATTTTTCATTCACTGTGAAATATATAAGACCAACCAAAAACCACAATCACTTCACAAGTTGCATGTCATCCTTGTGCCCTGACCTCGAGATATCTGCTGCAATTCTTGTTAGTTGCGTGCTTCCCTATAAGCACACTGCAAACGTGCTTTACGTTTTCTTACAGAGCTCTTTCGAGCATGTCAAAGCGATGGTTTTAATGAATTAAAACACTTTATGAACTTTCAGTGGGGAGGAGAAGGCTACATTGCCCAAATTTACTTAACCACAAACCTTCTCTCTTGGCCTTCCTCTCTGAAAGCCCTTTCCTAAGAACGATGCTTTAGTTCTATCTGCAACTTCATAGGGGGCGGCTTGTATCTCAAACAAAATGTACACAAGACCAGCATAGGAGCTGGTATCAGTGAATAGAACTTTGGAGCAAATACACTTGGAGTCATTTCTCAATAATGCAAACTTAACTTCCTGAATGATTTGGAGAAAGTTTTAAAACATCCCTCTGAGGCTTGGTTTTCTCATTGATAGAAGAAATGATGATGTGAATTTCATCGATCTGTGATCATCAATATGATAATATGTGTGAAGAGCTTTGCATAGAATATTGGTTACAGTTCATTGAATGACTACAAGGGTTCAGATCAAATTATATATATTGATTGGTAAGTCAGACAAAGAAGTTAGATGGCAGGTTGTTCACTGTCAAGCTTTTCTCCTATTAGCTAACGTTTTTCTCTCTTTAATAAATTTGGGATTATGTTAAGAGTTCCTTTTTTTTTAACATATAAAGCTCTTTCAAACTGGGATGTGTCTTACTGTCTTTGTATGTTTCTGACCATTAGTACTTAATGACTGTTCACTACATTTAACTGAAAGCTTACATACCAAAATGAATTTGGCTGTCTGTATCTAGCGCAACATATTGTTTGTCCAGTCAGTTATTAGACGACAGAGAATGTTAGTGCATCTTTTAAAAAATGACATACATCTGATACTCATTATTCATGTAGTTATGTGCTATAAATGCACCGAAAACACTGAATTAGCAAATACTGAGCCACTGGTCCGGGAGAAAATACAGGGTTGGGTTCCTGCGAGCCTCTGGTCAGAAGCTTTTTGACAATAGTCCCATGCATAACCTTGTTTTATGTGTGTTTCTGTTTAAAGTCGCCCTATTTAATATCTCTTGTTGACTCACTGACACTAACTCACAGCCCATAGCACTCAAGTCGTGACTGAAGGAGGCTTATCTGACACCCATTTTCTCTGGAAGGCGCATCACAGCCTCGGGCTTAGGAACACTGTACAAGACGTTAGCACTACACTTGGGGACCATCGTAAATAGCGAAATCACCAACAAATAGCACAAAATTTGAAAAAATGTGGCACCAAACAGACTATAAAAAGGACACTCGCTTACAGTATGAGAACCAAGAAGGCAGAGCGTCCCCTTGATCAGCCTCAGCCGGGAATATGCCCATCAGGACCCTCCAGTTTGCAAATGACCCTGAAAGCCGAGCAAGTGTTGATGATGAGGTTACAAATAAATTTTAGCAAGTAGGTGATCTACAAATAGGGATCTTGCAAAAAATGAGAGTCACCTGTACTCTGTTTTGTCAATTTCAGTGTCCTAGAGACAGTGAATTTCTTTTTTCCAGTTAAGGACACTGCATTTCCCCCATCCACCGACCCATGGTTGCAGCCATCTATATGGGTGTCAGTCATGGAGGAGCCTCCAGAGTTTGTCACAAGAGAGGGGAGCTGGAGCAACAGGCAGTCTCCCACGTGCGTTGTTGCAGTGGTAGCCTTGCTTCTCTGTGTGCATTTAGTCAGAGCTCACCTTGTAAGCTGTGTCAGGTTGTTACTCTGAGAGCTCATGATTTAAAAACCCTTCCCCCCAAAAACAAACAAACAAAAACAAAAGAAAAACCCCAAAATTGTTTTCTTCAGTTGGTGGTGGTGTGGGGGGAGGGACTGGAGAAGAGGAGCTGCCCCCCAAAGTGGGTGCAAGGGATGGGGAGAGGGGTCCGGGCCAGAGGCCCAGGAAGGAAAGGGTGGGGGCAACAATTAACCAGCAATCCACCTCCAGTTAGGTCTCACAAAGCTAATTACTGTTAGAGAAGTTTCTTCTCAGAGGTGCCTGGCCTCAGTTTGCTGGCTGCCCGTGGAGATGGCGCTGTGAAAAACTCCTGACTGTTACCAAGTGCACAGCAAGGCCCCCGGGCCTTGAGTGGGTGCCCTGCCTGCCCTTGGGCTCCACTGTGACTCTGAGTTCCCAGGGGAGGGCCCCGCAGCAGGGAGCAGCTATCAGCCCGCCCAAGGGCTCCCTCTCAGTGGGACCAGGAGAGGAACGGATGGGGTGATAGGTTTCAAGGTTGAAGCCTGCAGCCAGGTTTAGCAGAAGTAGCTTTACACACTTTGTGTAGTTTTCTTTATTTTTTCCTTTTAGGGCTCTTTTGCCCCTGGCAGTCATGAAAGGTGATATTTTGGGGTTATACTGCAGTGCTTGGGGATTTAAGCAGTCGTGAGCTAATGACAATAACTCCAGTTGTCAAAAGATTAATCACAGCTAACAGTTATTGAAGATTTACTACTGCCAGGTGCTTTTCTCACTACTTTACACAGGGTAGCTCATTTAATTGTTCCTTTTCCACCCCAAGTGCACTCCCAGGCAGGCACTATTATGCGTACTGTACAAATAAGGAAACTGAGGCGGTTAGGTAGAAAGTAAGCCCACGGTCACAGAGCTAGGAAGCCGTGGAACCAAGGCTCACACAGGCGGTCTGCCCCCACCCTACACAGTTCTACTGAATTCCAGTGAAGCATCTTCAGTGTAACATCTCTGAATTTTAGGATCATAGAATCAGAATTCAGCATTGTGCATGGGCTCCTGGAGGGGGTCCACACCCAGTGCCTCCAGAGATAGAAAGATGCCCCTGACAGCCCTCTGTTCTCCAGGAATTATAGCCTTCGGAGGGGCGGAAATAACCAAGGAACAGGCAGAAAAGAACAAGTGCCACAGAAGGATCTGAGGTGCTCTTTGGACTCGGGTGCAGGAGAGCGCTGGTTGGAGCAAGGCGGTGAGGGCAAGTTGTTGAGGATAAATAGAGAAGGGTATCTTTAAAGAGGCAGCATAGAGATGGGCCAAGAAAGGGTCCCTCAGAATCATTCCACATCCTCACTGATCCTCTGCACCCAGGGTTAGCCAGGCAGTTGGGTAGCCATGCAGCCTTAGAATCTCACTTCTCCTGGGCGCGGCTTTCCCATCTTAGCCCCTCCTCTCCCTCCAGCCTGGGAGTGGTGCGTGAGGGGTGGATTGTCTGGTGAGAGGGTGGGGAATCCAGATGTTTCACTGCAAACTCACACACAGTCCTTATACCTGTGTACATACCCCTGGCCTCCACACACAGGATGTTTGGTGCTTCTCCTTAACCCAGCCATTAGGGCTAGTGCGTCTTGATGCCCTTACCTTCCCGTAATTAGAAGGGGGAACCGGTCAACAATGGAACATTGGGCAGTGAAAACACACTTGGATAGTCTTTGAATTTAGACTTGCATTTAAATTCTTTGTGGTTCACCTGCAATTGTTTTTTTTTGTTTATTTGTTTTGGTTTTTTTTTGGCTGTTTGGTTGTGTGTTTTAAAGCAATGTGATTCAAAGCACTGAGCCTTCCTTGAGTCCTTACAGCCCCTGAGACATGTTGTCATAACCATGACTGTAACCATGTGAGAGGCATGGGCCCGCCCCAGGAAACACAGTTGGTTGTGGTTTGGAGGTCCTGTGTTTGTGCAGTGCCCTGCCTCCTTTCTGTCCTGGGGCCCCTGAGAGTGCTCAGTGGGGACATGGTACCATCTTTGTAAAGAGTGGGACTGTTTTACCTGTTTTCTCCATGAACCCCATCTCTGCTGCCCACCTCTATCCCTCAACAGAGAAAAAGCCCAGTTCTTCACTCCCCAGAGAAATTAGAAAATGATTGTAGTAAAGTCAAAACAGATCGCATGACTATTTAAGATCACGAGTTTATGGGCAATTGGTGCTACCTTTCCGGTGATTTATTCTTGTCTGCTATCCTGCTGCAGAGGAAAAGAGGGTATTAATAGCCTGTCATGCAAATAATTTGACAATGTTATAAAAATAATCCTTCACTATGTGTTTTTTTCTTCACTGGCCTCCTGCTGCTAAAGTAAATGAGTAACATTTTAAAGTATCCATTCTTTAACATCAAAATATTACCTGTAATTTGATTCTCGCTCCCCCTTTTGTCTTCATGTGAGGAGAATAAAACTAGTGAAAAATAACTGTGATAGCTCTTCACATAGCCGTTCTCCAGCAGGTACCACGAAATGTATAGATCGTGTGATGGGTGGATCCACCCAGCCTTGGACGCTAGGGAAGTAGTGACAGTCGATACAGGAGGCATCTTTCTGTTGTTTCACTTATATTCAGGGTAGCCTACCCACCTCTCAAGATTTCACCCACTTACATATTCACCTTTCGTTTTATGTCAAGTTCAATTCTTCTGTTCTTTTATAGGAGGCTCTGGTTACCTGCTGTAGCATAGGATGTATAGGATGTTTTCCTCTGCAAGAAATAGAAAACACAAGTCAGATTGGCTTTAGCAGGAAAGGGAATTTATTGGCCTATGTTGCTGAAAAAATCCAAAGACAGATGGCTTCAGGCAAGGGTTGATCCAGCCACTCAACCATTTTGCCCCAGATCTAATTTCTTTCCTTCTACTGGCTCTGCTTCTGCAATGATTGGCTTTAAACCAAAAGTGGCTCCTCTCATGGTCCCAAGATGGCTGGCAGCAGCTTTGGGGGATGAAAGAAAAAGTTTTTGTCTTCATATGCTCTGGAAGGTCTTACTTAGGTCAGGTGCCTATCAGTGGAGCCAAGAGAGCATAGTGCATTGATTGGCTTAGCCTAGGTCACATGACCTGCATCTATAGTTGGGGTTGGAGTCAACCTCTCAGAACCACAAAGATAGATAGATAGATAGATAGATAGATAGATAGATAGATAGATACATACATACATACATACATACATACATACATACATAGATGGCAGATGAAGAGGAGAACCGCGATGTTGGAGAAGCAACCAGCAAATGTCTAGTTTATAGGACTTAGTTCCTGAAGAGTGAACAAAATGTGTATAGCTTTCTATGTTCTGGGTGTTTGATAAATTGATATGTTAATAAATATTGGTGCTAGAAATATGTCATCGGAGTCAGGGCCCTATATATTTTTCTACCAATTCCCTGGTCTTGATCCCTTGTTTTCCCAAACACACAGGAAACGAGCTGTCGAAAGTGAGGTCCAACCAATTGGGGGCTCCATCCTGCTATCCCCAAATCCACAATGGGAGGGAAGGAGACAGGCACAGAAGTGGAGGCATTATTACCCATTCAACGAAACCTAATTCAAGAAAATGATTTTTATCCCTTGCAACTTTGTTCAGGCATAATGAAACTGAAATATAATAAGAAATACCCCTACTTAATCTGTTAATGTCCCACAATTTGGACTTTCCTACTCACAATTCCATCGTCTCTCCCCCCACCCCATGCTACATCCTTGCCCAAATCCTGTTGCTTTTTTTTTTTTCTTTCGTGAAAAAGAATATACCAACAACCCATGACTTTCTGCCATCTCTTTTCTCCAGCGGGCAGTTTGCAGTGGTGAAGAAATGCCGTGAGAAAAGCACCGGCCTACAGTATGCTGCCAAATTCATCAAGAAAAGGAGGACGAGATCCAGCCGGAGGGGCGTGAGCCGCGAGGATATCGAGAGGGAGGTCAGCATCCTGAAGGAGATCCAGCACCCCAACGTCATCACCCTGCACGAGGTTTACGAGAACAAGACGGATGTCATCCTGATTTTGGAACTGTGAGTGCTGCCTGCGTGGCTGTGACTGGGCGGGGAGCAAGGATCAGGGTGGACTGTGCAGCGGTCAGCCCCGGAGCCTGGTCGGGAATTGACTCTGCCAAGTTCAAGAACAGCGGTGTGCTGCCCGCCCTGAGGCCTAGCGCTAGTTATCTTGAGTTATTTTGGAGAGCAGCTTCCATTCATGTGGGCCCACCTGATTTGCAAAAGCGTCCCCCAATCTTGGGGTTCTTCATTTGTTGCGAGGCCATGTGTTGTATGAGTTTTATGTTAAGCTTTAAGCATCAGTCCTCTCACACTGTTCCCCTGCCTTCACACTGTTTCTCTACTTTTCTTCCTCTGCTCTTTTTCTCTCTCTTCTCTTCTCATCTCCCTACTCCCTCTATCTTACACACACACACCCCATTTTCAACTGTTGGAACTGTAAATACTCATTATATGAGAGGGCAAAATTGAACCAGAATCACTCAGAGGCGATGATGAAACTTGTTTTTAAAGCAGTTCGCTTATTTTCTGAGGCATGCCCTGCCCCTCACATGTTATTGTAGGAAACTGATTGTAAACGTTGTTGTGACTGTCTCCCTGTCATAGAACAGGCTGCTACCTGAGTGCCCCACAGGCGGGCGAGCCGGGGAGGAGAGGAAGCTGTCCTGGAGCGATTGGCTGGGAATGTCTCTGGGATGTTTGGAGGGAAGAGAGATATTAGTGTCCTGAGGGTGGAGGGATGGATGATGCGAAAAGAGACTAGGGACACACCAACCCTGGGTGGCTCTTAGTGATGACAGGCTCCACCCATTTCTGGGGAGCCTCTACAATTCAGGTTTTCCCCTTCTGCCAGCCCAGCAGCTCCCCTTGTTTGCAGATTTTCTTGGAAATGATTTTTGAGGCCAGAGCAGATGGCAATGAATGGGGGATTTAGGGTAGGTCCAGCCCACCCCAGGGGTACCACATTGCTGGCACCCTGAGCTTTGCAATCACCGCATCGGGGAGCACCCACCACTTCTAGTCCATCACTGAGATTTTGGGCACATTGCTTTATGGGTCTGAGCAACAACCTTCTTAACTATCAATTGGGGTGAGTAATACCTACCTCAAAGGGGTTTTGAGGAGATAAGTGAGATAAGAACTTAAAAATACCTAGCACAGTGTCTAGCTCATGGATATGTGTAATACATGTTTCCTTTCTTCCTCCCTTAAACATGGACGTTCTCAGCCTCTACACTACTGACATTCAGGGCTGGATAATCTTTGGTCAGGGGTCCATCCTGTGCATGGTAGGATGTTTTGCTAAACATCTCTGGCTTCTACTCACCAGATGCTGGTAGCATCCTCACCTGCAGCTGTGACAACCAAAAATGTCTCCAGACATTACTACATGTCTCTGAGGGGCAAAATCCCTCCCCCCACAACCACTGCTTTAAAGGAAGAACAGGATTTTATGAGCACAGACGATTAAGGCGTCTGCTTGGCGTATAGCAGAGAAAAGAGAATAATAATGGTGTAATCCTTGCTGTGACTTTAAGTGGCCACTCAGGAACCAACGGAACCCGAGATCAAAATGGGGCAAATCCTTTACCATCCCTAAGCCTAAATTTCCTCTCTTGAGGCTGTTGTTAGAGACCATGAATACAAAGTTCCTGGAAAAGAAACATTACAAATCACAGCTCTTTTGCCTTTTCAGAGAATTACCAGATGTGGCCAGTGACTCAAGAATGTCACTTACCCTCTTTACACTGCATGTATGATGCCTGTGAGTTACTGCCCTTCTTGTTCCCACCTGAGGGTGTATATTCTGACATCACTTCCTGTTGACTGACCCCATTCCAGAGATATTTTCCATCATGTACATTTATTTTCCATCATGTACATAAACTGGGTGACATACGATCTTTTTCCTATTTAATTAAAAAAATTTTAAGTTATCATACAGTAAACTTGATGGTGAAATAGGTTTAATAGGTTTGTACAAGTCTATGGAAGTTAAAACATGTGTAGATTCATATAACCACCACCCAAAGCAGGATTCAGAACAGTCCTGTTGCCCCCTGACTGCCTTCTATGAACACTTTTATAGTCACATCTGCCCTCCAGCTGACTCCACCCCCGGGCCATCACTGAGCTATTCTTCATCCATTTGTCTTTTCGAAAATGTCATAGAAGTCAATTTATACAGTATACAATCTTTTGAGACGGAGTGCTCCTTTCACTCAGCATAATGCTTTTGAGATTTGTGCATGAGCCCTGCCTTTGCTGCTTTTTATTGCTGGGTAGTTTTCCCCTGCATGGTGTTTTTTCCTCCGTTTCCCCTTTGAAGGACATTTGGGTTGTTTCTGGTATTTGGCAATCATTCATAAAGCTGCTATAAACACTCATCTGCAGACTGGTGTGTGAACCTACATTTTCATTTCCTAGGAGTGAATACCTGTATGTGGGATGGCTGGGTCATGTGGTAAGTGTATGTTTAACTTTATAAGACACGGCCAAACTGTTTTCTGAAGTGGCTGTCCCATGTTTCAGTCCCTCCAGCAAATGATGAGAGTTCCATTTGTTCCACCAGCACTCAGGATTGTCAATGTTTGTTTTTAGTTGTAGCCATTCTAATGGGTGCAGAGTGGCACACAGCGTTACATGGTTTCTGGCGTGGCGACCTTGACTAAAAGTTGAGCGAGCTCACCAAAGGTGACTTAGATGGAAGGGGCAGGAGGGGCCCTAGGAGATGGCCCCTTCCCCAGGGAGTCAGATGGGAGTTTCTCTTTCCAGGCTATTTGTTCTTCACAGATCCCAGCTTCCCCTGTGAACTGACCGTCCTTGCCCCTTCACCTACCAGGCATATGGGGGCTTGTGATGGTTACTTTTATGTGTCAGTTGACTGGGCCACGGAGTATGCAAACATTTGGCTCAACATTAGTGTGAGTTGTATTTGGGAGGGTGTTTCTGGATGACACCACATTGGAATCAGTACTCCAAATAAAGCAAATTGCCCTCCTCATTGTGGGTAACCCTTATCCAATCAGTCACATGCAGGCCCAAATCAGGTGAAGAGCCAAAAGTCGGACTTTACCCCAAATAAAAGGGAACTCCTGCATTATGGCCTTCGAGCTAGGACATTGGCTTTTTCCTGCCTTTGGACTGGATCTGAAGCATCAGCTTTCCTGGGTCTCCAGCTGGGTCCAACTGACTCACCTGGCAGATCTTGAGACTTGTCAGCCTCCATGATTGTGGGAGCCAGTTCCTTGTAATAAATCTCTTTTTCTCACCTTTGTTTTCATATTATAAGCCTGCTCCATTCTGTACCACGATCTGTGTTTTAATTTTTAATAGACTATTCAAAATATTAGGTCTGCACGGGAGAAACAGCCATCTTTGCCTTTGAGAAAATTGTTGTTCTTTTGTCACAAAAAATGTCCAAGCCTGTAGAAAAATTTTATAGGAGTTTATCTGAGCCAAAACTGATGACAGTTGCCAGGAAGCAAGATCTCAAATGCTCCAGAGAATAACAATTTGGCAGTTTCTTTTATGCATTTGAAATTCAGAAGAGAACGCAAGGAAGATTACATGAAGGTGGGAGAAAGGGAGGCGGAGATTGGATTACAGGCTAGTTAACAAGATTGTGTGCTGTCTTGAGGGTGGTTATGGCTTATTTCAAAAGTGTGTTAACCTAGATGCACAGAAACAGTGGACAGGGCTTGTTTAAGGCAAAGATAAACCTTTTACTAAAGAAGTTATAGGCCTGGGGCATGACTACCTGCCATGACTGGCCCAGTTAGGGATTTATGATCAGATTACCCTGTGAGGTCACTTTCTGAGGCCACCTTTTTCCTCCATAGTTCTAAATTCTAACAGCTTTAAAGGAAGATTTAACTATTAGTGACATAGTCTGTCTCCTATTTTCTTTCTTAAGAATGCTAGGGTATGGTGGTGGTTAAAGAGAGAATAACATTTAAGGATTTGTCAGAAAATAGCCCTATGACATAATAGTGGCCCTTTGCCTGTATCTCCTGGCACAGTAAGTGATCTTTGAGTAGATGTATTTTTCTGATGTGTTGCTATGGGATGAACTCCATGGCAGATAGAGCTTCCCAATGCTTACTGATGAAGTTTGTCCCCATGCTGAGACCATGCCCATCTCCACTGGTACATGTGAGTTCTTGCCTCTAAACTCTAGGCACATCCTTACCACTGAGATGAAGAGACCCCAAACCACCACTCTGCTTGCTTTTTAATGAACTGCTCCCAGTTCCCAGGTAAGGTACAGAAATGGTATCTTTTCTGTCTTTTTTATAAAAACTCTTTGGTGTCTGCGTTAAAGGCACAATTGTCAAATCCTAGTCCAGGATCTGGACTTTAAAATTTCTGTTGAGCCGTGAAAGTAGCTTTAAAGAAAGACTCTTCCGCCACTTGCTTCACTGGGAAATCATCTTTTCACAGCTGATCGGCTCTGGCTGCTCAGCACAGCATCTGCATGAAGGAGGCATATGTGATGTCTCACATGCACGATCTCGTGTCGTCCACATCCTGTCGTGCCTTGAAGAAGCCTTGCCGATACAAAGTCTCTTTACTGTGTTATAGCTCACCCACATGTGGTCACACAGGCAAGGCACTACAAAGCTTTTCATCTTCTGTGATTGAGTCATTTCATAATTTGTCCTGTTACCTGGTGAAAAGTGAAGTTACACGGTCTGAACTCCAAGTCAGTACTAATCAGAGTTTCTAGAACTCCGTTCCTAAACTGGCTGCTCATAAATAGCTACACATTTCAGGCTGTGGATAGTATGCATTTTTCTGTCCAGCTGTGACTCAGACCCAAATGCTTTTAGGGACCAGATCAGCAGTGTAAATGGGAGAGCTTGGCCCACATGAAGCCTCATGTCATGGAGGCATCAGGGAATAGTGAGGACTGTGGATAATTGGAACCCTCATGCCCCACCTCAGAGAGGCAGCCATCAGTCTGTTGACTGTTCCCATGTAGAATTTGGAGTCCAGTGTTACCAGATCTTGCTTTTCTTTTCTTTTTATTTTTTTTCCCAAGAAAAGTCTGTTATCTGGGTTTTTAATGTTGGCAGTTAGTTCACAGTATTCATGAACACAGGCAAAAGAAAGCCGACCTGAACGCCACACTGGCCTGTGTACATCTCCAGATCTTAGCCTGCTTTAGGTAACCGATAAGTATTTCTTTTTTTTTTTTTTTTTTTTTTTTTAAGATTTTATTGGGGAATTGGCGGAGAGGAACAGCGTTGGGGAATCGGGGAAGGGGAACAGACAAGTTGCTGTCTTTTTGTTCTTCAGTTTAGTTGCGGAGGATGTTGCTTCACTGTTGGTATCCTCATTGAGCTCTTCCCGGATGAGGCAGATCGGTCGCTGGCCTCTGGATGTCGCTCACCGCGGCTATTGGCAGCTCACGCTGGCTGCCAGCCGCTCACGCTGGCTGCGGGCCACTCACTGTAGCCTATGGCAGCCCACTGCAGCAGGGGCTGCAGCCCACACCATCACCGGGGCTCGCACAGCCCAGCTCCAGGTGGAGCTGTTGTTAGCTGTAGAGGGCAGTGTCACTGGCCCTCATGTGGGATCCGAACCGGGGCTGCTGGCATCCCAAAACCAGCGCTTAACCAATGCGCCACTCGGCCGGCCCCCGATAAGTATTTCTTAATCACTACTGTGGGAGAAGCAAGATGGGATAAATACAGCCAGAGCCATCCCCAAAGGGCTAGCAATTCTGTCAGAAGGGCAAGATACACACTTAACATTCCAAAATGACTTTTTCAATGTATAGTATGGTTTAAAAACAGTGGTTCTCAAACTTGCGCGTGCATCAGAATCGCTTGGAAGGCTTGTTAAAATATACATTAATTGCCTGCACTTTCAGTGTTTCTGATTCAGGATGGAGCCCCAGAATTTGCAATTTAAATAAATGCCCAGGGGATGCTCCTAGACTGGAGCTCACCTTTTGAGAAGCTGTTATAGGTTGAATTGTGTCCCCCAAAAAAGCCTATGTTGAAGTCCTAACCACCCTTTACCTCAAAATGTGATCTTATTTGGAAATAGGGTCATTGCAGATGGAATTAGTTAAGACGAGGTCGTCCTGGAGTAAGGTGGCTCCTTAATCCCATGGGACTGGTGTCCTTACAAGAAGAAGCCCATGTGACAACAGAGACACATGAGCATGCCTTGCAAAACTGGAGGATTGGAGTGATGCATCTACAAGCTACTAGGAGAGCAGCCTGGAATAGATTCTCCCTCAGAGCCCTCAGGAGGAGTCATTGCCTTGATCTTGGTCTTCTGGCCTCTAGAACTATGAGACAATAAGTTTCTGCTGTTTTAAGCCACCCGGTGTGCCGTACTGTGTTACAGCAGCCCTAGCAAACATACAGAAGCACTGGATGAATAAGCTATAATTCCTAAACTGGGAGCCCACTCACAGGATAATCTACAATTCTGTAAACTACTTAAAAACAAAATAAAATGGGCGGCTGGTTGGCTCAGTTGGTTACAGCACAGTGCTCATAACACCAAGGTTGCTGGTTCGATCCCCACATGGGCCACTGAGTTGCACCCTCCACAACTAGATTGAAGCAACTACTTGACTTAGAGCTGATGGGTCCTGGAAAAATGCACTGTTCTCCAATAAAAGTAAATAAATAAATAAAATAAAACATCATATCATGGTAGTTCCATCAGGCAACTGAGAAGTGATGTGATGTGTGCATGTTACTCCCTGCAGGAGGCCTGGGCAGAGGAGGACGGGAGAGGGCTGGGTGACTCTGGCTCTGAAGTAAGGCAAGAGCGGACATCACCCCTCCCCTCTGCCTGCTCTCAGAGCTATCAGGATAGTCACCTCATAGCTTCGAATCACCCATCTGAAAGGTTACCCCGTTAAGATTTAACGTAAAAAGTCCGATTTAACATAAAAGTCCTAGAATTACCATGCAAGTTTTGGCATAGTGGATTGTTCCAGAGAAATCAAGCCAGTTTGGGTTCTCCAACCCTAAATTCTTTCTATTTTCCCCCCTTTATTTGTTCTGCTTGGAATTTAAAGCAGATCTTTAACCATTTTTAGCTAGTGCGCATGTGTTTCCTCTCTCTCTCTCTCTCTCTCTCTCTCTCTCTCTCTCTCTCTCTCTCTCTCTCTCTCTCTCCCTCTCTCTGAAATCAGTTTAATTAGTGAAGTATATTCTATGGGCATAAGGTCATGGAATGAATAATGCATTCTATTATTTTTTTAATTTAAAAAGGTAAATTTTATGTATTTTTTTATTGTGGCAAAAAAACACCCACGACATAAAATTGACCATCCTAACCACCATTTTTAAGTGTACAGTACAGTCATGTTCGTTGTATGCACCTTGCTGTGCAACAGATTTCCAGACTTTTTTCATCTTGCAAAACTGAAACTCTATACCTGTGGAACAACTCCCCTCTTTAGCTCTCTTTTTTACTTCGGCTAAGTTAATAATTTCTGGAATTCAAGTTTGTTCATGGCAAACAACTGCCGAGTTGTGTTCCAACATTTGTGCAATATTAGACCACTTTGTGCAGGATCATTAAATAGACTCACTCGCCCTTTCATAACCAACCCGAGATGCAAACTAGTAAGAATGTGATTATGAAGTTTTTCCTTGTCTGTCAGCACAGTGGATGTATGTGGATGATTCTTGCTGCACTGTCAGCAAATCCACAATTGCAAGAACCTTTCAAGAAGCAAATGCAGTGATTGAAGTGATGGTGTCAAGCCACCTTAAAAGGGACAGAGTTGTGCTAAGCCAAATGCAGTCATGGGGACCTAAGTGATGCTGGTAAACGGTGTGTATCTGATGGCGGAGGCCTTTCGGTCCCCCAGCCCACCCCCACTCTCTGCTCCTCTCCTAGTCCTCACAAGGCACAAAAGCACACTCAGATTTCTTAAATGGCTTTTTTCTTTTTTCCTGCTACATTTGTTCTCTCTTCTCTGAGCTCGAGCCAGCTTTTTTGACTTTTTGAACTTTTGTTTTTATTCACAAAGGTAATTTCAAGAACTGTTCTGGGTTACGCTTTTGGCATCTGGCTCTTCAGATAGCTACGATTAGGCAAGAACAGAGATCTGAAGTGCATTTGGCAACACCCTCAACCTTTCACAACAGAATTAAATCACGTAAAATAGGGTGATTTTCCATCCAGGCATTCTCTCAAGAAATAAAACCTTGTATGTACATCTTCCCCCACGCTCCTTATTTCTTGCTAGTTCAGTTGAAAAGTGTTTGTGTAGTGTTTGTTAAATAGGCATTTTTAGTTACTTTCAGTGGATTATTTGATTTCTGATGGTTTTAGAAAAATTGAGACAATGGAAATCATAAAAACAAATCATATGTAGTATCTGAGTGCATAGATCTGTAGTTTTTATCATATATTCATAATTATAATATCTGGCTTGATGTTCTCTGTGCTAGATGCCTGAGTTATAGATAGAAGGTATTTTGGAATCTTGCTTATCTCCAAGAAAGACCTATAATCATTAAGATTTGGTAAACTGGGGTACCATTGCTGCCTACCAGCCAGCCTTGGGGACTTCCATCGCTCTCCATAGTCATGGCTCTTCTTAGACCACTCTCCAGGGGCCCCAGACTCTACCTGATGATTCTTAGGGTAATTGAAATCCCTGAGAACTGTTGACACTTCCTCTTGGAAACTCACAGCCACATCACTGTGACATCTCATTATTATTCCTGTCTTGGTGAACCACTCCCCTAACCAGCACTTGGAGAGGATGTCACAAATGGAAACTTGGTAGAGTTGTGGCTTCAGCTGACCCTCAGATATTCTGGCTTCCCCTCTCGCCCTGTTCCCTGTCTTTACTAGCCCCAATTTCTTCTCTGCGTGGCGGGAGCCTTCCCAGTCATGGTCACAGGCTCCATGCCCCACCCAGCAACCTCTCCACATCCAGAGTCCAGCTCCCTCCCAGGCCAGACGCTGCCATTTTGGTGGTCCAGGCTCAGCTCCAACCTCTTGCCTGGCTTTCCTCCGCGCTGCTCATATGGCACACCTAGGCACTGCTGCACCTAGAATTCTGGGATGGTGATTGGGGTCAGCTTTGGAAACAGGAAGCTGAGGAGACTTCACCCCCAGCTGGTGCTCCAGAAAAGAGACCAGACCGCAGGCCATGAGTGGGATTCCCTTACTAGGCTAGTGTTTAGGGCAGGTCACTAACAATCTCTCCCGACCAACCTTGAGCCCCTCGGAGCCTGTCATTGCAAAATGTTGTTTAAAAAGCAAATGGAAACACTGCCAAGAACAATTTTGTATTGCTTTTTTCTCTTAATTTGCATTTCCAAGTAACTGAATATTACCTCATCTTCTTAGGTTTAACTAATCTTTTTCTTTTTTTCATGTGTATAACTTGTTTTTCAATATAGCCAGACTTATTGTAATACAAATGAGGAACCTCAGGCTCTACTGGGACAGTAGTGTTTGCTTTTTCTGTTCTGAAATGTGAGTTTTATTTCCAGTCTATATACAAATGCAGTTACTGGCCATGGCTACAGTGCAACATGAATACTGCTATACTGATGAAATTAGGTATAAGTGAGATATAGCTAAAGGACCTGGTCTTCCCTACATGACAGAGTGTCTGTAACATTTCCCTCAATATTTGGATGGGAAAATTAAAGTAGTATTGGTTGTTTTAGAAACATAGGGTAGAATGTTCATTTCTTTTAAGGCACTCCAGTTTGGTGTGGATATTTCGCAAACTGCCTTGAGAGTATGTAGATAAAGGACAAGAGAGGCTTTCCTTGGAGAACAAAGGGGGGCTGCACTGCATTTGATTCTTTGGGTCAGCACTGTGGGGCACCTGCCTTACATTATCTCATTTATTCTTGGGGTACAACTGCAGAAGGGCACGTATTTGCCCTCAAAGAAACATACTGAGGGGGCAGATGTGCACGTGCAGCAGTAGCCAGAGCCCCCACAAAGCCGTCCTACCTCCTGGACCTCATTTCCTCAGGAACACTCGGACATTCTATGCTCCCTTCCAGCATCATGGAAAAGCTAAGAAATGAGGGGCAGGAACAACAGAGAAATGGAAAAATCTTCAAAGTCCAGGGTTGGCTTTCAAAAGGTACTGAATCACTGCTTGGAAACTGAGGAGGACAATTGCAGCTTGAGAAGCACTTGAACGTGAGCAGCACGGCCCTGGGAGGTAACTGTCAAGGTGACTGGCCAGCCCTAGATGAGGGGGGGAGTGAGTGGGGTAGGCTGGGAATGTTCTCCCTACTCCAAGGTGGTCTTTTTTATTTAACTCATCCCTCTTGTCCCTTGGGAAAGTTGACATCTTTGAAAAGATAGACAATGGGCCTTGTAGGCTAAGTCCTATATGGGCTTCACAGAATTTTGGGACTCAAACTAAAATATTCCCTCTCCAAGAAGGTACTGTCTGGGAATTAGGATCTTTCATCCCTATGTCTGGATAGAGTGGGCGCAGTTTTCGGAATTTGGAGGCTAGGGATAATACCACCCTCCTGCAGTTGTACCCAAGGATTAAATGAGATAATGTTTCTGAAAACATTATGCTAAGTGAAAGAAGCCACTCTTAAAAGACCATATATCATAGGATTTGATTTATATGAAATGTCCAGAATTGGCAAATCTATACAGATAGAAAGTAGATTAGTGGTCGCCTAGGGCAGGCGGGGGTAGTGGTGATAGAGAACAGAGAGTGGCTATTAATGGGTTCGAGGTTTCTTTTGGGGATGATGAAATGTTCTAAGATTAGATTGGTGATAATTGCTCAACACTGTGAATATACTAAAACCTATTGAATTGTATACTTTAATTATATGGCATGTGAGTTGTATCTTAATAAAGCTTTAGAAAACATCTCTGATGGCTCCCGCATGCTCACAGAATGAGGCCCACAATCCATAGAATGATGTAGGATCTTTGAACCCATTCCTAGCTGCTTCCTTACATCTGGCTGCTTCCCCTGCAATCCCTTTCATCTCTGCCCCGATGCTCCACCCATAGAGAATCTCTCTCCTTTACCAGATTATGCCATAGTCTTAGGCACCCCCAACCCATTGTTTAGGCTGCACCCTCTACCTGACATGCCATACCCTGTCTACCCAGAGAAACCTGTTCACCTGTCAAAGCCCACCTCACACAGATTTAATTGCTTTCTTTCTTTTTCTTTTTTTTTTTTAAAGGTTTTATTGGGGAATTGGGGGAGGGGAACAGACAAGTTGTGTCCTTTTGTTCTTCAGTCTAGTTGTGGAGGACGTTGCTTCACTGGCCCATGTTGGTATCATCATTGCGCTCTTTTCGGGTGAGGCAGATTGGTCACCGGCCTCTGGACAGCCACTCACAGCGGCTCTTGGCAGCTCACACAGGCTGCTGGCCACTCACGCTGGCTGCCAGCCACTCACTGTAGCTATGGCAACCCACTGCAGCAGGGGCTGCAGCTATGCCTTCCCTGGGGACTCACAGCATCCCAGCTCCAGGTGGAGTGTTGTTCACCATCTTAACTGTAGAGGGCAGTGTCACTGGCCCTGATATGTGGGACCCAGGCCCTGCTGCTCAGAGCTGGTGTCCCAAGCCAGCTCTTAACTAACATGCCACTCGGCTGGCCTTTAATTGCTTTCTTATGTGTGTTTTCATCACCTTTTGGAAGTGTGTTCATTATAGCACTTACCGTACTGTATTTTAAATGTTTGTGTATCTTTCTTTTGTAACGGACTTTGAGCATTCCAGGCGATATGCCAGCATTTTGCTTCTCTTTCTATCTCCAGCATCCAGAAGAGGGTAGGAATACTAGCACACAGTCAGTGCCCTATAAAAGTGATTGAAGTTGAATTCAGTCAAGGAGACGAATGGGAAATTCCGAGAAACATCAATGAGGGGACTTTGTAGAGTTAAGATGGTGGGGAAGTTAAGAGGAAGCAAAGCCAAAAGTTCTGCATCATTTGTGACCTGCTGAAAGTAGCTCTCTTTCCTGAAAACAGAGCAGTTTATCACCTTAGCTAATTTCCACTATAGGCCTGAAAAGGTTGAGACATGGGAGCGTGTGTTTAAGGTGGGTGCATGGGGTGGCGAAAAGAGCAGGGCAGAAGGAGAACTGATGGGATTCTGAGGGACAGCAGGTGAGGACCTACAAATGCCTGATGTTATGATGCTAGATGCCAATGACAGTCAGAGGTGGGAGGCTAAAACTAAAGCTGCTGATTGTCACTGGTATCTAGAATGATAATGCCCATCACATGGCAGGTACTCAATAAACATTTATACAAAAGAAGAAAGAAGGTGAGCTCTTCAGACAATCAAGTCACCTGTGCCCATTCTAGCTTCCTACGTAGAGCCAGCCCTGCTCAAAGCCTGGCATGGCCCCGGGCTGACAATGCTATTGAAAAAGAGATCCAGACTCCCATCTTTCTTAGAGGCCTCTGGTGGGGGTGGCTGTTTGCTGTCAGTGTCCTCATCCACCACAGCAGGCTTTCAGGGATTCTTCTTCCACCTTGCCCTTCACTGACATGGTCAGTAGGACCTGGTGCTCAGCTCCATGCCCCTTCTCTGCCCGATTCCCCATCTTCTGCCAGTGGCCAAAACGGGAAACTGAAATGATCTGAGAGCCTCACCACCTGCTGAGTGAATGAGTGTAAACTCGCACCTTTTCCATCTCTTCCTCCTCCAACCCTTCTTCCTTCTCAAAGCCATACCCAACTCAAGGGAAGGACCACTCTGCTCTATGCCTCCTTTAAACTGCAGGTTTCCACATCTTGGGGGTGACGAAAGCACGGGCTGGCTGGCACCCCTATCTGATGGGCCAGGGGTCTTTCATCTGGGATTTCCAGGTCCTTAACAACAACCAGCAGCCTTCATTTGAGCCCTTTGGGCTGGACTGTCAGGGAGAATAAACCCGGTCAGCAGTGGGAGGGGTGGGTCCCTGTGCGTCCCCAGATAATAGCCTTCCCTTGTTTTCAACCAGACGAGACAGATTGATTTAGGAATAAACCTGCATCTTTGGCTGTCCCAGCTTGGTTTACTTCCCACGGCCTTTGTGCTGGCACCGGTCATAATGACCCAGGCTGAAGAGAGGTCTGGCTGCTCCGGCTTTTCCGTGTGCCCCAGTTTTGATTGGCCTAATTATTTCTGTGGGTTTCCAAAGCTTTGACTGAAACCATTAAAGTAAAAACAGGGTTGGCATATGCTGTGGTCAGCCTTGCTGTTTGGTTTCTTATTTCCCTTTACATGAGGACCTTCTTTCGTTCAAAAAATCTATAGGGGTCGAGGAAGGTAGAACTAGTTTGTCTCTCAGCTCCTTCTCTACCACACACCCTCCCCCACGATATTGCCTCTTGCAGTGCCTCTCATCCTGTGTCACATCATCCAGTGCACAGTGCACATCTCATGGAGCACTGGAGTGAATGGATGAGACTATACATGGCTGGAGATGACTACCTTCAAGGTCCAACCAGGCATCCCTGGGCTCCATCCAGACACTTGAGGGCTGGAATGCCTGTACCTCTGCACGTCTGTACCCCATTTGTGGTAACTCTGTTAGCAGGCTCAGCCATTGAACTGTGGGACACAATGCCCAGAAGGCCATATATGGCCTTTCTAGTGGACTTCCTGCTTGAACCAGCCCAGCCAAGGATTCCCCCATTCCTGTGGCCACCAGCACCAGCATTCCTGCATCTCCTGACTTTCCAGGGAGGGTACATACAGCCTTTACGATTAGTCTCGTGTGCATCACCTCATAGTCAGTGTGGTATTTCCTGAATATTCTCCAGACTCTGCACTTCTCTTAAAACGTGGAGCCCAAGACTGTCTGCAGTCCTCTGGATGCTGACTGATGGGGGACCCACCTCGAGCCTCGGGTTTTTAAATCCACCTGCCTTTTTAGCCTTGGTAGCCAGGGATCCAACTCTGACCCTGGGCTCCCTTTCTGGCATACTAGCATCTGCTTTTTCTCATCTGAATTAGTTTATAATTTCTCTGAAGTGGATACTTTTGACTCCCTCTCTCCTCTCCCTTCCTTTTCCCCACCATCCCCAGTAGAACCGAGGCCTGGGTGGCTCCAGACCCAGGGCTTCCCATCACTCTAACCCAGAAACCCCAGGTTCTCCAAACGTTCATGCTGGGCTGCCAACACAGCCCATTCTCGCACACTGCCGGTCCCCTCTTTCCAAGGGCACCCTTTTATCTCATGGACTTATTTGGGAAGCACATTGAGCCACTGTTCTACAAAGGTTTTTATTCTTGCTATCTTACACTTTTCTCTTTCTCCTCCTGAAATGATGGCCTCCATTGTTTTTGTTTCTGGGAAGTTTCTGATTTTTATCTGTTTCGAATATTTTTATGTTACCTGCCCCATCCATTTCTCTTTCCCATGTCCCCTCTCTCTATATCCAACACAGAAACAAAAATGCAAGTGAGGAATCAGGAAATGAGCAAGTGTTCAAAATTGGGGGTGGGAGGGCTGTGGCTCACCTAATCCACTGCAGGTGTGATGACCACCTACATAAGACATCCTGTAGGCGTGACATGTCACCCGCTGCCTGAGACGTAGGCCTTGATCACCCAGAAAACAGCCAATCAAGGCTTTCTTCTCCAGAGAGCTGGCTCTAACAAACTACGTCTCTGAAGTAATAGCATATTTTCAAAATTTGCAATCATTTTGATCTAGTTAGTAGACGGCTAGTAGATTCTGTTCCCTGAAAGAGGAAGAGAAACGAAACTGTTTTTTGTTTGTTGGCTTATTTCGTAAATACCTCATTATATTCCACGTAAAGCTTCTTCAATTAAAAAAAAAAGGGATTTTCGTTTGTTTGTTTTTTTCCCTTTAGTACCATGTCTAGCTGAGAACTGCAGCCTCTTGTTTGAAAATCTGCAGCTCTATCATTTGGCTTTGAATTGGAGCATGCAGTCATTTCAGTGAGGGGGTCAGATAATCATTTCAGGGGACCACTCGGACTGGAGCACAGTCACTTATTATGCTCTGTCCACAACTACTGCCACCTTCATAACAGCTGAGTAATGTAGTCTGGTCCCCTGTCATGCCATGCCTTCTGGTATTGACAAATCATGATACATTTTCTGTGTACTAATCCAGCATTCTGTTACCATCTTGGCTACCAAAAGAAAGTCATGATTCTGCTCTTTCATTCTGAATGAAAAGTGATTGCTTTAAAATCTTCGTTTTTTTCCCCCACAAAGGCCATACCGCAATCCAGCTTCACAGATTAGACTGTCCTTTATGAAGTCAGTCCTCCTAGAAGACCAGATGTTTGAGACAAGAGACCTTTTGGTGATCCCAACTTTTTCCCAAATGTGGGTCTCTTTACAAGACTGGAATCTTTCTTTTCTTGCCACAGCTGGCAGAGCTAACAGATTTGGTCCCTCATGCGCAAAGCATACATCCTAAAGTATATAGACCAACTGTTCATTTATTCAATTTTCTTGCCAGTTACAACAGTCTGTCCCCCTTGGATCATGGAGGCCCCATGTTCCCCTAGATGTAAAGGAACTGAAATAAAATTGATAATTCTTGGAGAGTGTGAGGATCGCGCAGAGCTGCCCAGGTGGAGTGATTACATGATGGGCTGGAGGGTGGGTTGGGAATGAGGGTATGAAAGTTTCTGGGCCTCAAAGCAGAAAGACTTTTTTTTTTTTTTTTTTTTTTTAAAGCAGAAAGACTTTTGACAATTCCTGAGCAACTTCTGTATGCCATCCTCTGTGCTAAATGCTTTTCATTTCATCAGTTCAATGAAGAATCCACAAAAAACATCAGTCTCTTCAGAAAGCTCAGCCTGAGGGCCAAACCCTCTAAGATAAAGAGGTAAAACATTTCCCTATCTCTGAAAGAGAACCAAGCAACTGTATTTTTTCCTGAATAATAATTGCCGTTTATCGAGGACTCTTTATGTGCCATGCATTGAGCTCATCATACAGATGACACATCATTTAATCCTCACAAAAGCCCAAGGAGGTTAAGGTTCTGATCCCAGTTCTGGGTAACTTCTGCTGTGTAACAAACCACTCCAAAGCTTAGTGACTTAAAATGACAACAGTGATTCGTTTTGATCATGAATCTACCGTGTGGGCAGGACTCAGCTAGGCCAGCTCATTTCTGCTTCCTGTAGCATCAGCTGGACAACTGCCTGGGGTCCCAGATTACGTAGCTAGCACACGCACAGGTCTCCTGTGCCCTGCTTCTTCTAAAGCCCGTGACCCTCCTTGGGTTGGCCAGAGCACCTGACTGACCTCAGTCCAGGTTTCTGGACCTTCTCCTGCTTTAACTGGGCCTGCATTATCAATGCCCACCACAGCTACAGTGGCCCAGTGAAGAAGATTCTAGAAACATTCCTAAATCACTTCACCTGTATTTGGAATTGATTTTAACACATTATATGCGGGCATTTGAGCGATATGACGAGTTTACTCGTTTCCCACAAACAATGTGTTAAGAGCAACCCTGGCAGAACCCTAGGCTTGAGAAGAAAAGACCCAGGGGTATGTGAAAACCATCTTCAGGGAAGGGAAGCTCACAGAGTGGCTTATAGTCTATGACCCATGCTGTTCATGAGCAGGGCTTGGCACATTGTAGCCGGTGAGTCAGAGCCTGCTGCCCGCTGATGCTTAGCCCTCCAGGGAAAAAAATGGTTCTACATTTTTAAATGGCTGAAGAAAAAAACAAGTATAAGTAGCAGAGTCAAATAGTTGCAACAGAGACTGTATGCAAGCCCACAAATCTTATGGGAAAATGTTTGTTGACCTCTGTTCTAGACGCAGACTAAGGACCTATGTTACCTAGGTTTCATGTCTGCACAGGAAGGAATTTTATAACTCGACTTGTCTGTGAGAAGGAGCAGCAGACCCCAGATGAGGGTTATGCAGGCAGATGGTTTGCCCAGGACACTGTAGTCAGTGGTTTGCTGGTAAATGTGTGAGAGCTGTCTCTCCAGGCAAGAAAATCCTGATTGTAATGTTTGTTTATTTCATTGGCACAAGTCCCACCATGGCCAGTTTCCAGTTCTGATGTGATGCAACTAAAGGTGGAGTTGGGAAGAGATGCTTGTAACCAACTCTGTGATAGGTTCAGGGGATCAACAGTATGTAATGCTGTCCTCAGGTGTCCCCCAATCTGGAGACACGCAGGGGTATGGGGAGGAACAGTGGTGCTGGGAAAAACAGCCCTTAAAATTTCATTTGCCTGGCTGGGCTCACAGGCAGCCATAATTAATATCTATATGTGCAGAAAGACTAAGTACCTTGCCTGGGCTCACAGAGCTGCTCAAATTCCACCTGCTGTTTCATTGCCCTCACGTTTGGTTTAGAAAGTCTTGATTTCTACAAAGATTGATAAGTTTGGCTGCATCCAAGTTTAGAAGTTCTGTTTAACAAAACATCACTTTGAAGCAAAGTTAAAAGGCAAATGACAGGTTGGGAGAGAAAACATTTGGAATACATAAGAGATCAAGGCTTGGGCCAGCCGAGTGGCGCATTGGTTAAGAGCTGGTTTTGGGATGCCAGCGGCCCCGGTTCGGATCCCACATGAGGGCCAGTGACACTGCCCTCTACAGCTAACAACAGCTCCACCTGGAGCTGGGCTGTGCGAGCTCCGGTGATGGTGTGGGCTGCAGCCCCTGCTGCAGTGGGCTGCCATAGGCTACAGTGAGTGGCCCGCAGCCAGCGTGAGCGGCTGGCAGCCAAGCATGAGCTGCCAATAGCCGCAGTGAGCGACATCCAGAGGCCAGCGACCGATCTGCCTCATCCGGGAAGAGCGCAATGACGATACCAACAGTGTAGCAACATCCTCCGCAACTAAACTGAAGAACAGAAGGACAGCAACTTGTCTGTTCCCCTTCCCCGATTCCCCAACGCTGTTCCTCTCCGCCAATTCCCCAATAAAATCTTTAAAAAAAAAAAAAAAAGAAAAGAGATCAAGGCTTAGTATGGAGAGGATGTAAGGAACACCTATCAGTCAATTAAAATTAAAAACAATGACAATCCAATAAAAAAATGGGCAATGGATGTCGGCAGATGGTGTCCACCCACTCAAAAACAAATGGCCGGTGAGCCTGTGGAAGAGTATCAGTCTCTCTACCAAGCAGGGGAATGTAGGATAAAACAGTGACTCGTTTATTTCACCCATTGGATTGGCCCAAAGTAATGATATCATGGCTGTGGTGATGCAGCACATTCCTCAAATATGTAAAAACCAGCATAACCTATGAACCAGAAGTTCCAAATTGAACTATATATCCTCGAGCCGAGATAAAACTCGTATACCTCCAGAGGAGGCAGGTACAGCAAAAAAATCATTGTCTCATCGTTTGTGATAATGAAAACTTGGAAACATGTAAAGTCCATCAGTCGGGGAATGGCTAGATATACTCTGATCTAGACATCCCGGTGAACACCAGGCAGCAGTGGCAAGGAGGACCCAAGAGCTCTACCAACAGGCATTACTGAGGCGAGAGAGCAAATTGCAGAATAGCACATATAGTCTCATGCCATTTCTGTTCTTAAAATGTCAGTAAATCAGTGCAGTGTGGTTCACAGAACATACATACAACGTTCCGGAGGGCTGTCCACCATATTCACAATCGTGTGTGCTTTGGGGAGGGGCAGGGAGAGGACCACAGTTGGGAAGGAGGGGAGAGAGTCAGAGGCATTTTAGTTTTATATATGGATGTTTTCATTTCTCTTAAGGAGAATATATTTAAGTATTTCCTGCGTAATAGTAAGAGTTTTAAGAGACCAAATTAAAGTTCAAGTCTCTAGGACAGCTTACATAAGGGAGTGTGCCATCACCCTGGGTAAGTCCAGATCACCCAGGTTGGCCGTGGTGGGAAGGGCTGTCTGGGTGTGCTGGTCACTTTGGCCAGTGAGACTGAACTTCCCTTGGGGACTCTGTCTAATCACCTCTATCACCTCCACACAGGCCCCTGTATTCCCCGAACACTTGCCTAAGCAATCAGCCGCTTTGTCCTTAATTTCCTGTTTTACAATTGAGACTGCAGAGAAACATGTTAAATACATCGTTATTGAACAAGAGGGAGCTCGAGTCCCATTCAATGGCTGGTGTTGGGCTGGGGTTGCCAGCACTTCCTTCTGTTCAGCCCTAGCCTGCCTTTCCTCTAGGGTGCCCTTTCTCCCAGCGCCTCCTGGCTGCTCTCAAGCACATCTGGGTTCCTCTAGGTCCAGACCCAAGGAAAGATCAGAGAGAGGGTTCTCTGTCCCACAGAGCCAAGGCCCCGCCTTCATGATGACCTTTTCCATGTCTAAGTACCCACCGCTTCCCCAGGTTTTTGGCCCCAGGAATGTCCACCCATTCCACCCTACTATTGAACCAGAGGCGTGTGTGGTCTCGTTCCATTGGTAGCATGACAGTCAGCTCAGAATCCCACACTCTTAGCTAGCATCTGGGCAAAAGAAGACAAAATAGCTTCAAGGGTTTTTCTCACCCCACCTGTGGCTAAGTGGAGTTAAGGCCAGGGGTGGCTGCATGGAATATGGATATATTTACCGTGTGCCAGACACTCATATCCGAAGTCATATTATCCCCATCGGTAATAATGAACAGTAGGTATTAATGTCCTCATTCTATAAACAAAGAAGCTGTGCCTCAGAAAGTAACTTATCTGAAGCCAGAGATCCCAGATTGAAACCCAGAATGCCTGCCTCCAATGCCTTTTAACCTTTGAGCGATGTTCTTCCCTTAGGGATTTCATTCTAGAAACCTTCAGAAGGCTCCTGCCTGCCTTTTTTTGCACAACCTCCCGGAGTAAAATGAAAGATCATTTGCCCCATGGATTTTGAATGCCAGGCATTCTCTTCCATGAGAATCCCCAGAACGCCTTTGAAGTTGTTCGTTGAATTTGAGGTAGAAACAGACAGAAAATGTATTTTCAGAGGCAGCTTCATTTTGAATTCAAAGAACATGTGAAGTGCAGGAACTCCTTTGATATTATTTGTGTGATTTGGGGACAACACAGTATATAAGCCAAGAATGATGTTCAGCAAACCCCCCAACCTACTTTGGAGCTTAACGTCACACCTATTGCACAAATGTAGGGAAAGAAGGGTATTGGGCCTCATCCCAACTTTCCCGTCAGGTACCCCAGCTTCAGGTTTACATTCCACAAAGTCCTCAGTTGCCCAAGGAACCTAAATTAGAGTGTAAGAGGTGAGGATGTGAAAACCCTTCAGGAACCCCCTCAAAATCAACAAGAAAGAACAGTCTACACACAGTGAGGACAATGGAGCACTGAGTTTCAAGTTTTGGTTTCTTTAGAGGCAGAGCTAAGACGTTGTGGGTCCTTCCTTCCCCTCACACTTTCACATCACAGCCACCGGGATAGTTAGGATTAAAAGGAGAATCATCTCAAAGGGTTGAGGTAATTACTTCAGGACAGAACACATGTGCATTTCTCCTCTGCATTTTTCTGACTTGAATTTGAACGTTTTTATAACAGTGCACGAATGAACCCTTCCTTCATAGAACCTGAAAGCAAGACTGAAAAGCAGTAGCAGATTCTAAATATCCTCCCTGTTCATTACGTCCTCTTCCTGAGTTGCCTTAGCCATCCTGTAACATTTTATTTGCAGTCTTGAGCAGTTACTTACTACCTGTTATTGTGTCCCCTCCAGAAGAGCTATGTGGAAGTCCTAACCCGCGGTACCTCAGAATGTGACCTTATTTGAAAATAAGGTCTTAGCAGAAGATGTAATCAGTTTTATTTTTTATTTTATTTTATTTTATTTTATTTTATTTTATTTTTTGAGGGCAGTGTCACTGGCCCTCATATGTGGGACCTGAACAGGGTCGCTGGCCTCCCAAGCCAGCGCCCAACCACCGCGCCATTCGGCCAGCCCTGTAATCAGTTTTAAAATGAGATCACTAGGGTGGGTCCTAATCCAATCTGACTGGTGTCCTTATAAAAAGGGGAAATTGGAACAGACACAGACACGCACAGAGGGAAAACGATATGAAGATCCACCGGGAGAAGGCCATGTAAAGGCAGAGGATAGGAATGATGTATCTACATCCAAGAAATGCCAAAGGTTACTGGCAATCTACCAAATGCTAGTAAGAAGCAAGGAAGTTTCCCCTCCAGGTATCAGAGGGAGCATGGCCCTGCTGACACCTTGTCAGACTAGCCTACAGAACTGGAACAATAAATTTCTGGTATCTTAAGCCATCCAGTTTGTTAGTACAGCTGTAGCAAATTAATACAATGACCTGTACTTCATGCTTATAAAATATACATTTAGGATGAAATAAGATAGAGAATTTCAGTTCCTCTGTCATAAGCAGTGTGACATATTTTCCAAAGATGGCTGCAACATCATCTCCTGGCCTACATGTTTGTCTAGACCCTGCAAATTCTTCCATCAAGGGATGGATTCTAAATCCCCCTCCTCTTGAATCTGGAGGGGCTTGTAATTTACTTTTTTTTTTTTTTTAAGATTTTTTTTATTGGGGAATTGGGGGAGGGGAACAGCGTTGGGGAATCAGGGAACAGGAACAGACAAGTTGCTGTCCTTTTGTTCTTCAGTCTAGTTGTGGAGGACATTGCTTCACTGGCCCATGTTGGTATCGTCATTGCACTCTTCCCAGGTGAGGCAGATCGGTCGCTGGTCTCTGGACGGCCGCCTCACAGCGGTTTTTGGCAGCTCACGCTGGCTGCCGGCCACTCACTGTAGACTATGGCGCCCACTGCAGCAGGGGCTGCAGCTACACCGTCTCCGGCCATCTTAGTTATAGAGGCAACCAGGTGGAGCTGTTGTTCACCATCATAGCTGTAGAAGGCAGTGCCACTGGCCCTCATATGTGGGATCCAAACCAGGGCCCTGCTGCTCAGAGCCGGTGTCCCAAGCCAGCTCTTAACCAATGCACCACTCGGCCAGCCCTGTAATTCACTTTTGATGCTGTGTGACCTCTGAGGCAGCTTCTACCCTGCTTGCTGGAATAGCCCTGGACTGCCATGTAAATGGTCTACTTGTCTTGAGTCAGCCGTGCTTCCTGAATTGTTCCACTGGCCCCCAATTCACCAACCACACGTATTTGCTTTGTGACACCAAATGGGGAAATCCAGCCCCACACTGCAGAATCCTAATGTTTGCCTTGAAATGGCTCATCAGGTAGATTTAGCTTGTAGCCAAGAGTCTCCTGCAGCTTAGGTTATGCCCAGACTTCGTTCATATCAAGTTCTGTTATGGCTTACACAATTCCTAGCAAAAGCCAGGGACCCCAAATAGTGTTTTAATTCAGAAGTTGGAATCCTGTGATAATTCCCCTTGCATCACTCTGAAGCCCACTTCGTTTTTAAAGCTGTGTGTGTCCTAATTAATACATTCTGTTACAGCTAGCTTTTAGAGGAGGCATTGGTGGGAGTGAAAGGCATGAGAAGAGAGGGAACCTTCGTGTTTTCCAGCTATCTTGGCAAAAACAGCCAGTGCTTATTAGCATTCATTTCACACAATTTCCATGATAATGCTATAATTTAAAATACTGACTCAAAGAACTAATAAAAGAGGTTAGACTTGCTTTCTAAATTGACTGCACAGGTTACTCATCCCTCTCTCTCCATCATTCTTCCTTCTTTTAAACAAAATGTAAAATTTGGAACAAAGAGTGACATTGCCAAGGTTTGACTGATCACCTTGTTGACATTATTCTGCTCTTCGGCAATGACATTGTCACATTGGAGGTGTGATTTTAAGCATGTATGTGAAAGTGCCTATGTGACACAAAAAAAAAACCCTTAAGTCACTTTCTACCTTCTGAGATTTTGGGGGCTAAATTATCAAGTGATACTTATCATGCTCCCAAACCTTGGCTGAAATCACTTACTTTCAATTACTTTGACTAATGACTAAAGGTTATCGTAAGTAATGACTCATGGCTAACGCATCTGCCTTCCTGTGTTGGTGCGAAGGAGGATGAGGATATATGTAGGGCCTTCAGGGCAGCTAGGAACCAGTGATGGGTATAGACCCAGTGAGATAGGGGCTCTCCTAAGTCCCCTAATGTCTAGCTGAATGATTTGGCTTCCTGGACAAGCTACGGCATGGATCTCATCATGAACAGCATGAGATTTGAAGAGGACCTGTGAGCAGGGTGGATGGAGAAACTCTAGAGATGACCTGTGCCTCCTCTTTCTCAGCCTGACCAGGCACTGTCACTGTGCAGGCTGGTCCCTCACAGGGGCTCCAGGGTGGTTCCTGGTTCTCAGTTCTGTGGTCAGGTAGCACTGTTGGCATTGAGTTGCTCAGCACAAGAAAACTGAATAGGGCACGAGGTAAGCAGGCCCAGAGAAAGGCAAACCTGTTCTGTTGCCTGGGCCTCATAAACAGACCCTGTTCAAGATGACGAATGCCTGGTCTTCTGTTGCTGGGTAACAAACTACCCCGAAGTTTAGTGGGATGCAGGGCAGGTTCCCTGGGAAGAGGACTCTAATGTGGAGAAGAACAGTCGGGATATTTCTCAAGATGTGCCCTTAGGATCAAGACTTGGAAAGGTGGAGAAGGGGCAGGAGTGGGCAGAAGGAAAAGTCGTGCTGCCCTTCAGCTCAGCACCAATGCCAGCTGGCCCAGCACACAGCTCTGGAGCCAGAATGGCCCCTGAGAGTGGCCCCAGCTTGGGCTGAGGTGACCTGGCCTTTATATCAGGGGTGGGCAAACTGTAGCCCATGGACCAAATCCGGTTGCCACCTGTTTTTGTAAATAAAGTTTTATGGGAACATAGCCATACTCATTCATTTGTCTAAGGCTACTGCCACCTTGCTTGGGCAGAGTTGAGTAGTTGTGACAGAAGCTATGTGGCCCACACAGCCTGAAATATTTCATATCTAGCCATCTATTTAAGTTTGTTGTTCCCACACTGAGCAGCCATTGGCTGTGGTCTTCCTGGAAAGGACATGACTTTGGACAGCAGCTGTGCAGCAGAGGCAGGCCCTGGAAGGCTGAGGGCTGAGGGCCATGCTGACTCCATCTGAGCAGTGGGGATGGCAGGTCCTTCCTCCCAGGGGAGCATGGACAGTGCTCACAGCGGCTCCAAATGGCCATTTTATTTTGCACACAGCTTTGTGGGTGAGGAAGTCTGAAAGGACTCAGGTGGACAGTCTGATCTCTGCAGCCTTTGCCGGGCTAGAGGGTCTACTTCTAAGACTCCTTCCTTTCTCAGTGCTTCTCAGCGTCTTCCCCTCTGTATGCGACATCTCACCTTCGAGGCTTCTCTGTACCGCACCGTGGTTTGGGGATCATCACACATCTTACACGAGGGCTTCAAAGAGCAGGATATGGAAGCCCCAGGCCCAGGAAGACCCACCGCAGCTGGCACAGCGTCACTCTGACATGTCTTAATGGTCAGAGTGGTCACAGGGTCTGCCTGGATTCAAGGAGGTAGGGCCACAGATGTAAGATTGCAGCACAGAAGAGCATATGGCATGAGATGCTGTTATGCCGTTTTTGGAAAATACAGAATGCCTCAGAGAGTCAAGTAGCAGACTTGCCAGGTCCCAGAGCTGTTTGTGCCCATCCCTTCCCAACTCTGCAGTCACTGTTATCATGTGGGTGACTTGAAATGACCATGATGGGAATGACACCTCAGGAATAGTTTTGCCTCACCCCAACCCCAGACAGCCTAACCCATTGTTAGAGGTGAACCAGCATGTCATTGCTGCCAAGGGTGGATTTCCGGTTTGAAGATGGGAAGAAAGCAGCTGGGGGCTCTCCTCATCCAGGAAGCTCAGAACCACTCTGTGGGATGCGATTGTCTCTTATTTACAGCAGAGGCATCCCAGATGTGGCGAGGCTGGGTAACTGTGCAGGATTTGAATCGGGTCTCCTCACCCTCAGCCATCCTGCCCCACAGCTCCTGAGGCCCTTAGGAGGATGAAATAGGCTACTCCTCACTGGCCTGAAGGAAGCTTAGGTGGGCGCAAGGGATGGAACGAAGAGCAAAGACCTAGCCTGGGACAGCGATAGGGTCCCTAAAAAGGACTTGGACCCCCACACAGCCCCAGCCTGTTTGGAGTGCTATATAATTCACCCCACCTGTAGGCAGCCAAACCCCAGCCGTTTCTCCTTGTCAGCAAACTGGCAGTCTGTGAGTGAGGGGGAGTGGGGAAGTCTCTGAAGGGGGCGGAGAGAGGTGAGGCTGAGGCTGGGTACCACTGTCACAGGAGGAGCCCACCTCCATCCAAGGAGTGCCGCAGTCAGGCCCCACCAATGGATCTGAGTGGGGAGAAGTGAGAAGCAGGGTAGGACGGGGACTTTCATGTGGGAGCTTGTCCCGGGGAGTGGAGAGTGGAGTGGCATTCTCCAGGAAAGGCATTTTCCTACCTTTACAATAGCACCACTTCCATTTACTGGGCCTCAGCCTTATGCCAGGCCTGCTTGCCCGTTGCTTTATGTATATTATCTTTAGTCCTCAAAACTCTGAAACTAATAGGTCTTATTTCTGTTTGATGAGAAATTGAGCAGCTCAGAGAAAAGGAATACTCTCCCAGCTGCAGAATTAAGATTTGAGCCGGATGTGCCAGCTGTGGGCCACACCCCCTGTGCAGCCCGTGATGCTGCCGTCACCCTAAGTGATGGTTGCCAACGCCAGAGAGCAAAGACGCAAGCAGATGACGGGAGCATCTTTCTCAACTTTGGTCGGTTGACAATTTCCCATTTTCCTCCTGTTTGCTCCCCATAGCTGAAGGATTCCATCTCCCTGTTTTGTAGTTTTTAAGAGGAACAAGAAAACAGAAAAATAAGAAGCAGAGGGTTTCACGCAGCTGAGTAGGAAGCCGGCGTGGGGCACATGTGCTGTGGAAAGGAGAGGGCAGCAAGGCTGGGCGGGTGCAGGCAGGAAGGCCACTACCGAGGGTGTGTTGTCAAGAATGAGCCTCTGCCTCTGCCACCCAGCAGGGCTCCTGGCCTTCCTGGCTGGCTCCGGCTCTGTGACCCATCGCAGATCTGCCCAAGCCTTCCGCTTGGGTCCCAGGGGTAGAGGAGCGACCTCACCCTCTGGATAAACACCCCAAAGGTAAATATCAGAGGAGGGCCTTGCAGTAGGAGCATGTCGTTAATTAAGACTTTGAAAAGGGGTCCTCGAGTTTTTGTGTGCCAAGAATCACCTGGGATGGTTATTTACAATGCTGCGTTTCCTGATTCCCCACTCTTAGAAACTCTCAGGCAGCAGTTTAGAAGTGAGGCCTGGACCAAGCTAAGAAAGATACCAGCTTGGAGGGTGAAGGGGCAGAATCTGAAACTTTAAGAAAACAGCTTTTTCGTCATTATTGTTTAATCTCACGAGCAGCAGTTTTCTTACTTTGGATGTAGATGTGGTAGGTATAATGTTTATGGAGCAATCTTGCCAAAAGAAAGATAATGAACGCAGCAGTTATGTGCATAATTGCAGTTAATTATTATGTTGTGAATGTATGGTTAAATGATAAACATTAACTTATAAAAACTCTTATTAAAAGTTCCCTGTTATTTGCCATTCATCACTACCGTGGATTTTTTTATGGGGCTTTGTTACCCACTTGATAAAAATGTTTTGAGCTCTTGCTGTGTGGCTGGCACTGTGTTAGGAGGTGGGTGAGAGCTGGGGGCCAACAGCTGGGGGCTGACCTCTGCCAATCAGGGACTTACTACAGTCTAGCCAGGGAGATTGAGTACATAAATCCCCCAACAACCACGTGTGTTTCAATTTTGTGTGAGTTTATTCTTATGAAGGTATTTGTTAAATACATTATTAAATATGATTTTTATAACTATATAGGGATTTGCATGTAAAATACAGAAGAAAAAAATCCTTGTCAGGCTATATTTTGTGATTTGGGGTTTAAAAAATTAATATATAGATTATAAACTTTCCAGGTACCCTCTGATTGAGATAGGAAAATACATTCTATAAATTCTGTACAAAGTTAGCTTGTAGTTTTATCTTATAGTCAGTGAGTTAAGACTTCACCTCTAAACATGTTTAAAACATTTTAAGGATACATTGATTTCCCCCCCCCCCCATCATGTCTCTGCTCCTTTTACTCATTTGTGAACATAGCCAGGAAAGTGGTACCCAAGGCTTCCAAGCACAAATGTGTTTGAAGGCAGATTTCCCACCCAGTGGTGAGAAGCACAGAGAATTCTGATTCCATGCTTAGGGGTTTCAGCATGTCCTTATGCCGTTCTCTTGCCTGAAATTTGAGTGTGCCGATAGCCTATGAGAGAACAAATCAATATGAAACAGGATTGTCATCAATAACCTCTGCTTCTTGGTTTTCAGCGTTGCAGGCGGCGAGCTGTTTGACTTCTTAGCGGAAAAGGAATCTTTGACTGAAGAGGAAGCAACTGAATTCCTCAAACAAATTCTTAACGGTGTTTACTACCTGCACTCCCTTCATATTGCCCACTTTGATCTTAAGGTGCGTGGCTGAGTGTGAGTCAGACAGATGCTATGGAAACCACAGCATCAGTTGTTTGCTAAGAAAAATTGAGGCATCTGAAAGAGACACGTGTTTTTCCTGTATGGGTTTAACCAATGAAGCTATCAGTATATATCAGCAGGTGTATAATGCATGTCTTCTGCAGGGATTCCTAACCTTTTTGTGGGATGGAGGCTTAAAATTAACGATTACATTCAAGAATCCCTGGGGAAGAATAAAAGGATCTTATCAGCCAGCTCTTTAAGTAAGGGAGCTGCTACTGGAAACATACATCTTCAGCCTGGAATGGCCTCTGGCTTCTCAGGTTTCCATCCCCCTGTGGCAGCAGGGCATGTAAGTTAGAAGGTGCCTTGATCTCTACTCTCCCTCTTGATGCAAAGGTTTATGGGCCTGACTCGGTCACCAGCAATCAATCAAGCCAAACTCTGAGACTGGCTAAGTGGGATCATGCCTGGCTGAGGGCATGGCATTATGAGAGATAAAAAGGCATATCAAACTCTCAGCCGTCACAGAGGTTATGGTCTCTTCAGGAAGGGAAGACATCCATGGGCAACAGGAAGTGACAATGTTAAGATTCAAGGTACGATCCAAGGTAGTGAAAAGATTGTCACAAAGCAGCCTGTGATTGATTGCCAAGTGAATGACTCAGGTCATTGGAGCTGGAATAGGACTTCAGAGGAGGTAGGAGTTTCTCCATACTTACTATAGCAGAGCTGTTAAGACCCCATCCGATTCCCCCCAACACTCAAAAATACATACCCCAAAGACTGCTGCTGCAAACAACTGCAGCTCTCTGCCTGACATCTGGTTTCTGGCCCTCGGAGCTGGAAATACCAATGAGTAAATGCTCACAGATGCAACACTTAGCAATAGAGGATGGGGAGATGGGGGGTAAACACTCTAGCTCCCTCCTACTTTAGCTGGAAAACTCTTGAGTGTTGCTCTTTCTCCCCAAGTTTCCCAAGGGGATTACGCTCCCGTCACCCCACCTGGATGAGACGCCTTATGTCAGCTTCCTTCTTTCTGTTTCCTGTCTGCTAAGTGTTCCCTGGAGTCCCCTCCCACATAAGCCACTTGCACCCGAATCCTCGTCACAGGTCTGCTCCCTGTAGAACCTAAATCAAGACGTTTGTTTTTCCTGGTGTTCCCTTGCAAGTACCCTTTATGCCCATCTTTTGGTTGTATTTTTAGGGAAGAGGAAGAACTATTCTGCCACTTTGTCCTCCGCATAACATATCATAGCTGTTATTTTTTTAATTGTGGTAAAATAAACATAACATAAAATTTACCGTTGTAACCATTTTTAAGTAGGCAGTTCAGTGGCACTAAGAATATTCACATTGTGCAACCATCACCGCCATCCATTTCTAGAATTTACTGATCTTTCAAACTGAAACTAAGGCTGTTAAGCACAAACTCCCTGTCTCCCCCACCTCTTGCCCCCGAACCTATACCCCCCAAGCTGCTCACAACCACCATTCTACTTACTATGAATTTGCCCATTCCAGGTACTTCATGGAAGTGGAATCATATAATATTTGTCCTTTTTTGTCTCTCTTATTTCACCTAGCATAATGTCTCCAACATCCATGTTGTAGCATGTGTCAGAACTTCCTTCCTAAGGCTGAATAATCATAATCCCGTTATATGTATAGACCACATTTTGTTTATCCATTCTGCTATTGATGGGCATTGGGTTTTTCCATCTTTTGGTTATTATGAAGAATGTTGCTATGAACATTGCTGTACTATTTCTCTCTCTTTTTTTTAAGCCTGAAAACATAATGCTTTTGGATAGAAATGTCCCCAAACCTCGGATCAAGATCATCGACTTTGGGTTGGCCCATAAAATTGACTTTGGAAATGAATTCAAAAACATATTTGGGACGCCAGAGTTTGTTGGTAAGTTTCTTTGCTCCTGTGGTCATTTATTTCTCATAAATATTGTGTTGGCAAAATGTTCCCTGCATAGCATCCTTTCCCTGGTACATGTTTCTGGTTTATACTAAAGGTTGTATCTGTTGGTTTGCTTCCTTCCAAAACTAAATGTGCATTTGTTTCCTCTTAGCTCCTGAGATAGTCAACTATGAACCCCTTGGTCTGGAGGCAGATATGTGGTAAGCAGCATGCCCTTGATGTTGTCATCTTTCTAATTTATTTTATTATTCTTCTAACATTGGTTTTTATTTCTGTTTTGTGTCTAGGAGTATCGGGGTAATAACCTATATTCTGTAAGTACCAAAATCCACAACTCATACTCTTTCCCTCTTTTTTTGAGACCATATGTTTTACTAACCATTCTGTGTGTCATGTTGATCTCTTCAGCTTTTTATGTAAACATATTCATTTTACACCCCCAGAACACGTTTAGTTTATACTAATTAAACATTTTCTCCTAATTCAAAATGAATCATCAGGAACTGCAGCATAATCACTGGGAGAATGTGTGTCTGTCCATCACTGAGAAAATAGGAAAAGGGTGTTTTTTTAACTACTAGACGCTGTTCCAAATTAACTTTTTAAATGCGTTCTTTGCACTCAACTCAAGCTTTTGTGCATGACAATTAAATGCCCTATAAAATACAATTGAATTCTAAAGTGATTGCCCAAGCCCCAGATTAGTCGTATTCCTCACTCTCCCTATGAGATATTATGGGAACAAAATGACAACACAAGAGGTAATTGTTCGTGTTCTGTGCTTCACTTTCTTAACAGCCTAAGTGGGGCCTCCCCATTTCTCGGAGACACTAAGCAAGAGACATTAGCAAATGTGTCTGCTGTCAACTACGAATTCGAGGAAGAATACTTCAGTAATACCAGTGCCCTAGCCAAAGATTTCATAAGAAGACTGCTTGTCAAGGATCCAAAGTGAGTGCCCATTATTCCTGAACAGTGCTCGGCTAGAGGAGGGTTAGCACGTGGCCATGTTTAGGAGACCCTGGCTGTTTGCACCTGGCAAAGGGAAGCATACCATGTAAAACACCTCAGAAAATGCAGGCAGGGTCCTTTGTATCTGCCCAGCCAGTTCTGCAGGCACAGCGAAATAATTACATAAAGACTGACATTGCTTTCGGCTCTCTTCCATGAAGCAGGCCCCAAACTGCATTTTCTAGAGCATCTGTTTGGTAGGCCCAGCCAGCAAGGAAACAGCCTTAGTGTTTGCTTCTATGGTCACAACAATTTTTGTTTTTCTTTCTTCTCTCCCCACAAAGGAAGAGAATGACAATTCAAGATAGTTTACAGCATCCCTGGATCAAGGTAAGTTGCATACTGTGATTGGTTTGAGAGTTATAGCTAAAGGTTGAATAGGGCATCTTGGAATTCATTTGTTCTAGGGCGGGGTCGGCAAACTTTTGAGACGGAAGAGCCAATCCTGTCCCTCACAACAATTTAAAAACTATTCGAGAGCCATAAAACAAATGAAATCACCATTATGTGAATAATACCCTTTAAAAATTTTATAAATGAAACTATGATAGTTTTATTTTCATTTTCAATTTTACTTCAGAGCCACATACACATACCCAAATCAATGCATGTGGCTCGCGAGCTGCAGTTTGCTGACCCCTGTTCGAGGGTATTACTAATTCCTAATTACTGTGGGTTCTAACCACAGGCCACGTCTTGAGTGTTGTGCTTGCTATTGGCACCATAGTAAGATAACTGTCAGATGAGAATATGCTAATGGTCACGAAATTGGAGAGGAGGAAGCCATCATAATGCACAACTGTAAACAGGGAGCTGAAGGTCAAGTCTACTCAGCAGCCTATTTGGCTTGACCTGTGGGATGTTGGCCCAAACAATATATTTTTTAAATTTTGTGAATTAATTTCCAGTATTTAAATATCATATCAAATCTGGATTTCCAGCTTCTCCTGAAAAAAACGTGAACCTCTACCAAAACTGAGCCCTCATGCCATGAGGCCACCAGCTGCCTTTCTGCCAAGGCCTGAGGCCACTCCCTGGCCCATAACACCTTTATATTACCTGCCTGAGACCTGTCGGTATTTGGGTGAAAGAACTGAAGTTGCTCTAGCTAGAACAGAAAGGACTATGAATGGGAGAATATGGCACTTATCAGAATAAAATTTATTAGAATAAAATTATGGAAGCAGTAAGCAAATTGCAGTGGAGTAATTTGCATTACAGAGGTAGGTTTGAAGCCCCTGGAGAACACTTTGCCTGTACAATCTCCTGGCAGCTGCCTGGTCTCCCTTAGAAGGCAATGCTGTCTCCTTCTCTCAGAGGCATTGCTACATGGCTTCCTGAAAAAGATGCAGTAGAAGGCATTCTAATGCTGTCAGACAGGCTGAATTTGCTGACCTCTGAGTCCCCTTCCAGTTCTAAATTACTTGGAGACTCTTGGATTGCAATAGAACAAAAGAGGCATACAATCTTCCCCGCAAGTTCAAATGCCTCATAACATGGCCTCACCCTGAGCTTGCTATTCCCAAACTCTCTTATGGAGTAATTCAACTTTACCCAACCTCTACTTTTTCCCCAAGATCCAGTTTTTATGGATTGTATCAAACCCTTAGCTACAAGAGTTAGCCTCTGCAGGCTAGGTTTCTAGATTATCTCAACATGTTTGGCTATTCTAGCAAGGTGAATGTGTAAGCAAGCCTCCCAAATAATGAGAGGTTTGAAAAAGTTGTCATGTAACACATTTCTGTAATTTGAGAGCTCTAAATTTTATTCTCGGACTTTCATTTTAGCCTAAAGATACCCAGCAAGCACTTAGTAGAAAAGCATCAGCAGTAAACATGGAAAAATTCAAGAAGTTCGCAGCCCGGAAAAAATGGAAAGTAAGATTATTTGATATGGAGGGATTAACTAATTCTATTTCTTGTCCGTTTCTAACAACTGTAGGAGTTTTGATAGTCACATTATCTACCATTACCAGCTTGCCTGGGACCAAGGACGCAAGGCAAGACCCTTGCATACCACGCATATCAGAGCGGGGCGTACAAGGGCGTTTGCTGGGAACAAAATATTGAGAGAGAAGGGATACAGGGGATCCAGTTTTGTAGTTTAATAATGAAATGCAGAAGGAGACTCTCTCCTGTTGTCTTGATTTATAAGACCTTTAGAATTATTCTTTAAGCAAATATGATTCAACTTTCTTGTGGGGTTGCCTGCTCCTGAAAAATTCATTTTGTCAGCAGAGAATGCCATCTCAAAGACTGTCATTTGCACTGATTTGCATGTTGTTACATAAGCTCTCTCTCCCCCTCCCCCTGCCTTTATTTATCATGCTTTTTGTTGTTGTTTTTTAAGCAATCTGTTCGCTTGATATCACTGTGCCAAAGATTATCAAGGTCGTTCTTGTCCAGAAGTAACATGAGTGTTGCCAGAAGCGATGATACTCTGGTAAGCAAACCTGTTTGCCTTGGTGAGGTTCTTTCTTAGCACTGTGTATGTAGAATATCCAGGTTATTTGATTTGTTCAACAACCCAGGAAACCTGAAGTCATGTAAATGTCAGGCCTATTCTTCCTCCTCTCAAGTTAGGGAGTTGAGATGGCAGAGTTGATGTACTCTGTTGCTTCTCCATCCTTTTTCTGTGTGTTTTTATTGGGACTATGCCTGCTCCCACCCCGCAACCTCTAAGACTATCATCCTCCCAACCCCCTGCTCCCACACACACAGTTTGATAAAAGAGAGGCTGACCAGTAGAAGAGGGAAGACTTTATTTTAATTTTCATGAACTAAAATGAGCCCTTTATTGTCACTGACCTTGGAGATTCTTGAATTGTAATAGTACAAAAGAGGCAGACAATCCTCACCCCCAAACACACACACACACACACACACACACACACACACACACGCGCGCGCATGCACGCACACAACCAAAAGTTAGGGAAAATGCATTGGGGCTTGCTGGTGTAGTTCGTGGTAAACCAGAAGGCTAAACCCACATGTTTGTTGACATTGTATTGATTGTCCAAGGCCCTTGAGACCAACTCCATATTTTTTTTTCCCCCTAATCCAAACTGAAACCTAATCACAGATTAACTCTTCAGATATGACTTGGATGCATCTGAATTCAACAAGACTTTCCTCTGACAGTCAGACAACAGGGCTTTGTTAACCCTGGAGGTAAAGAGGACTCCAGGAAAGGCAGAAAGGGTGATTCTGTGGGAACCAGGCTACTCCTGTAACTGAATAGTCAGTGTTTCCTGAGTGGAACCCGGGGACTCCAAGGGCGGGATCACACACTAGCAGACACCAGCTCTTTATTTCCCTGAAGCTAGTAGTTTCACGGAGGCTCCAGGTCTAGCCTTGTAGAGTAAAAAGAGATAGGTAATGTTAAAAAGAAAAAAGAAGTGGGAGAGAAGCAAGTGAGGAGAAGAGAGAGGAAGAGGAGGAAGACTGGATTTGGGAATTGTGTCAGGGTGGCAATGGAACCAAAGAAAAACTAAATCTAAGTAAGTTGATGGGAATGATTATATATTATAAATTAAAATGATCCTGGATAATCAGTTGGGAGAAATTATATGTTTTGCAACGAAAAGCTTAAGGTAAGAGAGGGACCCAGGATCTTATAAGGAACTCCAGGTAGAAAGACCCCCACCCAGACCTCAGGTTCTCTCGTCATCTCAATAGCCTGCTAATCACGAGGCTGCGTTATAACAGTCTCTTTGCTCTCTTTTTCAAGGATGAGGAGGACTCGTTTGTGATGAAAGCCATCATCCATGCCATCAATGATGACAATGTCCCAGGCCTGCAGCACCTCCTGGGCTCGTTGTCCAACTATGATGTTAACCAACCCAACAAGGTCTGATACTGTTCTGTCATGGATAGTGGAAGGGGCTGGTCATGGTGACGGTGCCCCTCCAAGTCCACTGGGCAGCCACTGTCTGCTTCTTCATTCTCCCTTCCATTTGTAAACTCCATACTGTGGAAAAACTCTCTTCTGTTTAGAGAGTGAAGTGACTTAGAAATTAAGTCTTTTTGCATTCAGGGCCTTTCCTCATGCAAGGCCATTCCACATGCACCGATTACACCTTCAACTGTGCAATTTTAAATCTACTCATCCTGCAAATGAAAATGTCACCTGTGACTGTAAATCCAGTGGAGGAAGGGTGCTGTGTTCTGACGGTTTTCCATTCCTGTTATACAGCTATTATTATGTGCCCCTTGAGACATAGAAAAGTGTGTGGGACAGCAATGATAGTTTGGGCTTTTTCTTTCCTACCAAACCTGAAAAATAGTGTTTTGTGTTTTGTTTTGTTCTTCTTACCAATTCCAGCATGGGACACCTCCATTACTTATTGCTGCTGGCTGTGGAAATATTCAAATGCTGCAACTGCTCATTAAAAGAGGCTCAAGAATCGATGTCCAGGATAAGGTTGTAATTATGTTTTATTGCAAATAAATGAATTTTTTAGGCATTTCCAAATGTCTTTAGTCATAGAGGTTACAGAGAAAAATAGCATGTATGCTTTACTTCATTTCTTAGTTTCCTATAAAGGAAGATAAACTGCTTAAATAGCCTGGTCCTATCTAACATACATTAGAAAGAAAGAGGTAGACTATGATCTTTCTCTGGGCTCTTTGCTGGATATCAGCCTTACTTTGTACACTACCCCAGATTTTACTCCTCACTGATCACATTTACTCAGCAGTATTGTTATACGATGTCACATTTGGAAAAGTTTTCATTGTCTAACTAATCTCAGCAGAAATGTATTTTGCCTGCTTGTTTTAGGAGGGCTACAGAATAAAGATGCTTTAAGGTGTAAATCCCATTGGAAGTGTAGGCACAATTGATTAACTGTTAATAATCATTACAGTGGATCCGTTATCAGCTTCCATAGACTTTCAACACAGTTGTAAAAGGACTAGATCCAGCCCTTGACAATATGGGGAATTCTAACCAGAGGTTGAAATGAAGGTTTTAAGAAAGAAAAACAACTTTTATTTTGAAACAATTCTAGATTTACCCAAAAACATCTGCAAAAATACTACAAGGGCTTCCTTATCCCCTTTACCTAGCTTCTTGGTCTCTTTGTCAAAATTAAATTAAAAAATGAAGTGGGGGTGTTATTCTTCATGGAAGATGCTCCTTTGGAGTTTGCCATTGCATAGGAAGGGAAATAGAGTGAGTCTGAGTGACACATGTATTCAGATCTATCAGCTCTCTGGAAATGTGACTCCATGTTGGTTTTTGTACAGGGTGGATCCAATGCCATCTACTGGGCTTCTCGGCATGGCCACGTAGATACCTTGAAATTTCTCCACGAGAGCAAATGCCCTTTGGATGTTAAAGACAAGGTAAGGCCTCTTCTCTTCTTAGGGATGGGGAAGTAAAAGGCTGCGTTTGAGCATCGACATACCATGTTCATCAGGACCCAAAGAACAAGGATTCAGGACCAAAATCTTCCTGTGAAGAATTTAATCTAGAAATTTGTGTTTTTTTTTGCTAGTGGCTTGGTCTAATATTCAAATCTGCTTTTAGCTGAAGTCTGGTAGGTAATTGCCATAATATGCAAGCAGTGAATTAGCTTCTGTGAATAACATGAAAACTGAAAGTTCTAATAGAAAGACAACCAAAAAGAGACCTGACCCAAGTCCTGGTCCTCTCATCGACTCACCATGTGCATATCTCAGCGGCGTTCTCTTTGTCTTTGAAGTGGCTGACAATGCTGACCTTACAATCACTGGCACTAGAAAGATTAATGAGACAATGCACATAAAATAAAGCTTTATTTGGACAAAGATTTTATAAAAATTATTGATTTAGCAAGATACATTATTTTCACATATACATGTTTCATTCAGTCCACATAAGAATCCTGAGTTAATTGGCAGGTCTGAAACCTGCATCTAGGATTCCTACCTTTTAGTCCATTATGGAGTCTACTGTGCAACCCTTCTCTGCCTCTAACATTTATAGACTAATTTGTCATGTTCAGTCAGGGCTGCCACATATGGTTATATGGATTGTGCACTGCACCAATCTAAGAATGACATTCACATCAAAGACACATATTTATTATGGCAGTTTTCTGTCAGGTGGCAATAAAGTATCTTGTTTTGTTTTAATCAGTTTATTCTGACAATTTTTTGGCAGATATAAAAGTAAAATACCTTAAAGAAGTTGTACCTATTACTAATTCACTGAAAGTTATTGTATAAGCTAATTAGTGATGTTGTTTAAAATCTCGGAGAATATAAGAAATAAGTTTACAAACATAGTGAAATCAGACACATTAATAAACAAAACTATACATTTAAATGTTGATATTAAAAAAGGATTTTTGTGTTTTAAAAAAATCACAGAGCTTGAAGCATCAGTAGATAAGTTTGAAAACAGCCATCACAGACAAGGGAAAGCATTCTCACCTAGGGGTTTTATGACCAACAGGATGAGCCAGGTGTGTGCGTTTAACACAAAGCTACGTGATGGACACTCCACCCCTGGGTGTCTGGCCACCAAAGGGTTGTCTGGCCCAAGAGGGCGGACACCCCCAGAGGGAAGGACGTGGAGCCAGGCATGTGTGGAGTGGGATCTAGTCCCCTCTGCCTGCTCCCCGGGGGTGCTCTGAATCTCTGGCTCTTTCTTTTGCAGTCTGGGGAGACAGCCCTTCATGTGGCAGCTCGCTATGGCCACGCTGATGTGGTTCAGTTACTGTGCAACTTCGGCTCCAATCCCAATTTCCAGGACAAGGTGGGTCATGGTAGCTGATGTCCTGACTCTTCCTTTTGCTCTCTGCATGGATGTACAAGCGGACGGTGACATGACCTAGTCCTTAGAGTTTTATCCAAGTTTCTTTTTAGATTCCAGAGGGCAGGGACTCAGACTCTAACATTCATTCATGTAATCCTCTGGACAACCCTATGAGGTGGGTTACTATTACTATCATTCTGTTTACAGAGGAGGAAACTGAGGCAGAGGGAGGGTCAGCAACTTGCCCAAGCTCACACAGCTCTTAAGTGGAGGAGCAGGGATTTGGGGTTTGAAAGCACAGTGGTTCCAGAGCCCATGTCAGTAACCACTGCACTATAATGGCCTCTCATAGACAGACATATGTGTCAATGATGTTTGGACCACCCTATGGCAATAGTAGTTTTTACCACCCTATGGACCGCCAGTGCTTCTACCCAGCCAGGCCTTTCCCTGACTTATTAAAGCATGATTATCTCAGTCACTGCTTTGCCACAGCAATAATACCTTTATGTGACTCATCTTTATGATGTGCATGACAAAAATCTTGAGGCACTGAGGTTATTAGAAGTCTTGTTCAGAGATGTGCTCTCCTACTGTTAGTAGATGAAGTAAACGAAGGCACTTTTACCAGAAAGATGCTTATAAATCCGCCCACGCTGGGGCTGTTGTTCAGAAGAGCTGAGCTATTCGTTCATTCCAGCGGGCTCCCGAGAGTCCGTTGTCACTCATGTGCTGAGAATGCCAAATTTGTCCAACACGCACGTGTTGAGGAAAGAAACCTAGCGTAGGAGAGGTGTCAGACCCATGTTCACCATTTCAGATGAATGTTTCACTCTAATAGCTACGAGCTCTTTGTCCCTGCTGCCTTGACATGACTGCTCACCTCAGTGGGGACCCTCACCATACCTGTATTTTCTTTCATATTATTGCGCTTTCCTCCTCTGTGTGCTTGTCTCCTCATCCAGGAAGAAGAAACACCCCTGCACTGTGCTGCCTGGCACGGCTATTACTCTGTGGCCAGAGCCCTTTGTGAAGCCGGTTGCAACGTGAACATTAAGAACCGAGAAGGAGAGACGCCTCTCCTGACAGCCTCCGCCAGGGGCTACCATGACATAGTGGAGTGTGTGGCTGAACATGGAGCCGATCTTAATGCCTCCGACAAGGTGCTTTGGGGGTGAATCCATCACACTCACAGAGAAGTGACCTGGGGGGCTAGAGGGACTACAAGACTTCTTCAATTAGTTTACCTAGAATAACAAACTTCAATGCAGCAAATTGTACCTATCCTTTCTCTTCTCTGTTCCAACGATTCCACAAACTTTTCTAGGTTCTGTTTGATACTTAATATCCATTTGTGGCATCTAACAAAAATTATGAATTGGTCAAATGACTCAGTTCTCTTTTAGTTATAGCCTTTTTAGCATTGGAGCAAGTACAGGGATGATCGCTGAGACCAGGACAATCCTCATTTAGGATTAAAATCAGCAACGCCCTATTAATTTGTAGATAAACAAAGGAAATGGGTGGTTTATTTGCTTCTGTCACCATCTAGTTTGTAAAAAGACAATCAACCACTCTTATTTGTCTGACAATCTCAATTCTAGACCAGGTGTTCCTTTTTTAATTAAGCAAATTCAGCATAATCTGTTTTTATTATGAACTTGAACTTAAAAGGAGGCTAGATTTTAAATATAGTTAGAGTTGGGACACTGTACTTAACTTAGTAATAGCCATTTGTGGAGTAATTTCTTGGTACAGAGAAGTAGTTCTCACCTGGGGCGACCTTGCTCCCACAGGACATTTGGTAATGGCTGCAGAGATTTTTTTGAGGTGTCAAACCAATGGTGGGCGTTACTACTGGCGCCTCTTAGATAAAGACCAGTAGTGCTGCTTAAATCCCTTTAGGGCAAACCCAAAAAGTGAATATGCTGAGGTTGAGAAATCCTAGAAGAGACAAGTTATGGAAATGTTTCCAAACTCTCTACCCAGCTCCTGAAACTCAACACGTCCGCTCACCAGGGATTCTACAATAGGTGGAAAGAATTCCCAGGCTGGTCTTCAGTGGGATGCAGAGGTTAAACATATTGTGTTTGCTTCTCATATATGTGACAGCACTCAAGCAAATCACATCTCTTTCTCAGTGCCTCCTGGTGTGAAATAAAACAATAGGCTTTCTACTTAGGAAGTTAGTAGAGATTGCTCAGCAAATGTTTTTAAAGGTGTTTTCTAACAACTTGATAAAATAGACCACTGGAGTACTAAAGTTACTTAAGTCCTGTACATTCAGAGACAAAAAGAAGTGTCAAGTCTTTCTATCTGGTTGTGCTGACCAAGTCTAAATGAATCAAGCTGATGGTCAGCATGGTCTGGGATTATTCCGAGTGGAGTGTATGAAGAAGCCTATCCCCCACTGCCCATGAGTAATTCATGGTTTTGCATCCTCCTTCAGGCTTTGCAGTAGCAATCACATTACCAGTGAAACCTAGCCCCATAGCAGCTAGAAAGGTAAGCCCAGGCCCAGGCGCCTTAGCGAAAGCACTCATGGCCCTCCATGTCTGTTGCAGGATGGACACATCGCCCTTCATCTTGCTGTAAGACGGTGTCAGATGGAGGTTATCCAGACTCTCATCAGCCAGGGATGTTTAGTCGATTTCCAAGACAGGCACGGCAACACCCCACTCCACGTGGCCTGCAAAGATGGCAACGTGCCTATTGTGGTGGCCCTCTGTGAAGCCAACTGCAATTTGGATATCTCAAACAAGGTAACACTGGAGGGAAAGATCCCTGAGGGTCCAACAGTGTCTGTTTGTCAACCTGCTTCTAGGTTGGGGCCAAATTTCTCTTTGCATCTCTTCGTTGTTCAAAGCCGGTATCACTCATAAGGACCTGCTCTTTTGTTATAGGGCTCTCCACTTTGAGTGATATTTTACCTGTGACTTTTGAATAATTTTGTGGAGTAACAGAAAATGATTATATTAATACATACTTCCTGCCTAACCTGGCTTACTACTTATGGGCGTTGAGAGGGAGACAGGGAGGGGGAGAGGGAGAGGTAGAGGGGCAGTCTTTTTGTAAAGGAATCAGAGAACATGGTACAAATTGGAGCACTTTTCTGGAGCTCTAAGTCTTTAGAAAAACACCTGATGAATTCTGATTTGACTGAGATTCCTGGGAGATTCTCTTCTTTGCCTTCCCCCATTGAGAGTTTTATGGTCAAAAGTTCATTATACCTTTTTTGTGCAAAAGAAATATTTTGTTAAAACCAAGGGAATGTTATTATTTGGTGAATAAAAAAAGAAGTAAAAATAAATCATTCCATGCTCCTAAGTTTTTTGTTTTGTTTTGTTTTGTTTTTTTGTTTTTGTTTTTTTGAGGGCAGTGGGCCTGAACCAGGCCCGCCAGCTTCCCAAGCCAGCGCTTAACCACCAAGCCACTTGGCCACCCCAGGTTGATTATTTTTTAATCCCATTCTGTTGACTTCTAGAAGTTAGCCAACACCTTCCCTTTTCCTTGAATACCCTCTAGATTTTCATTACCAAATAAGATAGAACAGTTGGATATTCATGTGATTTTGACCCTGTCACTGTATGAAAGGCAAGCACTATTCTATTATGATTATGTTAAAAACAAAATCCAAGTAGAATTATTTTTTTTTAATTCTACTGTGGGAATCGTTTGTTTTTAAATGGCAAGCATGATGCCAGCAATATTTTATTATGATTTGTTTGAGATAAAAGACTTAATATCTGAAGCAGCTGGAAAATTACACTTCTAAAAAAAAATTATTCCTGTTGCATATTATGTGATTACTAATTTCAATCTCCATTAGAATTAATCTCCACGTTCTAGAAATATGAAAAGGCAATATCCTAAGTCTTAGCCATTAGCTGCTGGTTGCTTTCTTAGTTTATCCCATTCTAATCTTGCCAACTCAGTTATGTAAGAGGCTTATGGGGAAAGTCAAATGTAATATTAAGCAGCATCAAGACCTTGGTTTTCCTCCCAGGAATCTTTAAATGAATACAAAGCAGCTTCAAGAAACATTGTGGCACTCATTTGAATATGGTTAGACTTGGTCATTTTATGCACAGCTGACCTACTGTGTGCACATCGTCTGGAGTTAGCTGTTTCCTGTGAGGTGGAAAGACACAGCGTCTCTTGCTGTTTTGCATTCATCTAAAGAAGGGTCCAGGTGCTTGCCTCATGCCTAAATGCAAAAAGTACACTTGTTACATATGCTCTATAAAATACCCAGCAAGACAATCATAGACTTTCACGTTTAAAAACAACTGGCTCATTTCATGGGAAAGCCTCTACATTTTTTATACTGTAGATGGCCATGGTAGTTCATATACATCAACATAAACTTGTATTTTTACTGTATACGGCCCAGCAATGCCACAATCAGTAGATGCTTTTGTCATTGAATTGAGCTCAGCTGAAGCAAAACTCATTAGTTCCCCAATTTCAACCTCTTGGAACCAGCAACCAAGTTCAAACCATTCTTCAGCCTCCTCCTGGAGCAGCAGCGTACTACCAAGAAGCAGCCCTACATTCTTGGACCTGCAGACAAACCCCCAGGTGGCCTTCAGTGCTCAGAGGCTCAGCCATGGCGCCTTTATGGGCCTCCTCCCTTCTTCAGAAGGACTGGTGTCAGCTTTGTTCCTTTATTCCTTTTGTTGTTGTTGTTTATTTTAGGAAAGATGATGGGGTCTCTAGGGGAGCTTAAAAGATGTACAGAAAAGTTAGAGGAAGGCATTGTTTCCCCAGAAAGCACATCTGGCTTTACACGAGCTCACCATAGTAACCAGCTGTCAGGATGGATGTGGCACAGTGACAGCCGCACCCTACAGGCAGACTGTCGCTCCTCTCCCTGGCGTGTCCTGCCTTTTCCTCACTTAGATGCAATTCCCCAGAGATAAAATGGCCATTCAAATTCTACCCCTGCCACCAGGATGTGACAGGAACTTGTCAACTTTCTTTAACACTCCTTTCAGTGTAACAGACATTTCCCAGTTTTCATTTGTCTCGTATGAAAATCAGGAGAGTGGCTATTGAACTTGGTTATGTTAGGGAACGCATGAGAGGAGAAGAAAGAGACAACAGAGAGTGTGTACAGCCCTTAATCCTTTGTTCCTTTTGTGTTGACTCTTACCAGTGAAGGTAGAAAAAGCATGTTGTACACAAGAACGTACACACACACGTGCATATGTACACACAGATGCACACACATATCCAGGAGCAGGGGAGAGAATTTTGTGCCCATCAAGTGTTTGTGAATGCCCTTCTCTGCCAGCCCTGTGCCGAGCATGGCATGAGGGAGCTTGTGGATATCAGAGTGAAGGGTTCTTGTCCTCAGGCTGCTTTTCAATCGAACAGCATCTCATGTTGCAATCACTGCTGAGGCAGAGGCACAGGTGCTAGGGAAACACAGACATTTGCGCATTAAAGACACTAGGGAAAGCTTTTCAGAGGCGATCATTTAAGATGATTGGGACTGGGGCCGGCCGAGTGGCTCAGTTGGTTAAGCACTCACTCAAGAGTGTGAGCTGAGCTCTGAGCAACAGCAGTTCAATGCCCAGGATGGCTCAGCTAAAAAAAAAAAAAAAAATCATACAATGATTGGGACTTAGACAGATGAAGAAGGTGGGAAGCATGTTGCAGACCATATGTGTACATGTGGGGACTGTCTGGATGCCCCTCTGTTGACACATGGTGTAGATACTTAGGGAGAGTGGGGGAACGAGAGAAAATACAACTGAAAAAGGACGCAGGGTCCAGATGGTGAAACACCTAGAATCTAATGCTAAGGAGTTTGGGTTTTGCTCTGTCAAAAATTGGGGACCTTCGGGGCCGGCTGAGTGGCGCATTGGTTAAGAGCTGGTTTTGGGATGCCAGCGGCCCCGGTTCGGATCCCACATATGAGGGCCAGTGACACTGCCCTCTACAGCTAACAACAGCTCCACCTGGAGCTGGGCTGTGCGAACTCCGGCGACGGTGTGGGCTGCAGCCCCTGCTGCAGTGGGCTGCCATAGGCTACAGTGAGCGGCCGGCAGCCAGCGTGAGCGGCTGGCAGCCGCGTGAGCTGCCAATAGCCGCGGAGAGCGACCATCCAGAGGCCAGCAACCGATCTCCCTCATCCGGGAAGAGCGCAATGATGATACCAACATGGGCCAGTGAAGCAATGTCCTCCGCAACTAGACTGAAGAACAAAAAAACAGCAACTTGTCTGTTCCCCTCCCCCAATTCCCCAATAAAATCTTAAAAAAAAAAAAAATTGGGACCTTCAAAAGTATAAACTTTCTAGTCGCTTTTCTTCCTCACACTTCTTTCCATTGTCCTTTCTATAAAACTGTACATTCTATAACCACAGTTATCTTCCTTACACGTAGATCCAAACATTTGATCTACATCTAAACCTTCTCTTTTCCTTCTCACTATAACTTAAGGGTATTTGAAAGCTTAATATCCACTTCCTAAGTCAATAGACAACATATGTGCACACCGTGTAGCATTATTTGTCACCACAAGGAGTGGAACCACATTAAGTGTCCCTCCTCAGCGGCTGGCTAATGAACTATGACATATCCATATACTGAATATTATTCAGATGTCCAAAAGAATGTAGTCGATTCAGCTATAGACATGGAAAAGCATTCACTATCTGTTGTTAGGTGAATGAGGCAAGTGACAGAATAGACTCTGAAGTGTGATTACATCTTGATTTTCAAATTATTTGTCTCCTTTTATGGATTCATAGATAAAAGCTTGGAAGGAAATGCCCCAGAGTGTTAAGTAGGGTTAGCTCTGACTAGGGGAACTTAGTGGGGTCGGAGGACTTCTATTTTCTTTCATTTATCCTTCTACGTGTTTGGATATTTTAAATGAGCATGTGTTAACTTTATAACAAAACTTATGTTTGCAAATAAATAGCAGAAGAAAGTTAGAGATACCCAAACTTTCTCTGTTCCCAATATCTGTCGTGTATCAGTAATTTTTTCATGGTTCCCCCAGGGCAAAAGAAATACCTAACAGTTTTGTTTATTAATAGCTCAGTCTAAACAATTGAGTATTTATGTCCTAACAACTTAGTAGCTGTTAGAATAAATGATCCACATAAATTAAAAGAAAACTAACATTTTAATTTTATTCTTACATAACCACGGTTATGTACTAATGGGGTGTCTGTGCCTGTTGGGCACCCCACAGCTACTGAAACCTTGGACTCATTGGACACCACCGCCCATATTTCCCATTCTACATTACTTTTCTCAAGATGTTTGCTTCTTGCGCAGCAACCGCCAAACCCCCACTGTGCAGACATTGATGTCATTGAAAGGAAGACAGTACAATCTAATATTGAGACTGAGCTACCTGAAGCTGTTGATTTACCTGGTGTCTAAACCTGCTGGTTCCATTAAAAATTTAAAATATTTACCATGCCGCCCCCACAGCCACCCCCGTGAGTTTACTACAGTACCCTGAGGTGACTTGGCACACAGTTTGGGAACCATGGCCATAAAAAAGTGGTGGGCATGGCCTGGAAGTTTCACCTCATTAGAGTGTCTTCAGTGGCTGTTTTTCCAAATCTTCTTCCCTTGCTGTTTGTGTCTAAATTTGAACTCTGGGGCAGATCTTTCTGGAACTTTGGGGCCCTTGAGCCCTGACTCAACCCTCCTTTCTGCCAGCACAGCAAGAGACTTAATTACCTTTTGATAAGCCTCCCACTCTTTTATCCTTTGAAGTTACTGTTGTAACTGAAAAGTACTTGAAAATGTTTTTGCTCAGCTTGCCTCCCTCAGGAGAGAGCAAGTTTTTGGAAAAGGCAGACCACGCCCCTTATGTCTTCTTGGTGGATCCCAGACCCTTCACACAACGCTGGCCCTGTGGGATTGACTCCATGAATGTTATCTTCAGGCACAATCATGAGGAGAACTCTCCTGGGTCTTTTTTTTGTCTCTTCCAGTATGGACGAACGCCTCTACACCTTGCAGCCAACAATGGGATTCTCGATGTGGTCCGCTACCTCTGTTTGGCAGGTGCCAATGTGGAGGCATTGACCTCGGTGAGTAGTACCTTGACAGCAAAAAGCAATGGAAAACATTTTAGGCCTCCAGGGCATGAGAGGAAAGGTATTGCCTGGCAACTGCATTCTAAAGCAGACAAGCGCTATTGAGTTCCAGCTCCTCCACCTCAGTCCTGTGAACATTTGCCCACACAAACCCAGTCTGATATCTAGTTACTGCTTCATCCTCTTCTCACCAGGCCCGCGCTGCCGGGAATGCCTGCGGTTTCCCACCGGCCTTTTCGTTCCCCGTGTTACACGACAGTGCCTTTGCGTGTTTTAGTAGATGTGTGTGTAATCTTTCCTAAATGCTCCCTCTTCACTGCAGGGCACTGGAGGCACCGTGGGCTTTCGGGGAGGGAGCAAGAAGGGGCCCTGGGTGTGTGGGGAACAGCTGATAAGAGCTGCTCTCTTTGTTTAAAACGTCTGGCTTTGCTGTTAGGCTTGTGAATTATTTTTAAGTGGGATTTATTTCTTCAGTTCTCTTCACTCCCCACTCCTCATTCCAGACCTGGTACCTCCCTGCAGAAGAAACCCTTTGATTCTCATTTCATGACATACCAAAGAGGAAAACATGTCAGCTAATGACATAGGGTTGCTGTTGTTTGCTGCAGTGAAATATTATCATTTGAATGTTTTCTGGCCCAACGGTGAGATGACTCCATTCTCTCATGTGGGATTCCTGAAACTCACTGGCACTTTGTTGACATGAAGTGTTCTTCTAAGGAGATCTATCGGAGTTTTAAAATATGGCAACCAACCTGGAAAGAATCAGGGCTCTGAGAATGGAAAGAGGGCCTCATTTCTTGGAGTCATAGAGGGGTTGACAAACTATGGTCCAAAGGCCAACTCCAGCCGCTGCCTGACTCTGTAAATGGGAATGTATTGGGGCACAGCCATGCTCATTGTTTTTGTATTGCCTATGGCTGCTTTCATGCTACAAGAGCAATTGTGACAGAGACCCTATGGCCCACAGAGTCCAAAATATCTCCTATGTGGCCCTTTATAAAAAGTGTTTGCTGACTTCCAGTCTAGGAGGCAAGCATACCTCAAAAATATTGTGGGTTTGGTTCCAGACCTCCACAATAAAGTGAATATCTCAATAAAGTAAATCACACGAACTTTTTGGTTTCCCAGTGCATGTGAAAATTATGTTTGTCCTATACTGTAGTCCATTAAGTGTACAGTAGCATTATGTCTATAAAAATACTATACATACCTTAGAAGTTCTTTTTTGCTAAAAAATGCTAGCCATCATCTGAGCTGTCAGTGAGTCAGAATCTTTTTGCTGGTGGAGGGTCTTGATGTTGATGGCTGCTGATTGATCAGAGTGGTGGTTGCTGAAGGTTGGGTGGCTGTAGTGGTTTCTTAAAATAAGACAACAATGAAGTTTGCTGCATGAACTGACTTTCTTTCACTAACCTTTTCTCTGTAGCATTCAATGCTATTTGATAGCTTTTTACCCACAATAGAACTTCTTTCAGAATTGGAGTCAGTCCTCTCAAACCCTGCCGCTGCTTTATCAACTAAATTTATGCAGTATTCTAAGTCCTTTGTTGTCATTTCAACAGTCTTCACCAGAAATAGATTCCTTCTCAAGAAACCACTTTCTTTGCTCATCCATAAGAAGCAACTCCTCATCTGTTCAAGTTTTAGCATGAGATTGCAGCAATTCAGTGACATCTTCAGGCTCCACTTCTGATTCTAGTTTTCTTGCTATTTCCACATCTGTAGTTACTTCCTCCACTGAAGTCTTAAACCCCTCAAAGTCATCCATAAGGGTTGGAATCAACTCCTTCCAAACTCTTGTTGATGTTGATATTTTGACCTCTTCCCACGAGTTAAAAATATTCTTAGTGGCATCTAGAATGTGAATCCTTTCCAGAAGGTTTTCCATTTACTTTGCCCAGATCTATCAGAGGAATCACCATCTATTGCAGCTATAGCCTTATGAAATGTACTTCTTAAGTAACAAGACTTGAAAGTTGAAATTAGTCCTTGACCCATAGGCTTCAGAATGGATGTTGTGTTAGCTGGTATGAAAACAACATTAATCTCATTGCACATTTCCATTAGAGCTCTTGGGTGACCAGGTACATTGTCAACAAGCAATAATATTTTGAAAGGAATCTTTTTTTTCTGAGCAGTAGGTCTGAACACTGGGCTTAAAATATTCAGTAAAGCATGTTGTAAACAGATAGTTGTTATCCAGGCGTCAGTGTTCCACTCATAGAGCACAGGCAGAGTAGATTTACTATAATTCTGAAGAGCCCTAGGATTTTCAGATGGTAAATGAGCATTGGCTTCAACTTAAGAGTCTCCAGGCACATTAGTCCCTAACAAGAGAGTCAGCCTGTCCATTGCAGCTTTGAAGCCAGGCATTTACTTCTCTCTAGCGAAGGAAGTCCTAGATGGCATCTTTTTCCAATAGAGGGCTGTTTTCTACACTGAAAATCTGTTGTTTAATGTAACCATCTTCATTAATTATCTTAGCTAGATCTTCTTGATAATTTGCTGCTTCTACATCAGCACTTGCTGCTTCACCTTGCACTTTTATGTTATGGAGATGGCTTCTTTCCTTAAACCTCATGAACCAATGTCTGCTAGCTTCAAACTTTTCTTCTGCAGCTTCCTTACCTCTCTCAGCCTTCATCGAGTTGAAGCAAGTTGAAGAGCCTTGCTCTGGACTAGCCTTTGGCTTAAGGGAATGTTGTGGCTGGATTGATCTATCCAGACCACAAAACTTCTATATCAGCAGTAAGGCTCTTTCACTTGCTTGTCATTCATGTGTTCACTGAAGTAGCACTTTTAATTTCCTTCAAGAATTACTCCTTTGCATTCACAGATTGGCTAATTGGCACAAGTTTTCAGCCTACCTTGGTTTCGACATGCCTTCCTCGGGCTTAATCATTTCTAGCTTTTGATTTAAAGTCAGAAATGTGTGACCTTTTCTTTCACTTGAACACTTAGAGGCCATTTTAAGGTTATTAGTTGGCCAATTTCAATGTTGTTGTGTCTTAGGGAATAGGGAAGCCCCAGGAGAAAGTGGGGAAACAGCTGGTAGGTGAAGCAGTCATAACACACACAATGCTTATTAAGTTTGACGTGTTATAAGGGTGTGGTTCATGGCACCCCAAAACAATTACAGTAGTAACATCAAAGATCATTGATGACAGATCACCATAACAAATATAATAATAATGAAAAAGGTTTGAAATATTGCCAGAATTACCAAAATGTGACAGAGAGACACTAAGTGAGTAAATGCTGTTGGAAAAAATGGCACCAATAGACTTGCTCCATGCAGGGTTGCCACAAACCTTCAATTTGTAAAAAAAAATTGCAATACCTGTGAAGCGCAATAAGCAGAGCGCAATCAAATGAGGTATGCCTGTATTGCCCCCCTGACTGCACTAACGTTACCTTGATGTCATTCTCTCTGAAAGATCTGGGTCTCTTCTCTGCAGCGTTGAGTCTAAGCTGGGCTTTTCTACAGCCCAGTGATAACCAGTGTTCTATTGGGTTGTCGGAAAAGTCATGACGCATTTTTGCAACGAAAAACAGAAAAAATACGTCGTGACTTTACTGACAACCCAATACATGGGTCTGTCGCCTCCTTTTTAGGGCATCTCCTGGCCAAGCACAAACACAAGCACAGCCATGCACAGTCCTCTAGGCCTGACGTGCCATTACCAAACCCTGCCCAACCATGTCTTGGCACACAGTTCAGTTACTCCACAATACAGCATTTATATGTATCTTTATGAGGAAATTTTTTTTTTTTTTGTCACAGATGTTGCTTCATAAAAAATAAACTGTCAAGGATGGTATCTTCAAAAGATGCCATCAGGTGGCTTCTGCCAAACCCATTGGGTTGGGGCTATAAAATGTGTGGCCTCTGGCCTCTCCTGGGTCCTGGGGGCTGCCCCATGACCTCTGTGAGCTTGTGCTCATTTCCCTTTGCCCTTCCCCACAGCCGCTATTTCCTTGCTTCCAACCCACGGCCTCCTCCTCAAGCAATACACTCAGGTGTATCTCCCTGCTCTCCCACCCTCCTAGCTCACTACAGATGCACCTCCTCTGGTTACCGCTGCCCCTCCCTGGTACTTGCACATCGACATTACAGAGCCTTCACTCATTCATTCATTCCACAAATACTGAGCACAGACCGTGCACCAAGCACTAATAAGACCAAGGAACACAGTGGGCCCAACACAGGGGAGCTTCTCCTCCCTCAGAGAACTTCTGGTCTAACGGGAGAGAGACCCAAGAGTCATAGCAGTAAATATACAGTTATAGAGGATGGGACCAGTGAGAGTTAAAAACCAGGGTCCTGAGGGAGTTCCCAGGGGTATCAGGGAGCGCTCCTCAGAGAGTGTGAAGGGCCTTGTGTGCCACAGCCGGAGCTTGGAGACCTCAAGGCCTTTGAGGAGCTGGAAGGACTGAGCATGAAGAGGCCCAGCCCAGGGGGAGGTGGAATCAGGGCTGGCTTGTGCAGGCGCAGTGGAGACTGAGGAAGCGTCTCAGGTTTCAAGCGGCCGGGTGGTGTGATCATGGAGACACAGTGCTCCCTGCTGAGGAAATCGCCCATGGATTGATAATACATGCCACATGTGCCCTTCTCAGTGTTCTAGCAGCCACATCTAAGAAGGAAAAGAGGAAATTAATTTCGGTAATGTATTTTATTTAGCACAAGATAGGCAAAATATCATTTCATCCTGTAGTCAGTGTTTTAAAATTATTGAGATATTTCACACTGGTTTGTACTAAGTCTTCGAAATCTGGTGTGTATTTTACACCCAGAGCACCTCTTACCTCAGCCACACTATAAGTACTGAGTAGCCATGTGTGGGAAGGGACTGGCCCCTTACTAGATGGCAGTGTCAACCCCTTTTCCTCTTGTAAGCTTTTCTCCTCATTGCCTGAGCAGGCGCCATGCCCGTGCTTCCCCACCCTGCAGCGCCCCTGGTGTTACCTTCCCTCCCATTCAGCTCTCAGCCAGGATAACTTGAACAAGTCCTCTGAATATCCTGTCCTCTTTTTTACTTGTCTCATGCCCCTCCTCCACACTCCACAGTCTGTCCTCAATTCCTTGTGACTCTTAGCAGAGTCCCCAGTCACCTCCTGGTAGCTCTCTTCTTCAAAACTTTTTTATTATAAAATAAAACACAGGTCTCATAAAAAACACGTAAGTAGGGCCAGCCGAGTGGCTCAGTTGGTTAAGAGCTCGCTCAAGAGTGTGAGCTGAGCTCTGAGCAACAGCAGTTCTATGCCCAGCCCAAACGGAGCTGCCACTGAGCTGCCCACAGGTAGCAGGATGGCTCAGCAAAAAAACAAAAAAAAACACAAAAAAACACATAAGCAAAAGTAACGCTTGGTGAGTGATTTAAGATAAACAAACACCTTTATAACAATACTCAGGTCAAGAAATAGAACTTTTGAGGCCCTCCCGAGAAGCCCCAAATGTAACCCCCTCTCCCAGCTCCCAGTGTAACCCCTCTGACTTTTGTAGTAATCACTTCCTGGCTTTTTTTGTAGCTTTCCTCACCTAAGTGCTAGCAGCTCTTTTAAATCCTATTTCACTGGTTACCTCTCCAGGACTTGACACTTTCTTGACACTGAGTGCTGCCTTGCATGAGAAAATCCTGTTCACTCTGGCTTCTCCTCCTGCCTCTGCTCTCCCTCTTCTGACTCCATGTCCTCTTCTAGCTGTTCCACCTCAGCTGGCCGGCTGCCCTCCCGCTCTCCACCCACTGCTCCTCTTCCCAGCTGCACCTGAACTCAGGGCTACATCCAGGCCTCCAGCCTCGCGTGCCCCCAAGCTCCACTCGGACACAGCCTCCAACACTGCACCCTCCCCTCTGGGCCTGCTCTTCTCCCCCAGTGTCTGACCTTTGCAAAGGGCTTCAGCACGTGTCCAGGCTCCCGGGCCAAGAATGTGGAAGCTCTTCTTCCCAGCATTGGACAAGTGGCCACGTCCTAGAATCTCCTGGAACTTGAAGCTCTCCATCCGCCTTCCTCCACCTGCGTGTTTCCCCCAGGACCAACTCAGAACCCCCCTTAACTGTAGCCTCGTGGCCATCCTGACAGTTCCATCCCTCCACCACGATTCATTCTGGAAAAGCCAATCTGCAGTGCGCACTGATTTCAGATCGTCCTGGGGCTCCGTGGTCTTCAGGATGTGACCTCCATAGCCTGGCCTCTGCCCACTGCCCAGCCTCACCCTTCAGCTCCGCACCCCATCAGGAACAAAACTATTTGCAGGTCCTGGGTCCTGGAAGCCAACCCCAAAGCAAACTAGAACCCCTTCCTGCCCCTTGGAGACTTTTGGGGACTCTTAAGGGAGCAGAGAGAGATGGCACGTGACTGTATGGGTGCCTCCTGTGGAGTACCCATCTGAGCCTCCCCTTTCAGTCTAAAGCAGTGGTTCTCAACTGGGGCAATTTTGTCCCCAAGGAACACTGGGCAGAGTCTGGAGGCACTGTGGGGTGTCACAGGTGGGGGATGCTGCTGGCATCTAGTGGTGGCGGCCAGCGATGCTGCGAGACACCCTGCAGTGCACAGGACAGCCCCCACAACAGAGAATTACGCCGTCCATAATGTCAGTTGTGCCAGAGCTGGAAAACGCCAGTTTAATGGAAACCCACGCATGGCTCAGCGGGACTTGAGTTGAGAAATCAGAAGCTGTACTGTTGAACAAATTCAGGCATTTTTAAGCTTCCATGGGAATGGAACTTTGTTACTGGTAAACATTAAAAAATAGGCAAAAATGCTTCTTGTTTAAAAGAAAAATTGCTTTCATTTATTTGGAAATTGCTCCTCATATTTTCTACTTTTAATTTTGTAATGGTTTCTAAACCTGTCGCAGACAGTCCCTAAGCCTCTGTGTCCTTTTCGGCGGCACGTGAACAGCCATGGTTTCTGCCTCCCCAGAGTGACTGAGGGTTAATGTACACGAAGCACTGAGAGCTGGATCAGGAATGGATTATTAAGAGGCACTCAGTAAATGTTAGCCTTTATCGTGCATATTCATGGTGTAGAAACAGAAATTAGTTCGTTCAGCGTGAAACTGCCGCCCTCTGAAAATTCTCTAATTAAAAAGCAAACGCCAAAGTGCCATGGACCCTTAGTTCCTCCTTTTATGTTCACTGAAAACCTTTAAATTGTCTCAAGTCTTTTCTTTGAATGCACAATAAGTCTTTTCTTTGAATGCACAATAATTACCAGTAACTAGCATGATATCAGTGCTGAGGTTTGTCTATGAAAGTTATCTTAAGACGTTAGCTGGCACTAACCAGAATCGGGCATCTCATGACAATATTGTCTGCCTAATTGGAGAGAGATTCAGTTCACCGAGTAATCTGCCCACTAACAAGGTTCCAAGTTCGAGTAAAGCCTGGGGGCCCGAGACATCTCACCATTGGACCTCAAAACACCAATGCACCATTTCTTCCTACTTCTTCTCTTCCTTCCCTGGACAATCCAGGGAAATAAGGATTCCTCAGAAAGGAAAATAAGCCAGCACACATTCTTTTTGTCCACCTTCTTTGCTTCTGACTCCTATTCTTCTTGTTTCTGCCTCCAGTGACAGATTTGGTGTATGGAACACATGGCTCTCTGTTGCGAAGGAAAGAAACTGATCATTTTTCTCCCAACAGGATGGAAAGACAGCAGAAGATCTTGCTAGATCGGAACAGCATGAACATGTAGCAGGCCTCCTTGCAAGACTCCGAAAGGTGAGAAATTCAGTTTATCAGCCTGATGTTCTGTTTTTCTGTGAAAATGTGTCTTTTCCCTTGTAAACTCTTAAGAATGAACAAAATGAGGCTTTGGACACACAGGTTGTATGAAAAGGCAGCTGTCCCTGTCCTGTGGTTTGCATGTCAATTTGCATAAGTGCTTCAGCTGCCTGTCCATTTTCTTCTTTGTATTTGGTGGGTACTGTAATTTACAGCATCCCTGGGATAGGGGTGTGCCTGCAGGAAACCAGACTCACTGAGGTGACGCAACATGCTACTTAGTTAGTGCAAAGCCCAAATTCAGACCTGAAATAGAAATGTCTGCTGTCAGTGCTCCTTCAAGGGGATTAGGGCTTCTTCAGTGTGATTCCTAGCCAGCCAAGGGCAGTCCTTCCCCGCACTGAGCTCTCCTGCTGTGTGGCTATACCAGTCTCCTTCTGTGGGGTAACCCAGGCCCCATTCCCCTCAGCAGACTCTACCAGACTCTGTGCTCAAGGAGACCCCTCCGTATTTGCTTACCTTAGTCATTCCCTCTAGAGACTCAAGACCTCAATTTCCCGAGAAGCAAGAAAGGGAGGAGTTGACTGCCAAGCATTTCTAACCATGCCCCAGTGTACTTGGGCAGACGGAACTTCCTGTCCTTGTAGGATTCGAGGACCCCCCGCATCTCATGTCGTAGCTTCTCTCCTCCATTCATTGTGGGAACCAAAAAAGGCCTCCACATATTTCCTCACACATACACACACACACACACACACCACCGCAACCTGGGGTGGTGCCACCTTCTGAAAACCCACTCTTGCTAAACACATTCAGGGGAGAAGCCTGTATATCTGGGACAGCAGGGGAGTTTGGCTTTTAATTGCTATGCCATTCCATTTGGTTTCCAAAAAAGCTCCCTGTATTTTCACCTCTAATCAGCTGACTTGCCTAGGAATATATATTTAAGCAATGTTTGCCCTGGGTTTTTCTGTTCCTGAGGTAGAACCAAAGTCATCTTGTTGAACAGTATGGGGCAGCAGAGGATTGGCCAAAGAGTGAGAGGAGATATTCATGTTTAGACAGTGCAAGGGGCTGACCCCTGGGGAGATAAACCTTGGAGCTAGTCATCTGGGTAGGATGGGGGTGAGGCTAGCTGAGGGAGAGCACAGCACAGGCCTGAGCCGAGTAGGTCCCCTCTGACCCACTTCAACATGAAGTGGTTTGGGGATAGTGGTGAGCTCTAGCCTCTGGTACTGTCTGGGAGAGCCCACCGTACACATCTCTTCCCAACTGCATGTTCAGTGCTGTCACATTGGAGGTTTGAAATCACCAACGGTGGCCGTGTTTACACTACAGGAATAGCAAACATTGCAAATCAGGGCTGTTTTCACCCTAGCAAGCTGGTTGACCAGCGCACCGTTGCTTTTGGAGTCTTGGGAATCCCCCACAGTCACACCTTGAGTTTTAGGTACAACCCTCTGTTGACCTAAGAAACGTCCAAACCTGTAGAGAATTTTTATGAGTTTATTTAAGCCAAACTGGCGACAGTTGCCCAGAAGCAAAATCTCAAAGGATTGAGAAAATGCTCCAGGGAATGGCAGTTTTACAGCTTATTTCATACATTAGAGTCAGAGGAGGTAAAGAAGGTACATGAAATCCATTGACGGTAGATTAAGCAGGTGGGAGAAAGCAAAGCAAGAAGCCTTCTGGGATTGGATAAAAAGTCAATTGGAGAGTCACATTGTTAGGTACTGGATAGTTAATAATTAACACTTACAGTACATAGAGATGGTATTCAGGTAGCAAGATAACAATGAGGAATTCTGTGATCTGTTCCTGTGTGGTGTGCCCGGAAAAAAAGGATTACTCTGACTTACTTGTTATCTTGGATGCAAAAAGACAATACAGGCTTACTTAACATAAAGACTGGCCTTTCTCGAGGAAGCTACAGGTCTAGGATGTGACTATCCACCCTGACCCACTTTTAGTTAGGAATTTTTATGTTCAGACCATTTTACTTGGTTGCTTTTGGTCTCTGAGTTTGTAAGGCCTGCCATGCAGGCCTCTCCTGAGCTTGTCAGGTTTTGTATGTGGTCCCTTTTATGTCCACACTTCTTACCAGAAAGGAGCTGCCTCTTGTACTCTTCCCTGTGCTCACCCCCACCACTAAACTAAAGCCCAGTTCAGCCCTCCAAACCTGCCCAAGAACTGTGCTATCGCTTAGCCAAATCAATTCTCCATCTAGAAAAAAAAGTAGGGGTGCTTGTTATGACAGGTGGGTGAAGGGGGCATGCACTTAGATTTTGCATCAGCATCCATTTTACTGTCACTGCAAGTCTCATTTTTATCTGATTTTAATATATAACAGGGGAATTGGGGAGTTGGCTTATTTTTATTTTGTTTGATTATCCTTCTAATCAAATTTTCCATAAGCTGATATTAGAAGTAGTTGCTTTTCCCAAGCCTAAGACTAGACAGTGAGAAAAGTGCCCCGGGATATTTTCGAAGAGGACCAAGTTGGGAGTTTGCCCAGAATTAAAAATTTACCAGTAAGCTGCATTTGCATAATTAAGAGTTGCTGCTCCATCAGTGCTTGGTCTAATTGCATTCTGCCACATGCAGAAAGTCATGTCACCTCTCCATGCTCTTATCTGGCTTTCCCAGATTGCAGGATGCTCTTCCCTGTCAATCAGCAGATGTTTAGTCATCTTTCCTGATGAGAGAGTGAAAGCTAAATTTCCAGGGGGAGAAGTTGTTGGAAGAAAGGAAACCAGAAACTGAGATTTGGTTCCCTGCCTGCAAGAGGCCGACACCCCCAGACACCAGAGCTTTAAAGAGCAAAGCAGTGAACAAATGATATTCATTTAAAAAATAATCACACTATCAGCTATATGCCAAGAACTGTTCTAGATATCAGAGAGATCAGTAAATAAAAGAAGCAAGACTCAGCCAATTAACAAATAAGAAAAATGCCAGAAAGGGTGAGTTAGGGGGAGGTAAGCAATGGCTATGAACCAAAGCTGGCCCACCACCTGTTTTTATAAATAAAGTTTTATTGGAACACAGCCATACCCTTCATTGACAATTGTCTATGGCTGGTACCTGAATACAAAAGTCCCAACAGAGACCACCAGGCCCTTTACAGAAAGGTTTGCTGTCCCATGGTGTGAGTGCAGGGGACTCAAATAAGATGAAATGAAAGTAGAGGGTGGGGATGGCAGCTCCTTTCCACTGGTGGGTGAGGGAATGCCTCTCTGGTGACATTTAAACCAGCACCTGAAGGACAAGAAAGAGGAGGCAGCCAGAAAGTGTTGGTGGAAGGCAGAGGGAATAACAAGTGCCAAAGGCCTGAGGCAGTAGAGTTGGGTGTGTCCCAGGACACAGACCAGGCTGGCTCCAGAGCTCAAGCACAGTGGTCTGAGCACAGCATGGTGGCCAAGGCCACCTGATCAGAGAGGTAGGCTAGGCTGTGCAGACCTTGGTAAGGAGACCGAGATTTGGTCCAGGTGTGCTAAGCAGGTGGGACCACGCTCTGACTTAGGTTTTAGGAATTTACCTCTCACTGCTCAGACAGAGGGACCAGATAGAAGGTGGGCTTGGTGGCAAGGTAAGAGATGAAGGTGCTTGGACTGAGTTGGACTGCTTTTCCCTTCTCTTCCCAGCCCTGGCAGCCCTGCCTGCAAGAGGCCGACACCCCCAGACACCCTTCCAGCCACACCTGCTGGCTCAGGGGGTGCCATGGGGGACACAAACAGGAAAATGTTTCAAGTCATGAGCCAGAATTTAGGGAATACAATAGTCCCAACTCTCCGTTCCTCTGGCAGTGTTCCTGCAGTGAGGGCCTGACCAGGCCAGGCTTTGTGGTCTTGCCGCTCCTGTTAAATATAGATCATGGATGGAATTTCGTGCTCCCCCTCCAAAGACATAAATATTCTCCCACCTCCAGAGCTAGCCAAGAACAACTCAACATCTTCCTCCAGGCCTTTTCACATCGAAACCTTAGTCTGTGTTGGAGAACACGCACAGACACTTTTAGGTTGATGGAAGCTGCCTTCCTGGGGACACTGGTCAGACCCGCCCTGCCCCTGTGGCACCATCTAGTGGTGGAAAGTGAAAATGTGCTGCTCACCAGGTGGGGAGAGACTTCAGCAACTTCTGTGTGCCCAGTACATCTATATCATTCAGTTGTGTTCAGATTCCCTAAGGTTCTTAATGGGCAGCAGGAGGGACATTCCTACAAGACAAGATTAGATTTCCTTACAAAGGAGAAGACTCGAGTATAGTTTGCTTTTCCTGACCCTTCAAGATTATGGCAGATTCTGTCAGTCTTGTGACAGAGGGCAGTTGATAGAAGGCAGGTGCCTGACTTACTTTCCCAAAGACAAGGAGAGTGTGAGTCAGTCCCCGCTCAGGCCAGCAGCTCCTGGTGGAAGGGAAAGGAAAGGACTGGCGGTGGGTAGGGGGGTCGGTGCAAAGGCCCTGGGCAGAGGACAGGAGAGGAAAGTGGGGCACCTGAGGTCCCTTTATCCCGTTTGGCTTTGAAATCCTTTTCTCACCTGCTGTCCCTTATCCTCACTCGAAAGGAGAGAATGTGCATGTATGTGTTCGTATGATCTCCCAGAATCGAGGACGTCATTAGTTGAGCTGTGGAGGATTTTCTTGGGGTAAAAAAAATACAAGATTTCTTGAGGATGGTTATTATTTGGGAAACAGCATGTGAACTGATTCTGAGATGAGCACAGCTCCTTCAAACCAAGACTCGCTGTTTCTGATCAAGAATTGAAGCGCGGGCCGACCGGTAGCGCGGTAGTTAAGCGCTGGCTTAGGAAGCCAGAGACCCCGGTTCGGATCCCACATATGAGGGCCAGTGACACTGCCCTCAAAAATAAATAAATAAATAAATAAATTCATAACTATAAAAAAATAAATAAAATAAAAATTGAAGCTCCCCTGCCTCCCGCAGCCCCCTGAGGACCCTGGAGATGCTAACATGGGCCAGCAAGCCAAGGCATTTGCTTAGGAAGAAAAGAGATGCTGAAAGGGGATGTGCCCTTTCCAGAGCAGGAAGGGCCCCTTCTCATTCTATCTGCCATGTGGTGGCAGTGACTTATAAATCTTTAAATTGAAATGCCCCCAAAGCAACATTGCCCTGGAGACATTACACTAACCAGAAGTGTCTTCTGCGTGGGACAAACTGGAAATGGCCCCCCTTGGGTATTCTTCAAGGCTTGTAACTCGCACATCTTGCTTTGAGATTCTGCCCTCAACTTGCAAATCTTTGTTTATCCCTTTTATCCCCCTGCTTCTGAGAAACCGTCCACCTCCCTTTCAGCAGCAGCAGTGAGAAAGAAGACCAGGTGGTAAGATCTGAGTTTGTCTTGAGGAAGTGCCTTGGCCTCACTGAGCCTCAGTTTCCTCATCTGAAAGGGAGAATGACCACATGAACCGCAAAGATTTCTTTGAGGTTTAAACAAGAAGTGTGAGTGATGGCACAATGTAAGCTGGGAGATGTTGTGCACATGCCCATTACTGCTGCAGACCAGAAGTGCATCTGTCTCCACTCCTCCAGATGCTAAAACATAATTCATAACCTTTGTTAACGATGGTAAGGCAGGCTCTATTCAGAGGTCACTGGAGTGGGGGCTTGTAGCAGGAGAGATCGACTCAACTCTGACCCCAACAAGGACAAGTGGACATTTATAGCCAAGGAGCAGGCCAGGGTCTATGGTGTGACTAACAGGCCCTCTTTCATCTGTGTTCAGGATACGCACCGAGGACTCTTCATCCAGCAGCTGAGACCCACGCAGAACCTGCAGCCGAGAATCAAACTGAAGTTGTTTGGACACTCGGGTTCTGGGAAGACCACCCTGGTGGAGTCTCTCAAGTGTGGGCTGCTGAGGAGCTTCTTCAGGAGACGCCGGCCCAGACTGTCCTCCACCAACTCCACCAGGTTCCCGCCTTCGCCCCTGGCTTCCAAGCCGACAGGTAGGCGCCTCCACCCGGGCCCCTCTCTCTCCAATAGGTGCTTGCTTTTGCCCTCTCTGTGGTCAAGGTCTAGGATGAGTGATGGCTCCGTGATGGCCGCTTGGTCCCAGGCGGACCAGATCCCACTTCCTTGGTGGCTTTCAGGTGTGGCCTAGGCCAGCTGTGGGCCTTGTGATCACCCCCCTGTTGCCCAACAATTGCAAGCTGCCCTGGAATAGCAAGGAAAGGGCCCCATTGAATCACGGCCACAGATACAAAGGTCCACAATCACAAATGTGCAAATAGCAGATTTGTGTCATGTTCTACTCGGGACTCTGCCTTTGATGCAAAGAGCTTGGACTAACACTGGTGCCAGATGGCACAGATCAGATGTTGGCCCCAGATGGGTCCTCACCCCCATGCTTTCTTCTTGGAAGGCTGAGGGCTCACCCAGAAATGCAAGACCATAGAGCAACACAATGAGGGCGTACCATTCCAGCACATCTCCAAATTGGTTGGTGGTTTTGAAAGGCTCCTTAATGGTTTTCACGGCTGGTCCCTCCACTCACGTGGACCCTTGGTGGGAAACAGGCTTTGCTGTCTTTCCTCACCTTCTATAGACATAATTAGCAGTGGATTCCCACCCTGAACTGCAGGGTTACCTGTCCTTCCCTGGGGAGATACACCCACAGTGGGCAAGAGAAAATTGTGCAACCTGGGTGTTATTTCTCCTGAAACCTCCTTTAGAACAAGGGACTTAAGTTTGGGGAAGATAAGAATAGAGATATTCAAAGATTTTCCCAAACAATGTCTGTTTTGAATCTTTGTGCCTCAGATACATTTTCTGTACATGATGTTACAAAGTGTCATATCTGTTCCCTAGGTTGAAAACCAGTGTTTTCCAGTTTGTTTCTATGTCATTCCTCTCTCCATGAGGAAGGAGGTCTGGGGAGCATTAGCATGGGGGAGACAGTTTACTGAGATTTATATACCCCATTCAACTTGTTTTCTCTGAACATAGCAATAAAATTGAAACTTGGAAAAAAAATAACATGGATTTATGATTAGAATGATTATAATGTTGCTAACACATATTACTAATTCTTGTGGAGCAGTAACTTTGTGTGCTAGGAACAGAGCAGAATGTACATGTGACACCTCATTTCATCCATGGCACAGGCTTAGCGGGTATTCTTGCTACCATTTTACTAAGGCCTTGAGGGGTCAAATCACCTGCTCAGAGCCACACAGCTGGCAAGCAGTTCATGAAGTGTCTGGCTCCTGCATCAGTGCTTATTAATGCCACAATTCCTGAATAAGGGCATGTGTGCGCACACGTTTCCCATTTTACACTGTACTCTTGCCAGTATTTCTAGTAGGTCAGCTTCTCTGGCAGTTCCAGTGTCACCCCTAGAGGGAGCCAGCTCTCTCTTGCTGTGAGTTTAGGTCACTCCAGCCTGAACCAGTGTTGGGGGCTAAGAGAGACTGCGTACTTGTGCATATGTGTGTATAAGACAAAGAGAAACAAAGAGCAAAGACGTCTATTTGGATCTGGGATCTGGGATTTTTGTAAGTCCTCATTGGGTGTGAAGACTATGACCTAGGTCCCGCGAGCTAAACTGAAGCAGCCACACATCAAGTGGTCTTGGCTTCCCCTCAAGGAAGAGATTTGGATCAGCACTACCACTCAGGAGTAATATATATCTTCGCTCAGTTTTCCACATCTGGGAGAAACTGGAAGAGGGTTCTTGATAAAATGCAGCTCAGGATGGCCAGATTATCAGCAAGTCTCCCCGTGTGTAATAACTTCCTTCAGCCAGTGCGTAGAGATACTTGGGTCACAGGGCTCAGTGACAAAAGATTCTCTCAAGGATAATGTACCCTTTGGACCAAAAGACCCACCCCAGGTGCAATCAGCACAGAGACACAGCGTGTCTCATGGGGAGGCCGCTTCTCTTGTTCTATTAGTCACCTTGATTCAGAGCTGTCTTCCCTCTCTGAACTCTCAAACTTCTGTTTCAAGGTAACTTGTTAGCAGGGACTGGGCTTCTCTGAAAGGACTGTTAGGACGCAAACACTGCTCTTTCTTATCTCCCATGGGACTTACTTCCTTAGTCCCAGAGGTGTCCTGTGTTCCCCAAGGATGCTGTGTTTCTAACCAGAAGGAACTGCAGGGAGAAAACCTTCAAAATGTATTCCCTTCTTCCGGGAGCTAATGTCATGTTCCCTCAGGAAGCACGGCTCTGCTCTCTGTGTCACTTGCCTAAAAGAAAGCCCATGTGGGGATTTGCAAGATTGAAGAAAATAACAAATGCTGGAAAGATATGCGAGAAGGCCAAGGGAACACCAAACAGTTGTTCAGCTGGCATAGTTGCTGCTCCTTGGAGACAAAAACAAAATCAAGGTAGAAGCAAGAACGTATAGAAAGGCACGTGTGCGATTCACATAGTTTGTGCTGACCTGTGTTCCAGGTACAGCACACGCATCTCATAGGATTCTCACAGCTTTGTGAGGTTGTGTCATAAACCCGTTTCAGAGAAAAGTAACCCAAGGATCAGAGGCTAAAACCCAGCAGCCTGGCAGCTGCAGTTTGTGTAGTGTGAGGGAGTGGAAGGAGAAAAATTGAATAAGCTGTCAACATTGAAAAATCTAAAGAGATTTCACCTAACAAGCTAGATACTTTGCCTCTTGTGGAAAAATGGAAGCTCTGGCCACACTGGATTCACGTTTCTGCCTGGTGCCGGTTAGTAGGGAGGAGGGAAGGTGGCTGCCCCATATAGGAGAGCACAGACTTTGCATTTTACCCCTTCTCCACCCAGTCCCCTAAACCAAGACCAAAGAGAGAGCTCAGAAGCAGACTCACCCACCCCATGCATGAAATTTTGCCTTGTGATAGAAATGATATTTCAGGAATGCATTGGAGTGTGTGACCCCAGGGCCAAGGTCATCCCTAGTCAATATCAGAGGTGGAATTCAGTCCCAGTTCTGTCTAGCCAAAGCCAGGTGACCTCCTGGAGGGCCCAGGCACGGATGGAAGAATTTGCATAACCCGTAGAGGCCTGCATTGCTGAATGCCCAGGCGGTTGATCTGCTCCAAGAAGTGGGTCAAGTTTCTGTGCCGTCCAGTCTCTGGAACAGAGAGGACTCATCTCCAGCTAAATCTCAGCCTGCCTGAGACCTGGGAAGAGCCAGGACTGTGCCTGCAGGCACGGTGGCAGGCCCCCCAGTGCAGGGGCTGCCAGCATGCACGGCCTGGACCCCACCAGCTCTAGCCCAGGCAGCTCATCAGACACTTCCTGGCTCTCACAAAACAGCATGAAGGGCGTCCTTGGAAAAGCCATGTGTGGCACAAATAGAAGGTGACACAAGGGCCAGCTGGGGGAGGCTGGGCTGGGGAAGGGGCCAGGATCTAGTGAGGGGCTGCGGCCTCCAGGGAAGTAGGTCTCGGTTTCTAGAAACAGCAGTCTTGTCACTTCAGAGTGGCACTGCTTGTGCCTGTGGGCCATGCTCTGCTATGTCCCAGACTACCAGTGCTCTGGACAGCCATGACTGCTGCTAGAATGGTCAGGCCTTTTTCTTTTTCCAGGAAAGATGCCCACATGGGCATATTTATGTCACTCAGACAGCAGGGAGCTTGTTTGCCTTAAGAAAGTTGGCCCTTTGCGTTGCCATCTCCTGCAAACACTGGAGGCTAGAGGCTGAGCCACCAGCCAGGAGACGGGTCAGCCCCCTGCCTGCAATCCCTCAGGGCACATAGTGGTCTACCCCACAACTGCTTGTCTCGCTGCCACACACGTACTCGCTCTGTGGCCAGCTGTGTGTTGGAGCTGTTGCATTGTACAGTAGGAAGGATGTGCCCAGTATCAGTGGAGGAGTGAGAGTCCAGGAGGAAAGCTGCGGGAGACTGTGACCAGCTCTCACCACAGAAGAGCAGGTGGGAGGAAGTCTTTTTCTGACTAGGGTGTGAGTGGCTTCTCCATCGGACATGTCACTTTTTACCACCAGGAGCCAGTAGTTCACAAAAAAAAAAAAATTTTCCTCTATGATTTCGATGTTTCCCTGTGAAACTATCATTTTAATAATACTGAAAAGAAATCCTGTCCTTTTATCCTGCAAACGAAAATGTCTGCAAGGTACAGGAATGTCTGTCATTGCCCAAATTTGGTCGGCCGCCCTTGGCAAGCAGGAGCCCACAGTGCCATTAAGATAGGGTCTGTCTTTGATAATGGTTGTCCCCAGACACAGGTTTCATGGCACAGAGAAATGGACAAGCCCATTCTTGTGAAACCCCATCCCTTTTATCAGGCCTGGAGTAACAGTCTACAAAGAAATACATTAAAATGTCAACCACATTGCCATTGAGAATGGTCATTTTGTTTTCTTCTTTACATTTCTGTTTGCCAAGTGTCTACTTATATAATCCAAAAAAAAGAAAATACAAATGTGTATGAATAACTCTTGCCATCTTATTGCCCCTCCTCCTGCTTGTGTACGTGATCCTGCCCTTGAGCTCCACTTTTCTCCGCCTCACCCAAGCTCCACCCTTGAAGATTCTCACTCTCCATGGCCTCAGTCTGAAATCTTTGGTCTTTAAACAGGAGGTAGTTACCCTGGTGTTTAGCTCACCAATTTAAGGGCAGGTCACCCAGGTGAAATGGCCACTTCTCTCATATCTTGCAACATCTGTTGCTATTACCTGTGAACCAAAAGTACTAACTATAGGGTACAATTCAGCTCACGTGGGCCCCTCCTTTGATGCACTTATGGAGCCCCCACTTCGGCTGCCCCAAGTCCTAGCCCTGAAGTAGACAGACCGGCTATGCCTTCATAACTCTATTGGGAGAGACGAGCAAGCACAGGGTGCCATTCCTGGGGACCCACAGGGTCTGTGCCCTATGCAAGGGACACATACTATCTTATTCAGCTGCCTCCCTGCGAATGTCACCATTATTATTTATGTAATATTTGTTAAGCTGATTCATTCGTTTTATTTGCTTAAACACATTGATTTGAAAATGAATAGTTAATATCCTTGCCATCAATGGAAAACCAGTCAATACCATTGCCATAAATAAAATAAATGTAATGACCAGCAAGCAGTGTGATCAAAATCTAGCTCTATACTGTTGTCCGCTCCTTCTTTATTAAAAGGGATATAGCAAGGATTGAAGAGATGCTGAAGACTTAATGCCACAGAGTGAGATGTGCTGGTAGAGCAATTCAAAGGCCTTCAGGGGAATTGAGAAGGAATAAGCTTTCTCACTATGAGACTCAGTATTATTTAGTGCTATGGCCTGCTACTGTCTAAAATCATATTACATTCAACCCAACACAGTCTCATGTACCAGAGTCGTACCCATCTCATCTACATCAGTCAGGGTCTTGCAGGGGACTTTAATGAAAGTTCAGAGTCATGGGCAAAATTCCCAGGAACATACAAGAGATAGTGAAGTATCTGGAGGTCAGGAACAGAGGGCAGACTTTATCTCCCCTGGGGCTGAAAAGACAGGAGGAAGAAATTATATTTCTGGAAAAGCTGGAGCTAAAGCCACTTGGGGGGTCTAGAGTAAAAGAGACGCAATTGGTATCAGAGAGGCAGCCTTTCTCCTCCCAGCTTCTCCAGCGCCTCCCATTGGCTGACCCAAACCAGTGGCACATGACAAGCAAGCCTGGGAAATGCAGTCAATCGGATCAGCCTCTTAGCACAGGAAAGAGATACGGGAGGCGGAGCCAACCAAGAATCAACCCAACATATCTGGGAAACGTTGCTGCACAGAACAACACGGGGGGCACACACAACCCGACCTGAAGCAGGAGTGGGGTGGGGACAGAGACAGAGTGTCCCAGAAAAGGACAAGACCTGAGCAAGGGTTAGGAGGGAGAGCGAGTGTGCACACTTCCCTGTGGGGGCCTAACCTGCTTCCTGTCTGGCCCGCAGTCTCTGTGAGCATCAACAACCTGTACCCGGGCTGCGAGAACGTGAGCGTCAGGAGCCGCAGCATGATGTTCGAGCCGGGCCTCACCAAAGGCATGCTGGAGGTGTTCGTGGCCCCGTCGCACCACCCACACTGCTCCGCTGACGACCAGTCCACTAAGGCCATTGACATCCAGAACGCCTATTTGAATGGTATGTCCCACCCACCCCAAAGGGGAAGGACTTCAAGTGTCCGTTTGCCATGGCTATAAGTCATTTCCCTAAGGGAGCCTGTCCGGTAGGCATCTACCACAGCCCATAAAGGACGGAGGGAGGGCCAGTGCGGTGATATTGGGAGTGACCCAGGACTGAAGCAGGGCTGGTTAATACCAGAAAAGTAAAGCTAAACACCTTGGTGTCTTCTGCACATAGCAAAGCACTGGGCTCACAGTAGGTGCTTCATAAATGACTGTCAAGTAAGTTAATATATTTTTTAAAGTAGAGCTTAAACATCCACTCAGATGGGAAATCTCATGAAATACACTCCCTCTAGCAGTTTGATTTACCCAAGAAGAATTACTTTGAAATACATCTACACTCATGGCTAATGCTCTGATACAGACATAGTCAATTTTTTTTCCATAAGCAAACTTCCAAGTGTGTTCTTTGGTCTCAAACATTTCCAAGGGGGTAAAGCTTTAAATGTTACCAGGGGGCAGCTGGTTAGTTCAGTTGGTTAGAGCGCAGTGCTCATAACACCAAGGTTGCCGGTTCCGTCCCCATGCCCTCTACAACTACACGGAAAACAACTTCTTGACTTGGAGCTGATGGGTCCTGGAAAAACACACTGTTACCCAATTTAAAAAAAAAAAAAATGTTACGAGAGATGGTTTCCTGCCTCCAACAACCACTGTGTCTTCCCTGTAGCACCCCCCTGGAGCCCCAGTGCCCCTAGCTGGGCCCAAGTCACTTGAACATGAGCCTTATTGAGACCCAGTTTAGAGCAAGGATAAAGCAATTTCTCTGAGACTCAGTTCCCTCATTGGTGAGCAGTTAGTAAAGGGCCTGGTACAGTGTCTGGCATAGGAAGGCATTCAGATAATGGCAATTGGGGGCATCTTTAGGAAGACCCTTTTATTATCTTGAACCCAGGGAGAAATAGACTACTTGGTGTGTGTGTGACCTAAAGCCATGGCTCTTAAACCCTAGCATGCATGCAAATCCCTTGGGGGGCTTGTGAAAACAGACTGCTGGCCCCAACCACAGAGCTTCTGTTTCAGCAGGTCTGGGGGGTTTCTAGGAAATGCCGCTGCTGCTGGTCTAGGAACCCCACTCTGAGAACCACTGGCCCTAATGGAATAGAATGGCAGTCCATGCACATTTTGCTCTCTTAACAGTTGAGTGTTCCTAGAGCAAAGCTGGCCCTGAGGCATGGGAGAAGCATGTCCTTGGCACCCACCACCCCTGCCCTCAACCCTGCTCCTCCACAGGCCTCCCCCGATTCCAAGTCTGGCTACTACTGTTCTCAGCGCTCAAAGGGCCTATTTCTCTGTTCGAGAACTTTTCAAGCTAAGACCTTAGCTGCCAGATTTAGAGGGAGTTGTGCCCCCCCAGGAGTACCTATGCTCCAAGAGGAGGCTCTAAAAAAGCCCTGTGGCTCTTCCAAAATGACCCTTGACTCCAGAATTTCTGGCACAGAATAAACACGAAGGGGAACAATTAGGGAAAGGAAACCTGAAATCCAATAACATGAGTGGTCCTGCCAGGCTGCCCCAAAGGCCAGTGGATGGTGGTCAGTGTCCTGGTGGGCTGTGGCAGTGTAGAGGTGGGGGCATTCGTGTGTCTGGATGCACCCACAGCTCAGATGTGGGAGAGGAACTGCCCCACACCATACACAACCTCCCACCCCTGCACAACCTGTCAATCAACTGTTACATCTTACACCTGCGCGGGCAGCCTGCTTGCTTCTGGCCAACCTGAACATGGCGCTCCCTCACCTATGGAAGGTGAATTTAGTCACTAACCAAGATAAAGGTTACATTTCATAATAACTTTTATGTTCAATAACTTATTCGCTGTCATGTTCCACAAAGAATTTATATGCATACTTATTTAAGGATACAAATCTCATCACATATGTTCTGACTTTCTGAGTCAGCAGTCCATTGGGATGGACTGTAGCATAACTCATACTTCAGTGTAAGGGACATGATGGATGTTTGTTCTTCCCCCAGGTGGTGCTTATTTTATATATACCAATATTTGGGGGCAAAACAAAGTATACATGTACACACAGATTTCCATGTATGCTTATAGGCATACATACTCTGTGTATGTGTGTGTGTGTGTGTGTGTGTGTGTGTGTGTGTGTGTGCCACTTCAGGGTACATAAGTAAATATGGTAGAGATATAGATAATGATATACTCATGAAGCTTAAAGGAAAATATATATATTTTTAAATGTATAAGCAGATAAATACAGGTAGCTTTATAGATATATACATGAAAGACATGGATATAGAAACACACATAGGCATACATCATATTACATATGTATAATAGATCCACACTGAAGTAGATGCATAGATAAACATGACACTGTCTCTACTGGTAACCCCTAAAGTACAAAGAAAACGTGTGATTAAAATTTGGTGGTGGCGTTTCATGATAGTCATTTTTACTTTTCTCTGTAGGAGTTGGCGATTTCAGTGTGTGGGAGTTCTCTGGAAATCCTGTATACTTCTGCTCTTATGACTATTTTGCTGCAAATGACCCCACATCAATCCATGTCATCGTTTTTAGTCTAGAAGAACCCTATGAGATCCAGTTGAATCAAGTGATTTTCTGGCTCAGCTTCCTGAAGTCTCTTGTGCCGGTTGAAGAACCCATAGGTAAGCAAAGACACCCCTGAGTGAGTGCCCTTCCCAGCGACCTTGCACCCTGGCCATGCTTGCACCCTATGGCTTGTGACTGACCACTGTGGCTCCCTTCATTCCTCCTTCCTACTAGAAGGTTTCCACCCTGGAAGTCCCCTGAGGGTCAGCTGTTCATTTTTTTCTGCGGGGAATTATTTCATGATCACATATTTCTGCCACAAAGACCCAGTTCTGGGCTATTCCTTGAGAGCCATTTCTCACGTTTTTTCTATATTTTAGAGCTGTGGTCATTTTTGTTGTGTGCAAAGTGGAATACCTCGTTTGATAGCTACTGTACCTTTACCTCATGGGAACATAATTCACAAGCAGAATGAGGTTTCCATTCTGTACTTCCATCAAGAATGGAAGAAAAGGAACCATTTTGACTGAATGCATTACCTTAACTTTATCCTAGAGGAGAAGATAGCATGGAATAAACATCTTTTGTTCTTTCCATACAACAAAAGCAAGCAGCCTTCTCTGGTGAAATACAAACTCAGCATCAATTTTTACTTTGAAAAGTATATAATAAATAACCTGGGCTTAATCCCGCTCAGGGTACCACCACTTTATCTCTTTGTTTCTCTCTCTTTTTAATTTTTTTCATGTGTTCATCTTAAATGCTCCCAGAACTGAGAGGCTCTGTCTGTGAATCACAGGAGTTTCTCTTTTGAGTCATGCCTGTGGTGTTGTTGCTGCATTCATAGGGCTTTCTTTGGTCTTATAAAGGGCGACCCTGTAGTCAGAGGTTACATCTCCCCTCACCACGCAAGCAGGGCCTGTTTGGAGATATATCTGAGAAGCTGCCCTGTGTTCTGTGGTTGCTTCTGGTCCATTTCTGAACAACTTTCCTTAAGGCCCAGGAAATAGGCTCATCTATTATTGGCTGAGCCTAGGACCCAGAGCTTATATGGCACAGTGGCATGGGGCTCTCAACTCTTCAGGCAGTTGCACATCCACCTGGAGAGATGGCCTGGTTCTGGGGCCAGTGCACCCCACCTTACCTGGAAAGGAGAGGCAGTCACAAAGGAGAACCTACTTCTAAAACAGTTCTTTCTCTGGCCCCAGCCTTTGGCGGCAAGCTGAAGAACCCACTCCGAGTTGTCCTGGTTGCCACCCATGCTGACCTCATGAACGTTCCTCGTCCGGCTGGAGGCGAGTTTGGATATGACAAAGACACGACATTGCTGAAAGAGATCAGGAACAGGTAAGGGGCAGCCATTGGGTCCTCAGGGGTAATACAACCAATGTCCTGTCAACCAGAGAAAGGAATTAAAGAAATTAAAGGCCTCTTTTCCTTAGTTGCCTATTTCTGTTATATTTTCCATTTTTATCAAAACAATGAATGCTTTATGTTTTTTGTTTGTTTGGGTTTTTTTAGTTTAATTGAGGTATCTTTGACAGATAAAATTGTAAGATGTTTAAAGTATACATCATGGTGATTTGATATATACATTATTTACATTGTAAAAGGATTCCCACCATCTAGTTCATTAACACATCTATCAGCTCACATATTTACCTTTTTTTTTTTTGATGAGGACATTCCATATCTACTCTCTTAGCAAATTTCAATCATAAAATACATTGTTATCAACTACTGTCGCCATGTTATGCATTAGATTCTTAGTTCTTTTAGTTGTTTAAGCTTTCAGGGTTTTTGATGATTATTGTGATACCACTAATCAGTATTTCTCAAAATACAAGTTGCAACCCACAGGTGAGTCATGAAATTTATTTAGGGGGTCCAGACCAACTCTTTAAAGTGGGGTGCCATGGAGTGGAGTAGAGAATATCAGGATGCATTTCATGTCAAATACTTTTGAAAAACTTTTGTTTCACTTATAAATATGGATACACACAGGATCGCCATGTAAAAAAATACATATTTCCACATAGTGTCTGTCAACAAAAAGTTTGAACCCGTGGCTCTATGTAATAACTTCAGTTCTCGGTTTATCAACTGAAGACGCTGATCTGTTATCTTCCTGAAATAAAAAAGGGCTTCTACTAATATTTTTAGATCTAAGCTGTAACTTTCATACTCATCCCTCTATTCTTACTCCATCAACTACAACAGCATCACTTCTCTTAACTTATAAGGTGAGCACATTAAGCCCCACCCTACCTGCATCAGGGCAGCTTGTATCTTTCCATTCTGTGTTCCTGCTGTTTTGTGGGACCCAAGGCGCCTGACCACATGACAGGAAGTACATGGGTATCTCCAGGCCTCCGCCCCAGTGTAACCAGAGCCCAGCAAATGGCAGGAAGGGGGCCTTGCAAAATCACCAGAACTTCCTGGCCTCCAACCAGCCTTTTGGGCCAGCGGGAGCCTGGACCTTCAGTGGAAATACATGGTAAGACTGCATCACTCTGCTGAGGCTACCACTCTTCCCTTAGGTTTGGGAACGATCTTCACATTTCAAATAAGCTATTTGTTCTGGATGCTGGGGCTTCTGGGTCTAAGGACATGAAGGTACTTCGAAACCACCTGCAAGAAATACGGAGCCAGATTGTTTCAGTGAGTATACCTGGGGAGGGCGGGAACCCAACATTTTCCCCACCCATCCAGTGACCACGCAAGTTGGGGCTCTTTGTGCTGCCTTCTTGGTTTGGTTCAGTTTTCAGGGGACCCAGTACAAGGTGGCTGCATGGACATAAAGATTTTATTGGGGAATTGAGGGAGGGGAACAGCATTGGGGAATCGGGGAAGGGGAACAGACAAGTTGCTGTCTTTTTGTTCTTCAGTCTGGTTGCGGAGGACGTTGCTTTACTGGCGCATGTTGGTATCATTGCGCTCTTGCCGGATGAAGCAGATCAGTCGCCGGCCTCTGGATGGTCGCTCACTGCAGCTATTGGCAGCTCATGCTGACTGCCAGCCACTCACTGCAGCCTACATCATCGCCAGGGCTCGCAGCCCAGCTCCAGGTGGAGCTGTTGTTAGCTGTAGAGGGCAGTGTCACTGGCCCTCATACATGTGATCCGAACCGGGGCCACTGGCGACCCAAGCCAGCTCTTAACCAATGTGCCACTGGGCTGGCCCTGCATGGACATGTTTTATCCTATTGCTCAGGAATGAGGAAGGAAGAGCAGAGAAGCAAGGAGGTGGCCGCAAGAGGAAGGGGTTGTTATAAGCCAAGTGGACCACCTTAGAGTGTCGGAAATTCTAACAGTTTAGTGCTTTATTTAAAAGTAAAATTGCTTTTTGCAAATTACAAAAGCAATTCAAAAGTGACTTATTGTGAAATATTTAGAAAACACAGAAAAGTAGAAAAAAGTCAAATAACATTTATTGATGGGCATAAAATAATATGAACAAATGGAATGAAACTGTGTTCTTGGATGATCTTACTTAAGTTCTTATTCAAAGTTTCGTATTCCCAAATTATAAAACTTAGTATAGTTCCAGTTAGCATCTGAATGGGATTGAGAGTACTGGGTTTTTTATCTGAAAATTTCAATAGAAGAATAAATAAAACATTATAGAGGCTCTGTACTCAATAAACCAATAAATTGTGGAATAGATTAGTGAGTTTAAAAGCATATCATATCTAGGGAAATTTAATAGAAAACAAAGATGTTATTTCAATTTCATGGGGAAAATATTTATTTAAAAAGGGATCTAGAACAAATGGCTATTTGCCAGAAAGAAGACTGAACTCCTAATTACTATGCAGCTCAAAAATAAATTCTAGGGCCAGCCGAGTGACGCATTGGTTAAGAGCTGGTTTTCGGATGCTAGTGGCCCCAGTTCAGATCCCAGCGTGAGCTGCCAATAGCCACAGTGAGCAACCATCCAGAGGCCAGTGACTGATCTGCCTCACCCGGGAAGAGCGCAATGATGATGCCAACATGGGCCAGTGAAGCAACGTCCTCCACAACTAGACTAAAGAACAAAACAAAACAAAAAGACAGCAACTTGTCTGTTCCCCTTCCCCGATTCCCCAACACTGTTCTTTTTCCCCAATTCCCCAATAAAATCTTTAAAAAAAAAAAAAAAAAAGATTGAAGTAGATGGCCCAGTGAAAGATTGATAACATTCCCACACATCCATTCTAACTCAACTTGGGTGGCCACAAAATCCAAAATATCTCTCCTTCCCCCGCCGGGCTGACCAGTGCTGCTCTCCCAATGCCAGGCTCCACTTCCAGATGTGCTTTTTGGAATTTTCAGGACCTCTCCTCTCATGAAGCCCGGCCCTTGCTTTCTGATGGGGCGCCCCATTATGGTACAGCCAGCGGGCAAGGAGTAGTCTGGCGGGGCCTTGGAATAACCTGGTCACAGAAACCAGTGGGTAATGATCTGGAACAGTGGTCTGGGGAGGGCTCCCCGCGCCTCACCACCCATGGATTAGGATCTGTGCTCCTGGGCTCTGGGGAGTCTTTGAGCTGGGGCGTGGCATGATGTCTGCTTCACACACACACACACACATACACACACACACGCCCCCAACTCCTGAGGTCAGGCAGTTGGAACTTACCAAATAAACTGCCTTCATGCCTTGGGGATTTTGCTTTTTTGAATAGGGCATGGAATTAAGCTGACATAAAAACTATGATCCGAGAGGGGACTGCCTAATGAATGATGCAGTGTAGTGCGTGGCTGCTGTGGTTTTTAATTTGGAAGGCATGTCGAGAATATGAGTCTGTAACATAGACTGAGTTAAAAGATTAGAAAACCATTTCAAGCCAATTACCAAGAATTAGTTCTAAATTGAAATAATATGTCAACAGCCGTCCTGATGAAAACCTATCCAGGCCCCTCTGGAGTCCCCATGGCTGTCAATTGACCTGTCCCGTCCCACGTGTTCTAGGTCTGCCCTCTGATGACTCACCTGTGTGAGAAAATCATCTCCACGCTGCCTTCCTGGAGGAAGCTTAACGGGCCCAACCAGCTGATGTCGCTGCAGCAGTTCGTATATGATGTGCAGGACCAGCTGAACCCCCTGGCCAGCGAGGAAGACCTCCGGTGCATAGCCCAGCAGCTCCATAGTGCCGGCGAGGTAAGGGCTCCCTGAGTCCAGGCTTGGATCTGGGTGGTATTGGGTAATGCTACAATAGTAGCCTCACACAAGGAGTTGGGGAGCTTTCCCTTTCAATTTTTTGGAATAGTATGAGAAGGATAGGTACTTATGCTTCTTTGGATGCTTGGTAGAATTCACCTGTGAAGGCATCTAGTCTTGGAATTTTGTTGGGAGTTTTTTGATTACTGATTGAATCAGGAAGAAACAAAATCGGAATAGACCAATTACTAGAAACCAAGTTCACTCTTGGAAGATTATATGTTATTTCTAGGAATTTATCCATTTCTTTCAGGTTGTCAAATTTGTTTGTCTATCATTGCTCATACTGTTCTTGTACAACCCTTTGTATTACTGTGGTGTCAGTTCTCTTCTCTTTCCTTTCTGATTTTATATATTTGAGTCCTCTCTTTTTTCTTGATGAATCTGACTAAAGGTTTATCTGTTTTGTTTATCTTTTCAAAGAACCAACTCTTAGTTTCATTGATCCTTTTATTATTTTTTTAGTCTTTATTTCACTTATTTCTGTGCTGATCTTTTATTATTTCCATCCCTCGACTCACTTTGTGCTTTGTTATTTTTTGTTTTCCTAGTTCCCTTGGGTGTAAGTTTAGATAGTTCATTTGAGATTTTTCTTGTTTCTTATTTCACACTGCATTTCCCTCTTAGAACTGCTGTGTCCCAAAAATTTCAGATTATCATTTTTCCATTTTCATTCATTTCAATATATTTTTTATTTCCTCCTTGATTTCTTCATTAACCTATTGCTTGTATAATTGCATGTTGTTTAGCCTCCCCAAGTATTAGTGGGGTTTTTTCTAGTTGTCTTCTTGTAATTGATTTCTAGTTTCATACTGTTATGATTAGAGAATATGCTTGATGTGATTTCAGTCTTAAGTTTACCGAGACTTGTTTTATGGCCTAACATGTGGTCTATCCAGAAAAATGTTACTGTGCACTTCAAAAGAATGTGTATTCTGCTGATTTGGGGTGGAATGATCTGTAAATATCTGTTAAGTCCATCTGATCTAAAGTGTCATTTAAGGCCAGTGTTTCTTTGTTGATTTTCTGTCTGTGTGATCTGTGCATTGATGTAAGCAGGTTTTAAAGTCCCCCTACTATATATAATACTGTCCATCTTTCCCTTTATGTCTGTTAATATTTGTTTTATGTACTTAGATGCCCCTACATTCGTAGATGTTTACAAGTGTTGTATCCTCTTGTTGGGTTGATTGATCCCTTTATTATTATATAATATCCATCTTTGTCTCATGTTACAGTCTGTTTTAAAATCTATTTTGTCTGATATAAGTATTGCTACTCTAACTTTTATTTTTGTTTCCATGTATATGAAATATCTTTTTTCATTCCTTCATTTTCACTCAGTGTGTCTTTTGATCTGAAGTGACTGTCTTATAGGCAGCATATGCACAGGTCTTGTTTTTTGTCTGTTCATCCCTCCTATGTCTTTTTTTTTTTTTTTTTTTTTAAAGATTTTATTGGAGAATTGGCGGAGGGGAACAGCGTTGGGGAATCGGGGAAGGGGAACAGACAAGTTGCTGTCTTTTTGTTCTTCAGTTTAGTTGCGGAGGATGTTGCTACACTGTTGGTATCGTCATTGCGCTCTTCCCGGATGAGGCAGATCGGTCGCTGGCCTCTGGATGTCGCTCACCGCGGCTATTGGCAGCTCACTCTTGGCTGCCAGCCGCTCACGCTGGCTGCGGGCCACTCACTGTAGCCTATGGCAGCCCACTGCAGCAGGGGCTGCAGCCCACACCATCGCCAGGGCTCGCACAGCCCAGCTCCAGGTGGAGCTGTTGTTAGCTGTAGAGGGCAGTGTCACTGGCCCTCATGTGGGATCCGAACCGGGGCCGCTGGCATCCCAAAACCAGCGCTTAACCAATGCGCCACTCGGCCGGCCCCCTCCTATGTCTTTTGATTGAAGCATTTAGTCCATTTACATTTAAAATAATTATGGATAGGTATGTATTTATTGCTATTTTATCAATTGTTTTCTGGTTGTTTTTTTTAGTTCTCTGTTCCTTTCTTCTTCTCTTGCTCTCTTTTCTTATACATTGATGACTTTCTTTAGTGACTTATTTGGATTCCTATTTTTAATTTTTTTATGTATTTGTAATAAGTTTTTGGTTTGTGGTTACCATAAGATTCATATATAACAAGCTATGTTTATAGCAGTTTATTTTAAGTTGATGGTCACTTAAGTTCGAACACATTCTAAAAGCATTACATTTTTTTTATTCACCCACCCCATTTATGTTTTTGATATATTTTACATCTTTTGTATGTGTGTGTGAGTGTATGTTCCTTAATTCATTACTGTAGTTACACATGCTCTATTATCTTTGAACCTTCATAGTAGCTTTATAATTGGATGACCCACTACATTTACTAAATGTTTGTCTTTATCAGTGAGATTGTTTTCTTTCCTATATTTTCTTATTTTTAGTTTTGGCTTTTTCTTTTCCACTTAAAGAAGTCCCTTTAACATTTCTTTTAATACCGGTTTGGTGTTGGTGAACTCTATTAGCTTTTGCTTGTGTGGGAAACTCTTTATCTCTCCTTCAATTCTGAGTGATAACCTTGCTGGATAGACCGTTCTTCATTATGGGTTTTCCCTTGCAACACTTTGAATGTATTATGCCAATCCCTTCTGGCATGCACATTTTCTGCTGAAAAATCAGTTTATAGTCTTACGGGGGATCCCTTATATGATATACTAACTGCTTTTAATATTCTCTCTTTAACTTTTGACATTTTTATTATGATGTGTCTTGGTGTGGGCTCCTTAGTGTTCATCTTGTTTGGGACTGTCTGTTTCCTTCACCAGGCTGGGGAATTTTTTAGCCATTATTTCTTTAAATGGGTTTTCTGTCCCTTTCTGTCTCTTCTACTTCTGGGACCCCTGTGATTAGAATGTTCATCTGCTTGATGTTGTCCCAGAGGTCCCTTAAACTATCTTCATTTTTTTTTTTAATTCTTTTTTCTTTTTGCTGCTCCAATTGGGTGATTTCCACTATCTTGTCTTCCAGCCCGCTGACTAATTCTTCTGCATCAACTGATCTTTTGTTGATTTCTTCTAATGTGTTTTTTCATCTCAATTACTGTTTCAATTCTGTTTCTTTTTTTATACTTTGTATCTCTTTGTTGAAATTCTCACTGAGTTCATCTATTCTTCTCCCTAGTTCATTGAGCATCCTTATAACCAGTGTTTTGAACTCTTTATCTGGTAGATTGTTTGTCTCTGTTTCATTTAGTTTCTGTTTTGGGTTTATATTCTGGCTTTCATTTGGAACATATTTTTCTGTCCCCTCATTTTGGCTGTTTCTCTGTGTTTGTTTCTATAAATTAGGTGAAATAACAACTTCTGGTCTTGAAGGAGTGGCCTTGTGTAGGATCTTCCCCTTTGTAGACTGCATGTGCCAGGCATCTGTGGCAGGCCAGCTGGACCTGGAGATGGAGTGGGCATGGACCACCAGGAGATCCAGCGGCAAGCCACACTGAGGCCTCCTTGGCAGGCTAGTTGGATCAGGAGCAGGAACAAGCCCTGTAGAGTCCTGGGGCAAGACTTGCTGGGGCTGCCTTGGTGGGCAGGCTGAGGTTATAGTTGGAGCTGGCTTAGACCAAAGGTATCCTGGGGACAAGCCTTGCTGAGGGCTGGAACAGGGTTGGGCCATGGGGAGAACTTGGCAGGCTGGTTGGAGCTATAGTTGAAGTAGGTGTGGTTTATAGAAAGTCCCTAGGATACACCAAACTGGGGCCAGGAGTTGGAGTTGGAGTGGGCATGGCCATTGCGAGTCCCTGGCCAAGGAGTTAGTTTGGGCCTGGGACCTGCTACACGCTCTGAGGGCCTTGAAGGGCTGGCTAGAGCACCTGTATCGTGCTCCTGCCTATATGATCAAGGGGAAGGGCCACAAATGGCTTTCTCCAGTGTCTCCTACACTGGAGAGAGTTCCCACAGTTCCCTCCCATTTTATAGATGCTCTAAGATTAGTAAATGGATTTCCTTCCCATATAGTTTAGATGCTCTTTAAACCACTGTAGCTTTGCTGTGTTCAGGTTCTGTTGTCAGGCCCTCCAGTGACCCCTCCCTACGGCAGGTCAGCGCTTTGGGAGTGGGGTTCCCACAGTACTGTATCTCCATCTCTCCTACCCGTTTTTCTATGTGGTTTCTATCTCATTTATTGTGCAGAAGCTCTTCAGTCAACCCTCAGTTCTCCTTCAGGAGAGGTTGCTCTGTAAGTGTAAATTCGATGTGTTCTTGGGAAGACCTTGAATTCAAGGTCTTTCTACCCCGCCATCTTAGACCCAAAGTCTCTACCCTCCAGGAATTTTCAATCTAACAGAATTATATACAGAAGCCATGTCAAAGATTTAAATCAGACTATGACTATGGGCAGAAAAATACTTCTGGTACCAACAGGCCCAGAGTCTCAGCCTCCACATGAGAACAGAGTCTACTTTAGATCACCATTATTTGTAGGAATAGACCAGAACAGGGAGGGAAAAGAGGGGTAAGTGTTCCATAAAGAGGAACGTTGCTTCTATTTTTTGTCACATTGTTTTTTTCTTTATAAATTTTGCTCTTTAGAGAAATAAATCATCACCTCTAGTCTCATTCCTCTCTGCTCCTCTCCAGGGCCAATCACTGTCACAGTGGCATGTCTTTCCAAAACTTTTTTATGTACGTTCATTAAAAATTTACAGCATAACATTCTAAATCTCTGTTTGAAAAATTGCAAGCCTTCAGAGAAGTTGCAAGAATAGTACAACAAATCCTCATATACTCTACACCTAAATTAACAAATCGTTTAGATTTTGCTACATTAGCTTTTATCCTTCTCTCTTCTATTTATTTACTTATTTACTTTGGCAAACATCGTGTCAGTTTGCCTCTAAGTAATTTAGCTTATATCTCTTAAAGGCATTTTCCCACATAACCACAATATAATTCATTATCACATTCTGGATACATAACGTTGATATAATACTATTATTGAATATGTAGTCCTTATTCAAATGTTTGCCACTTGTGTGCCAATAATTTCTTTTTTAGCTATTTTTATTTATGTATGTATTTATTTTGGGATAAAATCCAGTCAAAAATCACTCATTCCATTTAGCTAGCTGCCCTCTCTCACTTCTTTTTTGGGGCGGGGGCGGCGGGGGGGACTCTCATTACATTGACCATTTGGAAGAATCCAAGGTATTCATAATATCTCTTATAACCTTCTCAAGCTAGATTTTTGGCTTAGTAATTGATTTTTTGAGATCCAGCCATATGAAGGATCTGGGTCATTCTTACAACATCTGCTGAGATATTGTCACTGCTCAAGCCCTTTTGCTCTCTGAGCAGCCGGTGCCTTTGTTCGTTTAGGTTCCTATGTCTGACCTCCTGTTGTCCCCTCTGGCAGATCAACATCATGCAGAGCGAAACAGTCCAGGATGTGCTGCTCCTGGACCCCCGCTGGCTCTGCACCAACGTCCTGGGAAAGCTGCTCTCCGTGGAGACCCCACGGGCCTTGCACCATTACCGGGGCCGCTACACCATGGAGGACGTCCAGCGCCTGGTGCCGGACAGCGACGTGGAGGAGCTGCTGCAGATCCTAGATGCCATGGACATCTGCGCCCGGGACCTGAGCAGTGGGACCATGGTGGACATCCCCGCCCTGATCAAGACAGACAACTTGCACCGCTCCTGGACGGACGAGGAGGACGAGGTGACGGTCTATGGCGGCGTGCGCATCGTCCCCGTGGAGCACCTGACCCCCTTCCCCTGCGGCATCTTTCACAAGGTCCAAGTGAACCTTTGCCGGTGGATCCACCAGCAGAGCGCTGAGGGAGACGCGGACATCCGCCTGTGGGTGAGCGGCTGCAAGGTAGCCAACCGCGGGGCCGAGCTTCTGGTGCTCCTGGTCAACCACGGCCAGGGCATAGAGGTCCAGGTGCGCGGGCTGGAGACGGAGAAGATCAAGTGCTGCCTCCTGCTCGACTCGGTGTGCAGCACCATCGAGAACGTCATGGCCACCACGCTGCCGGGACTGTTGACCGTGAAGCATTACCTGAGCCCGCAGCAGCTGAGGGAGCACCATGAGCCTGTCATGATCTACCAGCCTCGGGACTTCTTCCGGGCGCAGGCCCTTAAGGAGACCTCGCTGACTAACACCATGGCTGGCTACAAGGAAAGCTTCAGCAGCATCATGTGTTTTGGGTGTCACGACATCTACTCACAGGCCAGCCTGGGGATGGACATCCATGCGTCAGATCTGAACCTCCTGACCCGGAGGAAACTCAGTCGCTTGCTGGACCCGCCCGATCCCATGGGGAAGGATTGGTGCCTTCTCGCCATGAACTTGGGCCTCCCCGACCTTGTGGCAAAGTACAACACTAATAACGGGGCTCCCAAGGAGTTCCTCCCGAGTCCAATCCATGCCCTGCTCCGGGAATGGACCTCTTACCCCGAAAGTACAGTCGGCATCCTCATGTCCAAACTGCGGGAGCTCGGGCGCCGGGACGCGGCGGACTTTCTACTGAAGGCATCCTCTGTGTTCAAAATCAACCTCGATGGCAATGGCCAGGAAGCCTACGCCTCAAGCTGCAACAGTGGCACATCGTATAATTCCATTAGCTCTGTCGTGTCGCGGTGAAGGCAGCCTTGGCTTGGGCAGGGTCTCTTTGGACTGCAGAAGCAGGGGGGGTGCAGTCCATCTTTCCCATCAGAGAGTCCGGGTGCATCCCTTCCTATGCCCACACATCGAAGGACGCCACCCTCCTCCGGCTTCACCTGTCTCTCTGCCACGCCCTCCTTCTTCACACATTCCATTGTGAATGAATGGTCTTTCTAGTTTAAGAGCCTACCATATCCTTTCCTTTGGCCATTTGAAAAGGTAGCGTCCCTCCTCTCCGTGTTCTGGACTCCATCTGCCAGTCCCTAGTACCTTGCTTCTTCACTGATAATTTCACTGGAATTCCTAACTTTTCAATGAAAAAATTTTAACTACTATATTGATTGTCCTTTAAATGAAAAGCGCACATTTATCAAAAATGTGCATTTCTTATATTCTTTTCTTTGTTATAACATGTCCTCAGCTTATCTTTTTTATATTTGTAGGAAAACCCCTCATGTATGGACTCCCACTGTATGATTTATAAATAGACAATATGTGAGTGCCTTTTGCAGACGAGGGTGTGTTTGCCATCATCCAAGTCAGCCAGGAGCTGTCTGTCGGGAAGGAAACGCTCTCTCTCTGTCCCTTTCTGTATGCTGATCATCGCCAGAGGTGCTTCACCCTAAGTTGGTTTTGTTTGTTTGTTTTCCGACAGTGTTTGTGTTTTATTTGGCAAGGAAAGGGGAGAAAGGAATCCTCCTCTAGAGTGATTTCATGGCCAGTGTTGTTGCTACGATAAGACATGTGTTTGTTAGCTTTTGTTTAAACGTCAATGTGAACGTCCACATGGAAACTACAAACTGTCATGCTTTATCATTCCCTCTCATCTCAGGTAGAAGGTTGACACAGTTGTAGGGTTATGAAGATTTGTATGAGAATTCAGAAAAGCCCTGACTCATGATTTGTGGCAGTCCATTGTCATTTGTGCATAGCAGATGGTTTTCCACATTTAGATCCTGGTTTGATAACTTCCTGTACTTGAAGTCTAAAAAAAAAAAAAACAAGGAAGCAAGGTTAATCTTGCAGTGCTTTTAAATTGTGATAGAGTTTTAAATTCATATGAGGGAACACGTCCTAATTCTTCTGTCCTGAGAAGCATGTAATTTTAATGTTATATCATATGTATATATATATATGCAGTATGTATATACATATAAATACATACAAGTATTTTTTCTTAATCTATAAGATGTAGTAAAAAGTTGTTTGTTTTTCTTTTCTTTTTGTTGTTTTTTCCTTTTTTTAAAAAAAATAAACTGTTGCTTGTTGCATTAGTTTGTTTGTCTTTAATTCAAAAGAAATTCTTTTTCTTTGCTTTGTTTTTACTCACCAATACCGCACATGGTAGGACAGACCAGTCTGAAATTCAGAAAACCATTAAACCTAAACCCCCAGGTATGGAAAACACCCCAGTTTATTTAGATGATTACTTATTACTAAAATCGGGAATGGTTTGGGGAAGAAAAGGAGCCTAGATGATTTTCACATTTGTTCTCACTTTAAAGAAAAGAGGCTCCTTCTATTTTCCTTGGGTGAACCAACACACCAAATGGAATCATTTAGCCTTGGCAGTGGGGACACATAGGAAGCCTTCTATTTCTGTAAAAGGTGGCGGGGAATGGGACCCTGCAAAATACGAGAAAACCTACAGCAAAGTGTGCATAACTTCCTGCTCTCCTTTAAATGTAGACCACGCTGGCCCAGGCCATCAACTTAGAAACTAGTTTTGACCAGCATAGTAGCTGTAAGACACAAAAGCTCTAAGTGACAAAACCTATATTTAGTAAAATCTCAAGGCTGCTTTAAAAAAAAAGAGGGGCAAAGAAAAAAAAATTGGAAGGAAAAAGGCTAAAATGGTAATGATGGTTTTCTCTGTGTTGGAAATACAGCTCATTTCTGTTTCGCCCAAATTGTCCACAATAAAATGTGGTTTACTTTTAGAAAAAAGAAATATTTAATTAATGAACTTAAACTAAAAGCTACACATAGACACCTAGAAAGGATAACACAAATTGAAATTGTGGTTACCTGAGTGGCTGGTTAGCTCAGTTGGTTAGAGCACAGTGTTCATAACACCAAGATTGCCAGTTCAATCCCCACACCCTCCACAACTAGATTGAAACCATTACCTGACTTGGAGCTGATGGGTCCTGGAAAAACACACACTGTTCCCCAATAAAAGAAAAAAAAAAGAAATTGTGGTTGCCTTAGCAGAGTGGAACCACCTTTTCTTGTGTCAACTCTCTTCTGAATGCCGACTTCATTCTCTCCTACTTCACATCACAGGGATATAGCACCAGGAGCTAGAACCCAGAGGCAAGAGGTTTGCCTCTGGCAACATCTATATAAAATCCCAGAGAAGGATTCTGACTGGTCCAGCTTGGGTCACGGAGCCATCCCTGGGAACTAGAGTTACATGATTGGCCTGGCCCAGACCTTGGGTGAATATTGGGATAGGACCAGTTCTCCCCGGTGAAGGAGAAAGGGTCAGAGGAAGGATGCTGGCCAAATTAATGCAAAGTACTGGAATAGTCTCCATACTTTTATTTTATGTAGGTGCTGGGACAGGCACCTGTTTGTAAGGTTATGGGCCGCCTGGGCTCCTGAAGTGTTGAAACCGTCTTAGAAATCATTACAACCCAAATTAGAAGAGCTTAAGGACCACTGTTCACTGTCCCATCCTGGGAAATACTGTGGGAGGCATTCCAGGGGGCCTGTTGGGGTCTCCAGTGCCATGAACTGGTCAGGCTGAAACTGACAGAGGCCCGCTGTGGGAAGCTGGCTCTGCCTCCTGCATGAGGGAAGAAACCAGAAACCTGCTCACCTCCTGTGGCCACAAGGAGAATCAAAAGGGGCAAGTTCTTAGGATCCAGAAAGAAAAGCCTTTCATGGGACCCATTTCCTTGGAGTTGCTGTGAGATGTGCTTGGGCAAGATGTTTCTTATGCCTCCTGGGCTGCAGCTGCCCCTTAGCACCAAGTCCCAACTTGGGTTGCCTGGGCGCCTGAGGTCACCATATGGATTTGTTCCAGGGACCCAGACCCTCTATGGCATGGGCTGGAGGGCATTCCTGCGAGTTCTGATTGGTTCCAAAATTTAGATGCCACACCTTCAACGAGGAATCAGAACCCTGGGTATGAATTCTGGTGGTCTTTTTTGCAAAAAGGAGTTTATAATTACAACTACAGGATTCCCTAAAATGGTGCAACTACATTTGGCCCATCAATATCCAGAGAACACATGGGTCTATGGGTGAAAAGCGGGGTTCTCTGGAAAGTAACCTCACAGGGTGATCTGATTATAAATTCCTAAATGGGCAGGTCATAGTGGAAAATCATTCCCCAGGCCTATAACATCTTTAGTGAAAGGTTTTTAAGACGGCCCTGTCCTTTATTCTTCTGCATCTAGGTTAACACCCCTTTGAAATACCAGAATAATCCTCTTTTTTAGACCACTCAGAATCATAACCACCCCCAAGGGAGCACATAATCCTGGAACAAACTCCTGTAATCCAGTCCTTGCCTTGCTTTCTCCCACCTTCATGTAATCTTCCTTATGTTCCCTCCCTAATTTCAAATACAGAAAAGAAAATGCAAACTCATTCTAAGAAGTATTTTTCTCAGTCTGTTGAGATCTTGCTTCCAGGTGTATCCTCTATTTGGCTCAAATAAAGTTTTATAAAAATTCTCAATGTAAGGTTTGGACATTCTTACATCAACGTCTCATATCTTTCCAGCATTTGTTATTTTCTTCAATCTTGCAAATCCCCACATGGACTTTCTTTTAGGCAAGTGACACAGAGAGCAGAGCTGTGCTTCCTGAGGGAACATGACATTAGCTCCCGGAAGAAGGGAATGCATTTTGAAGGTTTTCTCCCTGCAGGTCCTTCTGATCAGAAACACAGCATCCTCGGGGACCACAGGACACCTCTGGGACTAAGGAAGTAAGTCCCATGGGAGATAAGAAAGCAGTGTTTGCGTCCTAACAGTCCTTTCAGAGAAGCCTAGTCCCTGCTAACAAGTTACCTTGAAACAGAAATTTGAGAGTTCAGTGAGGGAAGACAGCTCTGAACCAAGGTGCTTAAGAGAATAAGAGAAGGGCCGGACGAGTGGCGCATTGGTTAAGAGCTGGTTTTGGGATGCCAGCGGCCCTGGTTCAGATCCCACATATGAAGGCCAATAATACTGCCCTCCACAGCTAACAACCACCTGGAGCTGGGCTGTGCGAGTCCCGGCAACGGTGTAGGCTGCAGCCCCTGCTGCAGTGGGCTGCCATGGGCTACAAGTGAGTGGCCGGCAGCCAGCGTGAGCTGCCAATAGCCGCGGTGAGCAACCATCCAGAGGCCGGCGACTGATCTGCCTCATCCGGGAAGAATGCAATGAGGATACCAACATGGACCAGTGAAGCAACATCCTCCGCAACTAGACTGAAGAACAAAAAGACAGCAACTTGTCTGTTCTCCTTCCCTGATTCCCCAACCCTGTTCCCCTCCCCCAATTCACCAATAAAATCTTTAAAATAAATAAATAAATAAAGTGGGAAACTTCCCCAAAACACGCAAGTGAGTACTTTAAAAACAAAACAAAAAAAAAACAAGAGAAGCTGTCTCCATGAGACCCGCTGTGTCTCTGTGCTGATTGCACCTGGGGTGGGTCTCTTGGTCCAAAGGGTACATTATCCTTGAGAGAATCTTCTGTCACTGAGCCCTGTGACCCAAGTATCTCTATGCACTGGCTGAAGGATGTTATTACACACGGTGAGACTTGCTGATAATCTGGCCATCCTGAGCTGCGTTTTATTAAGAAACTACTTCCAGACTCTTCCAGATGTGGAAAACTGACCAGAAGAAAGATGAATGGAGATGTTAATACTGAGAGGTGAGGGCTGAGCAACAGGTAAGATTTCTTCCTCGGGGGGAAGCCATATGCCAGTTGATGTGTGGCTCATTCAGTTCAGCTAAAGGACTCCTGGGGCATAATTTTCCTACCCAGTGAGATTTATAAAAATTCCAGATCATAGATTTGGACAGAGAGATCTTCCCTTCCCTTCCCTTCCCTTCCCTTCCCTTCCCTTCCTCTCTCTCTCTCTCTCTCTCTCTCTCTCTCTCTCTCTCTCTCTGTCTCTCCCTCTCTCTGCCATTGTAAACAATGCTGTAATGAACATAGGGATGCACACATCCCCTCGAAGTAGCATCTTGGGTTTCTTCAGACAACTACCCAGAGTGGGATTACTGGGTCCCTTGTCTCCTGTTATAGCCTTTATTTTAAAGTCTATTTTGTCTGCTATAAGTATTGCTATTATAGCTTTTTTGTTGGTTTATTTCCATTTTCAAGAAATATCTTCTTCCCATCTCTTTATTTTCAGCCGGTATGTGTCTTTTGATCTGAAGTGAGTCTCTTGTAGGCAGCATATGTAAGGGTCTTGTTTTCTGATCCATTCAGCCACTCTATCTTTTGATTGGAGCATTTAATCCATTTACATTGAAAATAATTATTGATAAATATGTAGTTATTGCTATTTTATTATTCATATATACCGGGGGTGCCAAAAAATGTATACACATTTTAAAGAGATGTTATCTATGCTCAGGCAGTAGTTTGCCATATTCAGAAGTGTCTGGATGCTGATGGTGACCACTTTGAACACCTCTTGCAATTGCAGAAGTCAAACGTGACTTGTATTCTTCTTTTGTTATCAGTATATATTGAGTATTACAATTAATAGTTTTTTCCTTTCTTAAAATGTGTATACATTTTCTTGGCACTATATATATGTAGTCTTAAAGAAGACCCTCTAATATTCCTTGTAATACTGGTTTGGTGTTGAGGAATTCCTTTCGATTTTTCTTGTCTGAGAAGCTCTTTATCTGTCCTTTGATTCTAAATGATAGCTTTCCCGGGTAGAGTAATCTTGGTTGTAGGTCCTTGCTTTTCATCACTTTGAATATTTTGTGCCAGTCCCTTCTGGCCTGCAAAGTTTCTGTTGAGAAATAAATTAACAATCTTATGGGCGCTCCCTTATAAGTTACTAGTTAGCTTTCTCTTGCTGCTTTTGGGATTCTCTCTTTGTCTATAACTTTTGCCATCCTAATTATAATGTGTCTTGGTGTGGGCCTGTTTGGGTTCATCTTGTTTGGGACTCTCTGCACGTCCCAGGCTCATATGTCTATTTCCTTTACCAGGTTAGGAAAGTTTTCAGTCATTATTTCTTCAAATAGTTTCTCAATTCCTTGTTCTCTCTTCTCCTTCTGTTACCTCTATGATGCAAATGTTGGTACAGTTGATGTTGTCCCAGAGGCCCCTTATCTATCCTCATTTTTTTTGGAGTCTTTTTTCTTTTTGCTGTTTTGATTGGGTGTTTTCTGCTACCTTATCTTCTAAATCGCTGATTCGATCCTCTGTTTCATCTAATCTACCGTTGATTCCCTCTAATGTATTCTTCATTTCAGTTATTGTATTCTTTATTTCTCACTGGTTCTTTCTATGTTTTTTTATCTCCACTTTTATATTTCCTATCTATCACGCTGGGGCTCAGCTCCCGGCAGATGAATGCAGGATTCGGTTAGGCCAAAATGGAACAACCACGGAGCCACAATTGGGGGTTCACACCACTATATTATAGTCTCCATGATGACTGGTTGAGACACAAGAAACAAACATGCGTCAATATCCCAACAAGGGGTCCTCCTGCACCACAGTCTTGCTGATGGCCACAGGAAGTAGGATCCACAGGATCTGGACTAACCATGTCACACAGCTGTGGCAGTTATATGCAAAACAATAGTAGCTAATGGCCAACTGGTTACAGCTGATGGCTATCTAATAATCAAGCCAATACCTTTCCATGTGAGGCTGAGAGTCTGGAAACTACCCTCCTGGCCCTTTCCCAACACTATCTGTTTGTTGAAGTTCTCCGTGAGATCATGAGCATCTTTATAACCAGTGTTTGGAACTCTGCATCTGGTAGATTGCTTGTCTCCAGTTTGTTTAGTACTTTTTCTGGAGCTTTGTTCTGTTCTTTTATTTGGGAAATATTTCTTTGTCTCCCCACTTTGGCTGCCTCCCTGTGTTTATTTCTATGTAGGGCTGGTATGCCTGCTGGTCTTAGTAGAGGGGCCTTATGTAGTGTTCTGTGGGGCCCAGTGGTGCAGTCTCCCTGGTCACCAGAGCTGGTGCTCTAGATGCGTCCCTTGTGTGGGTTGTTTGTGCCCTCCTATTGTAGTTGAGACTTGATTGCTGTTTGCACATCGGTAGGAGGGACTGACCCTCAGGCTGATTAGTTGTGAGGACTGACTGTGACTACAGTGGAGGAGCTATGGTGCAGGGCTGATCCTATAGAGCAGGGTTCACTTTAGTGGGGCTCTGGTGCCTGCCAATTCTGCCCTTTGGGTGTGTGTCATCCTTAGAGGTGGCCGAGTGATACTCCGGCCCAGTCCGAAGCTGGCCACAGGGCTTGCCAGGCCCGGGGCCTCCTGTGAGGGGACCCACTGCAGGTCAAGTTCAGTTGCAGCCTGTGCTCTGCCCTGGGTCACCTGGCATGAGCCACAAAGCAATCCAAAGATGGCCACCACCTGCGCTTGGAGAGGCCTTGAGAGGCCAAGCCACAGCCAAGACCAGCTGTTGCTAGTGTCGGGCTTAGGGCTGTTCAGTCAGAGGTATGGGACCTACTGAAGCCAGATGCTGCCTGTTTGGATTTTTTGAACCTTTGAGAGATTTTAGGAAAGTCTGCAGCATGAGCCAAGGCAGGCCAGTGTTAGGAACTCTATTATAGAAAAGCCACTGGAAGCAGCTTGGGTGGGCCTGAAAATTGGGTGAGGCATGGTCTCAGGGAATCATTAGGGTGGGGCAGACAAAAGGGGGTAGCCAGTTTGGAGACTCATATGGTGGCCACCTGTGTCTGCACCAGGGAGGGCTCAACAAAGAAACAATGGCTTCTACCAGCTACTCCATCTGGGAGAAAGCTGTGCCTCCAGCCCTCACTCTGAAGCTAGAAAATTCAGTTCCTCCCCGTATGTGCCTTTCAAGCTGCTGCCCGAGCGCTGGAGCTCAGGGTGAGTTTGTCAGTGAGTAAGTCCATACACGGTCCCTTTAAAGGAGTGCCTGGGAGTGCAGCCGCCCTCCGTCTCACTCAGCCACAATCTCTGCTGGTTTTTACAGCTAGAAGTTATGGAGATTTCTCTCCCTGGCAATGGAACCCTGGGCTGGGTAGGGGCTGGGCCCCCTTACTCTTCATGGGGGGACTTCTGCATCCAAGATATCCCTCCCAATTTTTAATGGTTACACATGAGTGTGAGATCAGCCTGCTCCGCATCTCTGCCCCTCCTACCAGTCTCAAGGTGGCTTCTTCTATATGTCCATAGTTGTAAGGCTTCAGTTCAGCTAGACTTCAGGTGATTCTCAATAACGGTTCTGTGGTTTAGTTGTAATTGATGTGGTCCTGAGAGGAGGTGAGCACAGCATTTACCTACTCTGCCTTCTTGACTGGAAAATCCAGGAAGGGTTTAATAGCTTAATATTTGTAACTATACTTTGGTGATAATGATAGAAATATATGTGCTGCTTTGAATCAATTTTTCCTAACTATTCTGAGTTCTTTCCCTCCCCTAATACAATACCCAAGGTTGTAACTACACACCCACATAACCAAATTCCTCTTTATAATATTCTGAATCACTTGCTTCCTTTGCAATTTAAATAGAAATTATGAGGCTATATGGAATATGGGGAAATATCAATAGTAAATTTATGCTACAGACAAGATTTATGTAGTAATCAAAATTTGTTTTCTGCTTTATTTCATGTCTACTGGCTTCTTTAAAAAATATTTTTGGGCCAGCCGAGTGGCGCATTGGTTAAGCGCTGGTTTTGGGATGCCAGCGGCCCCGGTTCGGATCCCACATGAGGGCCAGTGACACTGCCCTCTACAGCTAACAACAGCTCCACCTGGAGCTGGGCTGTGCAAGCCCCGGTGATGGTGTGGGCTGCAGCCCCCATAGGCTACAGTGAGTGGCCCGCAGCCAGCGTGAGCGGCTGGCAGCCAAGCGTGAGCTGCCAATAGCCGCGGTGAGCGACATCCAGAGGCCGGCGACCGATCTGCCTCATCCGGGAAGAGCGCAATGACGATACCAACAGTGAAGCAACATCCTCCGCAACTAAACTGAAGAGCAAGAAGACAGCAACTTGTCTGTTCCCCTTCCCCGATTCCCCAATGCTGTTCCCCTCCACCAATTCCCCAATAAAATCTTTAAAAAAAAAACTGTATAAAAAAAATATTTTTATGATAGATGAAATTTGGAACTTTTCACAAGTTAAATAAATATAAATGTTTTTGAAAGTTACAGAAGTTTCTGATATCTGGTCAATCATTTAGACACCTGACAGGTCTTCACACTTTCATTCATATCAGCACATAGGCATTTTCTTGGAGTCTTGGGCTAAATTTCCAGGATTCCATGGACAGCAGCCTGAGCTAGCCTGTCATCGTGAAGCAAGATGACAGTCACTAGAAGTCCTTTCTAGTGGATTTTCAGATACTGAATGTGGCAGACTGCGTTTTCAAAAGAGGGCCATAAACATATCTTCCATCCCACAAGCTCTTCCTCTAAGTGACCTTGACACTTTCCATCACAAGCTAGACTGGCAACCCATTCTAGAACCTGGGCTTTCTCTGGTGACGTACTACAAATACAATGTAGCAGCAGAGGTTTCATTGGAGACTAAGGCCAGGTCATAAGAAGTCTTGCAGTTCCTCAGTGGCCGTTCTGGAATGCTTTCTCCTTAGATATTGTTCTCAGAGCCAGCCTTCATGCTGTGGGAGCCCAAGCCATGGAGAGGCCCATGCAGGTGCTCTGGTCAGATGCCCAGGCTGAACTCCCAGCCCATACCAGCATCAAGGACAGCCATATGAGTGAGTTGTTTGGATGTCAGCCCAGTCAAACCTGCAGGTGATTCCAGCATGCGTGAGACACTTCCAGGGGAAAACCATGCAGCTGAAGTCCAGTCAGGAAATGGGAAAGATGAGTTTTTCACACTTTCGTGTTTCTGGGAGTTTGTTTTACAGTAATAGATAATGAGAACAGTCTTTTCACTGCACTCCCCGATGGTTCCCTTGTCTTAGAATCCCACATGTGGACCCAGCCTCACCTCCCACACTCAACTCAACCACTTACCACCTTCTCTTAATGCAGTTTCTCTTTTCTTGGGGGTTTTGACCCATGAGTCTCTGCTCAGGCCCTTTTTTAATCCTGTCCTATTGACTGGCTCCTCTATGTTCATATCAGATTTCTCCTCCTCCTATTGTTTTCAGCTACCTCCCTCTCCCTAACAGCACCAGCCACTTCTTGAGGTGGAGACTATCTCTCCCACAAGGTGATGACTATAATACAGTGGGTGCCACATCAATATGGTTGTTTCAATATAGGTCGCAACCAGCAGAAAGGATTCAGCTCGGGAGCTTCCCAAATCTTCCTGTGACTGCATTAGCTTGTACTATCACAAAACCTACAGAATTTCACCCAAACACATATCATTTTAGGTAAAAAAAAGTTGGCTATTTACGCATCTATGAGGTTGAAGGTCCAGCATGGCATGTGGTCCAGTATAGATGGACTTGACCAGAGGCTGCTGGAGGACCGTGAGTTGAGACCCCAATTGTCCTCTACCTCAAGTCCTTATGAGGAACCATAAGGTCTATTTTTTTGTTTTTGAGGGCAGTGTCACTGGCCCTATGTGGGACCCAAACCGGGGCCGCTGGCTTCCCAAGCCAGCGCTTAACCATTGCGCCACTTGGCCGGCCCTACAAGGCCTATTATTTGTATTTTTTTGAGTGGGACTATGTACATTTTAAACATACAGCAAATGGAACTATGTACTTCTTTAGCCTGCCCAGTGTAGGGAGTTATTTTTTAAATTAAGCCTCAGACTATCAATTGATGTTATCACCTAATTCCCACTACTGAGGCCACAACACTATTTTTGAAGCCCAGCCTCCAACCCTAAAGCTTATCCTTCATCCCTTGTGGATCCAAAGACATTCTTGGCAATCTACCATGTCTAGTCCTTCCTCAACTGCAAAGCAGCAAGCTGATCTTCACTATAGTTGGGGAAGATGCACCAGAAAATGGCTCTGTGACATTTATCCTGTAACTCAGTTGGGTTATAATATCTTGGGTCATGGCCTGGCTGAGTGGCATGTTGGTTAAGAGTTGGCTTGGGACGCCAGCTCGGAGCAGCAGGGCCCCGATTCAGATCCCACATATGAAGGCCAGTGACACTGCGCCCTCTACAGCTAAGATGGTGAACAACAGCTCGACCTGGAGCTGGGCTGCCTGGAGTAGCCAGCGACAGCATAAGCTGCAGTGGGGCTGACCGGCAGCTGGTGTGCGCTTTCGTGAGCTGCCGTGAGTGGCCATCCAATGGCTGGTGAGCAACTGCCTCACCAGGAAGAGTGCAATGATAACACCAACATGGGCCAGTGATGTCCTCCACAACTAGACTGAAGAACAAAAAAGGCAGCAACTTGTCTGTTCCCCTTCCCGTATTCCCAATAAAATCTTAAAAAAATAAATAAAAATAATAACTATCTTGGGTCAAATAATCATGATTTTTAAGGCCCTTTTCTAGTCTGGCAATCCTATGTATGTGTGCTCACTTTTCTAAAACATGAATTTTTTCCTTAAAATAATTGACCTTTGTCCTTATATATTGTCAAATATTATTCTATTCAAGGGTTGGGTCAGGCACAGCCAATGGGCAACTGACATAAGTTCTGTATATTTATAAATAGAACAGCCAGAAGGCCACCAGCCATTCTCCTAATGGACCAGTTATGTCTTTAGAGCCCAATTACATTTTTGTCTCTACAGAAAGTTAATGTATTAAAAACAGAAAAACTCCCTCCTCTGCATAAGTAAGTTTTATTTTCAAAGGTAAAACTTTTTACATGCTTTTAAAACACTGAATTTAAAAGTTATTAGACAAGTCAATCAGACAAAGTTGTTTACAGCAGTAATTAAAGAAGTGGTAACATTTTACCAGTGTAAAATGTCAGAATTCAAATCACAACTTGGATCTTCAACAATTCAAGTATTTTATCCCGCACAACAAGGCGTGGTCAGTTTTAAGATACAATTCCTCCTCTGGATATCCTGTTCTCAATGAAGTCTTTCTTCATTACCATCATCTCACACAATAGGATAGCTGGCCGAGGTGGCAATTCCACAGTGGTTGTTCCGGTCTTTGGCCATCTTTATGTAGCCCTTCTCACCCCAAGCTGTACCCCAGCTGAAAGAAGAGAGTGTTTTTCATTTTATACAAAGAGTCAAATGCATTTATCTTTATAAATAATAACACTTGATACTTAGACAGTGCACAAGAGACCCAGACAGATTCGGAATCAGGAGAGGCAGTTCTTGTTGTTCTTGGTTGAGTTCTAAACCTGTATGTAACGTCTATCCCCAAACCTTTCACAGATCTGCAAAATTCGAGAGAGCAAAAGGAAACTCTTGGGACCAGATGTGTTTCAGAAATAGGAACATTTTCAAATTTAGAAATGTAGTGGTACAAAAACTATATCCATACCCCAGCAAGCTGAGGCAGTATCTTAATGTTACAATCAAACATTCATGTCTGTTTTCACCCGAGGTGGGATAAAGACTTCTGGGATTTCCAAAGTGTACTCAAGGGTTTGAGGACCTGGATCCAAATACTGATTCCAAGAAGGATTCCATTTTCAATTTCAAATATAAGTATTTGGGGCAGTTTATACCTGTTCTTGACAATCCAATATTTATTGTTATCTGATTCTGCTCCTTCAAAGCCATAGCCAACCACCAGAACGCCGTGATCCAGCTCTTGGCTGCTGCACTCTGGATCATAATAAATGCCTGGGAAAGTAAAATTCAATGTTGGGGGCAGGATCTCCAAGTGACATGTGACGGTAACCCAGCATATCAACAGCAGTAATGGAGTCATCCAGTTAAATGACATAAATCTAAATAAGATTTGAAAACAAGATCTTTTTTTTTTTTTATTTCTTTTTAGTCTAGGCTAGGGATTTAGTCCCTCAATTAATGCTAGCAAAAATGTGATTTGGGGCCGACTGAGTGGCGCGGTGGTTAAGCGCTGGCTTGGGAAGTCAGCGGCCCCGGTTCGGTCCCACATATGAGGGCCAGTGACACTGCCCTCAAAAAAAAAATTTTTTTTTAATTAATTAATTTAAAAAAAAAAGTGATTTGGCACAATCTCTTTTGTAAATAACTTGTCAAGAGGCATAAAGACACTCTTGGAAGCCATATCGTTCCACTTTTTGGATGTCAGTCTAGGAAATAGCACAGAACACAAAATTATTTGAGCTTAAGGGATCTTTCCAGTTTTTATTACAACAGTAAAATTCTTTGGGAAATTTAAAGCTCTAACAACTAGAAAAAAGTAAATTAAACTATATCAATCAAATTATGTAGCCATTTAAATATATTTATGAAGTGCTTAAAATCATGGGGAAATGGTTCAAGTAATGTCAAATGGAAACATGAGGCACAAATATTACATGTACACAACAAAAAGCTAAGTTACATCCACACACCCAGAAATTTTATATTGAATTACACAAACCAAAGAATCAATCTGACTATATGTCATGGCAGTTTTCCAGTTTTTCTGCTAAATGTCTACATAGACAAGTGCTTACCTTCTTCATAGAACTGGAAGCTGTAATGGCTTGCATCTATAGCAACAGAAATGGGCCCCACTGTTGCCACTGCCTTCATAAGGGACCTCTCCTGCTGATGGATATCCACAAAGCCTGTGTCATTGGCAACAGAGTCTTCTGGCTTGTATTTGCAGGATTCAACCTGTCAAAGGTAAAGAGGAAGAGAATTGAGTACTACCGTCCACCTCCCGTCCACCTCCTGGGGAACATCAATTTAAGACAGTTTGCAGCTTAATGATTTCCAAGTTAAGTTTGTCATAAAGCATCCCAGGAGGTGAAATGCGACTGCTTGTTTTGAAATTGAAAAACCAGCTGGTGTCTATTCAATGAGATACTCTCGGTCTGCCTGTCTACAAGGAATTTTTGACTGGAGAAATTTGTACTCTGTATAGAATGGTATGTATATCTCCATATAACATGGAAATAAGGGCTGCTTATATGGTAACCATCTACACAGAGAACGTTCAAGGCTAATATATTTTAATGAAAGTTCTGTCCGTTTGCATATATAGATTCTACAGTCTAAAATATGAATTTTAAATATGGTATTCTGTTTTCTCTAAGGTGTTTAACTTTCAAAAGCAGAGCTGGAATGATACAAAAATAAGGAGCTTCATTTACCTCAGCATGATATGGGTAGGATTCCTCTGAGTCCAGGCCTCCATTGTACTTTACATACTGGAAGGCATTATCCATTAGGCCCCCATTGCAGCCTTTATTGCCTTGAGACTGAGAGCAATCCACAAGGTTCTGCTCACTCAGTGAAATAAGTTTGCCAGTTTTCTGGAACATCTGTCCTTCGAGGGCACCAGTTGCACTAAAAGCCCAACAAGAACCACAGTGACCCTGAAAACAAAATTTAAAAGCTCTCAGTCTACAACACAAAGAACGAGATTTTGACAACAGCTGATATGTCTGAAAACTCTTTAAAAATAGCAAATGGCATATGGTCCCACATTTTACCATAGCAAGGGCACCAAGCCCTTAATGGCGTTACTCCTGGAGAGAGATCTGCTGAACACTGTCATACCTGATCCTTCACAGGAGTTACATAGCCTTTCTCTCTCCAATCCACAGATGGGGGGATCTCAGCAAAGAGAGGCTCCCCGAACACTTGCCCTTTCTTGCGCTCCTGGTTTTGAAGGCCATTCATCACCTGCCTGAATTCTTCACTGGTCTTCAAAGAAAAGGAAATAGAATGTTGAAAAACAAGAGATTATATTGGTATAGGCCTCAGGAGAGGAAGCACAAGTTCAGCCTCCCAGGCCACACTCACCATGTCACCAAAGGCATTCATTGCCATGGTGAAGCTCCACTTCCCTTGGTTATATTCCTGGTTATGCAGGTGAATCATTTTCATATTCTTCTCCCACACTGCTCTCCTCCATTCTTCTTCATTCTAGAGGCAAACATAACCTATCCTCTTTATTTCTATTTAAAACCAACTTATCTCCACAAGTGGATTTGCAGACAGACAGGAAGAGAAACCACTGCCAGGCCCCACACAACAGGGATGAATGCCCACAGTACTCAGTAATGGGTACCATGAAGTTATTGCCATGGTAAGAGCCATCCTCAAGAAGCTACTTTCTGTTACAAACGCCCAACATAATGGACCATTCTCTGAGGGGTCCAGAAGTACCAACCAAACCATATAGTTTCCTGTGTGTTGCCTTCCACTGGTTCCAGTGTGCATCTAAACTTCCATCAAGTTTTGGAGCAGCTAATGCTATTCCCAAGCAAAGGGCAGTCAGGAATAGTGAAGGATTCATGTTTCAAAAACCTAGGAAGGGAAAACAAATGAGTATCTGATTAGACCAATCCTTCTAAAAAGCGATTTTACTTTCTTCTGAGACTTTATAGCCACTATGGTGGTTCAAAAACAACTAACTTATCCTCCCAAGTGTTTACACAAAGACTGTGGTGGGGGTGGGGGTGGGGCTAAGCATGTGGGTGGGGTGTTTTTCCATAGACCCCATTTGTGCTCCCAGGACAGGACCAGGCTCTCCCGGAGCTCAGAGCACCTCTGGGGCCAGACGACTCCGGCCCTGTACACCGGGCCGGGCCTGGGAAGTACCAGCTGCTCCCCGCCCTCCGCACATTCCCGCCAGGCCAGGTCCGGGGACGGTGCCTCCTAGGACCCCCTGAACCCTCCATCCCCAAGGCTGATGGCCACGCTGGTTCCCGGGATGGCCCAGCAGCGCCAGGTCCAGGCAGCGAACGCTTACCTGCGGCAGGAGCAGTGGACACGTGTAAGGCCAGAGATCTCCGAAGCGGGACTGTGGCCCCGAGGCCTCGGTTTTAAGACGGCGAATTCTGCCTGTCCGTACCTGCCCCTCACCCCCGCCCCACCCCACCGCCTGCCGGCGCCACGATTGGCTGATTCAGCCTGTGGGTGCGGCCTTCAAGCGCTGGGGCTCCGCGCTCCAGACTAGGCTCCGTCCCGGTTTGTGTCGGGCGGATCCTACTTGCCTCAGTGGCCCGGAATTGCGGAGGCGGGGACACGGACGGGGCTGAGGGCCCTGCCTGTCCTTTAGTCCTAGAGTTTTTGGTTAAAGTCTCCCCAAGGGCTGAGAACAATATATGTAGCCTATGGTTCCTGTATATTCCACAGCAAAGGTGGGGTGGGGTGGAGGAATGTAGACCCCCAAGGCAGATGCGTTATCATTGTTTCTGGATGGGTGCAGCTGGGTTTTGGAAGAAACTGGAATGGAAGGACAATACCCAAAACACTGACCCCTTGGCCAAGGGCTAAACCCTTGGAAAGAAAGGGGAGGGACTGGATGGGTCTCCAGGGAAGTCACAGCATGTTGTAACGATTCTTTCCTGTCTTGCCCAGTCAGGACTCTTTTTTTCCCCCTGAAGCCTTTTTTCAGAAACGACCAAAAGGAGCTATTTACGAAAGGATTTGGTTTAACACAAGGAAGAGGAAAGGCGGAAAGTAGAAACTGCTTTTTTTACCTCCCCACTCTGGGTTATGAATTATTATGTCTTCTCAATGTGATTTCTTGAGATTTAACTTAAGAAATTTGCTTTAATGACGTTTGCTTCAATTATTTTTTTTTAAAGATTTTATTGGGGAATTGGGGGAGGGGAACAGCGTTGGGGAATTGGAGAAGGGGAACAGACAAGTTCCTGTCTTTTTGCTCTTCAGTCTAGTTGCGGAGGATGTTGCTTCACTGGCCCATGTTGGTATCGTCATTGCGCTCTTCCCGGATGAGGCAGTTCGGTCGCCGGCCTCTGGATGGTCGTTCACCGCGGCTATTGGCAGCTCACGCTGGCTGTCGGCCACTCACTACATCCCATGGCAGCCCACTGCAGCAGGGGCTGCAGCCTACTCTGTCACCCGGACTCGCACAGCCCAGCTCCAGGTGGAGCTGTTGTTAGCTGTAGAGGGCAGTGTCACTGGCCCTCATATGTGGGATCCGAACCGGGGCCGCTGGCATCCCCAAACCAGCTCTTAACCAATGCACCACTCGGCCAGCCCATCAATGATTTTTAATTTACATTTAATGCCAGGGTTTAAATGACAGTTTGTGAAAATGTTCGTTTTAAATGGAGAAAAATATGCATTGAATATTAATGTATATAATTAAGAATTTAAGGAATACAAACCAGAAATGTTGCCTATCCCCATTTATAAAGTGGTTTATTATCATTTATAATTTTATGGAAAAGAGCCTTGATGGTCATATGAAGCCATTTATGAAATAACTTACTTTTCTGAGTTACTGTAACCATGCCTTTCCTACAGGGTTAAACAGTCAGCCAAGTCATTAGTCAATCAACATGAATTAATTAAGCTCTGGTCTTTTGCTTGGTGTAGTTTGAGCATTTCTTTAGAAATAATCTACACGTCCTTTTTCTAGCAGTATTTAGGCTCAGACTTTCCATTTTAAAATCTAAGATTACCACAGCAATCTTGATTTTACCGCAGTGAACACAGAACAAGATAGATTTATGTCAATACATTTATGGCAAGAATCTTGGAGCAGTAAGTAGGTAACAAGGGAGCTGACTTTGTGGCACTTCTCCCTTCATTCTTCATCCCCACTCTCAAACCTATAATCCATAAACTCTCTTTTGGAGGCCAAAGGAGCTCTTCTGAAAATCTGACCTGGGCATTCTGCCATCTGCTTGCCTTCTTTCCCTAGAGCGGGAGAACACCGCCTGGACACAGGATGCTGTTGCTAATAAAATCATTTAATGGAAGTAGTTGTGTCCTTGGATCAGAACTGTGTGTCCTATACTGAACTTTAACATGCTATTTCATCACTGATCCCGAAGAAAGACCAGATTCCTTATTTAGAGGGTGAGTTAGTTCTCAAAAGTAGAACCTGGCCTCCTCAGTGGATCCTATGGATTTGAGGATAAAGTATAGATGTGCTTAAGATCACCACTGCAGGTCTGCTTTGAGGACAGTGAAGCCAAAATAGGGAGGCAGCAACCCATGGGGATAGGGAGGGCAGAATACACAGGGCACAGGAGAAAACAAGCATAAACCACCAAAGCGGAGTCAATAACTCAGCAAAATGTCCAAAGTTGATATTGAGATTTCCTTGGATTTAGTCTTTGAGGTGATCTTATAGGGACTAGGGATGCTTGATGATATGGCTCTAGTTCCTTTTTGTGGTCTCAAATTTTTTAAAAGAATGTTTTATATGTCTTTAGAATTGGTAAATGAATGAATCTCATATTTTTAATACCTGAGGTTGTCATTGAAGCTAGGCTTACAAATGTGACCTTTAATTATCATGGGTAAGGTGCAGAGCTTTTGTGTCCAAGACATAATCAAGCAAGGAAACACGAGGTAGCATAAGGCAAAATGCATTCCTGGAAGCTAGTGCGGAGGGAAGATGTGGAGGTCCAGCCCCTGTGGGCAGCATGCCTTCTGTGTGACGCACCTGTCTTTTCCTCCTTTCAGCATATCATCAGGTAAGCCGTCCTCAAAGTTGAAATCCTGGTCTGGGGAGCTTTGGCGCCTTACCTCAGGATTGCCTCAGTGCTCATATTTCACCCTTCCTGGTGCCCTCTGGCACCCAGAGTCCCATTTGTCAAGTAAATGACAGGGGCTGGGGATGAGGGATAAGGACAAAGTCCCCGAAGTTCAGCTTTTCTAAGTTCAGCTGATGAAAAGCACCTTTAAATCACTTCTTCACGTTAGAGAGGAACCTGGCATCACCCTTGATTTTGTACACCCCACAGCGGTGACCATCCTCATCTGTAAAATGGGGCATACAATAGCACCCATCTCCTAGGATGGTGGTTCTCAAAGTGGGTCCTCCGACCAGTAGCGTCAGCATCATATGGGAACTTGTTAGAAAAGCAAATTCAGGAACCCCATCCCAAACCCACTGAACAAGAAACTTGGGGGATGGAGGTCAGCAGTCTGTTTCCCAAGCTCTTAGGTGACTCTGATGCATGCTCATAGCATCGCTGTAGTCTAGCAGGGGTGACCAGCAATTGTCTGCCCCTCTCCCAAGGTAGACCTGCATGAAAACTGAGGAGAAAGAGAAACATTTATGGAGAAATGGTAAAAACAAGCATGGAGCAAAGACTTGTATAAACTCATTGTCTCATCTAGTGATTTCCAAGACCACCAGCATCATAAAACCATATGGTTTGACACTGTGGCATGTACCCCTGTCGAGTGTTCTGAAAATCTAGGCGTTTCTCCCAACAAAACCTTTCTGTAAGCGCACAGATAGTTTGATCACTTTGCCCAATTGATGAAAAGGGGAGCAAATGAGAACTTGTCTGAACTTTCATTTCTGCTTTATCTGTCGGTTTTTCCTTTTGGATTGGAGAAGCAATGAAAATCATTTATGCTTTTTCTTCTTCCTCTTTATTTTTTTTATTGAAGTGGAAGAGAGCATTGATAAATAATAATGATTTGTCAGAAAATGTAAACTTTGATTACCAAACTTACAGAATATACCAAAGCTTCCACTTGGAAACTTTTCTACGTTACTGCCATGTCTGCATTAAAATAGCCAGTAGAAAAACAACAAGCCAATAGAAACAATGGTTTTCATACCCTTTGATTTCATGGTTTTACCATCCAATTGCACTGGTTTTGAAATGTGGGTAACTCCAGTCTCTGTCCTGCTTATGTTATTAACCTGATGCCAAGAGAATTCAACTCCTACAGCCCGGCCCCCGCCGAGGTAATAATGCCATCGTGGTGCGAGGGACATTTGCCAACATTTGCATATTAAACAAAATTTTGAACAAGCAGGCACCACAGACTATACATCTGCCTTCTGGAGAAATTGTGAGTATGGTGTCATCTTTTCGTGGAGAAGCCAGCCTTTGTCAGGCTCTGGGTGGTTGGATATTTACATGGCAACTTTCTTTTGGTCTTATTTTTCTTTCAAGAGCCCCATCCTGCCTCTTGTTCCTTGTAGTCCCCCTTGGCAGGTGTAGAGTTCATTATTGAAGGAGATGCCCTTTAAACTGTAAAACCTCCTCTTCCTGGTTAGGATTCTGCTTCACAGATTAACTAAAATCTAGTTTCCCTGGGAGTTGAGCTGAGAAAGCCTCTGAGTGAAATTTCATCAGTTCAGAGTATTTGGGGGGAGATTCCAAGTTAACGTAGAGAATATTTATCAAGCAGTGCTATTGTATGACTTTATTAACACTTAATTTAATTCATCATACCACTAGGGAAAGAAGAAACGTGGAGGCCTGTGGAAGCCTGCTTGGGTCCTAAAGGGAACCATTTAGAGTTGGTGTACTACAGCTGGAACCGTTTGTTCATAGGTGGGCAGCATGGGGAAAGCCTTTACTTTGAATCAGAGAAGCGTAGGTTCAAGTTCCAGCTCCAACTCATACCAGCAGTGGAGACTTCAGCCAGTTACTTTCCCTCTCTGAGCCTCATTTCTCTTCTCCGCGAAGTAGAAATAATATCTACCTTTTCAGGCTGTAAGGCTTAAACTTAAATGGAATGACATGTAAAATAGCTAGCTTAGTATCTGGCACATATCTGGTCCTCTGTCACCTCCCTTCCCAGTGAATGCTGCGAAGCTGCTTGAAAACTGTTTAAGTGATTTGTGAAATAACCCTCCCCACTTATTTAAAAAAAATAATAGCTAAGTATTTACATGGAATTTACTATGCCCCAGGTACTCTTCTAAGCTGTTTGCAAATATTGACTTATTTAATCCTCATAACAATCCCTTGATGTAGATACTATAATTATCTGTGTTTTCAATTGGAGACCCGAGGTATAGAACACTCATGTAAATCCATAAGTCACAAGTAGAGAAGCTGAGATTATAACCCTGGCTCCAAAATCAGTGCTGTTTACCACCATGCAAACTTCCTCACTTGTAACTCACTATCTTTGCAAAGTGAACTCTTCATAGATAATCACTGATCACCAGGACCCAGTATAAAGTCCATACCCAGTAGATATTTGTTCAGTGAGTAGCAGGGATGATTAACAAACTAGTAAATGAAAAAGTTCCAATTAATGGTCAAATGCCCAAGAGACCAGGGGAAGGGCTTACAGTTATAGACATTGGGAGACCTTCAGTTTACTGACCATCACAGGAAACCTCACTTATTGATCATACAAACCCTGCCATGACATAGAACTACAGATGTTTAGTGCCTCTTCTTTTTTTTTTTTTTTTAAAGATTTTATTGGGGAATTGGGGGAGGGGAACAGTGTTGGGGAATTGGGGAAGGGGACCGGCCAAGTTGTTGTTTTTCAATCTTCGTTGTGGAGGATGCCACTCGCCATCTGGCTTCCCGTCAGCAGCTGGTGGTCTCTGAGCTCAAAGTGCTGTGTTCAATCTTAGCTGCGGGTGGGCGTAGCCACCATCCCATGCGGGAGTCAAACCAGCAGCCTTGTTGTTAAGAGTGGACGCTCAATCCACTGAGCCATCCGGGCGGCAGCTCAGCTCAAGGTGCCAAGTTCAGTCTTAGTTGCGGGTGGGCATAGCCCACCATCGAACAGGCAATCTTGTTGTTACACCAGCTGAGCCATCCTGCCACCTGTTGGCAACTCAGTGACAGCTCAGCTAGGGCGCAGTATTCACTGGCCCATGTGGGAATCAAACCGGTGGCCCTGTTGCTCAGAGCTCGCACTCTAATCCAATTCTTAACCAAGTGAGCCACTCGGCAGGCCCCTCATTATGGTTTTGATTTGCATATCCCTTAGAGCTAGTGGCTGTATAACGTGAATGTAAAATGTCAATGGTTTACTGTCATTGTATTCAAATCTCAGTGTTCTATTATTTTAATACTTATAAGGATTATTAAGCATAAAAAACAAGTCCACGTCAAGGTAGACTTATTCATGGCAGGCCCAGCTAAAAGGGACCCTATGTTTGCATCCGTCTTGTTAGAAGGAAATCAGTGGGCGGTGGGATTTGGAAGTGGGGAGAAGGGGGTCAGAATCACTCAGTAGGACTACATTAGACTTAGAAGTTCTACTAGCACTTTTTCTACCTGCCTTCACAAATATAGTGAGGGTGATATCCGTTGATTTATTATTATTATTATTTTTGGTTTTCATCTGTGCCATTCTTACCTCCTAGCTGTCTCCCATTCCTCCCAATCTCCCCTCAAACAACAGTGATGAAAGCTCAAAGATAGGATATTACCTAACAACCTTTTTATTTAAAAAATGTGAACAACAGACACACTCTCCCCATCCCTGAGTCTCACCCCAGGCCCCAGGCATCAAGGTCCAGGGTGGGATTTAGAGGCCCAGGCAGAGGCAGCTACTGAGGTCTGTGTCTCAGGGTGAGCAGCTGCCCAGCTGCCTAAAGGATAATCTTCATGAAATGTCTGCTGAACCGAGACCCTTCTATCCACAAAGAGTTCCCAGAGATGGTTTAGAAAATATACCGAACGTCACTATAGCTGCTGCCCCGAGACGCTATTTCTAATTCTCAAGTATCTCTCACCTCCATCATTTACACTGTGCAGTGCTCTCCTGGGCAAATAAGGCTTGCTGGGGCTCTTGTTATAGTGCAACTAGATTCAGAGGGCCAGAGGCGGTGCATGTTCCAGGCGCTACTGATGCTACTGGCGTGGGCACTGCATTTCCAGTGGCAGATCTGAGGGCAGACTGGGCGGAAGTTGGCGCTGACAGCTCTCTGGCCTCCTCGCTGTGACTCTGCTCCACTTCTTTGGCGTTGCAGCTGGAAACCGGGAAGACCTACCAGGCTGTCATGGCGTTTGACACTGACGTGGAGCTCACTTATTTCCACGACGGCTGCATCAACCACGTGATCCACAAGATGGCCAAGTAGACCCTTGTGTTTTAGGAGACCTGCACTTGGAGGTGCATCTGGGGAGGATGTGCAGTGCTACCAACCAGCTGAGGCCCTGGAGCAGAAGTATTTCCACACCCTCCTCCATCCCCTGCTCTCCCCTCCCCCATCATCCTCTTAGGTTGCCACCTGGCAGATCCAACGCTTAAGCATTGGAGTTCTGGTGCCATTCCTCCAGGCACAAAATCAGCAGTTTCTACATTCTCTATTTTTGTTAATCTTTTTATCTTTTTCTAGAATTTGGAAGCCAAAATGGTGGAAATGTCCGTAGTGCCAGAAAGAATTGAGCTTGTCTTCAAAGTTACTGATCACAAAATGTTGGTTTTTCACTCTTGGCCTGTTAACGTTCAGCTGGACACAAATACTTCTCCAGGCGTCTGCTGTCCTCTCTTTTGTTCCTCTCTGTTATCCTCGGTTCAATGAAATCTTGCCCTTGAGGGTTGTTGGCCTTTGCACATTAATACCAGCGTTAACTGACATGGGTAGATAAGAACTTTTTCAGACTTCAAATCACAGCGGTGATTGTGATTCTCCCCCTCCCCTTTTTCTCTGGAGTTGAATGATCCTGACACCTCCTGAACAGGTCAAATGTTGACATTTTTTGATTACGTACCTTTTGATGGATAGACATTAAAGACATGTGAAGTTTACTTTTACTAGCTTCAAAATTTTTCCCCAGAAAAATTTTCATTTGTTAAATGGATAATTTTGTTTGGATTTGGTTTTGGAGAGAGACACAGAACAATTCTAATTTGAATATGAGTAAATCTATTTCCAAGGAAAACTTTTTGACTTTGGAATTGAATTCTGCTGTGCGTGTGGCTATAGTTTTGGGATATTTAGAGCAGAGTGAATCTCAGATTGCAGCGTCCCAAAGCCTGCATGACCTTCAAGGTCTCTTGTTTTTGCAACCATATCCATGCTATGCAGGTAAAATGGAAGTGTTGATGCACCAACATGTTCTGCCTTGTTTGGGAGCAGATAAGAAGGTAGCTGTAGCAATCATGGAAGTATGGTGAGCAGATCATAATTTTTTTTATTTTCATGTCCTGTACTTTATCTGCTCATTTTCATCACTGAAGTTGTTTTAGGACACTTGTCATAGTTTGCTCCAGCTGCCAAAACAAAATAGCATACACTGGTGGCTTGATCGTCAAAAGTTTATTTCTGGGCCAGCTGAGTGGCACGGTGGTTAAGCACTGACTTGGGAAGCCAGCGGCCCCGGTTCAGATCCCACATATGAGGGCCAGTGACACTGCCCTCAAAAAAAAAAAATTATTTTCTCATATGTCTGGAGGCTATAAGTCCAAGATCAAGGTTCCAGCCAATTCATTTTCTTTTTTTAAGATTTTATTGAGGAATTGGGGGAGGGGAACAGCTTGGGGAACCGGGGAAGGGGAACAGACAAGTTGCTGTCTTTTTGTTCTTCAGTCCAGTTGTGGAGGACGTTGCTTCACTGACCCATGTTGGTATTATCATTGCGCTCTTCCCAGGTGAGGCAGTCACTCGCTGGCCTTTGGACGGCTGCTCACTGCAGCTCACGGCAGCTCACACTGGCCGCCGGCTGCTCACGGTAGCTCATGGCAGCCCACTGCAGCAGGGGCTGCAGCCTATGCCATTGCCGGCGACTCATGGCAGCCCAGCTCCAGGTCAAGCTGTTGTTCACCATCTTAGCTGTACAGTGCACAGCATCACTGGCCCTCAAGTGCGATCTGAACCGGGGCCCTGCTGCTCAGAGCTAGCATCTCAAGCCAACTCCTATCCAATGTGCCACTGGGACGGCCCAGCCAATTCATTTTCTGGTGAGAGCTCCCTTCCTGTCTTGCAGATGAACACCTCACTGTGTCCTCGCATGGCTTTTCCTCAGTGCATGTACCCAGAGAAGCAAAGAACTGGCTCTCTGGTATCTCTTCTTAGAAGGGCACTAATCTTATGGGATCAGGACCCCACCCTTGTGATCTCATTTAACTTTAATTATTTCCTTAGAGGTCCCATCTCCAGATGCACACTGAGGGTTAGGGCTTCAACATATGAATTTGTGGAGAGAAGAGGAACAATTCAGTCCATAATAGGGCATTTTATAGCTTACAAGTTAATCTCCTTGTAATGAATTTAAAATCCCAACTTCAGCACTCAGGGGATGTGGCCTGGTCATCAGAACACCCAGGGTTGAGTCCTTTCTCCGCCTCTTACCAGATGAAGGACAGATTATTGAGCATCCCTGCCTCGGATGCCCCTGGGATATAGCTTGTGCTCATGAATAAAAATTACAAATAGAAACTTGTGAAAAACCAGCCAAAACCAGATCCTCAAGTTAGGATCAGTCCTATCATGAAAACACTAAGAAGGCCTGAGTAAACAGACCTCCACCCACTCAGCTCTCCCATTACTGAGCATCTGGGAAGCTGTCTAGCTCCCTGTGTTTGATGGTTATGGGGAGACAGGTTCTTGTGGTTATGACTTCTGGAATGGGGTTCCCTCACTTCTGAACTCCCCTCCTCTACCTCCAAACACACCTCTATCCTGTTCTTGGCCAGAGTCACATCCTTGCCCACAACAAAGCTAAACAAATAAATTCCTATTACCTGGTTTATCAAGAAGGCACTAGTCCTCTTCCTCTCCAAATTGCAAGTGTGTTGAATTTGCTGGTCTCTGTCCTCTTTCCTCCCTTTGTGATTTTCATCTCCTTTGTTCTTAGAGTTTTCTAAATCCATTACTGCCTGATCCCTCCTACGGAAACAAGCGTTCTTTGGTGTGTAGAGTGAGTTAACTGACAAACGTATTTAATGCAGCAAATAAGCACATGTGTCTGGCTATAGGATGGTCTTATATAGGTGGCAAGTACTCTTGGGGAAGGATATGTTAATCATGACTCTTAGCCATGGTGTCAGAAGCACAACTCACACTGGATTAAGATCATCATCATCATCATCATCATCTCATAGAACTTGAAAAACAGCAGTGGCCCTGGTCATAGGCTTGATTAGACCTAATGACTCAAACTCAGGTTCCCTCCCTATCATTTCCCCTCTCATCTTACCTTCCATTTGAAATGGTCTCCTTCTTCTAGGCCACTCCATGTGCCAGGGGATATGGCCACCAGCAGTTCTGTGGTGCCGGTTAATAATTTGTGTTAAGAGATTTGTCTCCCAATATTTCCTAGGCTAAAGATATTGGGAGTTTCCTAGCCACTTAAATGAAGAACATTATTTTTGGCACAATTTCCCTTTCGGGTTATATTAGGAGAGTACCCTATAGGGCTATGTAGGAGCAATGTAGAATTACGTCTGAAAAACAGTAACTAAGGTTCCACTGGCTTCCTTCTTAGGAAGTTCTTAAACATCATGACCACAAACAGAATTTAATATCTAAGTCATTTTGTTCACTCAGAGAGCCAAATTTTCATGAACAAAGATTATATAATTATAGCTGTTATTTTTAAGTTTTAATAATTTACATCCCAAGATCTGAGGCCTACATATTAAATATAGATTTGTTGAGTGAAATTTATAGTTTTATTATATAGCATAATAAAACAGTTACTAGTATGATCCTGAAATTAATACCCAAATTTGGTTCTGGTTGTATGGTCAACATCAGGGCTGGATATCGCCACTGTGTTTCTACAGGATGTTAATGTCCCAGGAATAAAAGGATTCCAGGGTCAATGTATTTGGGAACCACTCAGTTAAATGGGTCTTATTACCGCAGGACTGATGCAGTGACACAGAATGACAGTGTATGCTGTAAGTCACTCATTTGAGGGGCGAGTTGGCATCACATGACATAGAAACCTATCTGACCACAGATACTTCCTTTTTCTTTTTTTTAAGATTGTATTGGGGAATCGGGGAAGGGGAACATACAAGCTGCTGTCCTTTTGTTCTTCAGTCTAGTTGTGGAGGACGTCACTTCACTGTTGGTATTGCCATTGCACTCTTCCTGGGTGAGGCAGGTTGGTCGCCAGCCACTGGACAGCTGCTCACCGTGGCTCTCGGCAGCTCACACCAGCTGCTGGCCGCTCACACTGGCTGTCAGCCACTCATGATAGCTCACGGCAGCCCACTGCAGACCATGCCATCTCCGATGACTCACGGCAGACCAGATCCAGGTCGAGCTGTTGTTCATCATCTTAGCTGTAGAGGGTGCAGCATCACTGGCCCTCTATGTGGGACCCGAACTGGGGTCCTGCTGCTCAGAGCTGGGATCCCAAGCCAACTCTTAACCAGTGCACCACTCGGCCAGCCCCACAGGCGCTTTCTTTAGAATGTCTCACAACATTTGTGTTCCACAGGACACACTTGAGGAAACGCTAACCTGATGGTTCATTTGTTTTATAAATTCAAATATCAATATCAGTTTTAAGGGTGAGAATTAGAGTTTACTGACCTTGTTGCACAAGCAGGCATTTGAAGGCAAATAACTTTTCATTTCAGGTGAAAATATCAGTGTCAGCACTGGCAGGGACCACAGAGATAACAAGATCCTGTAGCTGTTGTATAATGGATTGCATCAGAACCGCCTGAGGGTTTTAATATCATAATTTAGTGAATATCCTGGCTCTTCTGTAATCTGGTCTTTGACCACACTTGAGTGATTAGGCCATTTTGCAGTTGAAACTCTGATTCTGTCTACTTGACCAACTGCTTTCCCTGAATTATCTGTTTCTCCACAAAACTAGCTTTACCAGCTCATTTTTCAGACTCCAAGGGAAACTGAGGTGTTGACCCATGCCTTGTGACCCCCTCCCTCACTCCCACTGACCACGTCTTATGACTCCAACTGTTGGCCATATCTCGGGACTCTACCTGCTGACCATGAGTCAACTGAAACTACCCATTGTTCTTATCTCACAACCCCATTTGCTGACCACTGAGTCAGCAGGCTCTTGAGAGTCCACTTGCCCCCACCAGTCAGAAAATGGGTGATGTAAGTTTATGGTCTTGTTTGCCTAGCAACCCAACCCTTTGACACTTTAAAAACCCTTGCCTTATTCTTCTCACCTTAGAGCGCATCGTTGGTGTATGCCAAAGGCTATGTTCTCTGATTTGCAAATCCTATCAGAATAAAACTCTCTTTAATTCCTCAGAAGAGTCATTGGAACTTTCATTTACATACCAGAGGGACTTCAAAAAATACGCGTGGCTGGACAGCCTGCCAAAAGTTCTAATGGGAGCTGGGCACGTGATGATGGAAAAACTCCTGGGTTGGTTCTGAAATCTAATGAACAGCATTTGGGGATTAGTCAAGGGTTTTCATTTCATTTCAAATCCTACCTACTGGGTTCTTTCATTCAATAAATTTTAACCAAATGCCTTCTCTGTTCCAGGCTCTATGCCTGGCAAAGGCCTGGCTCCATGCTAAACTCAAACAAGGCAAGTTTTCCTTGTTTCAGCGTCTTCTTCTGTTGGCTGAAGCAAAGAGAGGCTATTCCCATTCATCCAAACTGGGCCATTTAGATACTTCAGAGAACTTTCCTCAATAGATCTCTTGTAGATGTTTTATACATTATATTGGAGTTCTTGAACAACAGCATCCAAAAAAGGCAATTACATATACAAAGAGATACTTTGAGATTGTGATTTATAATAATAAATCATCCCTTCTCTGGGCTGGCCGAGTGGTGCGGTGGTTAAGCGCTGGCTTGGGAAGCCAGCGGCCCCGGTTCGGGTCCCACATATGAGGGCCAGTGACACTGCCCTCAAAAAAACAACAACAATCATCCCTTCTAGCACAGAGCTCCTAAAACCTTTGGACTTTTCTAGATGATGAGAGTGACAAAGGTGTCTCTTGTTACATATGTAATTGAGGTGACTTTTGGACCACCAAAATAAATTACAAACAACTCATTTGAATCTGTTTTAGGAAAATGATTCAATTACGATAGAACCTACCCCGAATTCAACACAAAATACCTTGGCCTGGATGGGAACAGCAAAACTGAGGCAGTTGTCTCCATGTCTGAAAACTGCCAAACTAGGCTCTGGAGCACAAGGAAGCCTTGTTAAATGATACAGGAGTACCATTTGGATATGTACTTTTATTTTTTAAAAGTAGAAAGACAGCCAAATTAAGTTGCCTTGCCAGTATCATCCAAGGGAGTTATTAATAACTGAGAACAGAGTCCAAGTATTGACTATCAACTACTTTGGAAAATGACTTGAGAGATGACCATTCAAAGGGAATAATGGCACAGATTATGAAAATAATAGTAGAAGGCGTACAATAAATTAAAAGAACAGAAATCAACTTTGCAAGAAGTACTGTATCATTTACATGCCCCCATTATGAAAAGCTGTCCACTATAGAATTTTTTTAAAGATTTTATTGGGGAACTGGGGGAGGGGAACAGCGTTGGGGAACCAGGAAAGTGCAACAGACAAGTTGCTGTCCTTTTATTCTTCAGTCTAGTTGTGGAGGACATCACTTCACTGGCCCATGTTGGTATCGTCATTGCGCTCTTCCCCGGGTGAGGTAGATCAGTCACTAGCCTCTAGATGGCCGCTCACAGCAGCTCTTGGCAGCTCACACCAGCTGCTCACACTGACTGCCGGCCATCACTGTAGCCTGTGGCAGCACACTGCAGCAGGGGCTGCAGCTATGCCATCCCTGGGGACTCACAGCAGCCCAGCTCCAGGTGGAGCTGTTGTTCACCATCTTAGCTGTAGAGGGCAGTGTCACTGGCCCTCATATGTGGGATCCGAACAGGGGCTGCTGGTGTACCAAGCCAGCTCTTAACCAATGTGCCACTCGGCCGGCCCCCCCACTATAGAATTTTAATATTACATGCCATACACTGCTACCTAGAGAATATGAGTATATGTAATTATTACATTGATGAACACATGTATATATGTTGAACCCTTGGAATTACCAACATTTAAGGGATCAGCAAAGATGAACCAATAGAAAAGACTGGGAAAGAGCTAGAAGAGCTAGAAGCTAATAGGGAGTTCTAAGAAAGGAGTGCTCAACAAGTGGCAAAAGCAGCAAGGAGCTCAGAGAGAAGGACTAAGAAATGCCCAATGGATTTGGCAACCAGAGTCACTGGTGACCTTGACGAGAACAATTTCAGTAGATTGTGAAGGGCAAAAGCAGGTTTACAATAGGTTAAGGAAAGAAAAGGAAGTATGGAAAAATCTTTCAACATTCCATTCATTTATCTATTTATTGCCAATGTGTAGCCATTGGGATTTACCTCAGCAGTTGGTTCTGAAGGGAAGGACAGAAAGAGAAGTTAAGGATTTTAAATTTTTCCTAAGTATTTAGAGCTCTATTGGCCTATGAGGCATTCAGTGTTGTGATTCACTTACATATATGATACAGTACAAACTGTCGGAAACAATGAACAGGAGGTGAATTAAGTGATAACTATTCAGTACAGGACAAGTCTTTGGTAAATATCTTCACAGTGGTATAAGCCATTCATGATTTACCCACTGGAGATAATTTCTTCTTCATGCAAGGTCACTCATTCCCTGTAGCTAAAGATTGGGGTCCTGAGATAACTTCTGCAGCATCAAATGGTAGCTTCTCAAAATGAAAGTCCCTCCACTTTGCATACAGTGTCTGATCTCCAGTTGCAATATCCTCCACCACAAAACTTTCAATTTTTATAACTGGCATCTCAAACGTCTTATACTTCACATAGATCCCCCAGTCATGGCGGCAGTCTTCTCTGGCACAGAATATCTTTGCTTTCTTTTCAAAACTCCCAAACTTCTTTGGTTTGGAGTGTAATATACTGACAAAGCACTCTCTGAAAGCATCTCCAATCACAGTGTGATGGCACTCCTACAGATGAAAGGATAGAATAACATACGAAACAGATTGTTAGAACCAGTACATAATTGTGATTCAAAAAAGAAAACGATGGGGCTGGCAGAGCGACTCGGTTAAGGTTGGCTTAGAGAGCGAGCTCTGAGCAACAGGGTCGCCGGTTGGATTCCCACATGGGCCAGTGACACTGCATCCGAGCTGAGCTGTCACTGAGCTGCCAACAGGTGGCAGGATGGCTCAGCTGGTGTAACAAGATTGCCTGTTCAATGGTGGACTATGCCCACCAGCAACTAAGACTGAACTCTGCATCTTAAGCTTAGAGGTCATGAGCTGCAGATGGGCAGCCAGATGGCGACTGGCGCCCTCCACAATGAAGACTGAAGAACAACCTGGCTGGTCGCTCCTCCAATTCCCCAACACTGTTACCCTCCCCCAATTCCCCAATAAAACCTTTTTTTAAAAAAAGAAAATGCCACAATAATCTGAGATGAAGAGCAGGTGATTTCCCACTTATTTTATAGATTGGGGAAAGAAGGAAATATGGATTCATCTGAAGGCCAGTGCAGAATCCATACAGCCTGATTCCCAATCACATGGGTGGGAGTGGAGGGGCAAGTCAGGTGATAGGGCACATCGCCTCAAGAGGAGGACTAAGAAATTTCCAGGCCACCTAGCTTCTTAAAATAGATACTCTATTAATTCAGAAACAAAAGGGGGTATTTGCTGAAGATCTGTGAAGCCTTTACCAGTGGCCTGATAGGCGTAATCCAAAAGATACAGGGAAGAACAACAAAGGGTCACTGTGACTCTGAACAAGGTCAGACTGAATGTGTCCACAGGCCCTCCTACAGTCCACTTTAGAGCAAGCCTGGAAAAAGGCCACACCGCACAGAACAAATGCAGATCCAATATACCAGGCCCTCAGGAAAATGTACTGCCTAAAAGGGCCATTTTCAATAGAAAAATCACCCAAATTGGACCTGAAAGGATCTTTTACAGCTAAAGAACAGACTCGGAAAGGTCTAGGAACTTGCCGGTGTGACCTCTAATATGCTTCCTGCTCAAACACTTGGACTGATGAGAGACTTCGGCTTTCTGAAGACCAAACAGAACCCTAAAGTAATAACTCATCATCCTAACCAGCCAGGGCCTTCACCCTCCTCTCCATCTTCAGCAATAGTTACATCCAATTTTTGTCTTTGGAGACTTTTATAACCCTTTATCTAAAAGTTTAAGAAAATAAATACACACACACACACACACACACACACACTAAAACCTTGGATTGCGAGTAACTTGGTTTGCAAGTCTTCTGCAAGATGAGCAAACATTTCTAATACATTTTTTTTTAAAGATTTTATTGGGGAATTGGGGATGGAGAACAGCGTTGGGGAACCAGGGAAGGGGAACAGACAAGTTGTTGTCCTTTTTTGTTCTTCAGTCTAGCTGTGCAGGACATTGCTTCACTGGCCCATGTTGGTATTGTCTTTGAGCTCTTCTCAGGTGAGGCAGATGGGTCACTGGCCTCTGGACGGCCACTTACAGTGGCTCTTGGCAGCTCCCATGGCTGCCAGCCACTCACTGTAGCCTATGGCAGCCCACTGCAGCAGGGGCTGCAGCTATGCCGTCCCAGGGACTCACAGCAGCCGAGCTCCAAGTGGAGCTGTTGTTTACCACCTTAGCTGTAGAGGGCAGTGTCACTGGCCCTCATATGTGGGATCTGAACTGGGGCCGCTGGCATTCCATGCCAGCTTTTTTTTTATTTCAAAAATTTGAGAACATTTATTTAGTGAAGGAGAATTTAGTATGTGGGACCTGAAAAACACAGAGCATTAATATATATTACCTAGACTTTTTTTTTTTTTTTTTGAGGGCAGTGTCACTGGCCCTCATAAGTGGGACCCGAACCGGGCCACTGGCTTCCTAAGCCAGCGCTTAACCGCCGCGCCACTCGGCCGGCCCCCATGCCAGCTCTTAACCAATGCGCCACTCAGCCAGTCCTCTAATACATTTTTAACATGGTAAACGAGCGAAGTCTTGCAATACGAGTAGTTTGTTTCCTGCACGAATTATGCTTGCAAACTAAGGTATTACTGTGTGTGTGCTTGTGTGTGTGTGTGTGTATGTGTGTGTGTGTATGGCTAACCTGCACATGTTATTTATTTATTTATTTTTTAATGTTAGCCCTTTTATTTATTTATTTATTTATTTATTTATTTATTTATTTATTTATTTTTTGAGGGCAGTGTCTCTGGCCCTCATATGTGGGACCCGAACTGGGGTCGCTGGCTTCCCAAGCCAGCGCTTAACCACCGTGACACTCGGCCGGCCCGCACATGTTATGTTTTTAAAACAAGGAGCTATTTTGTTTTCATTAGATAAGTGATCTGTATCCCAAAAAGAAAGTTTGGAAAACATAAAATAGTACAGAGAAAACATCATGGAGTATCACTAGAAAATATTAATACATTTTAGTTTATTTCCTTTAATCTTTTTTTCTGTACAAAGTGTTTTGATTTTTGGTGGAGGTGGTGATGGTGGTGTTGTTGATATTATTTCACAGTTATAAGCATATATTGATAATTTTGTATCCTGGTTATTTTTTCCACTTTACCATCAGTTTGTAAGGAGTTCTTCATCATACTACACAAGCTTCATAATCATTTTGTTTAATACATTTTACTGTGCAAATATAGTCCATAGCATCCTGCATACCCTTCATCCTGCTTCCCTTAATGCTAACCTCTTATATTCCATAGTATATTTGTCAAAACTAAGAAATTAATATCAGCACATTACCATTAGCCAAACTACAGATTTTACTGTTTTCTCTAGTAATATCCTTTATCTGTTCTAGGATCTAATCCAGGAAACCTCACTGCATTGAACATACCCATTATTTTTTAATGGCTACATAATATGTAAGCGGCTGTGCATCAATTTTTAAAATTACTTCCTTGTTGTTGAAAGCTAAGGGTTTCTTTTTAACTTTTTAGCTTTTGTAAAATACATGGGCCATGACCATGATAACAACAGAAAGTATAGTATTCTTTCTATAAATATCACACCAATAGTTAGTAAGCTTTAATTAGTGCTAAAAAGTGACCCAGTGCTCTTTGTGAAAAAGGCTGCTTACCTCCACCACTCTTATATCAGCTGTATAACATGCAAAAGATTTGCACTTTCTGCAGAGCAGCTTTTTATTTTTCTTATCAAGCACAGGTTTTGCTTTTCCTTGATTATCCCTGATGGATTTTTCATGAATCTGTATCCGGTGAACCTACATGGGGAAAAAAACACAAAAAAACAAACACCTCATAAATGTAATTTGAGAATAATTAGGACACATATGTGTACATAATCATTCATTCTTCATTCATATACAACTTCCACAAACATGCCATACCTGGCTTTGCTTATAAAAATCCCATAGATAATTTTTTTTTTTTTTTGAGGGCAGTGTCACCTGCCCTCACATGCGGGACCCGAACCAGAGCCGCTGGCTTCCCAAGCCAGGGCCCAACCACCGCGCCACTCAGCCGGCCCTATTGGTTATCCTAAATCTTTGTTAGTCAATGTTTAATTGTGGCCTAAAATTAGTCTTCTAATTTCCTCATCACAGATGCCCATAAAAGCACTAAAGATGTCCATAAAATAGTCAGGTGAACCATGCTTTCTACTTCAATAGCTGGTAAAACTTAAAATACCTTCACAAATAGACATATGAATTGATTGTTTCAGACATAATTACTCCCACTTCCACAGCATAAACCTATTGAATGGAACAACAGGCAGAAGAACCCACACCATCTAAAATCTTTTTTTCTCTCTCCCCTTCCAACCACAGAAAGTATTGCTGAATTACAGTAAAATCAAATGTATGTATAATACGACTGCTATTTCTAAATTTAGGCCTTGGCTAAAGAACCCAGACATTATATTTTAAATGAACACAGGAAGATCCTAGAGGGTGAAGAGAGGAAAGCAGACCAGCTCGGAAGCTGGGGACCTTAGGAACAACATGGCAGTGAGTTCCCTGGGTTTTCATTTCATCTCATACATCGCAGATTGAAGCTGAAGAAACTGGCAACCAGAAATGCCTATGGGCACAGACTAAAAACAAAAAGTCTCAACAAAATCCTACACTCTCTAGCCAAAGGGCCAGGAAAGGGGCAGCCTAGTGAGAAAACTTTTAGACATAAGTATTCTACTCCAGCCAAGGACCACAGAAAACAAAACAAAAAACTGTGACTCAGCTTCCACCCATGCTAGCAAAGGCTGAGTGGGAAACCTAGATTTCCACTTTGCAGGAATGTAATGAAGCACCCCACTCCCGTCTAGTGGTGTCAGAGAAGGCCAAGGAGGGAGCCAGGACCTTCAGCCGGGCTGAATGATAGCGCCCCCCTCACCTGTGGTGTCGGGGGGAACTATGTGGGGAGCCAGCACTCCTACCTCCACCCAGCAGTAACAATGCGCCTCCCCCTTGCTGGTATCAACAGAGGCTGAGTGGGCAACCTAGACTTCTACCTCCTCCTGACAGTGATGAGTAAGCGTGCCTATCTCCTCTCCCAAGTCTCATAATAAAATGAAAATGTCCAGGCTTTGATCAACAATCACTCTTCATAGCAAAACCCAGAAAGATCTCAAACTGAATGAAAAGAAGACAATCAATGGGTGCTACCACTGAGGAGACAGATATGTTAGAATTATCTGAGAAAGGTTCCCGCATGGGATGGTGGGCTCTGCTCCCTGCAACTAGATTGAAAAATGGCAACTTGACTTGGAGCTGATGGGTCCTGGAAAAAACATAGTTACCCAATAAAAAATTTTAAAAAAATAAAAATGGGAAGATACCCTACCCCAGGTTTAAAAAAAAAAAGAAGAAGAAGAATAGCAAAAGGAAGGAAATAATAATCTTGAAACATCATAAAGGAAGAAAGAACATGGTGATTTCCACTACATCAGCTATAAAAGGATCTACCCTGTCTCACTGGTTTGTGGTGCTGTCTGTATTTTATCAGGCTGTATATTCAAGTGTTCCAGGTGGAATCAGACAGCCTAGGTGCAAATCCTGTTCCTACCATTTACTATCTGTGTGATATTGGGCAAGTGCCTCAGTTTCCTCAAATACAAAATGGAACAATTATAGCATCTGCTTCGTGGGTTGTTGGGGGATAGCATGAGCTTAGGCCACCTGGCACAGGTTAAATGCTTGTAAGTGTTATCCTTGGTCCATTAGGACAGTCTTATGTTCAGAACCATGAAAATGTTAGTGGTTTCTACTTTAGTACTGCGTAGTGAAATCACCATTCAACAATTATTGTTTTTCAGCTAATATTATAGCTATTTGAATTTATTTATTCTTCTACATAAACCCTGGAGCCATTTTATCAAGTTGAAAATACGTATACTTTGATTCTGAGTTGCGATAAACCTATAATTGAATTTGGAGTGAAAGCACATCTTTAAAATATTCAGTCATTCCATTCAAGAGCATAGGATTTCCTTTCTTTTGTCTTACTTACCTCATATCTCTCTGTAAAAGTTTTATAGTCATCATTATTTATGCTTCAAACATTTCTGGTTAGGCCAGTTGGTGCAATAATTAAATAGATGGGTTTTGCTAGCTCTACCCCTAACTGTGTGATCTGCTGGAAATGGAGCTTGTCATGCCTCAGTTTCCCTCCTATAGAATGACATAATAAGAGGGCTTTGGTGGAGAGTCCATGTTCTATGTTAGTTGCAATTTTATTGTCACTGTGACTGGAAATCTCCCTCCCCTTTATATCTTCTGACTAGTTACTGATCATTCATAGGGAATCCATTAATATCTAATGCACTTCAAATTCAAATAAAATTTGACTTATATAAATAAAATAAATAAATAAAATGGAATGTAGGCTAGGAGAACAATCAAAATATGATTTTCCTAACCCCCATTCTCTGCCATATCTCACGTGCAATTATCTTCATTGTTTTTGTAAAAATAATGGATGTTTATGCCTATTTTCAATTCAATTTTTCACTGCTGTAAAACTGTTATATTATGTATACTTATTTCCATTTCCATTACCACTATTTCTTTTGGATAAATTTCTAGAAGCAAAATTCCTGGGCTACATGGTATACATTGTCCCTAGAACAAGCTTAATTTCTTTTTCTCATATATGGTTCTAATCACTACTTGAGGCAGGCTGGGGGCAGGAAGAATGTGATAAAGAGAGTAAAAATATACACTTGCCCTTTGGTCATCCAATATTTTAAAAATATCACTAATATCTAATGATATTCAATTATATACTAAAATTCAATTCAATAATAAAATCCCAAATATTTTAAATGTTACTATAGTCAATAAATGCCAATAAGTTAAAACTATGATTTCTATACCTAAAACTAACTCTATAAATGGGTGAAGAGGCTCAGTCAACGTCACAAATTAAATCTATAGCACGCAGCCTCCCCCTCCACATGTGGTTGGAGAAGCAGCAATCTGTGCACTAAGGAGGAAAAAAGCAAAACTATGAAACCCTGATTGTGTGCGATCATGGAAACACATCATGTTGGACATTCTTTGGTCCAAATGAACTGCCTTTCACCCCACATCTTGCTCTTTACTCTATGAGGACGGAAAGAGGCTTTCTCATTTTGATTCCAGAGAACCCTTCACAACTAGAACTGTGAAAAATATCTTTATACTTTATTCCTCCAGGATGAGACACTACCAAATACTGAAGCTTCCATCGCAGAGATCAGTCCTCGGATACCTTTGGACCATCTACATGTTAAAATGGCTGCAGGGTAACCAGAGATTCCCGGGGGACCACAGTGCTCTAAGGAAGGTCGGACACGTGCAGCTGTGGCGCTGGGAAAAAGTGTACAGTCTCCCTCTCCACTTACTCAGGGCTCCCCCAAAGAGCTTGAAACTGCCTTCCTCTGTTCTGCAGCATTTTCCCTCCCATGAAAGCCAATACGCAAGGACCAGGGTGCTCAGATTCAACATCCAAGCCCTTATCAAAACACTGCAGAAAGGGGTCCCATCCCGAGAACCATAACTTTTAGTTTTAAGAATATAAGGTTTTTCCCTACCCTATTATACTTCTACTAAGCCTTTGAAAGCAAAACCTTTCTCTTTTGTCATCTATGATGGGACAGTGATGACATCAAGGCTCCAAGCTCCTAGCTGCCACATAATTACCAGCTACCAATGACTCCCAGCTACACTTATTCTATGCTCCCTCTCATTCTTTGCCATCTCTGCCCATTTTCTATTTATAGGTGTTAGGGGAATCCCAAACGCTATTCAATAGCCTAACTCAGATATTTAACCTGTTTTCTCCTCACTCCACTCCTTTACCTGGTGTGCTAGCTACCAAAGAATGTCTATACCTGGTCCAGCCTCCATCTACCTCAGTAAACTTTTACTCTACTGCTTTTGCCACATATGGGTCTAAATAGCTCGTTACCCTGTGAAGGGGATACAATTATGCACGGGTATTAAAGCTAATATGGTTTTAAAGCCCTTACTGGCACTATTCCATATCCCACAAAATGGGGAGGTGTCTCAGTAAAAAAAACCCTATCCTTCACTAAAATTAAATAGGAAAATTAAGAGGAACTAAAGAATTTCCCTGCAATTCTTCTCACTGAAAATGTAGAAGAGGTGTTTTTAAATATCTTGGTCTTCAAACTTTAGTAAGAAATGTTTTTTAAAATAAGTGAACACTGACATAAAGTTATAGTTTTGTCCTAAAATAGTGTAGATTTGCTTTACATTACTGCTTCTTAATATTTTTTGAACACAGATATTATGACTTTTAAAAATTATGGGGCCGGCCGAGTGGCGCGGCGGTTAAGCGCTGGCTTGGGAAGCCAGCAGCCCCGGTTCAGGTCCCACATATGAGGGCCAGTGACACTGCCCTCAAAAAAAAAAAAAAAATTATGGACACTGTGAACTTAGCCCTCTATATTGTAAGGTTCATTTTTATGAAATTGAAGTATGACTCATGCCTCTGTTCAGTAGTAACTCTTTTTTTTTTTTTTTAAAGATTTCAGTGGGGAATTGGGATAGGGGAACAAACAGCACTGGGAATTGGGGAAGGGGCACAGTCAAATTGTGCTTCAGTCTTAGTTGTGGAGGGTGCAGCTAGCTCAGCTCCAAGTCCAGTCGTCATCCAGCCACCTGTTGGCAGCTCAACAGCTCAGCTCAGGCACAGCATCATTGGCCCATGTGGGAATCAAACCAGTGACCCTGTTGTTCAGAGCTCACACTTTTAACCAACTGAGCCACTCGGCTGGCCCGTAACTCTCATTTTTTGAGCACATACTTTATACCAGGCACTGTGCTAAGCAATGCATACATCTTCATTTTATCCCCCAAACAGCCTATGAGTTAAGTAAAACATTTTCCCAACTTTACAAATGAGGAGACTAATGATTTAAAAGACAGAGTAACTATCTGAGGTCACACATCTCGTAAGTGACAGAACTGGTATCGGAACCACTGATTCTAATGTTAACACTCTCCCCCTGCCCTGCTGTGTTCAATGCTTCCAAATATTCAGAGACAGAAATCTCCATAGAGTCTGGAAAAGTGTGGGTGTGCATACATGTGAGTGTGTGTGTGTGTGTGTGTGTGTGTCTTGATTGTCCCCAATCTGGCTCCATGTTTCTGTGCTATGAAGGAAATTACAGTAAAATGAAGGTCACTATATCAAGGGGGTGAACTGAACAGGTGTGCCACTCCAAAGCACACATTATTATCCATTCCTATACGTCAGTATTCCAACACCTGTATAGTGCAGTGGGAGCTTTTCTCTGAGGACTCCAGATGTTAGAAAGAGAGATTTCGGGAGAAGACTAGGAAGGGCTATGTCTTGCAGCGTTAGGGTGTTGTACTCAAGATGAACTATCAACTCAAGCGCAATTCTTTTTGATCTAAAAACTTTAGGTATTGACATTAATAAAATATATTTAAACTTATTGAGACTTAAAGGCAGAATGAATTTGATGTTTGCTGCAGGACAAATGTTTAAGTTTAAGCTTATTGTTCTAATACAATACTCAGAGCCATCTGATATATGGTACCAACCATGCTCACATTCCCTGTATGTTACTTATGGTCTGATTCTGAAAGAGTAGCATAGATGAAAAGACTTACCTTTTCTTTAAATACTTTTTCATCCCATGTCTGAAGCCTTAAAATGGAGTCATTCATCATTTTTTCTTTGTATACATTTATTTTTTCTTTTTCAATTACATCAGCATGACTAGTAAGAAGGATGCACTTGCTACCTTTTGCTCTTCCTCTGCCTGTCAGACAATAAATACTTTATTTGATGTCTTTGACGTAAAACTGTAATAAATCTGAGAATAGGTAAGCAAAGGGGTGGGGTATCCCTAAAATTCAACTTTGGTCACTGAATCCCACTTTCGAGGGAGGCTGAGTTATTAGAGCATGGGGTCAAATGCAGGTATGCACCTGCGCATTAAATATGTAGATAAACTAGGAGCCCACCTTAGACTGATTTCCTTGGGGGTCTCTATGGTGCAGTGTGATCACAGAGCCACATTATCAGAAATACGGCTTTAAAGACAATCAAACACAAACCCGCAGGATGACACAGTGAGGGCTCTAAGATGAATAATAAATAGATCCTCCCTCAAGAGCCTTCTAGGAAGTGGGGAAATGAGATGTATTCACAACCACCAGAATATAGGTGAAGTGCTGAAAGGTAGATATAAATGGTTATGGGCATTCAAAAGAGAGATTATTTACAGCTAGGGGAATTAAGGACAAGTGATATGGAGGCAAGAGAAGAGGTAAAACAAACATGATCCTTCAACAATAAAAAAATGATGAAGTCAGGTTGGCTGAAGTGAATAATGAGTAAAGAAGATGAATGGGAAATAGGTTGGAAAAATAAGTGGGTGTTGGATTTGAAAACTCTTAACATCAAGAAAATTGGGGAACCATTAGAGTTTCTGTATAGGGAAGTGACATGCTCAGAGCTGTTTTCCAGGAAAAGTAATGTGGCAGCTGTTATGGAAATTGAAAAACAAATGATTAAGAGACTGTCTAGTTCAAGTGTGGCAGAAGAGCTCCTTGGAGTATGTCTTCTTGAACACAGGGAGCTCATCAGCACCACAAACACAACCATGAAAGGTCCACACATTGACTGCCAAAGCCTCAATTCAAATGAGAATTATCCTTCCATAAATATGTCAGTCAATGTTGGTCAAGTATGCAGTATTTATTGTGAACAAGAATTAAAATAGGACATATGTCAGTGGACAAAACTGTGGCTACCAAATCCTGATCAGGTAAGCCAATGATACCAGGGTCCACTGTGCCATAGGTCACACACCCAAGTATGTCTCAATAAAGGAGAAAGGCTGGAATGATAGACACACTCACAAATCAGACAAATTGGCAGACATTTAACAATGGCATCAAAGCTTCTCTCACCTCTGGTTTGGATCATTTTGATGACATTGCCCACATATTCATACAGGATGACCAGATTGCACTCAGCAATGTCGATGCCTTCATCAGCAACTGAGGTGGCAATTAGAATCTTGTTATTGCCATTGGTTTTGAATGCATCCAATGCAGACTTCTGTGCTGGGAGGGTCATTCCTGTTTCGGAGTGAGATGGCATTATATAATTCACCAAAGAGGGAATTTTACCCTTGAGAAAATAGCTATTAATTATGGAATGCTTATTACATGACAGGTACTGTGATAAGCACTTCATATTCATGATTTCCCAACAACCCTAGGCAGTAGGGCCTATTCCTAGTCTTGTTTTATAGAGGACACTTAGGGTGGTGACAGCTTGGACTCTGCTACAAGACTGACTGAGTTCAAATCCCAGCTGCGGCACTTACTAGCTGTGTGGCTTTAGTCATGTTGTCTCAAAATAAATTTTTTTTTCCACAAAAATATTAACTAGTCATTGTGCCTATGTATAGGAGTTTAAGGCTGACAGAACATTTTCAAATCTACTTACTCATTGAAACTTCACAAAGCTATCTTAGGTTGATGTGACAAGTGTTCTGATTCTGCTTTGTAGATGACGACCTTGAGGTTTGGGAAGTGTGGTAAGCTGACAGTCTAGCTCACAGCACAACTAGACCTTGAATTTTTAAGTCTAGGACCCTAATACTGTGCAGTTCTCAGACACTGATATACTGAGAGGAGAAAGAATTTCAGGGATCTCTACTTCAGAGTTAACATAATTTATAAAAGTTCCACTTTCCCCCCTAATATATTGACAATCAAAATCTTGAGATATATTTTGTTAAGGCCAAAACAATTTCTTTCATCATCTTCTACTAAACAATGACCATGCCCAACACAGACACCATACTTCATTAATTTCTGAACTTAGTCATCCATTTGTTCATCAAACATTTATTCAGCATTATGGTTTGTCCAATAAGGATACAGTGGTTACACCATTGCAGGTCCACCATTACCTGCAAGGAGTTCACAGTTTGTGGAAGAAAGATATAATAGGAAGCTATAATTCAATGTGATGCACAGAAATGGAGGCAGAACTGGATGTTGTGGGGATATGGAAGAGGTTGGGCAAGGCTGCTTGGCAGAAGCACAATGACTGGCAGAGTCAATTCTAAATAAATGTGGATGGATGGATGAATAAATGAACAAACAAATAAGAAAATGTTTCCTGAGTGCTCATTTATGGGGAAATAACAAATGTGGAAAATCAAACTGGACTCATATTGGAGTCAGATGGCAGAGAACTCTGAATTTCAACCACAGTGACTTCATGGGGTACGCCAAATTTTCAAAATTTGAATTTGCTTTTAAGATTCATTAAATTTAAAATTTGTACAAGGGGAAAGTGCATGACTGAGGCTGACAGAGTGGGGATTACTTATTGTAAACAACACTAAATAGAAGACACAGAGTGAGGACCTGTCACTGCTGGTCACTGAGGCCTGGGGAGCACAGCTGTGAGAATGTCAGGTGAGGGCTGGTGACCTAAGGACCCTCCTGGGTGATAACAAAGGCAGTCTTACAGCCTCTGACCACTCTCGCTACATTTCAGGATTGTCTGCTGGGACTGTTTTTTAAATTATAAACTATATAATATACACAATAGCATCCACAGTTTGAGGAATAACAATAAAATAAAAACAGAATATTTATGGGCCGGCCGAGTGGCGCATTGGTTAAGCGCTGGTTTTGGGATGCCAGCGGCCCCAGTTTGGATCCCACATGAGGGCCAGTGACACTGCCCTCTACAGCTAACAACAGCTCCACCTGGAGCTGGGCTGTGCGAGCCCCGGTGATGGTGTGGGCTGCGGCCCCTGCTGCAGTGGGCTGCCATAGGCTACAGTGAGTGGCCCGCAGCCAGCGTGAGCGGCTGGCAGCCAGCGTGAGCTGCCAATAGCTGCGGTGAGCGACATCCAGAGGCCAGCGACCGATCTGCCTCATCCGGGAAGAGCGCAATGACGATACCAACAGTGAAGCAACATCCTCCGCAACTAAACTGAAGAACGAAAAGACAACAACTTGTCTGTTCTCCTTCCCCGATTCCCCAACACTGTTCCCCTCCGCCAATTCCCCAATAAAATCTTTAAAAAAAACAACAACAGAATATTTATATTTCCAGTTAATCTATTAGTTGAGCAGAAGAGTGACCTGCTCAAACAATATTTAAAAAAGTAATTTTGGTTTTGTCTGCAGAACATATGGGGGGAGCCAATGTCTACAACTTTTTGGCATTTGAGCATTGTGATTTTTTTTTTGTTGTTTTATTTTGTTTTTTAAAGATTTTATTGGGGAATTCGGGGAGGGGAACAGCGTTGGGGAATTGGGGAAGGGGAACAGACAAGATGCTGTCTTTTTGTTCTTCAGTCTAGTTGCAGAGAACATTGCTTCACTGACTCATGCTGATATCATCATTGCGCTCTTCCTGGATGAGGCAGATTGGTCGCCAGCCTCTGGATGGTCGCTCACTGCAGCTATTGGCAGCTCACGCTGGCTGCCGGCCACTCACGTTGGCTGCCGGCCACTCACTGTAGCCTATGGCAGCCCACTGCAGCAGGGGCCGCAGCCTACACCATCGCCGGGGCTCGCACAGCCCAGCTCCAGATGGAGCTGTTGTTAGCTGTGGAGGGCAGTGTCACTAGCCCTCATATGTGGGATCTGAACCGGGGCCGCTGGCATCCCAAAACCAGCTCTTAACCAATGCGCCACTCAGCCGGCCCTATAAATTCTTATACATATACTATGCTATGTATAAATACCTGTGGTCTGATTTGTTTTGCTACGTCCAGTCAATATGCCAGGTTTTAGAAAGCTGAGTTTAGGATTTTCTTCAATCCATTTCTTTAAAGCCTGAAAATGAAAAGCAATTATCAGTTGGACACTATTTGTATCACTATCTCTATTAATTCAATATTGAAATATACAGGAAGAAAACTTTAAGTTACTATACAGACAGTTTTCAGACTGATAAACCTGAGAGAAAAAGCTCCTTGGAATTGAAGTCTATGCAATAATTAACCATAATCTTTGTCATGTGATATTGTTTAATCTCTAAGATTTTTTTAAATGAAGAAAGCGAAGTTCAGAACAGTGGCTATGTAGAGCTAATAAGTGAATTTAGCAAGATCTCAGGACACAAGGTAGCAATATACAGAAATCAGTTGTAGTTCTATATACCAGCAATAAAAAAACAATTAAAAGTACCATTTACAGTAGCATTAAAAAATGTAATATTTAGATATAAATCTAACAAAATATGAGCAGAATGTGTATGCTCAAAAAAACAAAACACTGATAAAAGGAACCAAAGAAGATGTGGTAGGTGGCCTCTAAGGTAACCCTCTATGATTTCTACCCTCTGGTATTCAGATCCTTGTGTCCCTTTCCCTTAAGTGTGAACTGAACTTATTGACTTGCTTTTTTTTTTTTTTTACAGATTTTATTGGGGAATTGGGGGAGGGGAACAGCGTTGGGGAACCGGGGAAGGGGAACAGACAAGTTGCTGTCCTTTTGTTCTTCTGTCTAGTTGTGGAGGACATTGCTTCACTGGCCCATGTTGGTATCATCATTGCACTCTTCCCAGGTGAGGCGGATCAGTCGCTGGCCTCTGGATGGCCGCTCCCAGCTGCTCTTGGCATCTCACACCGGCTGCCAGCCGCTCACGCCGGCTACCGGCCACTCACTGTAGTCTATGGCAGCCCACTGCAGCAGGGGCTGCAGCTATGCCGTCCCAGGAACTCGGCGCAGCCCAGCTCCAGGTAGCGCTGTTGTTCACTATCTTAGCTGTAGAGGGCAGTGTCACTGGCCCTCATATGTGGGATCTGAACCGGGGCCTCTGGCGTCCCAAGTCAGCTCTTAACCAACGCGTCGCTTGGCTGGCCTTTGACTTGCTTTTAATGAATAAAACATGGCAGACATGATGGGATATCACTTCCAAGTTGAAGTTATAAAATGACTGTGACCTCCATATTAGGCACTCTCTCTCAATCTCTCTTGGACCATTCCCTATCGGGGAAGCCAGCTGCCATGCTGTGAAGACTGTGGAGAGGCCCATATGAGTGAGCTTGTAAGCACATCTCCCAAGGCCTGCCAGTAGCCATCTAAGTGAGGCTCGAAGTTGATCCTCCCAAGTCAAGCCTTGAGATGACTGCAGCCATGGCCAACACCTTGATTGCGGCCTCATGAGAGACCCTGAGCCAGAAACATCCAGTTAAGCTGTTTCAAGCTTCCTGACAAGTAGATATTATAAGATAATAGATGTTGGTTGCTTCCAGCCACTAAGTTGTGGAACAATTTGTTATCAATAATACGTAACTGATACAGAAGCCCTACATAAATGAAGATATATACTATGGTCATGCATTTGAAGACTTGATATTGTTAAGATGTTATTTCTCCTCAATTTTATTTATAGATTCAATCCCAAAAGAAATCTCAGCAGTCTTTTTCATAGATGTCGAAGAGCTGATTCTAAAATATAAATGGAAAGACTAAGGAAGCAATTTGAAGAAAATAAAGCAATTTTGAAGAATACAAAACAAGTTGGAGAGCTTATACTATCTGATTTTAAGATGTACTATAAAGCTACAGTAATAAAGACAATATGAGATTGGTAAAAAGACAGATATATAGAAGAAAGGAACATAACTGAGAATCCAGAAATAGATCCACATAAATACAGTCAACTGATTTTTGAAGAAGTTACAAAGACAATTCAAGGGTGAAAGGATTGTCTTCACAACATACAATGCTGGAATAATTGGGTGTCCACATCCAAAAAACAACAAATGCATCTCAACCCATACCTCAAAATGGATTGTAAACATAAATGTAAAACATAAAACTTCTGGAAGATAACATAAAAAAAAAAACAACCTATGTAATCTTGGATAAGCAAAGGGCTTTAGATACAATACCAAAAGCACAATCCACCAAAAAAAAAAAAAAAAGAAAAAAAGAAAAAAAAAGATTCACTGGTCTTCATCAAAAGTTAAAACTTTCAATCTGTAAAAGATACTATTAAGAGAATGAGAAGACCCAATGAAACCCAATTTTAAAATAGGCAAAAGATGAGAATAGACACTTCACCAAAGATACATGGATGGCTAATAAGTGTATGAAAATTTCTAAACTATATTAGTCATTAGTGAAATGGAAATTAAAACCCTGTACCTGTAGAATGTGCCCACAGAATGGCTAAAATTTTAAAAACTGATGAAAAAAATCAAAAGATGTATGAAGTGCTTGCTCTACAGGCACTAAGATGTATAAACTAGAGTGATTAAGACAGTGAGCTATTAGTGTAGTGTAAGGACAAACCACCAGGTAATCAGAACAAAATAAGGAGCCCAGAAACAGACCCACACATATATGATGCATCTTTGCAGAGCAGTAAAAAAAGGATAATCTTTTCAACAAAATGGTACTGAGTCAATTTGTTATCCACAAGGAGGAGGAAGAAGCTTACATCCACAAGTGCTCTGGTTTTCACAAAGAGAATGGTTCTAGTCTCTGGGTTTAAGTGGTACTCCTCTTGCAAGATGAAGCAGAGGTCTTTAAGTTTAGGGTTCTCATTGCTGGGATCCATGGAAATGCTTTCTAGTTCTTGCAACTTTTCTGCAAAAGGAGAACATTTTATAAATTGCTTACATATTCTAGAAATTTAGAACACACTGTGACCTTCAGCTATAGTTCCAACAGTTAACCTCTCAATCTTTGACCAGCATTTTACAAGTAATAACCATTGATTTAATGCATACATTAGATACACAAATAAATGCTTACTTTTTTTTCCCAGAGAGCTGGTTGTTCAATGTTTGGCCTATATATCAGTATAGGCCAAAAAGAAATTATTAACAGTAATTACCTTTGGGAAAAAAAATTGGGGAGAGGGAAAAGGAAGACTTACTTTTCACTTAATATCTTCCTATATTTTCTTAATATGAGGGATGTGAGATTATGGGCATTTTTGGTTTTCTTCTTTACACAGAAATGTATATAAATTATAGTATTTTTAATATTATTACAACACTCTTTTTTTGGGCTGCACGTTGGTTAAGAGCTGGCTTGGGACGCCAGTGGCCCTGGTTCAGATCCCACATATGAGGGCCAGTGACACTGCCCTCTACAGCTAACAACAGCTCCACCTGGAGCTGGGCTGTGCGAGCCCTGGCGACAGTGTAGGCTGCAGCCCATGCTGCAGTGGGCTACCATAGGCTACACTGAGTGGCTGGCAGCTAGCATGAGCGGCTGGCAGCCAGCGTGAGCTGCCAATAGCCGTGGTGAGCGACATCCAGAGGCTGGTGATCGATCTGCCTCATCCGGGAAGAATGCAATGACGATACCAACATGGGCCAGTGAAGCAACGTCCTTCGCAACTAGACTGAAGAACAAAAGGACAGCAACTTGTCTGTTTCCCTTCCTGGGTTCCCCAATGCTGTTCCCCTCCCCCAATTCCCCAATAAAATCTTTTAATAAAAACAAAAAACAAATCCAGTTTTGTATTTTTTTTAAACCTTTATAAAATTACTAAAAGTAAAACCAAAAGGAATGTTGCTATCTATTGACTATTTTTATGGGATGTATTCTTTGCAAACCCTACTATTTTGCCTTCTTCAAAATAGCAAATAGTATATGCAGCAGATTTCTTCCACAAGTACCAGATTTCACAGAAGCTTAATAGTCCTGCCATCTATAATATCTATTAAGACAAGGAAAACTCCCTGAGCATCACCATATGCCAAGTAACGCAATATAAGTACGCTGCCACTGGAGTACCAGGCTCCTCTGGAAACACCACCCACCTTCAAATCTCCGAGTAAGATCTTGTTCAATCTCATCAAATCCTGCCGATCGGACATTACTGAAGAAGTCTTTCAAGTAATCCAGTGCATCTTTCATCCGCACATCCGCATTGATTATGAGGGCATCATTAAATTTCTGTTTAAAATGAAAACTGAGTTTCAATGTGTTTCTAATGTCTAACTCACTTGCTGTATTTAAGTCATTAGCTGTACTTAACTCATTAGCTGTATTTAGCACAGAATTAATTTTAAGAATAAACTTTTCTCAAATCTATTCCAACTTAGTTTTTTAAGATGAACAGTCCCTGATGATGCTGTAATAAAACCTTTGAATCAAACACTGTTTTACAAAACCTCAATAAGCTAGAATCATTCATTAGGATCACTAAAATTTCTACTTCAAAAGAGAAAGAAAATGCATGTTAAAGATTTGAAAAACAAAAAAACGAAATCAAATCAACTTCCACATCAACCTGCCTCATAATTCAGACATTCCATTTAATCTCTTTATATATCTAAAGCCATTACTGAATTGTAATTGCACCTGTTTACAATGGCACTGACCACCTACACGAAATATTCAATTAAGTTGATTAAAATTCCATAAATGCATACTGTTGAGTGCATTTAAAAATATTTTTATCTTCCTTGTGTGCACAGGGCTTTATCACACATTAAGAAACATATGGTTCAGGACAGGGCAGCAGAAGCCATTTACTAAACTTTAAAGATGGCTGTCACAAGTCACGTATCTACAATGATGTTCATCATCACCCAATTTTTTCTAATCACATCAATCCTGGGAATGCTTGAGGCACAGCGTAGAACCTCCGCCTTTGTTTCTGTCCTGTTGCCTCTAGTGTTAAGTTTCAACAACACACAAAGAAGATGGGATAACTTTTGGAGTTTGCTTCATTAAGAACCTTCTGGAAAGTTCCTAAGTGAGCTGTTGCAGACAGAGCGAAAAGTTGATGTTCCCTCCGCTGCCACAACACAGCTCCCAGTAGGTGCGACAACTAACATACGGCTTTCCGCAGAAGCAACATACCCGCAAATGTGAAGTATACAAAAACAGTGCTTTACAAATCCTGCTCTCTTCGTCTTTGTCTGGCATCTGTAACACAGTGCATTTTTTTTGAACTGCAACAATCCATTGCTCATATTTCTGTGTTCCAAAATTCCTGTTCTGAATTTCAGATAAGTTTTCTGGGGGGGGAAAAAAGTTTTTCATTGTGCCATATTTCAGTCATTTAAGGTTCTATGCATGCCTTACCCTCTACTTTTTTTTCTTACTCTCTACACAGAGTAGTCTTCCTGGAATAGTCTGTTTTCAGTAGTTGGGCTCTGTGCATGGTGCTGGGGATAAAAGGATGAGGAAAACACAGCCTTGTTTCAAGCAGCACCATCTGTTGCTCTAGGATCAGTTTTCTAGGGCTCCTCTGGAAGAGCACGATACAATAAAATTCACAGGCAAGAGCTATATTTCTGGGTTAAAATGCTCCTCTTTTTAAACAAGAGGAACAAAGGAGGTTACCCAGACAAGTCGCACTGACATGCTTCTTTCCCAGCCCCAACTATAAATGAGGTGGCCAGCAGTAAGCTAAATGAACCAACAAGTATTCATGGAAACTTGGGTAGATATGAACATAAGCTAAGGTATGCAGAAATGAGCAGTTGACAGGATTTGGACTGGTGGAAAAGTGGAGGTAGGGTATTAAAGGTGGAATAAGAAGGAAGAAATTCATGACTCTCCACTCTTCTGCTACCTCCCCAACTCAGACCACATCATAATGTTCCTGGATAATATGACAGCCTCCTAACTGGTCTCCTTACCTCTTGCCCTATTCCTTCCAATCCATTCCCTACTCAGCAGCTAGAGGCAGTTTCCAAATTGAAGATGAGAAACTACGCTACCCTACTGCTTAAGAGCCTTTTTTGGATTCCTCAGGCCAAACTTGCATCCTGGCTCACAGGGTCCTCTGTGATCTAGCCTCCACCTGCTTCTAATCCTTATCTCTAGATGCTCCCCTTCCTAAATTTTACAGGACTAATGGAAGTCTCCATACCCTCTCTACTCTCCTGGCCTTTGCACATGCTGTTCCCTTTGCCTGAAACACACCTTCCCACCACCACACACCTACCCCATCGCCTGCTGCATTTTTTTTTTTAAGGTCAACACTATTGGTCTTCAGGAGATTTTTATTTATTTATTTATTTATTTATTTATTTATTTATTTATTTATTTTGAGGGCAGTGTCACTGGCCCTCATATGTGGGACCCGAACCGGGGCTGCTGGCGCCCCAAGCCAGCTCTTAACCACCGCGCCACTCGGCCGGCCTCTGCTGCATTTTTGTTACTTATTAATTTTGGCTTTACTCTTACACTGGAAAGACCATGAGGGAAGGGGCTGTGGCCCAGGGCCCATGCAATATTCCCATCACCTTGCACACTACCTAGCACTGAATGAATGAACAAGTGAATGAATATGTTTAAAGAACTGCTAAATCAAAGAATTAAAGTAGGGAAGACGGGAAGGTAAAACTGGAAAGATAAATAGAACCAGATTGTGCAGGCATGGCTCAGGCTGCCAAGTTAGAGACTTAGAGAGCTTTGCCTGGAATGCAAAGGAATTCAAGCAGGATATTGACATGATAAAGCCAGTATTTCAGGAAGACGAACCAGGTAATGGGGGGTTGAATGGAAAAGAGAGTGGAGGTGGATAAACCAGCTAGAAGACTGTTAGAATAAATCCTAAATCAAGCTATGAAAGAAAAGGAAAGAGAAAAGCAAAACAAGTGAAAGAAGGAGAGACAACATGAGGTATCATGCAGATATCAGAAAGTTAACATTTCCAAAACTCTAAATTCACCTAGTACTGGCTAAAGCTGCTCCTAGTTCTAGAACCCAGTACCACCCCACTGCAGACATACAGGTGCCCAAGCCAGAAGACTGGGAGAAGTCTTCCACTCCCTTCCCCACCAACTCCAATTAGCCTTTAAATCTGAACACTTCCTATTTGCAGCTCTTTGCACAAGCCTCCTTCCTTCACCAACTCATCTCCACGGCCTCTTTTTGGCCCTCTTCCTTCACTGGTATTCTCATCATATCGCTAATCAGCTTAAAATCTTCAGTTGCTTCCCATTGCTTTTAGAATGAAATTGAAACTCAGCTTGGCCTACCAGGCCCTTCCCTGTTTGCCCCTGGCCTCTCCCTTTAGCCTCACCCCTTTCAACCACTCACATGTTAGAATGATCATGAAATGCTTGTAGTTCCTAAAACTCACTGTGCTCTCTCTTCCCTCACTTGATTGTCTCTCTTTCTGAACCTGGCTGACTTCAAGATTCATCTCAGGCTCCCCCAGGAAGCCTTCCTGGAGATCCAGTCCAGGCCAAAGTTCCCATGTACTGTTAAGTCACCCAGTGTGTAACTCTGCCCTGCCCCATGGAAACTACTCACATCTCTTTCTCATTATTTGACTGTGAGTTCCATGAGGGTGGGACAATAGCACTATGTCTTTAATCTTGTTATTTCCATCACCTAGCACAGTACCTGGCCCAATAAATATCTGGTGAATGAATGAATGAATGAGTAAAATGAGAAGAACAGAACTTGGTGACTTCAGGAGAAAGTCTCAAAGTCTCAAAAGAAGAAAGAACCAAACCTCCAGAGTTTGAATCTAACATTAGGGGGAATGGTGGTTTCATTCATATAATATGGAAGTCAGGATGGAAAACTAATCTGGAAGGTCAAAACAGGGAATGAACTGATTGAAACATAATAAATTTCAGGTGTGTGTGTCCAGGTGGATTTACTGTGGATTTAAACAGGAAGAAAAAAAAGGCAAGAGAAAACGAAGGAGGACTTAGAAAGTTCCTGAATAACCTGAATAACCTATAATCAATGTTAACCTCTGGATATGTCTTGACGTTGTCTGAACTAAGAAGAATGTAAACAGACACTGGTGAACAATACATAGCCATTCCCAAAAGGAGAGGATACAAAATGAGATTTATCTTACCGAGAGTTATGGTACCGAGTTTGTCAAAGATACTCTTTGCCAGACTCTCTGTCTCCCTCATTAACTGAGAAATGATGCATTTAAATCTGTCGGTAGTCCGTGATTCCACTTTCCTGAAAACTAGAGCCATCAAAGGAAAGTCAGTATTTTTCAGGAAGAGCACATAAGAGTTCCAGTTGGGCATTTCCAAACCTTTCCCTGCCTTTGTTACTTCCTCTGTGAAAACTGAGGCCCGGAAATCACAGGCAGCTACATAGTCTCTAGATGATAAAACAAATGCTCAGAAATCTTGTAACAACAGCTCCCTAGTGCTTAATGCATTGATTCTAGCATCTCTGTCTTTCATGCTCTGGGTCTAATCCAACTAACTTCTCACCCTGTTACTCAGCACAGGGCCTCTGCTCCCATGAGGCTGGTATTCATCTTATCTGTGCAAATGCCACACTTTTTAAGCCTGTCTCTGTTCTTTGAGTTTCCCACTCAACACTCAGGAATGTTCATACTGTTCCTAACATTCATTATTGCACTGTTTCAGCAGAAACATATTAATTGCCTATCACGTGCCATGTTCTGGTGATGACAGTTGAAAAGAACACACTCCAGGCTCCAAAGAGTTCTGTGTTCTTAGGGGAGAGAGATACGTAGCCAAATCACCACAGTAGATTGCTCTAACATAAGTATGTGCAAGGTGTCATGGAGCACTGGGAAAGGAATCTGGAATTCTTCCAGGGGAGGCAGTGCTATGGGATAAGCAGGGAAAGAGGAAAGGAGGAAGAAAACGCAGTTGTATACACAAGATAACATGGAAGAAAGCTTAGAGAGAGAAAGCATATGACACATTTGAGGAGCCCACAGAAATACAACATGGTTGGGTTTATGGGAGGTGGGAGATGAAGCTCAGAGGGCAGGGGGACCAGTTGATATGTTTAGATTGGGTACCATCTCTAAACCCCTTATAGGCAGCTCCCAGAAAGGAACTTAACTGCCCCCTCCCTATGTCATATGCGTTTGTTCTGCTTAATATTTATATAGTCATATGCTATTGGGAGAGCATGGATGAAGTTATATAAAGCAATACGTTGGTTTGCGAGCATAATTTGTTCTGGAAACAAACTACTCATATTGCAAGATATTGCTTGTTTACCACGTTAAAATGTATTAGAAATGCTTGCTTGTCTTGCGGAACGCTAGCAAACCAAGTTACTTGCAATCCAAGGTTTTAGTGTATATCCTGTCTTCCCTCTCTCCCTTGCTGGGTTAGTATAGCATTGGTATCAAATAAACATTTGCCAGTCAATCTTATTTTAAAAATCATATTATGATCTTTTGAGGAAAGATATGATGAATTCAGATAATTTCATTTCAACCCAAATTATCAGATGCATATTGAAATAATGAATGACCACACGTATCCCCTTCAGGCATGAAGCACAGGGTAGGACTGAGGCCGGCTGTTGGCCACTTACATGCTTAGATTGTCTCATCACCTCTCTCTCATTGTTAGCATCTTTATAAGAGTTTTATGGACCTGGGGAGTAAGAATGTTTGCTTTCTACAGGCCATTCCTGGGGTTCATCTATTGCATGGAGAGACAGCTCAGTTGAAGAGAGAGGACAAAAATGTGATTATTTCCCAAGTTTGGGGTTAAACATTTTCTACTCAACAGAGATAAAAATTCAGTGTTCATTTCCAAATGGCTCTGAACTAGGAATAGCAGAGGGTCACAATGTCCCAAAGGGCTTGTTACTGGATCCCACTTACACTTCTGGGGCTTATAAACAATTTCCTCCAGTTCCTCCAAGTTGTCTTTGACTGTTGCTACCACTGATATGTCAAGAGAAGCACATAGTTTGCAGATATAGTCCATGGCTTCAGTTGTGGTTTTGGCATCTCCAACACCAACCGAGGCAGTTAGCCCAATGATCTGTGAAGAGCATTCCAACTGTTAGATGTCTGGGAAACAGCATGACGTTTCCACAACCCCTCATGTAACTCTCCCCTGTTAGAGCAGGTTTTTTTCCTAACTTAAGATAAAGACCAAGAACATTGCTTTTTTCTGGAATTCTCTATGGTATTGCAAATGGAAAGGTCCCCATTAGGCAAGGAACTAAGTAAATTTAGGAGTAAGAACCCATCAGCTGAACATTAATCAGCATAGAAACGAAAAGAGGAAACAAAGGAGGATTTCTCTCTTGTTCACCTTTGTGGCCCCCATGATGTGTAAAACAACATACTGAAGAGGAAAAGGACTGAAATAAGACACACTTCCATTCTAATCTCAGCTGTGTCACACCGCTTGTGTGTCCCTGGACAAGCATCTTCAGCTCTCTTTAAAATTGGGTAACAATAGTTATTTAAAATGGTTGCAGTGTAAATTCAGTGAAATATCATTAGTAATGAATTTAGCTTAATGGTCATCTAATAAATATTTATTTCTTCCTCAAGAGCCACTCAGTAAATATTGAATAATTGACTCATTAGCAAGGAATCTACTTAACTACCAATTTTTTCTTTTTCCTAGAAGAGAAAGCTTTAAGAAATGTGATTGCCACTGAATTTTGTCTGTGGACACCATACTGAATTTCTCCTAACCTGTGTTTCCTAAATAGGTAATTATTAGGGGTAAAGAGTTTTACACAAATATGAGGTTGTTGTACTATAAGTTCATCCTTTCCAACCTCATTTGGGCCCCCAATAGGACAAGTCAATTCTTCTGTGTATCCCTCTCAGTTCTCTTTCTCCCATTTCAAATCCTCTCCATGAACCTTGAGCTTCCTCCACCAATCCCATCTTGATTATTCTCGGCAAATGATCTATCTACATCTCCTACGTTCAAGGGAAAAGAGAGGTTATATGCCAGGGATTCCCCACCCTTCCTGCTCCCATCTAAGAACTACTCTTTGTCTTGATGCTTCTCATCCCCTCCCCTTTAATGACACCAAAAATGGGGTTCCATCTGCTCTTCTGTAACTTACCTACTGATCTCATACCCTCTGGTCTCTCCTGGCATCTTGTTCTATCAATCATTCCCTCTTTCCCGTCCTGCCTCACCTACTGCTATTCACTGCTTCACACTCTACACTCAAGTGATACTGAAGAGCTTTAAGCTTTAAGATTCCTGAGCACACCATGTTCTTTTATACCTGTGCCTCTGGACACAAAGGAGCCTTCACTGAAAACCATGCAGCAGTCTGCCTTGTAAACTTTTGTTACTTTTTGCCCTCCCTGACTTCTGTTAGGTCTTGCCTTACTTTCATAGCACATCTAGGAACTCTTGCTTCTGGTCTGATTGCGCCTTGTAAACATCTCCATAATGTGCCATCATGATCAGTTGTAACATAATTCTTACATATCTGGCTCCCCACAGAACTGAGGCTGTTTGAGGGCAAGGACTATGTCTTTTTATATTTGTATCCCCAGTACCTTATACAGTGCATATCACATGGAGACACCTAATACATACTTGTTAAGTGCATAAATGAATGAATCAATCAAAATTAATTAATGAGGTATATAATATGAACTTTGGAACTGAGAAGGACATCCTTCTTGGGGCCATAAGAGGAAGTCAATAGGATTTAGGAAGGTAGTAGTTCTTCTCAGAAATCCATCTGACTTTGTAGATACCTGAGGCAGTGGGTCTGAAGACTCTCCAAGTTTCTGATCCAGATAATTAAACATGATCATATTGTAAGGATGGTGTTTACTGGTGTTGTGGCATTCATCAAATATCATCAAAGTAAAGACAGAGAGTGATGGAATAGTCCCACATTTAAGGCTGTTCACAAGCATCTGTGGAGTTAAGATGATGATGTCACTGTGCTCAACAATCTGTTGCACTGAGACATTCTCAGATGTTGGTCCAGAAAGGCCTGAAACTTTGTACCTGGAAAATGACAGAAACTGCTTATTACTGACCATGGTGTGCATGAGGAACCACGAAACATAAGACACTAAATCAGAATATCAATCGGTTAAGTTCAACTAAGTCCAAAAGGAGGTGGGTGCTTAGTTAGCACAGAGGCTTACACATAGATTCATAAATGCAAGCTTGTTAAAACTGCTAGTATTATATATTAGTTCTTTGAAACTACTAAGAAAGAAAATAGTACTTAAAAAGTAACATTAAATAAATTATAAAATCATTAAAAAGTTAAATGTGCCATTTAAACGTAAAGTTTATTTCAAGTCATTTACTCACTCTGCAAGAGCTAATTAACCAAAGGAGCTTAGGATTTCAGGTATATCTAACAAAAAAAGACTTGAATTCATGAAGGGATTACATCTAGAGTATACAAAAGCTGAATCTATTAAAAATTTTTTGTGTTATGGCTTTTCAAAAACAAAACAAAGCACAAAGCACACCAGTTACATGAAGCTAGAGAGAAAGAAGTTGGATCAACTGTTATACCTACCCACGTCTCTCAAAATAGTTTGAGAATACGGATTTCTGCTGTTCGTAGACTGGGAGCTGAATAGCAAAAAACACAATCTTCCCCTTTTGTCCTTGTGGAAATTTCTGAAGATGATGTTCACATATAAGAAGTGAAACAAAGGTTTTCCCACAACCTGTTAACATACAAAGCAAAAGAAAACATGTAACTAATATCATACTAAAATATTTCCTTAGAAAGCTAATTATTTTTGGATCTCCTAAAACCCCTGTGTGGACTAGTAAATTGGTCATGTGGATGGCTTAACAATGGCAGGATTTACACCATGACTAACAAATATCAAGCTCCTTCCTAGGTAATACACATTCGAACAGTCAGGGCTGAAAGGAAGCTAAAAGATGGCATTTTTCTTTCCCCTCATGTTCCTTAAAATGTCTTAAGATCATATCAATAGGATGGTTTTCTCAAAAGACAAATGGAACAAGAAAAAAAATGAAACTTGCCCATTTCATCCCAGTATTGAATAAAAGAAAAAAAAGGAAGTAAATGCAGAACAAACCATATAAGTAATGGTAATCAGCTTACCAGTTGGAGCACATATTATTGTGTTTTTTCCTTGCTTAGCAGACAAAGTGAGCTCTAGTTGGTAATTCCTTGGCTTTATTGGACTGTGAGAATGAGACACTTCTGAAACACAAAAGGAACAAAATTACCAAATAGTGACTGCTCTGAGGAATCAAGGCAAGAGATACCTATGGTTAAATACACAGGAATGCTGATTTCGGCAAAAAGGGCCTCATGTAAGAAAGTTTAGAATCCTGTCTCTTGTTAACCATTCCAGCTTCTCCACTGATTTGAAGGGCAGAATTCTCCCTCAATGACAAAGTACTAATGATAAGAAGGGAAAGGAAACAAAACAAAACAAAAAACAAATGGCTTTATTCAAGGCAAGACAGATGGCCACCAGTTAAAGGAAATGCTACGTGGAACAAAACAGCAACAAATCTCTCCAAGATCTCTGAAAAAACACGAAACTGTAAATATTTAATTCCCAAGGAAATCTTTGTAATTCTGAAGGCTCTCACATGGTATTTTCTCTCAATAGAACCAGACATTTTTTTTTTTTTTTTTTTTTTTTTTTTTTTTTTTTTTTTAAAGATTTTATTGGGGAATTGGTGGAGGGGAACAGCTTTGGGGAATTGGGGAAGGGGAACAGACAAGTTGCTGTCTTTTTGTTCTTCAGTTTAGTTGCGGAGGATGTTGCTTCACTGTTGGTATCGTCATTGCGCTCTTCCCTGATGAGGCAGATCGGTTGCTGGCCTCTGGATGTCGCTCATCGCGGCTATTGGCAGCTCACGCTTGGCTGCCAGCCGCTCACGCTGGCTGCGGGCCACTCACTATAAGCCTATGGTAGCCCACTGCAGCAGGGGCTGCAGCCCACACCATCACCGGGGCTCGCACAGCCCAGCTCCAGGTGGAGCTGTTGTTAGCTGTAGAGGGCAGTGTCACTGGCCCTCATGTGGGATCCGAACCGGGGCCGCTGGCATCCCAAAACCAGCGCTTAACCAATGCGCCACTCGGCCGGCCCAGAACCAGACATTTTAAAAAAACAAGCGGTGGGCCAGCCTATTGGCTCAGTTAGTTAAGAGCTCACTCAAGAGCGCAAGCTCTGAGCAATAGGGTCGCCGGTTTGATTCCCGGCCCAAGCTGAGCTGCTGTTGAGCTGCCAACAGATAGCAGGATGGCTCAGCTAAAAAAAAAAAAAAAAAGCAAGCAGAGGCTTTATGTCAATAATAGATAAGCATATAGAATGTTAAGAGCTACAAAAGACCTTGGAAATCATCTACTAAATCCAACCTATGCATTTTAAAGGAAAGGAGAATTTCTAAAAGGTTAAAGGAGTTCCCTAAGGACTTTTACATGTCAGTAAAGATTAAAGCAACTTACATTCATTGATTTTTAGTCTAGAATGACAAAAAACTCTTATTCAGTTGCATAAGTAATCTGTAAATTTTCTTCTTGTGGTTTTTATCCCCAAATCACAGCTTTCTTCTAATACTATTCCCTATTAATCATAATTTCTTCCCTGGTGCCCTTTTGTAAATAACTGTTTACTGTGGCTTATTATGCAATGTTCTGGTCTCCTCATAAAACTATGTCTTTAGAAACATAACATGGGCCACAGCTAACTTACACAGTGCCTTTGTATGAATTAGAAAATGCACCCCTCTTGGAGGACACAGCCCCTCAATTCACTGTTTGGCAAACAGCACAGGCTGGATCTCAGCCTCCACTCAACCTCTCAGCTGGGCCCATATGCGCAGTGCACAAACTTCATCAATTTACTTTGCATCCCTGGGCTCTTAAAAGGAAATTTGAGGAATTGACTCCCAAATAGTAGTATTTCTTTAGAAAGCTGGGCTGCTTTTGCATTTCATAGACATTGAGTTTCTGGGAGGATTCGATTTGCATTTTCAAGGTAGACATACACATACTATCTTAGTGATAAAAGGAGAGAAAAAAATATATAAAGGAGGGAGAAGCAGCTGACAATAACTATGGAAAGGAAAGAATGACATTCTTAATAATAGAAAAAAGTATCTATTATAATACAAATTCATTTTTCTTTCTTACTTTTCCTGAAAACCCATTTCATAAGGCTGTGACTTTTGGCATTGAAAAGACATATTCCTACACAAAGTGCCTGAAGGGCTCCATTACGTAAAAGAACAAACGATGCTGGTACCTGAAGGTGGACAGGAATTCTGACTAAGATTCTGGCATTCTGGTTCTTCCTTATAGACAATCTGTACTTCAGAAGTTTTCATGTCCTCATCCTCAAGATCTTTCGTTTCAACATCTTTGGAACCTTTATGAAACCAAAAAGCATCTTAGAATATTTACATCATCTGATTACAGTCTTCATGGTGAAAGCCCTACAAACAGGTCATAATACTAAAAGTTTAAACTTCCATTAAGATTTCTCACAACCACCCTCTTCACCTTTCAAAACAATCAGAATAATCTTTGTGAGTTTGATATCGTAATTTAGTTTGATCTCCTATGTCATTTCAGGCTTTATTATTCAAAGTGTGGAACATGAACCAGCAATTTTGAGAGCTTGTTGGAAATGCAGACTCTTGAGCCCCTATTGAATCAGATTCTGCATCTGAACAAATCCCCAGGTGGTTCACATACACTCTAAAGAAGAGAGTCGCCATTTAGCAGATATTCATGTCTTCCCATCCAGACCTGACCCAAGAAATTTGATATGTTCTTAATACAGACAACGGGGATGGAAAGAAGCCTGGGTAAAGCTAAGACCAGACGCTCAGAGGGTTTACCAAACTCAACCTTTAAAACAATGCTCTGAGAAGATGTTAGCTTCAGGAAGCCAAATGCTGGCTCAGATACTTAATCACAATAGATTCTTTTTTTCAATCATGTTCTGATTCAGTTCCAGATGGCTTCCAGGCAAGATCAGAACCAAGCAATGTCTACTCTGAAAAGGGGATGAGTCCTGGAGTTTGAACTTTCAACTGTAGAATTTTCAAGCTATTTCTCTGGTAATCCAAATCTAGACAGCAAGCTCAGACTCTGTCTTCCCCAAATCCTTTGGACCAGATGGGCTAATTTTGGATGAGAATGGTTTGCAGTGGCCCTTTTTTAGGGGTTATATACAACCAAACGACTTCTGTAAGCAAGTAGCTACTTGCCTTCCAGACTCAATTTCACACCGGTTTCTAATATTACAGATGTAGCCATGGCATCTGGGGGAAGGGGGAGTGTCAGCGGAAATCCCTCTGACAGTGAGTGAAAAACAGGCAGGAATGAAGGAAGCCCTAAGTAGAACTATGAGGAAGGCAGAGCATGTTTTCAGACCTTCCCACCCTTTAGAGCTCTTCCTTGAATATCGTACCTTTATCTACAATCCACAGTTCACTGAACTTGTTGTTTTCTTTCTCCAAAGCAAGTTTCAAAGTTTTGGGCCAGTTCTCCTTGTCTGATCTGAGAAGGCATTCAACCATTTTCTCTGCACCTGCCATTGGCCCCTTGTTGGCACAAACCTAAGCAAGACAACTGTGATTGACTGATGAACAATTTCAAGTTTTCCTTTTATGAGTTTTTATCGAAGGAATATCAATTCAAGCGCTATCTGATTTAAAATCATTGCCTACTATATAGTTCAATAGGTCTTATTCATGACCATTTTTGCTCCATCCAACATGATCTTTTATGATACCCTTCCCTTCGCCTCTGTCTTCTACATGTTATATCACTATGTCAAGCCAAGCATTCTCACCTCCTCTGAGATCTTATATCCAATCATCACCAGCAATATTAAGAAAACAATCCATTTGACAACGATTCAAAATATGGGTATACTGGGCCAGCCGAGTGGAGTGGTGGTTAAGCGCTGGCTTGGGAAGCCAGTGGCCCCGGTTCGGGTCCCATATATGAGGGCCAGTGACACTGCCCTCAAAAAAAAAAATATGGGTTATGAGGGCCAGTGACACCGCCCTCTACGGCTAACAACAGCTCCACCTGGCTGGGCTGCTGTGAGTCCCCGGGACGGCATAGCTGCAGCCCCTGCTGCAGTGGGCTGCCATAGGCTACAGTGAGTGGCCGGCAGCCAGCGTGAGCTGCCAATAGCTGCTCTGAGCGGCCATCCAGAGGCCGGGGACCGATCTGCCTCATCTGGGAAGAGCACAATGATGATACCAACATGGGCCAGTGAGGCAACGTCCTCCACAACTAGACTGAAGAACAAAAAGACAGCAACCTGTCTGTTCCCCTTCCCCAATTCCCCAATTAAAAAAATATATATATACGGGTATATTGGCATAGAGAGATATTTGGAAGAATATAACCAGATATTAACACATTTTTTTCAGGATAGTGGGACTTACATGACTTCTATTATTAATCATAATAACTAAAATTTGCTGAACACTTATTGTTATGGGTCATGCATATGTAACCACTTTCCATATATTATCTCATTTAATCCTTATAAAAATATAGTAATAAGGTACTATTATTATTTCCATTTTATACATGAAAAAAAAGAGGCTTAGAGAAACTAAGTAACTTGCCTAAGGTTACACCACTTATAAGGGGTTGAGTAGTATTCTAACAAAATTTATGTGTGCAGAGCCTGAACACTTAACCACTAAAGTTTAGGGCTTTTTTTCTTTTTATTTGCTAAACTGTTTGATTTTATCTAAATTTGCATAAAACATTATTCACAAAAGTAATAAAGTAATTTTAACTAAAAATAGGGCAACCCTGAAAAAAACCTGTCACATAAAAACCACTCAGTTAAAAATTAAAGGTACTGGGGCCGGTCGAGTAGTGCAGCGGTTTTTTTTTTTGTTGTTTGTTTTTGAGGGCAGTGTCACTGGCCCTCACATGTGGGACTGAACCGGGGCCGCTGGCTTCCGAGGCCAGCGCTTAACCACCGTGCCACTCGGCCAGCCCGGTGCAGCGGTTTTAAGTGCTGGCTTGGGATGCCAGCAGCCCCGGTTCGGATCCCACATATGAGGGCCAGTAACACTGCCCTCTTAAAAAAAATAATAAAATAAATAAATAATTAATTAAAGGTACTATTCTAGGTAATTATACTTTAGATTTGAAGATTTCTGTGGATTTCAATGATCTTTCTTAAGTCTAAAACAGTACAGAAAACAGAAAACATTTTCTATGTTCAAATTATTTCCCCCAAATTCAGTATTTTCTTTTCATTAAATTACCTGTTTAATTTCTTCACATTCTTGTTTAATTAAACATTCAGATATATCAGGAAGGATATCATCTGGATAAACACTGGTTTTGAATTCTGGTTGCAAACGCCTTAAAACCAATCCATACTCCTCCAACTTTTCAATTTTTTGGAAATTCCAACTTTCAATGGCTTCATAAAGGCCAGAATAACCTGAAAAAGAAAAAAAAAAAGAATTGGGGGCTTTTATGGGATCAACTAAAAAATACTTTGAGATTAATATCATAGGAATCATGTCTGAATGTAGAGTTAGGGATCTCAAAAAAATCCGTAAATAGCCTCAATTATTAATGATCATTCAAAAAGAAAGCTTAATATTCATTTTAGGGACTCGACATTTTAAGTCCTCTCACAATTTTTAACATCTTTTAGAAGAAAGTACTAAGGATAAAAGTGAAGCCTTACATTTCATCTTAGTATAAAATCTTCCTTGCAAATGCTCTCAGGGATTTCACCTACAACCCCTGATTTGTCTTTCAGTGAGCCAAATCATCGTGTTATTAAGTATCTTGTCAGTGCAAAGTAGAAAAGAAGGCAAAAATCAATACAAATCTTAATTCCTGCCCCTCAGGAGCCTGCTTTTTATATTATCCCAAAAATAAAAAGACTATTAAGTACAATGAGAAATTTGAGGCGGAAAAAACTATTTCTACTTGTAATAATTCAAGATTGGCTACCAGGCCAACACTGTTTTCATTAGGCTATGATCAGCAGAACAATAAAATGTGCACATGTGAACCCATTACCCAACTTTAGAACTAGAATATTCCAATACAATTGTGGGTGTGTGCCTCCTTTTCCCCACCCTTCTATCCCCCTGCAGATATACCACGATTCTCTATTTTTGTTGTATAACTCTCTTTTTTTTTAATAGTTGCATGGCATAAGTTTAATTGTCTAAACAATATATGTTTCGCTTAGCTTGTTTGGAACTTTATAATCATACCCTACTAAATGTATTTTCTCTGATTAAAAAAATATATATTTAATATTACATTTCTAAGCTTTACTTGTTGTCGTCTGTAGCTTTGTTCATACATTTTCATTGCAGTATAATGAACCATTGTGTGAATATTTTAAAATTTACTTATCCATTCTCCTCTTCAAGGATATTGGGGTTGCTTCCAGTTTTGTTTGTTTGCTTGATTGCTTTTGTTACTACAAACAATTATACTATGAACATTCTTGTGTGAGTATTCTGGAATATATGTGTAAGAGTTTTTCTAGGGCACATACATAAGAGTGAAACTGTAGGATAGAAGGATTATGAAAGTTAAACTATACAAGATGATGCCAAATTGTTTTTCAAAATGATTGTATCAAGTCACACTCTGTATAGTGATGTTTAAGATTTCCCATTATTAAATGTCCTCTTCAAGCCTTAATGCTGTTGGCCTTCTTAAGTTTTCCTATCTAGTAGTTATAAAATGCTATCTCATTGTGTTCCTAATTTACAATTACCTAATTGCTAACTGGGATGAAAATCTTTTCATATGTTATTAACCTTTTATGCTTACTATTCTTTGAAATGTCAGTTCACATCTTATGCCCTATGGGTGTTTTCTTTCTTTTTCTAATTGATTTTAAAGCCTTTTTAACATATTCTATATACCAATTCTTTGGTGATTATATATTTTGTAAATATCCTCTCCCATTTGTGACTTGTTTTTTCACTTTCATTTTAATGTGTTTTGATAGACAGATGTTCTTCATTTTAACATCGTCAAATTTATCAATCTTTCTTTTATGGTTAATGCATAAATGTCTTGTTTCATAAATCCTGCCATATACCCCAAGGCCATAAAAATATTATTCGGGCCGGCCGAGTGGCGCATTGGTTAAGAGCTGGTTTTGGGATGCCAGTGGTCCCTGTTCGGATCCCACATATGAGGGCCAGTGACACTGCCCTCTGCAGCTAACAACAGCTCCACCTGGAGCTGGGCTGTGTGAGCCCCGGTGACGGTGTAGGCTGCAGCCCCTGCTGCAGTGGGCTGCCATAGGCTACAGTGAGCGGCTGGCAGCCAGCGTTAGCTGCCAATAGCCGCAGTGAGCGACATCCAGAGGCGGGCGACGATCTCCCTCATCCGGGAAGAGTGCAATGACGATACCAACATGAGCCAGTGAAGCAACATCCTCTGCAACTAGACTGAAGACCAAAAAGACAGCAACTTGTCTGTTCCCCTTCCCTGATTCCCCAACGCTGTTCCCCTCCCCCAATTCCCCAATAAAATCTTTTTTAAAAAAAATTAAAAAAAATATTATTCTATATTTTTTTCTAAAATTGTTAAATATTTGCCTTTTAGAATTAAGTCTTTAATTCTTTTGAATTCATTTGTATTTATGTGAATGGAATGAGGTAAGGAATACAAATTTATTTGTATCAACATGGATATGAAAGTTAGGGTTTGTTTTTTTTTTAATTAGTTTCAGGTGTACAACACACATAGTTATACTTTTTACCCCTCAAAGTGACAAACCCTCCCCGAATCTGCCGACCCACTCTCCCTCACCCCCAATATCATACATATCTATTACAATTCCATTGACTCCACTCCCACACTATACCCCACATCCCGTGACTATATATATTCAATTATAGTTGACATACACTACTATTCAACATCAGCTTCAGGTGCACAGTGCAGCGGTCAAGCCTCTACACCGTCCATGAAGTGGTCTCCTTAACAAGACATATGACCATCTGACACCCTACAAAATATTTACAACATTATTGATTATATTCCCCAAATTGTCTTTCATACCACTGTGGCAATGCTGTAGTTACCAATTTATGCTGTCTAATTCCTTCCCCTTCTCCCTCATCCCCACCGCCCTTCCCAACTGGCAATCATCAGTTTTTCCTCTATATCTCTGAGACTATTTCTGTTTACTTTGCTCATTCATTCAGTTTTTTAGATTCTGTTTTAGGTTATCCTGTTTATAATGGCCCATTGCAATTTGTCAAGAAGCCCCTCCTTTCCTAATGATTTCCTAATGATCCTCCTTTCGCAGTGATCTCTAATATAACAGGTTTGCATAAATACATGAACCTAACTGAAGGCTCTCTATTCTATTTCAGTGGTCAGTTGGTGGATACCAGGACCAGAGTCACGCTGTGTCACTGCCTACAGTGTTACAATAAATCCTTATATGTAGAAGAGGGAAACCCAGCCTACTTAATAGTTCTTTAGAGATGTCTTGACTATTCTTGGGTCATAATTCTGCCATACACATTTTAGAATCAGCTTGTCAAACTCATGAAAAAGTATGTAGGATTTTTATTAGAATTGAATATATAGATCAATGGTTGGGAGAGCTGACATTTATAATATCAAGTCTTCCTCGCCATGTGCATGGGTATATATCTCTACTTGGTTAAGACTTCTTTAATATCTTTCAATAACATTTTATTATGCTCTCTATTCAGACTCTACACATCTTTTGCTAGGTTTACTGCAAAATACATTGTAACTTTTGTTACTATTATAAATGATATTTCATTTAGATTAGATTTTCTAATCTAATCTAGATTTTCTTCCATTGGGTGAAAATGCAAGTAATTTTTGTATACTGATTTTATTTCCAATAAACTTACTAAACCATCCCATTAGTTACAATACTCTCTGTAGATTCTTTTGTATATTTTAGGTAGACAATTATATATCTGCCTGAACATTGTCTCACATGAAAAGAAATGAACTATATGTGGGTACCTCAAAATTAGCAGCATTCCACTTTTACAGTTCTGAAAGTCAGGTAATATACTCTGATTTGTAAGAAAGAACTCACCTGCCTGGTGAAGAGCATCCAAAAAGCCACGGAACCAGCCTTCCTCCTGGAGCTCCAACAGGAACTTGAGAAAAAGTGAGGCAGCCTCCATTGTACCCTTGTTGTTTTTCTCAGCCTGAATATACTGCAGCTCATCTACAAACAGAAGCAAGAATCACTTACCAAACTGTAGAACAACTAATCATTGGAAAACCTGAAAAGTGTTGTTAAACTTTCTCAAATGGGGATGGAGACTGTAACAAATCACAGCAATGGAGGAACTGCAGGAAAGCAGCAAATTCTCTGCCCAGGTAGATGAACAGAATCATACAATTTGTAGGCTTTGTAGGCTTTCTTTCACTTAGCATACTGTTTTCAAGGTTCATCCATGTATATGGCATGTGATGCCATTCTCAGGTTCCCCAGGTAGAATTTCTTGATCTCATTTCTGTGCTTTCTGTCTCTTTACATGTTCCTGACTAGAACACTGACCCTGCATAGTATATAATAACTGTTGGAGAGTCTGTCTTCTCCCTTAAATTGTGACCATGGACATGTAATCATCTTTGTATTCTAATCATCAATAAAGTGCCTGGCTCATGCATGTTTCCAGAAAATGTTACTGACAGAATGGATAAATACTCAGAATACTGCTCCTGCAGCATGCTAAGGGTTAGCCTTTGACTCCAAAGAGAAACTGCAAAAAAATCTGTAGCTCACACTTAGGTCTACCTTGACACATCATAGATAATGTAAGCAAAGCCCTGCAAAACCCCAGTGAGCATGCAACCTCTCAATAAGAAACTTGGCTTCAATGCTCCTTTCCCAAGATGCAACCAGTGTACAATATCCAAAATAGTCAGTGAAGAATTGTAATTAAAGAGATACAGGATAAGACGGATGCTTTCCCAACTGCCTCCCAGGATCACATCAAAATTACAAATAATTTATGCAACGTTTAACCTCGGAAGTCCCCTGAACATCAGATGAATAGAACTTTTAAACAAAGGACCTAAAGAGGAGGCCACGTCAAGTCTGGTGATCTATCTAATACATCAAAGCATTCACAGAACGACAGCCAGAATGAAGAAACAAAGAAACATGTCCCAAGTAAAAGATCAGAAGAAAACTCTAGAAATGGAACTAAATGAAACAGAGGTATCCAAACTTTCAGAGACAGAGTTGAGAACACTGATGATAAGAATGTTTAAGGAACTTTCAAGGACATAAAGAAGGATAGGGAAACCATAAAAAACAACCTGTTAGAACTAAAGAATACAATAACTGAAATGAAGAACACACTCGAAGGAATCACCAGTAGAAGAGATGAAGCAGAGGAGCGGATCAGCGAATTAGAAGATAAAATAACAGAAATTACCCAGCTGGAACAACATAAAGAAAAAAGTACAAAAAAAGAATGAAAATAGTTTAAGAGACCTCTGGGACAACATGAAACACAACCATGTCGCGTCATAGGAATACCAGAAGGAGAAGCGCAGAAGCAAGGGATTGAGAATGTATTTAAAGAAATAATGACGGAAAATTTCCCTACCCTGGTGAAGGAAATCGACATACGAGCTCAGGATGTGCACAGAGTTCCAAACAGGCTGAATCCAAATAGGCCCACACCAAGACACATCATAGTTAAAATGGCAAAGCTTAAAGACAAAGACAGAATCCTAAAAGCAGCAAGAGAAAGACAGCAGGTTACATACACAGGAACTCCTATAAGACTAACAGCTGATTTTTCTTCAGAAACTCTGCAGGCCAGAAGGGAGTGGCAGGAGATCTTCAAAGTGACACAAAATAAAGGTCTACAACCAAGATTGCTCTACCCAGCACAGCTATCACTTAAAATTGAAGGAGAGATAAAGACCTTCTCAGAAAAGAATAAGCTTAGGGAGTTCACAAATTGAAGGAGAGGTAAAGACCTACTCAGAAAAGAATAAGCTTAGGGAGTTCATTACCACCAAGCCAGCAATGCAGGGAATGTTAAAAGAGCTTTTTTAAACAGAAGAAAGGGGAAAACAAGCTAACCCAGGAAGACAAGAAATACAAATAACAAAATGCCAATAAATATGCACCTAACAGTAATCACTTTAAATGTGAATGGGCTAGGGCCGGCCGAGTGGCGCAGTGGTTAAGAGCTGGTTTTGGGATGCCAGCGGCCCTGGTTTGAATCCCATATACGAGGGCCAGTGACACTGCCTTCTACAGCTAACAACAGCTCCAACTGGAGCTGGGCTGTGCAAGCCCCGGCAATGGTGTAGGCTGCAGCCCCTGCTGCAGTGGGCTGCCATAGGCTACAGTGAATGGCCGGCAGCCAGTGTGAGCTGCCAATAGCCGCGGTGTGTGGCCATCCAGAGGCCAGAGACCGATGTGCCTCATCCAGGAAGAGCGCAATGACGATACCAACATGGGCCAGTGAAGCAATGTCCTCTGCAACTAGACTGAAGAACAAAAAGACAGCAACTTGTCTGTTCCCCTTCCCAGATTCCCCAGCGCTGTTCTCCTCCCCCAATTCCCCAATAAAATCTTTAAAAAAAAGAAAAAAATAGGGCCAGCCGAGTGGCTCAGTTGGTTAAGAGCTTGCTCAAGAGTGCGAGCTGAGCTCTGAGCAACTGCGGTGCGATGCCAGCCCGAGCTGAGTTGCCGTTGAGCTGCCAGCTGCGAACACGTGGCAGGATGGCTCAGCTAAAAAAAAAAAATGTGAATGGGCTAAATGCTCCAATCAAAAGACACAGAGGGGCTGAGTGGATAAGAGAACAGGATCCATACATATGCTGTCTACAAGAGATTCATCTCAGATCAAAAGACACACACAGACTGAAAGTAAAGGGATGGAATAAGATATTTCATGCAAATGGAAATCAGAAAAAAGCTGGAGTAGCAATACTTATTTCGGACAAAATTGACTTTAAAATGAAGACTACAATAAAAGACAAAGAAGGGCACTACATAATAATAAAGGGATCGATTCAACAAGAGGACATAACCTTAGTAAATATCTATGCACCCAGTATAGGAGCTCCTAAATACATAAAACAGATTTTGACAGACATAAAGACAGAGATCAACAGTAACACTATCATAGTAGGGGACTTCAACACCCCGTTGTCACCAATGGACAGATCCTCCAGACAGAAAATCAACACAGACATAGTAGCCTTAAATGACACTTTAGACCAGCTGGATTTAATTGATATTTTTGGAGCATTTCACCCCAAAGCTACAGAATATACATTCTTCTCAAGTGCACATGGAACATTCTCCAAGATAGACCACATGTTAGGCCACAAAACAAGTCTCAACAAATTTAAGAAGATTGAAATCATATCAAGTGTCTTCTCTGACCACAATGCTATGAAACTAGAAATCAATTATAAGAAGAAATATGGAAAGCTTACAAATACATGGAGGCTAAATAACATGCTTCTAAATAATGAGTGGGTCAAAAATGAGATCAAGGAGGAAATCAAAAGATACCGCGAGACAAACGAAAAAGAAAACACCATGACCCAAAATCCCTGGGATGCAGCAAAAGCAGTCTTAACAGGGAAGTTCATAGCAGTGCAGGCCTACCTAAAGAAGGAAGAAAAATCTCAAATCAACAGACTATCTTTACACCTAAAGGAACTCGAAAAAAAACACAGCAAAACAAGCCTAAAGGAAGTATAAGGAAGGAAATAATAAAGACCAGAGCAGAAATAAATGAAATAGAGAAAAAAAAACAAAAAAAACAATACAAAAGATCAATGAAACCAAGAGTTGGTTTTTTGAAAAGATAAACAAAATCGACAAACCCTTAGCACGATTAACCAAAAAAAAGAGAGAGAGGACCCAAATTAATAAAACAGAAATGAAAGAGGAGAAGTGACAACAGATACTACAGAAATACAGAAAATTTTAAGAAAATACTATGAGCAACTATATGCTAACAAATTTGGCAATCTGGAAGAAATGGATAAATTTCTAGAAGTATACAATCTACTAAGCCTGAACCAAAAAGAAACAGAAACTCTGAACAGACTGATTACTGCCAAAGAAATTGAATCAGTAATCAACAATCTTCCAACAAACAAAAGCCCTGGACCAGATGGCTTCACAGGTGAATTTTAGAAAACATTCAAAAAAAGAATTAATACCTATTCTCATACTATTCCAAAAAATACAGAAGGAGGGAAGACTCCCAAACTCTTTCTATGAAGCCACTATCACCCTGATTCCTAAGTCAGACAACGATATTACAAAAAAGGAAAACTACAGGCCAGTATCCCTAATGAACATAGATGCAAAAATTCTCAACAAAATACTAGCAAACCAAATTCAGCATCTCATTAAAATGATCATACACCACGATCAAGTGGGATTCATTCCTGGTATGCAAGGTTGGTTCAAAACCTGCAAATCAATTAATATAATACATCACATTAACAAAATGAAAAATAAAAATCATATGATCATATCAATAGATGCAGAAAAAGCATTTGACAAAATCCAGCAGCCATTTATGATAAAAACTCTTAGCAAAGTGGGAATAGTGGGATCATATCTCAACATAATAAAGGCCATATATGATAAGCCCACAGCAAACATCGTACTCAATGGGGAAACGCTAAAAGCTTTCCTCTTAAGATCAGAAACAAGAGAGGGCTGCCCACTTTCACCACTTCTATTTAACATAGTTCTGGAAGTTCTAGCCACAGCAATTAGACAAGAAAATGAAATAAAATGCATCCAAATTGGAAAAGAGGAAGTAAAATCGTCATTATATGCAGATGACATGATACTATATAGAGAGAGAATCCCAAATTCTCCACCAAAAAACTGCTAGAACTGATAAACGAATTTGGTAAGGTAGCAGGATACAAAATTAATATTCAGAAATCAGTTGCATTTGTATACATCAATAATAAACTATCAGAAGAAGAAATCAGGAAATCAATCCCTTTTACAACTGCTTCAAAAACAATAAAATATCTAGGAATCAATTTAACTAAAGAAGTAAAAGACCTGTACTCAGAAAATTATGAGACACTAAAGAGAGAAATCAAAGAAAATACAAATAAATGGAAATACATAGCATGCTCATGGATAGGAAGAATTAATATAGTTAAAATGTCAATACTACCTAAAGCAATATATAGATTCAATGCAATTCCAATCAAACTACCAAGGACATTTTTCACAGAAATAGAACATAGAATCCTGAAATTTATATGGAACCACAGAAGACCCCAAATAGCCACAGCAATCCTGAGAAATAAGAACAAAGTGGGAGGCATCATACTATCTGACATCAAAACATACTACAAGGCTACAATAATCAAAACAGTATGGTACTGGCATAAAAACAGACATAGACCAATGGAACAGAATAGAGAGCCCAGGAATAAACCCATTCATATACGGTCATTTAATCTATGACAATGGAAGCAAGAATTTACACTGGAGTAAAGATAGTCTATTTAATAAATGGTGCTGGGAAAATTGGACTGACATGTGCAAAAAAAATGAAAATGGACCACATACTTACACCATATAGGAGAACAAACTCAAAATGGATTAAAGATTTACATGTAAGACCTGAAACCATAAAACTCCTATAAGAAAACATAGGGAGTAAGTTTGCAGACATTACCCTGAAAAATATTTTTACTGATATATCCCCTCGGGCAAGGGAAATAAAAGAAAAAATGAACATATGGGATTACATCAAACTTAAAAGTTTTTGCACAGCAAAGGAAATCATCAATAAAATAAAAAGGCAGCTTACTGAATGGGAGAAGATATTTGCCCGTGATATATCTGATAAGGGGTTAATATCCAAAATTTATAAAACACTCATGCAACTCAACACCAAAAAAGCAAACAACCCAATTAAAAAATGGGCAGAGGATATGAGGCATTTCTCTAAAGATGACATACAGATGGCCAACAGGCATATGAAAAAATGTTCAACCTCACTAATCATCAGAGTAATGCAAATAAAAACCACAATGAGATACCACCTCACTCCAGTAAGAATGGCTATCATCAACAAATCAACAAACAACAAATGCTGGCGAGGGTGTGGAGAAAAGGGAACCCTGGTGCACTGTTGGTGGGATTGCAAATTGGTGCAGCCATTATGGAAATCAGTATGGAGGTATCTCAAAAAACTGGAAATGGAACTATCATATGACCCAGCAATTCCACTCTTGGGTATCTACCCAGAAAAATCCAAGACGCTAATTCGAAAAAATATATGCACCCCTATGTTCATTGCAGTGCTATTTACAATAGCCAAGACTTGGAAACAACCGAAGTGCCCATCAGTAGATGACTGGATTAAGAAACTGTGGTACATTCATACAATGGAGTATTACTCCGCTATAAAGAAGAATGAGTCAGTCTGGCAGAACACCGTGGTGGTTGGAAGTACGCTGCAGGGGCTGTGGAGATCTTGCTGAAATGGTCCCCCCTTCCCCGCCTGTCGTCCGAGGATGTCGGAAGAAGCCCAACAGAAGAAATTGGCTGGGGCCACGGAAAAGGTAAACGGGTCGCGACTCCCTGACCCAGCCCAAGGCCCCTCGGAAGTCCAGGTGGTGGCCAGGGTCTGTGTTTGCCTAGGAGGCACACAGGCAAGCCGCGTGGGCAAGCCGCTTAGACCCCGTTGGATCCCCATCAAAATCTCACCAGTCCAACCCTCCCCAACCTCCCCTCTTCCCCCCTCCCCCCCGCAGCTCAACCCCTGCCTTCACTTGTGGTTCCCAGGTGACTTTGGGCTGGTAACCCCCTGGGGCTCTCAGCTCGGCCCTAACTTCCTTGTGGCCCAGAACGGGATCTCTTGGGCGCCCTGGGCGCCCTGGGACCCATGGACTCCCAGCTGCTCTCCGCAGGGGGCCCTGCGGAGCTGTGACTCCGCCATCCATAGGGATGCAGTTATGTCACAGTCACCCTGGCAGCTGTCTTTATAGCCCCAAATTGGGTTTTCAATACAAAGACCCAGTCCCTTAGTGTTTTCACTTCCTTTCCGTTTTCTCCGGTCCCTGTACACATTTCCAGCTGGAGGGGACTTGGGACTATAGCACCTAGATCAGAGAGATTTCAGGCTTACTGTAGACTGTATCCCATCCTTTAGACACTGACAGCGTAAAAAGCCTCCATTTCACTAGTGATCTCAAAACGTTGACTACATCTCTGGGTGGCAATGGGGAGAATGTGTCTAGTTTGGTTTTCTGCCATTTCTACTCCCCAGAGACAGTTTCTCATTGTTAATCTGAACTCTCTGTTTCACATGCTAATCATGTCGTGTGATGATAGTCAGACCAAATTGCCCCTCAGTCAGTCAGTATAAAAAAAAAAAAAAGAATGAAATCATACCATTTGCAACGATATGGATGGACCTAGAGACTATTATGTTGAGTGAAATAAGTCAGTCGGAGAAAGACGAATACCATATGATCTCACTTATATGTGGAATTTGAAAAACTGAAGGAATGAGCAAAGGAAACAGAAACAGTCTCATAGATATAGAGGAAAAACTGGGTTGCTAGTTGGGAGGGGGATGGGGATGAGGGAGAAGGGGAAGGGATTAGACAGCAAAAATAGGCAACTACAATATTGCCACAGGGATATGAAAGACAGTTCGGGGAATATAATAATGTTGTAAATATTTTGTGGAGTGTCAGATGGTCACATGTCTTGTTAGGGAGACCACTTCATGGATGGAGTAGAGGCTTCATCACTGCACTGTATACCTGAAACTGATATAATATTGTATGCCAACTGTAATTGAATATAGGGATAGTCACGGGATGTGGATTATACTGTGGAAGGGAGCCAAAGGAATTGTAATAGATATGTGTGATATGGGGGGGGGGAGGAGTGGAGGGGGAGAATTGGGGGAGAGGGGTGTGACTTTGAGGGGTAAAAAGTATAACTATTGCACTGTGTTGTACTCCTGAAGCTAATTAAAAAAAAGTTTATTTCACAATAAAAGAATTGAAAAAAAAGAGATACAGGATATTGCTAATATAATTTAAACATATTGGTGTATTTGTACGTGTGTGCATGGGAATGTATGGGCATAAGAAGAGTATGGATAAGTCCCATCAGGAAAGATATTTAGGCACTTACAGTCTGAAAAGGAATTGCCAGATCCCCCCTTCTCATCTCAGCTCCTTCCAGGCACCACCTCCCTTCTCTGTCCCAAAGTCTCTGCTCATCTCCAACACAAAGCCCTTCAATACAAATGTATAAAATGGCCCACTATCCATCACCATGTGTCTACATGGAAATACCTGCATTGAAGCAGAAAGCCACTCAGTGCAAGGCTTGCTCCTCTCAAGCTTCCAGGTATCTGGGAGTGACCCACAGAGCAAGTGTGAACTTTCTTGTAGCTCTGACAGTATTTTGTGACTATTGGTTTACATCTGTCCTCACCTGTCTCCCACCCCCAAAGCCCGAGCTATAAAGTATTTTAAGGAAGGGCCTGTATTTTATTTCTGAATCTCTGAGATCAGCACAAAGTCACACACATAGTAGACGCTATTAATAGAAACACATGAAATGGACAGTGACCTGTTTCTCCAGTTTTGAAACCCTCCCCCACCCCGCCCCCCGCCCCCTGACGCCCCCTCCTGGCCCCCCCCCGCCCCTCCAAGCGAGTCATTTCATCTTGCTGTGACTCAGTTTCCTCATCCGGGCCTCCAAAGGCTCCTCAAACTCTGCCAATCTCTAGTCTAAAATGCTTTTGCGGTCTCGACCCTAACCCGGGGGCGTTCCTAGCAGGCCACCCATATTGATTAAAAGTGGGGGGAAAGTAAAGGGAAAACACGTCCTGAATTGTTTTCCTGCCCCAAGAGGCGGGCGCCGCTGGGAACCACTCACCCTCCTTAAACCAAGGGGCCATGTAGCCCAGGATGTAGGTAGGGTCCAGAATCTTCGTGACATAGCTCTGGAAGGCGAGCAGGTTCTGCCGCTCCTCGGCCGTCATCGCTGCAGCTCGGCTCCCCGTCTCACCTGCGCTCCACTCCCTTAGGAGCCCGCAAGTGAGCCGGGAGGGACTTTCCGAAAAACGAAACTGCAACCAGCCGTGGGCCGAGGCCGCCGAAGCAGGGCTACCACAGGACACAGCGGCCCCGCCCCACGCTCCCCGCTGGGTTTCGTTTCCTCTCTGGCAGCTTGCTTTTCCCACCTGTCAGCGCTCACTGGTCCAGGGAATTTGAACACGAACCCCGAGGATTGCTTTTTTGATTTTCATTTTATCTTCCTTTTTTGTTTTGTTTTTAGAGTGGTAAAATTTAGAGTCAATAAAGTGCACAGATTTGAAGTGTACAGTTTTGAGTTTTGAAAAATGCATGCAGTGGAACCACTTCTCCCAGGTTGTGTCGGTCCTCGGTAAGTGTACTCGTAGGTTTAACGTGACAGAAAACTGCAACCTGTTCCAAAATGGCCTTACCGTTTTGCATCCCCATCGGTAGTGTAAGACAGCTCCAATAGATACACATCCAGTAAATACACACACTGGTCAGTTTTGTTTGCCATCTTGGTTGGTTTGAAATGGCCCGTTACTGTGGTTTTAATTCCTCAGATAATGAATGATGTTGGGCACATTTGCATGTACTTATTGGCCATTCATATATCTTTTTTTGTGTGAAGCTTCTGCTCCAATCTTTTGCCTGATTGAGTGGTTTTCCTTTGCATTATGAATTTACAAGTTATTTACTAGATACAAGCCCATTGTCAAATATGTGTATTCCAGATATCGTCTCCCTGTCTGTGACTTACCATTTCATTTTTTAAAGGTGTCATTTGAGTAGAGGTTTATTTTGGTGAAGCCTAATTTACCATCTTCTTTTGTTTACTGATATTTGTGTTCTTTTTAATAAATCTCTGCCTACTCCAAGGTCATGAAGGTATTCTGTGTTTTCTTTTAAAGTCTTTGTGTTTTTAGCTTTCACATTTAGGTCTATGATCATCTCAAATTAATTTTGTTGTGGTGTGAGGTAGGGGTCAAGGTTTCATTCCGCCCCGCCCCCATACTTCTAATTGTTCCAGCACAAATTGTCTCATTTGTTGAAAATTTTTCCTTCTCCCACTGAATAGCCTTGGCATCTTTGCCAAAAAAAATCAATTGACTGTATGTGTGCAGGTCTATTTTTAACTCTAGTCTGTTTCATTTATCTATTTGCTGATATTGTTTGATTCTTCTTTGTAAAGATTGTATTGGCAGGATCTTATGCATTCCAGGATCTTTGCATTTGCATTTCCCTATGACATAAGAATCAATTTGTCAATTCCTACACACACAACCGCCTATTGAGATTTTGATCAAGACTACATTGATCCTATAGATGAACTTGGGGAGAACTGACATCTTAACAATACTGAGTTCTAATCCATGAATTCATTTTCTTAGGTCTTCTTTAGTTTTTCATTTATTTGTCTTCTTTAATTTCTTAGAGGTATTTTATAGTTTTAAGAATATAGGTCTGGCCTGTCTGAGTGATGCATTGGTTAAGAGCTGGTTTGGGATGCCAGCAGCCCCAGTTCGGATCCCACATATGAAGGCCAGTGACACTGCCCTCTACAGCTAACAACAGCTCCACCTGGAGCTGTGCTGCTGTGAGTCCCTGGGACTGCATAGCTGCAGCCCCTGCTGCAGTGGGCTGCCATAGGCTACAGTGAGTGGCTGGCAGCCAGTGTGAGCAGTCGGCAGCCAGCGTGAGCTGCCAATAGCCGCGGTGAGTGACCATCCAGAGGCCAGCTACCGATCTGCCTCATCCGAGAAGTGCGCAATGACAATACCAACATGGGCCAGTGAAGCAACGTCCTCCACAACTAGACTGAAGAACGAAAAGACAGCAACTTGTCTGTTCCCCTTCCCTGATTCCCCAACGCTGTTCCCTTTCCCCAATTCCTCAGTAAAATCTTTAAAAAATATATATATATAGGTCTTATACCCATCTGTTAAAATTATCTTAACTATTTCATGCTCTTTGATGCTACTCTAAATGGAATTATTTTTAAAGTTTCATTTTCAAATTGTTGTTAGTATATATACAATGTTCATTGTTTCTTGACCTTGTTTTATATAACACTGAGAAATTCACTTATTAGGACTAGTAATTCTTCTGTAGACTCCTTAAATTTTGCTAGGTAAACAATCACATCATTTGTGAATACATGGTTTTTACTTCTTCCTTTCCAATATTTATGTCTTTTGTTTCCTTATTGTACCACCTATAATCTCCAATAAAATATTGAATAAAAGTGGTGAGAGTTGACACCCTTGTCTTAGTACACTAATCTCAGTGGGAAAATGATCATGTTTCATTTTAATTACAATGTTGGCTGTAGGTTTTTCTTAGATGTCTCTTATCACATTGATCCTCTCTTTTATTCCTGGTTTACTCAGAGTATTTATCATGAATATTGAATTTTTCAAATGTTTTTTTCTGTATCTATTGAGGTGATCATATATTGTTAGCATACTGGATTTCATTGATTGATTTTGGGGTATTAAACCAACCTAGAGTTCCTGGGAAAAAGTCCATTTGGTCATGATGTAGCATCCTTTATATATATATACATATTTCTGGATTCAATTTGCTAATATTTTTGTAAGTGTTTATAAGGGATATTGGTAAGTTTCTTTTCTTGTAATGTCAGGGTTATGCTGGCCTCCTAAAACAAGTTTGTGTAAGACTGGTATAATTTCTGAAACATTTAACAGAATCCATAAATGAAACCATGTGGGCTTGGGGTTTTCTTTCTTTGGAGATTGTTTATAATGATTCAATTTCTTTATTAAACATAGGCTATTCTGCTTTTTTATTTTATCTCAAATCAGTTTTGGTTAAGTTGTGCTTTTCAAGGAATTTGACCATTTCCTCCAAGTTATTAAATTTACTGGCATAAAGTTGTTCATGATATTCCTTATCTTTTACCTTTTTATTTATTTTTTAAAAGAGCTAATTTTATTTTTTTGAGGGCAGTGTCACTGGCTCTCATATGTGGGATCTGAACCGGGGCCGCTGGCGTCCTAAGCCAGCTCTTAACCATCACGCCACTCGGCCGGCCCCTCTTTTACCTTTTTTAAAAAAATCACTCTTGCCATGAATTTCCCAATTTTATTTATCTTTTTAAAAACCAACTTTGGCTTTAGTTTTTTAAAATTGTTATTCTATTTTCTATTCCTTTGATTTCCACCCTAATCATTATTCTTTTTTTTTTTTTTTAAAGATTTTATTGGGGAATTGGGGGAGGGGAATAACGTTGGGGAATAGGGGAATGGAACAGACAAGTTGCTGTCCTTTTGTTCTTCAGTCTAGTTGTGGAGGACGTTGCTTCACTGGCCCATGTTGATATCGTCATTGCGCTCTTCCCAGATGAGGCAGATCGGCTGCCGGCCTCTGGATGTCACTCACCGCAGCTATTGGCAGCTGACGCTGGCTGTCGGCCAGTCACTGTAGCTTATGGCAGCCCACTCGCTCACCGCAGCTATTGGCAGCTGACGCTGGCTGCCGGCCAGTCACTGTAGCCTATGGCAGCCCACTGCAGCAGGGGCTGCAGCCTACACCGTCGCGGGGGTTTGCACAGCCCAGCTCCAGGTGGAGCAGCTGTTAGCAGCTGTAGAGGGCAGTGTCACTGGCCCTCATATGTGGGATCCGAACCGGGGCCGCTGACATCCCAAAACCAGCTCTTAACCAATGCACCACTCGGCCGGCCCATAATCATTATTTTCTCCTGCTTTCCTTAGGTTTAATTTGCTCTTCTTTTACTATTGTAGTTTGTTAAAGTAGAAGTTTCAATCACTGCTTTTATACATTTTTCTTTTCCAATATAAGCATTTGAGGCTATAAATTTTCCTTTTCTCAGCTGCTAAGTTCTAACATCCCATCAATTTTGATATATTGAAAACAATATCATTCCATTTGAAATAGTTTCTAATATCCTTGTGATTTCTTCTTTAACCTATGAGTTAATTTATAAGTACGTTTATTTTTCAAATATTGGGAATTTCCTAAACATTTGAGGGATACTAACTTCTGATTTTAATCTGTTGTGATCAGTTTAATATGTTGTAAGATTTCAACCTTTTGAAATTTGTTGAAACTTGTTTTGTGGCCCAGCATATGAACTATCTTGATATATGTTCCAGATACACTTAAGAAGAATGTGTATTTTTTAGTTCTTGGGTGTAATGTTCTATAAATGTCAATTATTCAGGTTGAGTTATAGTGTGGGTCAAGTCACCTATATCCTTACTAATTTTCTGTCTACTTGTTTTGTCAAGTACTGAGAAGGGATCATAAAATCTCCAACTATGGTTATTGATTTGTCCATTTTTCTCTTTTGTTTTTTGTTTGTACATCATAAATTTTATAGCTGTTACTAGATGCATACACAGTTAAGGTTGTATTTTCCTGATAAATTATGCCTTTTATCATTGAAATGTCATTTTTGTCTCTGTTAATACATTATATCAGTCTACTTCATATATTACTATAACAGCTTTCTTATGCTGTTTGCATGGTATATCTTTTTCCATCCTATTGCTTTCAACCTCTTTTAATATTTAAAGCACATCTCTAGTATAAAGCTTATAGTTGCATCTTCCTTTATTTTATTTAGTCTGATAATCTCTGGCTTTTAATTGGAGCAATAAATCCATTTTACATTTAATTATTGACATGAGCTTAAAACTGCAAGTTTGTTGTTTGTTTCTTCCAATTTTGTTCCTTTGTTCCTATATTCTTCCAAATTGGGTTAATCAAGTATATTTTTACTTTTGTCCCTTTTAGCTATAATTCTCTATACAGTCATATGCCACTTAACAATAGGGATAGTTCTGAGAAATGCCTTGTTAGGCGATTTCATCATTGTGCGAACATCATCGGGTGTACTTACACAAACCTAGATGGTATAATCTACAACACATCTAGGCTATATGGGATAGCCTGTTACTCCTAGGCTACAAGCCTGTACAATACGTTACTGTACAAAACAACATGAGATTAAATCAAGCACAAGAGAAGGGCCGGCTGAGTAGCTCAGTTGGTTAAGAGCTCATTCAAGAGTGTGAGCTGAGCTCTAAGCAACAGCAGTTCGATGCCCAGCCCAAGCTGAGCTGTTGGCAGGATGGCTCAGCTAAAATAAAATTAAAAAAAAAAAAAAGAGAAAGGGATGCCACCAAGAGACACAGAAAATACAAGCCACGTGAGGTTGCTACTGGTATAACGCAGCATAGTTTTACAGCAAACTTTTTCTGTATAAGCAGAAAGAGCGCACTCTAAAATATTTAGTGTGGTTAATACATAAACTAACAACACAGTCATTTATTATCATTATTATTATGTACCGTACATGATTGTATGTGCTATACTTTTATACAACTGGCAGTGCAGGTTTGGTTACACCAGCATCACCACAAACAAGTAATGTGTCGTGCTCCAATGTTACAACAGCTAGGACATCCCTAGGCAATATGAAGTTTTCAGCTCCATTAATCTTATGGGACCCGTCATATATGCAGACCATCGGTGACCAAAACATTGTCATGAGCCCATGACTACAGTCTTTTAGCTATATGCCTCTCTGACATCCTTAACTTGTATCAGTGCACTTAGAATTATTATACCATATTAGGTAAATGTAAGATCCTTGCAACCACATAATTCCATCTACCCCAGCCCATCCTTTGTGCTATTGGCATAATTTTTACTTCTCCATGTTATAAACCACATAATCAATGTTATAAGCTTTATTGTAAGAAGTCAGTTGTCTTTTAAATAAGAAAATTATAGTCTTTTTCTGTTTTCCAATCTATTTACCATTTCTGGTGATATTCATTCTTACCTGTAATTCCTGGTTTCTATCTGATGTCATTTCCCTTCTGGCCTCTCCAATGTATTGTTAAAGCTTCCAGTGAATTTTTCATTTCAAATAGTTTTTAAAAATGCTGAGATTTTTGTTGGTTCCTTTTTTCTTTCCATTTCTTAGCTGAAAACCTCCATCTGTTCATTAACTATCTTTTAAGATCATGTACATTTTTCTAATAGTGTCTTTAAATTCTTTGCTAATTTCATCAGTGGATTATTTTACAGTGTTTTTTGTAACTGCCTTTTCTCTTGACTACGGGTACCTTCACATGTCTAGTAATTTTTCAAATTTTATATTGCACATTATAGATATGCTCTAGAATCTCTAGATTCTATCATTTTACACTGGGGAATGTTGCTTTTTGTTCTAGCATGCTAACTTACCAGCTACACATTTTGAATTTATAGCTGCTTTACATTGTGGTAGGTCTGTTCCACTGTACCCTTAGCACAAGGTGAATCCTTTAGTCCTGGGTCAGTCTTCTCTGCTAAGGTGTGGCCCTGTAGGGTGAAAAGCCCTGTTTTCCCTGCCCTTCTAAGTTGGTGAGACTCAGACTTCAAATTGTTTTCCCTGTGGTTGCAGCTGACATGTCTGATGAGCTCTTTCAGCCTTCCAGCACTGGAATACTGCTTACCTGGGCTCCTTGGAATCTCCCCTGCATGTTTGTTTCAAGGTCAGCTAAGGATTTGAGTGAAAGTTATATACAAATTTTAGGGTTTCCCTTTTGTATGTCCTTTCTGAAATTTCCCCCTCAATATCATCACTCTGGCAGCTCCAGGGTTCATCTTCTAATACAATGACTTTGGCTTTCTGCTTGACTTCTGACTTCCATGTGGACTGGGGAGGATCCTCAGAAGAAAAGCCAAAAATAGGTCATTTTCATACAGTACCTATCTTTCAATGGTCAATTCCTTCCAGTTTCTGCCTTTTGATATTTCTCCAGTGCCTTCAATTACTAACTGTTCTTTGTGTTTTGTCCTTTTTATATATTTTTATTTATTTTTAAATTTTTATTTTTTTGAGGGCAGTGTCACTGGCTCTCATGTGGGACCCGAACCGGGGCCGGTGGCTTCCGAAGCCAGCGCTTAACCACCGTGCCACTCGGCTGGCCCTGTTTTGTCCTTTTTATAAGTTATCATACAAACTCTTCTGCCACTACTTGATTTTGGATTTTTAACTAAGAAATCAGAACGAAAATTCCTTTAAAAAATAAATCCAGGGCCGGCCGAGTGGCATGTTGGTTAAGAGCTGGCTTGGGACACCAGTGGCCCCAGTTCAGATCCCACATATGATGGCCAATGACACTGCCCTCTACAGCTAAGATGGTGAACAACAGCTCCACTTGGAGCTGGGCTGCTGTGAGTCCCCGGGACGGCATAGCTGCAGCCCCTGCTGCAGTGGGCTGACATAGGCAACAGAGTGGCTGGCAGCCAGTGTCAGCGGCCGGCAGCCAGTGTGAGCTGTCAAGAGCCTTTGTGAGCAGCCGTCCAGAGGCCAGCAACCAATTTGCCTCACCCAAGAAGAGTGCAATGATGATACCAAAATGGGCCAGTGAAGCAATGTCTTCCACAACTAGACTGAAGAACAAAAGGACAGCAACTTGTCTGTTCCCCTTCCCTGGTTCCCCAATGCTGTTTCCCTCCCCCAATTCCCCAATAAAATCTTTAAAAACTAAATAAATCAATCCATGTCTCCTTCATGCTAACAGTGTGAAATAACAGCCTTGAATAAGAATGGATTTATTAAACATCAGCAGTTATAGTGTAGACTGAATCTAAAAGAACTGAAGTCCCAGAAAGGAAATAATTTGGCATATTTGTAGGTAAAATTTTACCAAGACCAGAGAAGGGGAGTGTCACAGAATGGTGAGAAGAACTCAGTCTTAGACCTTCTCCTCACCTGGGCATTAACTTATCCAACACATTTACAGAGAGCATCTGCTATGTCAGGTATTGTGAAAAGCACAGGGTATACAGAGATAAGTGAAAAACAGTCTCCCTCATAAGCTTAGAGTCTGATGGTGAGGAAGAAGATAGACAATGAAGATGTAAAAACACAAATAATTGCCAAATGTGAAGTGATACAAAGAAAGTAAATAGAGTCATGAGAGAAAACAATGGAGGTTGGATAAAACGATTTTAATATAGTGGTAGGGGAATATGTTTCTGAGTAGGTCACATTTCAGCTGAATCCTTAAGCATGAGAAAAATGGACCTATTCAAAAAAAGCAGTTGGCAGGGAGAAGGGGGATTGCATACAGGGGGACCGATAGCACAAATGGGTCACAAAGAAAGTGAAAGACACAGATGGAACTTCATGAACAAGGGGGTAAATGGTATGCAGTGTTGCTGAATAGGTAGACAGGGTCTTGTGAGGTGAGGAATGAAGTGCTATGGGAACACTGCAGGGTTTTAAGCAAGAAGTAACAATTTGATCACATTTTTAAAAAGAGTAGATCAGTTAGTAGGTGACTTAAGAGATGAGAGCACAGGTAAGAAAGTGGCATTAGAGAGTATAAGAGGTGACTTGCTTGAGATATATTTTAGAGGTAGGATTGAGTGAATAGCAGTGGAAAGAGGAAAAAAAAAAATGAAAGCTACATTCCAGGTACCTGATTTGAGAAGCTATGAACATGAAATGGAGAAAACAGGTTTAGAGTTAATCACATTCTAGTGTGGGAGACAAGGAAAGTAGATATTAGGTAGTAATAAGTGGAGTGAAGAGAAATGAAGCAGGATAAGGGAATAAGTAATAATGGGGAGTGCTTGTATTAGATGAGTTGATCAGGGAAGACCTAAATAAAGTGAGAGCATGCCATTTGGGTGAAGAGCATTCTACTCAAAAGGAACAAAAAGTGCCAAGGCCCAAAGGCAGGAGTGAATTGAATCCGCAAAAGAACAGGAGGTGAGCAAGGTTAGAGCGGAGTGGTCTGGGGAAAGATAGAGGCGACAGGTGACCACAACAGTTCACGTAAAGCCTGACAGACCAAGATAAGGACTTTGGTTTTGATCCTAAATATGATGGGAAACCACTGCAGGATTTTGAGAGGGGGAATTACATGGTCTCACATTTTTAAAGGATCACTGTGGATGATGGAGGACAATGAACTGCAGGGGGCAAGGGTGGAAGCAGAGTGACTAGGGCAGGACAATGGTAGTATTCCAGTGACAGGGCAGGACAACAGTACTATTCCAGTGAGAGACGGCCTCTTGGATTAGGATCAAAGCAGGGAAAGTGGTGAAATTACAGGATATTAGATTAGACTCTATGCTTGTATAGTAAATTATACTTTCTGTCCAGAAGATTTAGAGTTTACTACGTTATATATGTGTACACCCACACACTCACACGCCCCATGAGGGCAGGGAGCATATCTGTCTGCTTTGTTCTACCACTGAATCCCTAAAAATTTAGTACAGAACCTGCCACATAGCCTGCATTCCAATTTCTGTTGAACAATGAATAAATATGGTAGCAAGGCAAATTGTAGGCTAAATTTAGATTTCAAGTTCTGTTCACTGGCAATCCTTCATCAGGTTATAGATGTGGAACAATCTTTATCTCTAAAACAGGATAAAACATAAACAGCCATTTTGTGTAAAAGAGTTACCAATGTAGACGTCTGGCAAGGGGTTTTCATTTGTATTTAGTTAGCTAAATGCTACATAACTGATTTTTCTGAATATAGAAAGTAACTAATATATTCTTCATAATCAGATTAAAGAACTAATCATTAAAACTGTGAAGTTAAATGCAGCCCACCTGAAGTTCATATTTATGACACAGTATATCCTTAATTATTTTCACTAAAATAACTCACTTAAAAATATATCAATACTGCATAGGAAAATTTCTGGATTCTTGTTTTAAAATGTTACTGTTTTATTTTTTCTTTTGTTGAATATACATTTGTTTTACTGGCAGTCCAGATAAACAAGTATATAAAGGAAATATTTAAACTTTTCTTTTGGCAGACATTAGATAAACTGTGCAGATTAAAATGCCTCAATTTAACCTGAAGAAATGGTTTTGAATCATACAAATTTTTAAGAAGAAAAATAAAGACTGTCCAAAGGGATTCTCCTAGTTTATAACATATTTCCAGAATAACTCTCAAAAAAAAAATTCAAAAATATTCCTTGACTACTTTAAAAATATGTCAATACCATATGGCTTTATGAAATAACTTCTAAAATTTATAATTTTTATTTAAAAAGGATCCCAAGTTTTAAATAAACTGCTAGCAATATCATTTTTTTTCACTCAAAAGTGCATATCTCTGAGGGTGGGACATACATACTTTTTCAACAAATAATTTTTACAAATTTTTAACACACACACAAAAAAAATCACTTAAAATATTTTTAAGGGGGGAAAGAGTTTTCAACAAAAGTCATCTTTAAATAGACTGCAGTAGATGACGTTGTTCCTTTTCTTCCTTTTTACACCATCAGAATTCTCCGTGAGATGCTTTGGCAGTTTTAAGACATATCATGGTCTCTACCAAGAGACACTGACAGTAATGATGTCTGTGGAGATGGCAATGGCCTTGATGGCTCAGTTTGAATACAGACATTACTGGGCTGGTTCTCTAAATCAGAGGCAAAGGTGCTCTCTTCTCTTACATCGAGAATTTGTTCAATTGAAGCTGCCTGGAGTGGAATATTATCTACAGTTTTGTGAGCATTATTTAAGTTGTTATTAAGTGTGGTAATATCACATTCTTTGTCCAGGACACCAAATTCATCTTCTATTGTAACTATATCTTCAGCTTCAAATGTTTCCAAAGGAGCCAAAAACTCACTTTGTAGATGGTCTTGAGGACCACTATTGTCACATTCAGTACCCTCTTTTACTTCAGAGTCCTTATCACTATCACTGTCAATGGTAATTACAACTGGGGAACGTGAAGCATTATCTCCATGGTGTTTCTTATGCTTCTTCTTATGTTTCTTCTTTTTCTTTTTATGATGTCTAGTTGTATCAGTAGCTTTCCCTTCATAAACTATCTCTACACTTAGGCTCCGGGCCCTCCTTTTTCTCCTCTTGTGTTTTGTCTCTCTGTCTGATGATCGGCTATCTGAAAAGCTGTCAGTATCATTTTTGTAGTTGCCATCCAATTTTGACGAAGATTTTTGGTTATGACTTTCCTTTACTTTAGAAGCAAATTCACGAGATGGTTGAGCCATTTCGCTCGTACCCTCCAAATGCCGTGTTTTGTATTTTCGTTTCCCTCCAGGCTTTTCATTTCTCACCCGGTCAGGCCCTGTAGATGCAGTCTTCGATCTGTTACTAGACAGACTTCTTGATCTGTGCCTTTCATAGTAGTAATACTTCCTTTCACTGTGATTATTTTTTTTCCTGGCATTTGTTCTTTCAGAAAAGGACTGAATTCTAAATTCTGGACTTGAAGATTGTCTGGAATAATGAGCTCTGGATAGAGTCCTCCTCCTGTAAGATGATTCGTAGCCATCCCTATCCTTGTTTCTACTATAGTAAGTATACTCCCACTTATATCTGCTTCCATAATTATTTCTTAAATAATAATGATCTCTAGTTCTGCTCCGTGATCTTCTTTTACCATGATCACTGCTACGAGATCTTGATCTGCTTGTGCTTTCACTACTTAGAGACAGAGTTTGACTTCTCCTCGACCAACTACTATCCCTAGTTCTTGATCTTTTTTTGTCTCTTCTACCTCTAGGTCTGCTACTCTCCCTGCTTCTGGATCGTTTTCTTTTCATTCTTTTCTTCCCATGATGCTTCCTACGATTCTTTTGATCATGTCCACTTCTACTCTGGGAACGTGAATCAGAACTTCTCGATCTTCCCCTCCTTCTGTGTCTATGGTTATATGGAGAATATACTCTGTCTCCTCTGATAGATGAGCTCAGGTCTCTGGGAGAGGACAATGACGTGGATCGTTTCTCTTCCTTCTTTGATTTGATTCTTGTACCAGAATCACAATGATCTTTATTTACTTGCTCATCCTTTCCAAGGACAGAGTGTGGAGATGAACATCTACTACCATCACTATCACCAGAACTGTAAGACTGCTCTTGTTCTTGTGTCTTCACTGTCTCCATTTTCTCATAAGAACCTAATTCCTCAGAATCGGAGGACAGTTCAACAAGTTCTGGGGTCCTCTCAGCTAGTGGTTTAACAAACCCAACAATGACACAATTATCTGAAGAAGAGTCACTGTCATTATTTAGGTCCTCATTGGTTTGTACTCCTTGTATCTGAGACGTAGCTCTTCCAGTTACAAGTTCTTCATCTGAACTGTCAGAAGTATTTAAAAGGGAAGATATGGCAGCGTGTACCTGCTCTGAGCTTGAATAAGATGGCCCTGGAGTTTCATCATCCCATGGTGCCTGACTAACAGTGGCTACATTAATATCCAGCTCTTGGGTCTCAGCTTCATCTGGAGATATTGTTATGACTGAAGAATCAGAATGGCTACCTTCTTCATAGGAAGGAGCAGGGCAATCATAATTAGCGTGCTGGTCAAAGGCTGCCATGTTAAAAGGAGATCGAGCAAAACTGATAAATTCATGTATAAAATGTTCAGTCCGATTAAGTAAAAATGGCCTTAAGTCAGACACAAATGCCTGACTCTCCAAGTCATATCGAGTAACATTACTCATGATGATGTGCTGCACTATATTCACTAAAGATCCATGAGCTCCAAAAAGAACTGTAAGTTCACGTTTTAACCAAGGGACTAATCTGTGAAGACAAGCTGGATTTCTACGGAAAAATTCAGCTGAAATATCCCTGTAGCGACCACCATCTTCAATATTTCTAACGCGAGCACCAGCACGATAGAGGGTTCGCCTAAAATTAATAATATCTTGTTCTTGAATTTTCCGCAAAGACCTTTCATCTGCAGTAGTTGGCCTTCTTGGAATCTGTCTCATAAACTGAGGAATTTCACCATCTCTAGGTCTTGTTGAAATACCTAACCCTTCAAATAGTACCCCACTATCTGGTGGAGTTGTTGTTCTTCTATTCATGGTACTACTGGGTGAATAAACAGAAGCACTTCGGTCTCTGGTCATAGTTGTACGATAGCGGAATCGTCGAACATCAGGTGTGGCAAAAGGACCATATGAAGGCCTGAGGACGTACTCCTTGAAGTCATCTTCTGCTCTCACGGAATGGAAAATAGAATCAAAGGGCTGTTTACACAGTGGACATTCAGCTTTGTTTTTAGACCACTCCTGTACACAGCGAAAACAGAACTTGTGTAAACAGCGATCTAAGTAAGACACATTATCAAACCTATCCAAACATATAGGACACTTAGAATCAGGAGATGCATCAGCTGGTACTGTCTGTTGCAATTTGCTAGTGCCAGCTTTAGGTGAAAAGTTGTCCATTTTAAATTCCTTAGCAGCTGATGCCATTATCTGTAAAAGGGAAAAAATTACATCAGTAACCTGACAGAAATGACTAAACCTGAAAAACCTGCAAATAATGACTCTGAAACATACTTTGGTGAAAACAGTTGAGTAGCTCATTGAGTAGCTCATTATCTTTGTAATATAAAGAAGCAGTGCAGCATAGCAATATAGTAAATAAGCACAAGCTCTAAAGTAAAATTTCCTTTGTTTGAATCCTGGTTCCATACTAGCAGTGTAACTGCACCAGTTACTACTACCTCTATACTTTCATTTCATCTGTAGATCACTGTCTTACAGGCCTTGTGAAGATGTAAAAAGCCCTTACAAAAGGTGCCTGGTACATAGTAAGCTCTCAAATATTATATAACATTCTAGTATTCTTTAAAAAAAAAAAACCAACTTGAGAAATATTTGATATATACAAAAAAGTACAAAAGAAAATATACCAAGTACCCATGTATCCAACCACTCAGATTTAGCAACTAACACTTTCTCATGGTTATTCCAGGGTTTTTAAAAACGTCCCGTATATTCCTCTCCTATGCCTCTCTAGAAAACAAAAAACAAAAATATTACAGACCTTGGTTGGTGTTATTTCTATCTATGGTTTTATTTATTTTTTTGTCAGCCAGTTTACTATCTATGGTTTTATATCTTTCATACATATGCCCCAAACAACATAGACTACTGATTTGTCTTATTTGTGATAAGTATTGTATATGCAACTTTAAAAACAGCTTTAGTAATAACTTTGGTGACAGGTGGTTGCTAGACTTATCGTGGTGATGACATGGTAGATAATCACATAGTGTGGAATCAATATGTTGTACATCTGAAACTAATATAATAGTGTATGTCAACTATAATTTAAAAAGAAGCTTGAGTGAGATAATTTGCATACCAGAAAGTGCAGCTGTTGAAACCAATACTGTGGTATTCTTTGTTTTTTTCCCCAATTCTGTGGTTTTTAGTGAAAGATTCTTTCACAAAAAAAATATTTTTGGTGAGAATTACTAAATGTAAAAGCACTCAAGGGCAGTACCTTGCTCATAGCAAATGCTCACTAAATATCAGTTGCTGTTATCAGTACTATACTACTATTAATTATTATTATACTATTATATTCAGTTCATCACTGATTGCTTTCAGCACCCTTAAGGAGCCTTTCTTAGTTTTCTTATTTAATCCAAAGTCAGTGACAAAGTATCTTGAATCATGCTTTTGGCCCCCTTCCCTGATTACTTTTTCCCACATCACTAAAATTGTAAAGATTAATTTTTCTTTCTTTGAATTTATCACTTTATATTGGCCCATAACAAAAAAAAAAAAAATGAATTTGCCAGAGCTGAAATCTAGCTTGCATTACATTTTGCCCTTGTTATCTTATAAAATCCTTCTTTAGTTGCATTCTACACTAATCGTGTTTTCCTGGGCCTATTATTAATGTTTCTCTACCTCTTCTATCACAGATAGTCCTATCACTTACTAGCCAACTGCTGTCAAGTTATTCAAATAATGGAACTGTAATTTTCTTTTCTTTTCATTTTTTTTTTTTTGAGGGCAGTGTCACTGGCCCTCATATGTGGGATCCGAACTGGGGCTGCTGGTGTCCCAAGCCAGCGATTAACCTCCGTGCCACTCGGCCGGCCCTGGAACTGTAATTTTCTAAACAATAGACTCATTTGCCACACCAAGCTCGAAGAAAAACAAACCGACAACAAAAATCTGAAACTGCAAAATATTAAGTATTTCATCACAGATTTCAAATTAAACGTGCTCATTTGGGGAATCCTTAACTTTCTCAGAGCCATAACTTAATAGGAAACCAACTGATGCTGAACGAGTTTCTACAAGGATCCAAATATTTCTAGTCTTCTGTTTTCTAAAGTGGAAATGCAGAAATCACCACTGTCCTTAAAGACAATAGTAGCAATAGGGGTATCCCAGTGGGAACCCCCCTCTCATTTCGAGAGCTGTAACTTTCTGCTCTAATAAAACTATTCTCTGCTACAAACTAAAAAAAAAAAAAAAAAAAAAAAAAAAAATTTTATATATATATATCTCACCAACTGCTTTTTCTGTTAATATATTGAAACTCTGAAACCTTAATACTGAATAAATTTCTCAGCATTTCTCCCTACTTCTAATATTTTCTTATTCTCCTACTCAGAAAAAAAACCCAACAACTCTAAAAATAAAAATAAAAACTTTAGGATAAGAGACACTGTGCATGTGGTTAGGGGAAGGAGTAAAGAAAGGGGACTGGAGAGGTTATAGAAGATCTGCATTGAAGACCAGTATCACCTACAAGCAAAACTAGCTCTGTAAACTAGAGAAATCCACAGTAGCTCTGGACTTAGTTTGCTCCTCTACATAATAAAGGGATTATTAGACTTTGAAAGATTGGTGAATTTTAAGTTAATACATTTTATCTTATTTTTTTGGAACGCGAATTTTAGCGTTTACTAATCATTTAGTTCACATAAAAATTACAACCCAGAATGAATTTATTAAAGAAAATTATTAGGTAGTAAGCTTGAAGTTCATATAAAACAAAATCTCAACTAAGTATGATTTTTATATCTTTGTCTTCCATTTCCTAGTTTTATAAGCTTGTTAACCATTTGACAGCACAAGTCTAAAGAATGTTCAGCAATGTCATCCATGGTAGGTAAAAAGAACAAATTAATTAATTAGAGTTGTTTTGTATTTCTACAGGAATATCTTTAGCTCCAAAGAATGGTATTCATCAGAAACACCAAATGATGGCAATGAATGTAAATCATCAAATCGGGGATTTACTCCTTCAAAATCATAACTCAACAGTACTAAAATTAAAATATCTGCTAAGATTCAAATGAAGTAGAATTACCATATGACCCAGCAATCTCACATTTATCCAAGAGAAATGAAGACATATGTCCACACAAAACTTTGTGTAAGTGAATATTCATAGCAGCATTTGTCATACAGGCTCAAAAGGCTCAAATGTCCATCAGCTGGGGAGGATAAATAAAATGTGGTATATCCATACAATGGAATATTTGGCAATACAAAGGAATCAAGTACTGATACATGCTACAACATGGATGAACCTTTTCATTATGCTAAATTTTAAAAAAAAATCAGTCACAAAATACCACATGTTGTATGTTGCCATTTATAAGAAATGTCCAGAATAGGCAAATCTATAGATGGAAAGTAGATTGGTGGTTGATGGGGGAGAGGGCAAGGGATTATAAGGTTTCCTTCTAGGATGAAAATGTTCAACTTGATCATAGTTGCACTCTATAAATATACTAAAAAAACCCATTGGATTATATATACTTAACAGGTGAACTTTATGGATGAAATGTAAATTATATCTCAACAAAACTGTTTTAAAAATACAAATTAAGGCATAAAACAAGGATGGCCAGAGACAGATTAAGATTTGTAGGTTTCTAGTAGGGGTTCTGATGGTAAATTTAGCTTGGGGTTCTAGATGAAGTTTGTGATAAAGGTTTCTCTACCCTAGCACTCAAGGAATTAGGACTTCAAATTCATTTCCCTAAAGGGGAAAAGATTAATTGGTTCTTCTGATTCCATTTCCTTAACTGCCTCCAAAATTCTAAATAAAGTTTACCACCTTTAGGATAAACTGATGAAGCCACACCTTCCCTTCCCCAAATCTTCAAATATGTTGGCTTTAACAAGGATAGGAACCCTCCGTGCCATATTTTGAGGGTATTTCAGATAATCAATAAGCATATATATCTAGGGAAAAATGGACTGGGGTGGGGATAAAAGAATCATGAGGCTTAAGTCCAAATTAGACCACAGACTGGACATAAAAACTAGTGATATAAACAAAGTAGGAATACTCTGAAGAATTAAATATTTTATAAAGCCCGATTTCCTATAAAAGTCATGTTCTATGGTATTACTTAAATTATCACTGAATACAAAATTAAACCAGTAGCTGATTACATTTGGAGAAATGATGTTAATTCTAATGCTGAATCAGAGCTGAGAGCCAAAACCACTTAACAGCTGTGTAATCTGGAGGAAGTTATTTAATTTCTCAAAACTTTACATTTTCTCAATTTTAAAATGGGTTACACAATAGTACCCACTTGAAAAGGTGGTTGTGTGAAAGGAGAGATTCCATGTAAACACTTAGGATAGGATAGTGCTTGTTGAGCAGTAAGAATGGAATACTGTTTCCTATGCTATGTGAAAATAAACTTATTTCTGGTCATTTTTATCACCCATAAGTGATTATAAAGGCCCAGAGAGATGAAAATTTATAACGACTAACCTTCATACTTAATATAATTATTGTACTTAATACATCTAGGCAAAATGGCTAAAAAGGGTTCACAAGTGGACAAACTAGAAATACATCTCCAAGTATTAAAAATAATCTGGGTTCTACCTCTTATGACCTTAAATCACTGTACCTCTCTGAACGGCAATGCAATAAAATTCCAAAAGATCATATATACGTTATAGGATCTACTAACCAGATCCTATAAAATTCAATTCCAATTTCAGCAATAAAAAAAGAATTACTTGAGAACCATTTACCTCTAAAGCCACTCATTTCAGACAAACGAGGTTCGCGTCATTGACTAATAAAAAAAACCCCAACCCTCATCACTATTAACGGACAGCTCTTGTTAATTTACCTTAATCTTGAAGTTACCTACCAAAAAGTCTATTCATTTTTCCTCTTAAATCACTATTTATCTCATGTCAGTCTAGGCATCTGCAGCCCACGATGACTCTCTGGCTGAATGAGCCGCGGTCAGAGGGGCCTAGCACGCAATGTTTACCATCGCGCGGGCAACTCCAACAGTCACAGTGACAGCAGCGTCCTCAGGCTGAGAACTGCCACCGGCCAAGATCGAAGACAAGCACCACGTGCATTGTACATAATCACAACGAACTCAACTATGGTTTGTGCCCATTTTACAGACAGGATCAGAGAGATCGGAGGCCCATTCAAGGTCACAGCTCAGACAGTGGGGATGCCACCGTTCAGACTCGAACGTTTTTGTGTTGGTTCCCCCCCTCCCCCCCGCCCCTCGAGACCAAGCTCTTTCCAGTCCGGGGCTGGGCTCGTGCCCCTCGGGAGCGCTTCTTGGAAACGCAGCCCTCCCTCCCCCGCCCACCGGCACAAATCCACAGGTGCGCCGCAGGTGCCGCCCGCCCGGCCCCCGGCCCCGCTGAGGCCCGTACGGCCTCGCAGTTCCCTCATCCCCGGGCCTCGCTCCAGACCGCCTAGTCCTTCCGACCCCCGCGCCCCATTGTTCCCGATCTCACTCACCTCGGAGGATGCCGGCGCAGGCCGAGCTGGCGCGCTCGTGGCAAGCTCCCGGCGGCCCAGGAAGCTCGGTCGGTGACGGCAGGATCCGCGAAGGCGTACCCGGCGACTTCGCCGCCGGCCCTCAGGAGCCAGAGCAGGCGGGGGCGCTTCACCTTCCTCGCGAGACAGCGGAGACCCCGGCGGCTGCGGCGACCCCTGTGACGTAAAGCGTTCATCACCAATGGCAGCTTGGGGGCGGCGGGAGAAGCAAAACCCACTCCAAAGGCCCCCGGCGAGTCAAAACACCAGCCCCGCAGGCGTAACGCATGCGCAGTGGAAGGGCGCCGGCAAGGAGGGCGGGGCTTACGCGCTCGGTCGGAGACCCGCCCCGCCCCCCGCAGCCCCCCCGCCCCCGTCCCCTCGGTCCCTGGAATCAGAGCGACAGGACCCCTCAGAGTCTCTATCGCCACCGTCATCATCCTTGTTATTACAAATCTCTGCGAGTTACAGGGGGCACTAACTTAATGCTCCCTCCTAACTTATCTGGAAAACGCGATCATGAACTCGGCCTCATGGAAACCTCACCAAACTCTGCGGGAAGTTACTAAAATTATCTCTAGTGCATAAAAGAACCGAGTTACACGGAGGTAAGGTGACTTTATTTCCGATTGTACAGCTAGGTAATATCACCGGGATTCGAATGGAAACCCGAACCAGAGCCCAACCAGGATCGTACAGTCCTTTCAAAGAGAGGTCTACTCCAGTCTGAGGATAAACGGATTCCTGAGAGAACAGAGCCTTGAAATTTTCCCAAAATAGATAACGTTTTTCTTTCAAAAGACTGCTTTCCCGGGCCGGCCGAGTGGCGTGGTGGTTAAGCGCTGGTCTTGGGAAGCCAGCGGCCCCGGTTCAGGTCCCACATATGAGGGCCAGTGACACTGCCCTCAAAAACAAAAACAAACAAACAAAAAACTGCTTTCCTCTTTCCCCACTCGCCGAAACCAGGATTAAAACCCTATTTAGATGACACATGAGATGTACAGAGAAAGAACGTCTGGGCCTAACGAGGCCCGATGCCCCATCCGACCCTCTGGCCTCGGATGTAAGCGTCCCAAACATCCTCAAGTTGAACTTGGTCCAACCCGCCAAGTGCCAAACCGCCGTCCTTTGGCTTAATATTTGATACGTGCTGCCGTTCTGCGCACATAATAAACGCTCAACAAACACTAGCTGATTGGCAGGTACATTATGCCAGGTAACGGTGCCAAGTTATGTCTTCTCAGAAGTTATTTACATCCAGAAGACACTGCGTTCTGAAAGACTTGTTTCTTGAAAAAGGGTTCAATTAACAAGGATTCCCACAAGGAATCGTCACTGTTAATATAAAACTGTGTAGTATTTTTTTGTTTACGTCAAAGATGACTATGCGAACCTCTACCAATATAATGGGGGACAGAGGCGGGAGGAAACGTTAATTCTTCCAGCATTAGACTGGGTATAGTATTTAAAATATGGATTAGTTCAAATAAACTTTTAAATGCACACGACACTCCAGTATCCTGTATTTAACAATCACTGCAACGGAAAGACCAATTGACGAATTATCTAAGTGGCCCCCCCCCAAAAAAAAAAAAAAAAGTCCTTTTAAAACACATTTTCTCGTTTAAGCCCTCCCCTGCATGAAAGGCGGGCTAGGCCCCCGATCACGTGAGGCCGCCCCCAGCTCCGGGCGGAAGAGGCCTGCCCTGCCGGTGGGAAACGCGCCTGGACGCGAGGGGGCGGGCGTTCATGCCCGGCTGAAAAATGGCCGTCGTCGCCGACACCGCCGCAGCCCGGCAGCCGCCGCCCCGGTGGTTACTCTAGGGCCTGCAGGATCTGCCCGTTACCGCGGACGGCCGTCGCCTCCTTACCATGAAGCCAGTGAGTCGCCGCACCGTGGACTGGATTTATTCAGTGGTAGGTCCCGGGTCGGCGAACCCCCACGATGCCGACTTCCTAGGCCCGCAGGCGAAGCCCCCCTATTCCTTTCAGCGCCCAGAAACTCCCAAAATCCATTTCTGAATTAAGCATTTCATTCCCTCACCTCGACTCCGCCTCTTCCTGGAGGATACGCTCTTCCGCTGCTTACGTAAGGACAGCTGGGTGTACGTGCCTCTGGAATCCCATTTATTCGCTTGTCACTTTAATTTCCGCTTTAGCAACGTACACGGCAACCTATAGGGGGCGGGGAGGAAGTACCGCTCACATTACAATGGATTTTTTTTCCTTTACTTCCCCTCTTGCATTTTTTTAGTTGCTCCTCGCGGTCGTATTACTCTCCTGGGGATATGTCCTCTATGCATCAACAGTAGCCGCGGGACGACAGCTAAGGAAGACGTACCCAGACAAAATCTTCGGGATGAATGAAAATTTGTAATTCCTCCAGATTTTATTTTATGAAAATGCTTCTCTGGCATGTGTCTAGATTTTAAAGTAAAATCCATAATACAGTTTCCAATTTTATTTTTGCATAGTCCTTATAATAAACTGCTCTAATATGCTAATTTTTCAACTATTTAGGTTTACCTTTTACATTCTTATATAACAAAGCAACCTAGCTCTGACAGCCTTTGAGAATCAGATCATAGATGGATAACGTGTTTTTCAATTTAGAGTTTGTACAATACTTTTTAAATGCCTCAGAAAGCCACCTTTAAAACAAAAGTGTGGGGCCGGCCGAGTGGCGCGTTGGTTAAGAGTTGGCTTGGGATGCCATCTCTGAGCACCAGAGTCCCGGTTCGGATCCCACATGAGGGCCAGTGACACCGCGCCCTTTACAGCTAAGATGGTGAACAACAGCTCAATCTGGAACTGGGTTGCCATGAGTCACTGGCGAAGTACTAGGCTGCAGCCCTTGCTGCACTGGGCTGCTGTGAGCAGCTGTCCAATGGCTGGTGAGCGACTGCCTCACCCAGGAAGAGCACAATGATGATACCAACATGGGCCAGTGAAGCAACATCCTCTGCAACTAGACTGAAGAACAAAAGGACAGCAACTTGTCTGTTCCCCTTCCCGGATTCCCCAATACTGTTCTCCTCCCCCAATTCCCCCAATAAAATCTTTTTTTTTTTTTTAAGATTTTACTGGGGAATTGGCAGAGGGGAACAGCGTTGGGGAATCGGGGGAAGGGGAACAGACAAGTTGCTGTCTTTTTGTTCTTCAGTTTAGTTGCGGAGGATGTTGCTTCACTGTTGGTATCGTCATTGCGCTCTTCCCGGATGAGGCAGATCGGTCGCTGGCCTCTGGATGTCGCTCACCGCGGCTATTGGCAGCTCACGCTTGGCTGCCAGCCGCTCACGCTGGCTGCGGGCCACTCACTGTAGCCTATGGCAGCCCACTGCAGCAGGGGCTGCAGCCCACACCCTCACCGGGGCTCGCACAGCCCAGCTCCAGGTGGAGCTGTTGTTAGCTGTAGAGGGCAGTGTCACTGGCCCTCATGTGGGATCCGAACCGGGGCCGCTGGCATCCCAAAACCAGCGCTTAACCAATGCGCCACTTGGCCGGCATCCACCAATAAAATCTTTAAAAAAAACAAAACCAAAAGTGTGTGAAATTTCTATTATTATTACAACGTTTCATTCTGTTGCATACCTACACATCAGACTACATTAAGTACAGTGTAAAAAAAAAAAAAAAGTGACTATTTTTCTATATCCTGTTTTCCAAATCAAGAATGGCCAGAAAAAGTAGGTGATTGTTCACATCATTTTTTAGCAGTCCACTTTTTACTTATTGTTAAATAATTCAGTCTCGGGCTGGCTGAGTGGTGCGGTGGTTAAGCGCTGGCTTGGGAAGCCAGTGGCACCGGTTCAGGTCCCACGTATGAGGGTCAGTGACACTGCCCTCAAAAAAGAAAAAAAACTAATTCACAGTCTCAAATTGTATAGTGTTTAGGAAGAAATAAACAACACATATCTGAGAGTACACTTTATTAAAGTTACTTTTCCAGAAAATATATCAGTAAATATGGTAATGTAGCAACAAAACTTAGGCTTTATATGTCTTTGAAATTTTAAAGTAATCTTCAATGATGTTGATCAGGAATTGCTTTCATTGGTGGAATTACTTCTCCGGTCTCCAGAATTGTATCACCCTAGGAAAACAAACATGCTTTAGTACAAAAACCTTGTCTACAGAGGTACATCCACTTCGTCAGACCTCACATCAAAAATCTAATTCAGCTTTGGCCTTCGTTCTACAAAAGAGACTTAGGCAAAGTAGAAGTTATCTAAATATGAGCAACCAGTATTCAAAATCTTAAAGTATAAGTGAAAGACCAGGGGAAGTTTCACTGAAAATGTCCAGAAAGGGCAGGAAAGTGGTTTTCACAAAGTGATTATTTTGCATGGCCCCAAGAAATAGGAGAAGCCCTAGAAAGAAGTTACAGGGAAACATCTTCAGCTCAACATGAGGAGTTAATGTATTCCCAGCAACTAAATGTATTAGGCAATCAGTTTACCGTTTGTACAGGTTAAGGAGAGAAAGAATGCAAACTTTGCCTGGGCAGCTGGTCCAGGTGGCTCTTCAGACCTAGATACAATGTGTGGTAGAAAAGACAAGGACTTTGGAGCCAGAACCAAGTGGCGACAATCCTGGAACCTCCCTGACAAGCTGTATAACTTTAGGCAAAAAACTTAGCTTTAGTTTCAGCTTTGTGTCCCAGATAGCAGATTCTGTCAGCCTGACAGTCCGTGAATGAATAGGTAGAGTAGAATTATCCCCCCATCCCCACCCCTGCCATTTTCTGACCTGGTACTGCTCAGGACTACTATCTGATAAGGAAATAAACTTGTATTATGTTTAAGCCGTTCTACACTTTGGGAATAATTTAGTACCACAGCTAGCATTACCCTACACAGAAATTAGTACCCCGAAGTGGTACTAACTGCTGTAATACCTCTAGAACTCAACCTTAAGTGAGCAGGAGGCAGATTTAACCCTCCGTCAGGCGCAACTGATTTCACAGATTCATTGCACACAAATTTTCAAATATCTTTTTTTGAAGATTTTTATTGGGGAATTGGGGGAGGGGAACAGCGTTGGGGAACCAGGGGAGGGGAATAATAGACAAGTTGCTGTCCATTTGTTCTTCAGTCTAGTTTTGGAGAACATTGCTTCACTGGCCCATGTTGGTATCATCATTGTGCTCCTCCAGGGTGAGGCAGATTGGTTGCCGGCCTCTAGATGGCCACTCACGGCGGCTATTGGCAGCTCACACCGGCTGCCAGCCACTCATTGTAGCTTATGGCAGCCCACTGCAGTAGGGGCTGCAGCCTACACCGTCGCCAGGACTCACAGCAGCCCAGCTCTAGGTGGAGCTGTTGTTCACCATCTTAGCTGTAGAGGGCAGTGTCACTGGCGCTCATATGTGGGATCCGAACTGGGGCCGCTGGCATCCCAAGCCAGCTCTTAACCAATGCACCACTTGGCCAGCCCCAAAAATTTCAAATATCTTAACAGTTAAATATCGTGACTCATCACTTCTGAATCTTCTCCCTCTATCATAACCTATCACTAGTTGTGTTTGTGACTTAGTACAATAAAGACATATTTCATAGCAGCATCTTTGTGTGCAATGAATCTGTGAGATCAGTTGTGCCCGATGGAGGGTTAAAAGGCTGTACAATCCTAAGAAGAGCATGCCTTCCAGTACCCATTTCTGATGTAGTCTAAGCAATGGAAAAGAAAGAACCCCTTGGACAGAGCCAGGGGCCAGGAAGAACAATGAACAAAGGTGTTACTTCCAGAAAACAAACAATGCCCATTCAAGTTACTTTCTACACACACAGGGTTAGGAGTCTTTATAATATTTGACCACAAATTTCAGAATTGCCAAGAACCAGAGCCTACACTGCTGTCCGAATTCCATCACTGAAAAATGGGTAGGATGGGGGCCAATGACAAGAGATACAGTTAACTTGTCTTATTAGTTCACTAATTCTATATCTCTAAGAGAAGTCACATCTAAACATGACAGATACTGCTGTGCATCATCTAGAGATCTTGAATTTGGGGCTGGCTGCAGTGATGGAATAGGATTTGGGATTTCTCTGTAGGGAACTGTGTTATATGAGTATGTGAGGGGAGAAGGAAGCAAAGAGATATTTGGGTGACTAGAAGTATGGACTGTGGCAGAAATTCCAGGCATGGGAGACTGGGAAATTTAAAAAAAGAAAAAGAAAAAGCACATAGCTATTTGGGACAATGAGAATGAGTTCTCAGGATTTAAGAGAAGTGACATAAACCACTTCAAAGATTAGACCTTAAAATCATCCCGAGATGTCCAGCCCTCTTTTCTCCTAACTGATCTTGGAAGCCTCATACTGCAGATGACATAATTATCAGATTGAGGAAGATCGCCTGATCTACATTAGTCTATATGAATAAGAAATAGAGCTTTGTTTTATTAAGCCACTGAGATTTGGGAGTATGTTTGTTACTGCTCATCCTATTCTAATATGTGTACAAATGAACTTCAGGTCATCAAATGGGAAACTTCTCAAAGGGGTCAATGGCACAGAAATGGAAAAAAACCACAGTGGCAAAAAATTCAAAAGTAGGAGAAATGCCATGGAATCCATATGTGGTCTTCTAACTCAGGACCTTCAGATTATGAGACTGATGCGCTGCCTACTGCACTAAGGAGGCAACTGTGGTCTTCTAATAAGAGCCCTCTCTTTTCTTTTGAACAATAATGCCAAATAAACAAATAATAAATACATAAATGGAAGAATCAGTTACCCAACTGGTGAAACCAGTAAGATAATTTCCTATTTTGAGACAATCTAGGCCCTGACACATCAATTATACACAATAAAATACAAAAGAAATCCCCTGCTATTTCCTAAATCAGAGTTCCAACTGGAAAGGTAGCCAATTTTGGTGATTCTCCCTAAAATTCACAGTAGACAATGGATCACTGTGACTATGTCATTTGCTTGAAGCAAGAATTAACACTGAGTTTTGTTTTTTAAAATTACAGAACTTAGAGATCGATGGTAGTTCATCATCTGACTAGAAATAGAACAAGAACATAACATGTATTTTACTATGTTCAATAATAACCTCACAACCAACCTCACTAAAACTGACTACTGTGTAATCCTTTAATGCTGAAAAGTCTCATTTTAAATTAGGATAATAGCTTACATATTCATATTATAAAATTTAAGCACACATCAACAGATTTTTAAATTCATGGATGGAGAGGTTAAGGTCAAATTGCCCTAAGAAATGATAGTCTGGAAATCATAACAGGAATTTACTTGCTATTCTTATGCTCAGGTGTCTACTCAGGCTAGTGCCTTCAGTCCTTAACCCGAGATGAAAACAGGGCACCTACCTTCAATTCACTTTCAGACTACAAATGTCATACAAGTTTTACAGCCAGGTTGAAAAGAAATGTGTCCACCTCCCATTTTCAACTATAACTGCTCCCTCACACAATTTTTTTTTTTAACAAGAATATACAAAACAGGCACTTAAACTAACAGTGAGAAGGAATACTTTTGTCTAATGATCACTTGGAGAAAGGAGAGAGTAAAACAAAAACAATGAACAAAAGAAAAACCAAAGACTTACTGGGAATATTCTGGGCTTCCTTGCAACCATGGCATATGGTTTTGTCTGCAATGAAAGTAATGTTCTGTTAATTACGGTTTTAGAGTTTCTCCTAAAATAAAATAGATCATATCCCAAATATTTAACTTAAGTCCTAAACTTTCACCAAACTCCAGACTCATACATCCAACTATTTACTCAAGATTTCTTTTTTTTTTTGAGGGCAGTGTCACTGGCCCTCATATGTGGGACCCAAACCGGGGCCGCTGGCTTCCCAAAGTCAGCGCTTAACCAACGCGCCACTTGGCCGGCCAGTCAAGATTTCTAATTGGCTACAGTGAGTGGCTGGCAGCCAGCGTGAGCGGCTGGCAGCCAGCGCGGACTGCCAATAGCCACCGTGAGCGACCATCCAGAGGCTAGCGACCGATCTGCCTCATCCGGGAAGAGCGCAATGATAATACCAACATGGGCCGGTGAAGCAACGTCCTCCGCAACTAGACTGAAGAACAAAAAGGCAGCAACTTGTCTGTTCCCCTTCCCCGGTTCCCCAACGCTGTTCTCCCCCAATTCCCCAATAAAATCTTAAAAAAAAAAAAATTTCTAACTGGCTATCAAACTGGCTTGTCAAACTTAACCACATCCATCACTGAACTTCCCCAGCCCCTGTCCTCTATCTCAATACATGACCCTTTCATTCTCCCAATTAAGAAGGCCCAAACTTTGACTGCTCAGCAGATCCTGCTGGTTTTACCTTGAGCTTATGCCCAAATCTGCTTCTCACTAGCTCTCGTGCTACTGCCTACCCTCTGTCTAAGCCTCTCATTTTTCACTTATTAGTCTCCCGGCTTGGCTTCCACTCATACCCTCCTGCAGTCTATCCTCTATCCTGTAGGAGGAGTAGAGTGATTCTTTTAAGATGTATCATTCCTCTGCTCAGAGTTTCTTAATACTCAGAGAAAAAGCCAAAGTCCTTGCTGTGATCTCTCAGACCTTGCATGATCTGGCCCTTGGCTATCTCTTTGAGCTCCTATGCCTCTCTCTCCTCCATACTACAGAGAAACCAGAGACGCTGTAAGACTTACTGGGAATACGGTGGCTCCTTTGCTATTAGTCCAATCAGTTGGGCCTGCTTGAGCGTCAGGGCCCTTATACTTAATGATTCCTCTGCCTGAAATGCTCTTCTCCTAGATATCTGCTTGGTCCATATCCCCATCTCATTTATGTTTCTTTTCAAATAGTACTTCCTCTGAAAGGCCTAATTAAAATAGCAACCCGTCATTCTCTTGTCTTTTACCCTGCTTAGTTTTTCTTCTATAGACTTATCACCTCCATTATATACCTCTTTGTTTCTCTATTTATTGCCAGTCTCTAAGACTAGAATAAGTATTTCATGAGGGCAGGGACTCAATCTGATTTGTTCACTGCTGTATCTCAGTGTTTAGAACATGCCTTGCACATAGAAGGAAATTAATAAATACTTATACCAAACCAAAAAATCTAGAAGATTACTGTCAGGATGTAAAACTTGGAGAAACTGAAACCAAAAGCAGGAGAGAAATGCAGAATACAGTGTGAACACGTTAAAATGTCTTTAAAAACATTTTACATAATACAATATGGAGACACTAAAATGTCTCTAACAACTGTGATCAGAAGCAAGAGGACATTGAAATGTCATCACAGAGAATTGTAAAATTCAAGTAGGCAGTAAAGGAGTTAGCTGAAGTAAATGGGCTCCAAAGGTTGTTGATGTAGTTCTACTCAAATCAAGAGACAATAAGGTAAGAAGAGAGAGGCCTTGGGACCTCTACTGACACAAAACCTTTAAAGATTTTTCCTGGCTCAGGAAAAATCACCTGGAAGTACGAATCCCTCAGAAAAACAACCATATTAATATCGTGAATTGTCGACCCAGCAACGGCAGCTTGTTGAATTTGCCTCTCTTATTAATATCTTTCCAATCCTAGAAAAATTTAGCTAAATATAAATGATAAAGTAAATTAAACCCAGAGTACAAGCAATTTAATAAGTTCTGAAATCACTGGGACAATCCATACATTCTCTTAGAGTATTTATAATGTTTAAGGTAATCTGGCTATTATTAGAGGTTTTAAAATATTAGTTTTAGGGTTCTAGTTAAAGTGCCTAATTGATTTAGACTTGTGATTTTAAGTTTAAAAAGATTTTGCATCTTAGGGCCATCAATTTGCCCTATAAAATACTTAAGAATAAAACTGATTTGTAAAATTTATAAATGCAGTTTAAAACATTTAAGAGTATTTGATTATGTTTGTTAAGTGGAATTGTTTCAGGAGAGTTCAACTTGAATTAATCCAAATATAAGAACAAAGAAAGGAGACTTCGTATTTTCCTAGATGTGTCAGTAGTTTAACAGAATTTTAAAAATGAATTTAAAGAATTAGAAAAACAGGAGGTGGGCCGGCCGAGTGGCGCATTGGTTAAGCGCTGGTTTTGGGATACCAGCGGCCCCGGTTCGGATCCCACATGAGGGCCAGTGACACTGCCCTCTACAGCTAACAACAGCTCCACCTGGAGCTGGGCTGTGCGAGCCCCGGTGATGGTGTGGGCTGCAGCCCCTGCTGCAGTGGGCTGCCATAGGCTACAGTGAGTGGCCCGCAGCCAGCGTGAGTGGCTGGCAGCCAAGTGTGAGCTGCCAATAGCCACGGTGAGCGATATCCAGAGGCCAGTGACCTATCTGCCTCATCCGGGAAGAGCGCAATGACGATACCAACAGTGAAGCAACATCCTCCGCAACTAGACTGAAGACCAAAAAGACAGCAACTTGTCTGTTCCCCTTCCCCGATTCCCCAACGCTGTTCCCCTCCGCCAATTCCCCAATAAAATCTTAAAAAAAAAAAAAAAAAAAGAAAAACAGGAGGCTTTTAAATTTGAAACTAACACATTGAATATTAATTTATATTCCAGATAACCGAAGTTCTTTCTGCACATAAAAACCACTCTTGGATGTTAAAAAATTGACAGAGTAATCATTTTCTTCTCTAGGATGTTGCGTGTGAAAAAATACAGACCTATAACAATATAAAGTGGCCTGCAGACTTGCAGGTGAACATACGCCCATTGACAATAGAAATATAAACTATACTAACCCTTAGACATATAAATTGTTAGTCCCCTTTAATGGCTGCAGAAAGATTTTCTGTTGGTTGATATATATATAATATGTAGTGAAAACACTAAGCTCCAACTAGCCTCCACTAATTCATATTTTTTTTTTTTTTTTAAAGATTTCATTGGGGAATTGGGGGAGGGAACAGCGTTGGGAAATCGGGGAAGGGGAACAGACAAGTTGCTGTCTTTTTGTTCTTCAGTCTAATTGTGGAGGATGTCGCTTCACTGGCCCATGTTGGTATCATCATTGCACTCTTCCCGGATGAGGCAGATCGGTCGCTGACCTCTGGGTGGTCGCTCACCACGGCTATTGGCAGCTCACGCTGGCTGCCAGCCGCTCAACTGTAGCCTATGGCAGCCCACTGCAGCAGGGGCTGCAGCCTACACCGTCGCCGGGGCTCGCACAGCCAAGCTCCAGGTGGAGCTGTTGTTAGCTGTAGAGGGCAGTGTCACTGGCCCTCATGTGTGGGATCCGAACTGGGGCCGCTGGCATCCCAAAACCAGCTCTTAACCAATGCACCACTCGGCTGGCCCTAATTCATATTTCTAACACATAAAGCAGTCCATGTTCATTTGAACATCCCCAGAAACTGATGCAGCAACATACATTCCTAAACAAATTTACTTACTTCCGATGACCAGAAAGACCACCTTTTCAAAACCCTACTTATAACTTCCAAGGCTAGAAATTTTAGAGCCATAAATGACTCTGAACTTTGGTTTCCTCGCCAACTTCACTTGAGCTATTTCTTCTTTAAAAGGTGTCTTCTGGCTCCACTTTTCTTTTTCATTCCTGCTAGCTTCATCCTAACCAGAGTCTCAACAACTAACATCTACTAAACTGCAACAGCCACCAGCTGATTTGCCTGTTGGTATTTCCCTCCAATTCACCCTACACGTATCAATGCTTTTCATTTTCCTAAATATATCACATTTATCAAGTCACTCACCTATTTAAAAATGGAAAGCTTCCCCATTGCCTACTACATAAAGTTCAACCTCCTCTGCCTCGCTTTCATGGCCTTCCATTAATTGGTTCCAGCCTATCAAATCAAGAGACCTGCTATTCTAGTCATCTCCTCAGTCTCGGGCAGATGGGGCCATGGTTATTGCTGGCTCCTTATTTTTCTAATTAGAATAACTTTTCTCCAACATACTCTTACTCAAATCATACCTATCTTCCAACTTTACTATAAACTCCTTGAGGTCAGGAATTTTGTCTTACGTATTTTCTATAACAATAAAGGAAGAAGACATACTACACATTCCACACTTGTTGATCATGGGATATAATCTGCTTAGAGAAGGGGACAAAGATGATGTCAGCAACAGAATTTTAAAGAGACCACATAATCAACAGAGAAAAAGCCATATTAGAGGGAATTTTCTGAGAACCCCAGTTGTTTGTTTCACTGTCCTTTCAACAAGCTAACGGAAAGCAAACCTCAACTGGATTATCCACAATTTGTTAGACAGTCACTAACCTTTGTTTTTATCTTGATATAATTTTAAACTTATAGAAAGTTGTAAGAATTGTAAAAATATATATATATATTTTTTACTGAATCACTTCATAATAAATTGCTGACTGGTTTATTACTTTAGGATATATTGCCTACAAATAAGAATATTCTTTTTTTTGAGAGCGGTGTCACCGGCCCTCATATGTGGGACCCGAACCGGGGCCACTGGCTTCCCAAGCCAGCGCTTAACCACCGCGCCACTCGGCCGGCCCTTTTTTTTTTTTTGAGGGCAGTGTTACTGGCCCTCACATGTGGGACCGAACCGGGGCCGCTGGCTTCCCAAGCCAGCGCTTAACCACCGTGCCACTCGGCCGGCCCCAAATAAGAATATTCTTAAAATAATCAACATATAGCCATCAAAATCAGGAAATTAGCACTGATACATTACTAATTTCTACCTAATGAACCCATTCAAATTTTACCAATTGTCTCGATCATTTGTTTAAAATTCTCAGGAAGTCCCCTCTTACATGACTGGTTCTCCATTGTGTAGGCTCTTTAAAATTCTGACTGCCAATACTGTACCATTTTTGTTCTTTTGACTAGGCAGATTATGCCCATTAATCAAGAACCGCATTTAGTCGACATGCTTTTTTAGATTTCTTCAACCTGGAATCTACTTTTTTTTTTTTTTTTTTTTTTTTGAGGGCAGTATCACTGGCCCTCATAGGTGGGACCTGAACCGGGGCTGCTGGGTTCCCAAGCCAGCACTTAACCCACGCGCCACTCGGCCAGCCCCAACCTGGAATCTTTAACTTTCATGATCTTGACACTTTTGAAGGTAACAAGCCAATTATTATGCAGAAAAGTCCCTCAATTTGGGTTTGTCTTATGATTCCTCATGATTAGATTCATGTTATGCATTTGTGGCAGGAATATCACAAAATTAATGCTGTTTTCTTTTTATCGCATCCTATCAAGTAGTACACAATTTCAGTTTGTCCCATTATTGGGAATGTTAATTTAGATTTCTTTTTTTTTTTTTTTTTTGAGGGCAGTGTCACTGGCCCTCATATGTGGGACCCGAACCGGGGCCTCTGGCTTCCCAAGCCAGCACTTGCTTAACCACCTCACCACTCGGCCAGCACTTTTTTTTTTTTTTTTTTTTTTTTTTTTTTTTTTTAAGATTTTATTGGGGAATTGGCAGAGGGGAACAGCGTTGGGGAATCGGGGAAGGGGAACAGACAAGTTGCTGTCTTTTTGTTCTTCAGTTTAGTTGCGGAGGATGTTGCTTCACTGTTGGTATCGTCATTGCGCTCTTCCCGGATGAGGCAGATCGGCCGCTGGTTTCTGGATGTCGCTCATCACGGCCATTGGCAGCTCACGCTTGGCTGCCAGCCGCTCACGCTGGCTGCGGGCCACTCACTGTAGCCCATGGCAGCCCACTGCAGCAGGGGCTGCAGCCCACACCATCACCGGGGCTCGCACAGCCCAGCTCCAGGTGGAGCTGATGCCACCTGTAGAGGGCAGTGTCACTGGCCCTCACGTGGGATCCGAACCGGGGCCGCTGGCATCCCAAAACCAGCGCTTAACCAATGCGCCACTCGGCCGGCCCAGCACTTTTTTTTTTTTTTTTTAATTAGGGAATTGGGAGAGGGAAACAGTGTTGGGGAATTGGGGGAGGGGGACCAGCCAAGTTGTTCTTCAATCTTTGTTGTGGAGAGCACCAGTTGCCATCTGGCTTCCCGTCAGCAGCTCATGGCCTCTAACCTCAAGGTGCTGTGTTCAACTGTAGTTGTGGGTGGGCGCAGCCACCATCCCATGCAGGCAGCCTTGTTCTTAGGAGCACACACTAATCCACTGAGCCATCCGGGTGGCAGCTCTGCTCAGGGTGCCGAGTTCAGTCTTAGTTGCGGGTGAACATAGCCCACCATCCATCGAACAGGCAATCTTGTTATACCAGCTGAACCATCCTGCCACCTGTTGGCAGCTCAGCTTGGGCGCAGCGTTCACTGACCCATGTGGGAATCGAACCAGCGGTCCTGTTGCTCAGAACTCACGCTCTAAGCCAACTCTTAGCCAACTGAGCCACTCGGCTGGCCCCAATTTAAATTTCTTTTTTTTCTTTTTTCTTTTTAAAGATTTTATTGGGTATTGGGGAAGGGGAACAGAGAAGTTGCTGTCCTTTTGTTCTTCAGTCTAGTTGTGAAGCACATGCTTCACTGGCCCATGTTGGTATTATCATTGAGCTCTTCTCAAGTGAGGCAAATCGGTCGCCGGCCTCTGGACAGCCGCTCACAGCGGCTCTTAGCAGCTCACACTGGCTGCTAGCCACTCACGCTGGCTGCTGGCCACTCACTGTAGCCTATGGCAGCCCACTGCAGCAGGGGCTGCAGCTATGCCGTCCTGGGGACTCACAGAAGCCCAGCTCCAGGTGGAGCTGTTGTTCACCATCTTAGCTGTAGAGGGCAGCATCACTGGCCCTCATATGTGGGATCTGAACCGGGGCTGCTGGCGTCCCAAGCCAGCTCTTAACCAATGCGCCACTTGGCCAGCCCCCAATTCAGATTTCTTGATTAAGCTGGTGCTTGCAAGGTTTCTGCACCAGAAAACTACATTTTTCCCTTTGTAACAAATAAGTATGTTGAAGATATGTATATTGAGATTAATCTTAGCAACTTTTGATGTTCCTTGGCTGAACAAAATATTATTATGATGATTCTCAAATGATGGCTTTTCTAATTCCATTATTCACTGTCCATTTATTATTTAGCAATCTATTGCACAAAAAGATTTCTCCTTTACCCATTTATTAATTGATTTACTTATTTATATGAGTATGGACTCATAGATCTACATTTTATTTATTCAGCTGTCTATCATCTATTACTATCATTATGTATTTTGATGCTTGAACTGTTCCAGTGGGAGTCCTTTCAAACTGACTATGTCCTTTTGACATATGTCCATCATTCTTTAAACAATTCTTTACCTTCTGGCACAATAAACTCATCTTGTATTTTCCTTGCCCCAGCCCTGGAATGGGCCATTTCTCCAAAGAGCTCTGGATCCATTCCGTGGAGAATTTTATTTAGAGAATAAGACCAGGCTGCTAGTTGTGCTAATTACCACAGGGTAGCACTGCCTTCAGGTGCTGTCAGTGGACAGAGCTAGGGAATATCCAAACTTACATCTGTATTTACTTTTATATCTATCAATACATATTAAAAACCATGAGATCAGGCCCTTCCAATTCCATTCCCGTAACATAGGGTTTTCTCCCATATGTGTAACAGACAACTTTTCTGGATTTGAGAATCCTGGGCCCGTTACCATCAATGTATGCACTTATTTGATCAATCTTCCTGTATTTTTTTTTTTTTTGAGGGCCGTGTCACTGGCCCTCATATGTGGGACCCGAACCGGGGCCACTGGCGTCCCAAGCCAGCGCTTAACCACTGCGCCACTTGGCCGGCCCCAATCTTCCTGTAAACAACTAATCTTCTGTCACGACCACCACACTCCAGTATCAATAACCTCGTTAACTTATTCAGGTTCTGATATCTTACTCTGCATTGCCATATCTATCATTGCCCCAAATCACCCTTCTTCCAGATGTCCTCGTCCTCTTGCTCAGGCTTCAATATCCTACATACACCAGGTTGTTGCCACTGTTACTCCTCAAACAGGTGTACTTACTAACTTCCCCACTTGCCACCCACCTAGCAACCCACTTAGGATCTAATGCTCCTCAATGGGTACAAGAATGCCCTCCTATTCTGTTTGGGTTACAGTACTCCATGCTGGGCAGCCACCACTGTTCTCCCTTCCATGCCACTCCCAAAATTCACTCCTTTCTCACCCTGCTAGGGAGTCTGTACCCTATACCAGGCTATTCTCAGCCTTTAAAATATGACAACTGGCTCAGTTCAATCACCACGTGCAAGATCTTTCAGTGAAAAAGTTCAAGCTTTTGAACATCCTGGATTCTAAAGAAAAAAGTTGTGAAAAATCAGATCAAATGAAGAAAAGAGAAATGGGATGATGACAAAAAGAACCTTTATCTTGAATTTTACCTTATGCCAGATCTATGCTCAAAAACACAAGCAGAAATTCTTTTCTCTCTTCCTACTCATGACCCTGAGTTTACACTAATATTATTAAGTCAATTACATTCTGATCATTTTAACATTGTTTCTATGAGGAATGCATTTCAAGTTGTAAGCAACTAATATAAAGAGTTACTTTTTGAAAAACCATATATTACTTAAGTTTCATCAAACCTTTTACTTAAAAGGATTCGAAGTAGTTCCAAATTAGTTATAAGTGGCTGATTATTTCCACTAAGTAAAGCAGGGTAAGGCATACCCACATAGGAAATAATTTTGTACAATATTGAAAATAAAGTTGTAAAAAACATATTTAAAACATACTTACATTCACATGATATTTGAGATAATAATGAATAATCCAGGCAGGTATAAGTACATGAGTGAAAGCAAAGATAGTGTGCCGGTAGGTCTTATAGATCTGGCGGGGAGGGGAAAAAAACAATACACAAAATAAACAGATATCCCATCTTTTACATTTGTGGCAGAAAAAAACAGGCCTCAATGATAAAGCAGTGTCATCATTACATTAAAATCTCTAAATGCTACATATTTCCTTATGATCTGTAGCTAACCTGACCCATTCAAATATTTTTATAGGGCCTGCCAAGGGATACCTATAGAATTGAGGGCAAATGAGGCTTAAGACAAGTAGCATTTTGTAAAAACTATAGTAAGGCCTTTATAGATATTTCTTTTTTTAAATATTTCTAAAAATATCCTTATATTTTTGTTAAAGATAAAAAACATGGCATAAATAATGAAAGAATAATCTTTATTGATTTAACCAGAGTAATCAAACCTATAGAATTTTTCAGATAAAGTGATCTAATTTATCAATTTCAGATACAATCAACACCTCTTACATCATTCTAGGTGTAGGACACATCACTTGGGCACACCGATGCTGGAAAAAGAGTGTTTTACATACTTGGATAGGGGTGTTTCAAGCTCACTTTGAGATGCCTTCACGCTATTTTAAAAGAGAAAGGCAAAAGAGAACTAAAAAATGGAACTTCCCCCATGGCAGCCAATTTGACTGAAACACACCTATCCTTTCAGGGAAAGGATTCTAAGTGTTAGATATGATTGCGGAAGTACAAATTAACTCAAAGTAAGATAAAACAGATTTTAACAAGTCATTATTTACATCACTAGCTGTTGGGTAGGATGTCTACTTTTAATCAGTGGCTGCAAAAATCAACAAGTAATGTCAAGGATACAAAGGGTGAAAGAAGGGTTGAATTAGAGTTTAATTTTACCACCAGAAATATCTAATACCACTTTCCCAGAAAAATTTGCACCAGACATTATAGCACAGTGATAAAGTAGATACACATGGATTTCAATGTGAACTCCTTCAATTCCTAGCTCTATGACCATGGGTAAATCGCTGAATTTTTGTAGGCCCCTGTTTCCACTCATTTAAAATGAGAATTAGGAATAGTTTTCTACCTTATAGGAGTAAAGAATTAAAGTAACACATGTAAAACCCTCAGCAAAGTACCACACACAAAGTAAGCACCCGAGTGTTACTTATTAGTTTATTACCATTTTTATCAGCCAGTGTCATAGTCAATTGAAAGCAACTCATACTGTTCATCACCCATAACTGATGTGATCTATTTAAGGCCTCAAGAAAATGTCCAGAGACCCTGAAAATAAAGACAGCTCTTGAACAAGTGATTTTTCTGCAAAGTCCAGGAATGGCATTTTAAAATTAAAAGTATGTTAAAAGTACATAGTGGTAGTTTAGAAAGGTGGCTTGTGAATATGACTCCCTAAGCATACGCTCATTGTGTCTTGCCTTCTGATAGTTGGGTGTAGTGTTAGTCGGTCTCTATAACCCCAACCTTGAACATCAGACAAATGTTCTCAAACACTAACATCATAGAATTTTAACTAGTGAATCCTTGGCTATCATTCTGAGGGAAGATTTCTAGTCAAAAGAGTACCAAACGTGTAAAACCTAAGCAGATTCGCCTCCTGCTCATCACGCTTGCCAGCAAAGGGGCATGACTTCCAAAGCCATGCATGTTCCTGGACTCCTGACTCCCCGTCCAGGCCTCTTGAGACAAGGCGGCATCACCGCTAAACCTAAGTCTCGCCTGAATGTGATTCTCCGTCGGGGAACTAGCGGGACTTGCAGGCGCTGTTAGCCCGCACACCAAGGCGATGTCAGCCTTTGGTTTGGCTACAAGGAGCAGGCGTCCCAGGTCGTGTGGCGGGTTGTGTGTATGGGGCGGGAAAGGCCAGTCACTCACCACATTCTTCCAAGGGGTTTGGTTCTGCAGAAACTTATTCCAGAAACTCTCCATAGGCCACATCTTCTGCGGGGGCAGCACCGGCTCCCGGGGACTCAGCTCCTGGTCCTTCAGCCATCGCCTTCTCAGCTCTCGCAGCTGCTGCAGCCGCAGTTTCTCGTCTGGCGTGTACCCCGTCATGTCGCCGCAGGTACCCAGGCAGAAGGAGACGGCGCGCCCCGGGACCAGGGTCTTGTCACTTGTGCTCGCTCCCTCTCTGCAAAGCGACCTTGCGAGGACACCTGGGAGCGGCGCGCCGTGATGATGTCACTCTGGGCCATCTCTGCAGCGGCTCCTATCGCTGCGTAGTGGCTGAGCATGCGCAGAGGCCTGCACGAGCCCAGATTAGCGGTGAAAGGGCTAGGTAGCGTCTTATTTGTGGGAAAGCGGGGAAGAGGAGGATAAACAGAAAGTATGAGAGGTGAGAGAACTCGAGGTCTAATACGGAAGAACTGGGAGCTGGAAGATTGCAAATGTGCGATTCGTTGAATGTGGTGTGCCAGTGCAAAATTCTTCACTTTCCTTTCTCACCTTGGAATGACTCTTCCCCAGACCTAGAGAGTCTGGAGTCTTTTACATCCAAACTTAAATCCCAGCCATGAGGGTCTGATAAAGTGACCTTGAGCAGCTGTATCAGTATGTTCCTTCATTTGTACTTGGGAAGTACAAAGAGTAGTTTAGGAGAATTAGATGCATACACATGTTGACCTGCAATAATCCCATTTCTAGGACTCCATCCTAAAGAAACGGTAGTCAAAATATGAAAGGAATATGCACAGCTATTCATTGCAGCAGTGTTTATAATAAAATCCTAGAAATTTCCCCAAAATTCCTCAATAGAGGACTGGTTGAATAAACTATGGTACAATAACACAATTAAGTGCTCTATATGCAATTGTGGATTATCTTTAGATGTATTGTTAAATGAAAAAAGCTAAGGAGAGAGAAGTGTATATAGTATGTTACATTTTATTCAAAAAAGGGAGAGTGGTAGTAATTATATATATATATATATATATATATATATATATATATATATATATGCTTAAATTTTTAAAATAATGGAAAGAAAAACTTGATTTTCTTTTTTTAAATATTGCCTATGGGGAGGAAGGGAATAGGATAGAAGAGAAGGGATAGAAGGTAAACTTCTCCGAATATATCTTATTTAATAGATTTGACTCTAGGAACATGTAAACATTTCATATCATAAAATTAAATTAAATTTACAAAAAGCCTCTAAATATCAAAAGTAAAAACACATGGTTCTAACTGATCTGCTTGCTGGTATAATCTCAAAAACACATACAATATCAAGTAACTTTAAACCATCAAATTACTGTACATCTATAGAGAGATATACCTCAAAGAGAAAAAGAACTGCAAAAAAGAATAATCTTAAGCTGTTTTAAGTCATCATATTGTTGGTAGTGATGGTAATGGTGGTATTGTTAATCTGACATGAAAAATAAACATTTATACTGGGATTTTTGTAATGGGGAAAAGGAGATACAAATGTAAATTGTATGAGTTTAAGTAAAAACTCTGCAGTCCTGAATTTGAATTGAAAGAATCATCAACTCATGATGTATTTTATCTTTAAATATATATACAAAATCTTATCTTAGCTCTCCCCATTGAATGGCCTAAAAACAACGGCCAACCTAGTAACCATGAACATCTCTAGCTCCTAGATTGTGATCTCTAAATACCATTTTCCATTGAAAGGAACTAGGACTCTTTGGAGTGGCAGTTCTCAAACATACTGCTTCCGAAACTTATTTCAACACTTAAAAATTGTTGAGGCCACCAAAGAGCTTCTGTTTGTGCGGATTGTATGTATTGAATTAAAACTGCATTAGAAATGAAAACAGATTTCAAAATAACAAAATATTTAAATATTTAAAATAACAAAATTAATAAAAATTGTTTAGTGAGAAGAATGCCATTGTTTTACATTTTTAAAAATTTCTTTAATGTCTGACTTAATAAATGACAGTAGAATTCCTATAACCACTTCTGCATTCAATCATAATATCACAGATCATGAAGCCTTTGGGAAACTTCATACATATTTGTGAGAGAAAGATTTAAAAAGGGCAAAGTATCTTAGTGTTATTATGAAAATAATTTTGACCTCACAGATCCTGTGAAAAGATCACAGGGACTCCATGGGTTCCCCGGAGCATACTTTGAGAACCATTGCCTTAGAAAAAATAGCTAATTCCAGGTCCCCGTTAGGAAATGTAAAAGAAACCTGGAACATCTTGCCATAGCAAAAAAGCAGGGATGTTTTTAAACACTAGTAGAGCCAGGTCAAAATGATTCCAGAGCCAATTTGAATAGACTTTGGTCAAAGATTGAATAATTTGAGCATCAGTAAATATAATGACATCAGTGAATGAAAAATATCAAATACATTCTTATACATAAGTTCAAAATGATTTTTAAAAACTCATTGGTCACTTTTGAGTGGTGTTTGGGAACCAACTCTGTATTTCAAAAACTGGTAGAGGAAAAATTAAGCAGTTTTCTGGCTTCTCTATACAAATTGCATCTTAGAGCAACAAGAGTTGATGACGGGAAACTTATTCAAATAAGCATAAAGACCTAATAAAAGAAAGAAGGGATGGCAGAGTTAGAATATCACTATTTTACAACCATTAGTCCATTAATGAATCAATGCAGTGATCATCAATGGCAGCTGACATCTCAAAAGGAGAGCAACTGCACTGCCCAGTGGAAGGCTGCCTCACTGCCTGTGAAGTAGCCTTGCTGAACAAAAGAATTGAACATGAATCTCACCAAGTTTCTAGATCTAACTACTTATTAAATTGAAATACAGGATACAGAGGAACTCCTATGTAACACCAATATGACACATTAGAAAAATCCAGGGCCGGCCGAGTGGCGCATTGGTTAAGCGCTGGTTTTGGGATGCCAGCGGCCCCGGTTCGGATCCCACATGAGGGCCAGTGACACTGCCCTCTACAGCTAACAACAGCTCCACCTGGAGCTGGGCTGTGCGAGCCCCGGTGATGGTGTGGGCTGCAGCCCCTGCTGCAGTGGGCTGCCATAGGCTACAGTGAGTGGCCCGCAGCCAGCGTGAGCGGCTGGCAGCCAAGCGTGAGCTGCCAATAGCCGCGGTGAGCGACATCCAGAGGCCAGCGACCGATCTGCCTCATTTGGGAAGGGCACAATGACGATACCAATATGGGCCAGTGAAGCAACATCCTCCGCAACTAGAATGAAGAATAAAAAGACTGCAACTTGTCTGTTCCCCTTACCCGATTCTCCAACGCTGTTCCCCTCCCCCAAGTCCCCAATAAAATCTTTAAAAAAAAAAAAGAGAGAGAGACAATGAGGGAAATTTGAGTACCTCCTTAACCTTTTATGATATTAAGGAATTTGTATGTGACGATGTTATGGTTATGTTTTTAAAAGGGAGTCTATCTTTTGGAAATGCCTTCTGAATTATTTATGAATTATTATATGATGTCTGGAATTTACTGAATAACTGGAGAGGAGGGAATTGGTACCGCAGAATAGTAATGAGTTGGTAATTGTTGAAACTTTCTGATAGGTAAATGGGGATTGATTATACTCCTCACATATGCTATTTTGCATATGTTTGAAATTCCTCCAAATAAAACCTTTTTAAAGATCTATGCCGTGAAGTAGTAAGTAAACTGTGCATTTAAGCTATTCTTAATCCTCATTCTGTTTTATAACAACTACATTTTGGATTAAAATTCTACAGGCTACTTAGGCTAGAGCTCTTAACTCTGTTATGAGATCCAAACAATTGGTACTCATGTGAGGGTAAGTCCCTGAGTGCTTAATGATCCCAGGAAATACTGCATTTAGATTCTCATTGAGGCATTTGATAACCCCAATAAAGGTTTCCTTTGTTAGTAAAGGACATCTAGGAATTTCTTGACTATGGGAACTTCTTTCTGACTTACTCTGGAAAATCACTACTCTTTTTCTACCTCCCACCACCAAATTTTAAAAGAAAATCAAAGAAATGAAATCAATATTGTTTTGGAAAATGTATTCCTCTTTTTTTTTTGAGGGCAGTGTCACTGGCCCTCATATGTGGGACCCAAACCGGGGCCGCTGGCGTCGCTGGCGTCCCAAGCTAGCTCTTAACCACCGCGCCACTTGGCCAGCCCAAAAATGTGTTCTTATACTACTGGCTACTGCCTGCCATATTTCCACCCCTTCCCATTTACCTATAGCTATGAAACCCATGAAGATAGGCTAAATGAAAGTAAAGCACGGTGAGGGAGCATATTCAGCTTAGCACTCTTGGGAAATGTGTACTCACAAAATCAGATGGTTTTGCAGTACCTGGATAACTACTGGATATTCCCACAAGGGGGCACTCTAGCTTGCTGAAAAATTAATGCTATTAAATTGGGTTTTACAAAAGGTTTCATTAGCCAGCCCACAAAATTTGGAAGAAGAGTGGTTGGCGTGACTACAGCTGTCTTAATAGTCTTCTGAGATTAATATAGCAGAGTAAGTTGACTTCGAAGGCATTTAGTAGTCCAAGGCAATGTCCATTTGCTGAAGTTTTTACTTCTAGTTGGATCCTTGCACTTTCAATGGCGAGTGATGCCTAGCAGACACTCTAGAAAGAGTGACTGATTAAAATAATTAACTCTATAACACAGAAAACAAACGTGCCTCGAGTTCTCGACAAGAATTTCTAAATTTTGTGTTTTCATTTCAACAATAATTTAAAATTTTTAGTGTAAGTGTATTCTAGATCATTTGGATAAGCAAATGCCCAAATTATAACCAAGTACCCAAATTTTCATGGGAGCCAAGTGGAGGCCATGTGATATTATGCACAGTATATGCATAAAGATTTCACAGTCATTCAGAGGTAGGGAGGTGGTGAATGGAGCCACCTCATAGTACATAGCACTTCACAGCAAAGATTCCATCTTTGTATATATTGACAGTTCATTCAGCAAGTGAGGTAATGAATAGACAAAATGAAAAAGTTTTCATTATGGCTTCTTGTTAGAATATTTTGTTACCATTGCAATCCTTGGAGGGTGCTATTAAGCAGACCAGCCCAATAAAACAATGAATTGGTTAAAATTAATGTAATTGTTTAAAAGGAAAATTAAAAACAATGCTCAATGACTCAAGTAATATTCCAGCATGTTCAAAATCAAGGCAATAAACAATGAAGCAGAAAACCCCAAAATGCATCTTTCCACTACAACCTAACATCATTTTTTTTGTTCTGTTTTGTTAAAGTATACCCATTGTTCAAATTTTATTAGTGTTAGATTTTTGTTTGCATTTAATCTGTAAATTAATTTTGGTATTATAGTTGAAACAAAATATTGACAGTGAGATTATATGTAATTTGTGTTTGTGGATATTTAAGTAAAATTATAATGAAAATTACTTTATTCTAGGAATATGCAAGAATTTGCTTTCCATCCTTTAAAAGGGATTATTACATTAGTGACATTTGAAAAAGACTGTTGTAAGGGCCAGCTGAGTGGCTCAGTTGGTTAAGAGCAATAGGGTCGCCAGTTTGATTCCTGGCCCAAGCTAAGCTGCCAGCAGGTTGGCAGGATGGCTCAGCTAAAAAAAAAAAAAAAAAAGGGGGTGGGGTGGGAAGAAAAAGATTGTTGTAACACAATACAGATTTACTTTTTTCTATAAAGTTATTAATGACCAGCAGGGAATAAACTAAAGAAAACAAAAACAAAGTACAAGGTCTGACAATTAAATTCACAAACTCATACTAGAAAAAGTGCTACATACCTCATTGCTGAATATCACTATGGTCACCTTCAAAGCACTTTCCTTGGGATGCACTCATGCCAGTGCCTAGTCCACCCTTCAAAACAATTTTGGAACTCTTTTTCTGGAATGGCCATCAAAGCTGTTGTTATATTACCCTTGATGTTCTGAATGTCATCAAAATGTCTTCTTTTCTATATTTCCTTTATCTTTAGGTAAGAAAGGAAGTTATTGGGGGCCAGATCAGGTGGGTAGGGAGGGTGTTCCAATACAGTTATTTGTTATTAGCTAAAAAGTCCCTCACCGACAGTGTTATGTGAGCTGGTGCATTGTTCTCGAAAAGTTCAACTTTTAACTTTTTTAACTTTTCACACGGAGTTTTCAGCACTTTCAAATAGTAAACGTGGTTAACTGTCCAGTTGGTACAAATTCATAATGAATAATCCCTCTGATATCAAAAAAGATTAGCAACATCATTGCAACAAGTTTGTGAACTTAATTGCCTGGTCATAAGAACAGTTGCACTGCCTTTTGGAGACTAGAGTAACAACTTTTTGTAGGATACAGTATTCTTTTCTTTTTTTTTTAAAGATTTTATTGGGGAGTTGGGGGCGAGGAACAGTGTTGGGGAACCGGAAAAGGGGAACAGACAAGTTGCTGTCCTTTTGTTCTTCAGTCTAGTTGTGAAGGACATTGTTTCACTTGCCCATGTTGGTATCATCATTGCACTCTTCTAGGGTGTGCAGGTCGGTCGCCGGCCTCTGGACGGCTGCTCACAGCAGCTCTTGGCAGCTCACACTGGCTGCCAGCTGCTCACGCTGGCTGCCGGTCGCTCACTGTAGCCTATGGCAGCCCACTATAGCAGGGGCTGCAGCTATGCGGTCCCCGGAGACTCACAGCAGCCCAGCTCCAGGTGGAGCTGTTGTTCACCATCTTAGCTCTAGAGGGCAGTGTCACTGGCCCTCTATGTGGGATCCGAACCGGGGCCACTGGCGTCCCAAGCCAGCTCTTAACCAACGTGCCTGGATACAGTATTCTTAAATGTAATTGATCATTCTTTAATTTCAACCTAATGAATTAAATTTCATAAATATATATCTCACAAAACATGAGGGCAAAGTGTTTAAACCCAAAATTTTCTGAAGTTTGCTAGAAAGATAATTTTTCTTTTCTCTTTTCCTTTTTCCTCCCCATGAGCAACTAATTTCGTCTTTTTTTTTCCCTTTAATTTTAATTGATTTTCTTGGATGGAAGATGGCTTTTGGAGGATGGGAGGTGGAATCTGAATCATGCTAGTTGATTATAACAAATTTACATAATTGATAAACTTCGCCTTCACTGTTTACTCAATAGATCTGACAGACTATTAGTAAAAAGGACAAGTATTATTTAAACATTTTTTAATTAACATTAAAGGCCTTTAATTATTATGAAAACACAGCTGTCTTCTGTTTGTTTTTGAAATAACATTTTGTTTCTTTGCTGCTCATGAGTTATCTTAAATCTCCACACATGTTCTTTGGTGTATTTATGGATTTCTGTAATGATGTGAGTAATGGGAACATTCGAGTGGCTTCTTTGTTCTCTCTTCTGTACTTATGCATTTCATTAGCATGATGATGTAGTGCCCATAATCTGGAAGAGTTATTGTTATTCTCTCCACTTCTTTGTTCACACACACACACACACACACACACACACACACACACACACACACACACAGATTCGGCCTACTTCAGATAACACCATAACAACTGTCATCAATTTATTTATCTGGCAAATTTAAATTAAGAAAAAGCATGTCTACGCAGGGCCCAATTAAGTGGAGAGTTGAGACACAAAACTAGATATAATCCTTTCTTTAATATTTATTTTAGCCAGGATTATACCAGTGCTTGTTAGCATTGCTCAATTCATTGAATGTAACTCAAACTTTTTAGCTGCATCATTAGGGAAAGAATATTTCACACATTAATTATACCAATATTCATTCAGTGAAATCAATGTGTATTCTGTGGATAAATCTTAATTATAATACCTATTATAGGCATAGAATTTTCCAGTTTATAAAGTCCTTTCATATATATTTTATTTAATGCTCACAACAATCTTTGGAGTCTGTGTTTTTTGTTGACTCAGCGTATTTAGAGAAATTGAAGTCAAAGGGAATTGTCTACTTCATTTCTTCCCAAGCTACTCAACGATCAAATGAAGCACTTTTAACACACTCCTCTTAAAAAAGGAAGAGCGGCCTGTTTGTTTTAGTGATCAACAGTGAAAATGTCGTGACATGGAATTAATCCCTGGTCTTTCACAGAAGGTGAAAGCATTCACACAAGATTCTACAAAGTGGAAGATCAAGAAAAGGTTTTATTAAAGTTAGGAATAGAGAAATACTGGCAAACTCCTTTGCCAGGGTAGTGCCTGATAGACAGCTGCACTTAGCTCCAGGTTAGCTTTTTCTTATACAGGAAAGGGGGAGTCAGTCAGGCAGGTTTGAGGGCTGACATCCTTCATGGGGTCTGGTCTGTTTGAAGATGATGCTATCTCCAGACTCCGGACTCGGACTCACCCATTGAGGCCCGGGACTATGCATCACCAATAAATACTGCAAGAAGTTGTAAATTGGATTTTTTTGTCTGGGCATCTGGGGATTAAGAAATTCCTCTTTTCCAGATTAGGATGTTGTTAATTAACAAGGTATGGGTAGCCTTGAGAAAGGGAACAGAGTTCTTCAGTTAATCAGTGAGGGGAGAAACAAAGAGAAAACAGATGACTATCAAGATGGCTCAAACTGCAAACAAATTAAGTCTAATTACAGGTAACTAGATAGCGAGCTATGCAGTGAGTTAAACTGCAAACTGACTAAGTCTATGTTATTGATTTACTGAATTTCACCTTTATAGAAAAGAAATCCTTTGCCAAGACATTTTCTACTGGTTTTGGATATTGTTGATACAAGATCAGTGATTCCTCTTGGGTAGAAGATGGAAGTGTCACAAGGTCACATTAGGTCTTAAAGTATCATCTAAAATAGTGGGATGTACTCTTCAACAGCCCCCATCCTCAGCACTCCTACTTACATCTGATGGAGTTCAGTTCCTCATCGGTCCGTATCCCCAAAAGCTACTACATCAAAAACAGTGGCTTAGTTTTTATTGGCCTGTTTACTCACAAGAACTACTTGGAAAAGCAAGCGACTAATTACAATGAGCTCAGCTTGGTTTATCTTATGCAGAGAGAAAAGGTTTCAATATCAAACCCCAAAACATTCCTGTGGCCAAGTATAAAGTTTTCTGTAATTTGCTTACTTCAAACAATATATCATAATAATATTCTAAATATGCTCCACTTTCAGGTATGTGTCTTAACTTCTACTTTCAAGTTTGTGTTTTACCGTGTGTATATACGGAAGCACTCTTCTAGGAACTGTTTACTTATAATAATATATAATTTCCATTTATCAAATTTCTTCCAAGATCTCATGCCACCACATCTTTGTAATTTGTGAGTGCTTATAGCAGGAAACATCCAGCCATCCATTCATTCAAAAAGCATTTTACTTAGTGTTCTATATATGCCAGACACTGAACTATGCTGAGAATAAATTTATGAACAAGACTCAAGAAGCCTTACAATCTAATAAAGGAAGCTGGATGTATAGACAGATAAGTATACATAATGGCTATGATGGATGTGTGAATGAAGTCTCCAGCCTTGGGAAAATAAACCTATTTACTTTTCATTCATCCATCTGTGCATTTTCTGCATATTAACCTTGAGTACCTACCAGATGGCAGGCCTTGTCCTCAGTGTCAGGTATACAGAATTAAATGAGACCCAGCCTCTGCCTCCAAGGAATCCACAGTTTAGTGTGGAAGCCAGATCAGTAGTAGAGGCATATATCTGATACCATGGCTGCACAAAGGAAGGAGTGACCAGCTACCTGAATGAGGTTTCAGGGAAGCTTCACAGTTGAGAAGGCAATAGAACTAGAACTGGATCTAGAAGGATGAGACACTGTCATCAGGCAGATGAGGAGAGAAAGAAGCACAGGCTAGCATGTTTCATTTTCTCTGCATGTTTAGATTTAGGAGCAGAGTATTCAGTCAGACCCTTGGTCAGTTTCAAGTGTCCATGCATGTGCCATTGGGAAAAAGTGGATGATGGTAGGTACCAGAACAAATTATTGGGTAAGTCCGGCTTATTTATTAATTATATTCAATTGGTCTGTGGCTTCTAATCCAAATCACAGTGATGGTGTTTAAGTTCTTAATAACTTGCCTTCACCTTCTCTATACTGGTTAATTTTACCCTCTTCCTCAATCTCAGTTCTACATTATAAGACCAATCATCTTTTTACACCTCGACAGCATCCCCTTGTTCATTCCTTTCACTTTGCTTTCTGCCACCAGTCATACTTGCCCCCTTCCTCTATGCCAGATGACAGTTTAGCTCAAGTCCCACCTCCTCTGCATAACTGTGACTTCTGTGTCTCACTTATTTCTATTTCTTTTGTGCGTTTAAAGGACCTCGTGTGTTAAACCGTGCCAAGTATTGCTTCGACAAATGGTTCAGGTGAACAATTTTGCTAACATCCCACTCTGCCTAGCCTGAATATACCTGGAATATCTATAATATAGCAGTGGGCACATACCATATCTTACAGAAGGACATCTTGGAATAGAGTTAACTGAGAAGTTTAATTAGCATGAAACAATTAGTAAATGTCTGCTGACTAAAGCTGACTAGCCTTGTTCTCAAATTTCCCATATTGTAATGCATCATACCATGCTTACCGTGTCTCAAGCTGTGGGAAGCATCTCCATCCTAGCTTCAACATGCCTGGCTTCCTGACCCCATAAGCTCAAACCCTGTTAGACAGCACTCTGTGGTTCTACTTCCAGCTGTTCTGTTAGATGTTTTCAGAATTTGTCAACCATGTGCTTACTCTGAAACCTGGAGAAAAGAGTCAGAATGCTCACAAATATCTCTGAAGGAAGCTTGGACCTTACTGCCTTTCTCTCACACCATCCTCTTTTCTGTCTTCTAGTTGTTTCTTCTTCCCTCCTGTGTTAAATCAGGGTAATTCACAACCAATCCCAAAATCTCATTGGCTTAAAATAATGAAAGCATATTTCATGTCCATGGCACAGCCCATTGTAGGTTGTGGAGATTAGGGGGCAGGGGGGGATTCCACACAGGCATGGGAGGACCCAGGCTGATAAAGGTTCCTGTAGTCCTGGCCATCAATATCCACTGGATGGAGGGTGGGGAGAGGAGATGAAAAAACATGGAGGGTGATGCAGGATGATTTAGGAATCAGGACCAGAAGGGGTGTATATCTCTTTCATCCACATCCATTTGTCAGAACTCAATCACAGGGTCCCACCTAATTACAGAGGATGCTGCAAAATGGTATTTAGCTATGTTTCCAGGAAAAGAACAAAAGGAATTTGGTGAAAAAAACCCCATATCCCATTTGGTTAGGGAGAAATTTATAAATACCTTTTCTTAGAAGCATGTTCTCTCCAACCAATCCAAGGAAACACACTTTGACATCTCACATAATCTCAACAATGTGTTTGATGGGTCGTTTACAGCCCAGTTATATTTGTAACACACATCTGAATCCTATATCATACACCCACTGTCATATAATTCTCAGGTTGTCTCACATAAACATTTCTTAATTCTTCAATGAGATTTTCATGGTGGAAGGGGTGTCAGGGTGAGAGGAGGCAGACTAGAAAAGGCTGTTTTTCATAGGAAGGAGGAAAAAGTAAACAACTTTAAACTTTTAGAAACTTAACTGAATGCATTTCCACAGGTTATGGTATTGTCAAATTAATCAGTGCAGGAGTTTGAGTGGAAAGTTCATTTCTGAGTAGACTCTTTATATCAGGACAGTTCATTTGGATTTAGAAGCATTAAAAAGATATTTTAAAAGCTTGAATGTAAGGTTTTACGAGGATGCACTCACAGTTTCATAGTTAGGGGACTCCACTAGGTGGCCCTGTTTTGAAATATTACAAAGATGGAGATCGACAGCTTTCTGATGAATTGCTACTTTCATACCTTTTCAAGTACTTAGGGTACTTCATTATCAATTGTAGGTAGTTTTCTTAAAATACTATCGATGTGACAATTTCATCTTTCAATATGACACGAACACTGTTTTGATAAAACAAGTAGCCCAAAGTTTTCTTAGCAGAGAGTATTTTGTTCTGAACAGAATCACTTAAAATGAATAACCTGGCAACATTGAAATGACAACTTGTCCCCCAAAATGCAGAATCAGCAGTGATGTATGCAGAGTCCAGAAAGCGGCCCAAGCTGGAAATTTCCCTTGCTCCAAGTGGATTTTAAAACCAACACAGATTCTACTCCTCCTTTTTTTCCAGCTCTATTTTGAGACACACATTTCAAAACCCTAAGGTTGTTCTGCTATGTTATATGGATTCTGACAACTCCAAATAAGTCAAAACCACCCAATTAAAATATGCTTTGAAACGAAAATGGGATGATTATAATAAAAGGCTGCAAACCCAATATTTAGCAACGAGAGCCTGGCAGTTGCCCTTATAAAGCATCTCCAGAATTGCTGACAAGAGAGAACAGAGGACACTAGGTGTCTCTCTTTGTTCTATCCATGTCCCTTAATACTGGCATCCTTTGTGTCAGGTGCTAGCTTTCAATGCACAAAGGGAGTTAATCTGATTAAAAATAAAGAAAATCAAGGAAATGGATAGTGGGCCATGAATCTCTCCTTCCTTCCTTTCCCCAATCCTCAGTTCTACTCAAAGGAGGCCAATGGTAGGATCTACTATCTCCACTGCTCTAAGTATCCCTCTAGCAAATCTGATAATAGCAACATTGGGTTATTCCCAGAAACAAAGGCAGTCAACACCAGAGCCCTTTTCCTCCACTTCTACCATCCTTCAGGATTCTTCCTATATTTAAATGGAGCCCTCACACTATACTCAAAATTATTAAACCATTCTAATGTACATCCACAATTGTAGACAAGAAATCAAAGTACTACATTCAGGCTGAAATAATCTCCCACCTGTACTATGGTCTTCTGTGTTATCTTAGATATTATATTGAAAACATTTCCCATCCTGGCTCTTCCAAATATATGGCTTCCAAACTTATGGCAGCCATCTATTTCCTTGTCCATTAAATTCCAGACCACAAAAATTGCACATTTGTGTGTCCAGAGAATTGAGAGATAAAGTTTGGCCAAGATAACGTGATGTAATTCCACTTCTGGCCATGATAAAATAATAAGGACCTTTCTGCCTTAAATAATTAGAAAATCAGCACACTTGGAGCACCTACTGTGAGTCAGGCTGGGTATCAGTCCCTTTGTAAAATACAAAGATGAATAAAATAAGGTTTGTGTTAGGCCGGTGGAGTCGAGCATTGGTTAGGAGTTGGCTTAGGATGCCAGCTCTGAGCAGCAGGGCTCCGGTTCAGATCCCACATGGGGGCCAGTGACACTGCGCCCTCTACAGATAAAATGATGAACAACAGCCCAACCTGGAGTTGGGCTGCTGTGAGTCATTGGTGATGGCCTAGGCTGTAGTGTGGATGGCCAGCAGCTGGCGTGCACTTTCATCAGCTGCCATGAGCCGCCATGAGTGGCTGTCCAAAGGCCAGCAAGTGACTGCTTCACCCGGGAAGAGCCCAATGACATGGGCCAGTGAAGTGACATCCTCAACTGGACTGAAGAACAAAAGGACAGCAACTTGCCTGTTCTCTTCGCCAACTTCCCAACACTGTTCCCCTCCCCCAATTCCCCAATAAAGTCTTTAAAAAAAAGAAGAAAAAGACAAGGTATGTGTCCTTAAAGGCAAAAACAGGATTGGAATACAAAAAGTGCTATTGAAACAGAGAGGAATCTATCTACTCATCTACAAATCATTTGTTGTTTACTAATTATGTTCCAGGCATTATATTGGGGTTTTGAATATAATGGTGGGCAAAATAGCCACAGAACTTCCTCTCTTGAAGTCGAGACTGACATTAATTTTCTCTCCTCATTGTTCAGAAAAAGCAATATTAATCCAATTCTAATGAAAAATAAAAATATTTCTTTAAAAACAAACAAAATGTATGATCTAAGATATGTCCCAGAATCAAGAAGGAAAGAAAAATGCATGGACTGACCTTCAAAATTCTACCCAGCCCTAAGGTACTATTATATTGTATAAGTTTTTTAATTAAGTTTAGAATGTTGAGTTAGTCCTACTTAAATGAATTGGTTCCATTTCTTTTTTTTGTTTTTGTTTTGTTTTTGTTTGTTTGTTTGTTTTTAGCTGAGTCATCCTGCTACCTTTTGGCAGCTCAATGGCAACTCAGCTCGGGCTGGCATCGAACCACCGTTGCTCAGAGCTCAGCTTGCACTCTTGAGCGAGCTCTTAACCAACTGAGCCACTCGGCCAGCTCTGGTTCCATTTCTTAACAATACTTTTATTGATGATGATGATGTTAAGCAAGCTATCTCAGTTGCCCTGATGTAAATATTTAAGAGGCAGTAATGATATGTTGGACAAAAGTATGAAGTTTGAGGGCAGAGAGTGCTGGGTTCAGATACCATTAAACATTAGTCAGTTGTGGAAAAATACACAATGCATTTCACTTTTCTAGTTTTCAAAATGGGAATAGTAACAATGCTTACATCATAATTTTTATGAAGATTAAAAGAGTCCTTGAATATTAAAAAGGCAATGTCAAGTAGGTGGTTGGATACATGAATCTGGAACTTGGAAGAAAGGTCTGTGTAGGAGATGAAAATTTGTGGATCATATGCATGTCAATAATTGAAGCCACATTATGGATGATAGTAACCAGGAAAAGAATATATAGAGATGAGGGGCAAGACCTAAGACTAAACATTGAGAAACTCCTAATTGGACTTCTTGGGCATATCAGAGTAGCAAGCCTCTTTATTAGATTTTAAATCATGACTATTCATCTAAGTGGAGAAGGAAGGACAGAGTATTTTGACAGTGTGAACAGCAGGAAGGAGATCTAAAGCTATATAGAATATTCTGGGAAAGGTGGGATGCTCAGTGAGGCTGGACGGTGCATAAGAGAGTGATGGGCACTGAGGCTGACATGGTAGACACTGAACGATTGTGTATATCAAGGAGTTTAGGCTCTCCTGTAAGCCATCCATGAAGCTTTATAATCAGAGTAATAGAATTTGTTCATAAAAAGAAAATTTGTCCAATAATGCAGAGGTCAGCCAAGAGAAGGAAGAGCTCAGAGGCAAATGAACCAGTTGGGAGGCTAGTAAAAGGAGATAAGGGCTCCTCAAATGCGCGGCAGGGGACATATGTGTGAGATATTTCAGAAGTAAAATAAGCAAGACTTACTAATAGACTGAGTATGAAAGAAAGAGAGACATTAAGAGGGAAATCTAGGCCTCTAGAAAATCAGGTTAAGAGAAATGCACACATACAACAGTAAGTGTCATTTGTGAACAGGCTGCCAGGGGAATCATAACAGAGCCATCGACTCTAGTTAGATAAGGTCATCCTATACAGTTAGGCTATAGGTGGGCTACAGTCTGTGGTGCTATGAGGTCCATTTCGCCTCTGAAGTTGTTGGATGCCAAATCGCAGGTGGTGAAAGCAACAATGTTGGATGGTAGCCTGTGTGACCACTTTCAAATAACACTGTATCACTTCACAAGTGATGCAAATACCCTATAATGCCAAAATATTTCTAATTCTTCCCTTCATCTCTTGTGTCCCTGCTTTTATTCATTTCACTTACACATAAAGTATAATCATCAAATACATTGCTATTATTATCTCAAACAAACTTCTATCTGTTAGAGAAAGTAAACATAAAAGCTTTTCATTTTACCTTCATTTATTCTTCTATAATGCTCTTCCTTTCTTTATGTAGATCTGAGTTTCTGCACTATATCATTTTGCTTCTCTCTGAAGAACTTCTTTTATTGTTTTTTGGGTTTTTTTTTTTTGAGGGCAATGTCATGGGCCCTCATATGTGGGACCCGAACCGGGGCCGCTGGCTTCCCAAGCCAGCGCTTAACCACCGCGCCACTTGGCCGGCCCAAGAACTTCTTTTAATATTTCTTGCAAAGCAGATCTACTTGCAACAAATTCCCTCAGTTTTTGTTCATTTAGGAAAGTAAGTGGAAGAATGGATTAATAAATTGTGATACAGTTACCTGATGGTAAATACACCAATAAGAACAAATAAATTTACAACTACATAAAAAAGGAAAGTATTTCTCCTTCATTTTTGAAGGATTTTCACAGGATACAGATTCCTAGGTTAGTGGGGTTTTTTTTCTTCTCTCAATGCATTAATTATTTCACTCCTCTCTTCTTGCTTGCCTGGTTTCTGAGGAGAAGCTGGATGTAATTCTTATCTCTGATCCTTTGTAGGTAAGGTGTTTTTTCCTCTGGTTTCTTTCAAGATTTTTTTTCTTTACCTTTGATTTGCTGCAGTTTGAACATGATATACTTAGTTGTAGTTTTTTTTTGCGGGGGGCACTTATCCTACTTGGTGTTTTCTAAGTTTCCCAGATCTGTGGATTTTTGTCTGACATGAATTTGGGGAAATTCTCAGTCATTATTGCTTCAAATATTGCTTCTGTTCCTTTCTCTTTCTTCTCCTTCAGATATTCCCATTATGTCTGAGAGAGGCAACCCAGGGTTGAAGCCTAGTTCTAATACCAAAGCCCATGGTTTTCCCCATGCTACTTGAAGAATAGATTGCTAGCAAATTAGCTTTAAGCCATAAATTTCTTGACCTAAAATACCACAGTGGCATAAGAATATTAAGTGAGTCTGAGTGAACAAAACAAAATAAAACAAACACCAGTGTATACGCTATGAGCAAGGAATGGGGATGGGGGAGAGACTGAAATAATCAAGCACTTAGAATACAGAGGTTCTGTGGTCCAGTCTTTATACACTTTTTCTCTTTTACACCTCCCAACAGTCCTATGAAGCAGGGATTATTATTTTCATGTTACCAATGAGGCTGTGGAGCACAGGGAAGGTTAATCTGATGCAAAATTATCAATAGAGTGTAACTGTTATGTTTTTGTTCTTTTCTCCCATTCCCACTTGCTGTCCCCAGCATTTCAATCTTCCTCCTTCTTGATGCTCTCAAGTGCACGAGGCTTCCTTTGAAATTTGAAAATCTAATTTTTGACAATCTCAGAAAAAAGACTGATAGAAAAATTAGGTGATTTAACCTCATCTCTTGATTGGCTTGATTTTAATGTCAAAGGAGAAAGAGAGAGAGAGAGAGAGAGAGAGAGAGAGAGAGAGAGAGAGAGAGAGAGAGAGAGAGAAATAGATATTACCTTCCTCTCTCCCTCCCTTCCTCCCTCTGTTCCTTCCTTCCTTCCTTTTTACCTTCCTTCCTTCCTTCCCTCTTCCATCCCTTCCTCCCTCCCTCCCTCTCTGCCTCCCTCCCTTTTTTCTTCTTTCTCTCTTCCCCCAACCCCCACCTTTGGTTATTTTTTTGTGTGTTTAAATTTTGCCTTACCACTTGAATAACAACTTAGCTTAGTATAATAATATCATTGGGTCCCCCTTTCCTTCCTGCAGAAATTTGTAGATAGTGCTCACCTGCCTTCTGTGGAAAAGTAGGATACCAGACTGACTTTTCTCCCTTGTAGGTGGCTAGCATTTTCAGGTTGGATGCCTCAGGAAATCTTTCTTTAGCCTTAAAGAAAGTTAAATATCTTAATTAGTGTTCATTGTTTTATATCAAATAGTTTCTGGGTATATATCTTACCCTTCAATAGCAGATTTCGTTCTTTCACTTCAGGGCAATTTTCCTTCATTATATTTCTGAATAATTTTTATCCTCTATTGTTGAGTATGCTATTTCAAGGACAGTAATTATCTATATTTTGTGTCATCTAGATATGAACACCTTGTTTGGTCTCTAATTGTTTTAATTTCTTTGTAATTTTCTGCCATGTTCATGATTAAGTCCTTCTTCAGTGTCAGTAACTCATCAGTTGTGTCTAGACTGTTTTTTGATTTCTAATTTATTTGTTAGACCTACAATTGTATTGTTTTCCTTAGCCTTGCAATTTCTCTATCTTTTTCTGTCATTTCAGCATTTTGTCTTTGAAGTCTTCTTTTGTTGATAGCATATTTTTATTGTTTTACTTTAACACAAGGCAATCTGGGGTCGTTTTTTCTTCTGTTTTGGGGATTTTATTTTGGTCCAGATTGCTTTTTTGTGTGTCTGGCATGGCCTCTCTCTTTATCTCTCTCTTTCACTCTCTCGCTCTCTTGCTTTCTTGCTCTCTCTCCCTCTCTCGCTGTTTCTCCTCTGTGGCACATTTACAAGGTTAACGTGCCATTTCTTTTCATTTTGCTTGAACTGCGTTTGGGCAGTTCTGTATAACTCCTCAGCTTCTCTGATCTAATGTAGTTCTTCTTGACCTTCTTACCTTCCCTGGAAACTATTTTATCACCCCTGTGGGCAACAACTTCAGGGCTGTATGTCATTTTTTATTTACTTTTCTGTGGCTTGAGACTTGAGGGTGAGAAGGGGAAGAGCCCCTCTGGAGCTGCCTGCAGTCCCGGCTGGGATCCTGGACTACATTCTCCCCTCTGAGTCCCAGCAAATGTCCTTTACCAGGGCCAGTTTCCAGAGAGGGCAGCTATTTGCTAATCCATGGGCTTTGGTTGGTTCCTCTCACTCAGCCATGACCTTGAAGCATGGCCAGCTCTGTCCATCCCTTTTGCCCCAGTAGGATCTGCAGTGGTTCAGAGACAGCTCCAAAGCTTGTAGTTTCCCCACCTACTCACCCTCTGGCCACTTCTCTTCTAATTAAGGTGAATTCAGAATATCAAATTATGTTGACTTGCCTTTTCTTAACTCTCTTTCTGGGGAGCAGGTGTGGTAAGCAAGGTTAAGGGCCACTTTTCAAAATTTATTACATGGAGTTTTATGCTTTTTCAATTTTGATTGCTGCTGACAAATTTTTGGCTTTTTGAAAAATAATATTTTTGTTCATTTCATTAAGTACTGGGGAGCAATGTTATCTGATCTGACTTCCTTTACCCCAAACTTTCAGTACAACTTTTAAATAGGTACTTCTGGGGATTCCAAGCAGGTGGTTCATGGACCCTACTTAGAAAAAAAACCAAAGCAAGAAATTCAGAGGCAAGGTAAAAATAACATTAAGGATGGGGTAGAAAGTAGAAAGCCTTATTTCATATTGGCTTTAAATATTGAGATGGTTCCTAATTTTATATTTACTTAAATATAAATATTTACTTAAACATCACTTATGCTTCTAAGAACTAAAAAAAAAAAAAAGAGAAGAAAAGAGAAAAAAAGAAAAGAAAAAAATAATGGTCAAAAGACACTTTTAAGTTTTTACCTTTCTCAGTGTTAAGAAGCACTGAACATGAATAGCTGCAGGTTAAAAATCTCAAATATTACATATATTTTTAAAAAAGAAACGCAAAGCTTCATAATCACCTAAGGTATCCGAGTGGCATTAAAAGGTGTCCCGGGCCGGCCGAGTGGCGCGGTGGTTAAGCGCTGGCTTGGGAAGCCAGCGGCCCCGGTTCGGTCCCACATATGAGGGCCAGTGACACTGCCCTCAAAAAAATAAATAAATAAATAAAATACAAAAAAAATAAAATAAAAGGTGTCCCAAGTACACAATATCCTTTCCCCATGTCTCCTTCCAAAAGCAGCTGAGCTGAACATCTCTGACTTTACCATATTTTGCATTTATGTATCTTACAGAGTGAGGCCAATTCTTTCATCACTTTCAGAGATTAACCCTGTGTGCTAACTTTAACAAGATTTGATGTTTTCCATTTGTGCTCAGCCACATTTGAAGCAACACCCTGGGAGACAGTCAGTGCTGTGTTCTGGGATTTCACTGCATAGTTCCCACCGAGATCAGCAAAAGACTGGATAAATCCCTAGGTACAGTTTGAATTTTGTTGCCAGGGGGAAAAAAAACAACAACCAGTGTTCAGGGTCCATCAAGCTTAGCTTCTCTGATATGCCTCTGTGAAGTGCAGTGGGCAGGAAACAGCACATCTAGGGGCCTAACCCCCTGGAATCACAGCTGTTGGCCAAGCCCAGGAGGCTGGGTCCGTGGAGCTCCAGCAATCACACTGCCCAGCGTTGCAGGGCACGGATTCCTGAGAGCTGCTTGTTTTCTTTTCAGCATTTGGCAGGTGTGCTTCACCATTAGCTTAATTTTCGCTGTGTCCCTTAGATGGATCACAGCGATTGCTTCACATGTCACCTTAACCTGGTGAGCAAATTAGCAAGAGTTGTTTTTCATTTCGAGGTATAATAATGCCTCCTAGTCACATGGCTGAAAAGGCCACGAGTGCCAATGACTATTTTACTACCATGCTTCACAATGACTAGTTAGGCACAGCAGTTATGAGGGCAGGGTAGCAGCAGTGCTCTGGACTCAGGAATCTAAATCCTGGCTCCACCACTAACTGCATGAGAGGGCCAGGTAGTTACCATCACTGAACCTCAGGTTCCTTCTCCATAAAACAGGGATAATGGTACCCATTGGGGGGATAAGAAAGCTTAATACATGGGGGACTTCTTAGCTCTGTATAAATATTGTAGCTGCTGAAGATGATTATCATCTTGTTATTTTATTAGAGAAGGCTGGTACCAAAGATTCAAGTTTATACATTTTAAATTTTTATTAAATTTTCATACCATGAAAATGAAATCAGATTTTTATTTTTAAGTATTAAAAATTTTATTTTTGGCATACAATATTATTCCAAAACAATTTATTTTGAACTGCATAAAACCACCTTGTTTTGTAGATCAGGACACAAAGAAATAGACTCTTGCCTGAGGTCATAAAGCTGACTAGAGGTCAAGTCAATACTAAACCTCCAGTAACCTTATTCTGAAGTCACTGTTCTTTTGACCACATTACCCTGTCTTTCCTGTGTGATCATCTTCATCAGTGGGACTCTCATATTGTAGTTATGTTTCCACAGAGACTTTCTAGATGTGAGTAGCTTCACATTTTTGGCGATCTTAACAGAGGATTGCAAAATAACCCTGTATTTACCTCTCATGTTTAAATCCAGGTAAGCAAGCCAGGGCTGGTGTGGTGGCCCTACAATCAGAGACCCAGGCCCTATTTTGATGCCCTACCTACTTCAGCACCTAATGTCCATCTTGGGTTCAATGTGGCTACTCCAGCCTTTACCATCATTTCCACTTTCCTGTAAAGTTGTGGAGATGGGTAAAAGGTGGGCTCACTTCTTCTGTTTAAGAGTACACAACATTTTTGCTTACATCGCATTCACCCGAAATTAGCCAAATAGCTACATTTAGCTGCAAGGGAGGCTGGAGAATGTATTGTTTAGTTGTGCTCACCCAATAATTCTATTTCTGTAAGAAAGAAGGACTGGTATTGGAGTACAATTAACAGTCTCTGACACATACACACAATAAGCTTTAAGTGATGTGATATTTTTACAAAAGTACAAGTTTCTAGATTTTAATACAATAACTGGAAGGTGTACATAGTTCCTAAGCTTCTACAAAGGATAATTAATTTATTTCTTGAAATGTGATTACAACACCAACTTCCACCTAAGGATCTAGGAAGATGGTATAGGCTTCTATAAAGTCTATATAATATTTACAAAGCCAACAGATAAAAAGACAGGCCATAACAAGTGCTTGGGAGGATGTAGAGAAACTGTAGCTTTTATACTCTGCTGGTGGGAATGTAAAATGGTATAGCCACTTTGTAAAACATTTGGCATTTAAAAAAAATTTTAAACATAGAGTTGCTGTATGGCCCAACAATTCTACTCCTAGTTATCTACCGAAGAGAAATGAAAACTTACGTCCACACTAAGACTTGATTGTGAATGTTCAAAAGAACATTAGTCATAATATCCAAAACACGGAAATAACCCAAATATCCATCAACTGGTGAATGGATAAATAAAATGTGGTATATCTATATAGCGGAATATATTCCAGCAATAAAATGCAATCAGTATTGATATAATTCAATAAGGATAAATATCAAAAAATTATGTTAAATGAAAGAATTCAGATACAAAACACCATATATTTTATGATTCAATTTACACGAAATATCCAGAAAAGGTAAATCTATCGATATGGGAAATAGATTAGTGGTTGCTTGGGGCTGGGGATGGAAATGGGGAGGGAGTGGAGGAGTGTTGGGTTGATTGCAAATAGGCATGAGGTTTGTTCTTTTGTGTGTGTGGTGATGGAAATGTTCTAAAAATTTGATTGTGGTAATGGTTGTACAACTGTGTAAATTTAGTAAGAACTATTGAATTTTAACACTTTTTTTAAAAAGCCAGTGGAAGCAGCACATATATCCTCAACTGGATGACACAATAGACTAATACAGCAGGGCCAGGCTAGTGCCAGGAACCATATAGGTACTGGAGACATCAGAGATAAAAATACTCGCTCTCTGCTTGCAAAGGGCTCACATCTCAAATGTTGCAAAAGAAAATTTCATTGAAAGGATTTTTTGATTCCACATAGTGGATGGGATAAATTAAATAGAACATTTATGATATCATTACTTTAATACATCCCACTGATATTTATTCTCCTATTTGACAGGTTCATGATTTGCTTCTCATGTATCCATCCTCATAGCATGACTACTTCTCATCTGATCACTTTACATCAAACAGTGTCTTTTGTTTTCTGAAAACCACACTTGAAATATACTCTCTAATGAATCTTGTTCCTGCCATCAGCTCAGCAGTTTCCTCAGCCTATGACAGGAATGAGACAGGTGTCACCAGATGTCCCTAACTTCTTCTAGATGTAGCCTTCCATGAGTCTAAGTATGTTTTTCATTTTGCCTCAGAAAATCTAGAATTTGCGAACATACCTGATTAGTTGCTGGGTAAATTAAGTGGTTAAGAAAGCCATGGCTAGGGCCGGCCAAGTGGCATGGTGGTTAAGAGCTGGCTTGGGACGCCAGTGGCCCCGGTTCAGATCCCACATATGAGGGCCAGTGACACTGCCCTCTAAAAAAAAAAAAAGAAAACCATGATTGTGCAGCGCTCAGTGAAGGAAAAAGGTAAACCAGGAGAGTGGCAGCAAGCAATGGGAACCTTTGTAAGTAACCTTTCAAATGCTCAAAAACCACAAGATTCTCATCCTACAAACTGCTTCAAAGATTTTAAAAATGGAAACCTACTTAATTAAATACAAGAAAACTAAAATCACTCTGGTACCAAAATTTGGAACAACAGCAACAACTATAAACCAATCTTATATATTAATATAGATGCAAAACCTTGGGTAAAGTACTTACAAATTAAACAAAAGAACATATTTAGGGATTTCCATCATGTCCAAGTAGGGTGTCCTCAAGAAATGGGAAGATTTTAAAAATATTAATAAATATACTAATATTAATATTTCTGATAGACTAATAATGGCCACAAATTCTTTGACATTCCTCCCAGTGAGGTCTGTTTGGTCTCCCCTTGCATCTGGGGTGATCTGTGACTGCTTTGACCAATTTAGAATGGTGGAAGGGATACCATGCCATTTTTTTTTTTTAAAGATTTTATCGGGGAATTGGGGGAGGGGAACAGCGTTGGGGAATCTGGGAAGGGGAACAGACAAGTTGCTGTCTTTTTGTTCTTCAGTCTAGTTGTGGAGGACGTTGTTTCACTGGTCCATGTTGGTATCATCATTGCGCTCTTCCCGGTTGAGGCCGATCAGTTGCCAGCCTCTGGATGGTCGCTCACCATGGCTATTGGCAGCTCATGCTGGCTGCCGGCCACTCACGCTGGCTGCTGGCCACTCACTGTAGCCTATGACAGCCCACTGCAGCAGGGGCTTCAGCCTACACCGTCGCCGGGGCTTGCACAGGCCAGCTACAGGTGGAGCTGTTGTTAGCTGTAGAGGGCAGTGTCACTGGCCCTCATGTGGGATCTGAACTGGGGCCGCTGGCATCCCAAGCCAGCTCTTAACCAATGCGCCACTCAGCCAGCCCAACCATGCCATTTTTGAGTCTAGCCTTTATGAGGAATGGGAGCTTTCATTTTGGTTTCTTAGAGCCCTGAACCATCTGTAAGAAGTTGGACTACCTTACTGGAGAGCCCACATAAAGAGGCTCTGAGACTATATAGAGAAGGACCAGGGCCCAGCTGATTGCGCCCTTCCAGCTACTCCCATCAAGATGCCAAACAGGTGAGTAAAACCATCTTGGACTCTCCAGATTGCCCAGGTACCATCTCCATACCATCAAGTGACCCCACTTAGCATGATGTGTATTGAAGAGTCACCTAGCTGAGTCTTGCTCAAATCCCTAACCCACAAAATCATGAGATAGAATGATTGTTGTTTTATTTGGGATAGTTTGTAAAACAATAACAGATAATTGGAACAACAGCCCAACACATGTGAACTGACAATTCACACAAAAAAGAAAATGTCTAATTTATATATACAAATCTTCAACCTTGCAAGCACAGCATAGGGAAATCGACACTTCTATGCTATCATTGGAGACAGAGTTCGTGTGACCTTTTAGAAAGATAATTTGGCAATATGCATTCAAATATAAAATTTGCAGACTCATGATATAGAAATTTCACTTTCAGCCATCCTTTCTAGGGAAATAATCTGTTAAGGGTACAATGATCTATGTATAAAGATATTTTCTGTAAAGTTATATATCACAGAGAAAAATTGGTAACAATCTAAATGCTCCATCAGCATAGGATTGGTTAAATAAAATATGCACACCCAGTGACATTGTATGCAGCTATTAAAAGAGATGCCTAAAAGATATAAACCAAATTAGTTATAATTTTTAGATATCTGAGTCCTAGAGTTCTGGAGGACTTTCACTTTCTGCTTTACATTTCTCCCCACCCCCTGGCCAATCATATATATAAAAATAAAGATGCTGTATTTAAAAGAAGCCCTCCATATGGTTCTGCCTAGCTGGAATTCTGCTCTGGGGTTTGGGACCCACCTTCAGAGTAATAAAAACTCCCCATTTACCTGGCTTGTCCTCTGTGTATACTCGTATATGCTATTTCCTCTTGGATCTTGTAAGCCAGCAGTTCTTCCATCATGACTAATGGCTAAATGACTAAATGACTAATAATGACTAATAATTCTCTTAGAGAATGAGGCTCTTGAGCTCCATTTATCTTAATTTGGAAAAATAATTTACTAAATAGAAATATTCTCCCAAATGATTCAAAGTCACCACTTAGTATCAATAAGCATGAACATGATTTTATTGTCCACATACAAGTTTCCAGACATGGGTAGATGTTTAATTTCTGGTTTTTTCCCCCACCAATAACATAAAAATTGGTGCCAATGCCCTAAACTAAACATGAGCTTCCGTACTTGGTGGTGAAGGGTCACTACAGGAAGCGCAAGACAAGGCCCTGCCCTCAAGTTACAAGTCTATTTCTCCCTCCTGCTCCAGGAGATGTGAAACACCAGCAGAATCAGTGAGGCAGCTGAGCCCGCAGCAAATGCCCTTCCTGCACAAACATCCTTGGCTGTCTGGGCCTATCACAGGGGCTGTGAGCCCAACCACAGGCGACAGCAGGAACGACTAAAGGAGTACAAAGTCAGATGGGGAACCAAGAGAGCCAAATGGAAGGGAGAAATGTGAGGTGACAGCGCTGCCTCTTCCTAAGTTAAAGGTTTGTCATCCTCCTGCTCTCAGGAGCTCCCATATGCTCCATTGGCCATTAACAGACTAAAATGTCAGACCAGTCTAAAAGGGTCAATGTCGCTTTTTGAAAAGCGATTCTCCCAGCAAATATTACTGAGTGGTATTCCACTGTGTATTTACAGCAAGTATGTATGTATATATGTATTTACCATTGTAAATATTTCCAATTTTTGAAAATTGCAAATAAAACCATTATAAACATTTGTGCAACAGGTTTTTCTGTGGATATATATATCTTTATTTTTCTTGGGTAAATATCTAGAAGTGGGATTGCTGGGTCACACTGTATGTTTAACTTTTTAATGACTGCCAAACTGTTTTCCAAAGTGGTTGTACCATTTGGTGTACTTACCAGCCGTGCGTATGAGTCCCAAAGCTCTTCATCTTCACTAGCACTTGGTGTTATCAGGTAGTGATATTAAGGGTAGTGGTATGTCGTCATGGTTTTAATTTGCATCTCTCTGATGACTAATGATGTTGAGCATCTTTTCATATACTAAGTGGATAGGTGGTTTGAAACTACATTATCTGCCATTTGTCTTGAATCTTCATTTGCTTTACAATGTTTGGTAGTTTTCTGGACAAATTTAAATTATATTTAGTGATAGCTCGAGACCCAGGATGATGTTATTTTCCTCCACAAAATATTTTCCTTTTTTCCCTACAAAACACTTGAGTATATTAGCAATCTGGAATTAAGGTTTGAGGCTTTTTGCAGACTGGAATAAAATCCAGACACCACACTTCCAGGTTGCAGCCGTTGAGTGTCTCAAGCCAGGAGACGGGATTATTATATCCAGGCCTCTCTGTCTTTGAGCATGAATACCAGTGTTCAAACCTTCATACAACTGGGTCCTCAGAAGCCTAGCTCTGTGTCTCCAGTAGACTGCCAAAGTGCTAGCTTTTATGCTGTCTTTTGTCCACAATCTAATCACATCAAAGGAACCCCAGAATTCAGAGTGCTAGTAACCATACCTGCTGCCTGCGTATAGCCTGACTCTGCCAGCTCTTCTCTGCGTGAATTGGAATGTTTCACTCCCCGGGACAGTGCCCTTCCCTCGCTGAGAGAATCCAATAGAGCCAGGTCTGGGCTGATTGTACCTCCTGTGGTCCGATGAACACAGTCACGATAATTAATAGTCAACTTTGAGTTGAAGAAGTTGCCTGACTCAGCAAGACTGGCACTTCCTCCTACACAGTTCTTTCCAGCTCATTGGCACTGGTTTCCAGGAGTGGCTGGAGAATTCTGATAACAGCTTGCTGGTTGGAATCCAAAGGAATAGCTCAGATACTGCTGAAGACTCATCGGAAGGTGGAGAAATACTGACAAAGGAAGTTAATGATGACCACACCAGAAACTTTGACTACCTCCACAGATGCCTTCACAACTATTTAAAGCACCCCCTCGGAGCTAACTGAGACAAAATGAAACAAACCCCATGAATGGAAATTAACAATCAGGCTGTGACCCATTTAAGGTGTTATGCCTTTTGCCAAAGGCCTGCAAGAGAGTGCACCCTGGGTTAATGGCTGGGTGCCTTCATTTTCTCACTTTTAGATGGAAATTACACAATGGTCTTTTTATTCCCTTGCAGAACTGTGCCCTCTCCTTTCCTCACCTCCATTCTTGATAGCTTTTTCTAACTACTTAACCACTTTATAAAACACAACAAACAAATGACTGGAAAAGGTGACTGGCTCAAACAATTGTACATATGGACATGTTAAAGTTATAATTATCATGCAATACTAAAGTCACGAATCTTGAGTGAAGACATTGTGTATTTCTGTAAGCTGTGGGCAATATTAGGCATACTCAGATTGATTCATAAATGTTCTTCAAGGCCTTCCAAGTTGGAGACCTAATCAACTTCTAGTTATATCTCCTTTATTATTTCATCTCTCTATGCTTTTATCTAACACCAACCAATAGAAATATAATGTGAGTGGACTTATGTCATTTTGCAGTTTCTAGTGGCCATCTTTAAAAAATTAGAACAGGTGAAGTTAATTTTAGTAATATACTTTAACTCTGTATATGTATAATGTTATTTCAACATGTAATCAATATAAAACATTATTAAGGCTTTTGATTCTAGTGTGGATTTTACAGGTATGCGCCCCCCCCCCCCAAATTCTGCCTAGCCACGTTTCAAGCTTTTAGGAGCCTGATGTAGCCAATGGCAACCTCATTAGACAGTTCAGCTCTACTTAAAGAAGCTGGAAGAATAAGCAAATAAAGAAGTAACACAAGGGCCGGCCGAGTGGCGCATTGGTTAAGCGCTGGTTTTGGGATGTCAGCGGCCCCGGTTCGGATCCCACATGAGGGCCAGTGACACTGCCCTCTACAGCTAACAACAGCTCCACCTGGAGTTGGGCTGTGCGAGCCCAGGTGATGGTGTGGACTGCAGCCCCTGCTGCAGTGGGCTGCCATAGGCTACAGTGAGTGGCCCGCAGCCAGCGTGAGCGGCTGGCAGCCAAGCGTGAGCTGTCAATAGCCGCGGTGAGCGACATCCAGAGGCCAGCGACCGATCTGCCTCATCCGGGAAGAGCGCAATGAAGATACCAACAGTGAAGCAACATCCTCCGCAACTAGACTGAAGAACAAAAAGACAGCAACTTGTCTGTTCCCCTTCCCCGATTCCCCAACGCTGTTCCCCTCCGCCAATTCTCCAATAAAATCTTTAAAAAAAAAAAAAAAGAAGTAACACAAGTTCTCCAGAGGAAAGTAAGCATAGAATAATTTAAGGCATTGTTGCTGTTGCATAAACTTTGCTCCCTGAGAGGGTATGTTGAGACTCAATAGTAATTAATCCACACCATTTTGGTCTAATTTTGAGGGAAGTAGAACCTGAATGAGGAAGACATTTAAGTTGTAGACTGTCTTAAAGGCACAGAGCTTTATAAACTATGAGTGTTATGCCAAGAGAATGACAGTTTAAATGAGCTTGGCGAATGATGAGAGACATGAGGATTTGCGGTACAGGGAGGGGAAAGAGTCTGTTACTTATGAAAGCCTTCTTAATCTGGAGGTTTTATGATTTTATATTTTCTATCATTTTTGTAAATGAGTACTTTTGAAGTCTTTTACAAATGTGTATTCTTTTAAAATAATTTAACTATTCAACCTTAAGTTTTGTCTACGTTACAAATTCAGAAAGTGAGCATTTTGAGTGCCAATCCCACCCTGAACAGATGAGCACAGTTCCAAGTTTCTGGGGTTCAAATGAAAAGAAGCCCTAATTTATTCGCAGGTGGTTTGCATACTGGCCAAAATCACTGGCTTCGGATTCCGAAAGACCCAGATTCTAGTTCTGTTCCCCCAGTTACAGGCATTGTGACTTGGGGCGAGTCCCTTAAACTCTACACATCATCTGCATGATGGAGATAATAACAGTATCTATCACCCAAGCTTGGAAAGAATTTACTTAGGTAATGTGCAACCTTCCTGCAAATTTCTCCATAAATGTTAGTGATCGTGCCTTGTTACTTTATGTTTTTGATCATTATAGCGCAGACATTCCCATCTAGTAAAATCTTTGGAATGGCTTCTTCATGTGAGTGGAAAATTTTCTTATAGCAACAGCCTAATAAATGGCTATATAAAATAGTATTTCTTCCAACCCCAAAGGGCTACCTCCCAAAAGGGCTACTTAGGAACAAGAGCCACACGGCCAAAGGGTTGATTGATGTCCTCCCCTTTCAGCCCATAGCAGGAATTGGCTTGTGTAGCAGCATCAGTGTGAACTAAGAACCAGGGACCAGACACATCCTTTGCCAGGGGGCTCCCAGTGGAGTTCCTGCAGACTATTTTACAGTGTGCTGTGGCTCAAATTCAATTCTAAGCTCTAGCTGTGTGACTAAAAGCCTAAAAGTTCAAAACAAAAACAGCCTCAAAGTCCTGCCCGCTTTCATTTCAAAAGACCTCTGCAACAAGAAACTTACAGAGCTATTCCTCCAGGAGGGCCAAAGGGGCCAAGAAAGGCATTTCCATTTTATAGCTCTCTTACTAACCAAAAACACAGGACAGGTTTTCAAATAAATGCATGTTCATGAGGAATAAAATAAATCACGGCAGAAAGAAAACAAAAGAGAAAAACAAGGTTTACTGGCCATCTCTGCTCAGCAACACACATTCAGGGCTTTGCCACAAAATGGTCTGTGCTCATAGGACCCACCTTCCTTTACGTCACACCTTTACACCATCAGCTTATTCTGGAAACCATATTTCGAAGATACCACACTGGCAGAGTACTTTGATAAGCTCTAGTGCTCAGGGTCTTGGATCCTTGACGGATCAGGCCCCACCCAAGGAACTGGTGAGCAAAATAGGTAACTTAGAGGTCAAGAGCCTGTCTTAGAGCAAGACGGACTAACCATTAGAATTTTGGACATGCTCATTATTAACTTGTGACCTTGACAAATCACTTTACTCTCTAAACCTCAGTTTCTTCTTTTATAAACTATGGATAAAAAAAGAAATCTACTTCATAGGTTATTAGGTTAAAAAAAGAAAGCCTATAAAATGTTTAGCACAGTGTCTCGCACATGATAAGATTTCAATAAATGTTCATTCTTTTCCCATACAAGACTGGGGAAAATGAGTCTTAGCAGTTCCCAGAGACTCTGTCCTTCTAGAAAACTGCCAAATGATAGCAATCTATCCAATCCCAACAATTTATACAACCAGAGCAAGATTGCCGCAAGACCATTTTACCTGGCTCCACACTAAGCTCCTAAGTAAGAAAAACATCTGTGACCAAAGAAGCACAGACTGTTAGAGCTGGAAGGGCCCTTAGAGACCATTTAGTCCGAACTTTCGTTTTCCAAATAAACAAATGAAATCTCTGAGAAGTAAAGTAACTAGTTCCATACCAACAGCTACTTAGAGCCAGGGCTGGGGTTCAAATCCAGATTTCTTGACTCTTAATTCTGTGATCTGATGAATTCAAGTGCTTTTGTGGTTAAAGCAACTCCTGAAATGACAGAACAGAAATCATTACGCGGAAAATAATCTCTTGTAGTTCTAATTTATCCCATTTGAGATTCCACTACTATATCTCAATGTGCTCTCTCAATAGCAAACAGAGGGCAGGTGATCACAAGATGAGACTTAGAAGGATGTTTCTACACAATGGGCCCTGCCAGCCATCACCATCATGGCAGGGTTGCCTAAACTTATTTGAGGGTAAGGCACAATGTGTGAAATAGTTCATCAAATGCTGTGGCCATTTATGCCAAAGAACTGGGAAAAATCATAGAAATCTATACTGTGACCTGTAACCCAAAAGGCTCTTCTGGCAGATGAAGAAGGTTATGCTAGACTATCTCTCTAAGATGGTACTTAATAATCCCCACTTCCTGGTATTCGTACTCTGGGTAACCTCCTCCCCTAAAGTGTGGACTGGATTTACTGACTGACTCCTAACAAATAGAATAATATGGCAGAAGTGATAGGATGTCAATTCTAATATTAAGTTATACAAAGGCTGCAACTTCCATCTTGGGCACTCGTTTTTGCTTTCCCTTCAATAGCTTATCCTAGGAGGAGCCATCTGCCGTGTTGTAAGGCAACCTCATGGAAAGGGTCGCATGAGTGAGTTTGGAAGCAAATCACCTGAGGCCTGCCAACAACCATGTGAGTGAGTGTGGAAGCAGGTTTTTCAGCTTCAGTCAAGTCTTCACATGACTGCAGCCCCAGTGGACAGCTTGACTGCAACCTTATAAGAGACCCTGGGCCAAAGGCACCCAGCTTAGCAGCTCTCGAATTCCTGATCCACAGAAACTGTGAAATAATAAATGCTTGCTGTTTTAATCTGATAAAATTTGGAGTAATTGGTTACACAACACTAAATAACCAATACAAAATGCAGCCAGGATCAGGCTATAGCATCCCTGAACAGAGGGCTTGATGCAATGGCCCCTCAAAAAGCAAGTCTTTATTCTCATCACAGTCAGAACACCAACTCATTTTCTATGAGACTTCTCCAAGGCTCTGTGAAAATCAGACAATTATACTTATAGATGATCTTTGAACTATTATCTGAGGCTGTGAAAGTGAGAAAGTTCAGTTTATTGCTATCCTCAGTGCCTGGCCTATGTTGACTCCATAAATATTCATGAATGAATGAATAAAAGACCTATACTAAGAGCATAACTGTGGATCTTTACTAGTGTCATGGGGATAAAAATTTATTAAAATATCTTCCATTATTTCCTCAGTAATTTCTGAGTATCCCAGATTTTTCTTTCTTTCCCATGAATCTCATCTACCTTAAAGATAAACCAAGAGTCATATTGCCTTGGGGAAGAAGGAGGTTGGTACCACATCAAACAAATGTCTGTTTTTCTTAATTCCTAGCAAGACAGACTTGAAAGCCAGACATTGCAGAGAGAGAAAAGAATTATTATAAATTCTAAAATCTCCTTTTTTACATGTAAGAAATAATGATTCTAGGCCTTAAAATATATAGTTTCCTCTACACCATGGGTAGAGGGGACTCAGAGGTGACCCAAGGAAAGTTCCCATAGACAGTAGAAAGTAAAAAGTCTTTTGCCAAAAGAAGAGAAGAGTGGCACGAGGCCAGATACCAGGGTCCTGCCTTCCCCTTCCCACCTTTGCTTCTGGGTGGTGACTTAAGGACCATGCAAAATAAAACTCCAGCAAGTTTGTGGAAAGGAAAACGAGAGGCTTTTGTGCCCCAGTCTCAATTTTGGATTTGGAAGGAGATTACCTCACATCGACATCGGGTACGAAAGCAACATAGAAGAAGACAAAGGAGAGGTTATGCAGAATAAAGAAGATGTATTTGTGGCACTTCTTAGTACTTATTTTGTTCATTTTAACCCCAGTTCACAAACAGGTTAGCTTAGGCTTGACTGGGGTGGGGAGTGCCCCTGAGACCCAGGTTTAGAGTCTTTCTGTAGCCTGTGGGAAGAAAGGCAGGGAGGGTTGTTAGAGATATGACTGGTTCTCACTTCCTTCTGTCCCTGACTGACAAGACTCTGCCCAGAATCCCCTGTTTCACAATGGCATTAGTGGGCAAGTTCTGCCTTTACTGGTGGTGCTCTTGCAGTAACCATATTTGTTTATTTTTTGCAGTGCACGGTATACAACGACTGACAAGTTCGCGAACTCATACCTCATTGCTGAATATCACTACAGTCACCTTTGAAGTGCTCCCCTTGGGAAGCTATGCACTGATGCCAGTGCCTAGTCCACCCTTCAAAGCAATTTTGGAACTCTTTTTTTTGGAATGGCCATCAGAGCTGTCGTTGGATTACCCTTGATGTCCTGAATGTCATCAAAATGTCTTCCTTTCAATATTTCCTTTATGTTTGGGTAAAGAAAAAAGTCATTGGGGGGCCAGATCAGGTGAGTAAGGAGGGTGTTTCAATACAGTTATTTGTTTACTGGCTAAAAACTCCCTCACACACAGTGCCACACGGCACTGTGTGAGCTAGTGCATTGTTGTGATGCAAGAGCCATGAATTGTTGGCGAAAAGTTCAGGTTGTCTAAGTTTTTCATGCGGCCTTTTCAGCACTTCCAAATAGTAAACTTGGCTAATTGTTTGTCCAGTGGATACAAATTCATAATGAATAATCCCATTGATATCAAAAAATATTAGCAACATTGCTGCAACAAGTTCACGAACTTAATTGTCAAACCTCTATGTGCAGCTAACTCTTTTCTGTGCATGTACACAACTTTTAAACAAGTCCCACATTTTCTGAAAAAAACATTTGGATCTGTAACTATGACTTATCACTTTTCATTAGGCCCCATATTGGGGCTAGGAGTCATGTCACCACAAGCTCCCCCTAAATCCAGAGACAGATGCCTGCTGGTGACTGCCTGCGGCAGCGTACCTTAAAGCCCATGACAGCCTGGGCAGGCTCCCAGTTGCTGAAATTAGCCTGCAGGATCCTTGTAGGCAAATGTATATTTTAGGACAGCAGTACCAATCAGCATCACAGAATGGCAAGTGATCAGAACACAGCCCCTTCCACATTTCCTCTAATGTCCACATCACTCCTGCTCTGGTTTGACCCTATTGCATAGATTGCCTGTATGGAGGACAGGAATCTACTTACTGATTAAATTAACAAATATTCATCTACATGTAATTCAGGAACCAAGTGATAATGGCTTCCTTTTAATAAATATTTATCATCATAAAACAAATTCTCTTCTTCACAGGACTGCACCACATTTTAGCAAATTCATTTATTGTGAATGATTTCATTGGCTGCTGAAGTCTTCCATGAGAATCATTTGGGGTTACTGGTAATAAGAATAATGACTGGTAATAATGCTTCTTAATAAATTATCATGAGCAAAAGTATGCCTCAATAGTGCAGTATAGAAAGAACTTCCTGATCTAGACCGGGAATATTCAAAACAGATGAAAACTTAGAATGTATTTATTTCACACCACCATCCATCCCTTGGGCATAATTTACAAATCAGGAAGTAGACTCAAAGAGTCAATAACATTTTCAAGATCACTCATTGGGTGAGAGATAAAGCTGGGATCCTGACTTCCAGGGCAGTGAAGTCACGTCACTTGACCAAACTGCCCCATTCATGTTTTTCTGTACAACTGTGGCAGTAACTGTCACAGGTAACTCATTACTCTCCATTTTGGATGTATTACAAGAACTTAGATGTATTACACTGGTTGTAGTCACAGTAAGAATACAACATAGTTGTTGAATAGAAAGTAGAGATGTACTAGGAATACAAATTCAGCAGGAATTTATTGGACCTTCAACATGTCAGACATCTAGCATCTCATCTCACCTGTACAACAATCCATGAGATTGATATAATTGCCCCATTTCACTGCTGAGGAAATGGGGCTTAGTGAGGGCATGAAGTGACCCAGTTCACACAGTTCATAACACAACTAGGATTTGGTACTGAATGTTCTGACTCTAGTCCAGTCCCTTTCTATTTCCTCATGATAACAATTTATTAAAGCTTCTGTAAGCACCCCAAGGGGGAGAACTAAGGATCTCCTTGGCGCTATTATTAGGTTGGTGCAAATGTAATTGCGGTTTTTGCATTGTTGAAATTTGCCTTTGATATTGGAATACATTCTTTTTTTTTTATATTTTTTTTTCTTTTTTTTTAAATTAGTTTCAGGTGTACAACACAGTGCAATAGTTATACATTTTACCCCTCGAAGTGACAACCCCCCACCCCAATACACCACCCCACTCCCCCCCCATATCATATATATCTATTACTATTCCTCTGACTCTCTTCCACAGTATAATCCACATCCCGTGACTATCTATATATATTCAATTACAGTAGGTATACCACCTCCACTTTAGTAATACAGTGCAGTGATCAAACCTCTACTCCATCCATGAAATGGTCTCCCTAACAAGACCTATGATCATCTGACATTCCACAGAATATTTACAACATTATTAATTATATTCCCCAAACTGTTTTTCCTATCCCAGTAGCAATATTGTAGTTGCCTATTTTTGCTGTCTAATCCCTTCCCCTTCTCCCTCATCCCCATTCCTCTCCAAATTAGCAACCCTGATTTTTCCTCTATATCTATGAGACAGTTTCTGTTTACTTTGCTCATTCATACAGTTTTTCATATGGAATACATTCTTAAATAAATGCGGTTATATTATACATCATTTTAATGTGCATTTCTTGCTTTCTGTTTTTTGCTAATGACTTATTACTTGCTGTTTATTTTATATGTATTTTAGACTATGGAAATGATGTTAGACAAAAGGCAAATTCGAGCAATTTTCTTCTTCAAGTTCAAAATGGGTCATAAAGCAGCGGAGACAACTCACATCAACAACACATTTGGCCCAGGAACTGCTAAAGAACATTTAGTGCAGTGATGGTTCAAGAAGTTTGGCAAAGGAGATGAGAGCCTTGAAGATGAGGAGTGCAGTGGCCATCCATCGGAAGCAGACAACGATCAATTGAGAGCAATCATCGAAGCTCATCCTCTTACAACTATACGAGAAGTTACCAAAGAACTACATGTCGACGATTTCAAGGTCATTTGGCATTTGAAACAAATTGGAAAGGTGAAAAAGCTTTATAAGTGGGTGCATCATGAGCTGACAGCAAATCCAAAATATTGTTGTTTTGAAGTGTCATCTTCTCTTATTCTATGCAACAACAAAGAACCATTTCTCGATTAGCTTCTGATATGCAATGAAAAGTGGATTTTATGTGATAACTGGCAACGATTGGCTCAGTGGTTGTACCTAGAAGAAGCTCCAAAGCACTTCTAAAAGCCAAACTTGCACCAAAAAAAGGTTATGGTCACTGGTTGGTGGTCTGCTGCCCACCTGATCCATTGAATCCCAGCAAAACCATTATACCTGAGAAGTACGCTCAGCAAATCGATGAAATACACTGAAAACTGCAACACCTGCAGCTGGCATTGATCAACACAAAGGGCCCAATTCTTCTCTATGACAATGCTGACCACATGTTGTACAACCAATGCTTCAAAACTTGAACAAATTGGGCTACGAAGTTTTGCCTCATCCACCATATTCACCTAACTTCTCACCAACCCACTACCACTTCTTCAAGCATCTTGACCACTTTTGCAGGGAAAACACTTCCACAACTAGCAGGATGCAGAAAATGCTTTCCAAGAGTTTGTTGAATCCCAAAGCATGGATTTTCACACTACAGGAATAAACAAACATATCTCTCATTGGCAAAAATGTGTTGATTGTAATGGTTCCTATTTTAATTAATAAAGATATGTTTGAGCCTGGTTATAATGATTTAAAATTCATGGTCTGAAACCATAATTACTTATGCACCAAATAAATGTCTAGATGCTGCCTCGTGCAATGTTTCTAGTGCCCTTTTACTGTAAGGGCACAGCATTCAGCGCATGGCTCTTACCCTTGAGGAATCATTCTTCCTTCTGGCTGATGAACTGAAATTGAAATTATTCAGAAAGATTTGGGTAAAGTATGACTGTTGGCACAAAATGCAATGCTAAGTGGAATAATAATAAATTACAAACTCAAGCATCTTCCGTACTGTTCAGCTTGGAGAGCTTATTACCACACAGATAAATCCTCCAACTAGCTCAGGAAAACTATAAATGTCACCTCCTGCATTTACCCATATTTATAGTTGGTTATGTGCCGAATAGGTTTGCAATTTGGTATGCAATGTTAAAACCCCTAAATCCATCATCTTTGGCTTGTGTTTGATTCCTCCCAAATGCTCAAAGTCTCCACCATTCATTCATTCCCAAGCCAGCTGGGAATTTGTAACTCTTCACTAATAATCTCTCCTGCCTCTCACAGGTAAGCTCCTTCTTTTGCATTTATTGCATCAGCTTGCTATGTATGCTGAAAACCTTTAATATTTAAAGCTGCAATTTTGCAAACTACAGAGAAGCCAGAAATAGTAGTTTGAATTTTTAACTTTTTCTGACAAGAAATTTGAAATGCACTAACCCAAAGAGGGAAAAGACTGAATCTCCTGCACAGGTGTGGGGAGTTGCTGGGTATACTGTCTTGGTCAGGTGGCATTCTGTTACCCATTGCATGTAGAAGCAAAGGGCATATAGTAAATAGTGTCTAATTATCTCCCCTTCAGAGTTTCTTCTGCTAGAGCCAGTGCCCTCTCCTTTTGCTTTCTTGTCTTAACTTCCTATTCCCTCTGCACCTCCACTGCCATGCAGCTACAGCATCCCCCCCATCCATTGGTATAGCTCTTACCATGACCACCAATGCCAATAACCTTCCAGTGGCTAAATCTATTGAGTATCTTCCAGTTTCTAAATCTATTGAGTATCTACTCTTTAGGTCAATAATAATAAAAATTATTGTTGTCATTATTATTATAAGTTTGCTACAACATGAAAAAACTTGAAAATATTATGTTAAATGAAAAAAAGCCAGATACAAAATACCACATATTGTATGATTCCTTTTAGATGAAATGTCCAGAATAGGAAAACCCATAGAGACAGAAAGTAGATTAGTTGTTGTCAGGAGCTGGTGGGGAGTAGGGGGAGGATTAGGAGGTACAGGAACTAATTTCAGGGTGATGGGAGTATTCTGGAATGAAGTAATGGGGATGGCTACACAACATTATGAATATACTAAAAACACTGAATTATACACATTAAAATGGTGAAAATGGTAAATTGTATGTACTCTGAATTTTATCTCAATAAAAATTTAAATAAAATAAACATTTATTGTTTTTCACAATTTTTATGGATCAAGAATTTGAAAGTAAATTGGTTGGGAGATTCTGACTTGCGGTCTCTCCTAAGTAGTCAAGATGTCAGTTGGAGCAAGAGTCATCTGAAGAAGTCTAGACTACATTGCACTCAAGCTGGGGAATTTGCTTCAAATGTAGTTCACTCAGCTGGCTATCAAATTGGGGCTGGTTCTTGGGGGGAAGCCTTGGTTTCTCTCAGTGTGGGTCTATTCACGGGGTTGACTGAGTATATTTAAGGCACGTAAGCTGGTTTTTACTAGAACAAGTGATCACAAAGAGAGCAAGGCAGAAGATTCCATATCTTTTATTTCCTAGCCTCAGAACCCATGTCCTTCACTTTTGCAGAAAGGAAGAGGTTTTGTTTAGCTTCTTGCCACTTTTCTTTCCCTGTTAAGAAAGTCAAGGTCTTTGCAAACTGGAATACTGAGAACATATACATCTATTGTGGGAATGCTATTTTTTTTTTTAGGTTACCAAATGTTACTCCCTATCTCCTATTTATTTTACTTTTTCTACATTATCAGCAACTGTAACTCTCAGAAACCATGTAAGCATGAAGTGGGGGATGGAAGGGATTAGTATAGCAAATCAGGTAATGCCATTAGATAAAGGACCATAGGAGGAACCTGGAGAAAGATAAGACCTGGTAAAAGGTATACAGGAAATTATAGAGTTTTCATAATATCATCTGTTTAGTCAGTAGAGAGTCTGGCAGTAAGGGTAGGAGACATCTCAGTCCATCCAAGTCACACTAAATGAAAGAGTGTTAAATTCTGCTATCTGAAAATAGAATACAACCATATTCAAGAGGACAAAGAATGAGACCAAAGACCATTCGTTTACCAAATCTGTTGGTAATCATTGTTGTAGTAATACCTCTTATTCAAATATAAGTTAGTAGGAATAAAAGCTTTATTAAAAAAATACTGTAGAACAAGGAAAAGGGAACTGTGTATGCAGTGTAAAAAGAAACCTTTGAATATAACCTAATTTAATATCCAGAAAAAGAAAATTCTAGAAATCTATTTGGCATTTTTATCAGGGTATAAGAAAATAAGTCTCTTAATATAGAAAAAATCTATAAGAGAACAGTCTAAGATGGAAGGCAACAGTAGGAGATCAAAATGGAGATGAGTGAGATAAAAAAGATACAAATCCAAACATAATAGTATTTAAATCTCCATTTGGAGATGAAATTTACACAATGAAAAAATGAGGAAAAACAATGAAGAAAATCTGATATTTAAAATTACAGATATGGAAAACAAGGAAAGAGAGTTGAACAGAATTATTGATGTTCCTTCTAAAGAAGTAAGAAATTTTGAGACAGAAGCAGTAGTTAAAGGCATTTTCAGAAAGTTTTTTTTTTTTTTTGAGGGCAGTCGCACTGGCCCTCACATGTGGGACCAAACCGGGGCCGCTGGCTTCACCAAACCAGCGCTTAACCACCGCGCCACTTGGCCGGCCCTGAAAGTTTTTTTTTTTTTTAGTTTAAAAACGCTACAGTATGAAGGTTAAAAAGGAAAGGATTGACTCTTTCCTTATCTAGGGGAATAAATGACCTCAATCAGACCTCATTGTAAGCACATTAATGGTATTTTTCCTGAGAAGTCTCTATAGAATATTTCATCATGATATGTCTGGTTTGTCTAGATTGCTTATTGTGAATAGAGGTGGACTGTCTGGACTTAGGGAGCATGGCTGGCTGGAAAATAAAGGATAGTCATATAGACTTTCTCCCATCTATGTGTAATTGATGGAATATAAATGAAATGGTCCTTCAAAACCAAAATGGATCCCTTTGTGAATATTTCCATGCACATTGCTCAAAATTCACTGGTAACTCCAAAACCAAAACCAAAATCCAATGTGTGAAAAAAGGAAAATTTTTGCAGACTTTTGTAAACTTTGGGTGATTTCAGGTTCTTCCAGGAAAAGAAAGCTTTGTTTCTACCTGGTGCTTGCCTCTATCATTTGAATTATTAGGAAAATTTGATGAGGAGTAAAATATATGATTCATGTGAATCTGCTTTGATTTTTGTGTCAGTAAAAGATTGAAAGGGTGAACCACGTTCTCGGCAAGACTGATAAGAATAATATCACTTACTATGAGCCAGGTACTATACTATGCATTTTACATCCATGATTTCATTGAAGTCTAACAACAAACCTAAGCAGTAAAGTGCTACCATTATTCCACCTTATGTTGAGGAAACTGAAGCTTAGAGAGGGTAATTTGACAAGGTCTCGACTCAAGTAGTAGAGTTGAGATTCAATCTATGCTACTTGATTTCCAAGCCTGAGTCCTTAACCACTATGCCTCCTGCCTCCCTTTGAAAAAATATACATGCAGAGACATATTCTGAAAATGGTTAGAATTAATGAATAAAGAAAAAGGCTTATGTGCTCGCTTCGGCAGCACATATACTAAAACTGGAACGATACAGAGAAGATTAGCATGGCCCCTGCGCAAGGATGACACGCAAATTCGTGAAGCGTTCCATATTTAAAAAAGAAAAAGGCATAAAGATATTCACTAAAACAAACATGTTGCACATAAAGGAACCAAAACCAAGTTGACCCCAGGCTTTATTTTTGCAACACTAAGTGCCAGAACACAATGGAGTAATATCTTCAGAGTTTTTAGGAGAAAGATGTTCCAACCCAAATTTTTAAAATTCACTCAAATATATGTGAAGGCAATCAAAAGTTTCTACTCGCCTATCCTCTTATAAGGCAAGCAAGCAAACAATAACCTTTAAGATTGAGATGTGACTCAAAATTAAAGGGACAAATAGGAAGAGGTAAAAGATTAATCTAAGGAATTGTAAACTTTGTTACAAAATGGAATATAATTGTCAAACTTTAATCCTGAAAGAAAAACATAATAGAAAAACAAATTTAATTAAACTCCAGGTTACATTAACAAAGACTAGAAATAGAGATGAAAAGAGAAAGTAAAAGTGTTAACTCCTCATCCATATAGAGAAGAAAATATGAAGATACCATTTCATTTCTTATTTTGATAATTAGAAAAAGTATAGGTTAACAAAGTTTTTTAAAAAGTGAAAGGAGAACTACTAGTGATCTTCAAAAGTAGATGATAATAAATGGAAATTAAAAAGAATATAAGAAGACCACAATTATGTACATGTCAATTAACCTCTCTATGACTCAGTTTCCCCATCTATAAATGGACTAATAATACCTACCCAAGGAGTTATTGTGAAAATCAAAATGGTGAATGTATATCAAGTGTTTAGAATGATGTCTGGCATATAATATTAGCTGTACTCTAGTATTATATATTTTAAAAATTTCTATAGTAATACAATGTTATCAATTTTTAAAGTTCTCTACAGTAAGCAGGTGTTACTTTTCAAATTGAAAGGAAAAATAAATGTTACTTAAAAAATATACAACAGTTTTAGGGCAAAATTTCCTTTCCTTCTTCCCTTTTACTATACAACAATAATCAACTTTAAAAATTATCATTATGTGATTGGATAAAGAAGATGTGGTATATATATATACACAATGGAATACTACTCTGCCATAAGAAAAGATGAAATAGTGCCATTTGCGACAACATGGATGTATTTTGAGATTATTATGCTAAATGAAATAAGTCAGAAAAAGTCGAGAACCATATGACTTCACCCATATGTGGGATATAAAACTGAAAGCAACAAAGGAACAAGACAAGCAAATAAAGAAACAAAAACTCATAGATGCAGACAACAGTTTAGTGGTTACCAGAGAGAAAGCGGGGAGAAGGGATGGTAAAAGAGGTTAAAAGGGGACAAATTTGTGGTTATGGAAGGATAACTCATTCTGGGTGGTGAGCACACAATGTGACATATAGATGATGTATTATAGAAATGTACACTTAACACCTATGTAGTTTTGTTGACCATTATCACCCCAATAAATCTCAATAAAAATATCATTATGTATATATGTTAATACAGTGGCATAAATTTTGGGTTTGGATTTTAAGAGGATCCTTTCCCATTGTAATTGCAAATGCTCCACTTATGTCTCCAAAATGTCTACATTGCCCTTGGTTAGATTCCATTTTTCTTCTCCAAATTGCATACCAGGGATTATAGGCACCAAACGCAACCTCATAAACTCCTAGAATTATAAAATATGCATTAACAATTCCAACACTTTGGCAAATCCAAAAATTTGCCATGTCCTAACATCAACATTACTCCAAAGAATGTCTGAAGACTGTAGCTCAGGAATTGACGTGGTAGGGTAATTATAAATGCTTGGAGAGGCACAGCTAAAAGACCAAAGAATAAAAAACAATGAAAATAGTTTAAGAGCCCTATGGGACAAGATGAAGCGCAACCACCTTCGAATCATAGGGATACCAGAAGGAGAAGAGAAGAAGCAAGGGGTTGAAAAGGTATTTGAAAAAATAATGACTGAAAACTTTCCTACCCTGGTAAAGGAAATCAACATACATGCCCAGGAAGTGCAGAGGGTTCCAAACAAGCTGAACCCAAACAGGTCCACACCAAGACACATCATAGTTAAAATGGCAAAGGTTAAAGACAGAGACAGAATCCTAGAGGTTGCAAGAGAAAGACAGCAGGTTACATACAAAGGAGCTCCTGTTAGACTAACAGCTGACTTGTCTACAGAAACTCTGCAGGCCAGAAGGGAGTGGCAGGAGATACTCAAAGTGACACAAAATAAAGGCCTACAACCAAGATTGCTCTATCCAGCACGGCTATCACTTAAAATTGAAGGAGAAATAAAGAGCTTCTCAGAAAAGAATAAACTTAAGGAATTCATTACCACCAAGCCAGCATTGCAAGAAATGTTAAAAGGACTTTTTTAAACAAAAGAAAGGGGTAAACAAGCTAACCCAGAGAGACAATTTAAGAAGATTGATGTCATATCAAGCAGATATAAAGGAAAAACTGGTGGTTGCTGGTTGGGAGGGAGTGGGGAAGAGGGAGAGGGGGAAGGTTTTGGACAGTGTATGTGGGACTACAATGTTGCCGCAGGGTTATGGGGGCAGTTCTGGGAATGTAATTGATAATGTTGTGAAGAGACTATTATGTTGGGAGAAATAAGTCAGTCGGAGAAGGACAGGTACCATGTGATCTCACTTGGGTGTGGAGTCTGAAGAACCGAGTGAACGATCAAAGTAAACAGACTCATAGATGTAGAGGAAAAACTGAGGGTTGCTAGTTGGGAGGGGGGTGGGGATGGGGGGAAGGGGAAGGGATTAGACAGCATAAATAGACAACTACAATATTGCCACAGGGATATGAAACACAGTTCGGGGAATATAATAATGTAAAAATTTTGTGGCATGTCAGATAGTCACATGTCTTGTTAGGGAAACCACTTCATGGATGGAGTAGAGGCTTGATCACTGCACTGTACACCTGAAGCTGATGTTGTATAGTATTGTATGCCAACTGCAACTGAATATGTGGGTGGTCACGGGATGTGGAGTATACTGTGGAGGGGTGTCAGGGGAGTTGTGATGGATATGTATGATATGGGGGGGAGTGGGATGGCGAACTGGGGAAGGGGGGTTTTCACTTTGGGGGGTAAAGAGTATAACTATTGCATTGTGTTGTACACCGAAAACTAATAAAATTAAAGAAAAAAAAAAAATAAATAAATGCTTGGAGAATCTGTTTGATAGCAATAGTCATGACAGTAGATATTAGTATATTTTCCATACCTTTCTTTTTCAGATTAGATCCACAGAAATTAAGTAGGGGGGGCGGTGTTCAGATAATATGAATACAAATGTGTGCCCACCTACACTCTGCCCTTTCTAATATAGGATCCTCGGATTGAGACAAGGAGTATTTGCAATGTGAAACCAATCATATTCTTCTACTCCTGGCTGTGGTGCATACTTGGAGTTTCAGTTTCCAAAGGATGGATATAAAAGGAGAAGTGATGAGGCAGGTGTGGGACAGGTTACACAACTCTGCCTATCACAGCAACAGCCCCCTTGCAGAGGTGGATGACCACCTGTAATTCTAGTAAAGACATCTCAGATTTAAGGAGGGCAGAGAATAAGGGGTGATCAAAGAGTTTTCCCAACTTCATCCCTGGGGGCACACTCATCAGTGTTTCTGTTTATAGAAATTCCCTGTAGTAGAAATTCCCACTAGACCATTGCATATGTTCTCTTTATTTTCTGGTGGGTTTTTTTTGTGTGTGTGTGCCTTTTTTTAGGCATTTTTATTGGGAAGCTTTGAAAGGGCATACCAAGTACTACTAACATGGAATCATGGAAACATGATTTCATTTTAAACCATTTTTCATCAGGCTAAAACTTTAAATGACACAAAGTAAATTTCAAAATTGCTGTTTGGAATTTTATGACTGCCCCCAGCCTCCACCTTTGATTCTAAGCAGACCTCTTAAGTTTACTAATATCCTGGGATTAGTAGACTAAACTAACATCCATGAACTCTTCATGCCTTTAAGGATTGCATTGATTATTTATTTATTTATTTATTTATTTAACATTTTATTAGGGAATCGGGGAAGGGGATCAGACAAGTTGCTGTCCTTTTGTTCTTCAGTCTAGTTATGGAGGATGTTGCTTCACTGGCCCATGTTGGTATCATCATGCGCTCTTCCTGGATGAGGCAGATCGGTTGCCAGCCTCTGGACGGTCACTCACTGTGGCTATTGGCAGCTCACGCTGGCTGCCAGCCGCTCACTCTGGCTGCCGGCCACTCACTGCAGCTTATGACAGCCCACTGCAGCAGGGGCTGCAGCCTACACTGCCGCCGGGCTCGTGCAGCCCAGCTCCAGGTGGAGCTGTTGTTAGCTGTAGAGGGCAGTGTCACTGGCCCTCATGTGGGATCCGAACTGGGGCCGCTGGCATCCCAAAACCAGCGCTTAACCAATGCGCCACTCGGCCGGCCCTCAGCCATTATCTTTTCACATTGAATTCCAAGCTGTTCAGCTTGTTCTCTTTCACCAACACCCTGTTGTCTTTGATTCCCAAAGCACTTCTTCTCCACACCTTCATATGTAGGGGTATTCAGGGGACTAATAATTTAGTGTTCATTCAATGAGATATTTTTAAAATTCAATGTTTACTTAATGGCTGCAGGAAGAAACTGATTTCTATTAATGATACAGTATACCATTCACTTTATATTAAAAATGTCACCTTCAAAAATACTAAAGCTCATTGGTTGGCAGGGTGACTCGGTTAGAGCACATGCTCTGAACAAGGTTGCTGGTTGGAGTCCCACATGGGCCAGTGAGCTGCACCCTCCGCAGCTAGATTGAAGACAATGACTTGAGCTGAGCTGCCACTGAGCTGCCAGTGGACAGCCAGATGGCTCAGTTGGTTAGAGTGCGTGCTCTGAACAACAAGGTTGCTGGTTTGATTCCCGCAAGGGATGGTGGGCTGTGCGCCCCCCCCTCCCCCGGCAACTAGATTGAAAACGGCAACTGGGCTTGGAGCTGAGCTGCGCCCTCCACAACTAGATTGAAGGACAACGACTTGACTTGGAGCTAATGGGTCCTAGAAAAAAATACACTGTTACCCAATAAAAAAATTTTAAAAAAAATACCGAAGCTCACAAAAGATACCGAAGCTCACAAAAGATTAATGTATGAGTATTCACAGCCTTGCACTTTGTCTTCTAAGGAGGATGGATTTGGGCTTGCTGTTTGATTGCTCTGCAGCATCTGAGAAAAGGCACAGTGCGAAGAAAAGAACCTAAAGCAACCAGAGAGACTCCATTATTCTCCATAATAAAGGATTCAAGTAAGGGAAGGAGAGAGAAAAAGACCAAGCTGAGAGTTGGGTATTAAAAGAGTTTGGGGAAAAATATAGAGGGGACTCTTTCACTTCAGAAGCCACTGCCAGATGTGTGTGTGAGTGTTCTGTGTATGTGTGTGTGCCTGTGTCTACGTGAAGAGACCAGGAGAGTGTTTGCTCTTCAAATTTTTACTATTCATTAAGGATATTCTCTCACCTTGTCTTTTGTCAAAAGATACTGAAAAGATATGAAATGTTTCCAATTATATTTTTCTGTCCTAATCCTGGGATGTATTTTTTCATTTATGTAACTCCACTGCATATGATAGGTCCCAGTGGGGCTCCAGATATATGTGGGTTGCAAAGATAAGGCATTTATTAGATATACTAGCCATAAAAAAACATTTTCATGTCTTTGGAATTGCCGTCATTTCATTCCTTTTCCATCTCTCATGATTAGATAGCTATTTGCCACCTGATCTTCACTAATAACAGCAATAAATGATAATTTGTGTAAATATAGATGCAATTGTTCAAAATATGTTTAAAAACTTGTTTTTCAGATTTTCTGATGGTAAAACATTTCCTAATTTTTTTGGTAATTTTTGTTTTCTCTATAGATTTCCTTTGTGATTTTTTTTGAACTAGACAGCTTTTGAGAGGCATATTTAAAATTTACATGTTTATAAGGCAAGTTTACAATTTAGATAATAAATTACCCATTCCAGATAATAGCACCATGCCGTGTGTCTTGGGTTGAACTGTGTTCCCACAATAAGATATGTTGAAGTCCTCACTTCAGTACCTGAGAATGTGACCTTAATTGGAAATAGATCTTTTCAGAGGCAATCAAGTTAAAAATAGGTCACTAGGGTGGGCCCTAATCCAGCATGACTGGTGTCCTTAGAAAAAGGGACAATTTGGACACAAAGACAGATATGCACAGAGGGAAGACTATGTAAAGAGACATGGGGAGACCGAGAGCTGGAGGGTCTGCAGGTTTAAGCCTGCAGGTTTAAGAAATGTATGGGGCACCAGGAACTGGAAGAGGCAAAGGAGAAGCTTTACCCCACTGTCTTTAGAGAAAGCGTAGTCCTGCCGACACCTTAATGTCGGACTTGCAGTCTCCAGAACTAGGAGACAATCCATTTCTGTTGCTGTAAACCATCCAGTTTGTGGTACTTTGTTACAGAAGCCCTAGGAAACTAACACATCATGTATTAAACTGCCTCAGCATTTTGGTGGATTACAATTACAGTCATGAGGGACTATGGGCTGGATGTTCTTAGGATTGCTGTGATCTCTCACTGCACCAGGTAATTTGCAGTCACCCATTGTGAAAGTAGTTGAGGAGTTCGTGCCTTCCCTAGGAGATGATTTTTTCTCTTCTCCTTTCTTCCCTTTCCCCTCCCCTCCCTTCCTCTCCCTTCTCCTCTCCTTCCTTCCTTCCTTCCTTCCTTCCTTCTTTCCAAGTTCAGCTTCAGCTTGATCCATTATCTCCCTCAGCAAGAGTGGGTCAATTTGCGTTTTTCTAGTTATGTAAGGAGTTGCTGATGGAAACCTGAGTTAACAGAAACCATATTTTCAATGTATTCTAATTTAATTTTAGCATTTCAGCCTGAAGTCCAGGTTAACCTCCTGGGTCACTGTCAACCACATAACATGGCTTGGTTCACCCCTACCCCTTGTCTCAACTCTGGGACAGGGTGCAGGAATACTGTGAAAATGTCCATTTCTACATTACTAATTCTTTTATCAAACTGAAATTTTAATTGTCATTTATGCCCCAGCAAAATGTTCCTGGCCTCAATGTGGCTGTGTCACAATGGCTAAGTCAGAATAGCTTGATCAAAATATTGAATACCTGCCCCAGACTAGCAGTGCATGGCAGGATAGCAACACGGATGTCCTGATACATTGGGAGTGATCCAGGATCCACTTCAATGATATCCGCTGTCTGAAGGTCATGGAGGAACATAACATTTTGTGAGATGCCTTTAGGGATCTTCCTCTACCCCAACACACTCCCTCCCCCACCCCAAACATACTCCAGCCCCAAGATCGGAAGGGAAACCTTAAATGGGGCTAGAATTCTAGAAATCTAAATAATAAAGATCAAGGCATGGGAAATGCATTACTCTCCTGGTACTGCAGGCTAGTGTTATTGGGTTGTCATAGATAGGAAATGATTGTGTCGGGTGGACTGTGTTCATCTGTATTCAGACGTTTGGATAACAATGTCATTGTCTTTATTACCTGTATTTTTCTTTACATTGACTTTTGAAGTAGCTCAACTGCAATGTGTCCGCAGCTCCCCTCTCCATATGCCCCTTGCAGTATGACTTTGTAGTGGGAGGAACTGGCTTTCTGATTTACTTGTACCAATAGAAAGCTGCAGAAGTGATGTTGTGCCAGTTCTGAGTGGCCTCCAGAGGCCTTGAATGCTTCTACCGTATCTCTTGGATGCCTGGCTCTGCCATAGGAAAAGCCTGGCAAGCCCACTGGGGGATGAAGGACCCCACGGAGGAGAAGGGAGGGGCTCCAGCTGACACCAGCTAACCCATAGGGGCCTTACCACTCCGCAAACCAGCAACTGACCACAGACACGTGAAGGAACCAAAAGACCTCCCCACCCGAACCCAGCCCAAACTGCTGACCTACAGAAGCACGAGCTCAAGAATGTGTGTCTGTTTTAAGCCGTTCGGTTTTGGAGTAGTTTGTTTTGCAACAATAACAAACTGATACAACCTTCAATTAGATCACCCTTTAAAAAATAACTATGAAATCATGAGTCTGATATGAGGGTAATACATTTTCCTAATACACAATAAAATTAATATGTAATTATTGAATGTTATATACGTTAAAGAAGCCAGGAAAAGGAAGATATTATTCAATAGAAAATTTAGAGAGGAGAGGAATTTTAACTAGATTTGGAAAAATTTAGAGAGGAGAGGAATTTTAACTAGATTTGGAAAAACACGTATGATGTGTCTGCATAGAGGTCAGCCAGGACAGAAGATTTGAACTAGGGAAGAGAGAATAGTCTACAAATTTAAAGTGTATTTGTGGGACAGTGAATAAATCAGCTTCGTTAAGACATTGTTTTTGTTTTGTTTTTGGCGACATTCTAAACGTGGGGAAAAAAATGGTTTTGAGAAAAACTTTAATGGAAGCTTGCTTTCAGTTGAATAGCAAAACAAAGAAAAAAAATCACCATCTGTTCTTTCAAGCTGAGACCAATGCATTTCAATGCATTTCTAACCTCACTTTTAACCTAAAGGGGTTCATTTTTAAGGGATCATAACTCTATTAAAGTTCGCTTTTTGTCGTAAGGAACAGAATGACTTACCATTCCTACACTAAATAATTTAGACCCAGCATAAAGCAGACTCGAGAGCTGGTAATAAGGTAAAAGGGAAATGCAGGCGGCCAGTAGCTAGGGCGCCAGCTGACGCTCATATTTACCAACTAAGGAGCTGTGTTACTTTGGGCAAGTGACATGTCTCTGGCTCTCAGCCTCCTCATCCATCAATTGCATCGGGTTAAACCAGGTTTTCTCTAAAATCCCTTCCAGCTCTTAAATGCTGTCATTCTCTGTCAGTGATTCAGCAAGATAAGCAGTCATCAAGAGACGGTCAAATTCAGTGCTGATTCAGTCCAGTGGGCAGAAGGTGCTTCTGAGTTCCTACAGGGAGACTCCACACTGTGTGGGTCCCGGTTTACCAAATCCGAGTGAGCCTCAATGTCCATCAGCTCAGTGGAACTTGGGCTTTTCCCTGAGAGTAGGCGTGTGTGCATGATGTGTGTTGGGGTAAGGGTGAATGATGATAACCTTAGGGTCATATGACTATATTATTTTCAGTCAATCTAAAGGTAACCAAGGATAAAGAGAAGCACTTAGGATATTACTGGAGCTTGATTTCACATTTTGTGGTTGGGTCAGCAAATTTGCAGAGCCAGAACATCCTTAGAGGGAGCTCCTGGTAATGCTCTCTTGGAAAAAGGCACAGCATTCAAAACAGAGGCCAGCCTCACTGGAGTAAATAATAAATGGGAAAGAAGGAGAAGACAAGAAAGCTGTCTTACAATCGCCATTCGACATCCATTCATTCATTCTAGCCCTCTCTAGACACGGGGTACTGTTCTCGGCCCTGGGGATACAACAACAAACAAAACCAACAAGAATTCCTGCCCCGGGGTGGCCACATGGCTCAATTGGCTAGAGCATGTGCTCTGAACAACAAGGTTGCTGGTTCGATTCCCCCATGGGATGGTGGGCTGTGCCCTCCGCAACTAGATTGAAAACGGTGACCGGACTTGGAGCTGTGCTGCGCCCTCCACAGCTAGACTGAAGGACAATAACTTGACTTGGAGCTGATGGGTCCTGGAAAAACACACTGTTTCCCGAAAGAAAGAAAGAAAGAAAGAAAGAAAGAAAGAAAGAAAGAAAGAAAGAAAGAAAGAAAGAAAGAAAGAAAGAAAGAAAGAAAGAAAGAAAGAAAGAAAGGGAGAGAGAGAGAGAGAGAGAGAGAGAGAGAGAGAGAGAGAGAGAGAGAGAGAGAGAGAAAGAAAGAAAAAAAAAAAAAAGAATTCCTGCCTGTAAGGATCTTACAGTCTGCTTAACTGTTCTGTCTGAGCAGCCAGGACGCATATAGTATGCACACACCTGTTTTTGGGATGTTTATTGTTTGCTTGTTTGCCTCCCTTTGTCTTCTTTGGGTGGACACTAAAGAGTTGACAGGATTGGGGGTAATTTTCTGGTGGGGATGATTGGGCGACTGAGGGCAACAAGGCTTTGGTTCTCAAAGCCTGACTTAATCATTTGTGCATTTGATTACCAATAAAGATATAGAGAACTAGATACAGAGAATAAACTGTACAAAAGCCAGTCTCTGCAGTTCAAAAAAAGGAAATAGACCAGATTCCCTGCCCCAAAGACATTCATTCACAGCTTAGTTTTCCCTAGAGAGGGAAAGAGACATAAAAATATGTAATGACAAGTCAATAGGACTAATCTCTATTGAGGTACACAAATAATAGACCCCCAACAGGGGAGCAGTTAACTCTGCTGAGGACATTTCTGGGACTTCTTCCCAGAGGAGGTTTGGTGACCCAGGTTTTGAAGCATGAGCAGAAGTTTTGTTGCAAGCTGAGGGGAGAGCTGGTGCAGGATAACAACAGGGAGGGCAGTTGCATTTGTTTGGAGAGTGGTGGCGACTCTGTGTGGCTACAGCAGTCATTCTCCACCTTGCTGTATATGAAGATCACCAGGAGAGCTTTTAAAGCTGCAGATGCCTTGACTTGACCACCAGCTTGATTAAATCAGAATCTGTAGAGGTGGAGCACAGGCCTCCATATTTTATAATTTATTTTTTTTTAAGATTTTATTGGGGAATTGGGGAAAGGGAACAGCGTTGGGGAATCGGGGAAGGGGAACAGACAAGTTGCTGTCTCTTTGTTCTTCAGTTGAACAGCAAAACAGTCTAGTTGCGGAGGACGTTGTTTCACTGGCCCATGTTGGTATTGTCATTTCGCTCTTCCCGGATGAGGCAGATAGGTCACCGGCCTCTGGATGGTCACTCACCGTGGCTATTGGCAGCTGACGCTGGCTGCCAGCCACTCACGCTGGCTGCCTGCCACTCACTGTAGCCTATGGCAGTCCACTGCAGCAGAGGCTGCAGCCTACACCGACGCCGGGGCTCGCACAGCCCAGCTCCAGGTGGAGCTGTTGTTAGCTGTAGGGGGCAGTGTCACTGGCCCTCATATGTGGGATCTGAACCGGTGCCACTGGCGTCCCAAGCCAGCTCTTAATCAATGCGCCACTCGGCCAGCCCCTATAATTTAAATTTTAAAGCTCTCCAGACAATTCTAAGCTGCAGACAGGGTAGAGAACTATGAGGCTAAGGTAGGACTTCTCAGATTTTCACCTCATCTGAAATCACCTGAGGATCTTTCTAATGCAGCTTCTGATTCAGTAGGCCTGGGGTGTGTCTAGGAGCCTGCATTTCTAACAAGCTCCCGGGTGATGCTGAAGCTGCTGACCCACAGATCACACCAGTGAGTGTCTAGATCAGTAGTTTTCAAAATATGGTGCCCGGGCCCTGGGCATCACCTGGGAACATGGGAGAAATACAAATTTCAAGCCCTGCCCCAGATGTACTGTGTTAGAAACGCTGAGAGAATGGAGTATCAGCAATCTGCATGTTTCAAGCCCTCTATAGATAATTCTGCTACATCTTTAAGTCATGATACTGTTGGAAAACCACACTAGACTAGAGCATTAAAATTTAGGTAATGGTGTTGAAAAATACTAGACATGTGCAGGGGGCATGACTATAAAGAAACTGGTATATAAACAATTGGAACCTTATTCTATAGGCCAGGGGGAGCCCTTGGACAGTCTTAAGAAGGGAGCAATCTAATTCCAAGTTATATTTTGAAAACGATCTCAGGTTAAACTGTCCCTTTGAGGCACTTCCCAATTATGGTACAAACTGCCCCAGTTGCCTCGATGCCACTGTTGGTCCTTTCCACTCGTCCAAGGCCTCAGGCCCCTACAGAAAGTCCAAGGTTGTATGAAGGCTCTGGGTCCGGCCTGCTGCTTGCAAATTTCTGGTCAGCATGACATCCTGGCTTTTGACCTGCTACTTGTCCATGGGTTCATTCTCTCTGGAGTCCCTTTTGATGATTAATGCCTCAGGGGTGTCAGTTCCCTTTGACTTGACTTCTCCTGGGGCCATGGCCTCTTTGGTCTTTCCTCTTTGACTTTAAGTACTGAATGTCTGCAGCACCCCCATTTCCATGCCGCACCCTACTCCCACCCCAAGCAGAGGAGGTACTAGATAGAAAGAGCTGAGAGGCAGACTATAAGTCTGGAGGGCAGCGACTTGCTGAGTGACCAAGGTCAAGTCATTTACCTGTCTAGGCTTCTGTTCTTATTTATTTAATTCAGTCTCAAGAACTGGATTGAACAATCATTAAAGAAACCTAATATAATGCTCTATAATTCCACTGAAAGCATTTGCTGGGCATATTACTTTATTGAAAATATAAGCCATTTTTCCTGGATATGGAAGAAGTTTATATTTTTTTAAAATACAGAACCTGTCTTTATAAGCTCAGTATCATGGTACAGAAGGATAATAGCATTGAAACATTAACTAATGTTTTGCCCCCAGATTTCTCTCTTGTTCCAGTAAGCAGACAACCATGTGCTTATTGCCTGGGGGAAAGATGTGACACATCTGAAAGCCGAAGAAAGGGCATCTTGCCTGCTTTGGTTTTTAGAAGTCTAAGCCTTTAGGGCAGAGACTGCAAAATGGTGGCCCTCGGGGCAAAGCTGGGCCACAGAGTTTTCGTTTGTTTGACCCACATTGATTTTTTTTCCCCAAAATGAATTTATTTTCCGCATTCATTTAAAATCAGAAAGGTTTGCATAAAGTGAACAATCTCCAGCTTCTTCAATAACAAATTGGAAGAATTGGCAACTCTTGGCCCAAAGCACCCTCTTTCTTGGATCAAAGGATCCTGGAAAGATGCAAGACCACAGAGCCTTACTGCGGGCAGACAGAGCCACCTGCAGCCCCAGGCCTCATCATGAAGCTAGCAGGGAGGTCTGCCAAGGCTAGGACTAGAAGGGAGACAGCTCAGTGGTGGCACATGTGGCCCCATGGCCACGGACTCAGTGGGATGAAGGATGGATCTCAGCAGATGACTGTGAACAAATGACATAGAACACAGATGCCTCCTACTACACCCATCTCCTTGGTCCTAGGTAGGCACCCTGGTCCTAGGTAAGAGCCTCAGAACTGAGACACAATCCCCTGGGGCAGAGAGAGAAGTAGAAAAATCCTAAACCTAAAGATTAAGTCTCTGCCACTTGAATGGAATGGGGCTCAAAATAGGAATTCATTTGAATTCTGGGAAAGTAAAAGAAATGTATATTTTCTGCATGCCTCAGTTTGGGACTTAGATATGCACCCATTATAAAAGAATGCAGAATTTTACTTATATACTTGTTTTCTAGGTGCAAACACCCTATTTTAAAAGGTAAGGGTGAGAAGGGTGGTAAGAGAAAACAATTGTGGCTGAATCTTCTCTTCCAGAGTGAGACAAAAATGGCTTCAGTCTGAAGAATTTGGAGATGGACTGACCTTTACATCAGTGGTTCTTAACATGTTTGGGTCATGGGACTCCTTTGAGAAGCTAATTAAAAAAAAAAAAACAGAGACCATCTGTCCCCTCAAAAATGCGCAAACACAAAACTTGTGTTTTGTGTTTTTGTGTTTTGTATTTATTCGCATAATTCCAGGCGTTTCAGGACTCCATATTCTCCTCTGGAAGCCCATCCATGGACCCCAGGATACAAAAGCGTCCCTGCAGGGACTGCCTCTACCTGCCACTCTTCCTGTCCCCATTTTCTTCCAGGGGATTTCAGGGGGGAAAAAATCCTCAGCCTATTGGGACTACAAATAAAACTGCCACCCACAGTCTGCCACCTTGGCACTCTTACCATCTGCAGCCTTTCAAAGTCCTCACCCATTCCCATGCCCCCTGGGGCCATTCTGTAGGTCTGGTGCATTCTGAGCTCTGCCCTGAGCACCCTCTTCGGGATGGCCTGTCATTAATACATGTTATAAATAGAAAGGATGAGAGCCTGAGTGCTCACCGCACTTCTGGCAGGAGACGCTTAGATTTGCTGCCTGTCAGGAAATTCATTCTGAACACAAAAGTATGCGGGCAAGAGGTGCTCAACCAGAAAGCATGCAGAAGTATGTGGCTAAAGGTGAGACAGAAAGCATACCCTGCCAACTGGAAGCCACAGCACACTGTTCCGTCGATTCAACTAAAGCAGGCGTCCATCCAGCCACCAACCACGCTGATGGCGCTTTCTTTGTGTAGTGAACAGCTTTGGCTTGATAGCACCATGGAGAAAAGCAATGGAGATTGGCCAAATGAGTCTGGTCATGGAGGACCCACTCACCCATCACATGCGCAGTAGGCAGGCTCTGTGCCAGGCACTGTGGGGTCCCAGGTACATCCAACACCTCCCTGCCTCCAGGTGCCTAAGTCCTACTGCAAGAGAGTGGAACCAGGCAATGCCCACACCTTGTACTCAGCATGGTCAAGGGCGCTCCTGGCTCCATGACCTCTTGTGAATCTCAGAAAGTCCTTTTCCCCTTCTGGAGCCTCTTTTGTAACACGAGGGTTTTGGACATGAAGATCCAGGAAGTTTTCTTCTAGGTCGTAAAAATTCTGATTCCTTTGGCCTACATACAAAGCTTTTGCAGGACATTTTATTGCTATCTTTGAGCCACCAGATGGTGATTGTACTTAGTTTAAGAGGGGTGCTAATTTAGAAGGATCGCTGGTTTAAAAAGAAAAAAAAGAAAAAATGGGTTGCTTAAGGCAATGAGGAATTATGTAGAGTTAAATGGACAAAACCAAAATGTAAAGCAGCTAATAGTGTCTGCTACCTGTATGATAAAACATGCTTAAACGGTTATCAAACCAACATATCTAGCTCGTCTGTGCTGATTCAGGTGCTTGCCTGGTGGTTGTGGTTTGGGAGCAGGCAACAGAGTGCTCTGCATCGATATCAGGAGACCTTCTTCTAGTCCCAGCTCTTCCTCTAAGAGGCTGCTGGACTTTGGTGAATCTCCCATCTTCCCCCGGCCTCAGTTTCTGCATCTTTAAAGAGAGGAAGGACTCGACTATACTCGGTGAACTAGCCCTAGCTCTAGCATTCTGTTATTCTCTGGATAAGATTGTCAAGTGCCAGTTACTAAAGATTGCCAGCACTTAATATGGATGAGGAATTCCAATATTGTTGGATTCTAGGACAAGAGAAGAAGCCCGTTTGCCACATATACATTTACAATACATCATGCCGCCACCATTACCTGAGGTAGCTTGATCATCTGCCTCATGCTAAAGTAGCCTTTGCCAAATAAGTAAACATCCCTTTAAACCTGAAATCTGCTTCTGCTCAAGGGAGTGTGGCAACAGGTCCAACTTGTCAAGCAGACCAAATTGTCTCACCCCACAGCCAGAACCTGTCCCTTAACAGACAGCTTGAGTTCCTGTGGAAAGTCTTCCATGTCCATTCCGGAGCCACCCAACAGTTCTTCATTCCCTCCTTTGTTACTCCACACTGGATTCATTTCCCCCACATCCCTTCTTCTGGGTGCATCAAATTTCACTCTGATGGAGGTGGAACCCATGGCTCTCAGGTATAGAAACTCTTCCTTGCTAGAGTCCATAGCCACACATGAGTTTGCACCCCAATCTAAAGCTGTTTTTCAAAGTGTAGTCTGTTGACTGCATGTATTGGAATCAATTATGCTAAGAATGCAGATTCTGGGTCCCACCTGGACCTACTGAAGGAGGACTTCTATGGGAAAGCCTAGAATATGCATTTTCTATGAGCACTCCTGATGAGACTGCAGTTTGAGCCCCACTGCCTCATCAAAGTCAAGGTTACCTGAGTTACAGGCAATTTAGTGGAATTCTAGGCACTGAAACCAAAATAAGGGGTAACCATGTATGATTTGAGAAGGCATACATGACATTTGTTGAAATAGAAAAAGTATCAAAGAGAGATGTTCTGAGTAGCTCATGTGGGGCTTCTCTGAGTGGTAGTGTTTTTGTAGAATCCAGGCCTGCTTATCTCCTTTAAAGGTGGAGAAATTCACATTTCCCTTCCCCGAGTCATCAGAACCAGGAGCAGCAACTCGTTCTAATTAGCCTTCTCACAAGAGACTGGTAAACAAACTAGGATGTTATTTCATTAATTATAAGGAAAGACAAAATTGCAAAGCAAACTGGAATATTCATGTCAGCATGCGAGGGAGATGCTCTTTTTCAGAAAAGGCTACATAGAAAGGCAAATTGCCCTTAGCAGGTGGTTATCAAACATGGACTAAGAATATGGAAATTAGATGATGTTAAAGTCATGAGATGTGGCAACCAGTGACACAATCTCCACCAAGGAGAAGGAAATGAGAATAGACCTGCCATTTAACTAAGCACCTACTATGGACAAGATACTGCTCCATTTTCAATCTTGTAGGAATATACTTGGCAAAACAACAAGAATCTAGCTTGTCTGAGCACCTTGTAGGTGGAGACCCAGTGACAAATCTTTGCCCTTTTATTTCTTTTGCTATGTTTTCCCAAGACCTTGGTGGCCATCACACATAGTCAGCTCTATCTTTATTCTGTCCAGTTATAAGACAATTGAATAGCGTTCTTGAGAAGCACCCCAGTACTACTGACTAACAAAATCTTTTAGGGTTTTTCCTCTGTAAATGTGATTCCAATCCATTGCCTATAATTCCGTGTGCATGTTCACTTAATCTCCATTCTTTCTAAACATACTTTAGCAAAATGAGCCATAAAAATGAAATATTTGTGTTCCTGATGAACTATTTTCAAATCATACACTTATTTCTTTTCCTCTCTTCCAAAAGCACAGCTGAAGCAGCCTTAGAGGGAATGGAGGCAACCTATACCTTATTTACATGCAATGCACATCTAACCTGGGTGTCTCTAACTGGGTTTCAGGCTCAGCTGCCAATCTAGGTCGCAATGGTGTGCACAGCCTCCCTGACATTCCCCATCATCCCATGGGTCCACTTTGTCACCATTAGTCACTTGTCATGTGGAGTCTATTGATGTGATCTGTCCTCTTGAGATTTACAGGTTAAATTTTTCCTATAATCAACTTAAATTTAGGGAAAAGGACAAAGCCACAAAAAGCGAGAGATATTAAAGGCTGGCTTATGCTTATAAAGCTGCTGGAACTACTGAAATAGAAAATACTTGCTTCTTTCTCAAGAGCTTATATTTAAAATAAAACTATAATTAATAATAATAGTAATAATATCATTGTACATATAAAATGGTCAAAGAGTTACAGATATAATACTCTTAAGACCCGGTCCACATTTTCCTATTCCAATGAAAAGAGAATGGGATTATCATATGCAAGAGAGCCAAAGGCACAGAGAATACAAAATAACCAATAATTTACCAGACATTTAAATTTTCATTTGTGACGCAGTTTTAGATTTTAGAGTACAATGTGGAAATAGAGGTAAAGTGTTTTGGAAAACACATTTTAATGTAGGCATTCTCTGATCACTATCCTGTCTTTCCAGACCTTTCCAGCACTCTACTGACTATGCTTGTTCTTTGATCCTCACAAGATCTTCAGCAGCTTGAGTACTAGCACTCTGCATCAGTCTTTCCCTGCTTCTTTCTTCTTCCTCTCCTGCCCAGATCCGATAGTCCATCACTTCAACTACTCCACCGAGAAAGCCCGGCTTCCTAACCCCTTTGTCCTGCTATTACTCCTATCTTATAAAGCCCCATCCCTGGATTTACACAAACATATCTAAATATCTTCTCCAGATCTACACACTGGCAGACAAGCATTAGAGAAATACACACAGCTGGGGGATTGGTGCTACTATACATTTAGAATTTCCAGTCTTGTCTGAGTCCCCAGTGCCTCTTAGCCAACCTCATCTGTTTCCCTAGTCAGTTTCCTTTTTCCCTCTTCTCTGGGGTAGGTCCAAACTTTTGCCACTTTTCTCATACTCTCTAGCCCACCTCAGGTATCCCCACATTCTTTAACTGATAAAATGAGATAACCAGGCATGACTTCCCTCAGTTTCCCTCCCCTCATTCACAAGTTTATCTGCACCCATATCCTTCTTTCCTTGTGACTTCAAGGCCAGTCTCATCACACTGCTCTTGAATTTACTCTTCCCTATTTCCATCCAGGAATTTTTTCTATCCATGATTCATTTGTTCTGTTTCTCCAATTTCTCCCTCCTTCTGGTTTCTTCTTATCATCACTTAGTCATGTTCAACTCTCTTCAAACTTAAAAAATAATAAATAAAACTCCCACCATCCTGCATGCCTCCTCCAGCTATCACTCTACATTTTTTTCTCTTTTTATCCAGGTTTCTGGAATCATCCCCTTGCCACTTCTTTGCTGTTCATTCAATCCTCCATTGTATATGATTTGGCTTCTGCCCCTACAGATCCACAGAAACTGCTTATCCCAAAATTATTAATGACTTCCTCATTGCTAAAGCCAACGGACAGTAGGTTCTTCCTTACTTGACTTCTCTGAGATATTTGGCATCATTGTCTGTTCCCCTTTTTGAAATCCTCTTCTCTAACTTCCTGTAGGTGTGTAGGCTGTAGGCATTCTGATGACTCTCAAATCATATCTCCAGCTCAACCCTCTCCTTGGAAGTTCTGACCCTAATATCAAACTGCACACCAGATTCTGCATCCAAAGGCAACATATCCAAAATGGGTGTCATTTATTTCTCCCAAACACTCTTCCTTTTCTTATGTGTACCCCAATTGCCAAGTCAGAAGGCTGGGGGTCATCCTTAAGTTCTCCTTGATACCCAGCCTTACAGCCAATGGTGCTGAGTTCTTTCTACTCTACTTGTTAATAAGAAAGCCTTGTTTCTGACTTAACTATTGAAAGAATCAACTGACTATTCTCCTGCTTTCTACCTCACCCCAGAGAAGTCCTATGGTTTTCTCATCTTGCTCTTCATACATAAATTCTATTCACTGAATGAAAACATCAGACTCGGGAAAGGTGATCCCAGCTGCTGTAAAGGATGTCAAGTGCCAAGCTGATTTCTTTTCTCAATATTTGTATTGAACAAATGAGTTTTTTTCAAACTATAAGCACCTTGAATTATGTATCTTTGAGATGCTTTAAACAGAAAGGTAAAAGAAATAAATATGTAAATGTTCAGAGGAAGATTGGGCCATGAAAATTTTCACAGTAAAGTCATTTGGTGGGACTACGGCAGGTTCTTCTAACAAGGATGACTCTCATCAGCTCCCTTTGAAGTGGAGGATTCAGGCTTCTAAACCACAAAGTCCCATCTTTGTGTTCCAAGTAAGACATGAAGATAAACCAGAGGACGGAAGTGTGCCTGTCAGCCTCTCACCTTCTGACTCACAGCGCTGTGCTGGGTCATTATGATGTGCTTCCAAGACTTGTTTGGAAGGTATTTCAGAAGAGAAAGACCTAGAGAACTTTAATGTTTATGAACTATTGTATGCTAATCAGACTCAAATTTTTATATCAGAAAAAATAATTGAGGAGCAAAACTACTAAACACCATCCAAGATTCCTTTCAGCTCAAAATTCTATGATCTTTGTAAGTTACTGGCTTTAAACTGGTGACAATGGTGGTGTCGCAGATTCCTTTGAGAATCCAGTGGAAGAGATGGGTTCTCTTTTCTGGAAAATGCTCTCTCTCTCTCTCTCTCTCTCTCTCTCTCTCTCTCTCTCTCTCTCTCTCACACACACACACACACACACACACACACACACACACACACACACCTTTATGTATAATTTCATAAAACAAAAACATCCCAGTTTTTGTTTTATTAGGTTTGTAATTTTACTATGGTAACAAATAGCTATTTAAGACCTCCTGGCTATATCTAGGCACTGACTAGGCATTTGAATGTGACTTAAAGACTTTTTTTTTTGTAATCAGATAAACATAAGTCTCCCACCCAGCACCCCCAACATCACCCAGCCTCTCAAACCTGTTTCTCTTCATTTCCCAAGGACTTCTGCTGTGGACCGCCAAAGGGCAGCCAGCTCTCAGCTCAGCAGAGAATACTGTTCCTTGGCTAAGCCAGTATGTCTCAGACAAAAGCCTTTGGAGGACTTGGTCCTTCTCCCATCTCCATTCCTGTATCCACTGGACCAACTGCACCAGGAAGGACAGGCCAGATGCTGTCCAGGGGGGCTTTCTTCTCCAGTTGGACCCTGAGGGTATTTTCAAAGTCACTCCAGATTTAGAATCTGGGTCAGAAGTGGGATGGAGGAGGATAGGATGATTCAAGTTGGTCCTTTCCTGGAGAGACAAGAAAAAATTGGTCTGGCTTAGCTGGAGGTTTGAGTCAGAGATGGGTGCCCAGATAATGGGAGAATTGGTGCCATTAAGACAAAGAAGCTTTTAAGGACTTTGGAGCTGCTGGCAGTTGGGCTGAGCAGGACATATAACTGGAGCTTGTATTAGCAAGTTAACACTGGAGCTAAACATCTCTCACACTTAAATGTTCTCTGTGCTCAATCACTTCACTTCTGAAAATGTATGAGAGGATTTAGGAAAGCATTATTCTCACTGCTTTATACCACTATTGCCATATGGGTTCCAATCTCTGTTGCTAAGAACCACTCCCATTTCCTCTTGCCTTTCACTGTCTGGGAATTCCCCTCTATGTTATTTCTTGATGGCTATATATTTACCACTTGCATGTCCCTACAATTTGAGGGCTTTTTCAAGAATTTCAACAAATAGTCAAAATTTCATCTGACTCCCTTCTAACTCCAAGCCATGAGAAAAAATGTGCAGGTCACAACAACTAGATCAACATAAGTTGTAATTTCACCAGCTGATGAGAAACTCCAATTTTGGTTCACATTATTTCTGCAGAATCATAGAAACCAAAATGTTGGCAGAATTCCATGGAAAAAAATAAGGATTTCAGCAATTTCACCTAATTCCATTACATCATTATTTCACAAACTCACCAGTTGTCATACCATATTGCAAAATGTCACCAGCAATTTCCCTATTTCATATATTATGGAGAAAAGAGAGTTTTGTTGGGTGCCTAGAGAAAAGTGGAAAAGGACCTTGTCACAAAAGTCATTGTGTGCACTTGCATCCTACAAATTCTGATAGGTGCAGAGAAAAGATTTTGACAGCGTTTTTGCCTGTAATGTTTATTTTTAAAACAACAACAAAAATGCCAACTTTAGTTTGTATCATTGAGCTACCACAATGTGTTCAGTACATGATGTAGAATACAATATGCAGAATGAGACAGACACTTTCTGTGGATCTCAAGAGTAGGCTCTATCTGCTTGCAACTCCCACAAAGACACACACACACACACACCCTCCTTCCCTGGTTCTTTCCAAAGATGATTTCCTCCTCCTCCTCCTCCTCCTCCTCCTCCTCCTCCTCCTCCTCCTCCTCCTCCTTTTCCTCCTCCTCTTCTTTTTTTTAAACCAGATTTGACTATTGTAAACCCTATGTGGATGGAAAAGAGACTCTAACTGAGGACTTGGTGCTAACCTGTTTATAAAAAAAGGAGGAATGGTGGGGAATTAGCAGTCACTTCCTGCCCCAACCCCCAAAGCACTGCAAAAGTGGAAGTCTTCGCCTAAAGGGAGATTAGACCTTTCCATACGTAAATACACGTATGTAAGCAATGAAGTCCTTGAGTAGTTAAGAGCACAGAATGCCTGGATTGGACTCCTAACTCCAATGATTATGACCTGTTTGATCTCATGGATTTCAGATAAATTGATAAATTGCTTAAACTCTTTATTATTATTATTATTACTAGTTTCAGGTATACAAAATAATGTAATAGTTATACATTTCACCCCTCACAAAGTGATAACCTCCATCCCCCAATCTATTGTCCCTCTGGCTTAAACTCTTTCTGCCTCAGTTTCTCATAGATAAAAGGGAGATTAATAATAATAATAATAATAATAATAATATCTGAGGAATAAATAGGATACGTAAGAAATAAATGAGTTGTTATGGGGCATCATCTTGCACCTAGCACACAGTATGCGTTATAAAAGTACTTACTGTTGTTGCCCCATATGTTTAAATTTTTTTAATGGAATAGGATAACTTTTTGAATTATAATGGCTGTCCTTTAGCAACCCTAAAAACTACACTTCATTCTAATTTGTGGCCTCTTCCCTTTTCACTCGCTGGACAATCCATTTCAAGAGGGTATGCTGACACTGGGCATGATCCCTTGGGAGGAACACTTGCAGAATCAGCTCTCTCCCCCTGATGCCTGCGAAAGGATTAAACAGTTTCTCTGACCTGAGATCAGAAAGACAAGTTAGAAGTGAAGTGAAGCGGAGAGGATGGTGATGGTATCTGGGGAGGATCTTTGGACTTTGACATGATTCCACTCCCCCGAGACTTGATATATATGAGGAAACAGTAGGACCCCCAAATAAAAGAGGGGATCTGAGAGAAGAGATCCCTGCCCTGTGTCCCAACTGGACTTGTGTAGTGTCGGCCTCACAGAATGTCCTGCCCCTGTCCCACCACAGCAAGACAGTAGGTGGGCACAGATGGTGTTGAAGCAGAGAAGACCTAAAATGCCCCCACTGGGCTTGGCACTGATCCACAAAGGGTGGGAGCAATACCCTTCCCTGGGCCCCAGAGGAGGAAAAGAAAAAGCCAACCTACAGGTCTATTACAGTCCTGATGCTAGAGGCCAGTTAGGAACCTGGTGTTTCAATGGACGCCAGTGTGGCAGGATAGCAGGCCCTGAGCACAAGAAGTTATGTACATCTCAATGGATACCGGCATGGAAAGGTACCAATAACCAGGGGCCTGGTCTCCTCCTATTGATGTGGTGATTCTACATAAGGCCCTTGAATCTTAGATGCCAGCTGTGGGTTTATAGGTATCAAATCGAGGATCAGGGAGGACCAACTCCTGGGTGAACTCAAGTATGTAAGTTTGAAATGAATGCCTTTACCTGAACATAACCAAGATCAAATTTTCTGCCAAGGAACAAAATGGAGTTTGAAATAGAGAATAACTTTTATTTATTTATTTATTTATTTATTTATTTTTTTTGAGGGCAGTGTTACTGGCCCTCATATGTGGGACCGAACCGGGGCCGCTGGCTTCCAAGGCCAGCGCTTAACCATCGCGCCACTCAGCCGGCCCTAAATAGAGAATAACTTGAGTGATAGAAAAGCAAAGAGCATCGAGACTGAAAATTCATCGCTGCTAACTTATCAGAGAGTGGAAATAGCTAGGACTTAGTCTCAGGAATAAGTAAACTGAGTACCCACGCCTCACAGTCCAAGATGACATTGGGAATTCTGCTCAGGCAGTTTAGGGTTTTGCCACTTTATTTCTGAAGGAAGAAGTATCCTGGTTTCGTCATCTGCCAAAAATAGCAGAAAAATAACAAAAATACATAATATGGTAGCCAAGGAAGCAGGTGTATGCTGTTTATATGAAATCAAAGAGTGACTATGTGGGACCCAGTGCAACTAAGGAAAAAGGCAGATAGCCTGGTAGAAAGAGTCCTGAATTTGGGTCAGAGGTCCTGGCTTCAAATCCCCACCCCACCTCTCTTAGCTGTGTAAACTGGGACAAGCAATTAGCCCCTCAGAACCTCAGCCTTCCCATTGAAAAGCAGTCTCTCCAGATTAGCATCAAATGAGAACAGATATGGAAAGTATCCTCAGACAGCCAGGCCTGTGGTAGATGCTCAGTGAGCATCGGCTGAAGAATGAAGCCCTTCCTCGACTCCTTTACTTCCAAACCTGGATTGGCTTCTGTCCCCAAATTTACAGCCTTGTTCACCACATTTCCTTCCACCTCTGGCTGGGGTCTTGCCCTGAATGGACAGATGGCCCAGAACTGTGATGTGGCCCCACACTAATTCAAATGCTATTTGCTCTTTGGATTCTGGCAGCCCAGCTGTCTGGCTGCCCTGAGCCCTGACCCCTCCACACATACACACACACCCCTCCCTCACCACCCTGTGCCAGTGAGGTGCCAGCAGGCAGGGGACAAAGCCTATCCTACATGCTGCAGCAGTTATAGATGTCTCACCCCAGAGACATCTTAAAACCGAGGAGGGAGATACACAGCTCGCTAAAATAAACAGACGCGTCTGGCTTTATGATTAAACCAGAGAAAAGTTGTGCAGCAACATCCCACTGTCTGATTTCAGTGGCGCTAACTGAAGGGGGCCCTTTGTGGATGCATCAGAGAAGATGAACTCCATCCTCTGTAATAAAAGGAGCCGAACCTTGGAAAAGAAGAAGCACTTTAAAAAGGGTGACTCTTTACAAACTTCCTAGGGCTGGTGGAAAGGAAAAAGGGGGTGCTCGGAAAAGAGACTGAGAGGGGCCCTAGGGACTTTACCAGTTGAAAGTCTGTGTGCCTCCCTGACCCTCGATGTATTTCAGTGCCAGAAACTGCTGAACATATCCTTTCTCTTTAAGTTAGCACATTTTGTTGGCTTCCTTGTTGTAAATGTTAGATTATTCTTTCCTAGCTTCCTTCCTGTCTGTGTCCATTTTTCTCCCTTTAACACACTTATGCCTGGGTCCACATTCTTAATAATGAAGTTAAAATGTCATGTTATCAAGGCTTTCAGCAAAAAACAAAACAAAACAAAACAAAAAAACCCAAACAACAAAAGCAACCGACTGACTACAAAGCAGCAGTGAAGGCAACTAAAATTGCACCAGGAGGGGAAGATAAATGCAAGCTGCACCCCATGAAATCTGGGAGACTCAATCAGCTTTTCCAGATTCTCTCCAGCCTCCGTATCCCCAAGGACCTCATTGTCCCTAAAGAAAGCTGTTAGTGTGCACAGGCTAATGAAACCCTCCAGTCACTGGAACGGGGGAGACTCAACGGGGCGTCAGTTTCTGCACACTTGGCAATAGGCTGCTGGAAACACCTGGTCCTCTTATCTGCCCCCCACCCCCACCCTGGGCTCCAGTCAGGGTGGCGCTGGCTGCTCCAACCTTGGCTTTCCAAGGACTTCTGCTTGAAGAGACAGCCCTGCGGAGTCAGAAAACGTGTTTGGTGGGTTCTAGCCACCAGCTGGGACTCCTGCTCCCATCCAGGGGACACTGTGTCAATTTCATCCTTGACAAAGGACTTTGGGGAGGTCTTCCTGGGTGAAAAGGGGTTTTTCATAAAAGCCAAGGTAAAGACTGTATTAGGGATCCACTTTTATTTCTGAAATAAGGAATTATTCGCAGATTATGGTAGGGACGACACATGACGGTCATGGCAACCCCCACTTCAACATGAATTCACCTCCGTAGACTAAACTCATTCGGTAGCTACTCACATTTCCTCTGACGGAAGCCACTTGGAAGCCCAGTCTTGCACACAGAGAAGGAGCTGTGAGCAGCCTTCATCTTCCTGTGGAACCTCATTCCTCAGGGAGCACCACAACACCCCCTCCCCACCCACATAGGCAGTTTCCTTTCGTTATGGCACCAGACCAGCTACCTCCACAGAACACACATATGTGTCCTAGTCAACACTTCGAAAGTCTCAGGAGTCGACGCATCCACCCAGTGATGCTGTGATTCCAGTGACTATCTCACATCTCTGGGCAGGGTGAGGGGACTTACGAAAAGAATTCAACTTCTATCTCTACAGGAAGCATCTTTCTTTATTAGTTTTTTTTACTGTGACTTAATCGATGGGTGTTCAGGGTTCCTTTACAGCTGCTGTGAGCTGGACAGTGAGAGCCTCTCCTTCCGGAGGCAGCCACCCTTGGCTGAATATCAGTCTCTGGCCTGCATGGATGTCCCTGGTCCTCATACCTCCCTGTGGGCATGTATGAGGCAATCAGCCAGCCTTCTGCAGTGAGGCCCAGCCCCTCTGCTCTCTGCTTTCCCCCAAACTGCAGCACAGGCCTAAAAACAACCACCACAAAAAGAGGTTTGCACTACACAGCACACGTGGATTCACACACACACTCTAGATGGCATATAGGAAACTGGGGTCCTGCTGGGCTGCTTCAGCCACACTCATGGCCCCCGAGGATAGAGGGTGCTTTTCTGAGCTTTGCTGGTGAGGGACTCAGGCACCCAGCTCTCCAGCCTGCCAGGAACTCTGCCAACTGCTCCAGCGTGGGTCCTTTTCAACAACAATGCTTGGCTCCTCCTCTTGGTTCCCCGAGGTCAGCGGGCATAGAGCTCGCCCTCAGTCTCAGAGGAGACAACCCTGCTAAACGCGCACCTAGAATGCCCTGAGCCTTTCTCTATGCTCCTCCCACAGTGCCTTTCCTCTGAGGCCACGAAGAAAAGCCCCCTCTATTGCTATCTGCCGTTGACACCAGCTTTCCACACCAGGCTCTTCCACTCCAAGATGGGCTTAGTGCTCTCCCTGGCACAGACACAAGGGGTCTGAATGCAGCCAGTCAGTGTTGGGTGACAGACACTTCATTCATTCCTGCATTCATTCATTCATTCATCAAATGTTATGGGGTTCCTACTTAGAAGGGGAATAGTCGTGGTAGAAGTAAAACTGCAGATCGAGAAAATTTTTAAAAGTTGGCCTTAAAAAAAAATTTAAATTAAAATTAAAAAAAACAAAACAAAAATCCCACAAAACTTGGCCTTAGCATGTAAGCTGTGTGCTAGAAGAAATAAGCAGAGCATGTACCAGAGCATGGTGATTACTTCATATCAGTTCAGTTCTGAAAGTACCAGTTTCCTGGGTTCTCTCCTTATAGTAAACATGACCCCAAATCTACCCCCTTCTCCTTTCCAGAAATTGTTTAGAGGATCCACAGGGCAGAGAGGCCCTTGCAGTCACAAGTAAACAAACTTGTATGTTGCATCTGAAAAGTGACTTAAGGGTGCATTTTGAAAACCAGGGAAATAACAGGATAAAAATATATATCTGAAAAGAGATGCAGATACTCATTTGGAAAGAAGAGGAGTCACAGCATTCCTTCGGAAGAAAGAAAGGGTCTGGCATTGAGGCAGTAAAGCACTACAGATAATTGTGTTCGTTGAGTTTCTAACTTTTCGAGCATATGACGTGGAGTCCTTCCTCCATGGAGTCTGTGCTGGACTCCTCACCACAGCATAGGAGGCACCCCGGGAGGAAACACAGCCCCGGACATCGGCTTAGGAGCCAAGGGCTGCAGCAGTGATGCTGAGCAGAGAGAAAGGAAGACCACCCATCCAGGGGCTCACAGCTCAGAAGGGGAAATGCTCTAAAACAGGAGTGCAAATGTCTGCCAGCAGATTCGACCCTGGTTGTGCGTCAGAATTGCTGGAGATGTTGCAGAAAATGTCATGCTTGAGCCCCGCCCAGCCTCCTGAATCTGAATCTCTAGCTCAGACGTTACCTCTATTGTCAAACTTCCCTGAAGCTCCCACACAGCCCGACTCCTTCACCTGGGTAGCTGTACATGCTTCTGTGCTGTTTTTTTTCCCCCACTCCTCCTTCCCTGTGTGTCCACCTGCCCTCTGAGTCCCACTGAACTTTGAGCCTGGTGAGTCAGAGAAATACCCATCATATGACTAGAAGGTTTTTGATTTTTTTTCCAGAAAGTGGCTGGATATTCTAAATTAAAGTTCATAGGTCAGTTTTGACATTCACGATTGGACTCATGTGAAATTTCCTCTTTAATTGGAATCCGACATCCCATATATCTTTCTAGCATTTAAAAGCAAATTTCCTAAGACTGCTGTTATACACCCTGAGATAGACTCATTAGTCTAGGCTGTGACGATGGCCTAAATCTTTTCCAGCAGCAGGACTGAAAGGTGAGTCTGGGGAAGGGGACAGCTGCCAGGTTCTGACTTTCTCAGCTAGTGACTCACCTGCAGCAGCCGCATTACAGGAAGGCCCAGGCAGTAGGTAGGACACGTGAGTGTCACACCATTGCTAATTTTCACATTTCAGAAAGACTAGAAATGAGAAAACAGACTAGGATAAGCCCTAAAACTATACCACATCCCTTCTCTCCATATAGTTTATTGTCAGTTGCTAATGTCATCAGCTGTGTCAACCAGCATTGATGTATACTGTTTCTGCACAAAACCCTTCTAGTAGCAAATGTCCCATGAGGTCACCTTCTCACTCAGCTGAGTCAGAATCACAGAATTCTGGAAATGGAAAGCTGACAGAGATCTTCCTAATAACAGGAGAACTGTTAACATTTCTTGAGTGCCTACTATGGGCCAGTGACTTTATATGTTTTATTTTGTTTACTCCTCACACTAACCCTGACACGTAGGTATCATTGTTTTCATATTTTAGATGAAAAAAAATCAGGCTTGGATGGGAGGGTGTGAAGTGATCTGTCCAAGGTTACATATCTAGTAACCCAGATCTATAAAACCTGTGTCTCAAAGTAGGGCTTGTGTACAACACAGCATGCTCAGAGTCACAAGAAGCCACACAGTTAAATACAGCACATCTGCCATAAGTAATATTCTGGCAGAAAGATTTAAAAGCAGAACCATAAACCCAAACAAAACTCAGAAATGGTGCCCCCAAGTGGAAGATGGGAGAATAGCTTATCATCAAAGAACAAAAAGTAGTGATTGCTTTTTGCTGCAAGGCTCAGTTTCAATATCCATCTTTGGAGGAAAATAAATTGTATAAGTCCATGGGTTGTCAAGAACCTTCCCAACTGAGTGATGCTCTCAGAAGGTTTCCGAAGCTGTCCAATGTGTAGATAAGGATCTATCACTGAATGAATGAGCCAGTGGCAAGCCCATTCTTTCCCAACTGTCCCCCACCACCCCACTTCTTGTCTCTCCCCCTTGTAACCCCCAAGACCTTACTTCCCCTAAGGACCAGGTATATTTTTTATAAAAACACTCAGAATCATCTTTGAGGTGATTACAATCATCAGGGACCTGATTCGAAGCTAGGTAGGCCAGCCTATACTCTGCAGACGCTTGGACTCCTCCAGAGAATTAATCAATGAATTCTGAAAAGGATGAAAGGTAGGACTCCAGCTAGGTGCTAGCCCAACTGAGGTAGACCCAACATTGCCTGGCATCCTGACATCATTTGAAGTTCATAGGTATAGCCAAGAAAACCACCGAATACAGCAAAGAAGGACATGGCCTGGTTGGGCTATGGAAAGGAGACCCCGACCTGGAGGAAACACAAGTGGCACCACATCTGCAAGCATATGGCAGCCAGTCTGCACCGTGCCCACCTCCCAAACACACCTGCCTCCCTGCCCCACTGACCCACTGCCATTCCCTTTGACTGGGAGGCTCTCTTCCCTGCTCATTGCCTGGCTAATCTTACTCAGCCTTTAGGCCTCAGCTTCAATGCACTTCTTTCAGGAAAATTTCCCTGATTTCTTTCAGCCTAGCATCTTCCTGTTTACTTCCATAACACAGCACATTTCCGCCATTTTCACATTATGATTGCCTATGTACTTGTCTGTGAGTGCCACAAGAACATGCATCCCCAGAGACAGTGCCCAGCACATAGTTGCTGCTCTCTGAATGTCTTCCAAATGAATGAAAATTAAAGACACACAAGTCCCCAAGGATGCCCACTGGGCTACAGGGATACACTTTCCTGGCAACTCAGTCACCTGAAATTCCACACAGTAAAGGGCTGCTTTTGAGAGTGCTGAGAAGAGAGAGGAGCCCATCCAAACAACTGAGCACCTCCTACATGCACTGCGGATACAGAGATACAGCAAGAAAGGCTTTTGCACTGGAGGAGCTCAGTCTAATGAGGGAGACTATTAGGGATACAACAGCAAGGACAAATGGCTTCAGTATGAAGCTGAAATGGAGACAAACGTGAAAACCAAACTGGGTGAGCAATTCCATTGCTTATATACCAATCTTAATGCTCTAGAAATTCTCAGTAGACAAAGGTTTTAGGAGGAAATAATCATGAGAATTTTTATATCTGTGTATGCTGTTCACTTGTAAGATGACTGAGAATCAACAAAGCTCTTTTATATGTACCATTTTATTTCATTTTACTCATGCATCAAATATTTTGGAGGTGCTTCTTATACTACACTAACGTCTAGTATTAGGCTAGTTGGGAGGGGTTGAAGATGACGCCTTCAAGGAGCTTGGAGTCAAGTGAAGGAGATACTAGTAACAATAATTCAAGACCGATAGATATACGCATAAGTGCTGGGTAAGTCAGGATTGTTTCTGTTGTAAGTGACTCAATCTGGCTAACTAACAAAGGAAATGTATTTCTCATATACCTACAATGCCTAGGGGAATCTTTAAAACCCAGGTTTAGCTTTATCCAGGGGCTTGAAAAATGTATATCAGTCATTTCTCTCAATCTCTTGGCTTTGCCTTATGCTAGGCTGGCATCACTCTCAGGTTCCATCATGATAGCCTCTCACAGTGTCAGGTTCATATCATCCAAGGCCTGACTTGAACTGAGAATAGAGCTTCCCTTCTTCTACAAGTTTTAATGAAAATCAAGGTCTGATTTTCTCTGGCCTGAGTGATGACCATATCCCCTTCCATGACCCAATTACTGAGCCACGGAAACAGAATTAGCTGACTAGTAACTCTAAGTCACATGCCTTTGTCCCCAAGTGGTGTGGGGTCAGGTCCTCCCAAACCACATGGCCTGAAAGGAGAATGAATTTTGAGTAGTCAAGTATCAGAAAAGACAGTCTGATTACATGCTGGACACTTAGTCCCCACAGCAGCTTTGTATTTTCACCCATATTACAAATGAGAAAAATGAGGCTAATAACAGCAAGAACAGGACTAGAAGCTGATCTTTTGATTTGTCCTGTGCTCCCTCCATTTGTGTTTGTCAGGAGCACTGTTGGAATTCGGGCTGGGCCAATTCTGAGGCTGTCCCAAGCATTATGAAATGTTTCACATCCATGGCTCTAATACCAGTGACACCTGCCTCCCATCATTGTGACAAAATACTCACACATATTTTTAAAGGTCCATTTGCGTGTGTGTGTGTGTGTGTGTGTGTGTGTGTGTGTGTGTGTGTGTGTTGGGGTCGGGGGCAGCACCTCTCTTATTTAAGAAAAACTGAATGTTATCCAAGTGAACCTTACTATCAGGAATTTCATACTTCTCAGAGTTTCTAACTGTAAACTCTAATATTTAGCTTTAGAGATATTCTGAACTTTTGATTGGACCTACCTCAGAGGTCATCTACTCCAAACCCCTTGAGCCAGTGATTCTCACCTGGGGGAGAAGGGATGAGCGAGGGTGGGAAGGAAGAAGGTGGATAGGGATGCACACCTGGAAGGTGAGTGTGAAGGGTTGGAGGTGGCAGGTCTCAGTTTCCTGTGAATGACCCTCTTCTTCAGATAGATGAAACCACAGAATTAACACATTTTTATAGCTGTTTCTTAGGAAAGACAGTATTATCTTCTCTTACTTGAGTAACATAAGAAATTATGGGGGCCGGCTGAGTGGTTCAGTTAGTTAAGAGCTCGCTTAAGAGTGCAAGCTCTGAGCACCAGTGTTGCCGGTTTGATTCCCGGCCTGAGCTGAGCTGCCACTGAGCTGCCAACAGGTGGCAGGATGGCTCAGCTAAAAAAGAAAAAAGAAAAGAAAAGAAATGGGCTGTGAGAAGTAGTGTTCAATTCTGAACACTACAAACTAAAAGAGATATCGCCAAACTCAGCTGCACTCTGAGCAAACAGGATAGGTGGGAATTTGAAACCAGCTCAACACACAAAGAACATCTAAAGGAACAAGCAAAGTTATACCCATGAAAATACTCAAAATGAGACAAGAAATTGACCTAAGACACAATTATCCAGTAGACTTAGCATTACTCCATATGACCCAGATAGGCAGAACCAGGTCTAATAGAGGAACAGAAAAACCGTGAACAATGAAAGATGTCTAATAAAAGGAAGAGTCATCTGGTAAGATAGTAAGTTTCCCACCACTGGAGGTATCCAAGCACACCCAGAGATGTTGAAGTAGGTTTGAAACTCAGTCTCTCAAATATTCTGAAGTAACACAAAATGGATGACGATTCAGCACCCACACACTGCTAAGAGAGACAACATAGAGAAAGTGGGTTGTAAGTTATGCCCAGTTTCTGTTGGAATAACTGTAGAGTAAGACCCTTTCCTCTCCCATTCCAAAAAGCTAATCATAGTGCAAGAGACACTATTGTAGGATAATTTTTGAATCTGTTCTAATATATATATATATATATATATATATATATATATATATATATATATATATATGCAATATTTAACCAACTTTACTGATAATGCAATACTTCTGTCAAAACAAGGAATCTCATGGTCAAGAACTGCTGGCCTAGGGGGTTACACTAGATGATTACTAAAATGTGTCCAATCAAAAGTTGTGTTTCACCTAAAACTCCATGGGCTAGGATGCCTAGAGGCTGTTTGGCAATCTAGTCACAGGAGTTACAGCAAGAATGGCACGTACTGTTGAACTTCTGACTCTCATGGCTCAGAAATGGAGGCCCACAAGAGTCCAAAGGTTAACTTTGAACTCTTTGAAATGAACTTTACATGACACACTAAACTTCCTGAGGAAGTGGTGGCAAGTTTTACAAAGCAACTGTGACCTTGCCATGTCTCCTCCTTGTCTGAAGAAGGAGTAGTTGTCTTTGTAAAAAGAGCTGTCTTTGTTAAGGGTCATCTCTGTCTAGGAGTGGAACTCTGAGCTAGGAAAGACTTTTGGCATGACCAGCCTCTAGCAACAAAAGCATTTTAAATCAGAAATGCTGCGGGATTGTGGAACGCCCGGTCAGGTATTTCAGAGGCTGGAAAACTCCCGTGTGGCCTGGAAATGCCATCGTTAAGGCTCTGTCTTTGAACTCCAAAGCCATTGGAGCTGAACTAGAGTGCCATTGTTTGATAACATCAAGTTCCTGGGAGTGGAAATGTCATTCTAGTTCACACTGAAGGATTTTCCATGAGTTCTAGGACACTATTTTGGTTCAATTACAAAAAGGGATGTTTCTGTGGGACCCCAGGAGCATTAGAGATTGTTGGGATCAGTGTATAGGCATGTGGGAAAGCAGGGCGTGGTCTTTGTCAAGGGCTCAGAGAGTGGCTGTGCCTTGTTCTTTTTCTCACCAAGAAACAAATACATACCTTACTGCCACCACTACCCCTTCACATCACCAAGGTCATTTTTTTTTTTTCACTATTCAGAATGAAGTAGTGTCCTTGCTGCTTGGTTGCAAGGGCTCATGGGAACAAACATTCTTCCTCAGAGATCTATAACCTTCTGGATGATGCTATCCCCAACCTTTTTGCTATGGCTAGAGTATGTGCTATTCTTCTCTTTTTAGCCTGCTGCTGCAGCGCCACAATCATCAACACTTCATTGTGCTTTTCACTTTCCTGCAAATTGCCTGACTCTCACGTGCTTACTGTCAAACTGAGCAAAACGAATATTCACCATCATGCATTCAAAAACTATTTATTGTGCACCAATATGTGCTTACTTGGTATCTCAAGTTGATTTTACTTAACCTGAAAAGCATCTTGTTTGCAGGCGAATTACCTATTATATTATTTATCAAATATTCCAAATAAATGTAGAGGCAGAGGCTCCACAAAAACTATAAAAATGGAGGCTCCATAAAAACATAAAAATGGAGAATTCCACAGTCATCCCTTTTTTATTCTCTTCTCACTCTATACTTCTCCATAAAGTATGAAATGCCATATCATGACTATAATTACCATCTAAAATCTACCTCATCGGTCCATGTATCAGTGCTGAATTTCAGAGCTGTTATGTCCAACTACTAACCAGTCATCTTCAGAAGTCTGGCAAGAAACCAGATTCATGATGGTCCAGACCAGAATTCATCATTTGACAATATCTGGCCCCTCCTTCTCACCTTTCCCCCAGCTCCTTCCCCAACCAACCAACAGTTTTCCTCCATGCACTCCCAGACTTAGCTGGTGGCACCACCATCTGCCTATCAGAAACATTGCTGTCCCACTGGACTTTTTTTCTTTCACCCTTCACATTAAATCAGACAACAAATCCAGAGCCCTCACAACTCTTTTCGTCCCTTTCATTCCCACAGCCACCAATGAGGTCTCAGCTCCTGTGCCCCAGACTATTTCTCTGAGTCGTATCTTAGCCTCCAGCTAAAAACCTCTGTGTGATCTTCCTAAAACACCAATCTGATCATGTCACTTTCTACCTGTCCACACCTTCCCTACCACCTCCAGCCCACTCAAAGTGCTTCAAGCTTTCCTCATCACCTTGGAGTAAAATCCAGGAGGGATCTGACCCCTAAACTTTCTCTCCTACCTCCTGCCTTTAATCTGTGCTTTACGTTTACCCATCTTTAACAATCCCCATATAGTTATAGTAGTTCTTGTCATCATATCTTTGCCCTTGTTTCCTCTGCTTGAAATTTTTTCCCACTTCATCTATCTGGTAAATTCTTATTTGTGTTACAAAAACCACTGATGTGCAGCCTCTTCCTGGAAGCCTTTCCTGACTCACCCGTTCCTTTTTCTCTCTGCATCTTTCACCTGCATTTGCTATTGTCATCCCCCTCTTGTCATTGGGGAGCCTCTAGTAAGCCACGAGCTTCTTGAGGACATGGATTGTGTCTTCCCTACCCCCTCAGTTCTGGGTATTGTGCTTGGCACACAGTAGAAGCCAATTACTTACAAAGTGTAGAGAGAACACTCTCAAGTACCCTTTAAAGGGGAGGGAAGGAAAGGAGCGAGACAGATTTTTTTTTTTTTTTTAACCATCAACAATTTCTCTAGTCCTTTAAAGATGGAGGTTTGAATTCACCACTGAGGGCACACACACTTTGTTCCTTCATTTCTGGAAAATTTTAATGATTCTCTATGCAAAAGTGAGGCTATGATCCTCAACTGCAATCAATAGAGAGCTTCTAGAGATAGTGAGGAGCTAAACTGTTTTGCGTAAAAATACAAAAATAGTCTTTATTGATGATGGAGAGCCATCCCCAAGGTTATTATGTTGTTGAGAGACTGGTTATAGACTGATAGTGAGGAGGAAATGGGCTATTTCCCTGGATGTTGGTGGAGCAAGGGCCTGGATCAGACAGATAGGAACTTGGCAAGAGCACTCATTTTGTCAGGATGCAACCTGGCCCAGCAGCAAGGCTACAGGTTGGTAGTAAAGGGAGGGATAGCCAGGAGTGGATCCCTATGGGAAAACATAGCCAAAGGAACTGAAAAAAGACACATGTGATGTCCAGTTTTAAGGCCCCCCTGAGTCCCTGTGTCATTCCCTCCATTACCATATTCTTCAGTAAAGCTTTAAGAAAGCCCTATTTTTATTGAACTTTGGGCAATTAATACAGCAGCCAGTATCCACTGTCACAGAATCAACAGAAAGACCACCAAAATAATCTAAAATGGAGGCAGAGTTTATTATCCCCTAGGCAAAGGAGAATCATGTTCCTTAAGAAAAGTCAGTGAGTTTCCCCTAAGCTGAAAGTGAAAGGGACAGATATGATATGGAGAAGGGGAATTTTTCCAAAGTTCTGATTGGTTCAGTGGATTTTAAAGTCTCTCTTGAGAATGGTTACTTTTCTGGCTTAGAGTCATTGAGGCACACGTGAAGTTCTCAGACAAGTCTGGAAGGGGCATTCAGGCTCGAGAGGTTTTAGTATTGGTGGGTGAATTTGAATGGGCATGCTTGAGACTTGGTGAGATTTTTCTTTAACATTTTCATTGGAGGGCCTGGCCAAGTGGTGCGTTGGTTAAGAGCTGGCTTGGGATGCCAGATCTGAGCAACAGGGCCCTGGTTCGGATCCCACATATGAGGGCCAGTAACACGGCCCTCTATAGCTAAAGTGGTGAACAATAGCTCCACCTGGAGCTGGGCTGCTGTGAGCTGCTGGCAACTGTGTAGTCTGCAGCCCCTGCTGCAGTGGGCTGCCATAGGCTACAGTGAGTGGCCGGCGGGCAGTACGAGCATCTGGCAGCCAGCGTGTGCTGCCAAGAACCACCGTGAGCGGCTGTCCAGAGGCGGGCAATTAATCTGCCTCACCCAGGAAGAGCACAATGATAATAGCAACATGGGCCAGTGAAACAAAGTCCTCCACAACTAGACTGAAGAACAAAAGGACAGCAACTTGTCTGTTCCCCTTCCCTGATTCCCCACGCTGTTCCCCTCCCCCAATTCCCCAATAAAATCTTTTAAAAAAAAACCAAAAACATTTTCATTGGAGTAAAACAATACATAGGTAGCTTTTAACAGTCTGAATGTTGACACAGATGGAAAGTGGCCACAGTTCCAGGTCAAAGTAAAGAGGAACAATTAGGGTGAATTTTGAAATGTGTATATGTTCCTGAGAGATTCTTGGGGCTCCCTGGAGAGATCTGCCTGGTAGAATATTAGGGGCTCAGATGATGGGTATTTGCCATTAAAGGAGAAAGACTCCTGAACCTGGAACAACTGGGCCATCAGGGCTATATAAGTGTTACCATCACCCTAAAAATAAAGTTACCTTTCAACCCAGCTCTGCCCTCCAACTAGCAATATTAACTCTAATCTTCATATCACTTGAACTCAGGGGAAAGCATCACATCAGAGTTAGAGGTGGGGAATTGGGCCTATTCTGCATAAAGACAATCATGCTCTGAGTTACACACCCCAAGCCACAGATGCTGGTTTTGTCTATTTAAGCAATGCAAGGTTTCCATGACTTTTTTTAGAAATCATTAGCATTTCCTTTCTATGAAAAATGACCACAGAGGTACCGTTCTTTTTTTTTTTTTCAATGCAATTGAAATTGTACATGGTAGGGAAGTTTTTAATTAGTTCATTCTGAGCAGGAACTGTGTGTGCTCACTGCAGTAGGAGCCTAATAAATTACTTCATCATCTCAACTGGAGGCTTTGTGTCAGAAAATACTCATTAGTTTGCACCAGCAGCCAGCGGCTTCCAGTGAAAGGCCTTAGAAACTTGCTGCAGTAGGTGTAGTTCAAGTTGGTCACAGCAGAACTTCTGTGGCCATGGAAGGTGAGGGAAGCCAGTGGATCTGAACTTTGGTGTCTGGGGACAAAATAACTCTTGGAAACTCCATGCCAGTTGCCTCTGTCCAGTCCACTTTCCTGATCATAAAGCTCTTCTACTACTCCCATAAGGCTTCTCCCCCGCCCCAAATGATCCTAATGTCATTTTTTTTTTGAGGGCAGTGTCACTGGCCTTCCTATTTGGGACCCGAACCGGGGCCGCTGGCTTCCCAAGCCAGCGCTTAACCACTACGCCACTCTGCCGGCCCCCTAATGTCATTTTTTAAGTATGGACAAATAAAATGCTTGGAAATATTTGTCCCAGACTAGTAAGGAAATGTTTATACTGTTCTGTTTGGATGGATGGATGGATAGATAGATAGATAGATAGATAGATAGATAGATAGATAGATAGATAGATACAGACAGAGAGACAGATATATAAATGAGTGGGCAAAATGTTATTAGTCCAGCTGGCAAGGTAGTTCCTCTCATAGGGAGCATAAGATTTGATATTATTTGTAGGTAAGTCACTTACCTACAGGATGAGACCCCACGAGGTATGCTGTTATGCTAAAAGATGTTCCCTCGATTGCTTTCTAAGGAGAGGGGGTCTTGCAGGTTTCAGGGTTCTAATATTGTAGCACCCTGATAGTTTGGTAAATAAGTTTGGGTGATTGCTGAGATAGAATTGTTCTGCAAAATAAAGAGGTGAGAATTTGAAACTGGGGATGGAGTATTCAGGGAGAGATATGAACCAATAAAGCCAGACTTGGTATACAAGAAAGGAAAGAAGGAAAAACGAATGTCTTAGCAGAGCAGGCGAGTTGAGATATCTAAGGGGGGTTCTGAAGCTATTTGCTGTAGGATATGCACTGTAAACTCCTCCTTCCATCTGTCCTAGAAAACTATTTCCCAGAAGCATATCCTGAAGCCAGGGTTCCTGTGCAAGGGGCTTATTAAGGAGCTGCTCTCACGGGAGGCAGTAAGAGAGCCTGGGAAACAAGACAGAGATCACGAAAAGCCAAGTTAAAGTGCAATCCAGGCAGTCCTTCAGCCTGATCCAGCAGGGGAACTCTGGAATATGAGTAAGTACAGCTCAGAGTTGTCCTCACTGGAGATAAGGGAGCTGGGCTTCCACACTCCCTCACCTGTCAGTCATTGGTCAAGTGTGGGGTGGAGCAAGGGGATAAATTCCCAAGCACTTCCAGCTCTGTTATGGAGGGAAAGTCACTCCAGCAGCCTACGGGCAGAGAACTCAGAGTCCTCTGAAGTGTCGCACAAGGTGCTGAGTGTTAGGAGACAAAGGGGTGAGGCGGGGGCAGAGCACAATATCATAAAGGGGATCTGAGGGGATCTGAGAGAACATTGATATTGTCCACTATAAAAATCTTTACTGAAGTCTAGCTTTGCTCTCCAATGCTTGTGTGTGATTCAGTTCTTCATGTTAATAAAAGAAGAACTGACATGCGTATCCAGGTCACATCTGCAGGGAGTAAACGCGGAGACTGTGCTTGTGGGTACAAACAATGGGACCACCTGACACCTGGGTCCATATTCTTTTGGAACCAATCTCACAATTACATCCAAATATACTGTGTATACTCATGAAACTAAACTGCTGATGCTATATTAAAATGAAATTCCTGTACCTAAAACTAAAAAATAAAAATAAAAAAACGAAATTCCTGTTATCAAAATATAATTTATATAGGGGAGGTACATATATTCACATCTCTGATCATTTCTGCAGGGAAAACGGCCATGGTCCCCCTTGTTCCCTAACACAGTCAGTATTCCAGGCTGGTCACAACCCAGCTCCAGCCCTTTATTCCAGCTTTACCTCCACCAAACTCCTGTCACACATGCTGCTCCTCATCCACATCCCATGCTGTCCTTGCACAGTAGTCACAGCAAAACCCTAGTATGCACCAGGCACTGGGCTAATACGGGTTACGGGTGTCACTTGATCCTAACAATAACTCCAGACCTTCGGTGCATTGCTTTTATTTCATAGGCTCGGAAAGTGCAGCTTGATGAGGTAAAGTCCAAGGTCTCTTACTGAGTAAGGGTGACTAAGGAGTGCTTTTAGCAGCTGTGCTCCCCTCCTCCATGGCCATTTCTTCTAGAGTCCCTGTCTCCATCTCAGAATGTGAATACTCTACCATTTTCCAGGACTCAGTTCTAATGCTATGTCCTCCACAAAGCCTTTTAAATTAAGCAGAACCCTTGGAAGAAAGAGATAGGAATCCCACATATAAGAAAGGAAAATTACTGGTTTCAGCAGTTGGGAAGAATTCTGGGGTGGCCTACATGTTCAAAGGGGTTGCTGCAGGAACTAGGGCTATAAAGGGACTTAATGTAGCTGTAATTCTCTCTCTACCTCTTTCATCTTATACCCCCTCCCAGCCCATAACCTCAGCATTATGAGACTCTTGCCTGTCTCTCTCTCTCTCTCTCTCTCTCTCTCTCTCTCTCTCTCTCTCTCTCTCTCTCTCTCTCTCTCATTGTCCATTTATCAACCCAGGAAGGACCCTGATTGGCCCTATTTGGGCCACGAGCCCACCCCTGCCTGAATCTCGGAGTTCAGGGGAATGGAGTATTATTATCAACCAGAACAAAGAGGCTGGATTGCTATGAGGAAGAGGGTGGGAGAAAAAATCCTGGGCAGTTCACAGCAGTAGCTTCTACAGTCCCTTACACCATCTATGAAGACCCAGTCAGAATTACTCATACTCTGTTCCAATTTGTCTGGCATTTATCATGCTGACAGATGCTGTGGGTCAGGAATTTGGATGGGACACAGTGGGGATGGCTTGTCTCTGCTCCACAGTGTCTGGGGCTTGAGAGGAAAGACTAAACCTGGGGCTGCATTCATCTGAAGGCTCATTCACTCGATTATCCACAAGTCCACACTTGATCCTGGCTATCAGCGTGGGGGCTCAGTTTCTTTTCACATGGCCTCTCCATGTGGTCTCTCTGTGTGAGATGGTTTAGACTTTCTCACAGCAAGCTGGCTGGATTCCAAAGTTGAACATCCTGAGAGAGAGACAGGGCCAGGTGGGAACCGTATTGCCTTTTCTAACCCAGCTTCAAAAGCTCTGCTGCATTCAATTTGTTGGAGCCTCACAAACCTCCCCAGGTTCAGGGAGATGAGAAATAGACTCCACCGCTTGATAAGTGACAAAATTCTGGAAGGGAATGCAGGGCCAGAAATATTGCTGCAACATTTTTGGAAAACGCAGACTGCCCTGCATTTTTTCCCTATGAATTATCTTTATGGATGTTTGTTCCCTATTTTATTCCCTAAATATTCCCTAAACTATTGTGAGCTCTCTGAGATATTCATCTTTGTACTTCTAGGCAGTGCCTTGAACAAGACCTTATACATAGTAGGTCTTCAGACATGTTAGTTGTCTAAATATCTCTGACATAATGCCATCACAATTTTTCTATCAATTAACCTGTGTGACTGTGAGAAAAATTACATAACGTCTCTGAGACTCGGTTTATAAACCGAGGGAGGTTAAAGTTGTGGTTTATAAACATTCTGGCTTAGCAGCAAATTACAAATCATTTTCTTCAAATTACATCTGAAAGAGAATCCCAGCATATAAAAGATTAAAAAAAAAAAAGACATGGAGAAAAGGGAACCCTCGTGCAGTGTTAGTGGGAACGTAAGTTGGTACAGCCACAATGGAAAATAGCATGGAGTTTCCTCAAAAAATTGAAAATAGAATTACCATATGATCAGCAATCCCACCTCTGGGTATATACCCAAAAGAAATGAAAAACAGAATCTCGAAGAGATATTTGCAGTCCCAAGTTCACTGCAGCATTAATAATAATACCCAAGAATTGGAAACAACCTAAGTATCCATCAACAGATGATTGAATAAAGAAGATGTAGTAAATGGAATATTATTCAGCCACAAGAAAGAACATCCTGCTATTTGCAACAACATGGATGAATCTTGAAGGCATTGTGCTAAGTAAAATAAGTCAGGCAGAGAAAGATAAATACTGTATGATATCATTTATCCTCATATGGAACCTTAAAAAAGCTGAACTCATAAAAACAGAGACAAGAATGATGGTTATCAGGGACTGGGAGTGGGGTAGGAAAATTGGGGAGATGTTAGTCAAAAAGTACACATTTCTAGTTATAAGGTAAATAAGTTTTGGGGATCTAAGTTATAGCAAGGTGATTATAGTTAATAATACTGTATTATATACTTGAAGTTGCCAAGATGAAATAGATCTTAATGTTCCCTTCACACACACACACAAATGGTAATTATGTGACATGATGGAGGTATTAGCTAACTCTATGGTGGTACTCATTTTGCAATATGTATATAAGTGTATCAAATCACCTTAAACTTACACAATGTTATATGTCAAATATATTTCAATAAATCTGGGGGTAAAAAACAGAAATTCTCCTTCTGAAGCTGATGTAAGAGGACTGGAGAGCTACTTATTTCCCTCCTCTCTCCCTCGCTGCCATGGCTGACCCCAGAGACAGTGCCATGGAGCTGTGGCCATTTGCTATTTTTGGTATTCCAGAATATCTTCTGATAACAGAGTCAATCTCTTGTATGGGGAACCACCTCTCTCTCTCTCTCTCTCTCTCTCTCTCTCTCTCTCTCTCTCTCTCTCCCTCCCTCTTTTTCTCCCCCCCCCTCCCTCCCCCAGTCCATTTGGTTACACAGGGCTGAGAGGAGAACGCGACCAAGCAGAGTCACCATGATTGGTTTGGAAATGAGCACATGACCCATTCAGGATCAATGAGACTCAATTCTAAGACTTTATACTGAAAATATCAAGAAGGGTGATTTGATGATCTTTGTTCTGGGTTTGCTCAGCTGGTAGAATAAAAGCCTGGAGCTGCTACTGGCCATCTTTGCTGCTTTACAGGAGAGAGTCTTCCTGAGAATTAAGTTCTAAAACTAAGGAAGATGAACCAAGAGACAAGGATGAAGGGAGAAAGGAGGGGTGACTTGATGACGTTATTTGAGCATCTGCATCCAGGTGCACCTGATGCTAATATTAACCCTGAATTTTTTCAGACAGTTTGAATTCTATTTACGCCACTTTCAAATAAAAGAATTACAGCAAGTCCAAAGAACTGAAAGTTCTAGGTAACAGAGTTTGAAAACCACTGTAATAGATGATCTCCAAGGCCCCTTGCACTTTCATGATCCTCTGGAGCTGTAGATCTTTCAGCTTCTCATCTTTTGTTGCTATAGCACCATGGCATAGGAAATGCATTAGCTTCCCTGAAATTACAGAATAAGACATCAGGAAAATGCCTATGGCTGCACCCAAGGCTCACTTATGATCCCATTTGACATTTGTTCTAAGGCAACCTGGACTCTTCTTCTAGGACTGAGCTTAGTAGGTATGGGAGTTTTTAATCATACATAAATTCTGTATTAAAAAGCCGTATCTCTGAGACTATATCTCTACTATAGGAAGCACCACATCAATGGACCTTCAAGAAAGTTTTGTTGATTGTGGAGTGGGGAGCAGGACATGTAGTTGAATGCCCATTTGGGCAGAAGAAAAGGAAAAGACTGGCCAACCACATCTGATTGACCAGGTGTACTGGCTTCTGCTACACCCTTCGCAAGGCCTGGCTCACCCATTTACACACACTCCTAGACATGCTTTTGAAAGCAAACCCTGATGTTTTTTAGATTTCTATTAAGACTCTTGGAATGTCTCTTTGAACATTTTTCACCCTACAGGGTGCCATTTGATCTATATCAAGAACATGGAACCAAGTCAAAACCAGGGGTGAATCTCAACCCCAGTCAGTGCTGACCACTGTAGGATCCTATGTCTTTGACAAATGATGTTATTCCGGCAACTCAGGGCCCAGGGAATCTTGGTGCTAAGTCATCCAGCTCATCATGTTGGATCTTTGCCTCTGCGTGATGTCATCTCTACTCATTTTTCTGTACTTATTTCAAAGAGATTTCATCCTAGAGGAAAGACTACCACCAAAGAAGATGATTTTTTTAAATGGTATTTAAATAGGAACCCCTGCTCTTTTTTCATGCTTTTCTTAAGTTACCTTTATGCCTTTTCTATTTGCAAATGATATCACTGAAACATTTGTGTTTTACACTGAGTCCCACCACTTGCAGGAATTCTCTTTTTCCTGCTGCCTCATCCTGCCTAGAGTCAGACTCTGTTAATGACACAGCCATTTTCAGGAATGCAGACACTGCCCTCAGGGGCCCAGGATTATGATTTTCCCATACAGAACATGATCATTCACAGGGCTTTTGCTCATAGAAATACATACCTCAAAGTGAACATGAGGAGGTGATGATGGGGCAAGAGAGGGATCTAGAGGCTCAGCTTCAAGCACCTGGTGTACAGGCCTCTCTCACTCATAAAAGGGTTTGTGAGGACCCAGCGCATGGTAAGTATGTAATAAGTGCCAAATAAATGAATGAGTGAATGACCTGAAGGATAGCATAAAACATGCAATTCCATTCCACTGAATGAATTCACAGAGTAGTCCAATAGTGGAAGAAGGAGAAACAATATTTGATCACCTGTTATCACTGTGGAGATACACTTGAGGATTCAAAAATAATTTTCTAAAGATTATTTTCCTAGATCCTTACCTATCTGATGTGTAGAAACAAAGCATTGGAAAGACTTACATGCAGAAATTCTCTTCTAAATATCTACAATTGGCCCTGAAAGCCTCCAAACTGAGTTTTTCGGAGTGTAATGTAGAATATTAAGAGGTGTTACTTGGAGAAAGGATTCTATGTTGAAACAAGTTTGGGAAACAACATGGTACACAGAAGTAAATAGGTATCTTTACCACAAGACTTCCTCATAGCCTTTGTTGGCTATGGAACAATAGAGTGGATAATGTTTATTTTTAACACAGAATCTCTTTCTCCCCCCACTTTTTTTTAGTTTCTTCTATTACCATTCCAAAGTGTGATACACACTTTTAGAAAGGCTGTCCTAGAACAAAGTCCTGATTGTATTTATTTTTATTTCTCCTATAGATATATTCAGCACAAGGAGAATCTACTTTCTTCCCCTGCTTTATCAAGCTCTTTCCTTTCTAATAATATAGTCCTAAGATGATATTAAAATCTATTGGTTCTCCCTAAGTTATTTAATGAAACATGAATAAAAATACCAACAGGGATTTTTTAAACTAGTCAAATGATTCTAATGTTTAGATGAGAAAACAAAGAAAAATAATGATGAGATGAAGGGTGGGAGTTGTCGCCATCAGATGTCAAAACGTATTATAAAGCTATAATAATTAAAACTGTATAACGCTGGCAGATGATCAAATCAACGGATCCATGGAACAGAGTAGAAAGTCCAGAAATGGACACAACATATACAGGCACCTGAAATCAGTGGGGACAACGTGTGTCATGCAATATATAGAGTTGGCACACTAGCTAGCTGTCAAGGCAAAAATAAAGTTGGATCTATACTTAACATTGTATGCCAGAATAAATTCCAAATGTTCTTCATGGACAAAAGATTTAAGTGTAACAACTGAAATCATAAGATCACTAGAATTGGTTATGGAGGAATGATATTATAATCTTAGCATGGGACAGGTCTATAATAAAAACCCAGAAGCCATAAAAGAAAAAAACTGATAAATTTGACTACAAAATACAAACAAAAACACAGGTTCCACATGGTAAAAATCCAACATAAACAAAGCCAACAAAATGGGAAAAAAATGTTTGTGATATGTTGCTCCTCATATCACAGAGAAAGGTTCAATTCACTAGCATAAAAGAGCTCCTACAGATCAATAAGAAAGAAAACTAAAAATAAGAGAAAAATGAACAAAGGATATGATCACTCCACATGAAAGGAAATATATGTCTCTTAAAACATCAGAAAATATAGTCAACTTCATTCATAATAAGAGAGCTGCAATTAAAACTACACTGAGAAATCAGTTATCATCATATATATAGTGAACTACCCTATTTAGAGGAAAAACATAGTAAGGGCTGGTATGTGCATAAAATTCGTATGCAGGTTTGCCCAAGAAAAGTCTAACATTGTTTGTGGGGAAACTGGGCAGATAAGAGACTGGGAAGGAAGGGGGGACTTCACTGCCTTTTCTTTTGTACCTTTAGAATTTTGAATCATGTGAAAAACTAAAGAAATAAAATTAGATCTAAAAAATTCAGTTTTAATCTCTTTTTTCCACTCCACTTGGCTCAGCTATGGCTGGCCTCTGCCACCGCCCTCCCTCTGGCTTTCCTGGCTCCTTTAAGAACTGCAGGGGCCGCTCAACGTCTTCATGTGTGCCCAGACCTGATTGTGTAGCTCATAAAATGAAAGTTGTCCTCAGAACATTGCCAAATGGTTTCAGAACACATTTTAATGTGAGGTTTCTGATAGAGCAGCTGTGGCTTCATTTAGCAGAATATTTGAGCATTTTAGACTAAATACAGCAGTTGGGTGCCTAGAACAAAAGATGGTAAAAGGATGGAAGTGTGAAAAATATGGAAAGAGACTGATTTTCTAAGTGGCACATATTAAATTTCAGAACTGGAATTTTATTTTTCTATTATTCTTCCAGTTGGATTTTTACATTATAAGTAATATTTATATTGAATTCTAACTCTAAATACATAGATGAATGTTTTACTTTTTGCTTCATAAGTTTTATTTGATAAAATCAGATTATTCTCCTCACAGCTCTAGGTTGGTAGAGTTAGTGCAGGATGTTAGAGCTACAAGGGACCAGAAAGATGACTTAATGGTGTTGTTTGGCATAAAATATCTGTTTGCTGGGTATCAAGGGAACACCTTTGCCTCTGTACTTGAACACCTTTCCCTCTGTATTTGAAATGTAGTTGCCCATTTCTGGTAGGACTCAATACAACGATCCCTTTCAGACTCTGAAAAAAAGGTGTGGGGTCATGATGGTTTCTATTAACATGTTAAGTTCTGGGAAGATGGTGAGGACTAAGAGGAGACTCCGAATTACGAAGACAAACCTAGCTTTCAGAATCTTAGGAAACAAAAGGAGATCCTGCCAGATGTGTGGGAGCAAGTAATTCGAATTCAGTTCAAACAACAAATTTTTAAAAGTTACAAAGATTTATACAGGTTAAGCCCTCCCTCCGCATTACACAATCACATGATAGTTCAACATTCTCCCATTTTAAAAAACAAACCACATTCCTAACAACCACTCTCACCTACTAGTCCAACTCCCTTGCATAATCATAATAATCCCCAACCTTTGATAGGCAGCAAGAGAGAAAGGAGAATTAAAGCTGCAAGTACGAGCTTAGCTCCCAATGTGAAAGAGACATCTAATCACTCTTCTTGTGAGCATCTCACATCCTGTGCCATCCAATACCTGCTGAGACATTGGAAGTGTCCTCAGGTGGATCCAGACTTTCCTGATATTTTGACACATATCAAATGTGTCCCTATCAACTGTGAAAGTTCTTTTATCTGATGTTCACATCTTGTTTCCATAACCTAACTGTTTGTGAAAAGAACCTACAAATAAAACCAGTTTGCAGTCCAGTGATTGAGAGTGTACAAGTACTATAACGGGAAGGCAGATTATGACAGGATGACCCCACCCACAGTGAGGGACAAATGGGACTTGAGAATGCTCCACACCTGAGGGATGGAAGAATACAACCTGCTGAAGGTGTGAAATAGCTGTTCATCTCAGATCCCCTACTCTTAGGCTAGGGGTTTACCACTTTTGAGCCTCCTCTTAAGCCCCTTTGAGGTATTCCCAACAGGATGAACCGCTCTTAGTACTGATGGGAATTCTGTTCTCTTGTTCTCATGTAAGGATTGTCCCAAGAGGAAGCCATGTTGGAGGAAATACTGCCAGTCTTCTCCACCTTTGCACTGGTTCCTCCACATGGGAGGAAGAGAAACTTACCTGATTGATGAGATGGGGAGATTCTGACTTGCACTGGTCCTGAGTTAGAATGAAGACAGTGCTGGCCTTCGCCTTCCTGTTTCCTCTGGCTGTGTCAGACCTGCTCTGAGCCTGTGCGTGGTGGACGCCTGTGCTTCTGGTCAGCATTCGTAAGCAACTAAATGCCCTCTGACCTCTGGCTTTGGCTCTCCCGCTTCTCTTTCTCTCTGCTTTTCTCTTTCTACGGTGCTCTCTCTTCCTCTTACATTGGACAAAATATGAAGTGGCAGCTGGCAGGGTATGTGGGCCTGGGGTTCACTGTGTAGACTCATCCATTTCCTCAAATGACTCCCCAGAGCTAGGCTGAGGTGGAAGGGAAGTAATAGGAAGCCTCCCTCTGCCCCAAGTCCAAGCTGAGTTCTCCAATGTGATGGATTGGGAGCCCACTATCACAGACAATGGATCTGATACTAGACTTTAAGCCTCATTTGTCTTTTAGTGTTTATTTCTACAATTGTTAGAATCCAAAGTGAAGATATCAGTGATTAGACTCCCCGAAACCTCCAACACTCACTATAAGGTTCAGACAGTCATGGGGTCCTTCTGTTATATGGGTCATGAGACAGGCTGCTCACCTGTCTGCCTAGCAAGGGTTTGAGGGCATAGCAGCTGCCCCAGTGTCATGGGTAAGAGAAAACTGATGGCTATTGTAATACAGCTCAGTGCTTCTAATAGGAAGCTTATGTGAGCATCCTTGTCCTCAACTGGGAAGAGGAGAGGTATGATTAGGGCCAGCCAGACTTCAGATTGAGTTTTAACTCCCCAACCTATTCACACTCTGACTGTGGGCAAATTACTTAAGTTCTCTGATCCCCTATTTCCTCATCAACAAATGGGAATAATTATTTTCTTGTGTTTTTTGTTTTTTGTTTTTCTTTTTTTTGTCAAGAGTAAATTAAATCACATGCATTAACTGTTTAGCATGTACTCAGTGCCCACTAAATTGAGCCTATTAACATTTCTGTTCAGCTGTACCTGGTAACACAAGAGGTTGTCCATGGATCTACAGAGCCATACTAACACCAAGAATAACATATGTGATCTCACACTTAGAGTGGCAAGGCATATGGTGCTGTGACCCACTTCTACCAAGAAGAGGGGGTGGGAGTGTGCAACCATGTGAGCTCTGAATCTATGGGTCTTTGGGTGGTGGCAGAACTCCTGTGAGAGTCTGGCATAGTGAGCAGGGGCTACTGAGCAAGGGACAGCCTTTGGGAACAGCTTCCCAGCCAAGATAAGTAAGAACAGCTGAGGGGGTAGCAATGGCAGCTACAAGGTGTGGGAGGGCAGGCTGGCCATTGCTGAGGAACCAGCAGGCATTTCTGAAGTGTTTTGGCAATGGCCTGATAGCCAACTAAGGCAGTGTTTGCTGAGACAACTCAGTGTGACCTTGGCCTGTGACTGTTTGCAGATGGCAACAGCTACAGCAGTGAGATCCTCATCTGCTTCAGGAGCAGTGATGGGTACCACTGATAGGAACTATATCTGTATAGAGGAAGGCTCAGGGATGCAGTGTGGTGGCGATGGTCAGCAGCCTCATAGTTTGGTTCACGAGTGTATTACTGTTCTAGGGCTGCCATAACAAAGGACCATAAACTGGGTGGCTTAAACAAGAGACATGTATTTCCTCGCAGTTCTGGAGGCTAAAAGTCTGAGAACAAGGTATCAGCGGGGTTGGTTCCTTCTGAGGGCTGGGAGGGAAAATCTATTCCATGCCCTTTTCCTAGCTTCTGGTGGTTTCCTGGCAATCTTTGGTGTTTCTTGGCTGGTAGTTGCATTACCCTGATCTCTGCCTTCACCTCCCATCTTAATAACCTCATTTTAACTTGATTATCTCTATTAAGATCCTATTTGCAAATAAGGTCACATTCTGAGGTACTGAGGTTAGGGTTTCAACACATCTTTTTTGCAGAACACAATCCAACCCATAACAATACAACAGCCCCAGAGGAAGCAGTGGAGTCATTCTTGGAATTCTGTGGGGTTATCCTTTAATACAGAACATTGCATCTTTAGGGGTTCCATTTCTATTCTAATGGGGAGATAGCAAGGCATTTTTCTTTTGTTATCTTATTTAATCCTCACAAAAACCATAGAAAGTAGATACTATTATTATCCTCACTTTACAGATACGCAAACTGAGACTCAGAAAGATTAAGTACAAGTTCCCACAGGCATTTAAACAGGCATGCACCTGTGCATTGTAGGATGTTCACAGCATCTCTGGCCTCTACACATCTGATGTTAAGAGAGGCCTTTTCCTCAGTTGTGACAACCAGAAATATCTGCTGACATTGCCCATAGTTGAGAACCACTGCTTTAGATAATGACAGGGTTGAAGTAGTCCAACCATCAGAATTTAAGAACCATCTTAAACAGATAGAAAGAGTAACATGGAATGAAAGTGTGGTCCATACTTTCCAGATGGTCCCCAACTCTGATTCTAAAGAGTTTAAGTGGGAGAAAAATTTTTATGCAAGGGGTTAATGTGATTGCCAATTACATCTACAATCACAGCAGCCTTGGACCAAGGTCAGTAAGACTGTGTTATCTGGATTTCTATAACCAGTCTGGCAAGCCAGAGAATTCCTCCTCCAGGTGATGTCTTCAAGTATGAAAAGCTAGGTGAGGACGCCAGAGGCTACAGTAGAAATTGTAATGGAGATTGAGCAGCAAGCAAATCTACAGATTAAAACAAATATTTATGTGCCAGGGCATAGGTTAATATGACTACAATTAAAGTGGTGTAGAAAATTTGGAGGAGCTAATTTAGTAACACTCTCCTGCTGGTACCGAGAACAAATACAAGGCAAGAAATCAGATGAGAATCAAACTATAGTGTAAGCATTAACACTGGTCAAGCGGGATTTAAGGCCTAAGCTGAGCTCTGTGGTCAAAAAAAGCACCTCCTACTACATACATCCAAGTCCGGTCCACTGGGGGATCCACGGTCTAAAGAGTAGGTATTTCTCCACTCTCTGCTGTGGAGCACCATAGAACATCCAACACCCACAGATTGCAGGAAAGGATCAAAGGGAGAGAAAGACAGAATGCAGGCTGCCTCTGGGACAGTGACATCTGACTGGGGTGAAGGCTAGAATCACTGGGAGGTTTTAAATCCCCTGAAACCTGAGCATTACCTCACGCTGATTACCTCAGAATCTCGAGGTTGGACCCAGGCGCCAGTACATACTGTAAAGCTCCCAGGCTATTCCAACGTGGAGGCAAACCTGCAAAACTGCAAAACAGAGCTCTGAGGCGAGGCCTTCACCCAGGTGTGTTTACAAAACAGGAAAGCTGAAGCAAAACAGGAGAATGTGCAAGGCTGTGGGTGGGCGCCAAGGCCAGCAGAAAGGTTTCCTCAGTGAGCCTCCCAGATCGGTTTTTCCTGCCAGGAGAGGAAAGTGAGGGGAAAGGAACAGGTAGGAACATCCTCCCCAGGATTTGTTGGCAAAAATGTCTATTCTGTAGACCAAGGCCAACGTGTAGGGAGACAAAGAGGTTGCCGGTCTCCCTAACAACAGTCATCATGACCACACTTGCTGAATCCTTATTGTGTGCTAGGAGCTCTTCCATCTACTTTCCTACATTTACATCTTGGAGTAATCCTGTTGAGGTGGGCCTAATTATCCTCATTTTACAGATGCAGAAATGGAGGTTCAGAGAGGTTAAGTCACTTGCCAAGATGAGGGAGTGACTGATTCACAGCACTGGTGTGTGTGGTTGCAGAGTCTATGCTTGTCCGTTATACTCAGCTACTTATCCTCTTGGGAACAGGGAGAAAAACAAAATGCCGAGTTGGAACTCTGCGTGCGTGTAGCGGGGTGAGGATCTCTGCTTCCTTTGGGCACTGCAAACGCTGCAATTCTTCTTTGAAATACCTAACAGTTACACTCATAAATACTGTCTTTCCACTAAACAAGGCACACGAAGTTCTGGCCTCATAGTTTACCTGGATAACTGCAGTGATGTCCTGTCTATAGAAAATTCTGTGATGTCAAATGATGGGCTAAGTCTTCCCAGTGCCAGGGACTTGCCCAACCAGAAGCCATTATGTTTGGTGGATTTCCTTTGCCTTTGGGGGCTGCAAAAGAAATGCCGTTTTATAGACATTTTCCCAGACGTTTCTTAGAGTGTGGGAGTCTTGGCATTTGGGTAGAAACTTCATCCTCTGGGCCCCCTGCCAACTGCAGTGGAATAGTCCAGCCTCCAGGCTGTGAAGGCTCTTTGTCAGGCACCTGTGGCCACTCTGTTTTGCTGAGAGGTATGCCACTTGCAAGTCAGCAAAAGGAAGGTTTCTGTATTTCTCGAATACCTTAATAGAAATAAACTCTCTGTGAAGAAGACTTCAGCCACCCACTTGGCTTTCTTACAGAAGAGTCAACACGTATAATAACTGTGCCCCTAACCAAGTCATCCTAAAGTAACTTGTGCATTTAGAAATAGAAACAGAAAACAACGGAAGAGCCAGAAGCAGTACTGGATGCCAGGGTCCCAGAGTTAAGGGAATAGGGTGAAGGACCAGGAGGGCCAGCGTTTCTGAGCACTCGCCCCATAAACTGAATCCATCATAATGCTGAGTCAAGAGGATGCAAGCTTGGAGAGCAGGCAGGGGATGTGCTTCAAGCATGAGTTGATGACCACAGAGGCTTCCGTCAAACCTGCTTCCCTTTGGTTAGGAATCCTTCATGATGCCCCAGCATCATGTTATGTTAGTGGAATTAAATTTCAAATCAGGATGATAGAATTGGTGACGTTAGGCTTCAGTTACAAGGCCAGTCACAACACAGGCAAGCTCTTTTGGGGACCCTAGAGGTAATCAGCCATCAGCAGAGGCAGGTTAGGAACACCCAGCCACTGGGTCTTAAGCATAAAGTGACTTAGCAGCAAGCCTTCCAGTTAGTCCTCGGTATGTGCAGTAGCTTTTTCTTTAATGCTAGATATTGTCTGTAATATAAATAAATAAATAAATATATATATATATATATATATATATATATATATATATATATATATATATATTATAGAGGCTCGGGATAAGGCTTAACTTCTAGCAGACAGTCTCGGGGCAGATCACCTTAACTCAGGCCTGGGATACAGGTTTATAAGGCCTGATTTCTTTGTGGTTTGCTCCTACTCCATGGATATAGTACTTTAAAATCCCAACTAGCATTTTGAGGTATTTATTCAGGATCTCTTCTCTTTGGAAGACCCTAGAATCCAATGGTCATCGCCCCAGCACTTTGAGAAAGCTGTTTAGCAACTTTACAACTCTGACCAGGGAGTGGTTCAAACTGTCTCTCACTTCTCTGCAGGATGTTGGCCTCTTGAGGTTTTACTGTCTCTGTAGCCCATGTTCCCATTTTTGTCTCCTCCGGCATGAGAAACATGCCGTTTCTCTTAAAAGTCACATTCTACTTGGTTTCTCAAGTTCTCTGTCTTTGCTGCTTAATAATCAAGAAGAAATGCCTTCAAAGGATAAGCAGTTTAGAAATCAGGCCCACCTCAACGAGTTTCCCTTGTACCCAGAATTTTCTCCAGTCCTGGCTATCTTCATACTAAAACCAGACCCTAACACTGAAAACAGACCTTACTAATATCTTTTCTCTAGTTTTAAGTGTCATTCAGGAGATAGCAACAGGTCTCCTCACGACACTCTGGAGACCACCAGACCCAGCTGTAACAGACTGGTCCGAGAGGCTTGAGCAGGCACAGTTAGCAGCTCAATGACCTTGAGCTGACCTCGAGAGCACAGCGAAACCAAGATTCATGGAACTCAAGTGGCAGAGGTGCTACTTTGACCACCCAGAGCCCATTAAGAAATGAGGAGTCCTAAGGAAGATGGGTGCAGAGACCAAATTTGGACAAACATGGGATTAGCTAATCAAACTTTGACAGATTGGAATGTCTGCTTTCTCTTGCTCCTTCTACAATCCTTACTTTAGATAACTTAGTTCCAAGACTATCCAATCCAAGACATTTACTTAGAATTTATAAATATGTATATAGTTCCTTCCTAAACTCATCCTTTAAATTTACTCCAAGGTTTTTGTTTTGGGGAGACTTCTCTGAGCCTTGCCTCCAGTCTCTTCTTCTGGCTGCCTGACTAATAAATCTTTTTTTTCTCTGCAAAAACCTGTTGCCTTAGACTTTGGCTTCTCTGTGCACAACGGGCAATGAACTTACTGACTTTGTTTGGTAACAATGTCCTCCAAAGCCAGCAAATATTTCCTTTTTTTATTCAGCTTCTCTAGTTTTTTTTCCAGTGGGAGATTTGGTTGGCAATACACTAGTCTACTATTACCAGAATCCCAAACTAAGTCTTTTACATTTCACAAGTTTTATATTTAGGAGCCTGTAAAACAAAGGTTCTTGACCTAGAGGACTGCAGATGGAATTCAACTAATCCATGAAGTCCTGTAATTGTATATAAAATTTTGTGCATGTGTGTAAATGTCTTCGAAGGGACCTACAACCACAAGAGTTAAGAACCACTGCTACAGAGTATCTACAAATACTTAATTTGTATTAAATACAAATTTACTTGTATTTAATAAATGTATTAATTACCTATATTAAACATTTAATTCATCAAATAACATAATACTATTAAGGTCTTGTCCCAGAAAATGGCTCTCTATACCTAGTGTCTAAATACTTGATTTCAAGGCAATAAATATTTTTCTATTATAATGTTTTTCTACCATTAAATACCACCATTATATTATTGCCATAGACCTCTTTAACACTTGAATAAAGTTCATTTCTAAAACCGCAGTCTAAATGTAGAGAAACCTTCCCATAAGACTGAAATTTTCTTCAGGGATGTCAGACATAATGATAGCCAACATAGAACTATCATGATGGTGAATCCATTATAACCTTGTATTTACTTTATGAATCATGTAAGGGTTGTTTTCTCCTTACATAAATAAAAACTACGTTTTCTTTTCATAGCTTATGATAAAATATCTTTTGCATTATTACTGTGGATGCACTTTAAACTCATCTGACTTCTCATTTTGGATAGGTTCTTTAGAGATTTGTTGTAGGAGATATAGTCACACAAAGCTCTCTTTATCTCCTTTACATGCTTGGAAATCACTGAATAGAATTATGTTGTGGGATTGTGAGCAGATTCACACACAAAAAGAGGCCATCTAAACAAGCAGGAGAAGATTTCCACAGACTATCCTAAAGAAAGATGCAGGCTAGAGAACAAAGCTAAGAGTAGAACCCATATTTCTGCTCAGGTCCTTACAAGTTCCAAAAAGTTTAATGTCTCATACCCTTTCTCTTGCTCTGACCAGTCACTCTGCTTTCCCAAGTCCCCTGGCCTTTTCCAGGGCTCAGTTGCTACCTTTGGACAGATCTACCTCATTCCCACCCCCCTCCATCTCTCCCACTACAGAATGGCTGCCTGCCCTCCCTGAAGCCCTTGCCACACTCAGACCACCTAACTGGAACCTCAAGGAACCCTGTCCCTGAACCAGGGATATAAAAGGGAGCCAGGAAGCTATGGTGGCAGCACTGGGACAGCACCAGGCACATAATAGGTACTTGAAGGACATCTGAATGTAGGAAGGAAACACATGAATGTGTGAAGTGGCCAAGGATAAAGTGAAACTCAGGAGCTGGCTACTTGACCTTTGGCTCATACTCCCCTCCCTTCCAAACCTCTCCCTGCTAAAAACCCTTCAGGTCTCTGTGAGTTCTCTTCCTGGGATTTGGTTCCCTTACAAATGTCATGGCCTCCTTGCCTCCTGAGTCTGGGAGAACTTTAGGATCATACTTTCTGGGCCAGCTCTTGACTGTTCTCTTGGCTTAGCTTTCATCCTATCCAGGGTTTACCCTGCCTGCTTGATAGCAATTCCAGATCTAGAATTCTGAAGGCATTTCTTAAACACAAAATGTTTCCTGGAAGGACACTCAGTTCTCTAGGACTTTTCACCATGTAGCTTTCCCTACGTAGATCTGGAGACAGACATTCAACATACATTTGGAATCTGGAATAAGAGAGATTTAATATATATATATATATATATATATATATATATATATATATATATATATATTTTTTTTTTTTTTTTTTTTTTTTTTTTTTAGCTGAGCCATCCTGCTACCTGTTGGCAGCTTAGCAGCAGCTCTGCTTGGGCTGGGTATCGAACTGCTGTTGCTTAGAGCTCAGCTCACACCCTTGAGCAAGCTCTTAACCAACTGAGCCACTCGGCCGGCCATTAATTTATATTTTTAAAATGTGTTTCTCTGGGTCTACTCAGAGAAAACCATGTGGCAGCACTAGACACTGAAGAATTTAAAATGAATAAGATGTGAAGCTGGCAGCATTCAGGCTCATGTCACCCAGTTTTGTTACCAGACATGACTCAAGAAAAAACAATCCCAGAAAAGGTTTTTGATTGACCTACTCTGGGTCAAGTGCCCATTCCCAGAAAAATCAGCTGTGGCAATGGGATGGATAGTATCATTGGCTCAACTTGCATCAGATGTCCATCTCTGGCCAATAAGCAGTGACCAGAGGACTGAGACCTATAAGGCATAGCAGATCTTATTCAAATTGTATGTCTAAAGTAACTTTTGGCAGATAAAACAATAAACATCCACTACTACTTTCATAGGACCAAGTTCCTTTCACAACTAGAACATTCTATGATGGGGGCATTTCCTGGGAGAGCTATTTATTTTTCAATGGACTATAACATTTTTCAAATGTATGTAGATATATCTTATTGCAGAGAAAAGTCCAAATCTTTTCACAATGAACTTGCTCTAAACTTGCTCACTACCTGGCTACAGCCTTATTATAATGGTGATATCTAATGGTAGAAAACCATTACAATAGAAAAATATTTATTGGTTTGAAATCAAGCAGTTAGACACTAGGTAAAGAGAGCCATTTGAGGGGCAGAGGGATAAGAACTTGGTAGGAGACAAGACAAGAATTTAGGGTAGTAACCACTGACTGGGTCAAAAGCTCTGTTTTCTGGTCTTGGGAATGAACATTTAAAAGCTAGTGTATTCGGGCCAACCGAGTGGCATGGTGGTTAAGCGCTGGCTTGGGAAGCCAGCAGCCCTGGTTCGGTTCCACATATAAGGGCCAGTGACACTGGCCTCAAAAAAAAAAAAAAAGCTAGTGTATTCATCTCTGGTGGGTACAGTTTCATCTTCATGCCCCTAAGTTGCTTTGTGGACTCTGGTACAGTAGCTACTTGTGAATGACAAGGAAATAACAGATCCAACTTCTGGCCAGATGCTGTTGGTCAGGTCACTTCTCTTGAGAACCAGGGACCCAATATTTGTACTTCACAGGGCACAGACTGGATCACACAGGTTAGTATATATACTTGAGCTGTGAAATGCCATACAGACATAGGATGGCTGTTAATACAAACTTACCTTCTAGAGCTTTTCATGCTAATTGGTTGGCCTCATACCAAGGCACTCCTTCCATTGTTAGGCTCCACACCTGTCTGTATTGCCCATGGCTGACTTAAATCGCTTTGGTCCTTGGGATTGAGGTTAGATGACCACTCCTGCACTAACTCTGAAGTGGACTAAGCCTAGTCATTCCCACTCTTCCTGTGATGTAGGACTTGGTCCTCGGCTAGGAGTAGACACCCTGCCATTCCAGGACTTGCTGCCTTAGAATGAGCAGAGAGTGGGAGGGTGAGGAGAGAAAGGAAATGTTTACCATCTGTACAATCTGGAGGACACTAGGAAATCAAATTTTTGGCACAAAATGTTACCATAGAAAAACGACAATTTAAAACTTTTTAGTAGTAGAAAAAGCTCAAGACTGGGAGACAAGGGACCCAAGTTCTACTGTTGACTTCGTCACTAAGTAGCTATGTGACTTTGAGACAGTAACTTCACCTCCATTCCCTCATCTGTAGAATGACAGGGTCCAGTAAATTGTATGCTATCCTTCCAGCTCTAACATTCAATGGTTTGGATACCTGTGCACAGTAAGGAGGCAGGTAGCAGAGAGGGAGGATACTGAGACTCTACCTACATCTGTGGTTCTTGAGCTTGGCCAGGAACTACTAGGAGAGAAGGCAGAGATTTTTTTTCAAGAGCTTCTCAAGGGAAATCCACACATCAGCCAAGCATCATCTGCAGTCTGAATAAAAATATTTCACACATATATTTACTATTTTTTTACATGGGTGCTACTGAGATTAATTAAATTCCAATTCACTTTAAAGGTGTTTCTCACTATAAAATTTTTTCAATCAACAAATGCCAAAAGAACTACCATTGTTCTTGGGAACCTTGTTTGTTTGCTTGTTTACAAGAGTCCTTCTTACAAAATAGAGAACCACTGATGATGAGGAAAACTTACAGTGAGGAGAGATTGTGCCTAGGGATGTATCAACTTAGCTATTGCCTTTGGGTTGTGAGAAATGAAGGCTAATTTAATGTCAAACAGAGTTCTATTTAGCTTTTTTTTAAATTGTATTTTAATTAGCTTCAGGTGTACAACACAGTGCAATAGTTATACTTTTTACCCCTCAAAGTGATAACTCCCCTCCCCCAATTCTTCCCCGCACTTCTCCCCCCATATCATACTATCCATTACAATTCCTTTGACTTCCTTCCACCGTATAATCCACATCCCGTGACTATCTATATATTCAATTACAGTTGGCATACAATATTATACAACACCAATTTCAGGTATACAGTGCAGTGATCAAGTCTCTACTCCATCCATGAAGTGGTCTTCCTAATCTGTTTAGCTTTTAAACCCTAACCCCGGTGTCATTTCCTTTGTGAAGTCTCCCTGTTGGTCACCACACTGGCCCACCCCCAATTGGATTACACATAATATCAGCCAGGTACCCGCCAGGAAAAATTGATACATTCAAATAAGGATAATTTGACAAGGACTTAATAAAGGACTATTTACTGAGGGATGAGCAGTTTGTAGGGAGAATACAAGGGCTAGGATAATGCCCAGATGCTAAGAGTAGGGCTGTCACCACCAGCGACCTGGCAGGCTAAGGGATACGTAGTTGTTGGAACTAGCAGGAGGAAGTCATAAGGAGAAGGCTACCTTGAGTGGAGCTGTGACTCTTGCTGGAGAGATGCAGCCAGCCCAAGGTCACACTGAAGTGAAGAAGAGAGGAGAATAAATATCCCACTCACTCTCCTGTCCCTAGCCCCATCACCTACTGCTGCCACCCATAGACCAATGCAACCTGAAGCTGGAAGATGAGGAAGTCTATTGAGGTACTACATACAGGTCAAACTCCCAGAGCAGAGAATGGGGTTGTTGTTGGAAAATGGGTTCTGGGTATTGTCACAGGAAATAATTCAAGGATACATTAAATAAGCCAAGTAAGCAGTGGATTTATGAAAATAAATAGGATAGTACACTCCCAAGATGGTGGGAGCTGACAGGCCAGGACAAGAGCAACTGCCCCAACAAACAAAAGGGATTTAGGAACTTATTATCCTCAAAATGGGGTGCAAAATATTGGAAATTTAGGGGTGGCATTATAGATTATCCCAGGTGGGTCCTCATTTACCACTCCATCCCATCAGGAGGTGGGATTCTCTTGTCCTTATTTGGTTCTAGTCGAAACTGTCATGGTGGCACAGGGTGTGGAGATTTTCCCTGCTCATAATGCTAATAATAGTGTAACCCATTACAATTAGCTAAAGTTCACCTTGAGGGGCAAGATGGCATCCTGGGTCTGTTCTTAGCCACTGAAATCTAGTTCTGGCCCATAGGGCAGCTGTACCACAATGGCCTCATCTGTCCCTTCTTTTGTCTCCCCTCACCTCCACCTTCCTTTTCTCCCCATCTCTCCCTGTGGCCCTATTCTTTCTGCTTATAGTAACAGGGTAAGAAAGGTTATGAGTTGACCTGGAGAAGCATGCAGAAGAGATCCTCACCATTGCTCTCTTTTCTCAGTTCCCACAGCACTCTGTTCTTACCTTTTCTAGCACTTCCCATATTCAGTGATAATTATCTGTTGCCATTTCTATCTCCTTACTGCACTGTGGGTTCCCTAAGGATAGAAACCATGTCCTATTCACTGCTGCAGTCACAAAGCCAAGCACAATGTAGATCCCTAAGAAATATTTGTTGAGTTTCGATTCGAGGCAATAGTTTTGAAAAACAAGTGCCATATGGCAGCAAGAGTGGCATCTGCTGATGCTGCTGGGTGTTCTTAGGACCCATAGGTCCTGGAATACATTTCCTTTCCCAGAGCACCACACAAGATGAATGGAGAAAACCACACTATTCATGTGTTTGTAAAGCTGAGGCCAATGAAGAAATACATCAAAAAAACCTCTTGACTGAAGTTTAGGATTGTAACACATGTGACTAAATCTCTAAGCTCATGGAACAGATCTGAATCTTCTAAAAATTTCTGTAGGGCAATTTTATTTTTCTTCAAAGTATCTCCTATTAAATTACCATCTCTTGTTCACAGAACATTGAAGGGATTGGGGACAGTGCATGTGAGAAAGCCTTTGTGCAGAGATCTCTCCAATTCTGGAACAAGGAGGCCCTGCTCTGAGAACTATGACCACAAGATCCAATGTTCCAGTGGAACCTCTGAAAGGTTACAAAATGATGAGGTTCTTTGGACAGTTGAGGCAGCTTGCAACTGGGATGCAGATTTCCAGTAAAATGACTTCTCCCTAGTTGCTGGTTGGGAACTTATGCTGAGAGAAATGTGACAGTCCCATGCCATCAAATAACCCAGACCCCAGCCAAAAGCTGGGGGCACAAGCTCCACACATACATTTCCAAGAGTAATATTTCAAAATGCTTTCAATTCCCAAGACTAATTTTTGGTCACATGCCAGGAAGTGTGGTATGACAGTGGGAAAGACTCCATAATTATCCTGTGGTTCCATGAGAAGGCGGAGGAAAAATGTTTGGTGTGAGCAGTTCACATGGTCCCTATGAATTAGTGTAGCCCAGGAAGGAAGCTTCAGAGTTGAACTAAGTCCTGTGATGGCGGGGGGTGGGGGAGGCACAGAGCTGCTCAACATTTCCTTTTGTAGGTCACGACTACTATAGCCACACAAGGCCTTCTTCTCTAGTCTACTGGGCAGTGGAGTCATTGTCATAGTGATCAAATTAACAATACTCTGACCAAAGCACACTCTGATCAACTGTTGACATGCAAAGGAGAAGCTGAAAGTGAGAAGGAGAGTTGTGTGTATATATGATGGAGATATAGACCATGACATGTGGTAGCAGAGTGGCAACCAGAGGCCAGAGAATATAGGAGATGCCAGATGCAAGTCATTGTTCCTACTAGGTGCCGAGAAGCACAAAGCCCATGTCCTTCTAAGCAAAAAGGAATAACCAGGTCCAAATCTGAGGAAAAATGTGAGCAAAAAGCTTGTAATGCTCAACTCAAGGCACTACAGAACCTAAGTAGTTGAACCTAAATGTCCACCTAAATTAAAAAGGTAGAAGAAAGAAACACAGAAAGATAGCAGCAGAGATTCATGAAGTAGGAAAAAATGGACTGCAGAAAATTAGCCAAGTGAAATGTTGGTTCTTTGAAAAGATGAATAACATTCATAAGCCTTTGGTAAGATGATTCAGATGAAAAAAGGGGAAAGCACAAACAAGCAGCATCAATAATGAAAGCAGGGACATAATTATGATGTTGTGGACTTTGAAAAGATAATGAATATATTTTTAACTATATCATGCCTATATATTTGAAACTTCACATGAAAACGGACAACTCTGAAGAATATAATGTACCAAACTAACTCAAGGAGAGCTAGGCTATGTCCTTTAACCTTTCAGAAATTAAATCAGGAGTTAAAAATCTCTCATTCTCAAATTAGCTTCTCTAGTAGCTTCCCTGGAAAGTTCTACTGAATTTTCAGTAAAGCCAGTAACACCGTCATACCCAAAGTTTTTCAGAATCTATAAGGCTTTTATAACCATGGTTCTGAAACCTGAGAAGAACAATGTGAGAAAAAAATTTTCTGACTAATAACACTCATGAGCATATCTGCAAACTATTTAAATAAAATATTAGCAAATGGATTCTGTCAGGTTATATTTAACTCAGGTATATGAAAGTGATTTTTCATTAGAAAATTAATTAAAATAATTCATCACCATAATCAATTGGAAAAAATTATATGATCATCTCAACAAAAAAAACATTTGACAAAATTCAACATCATTTTATGATAAGAACACTCTTTGCAAAATAAGAATATAAAGATACTCCATTGATCTGAGAAAGTTATCTGCAGAAAAAAACTATAGCAAATATTATTCTACTTGTGAACTGTTACATGCATTCCTTTTGAGATGGAAACAAGAAAGACAAAGATGCCTGAAATTACATCTATTCAACCTTATACTGAAGGCTCTAGCCAGTACAGAAAAGCAATGAAAAGAAATCAAAATTACAAATATTGGGCAGAGAGAAACAAAATTGTAATTATTCACACATAATTGTCAAAGAAATTCAAACAATTCTACAAATTATTTTAAATAATAAAGGTGTTGTCAAACTTTGATATAAAATCAATTCATAGAAATCAATTGTAGTTTGTTTGTTTTTTTGAGGGCAGTGTCACTGGCCCTCATATGTGGGACCCGAACCGGGGCCGCTGGCTTCCCAAGCCAGCGCTTAACCACCGCGCCACTCGGCCGACCCCAATTGTATTTTGATATATTCAGAGAAACAGGAAAAAATTAAATTTATTTTACAATAAATTTTTTTTTTTAATATTTTATTAGGGAATCAGGGGAGGGGAACAGCGTGGGAAACCGGGGAAGAGAAACAGACAAGTTGCTGTCTTTTTGTTTTTCAGTCTAGTTGCGGAGGTCGTTGCTTCACTGGCCCATGTTGGTATCACCATTGCGCTCTTCCCGGATGAGGCAGCTTGGTCGCCGTCCTCTGGATGGTCGCTCACCGCAGCTATTGGCAGCTCAGGCTGGCTGCCGGCCACTCACTGTAGCCTATGGCAGCCCACTGCAGCAGGGGCTGCAGCCTACACCGTTGCCGGGGCTCGCACAGCTCAGCTCCAGGTGGAGCTGTTGTTAGCTGTAGAGGGCAGTGTCACTGGCCCTCATATGTGGGACCCGAACTGGGGCGCTGTCATCCCAAGTCAGCTCTTAACCAATGCGCAACTTGGCTGGCCCCAGTTTTTTTTTTTAAAGATTTTATTGGGGAACCGGGGAAGGGGAACAGACAAGTTGTTGTCCTTTTGCTCTTCAGTCTAGTTGTGGAGGACATTGCTTCGGTGGCCCATGCTGGTGTTATCATTGCGCTCTTCTTGGGTGAGGCAGTCACTTGCCGGTCATTGAATGGCCGCTCAAGGGGGCTCATGGCAGCTCATGAAAGCGCACACCAGCTGCCGGCCAGCCCCACTGCAGCCTACGCCCGTCATCAGCAACTCACAGCAGCCCAGCTCCAGGTGGAGCTGTTGTTCACTATCTTAGCTGTAGAGGGTGCAGCGTCACTGGCCCTCTATGTGGGATCCAAACTGGGGCCCTACTGCTCAGAGTTGGCATCCCAAGCCAACTCTTTTTTTTTTTTTTTTTAGTTACAGATGTATAAAACAATGCAATAGTTATTTTTTTCATCCCTTACAAAGTGACTCCTCCCTCCTCTGCCACCCCACATCCAATATCATACATATCTATTAAAATTCCATTGACTCTATCCCCACACTATATTCCACATCCCATGACTATATATGTGTTAAATTATGGTTGACATATAATATTGTTCGGTAGCAGCTTCAGATGTACAGTGCAGTGGTAAGGCCACTACATCGTCCATGAAGTGGTCTCCCTAAAAGGACATGCATCCTTCTGTTCCCCTAAAAAAATATTTACAACCTTATTGATTATATTCCCTAAACTGTCTCTTCTGTCTCTGCAGTAGTATACAATAAAATTTTTAAAGTACCTAACAAAAATGTGTGAATCTTAATAGCGAAAACCATAAAAACTTTATTTAACTGCATTAAGAATACCTAAATAAATTGGATTGAGAGATTGTAATATTGTAAATATGTAAATTATTCAAATGTAAAAGGTTGTAATGTTCATGGATTGAAAGATTAAATATTGTAAATATGTAAATTCTTCAAATAGACATATAGATTCAATGCAATTCCGATTTAAAACCTTATATGTATTTTGTCAGACTTGAGAAGCTGATGTTCAAGCTCACATAGAAATGCAAAGAATAGCTAAGACACTCTTGAAGAGCACTAAGGTGAGAGAATTTGCCCTGTCAGACATCAATATATCAAATACGAATAGACAAAGTCACCAGTGGAATTAAGAGAGCCCAGAAGCAGATCCACTTATATATAAACTTTTTTATATATATAATTCATTTGATATATGATAAAAGTTACATTGTGGTGGGGAAAAGATGAGCTTTACAATGAATAGTGGCGGGATCATTTGTTATCTATGGGGAAAAAAATGTGAAATTGAACTTCTATCTCTTACCATACATAAAATAAACTCCCAATGTATTAAAACCCTAAATGTCAACTCATTCAATAGAAAAAATATAGGAGACTATCTCATGATCTTGGGATAGGAAAGAATTTCTTAAATAAGGCATAAAAAACTAACCATAAAATACTGATAAAATTGCTGACATTAAAATTAAGTGCCATATAAAAGGCACTTATAAAAGATAGTGAAAAGAGCAAAAGATATTCATAACACATATAACCAACAAATGATTTATATCTAAAATCTATAAAGAATAACTAATAAAAAAAGACAAATAACTGAATTTAAAAATGAGCAAAATAACTGAACTTGTACTTTTAAAAAAGAGATTATCCAAATAGTCAATAAATATAAAAAGAGGCTCATTAGTCATTATGAAAATTCATTAAGACCACAGTGAGATACAATTATACACCTATCAGATATAGAAATATTTATAAATCTGATAATACCAAGTATTGCCAAGGATGAGGAAGGGTGGTAACTGGCATACGCCGCTCATAGGAAATATAAAAGGAGACCACTTTGAAAATCAGTTTGACAATGTTTAATAAAGTTAACTATGCACATATCCTCCAACTCAGCAATTCTAGCCCCAAGAATATACGCCTGGGAAACTCTTGCATATGGACCCTGGTCAATGTGTACAAGAATGTCCCCAGTAACTTGGTTTCTAATAGCCCCAAACTCCAAACAGCCCAAATATTCATGAGCAGTAGGATGAATAAATAACTGTGAAACTCTGCTCATCAAAGAAAATGGATGAACCTCACCCACACAGAACAACATGGAGGTGTCTCTAAAATAATGTTCAACAAGACTTAAAAGTTTTTTCACAACAAAGGAAACCATTAATAAAACAAAAAGGAAGCCTACTGAATGGGAGAATATATTTGCCAATGATATATCTGATAAGGGGTTAATATCCAAAATTTATAAAACACTCATGAAACTCAACACAAAAAAAACAAACAACCCAATTAAAAAATGGGCAGAAGATATGAAGAGACATTTCTCTAAAGAGGACATACAGATGGCCAACAGGCCACTGTTGGTGGAATTGCAGATTGGTGCAGCCAGTATGGAAGTCAGTATGGAGGTATCTCAAAGAACTGGAAATAGAGCTACCGTTTGACCCACCAATTCCACTCCTAGGTATTTATCCTGAAAAAACCAAGACACTTATTCAAAAAAAGTTATGCACCCCTATGTTCATAGCAGCACAATTTACAATAGCTAAGACTTGGAAACAACCAAAATGCCCATCAGTAGATGACTGGATTAAGAAACTGTGGTATATTTATACAATGGAGTATTACTCCGCTATAAAGAAGGATGAAATCGTACCATTTGCAACGATATGGATGGACCTAGAGAATATTATGTTAAGTGAAATAAGTCAGTCAGAGAAAGACAAATACCATATGATCTCACTCATATGTGGAATCTGAAAAACTGTATGAATGAGCAAAGTAAACAGAAACTGTCTCATAGATATAGAGGAAAAATCAGGGTTGCTAATTGGAAGGGGAATGGGGATGAAGGAGAAGGGGAAGGGATTAGACAGCAAAAATAGGCAACTACAATATTGCCACTGGGATAGGAAAAACAGTTTGGGGAATATAATTAATAATGTTGTGAATATTCTGTGGAATGTCAGATGATCATAGGTCTTGTTAGGGAGACCATTTCATGGGTGGAGTAGAGGTTTGATCACTGCACTGTATTACTAAAGCAGAGGTGGTATACCTACTGTAATTGAATATATATAGATAGTCACGGGATGTGGATTATACTGTGGAAGAGAGTCAGAGGAAGAGTAATAGATATATATGATATGGGAGAGGGAGTGGTGTGGCAAATTGGGGGGTGGGAGGTTGTCACTTTGAGGGGTAAAATGTATAACTATTGCACTGTGTTGTACACCTGAAACTAATTAAAAAAATAAATAAATAAAATTTAAAAAAATAATAAATAAATAAATAAATAAATAAATAAAGCAATGTTCAACAAAAGGAACAAGTCACCAAAGAAAATACCTAGTATGTGCAACAACATGGATAGACCTAGAGGTACTATAATAAGTGAAATAAGTCAGACAGAGAAAGACAAATATCATATGATCTCACTTATATGTGGAATCTGAAAAACAAAATAAACAAACAAAACAGAAACAGCCTCATAGATACAGAGAACAAACTGATGGTTACTAGATGGGAGGGGACTTGGGGGCTGGTGAGAAAGGTGAAAGGATTAAGAAGTACAATTGATAGTTACAAAAGAGTCATTGCGGTGTAAAGTACAGTATGGGGAATATAGTCAATAATATTGTAAAAACCATGTATAGTGTCAGATGGGTACTAGACTTATCAGGGGGATCTCTTCATAAATTATATAACTGTCTAACCACTACATTGTACACCTGAAACTAATATAAAATAATATTGAATGTCAACTATAATTTTAAAAAATAGTCACGGGGATATATATAGTATAGCATAGGGAATATAGTCAATAATATTCTAATAACTATGTACAGTGTCAGGTGGATAATAGACTTACTGGGGTTATTACTTTGTAAGATTATATACATATCTAATCACTATGTTGTTTTGTACACCTGAAACTAATTTTAAAAATACCTGGTATATTTCTATTTTATAGAGTCCAAAAATAGAAAAAAACTAAATAACATATTATTTAGGGATGCACATATAGACTGTGTCTCAGTTATTTATTGCTTCCATAACAAACCAAGCAAATCGTTAGTGGCTTAAACACCAATGATTCTATTTGCTCAGGGATTTGTAGGTGAGGGATTTGCACAGAGCATGCCAGGAATGGCTCCTCTCTGCTTCACATTGTCTGGAGCATCCACTAGAGTGGTTCCAATATCTGGGGGGTGGCTGGGACAACCTGATGGGGCAGAGGGATGTGGAGCCTTGGTTAGCTTGGGCTTTCTCTCAGCATTGTGGTCTCAGAGTTCCAAGAAGGACTATTCCAAAAGAATCTATCCCAATGTGTAAGCACTTATCGAATCATGTTTACTAATGTCCCATTGGCCAAAGCAAGTCAATGTGGGAGGGGACTATATGAGGGCAGAATAGGAGTCGTGGTTTATTGGGGCGACCACCAATGTAATGGTCCACCACAGCTGGTATAGTAAGAGAACAATTTTCTCAAAAGTACAGATTACTTTTTGGGAAGAAAGAGGGGTGCAATTAGGGAGGAGCATAGAAGGAGATCTGAAATATTGGCAAGGTTCTAGTTCTAACCTGACTGATAGCTGACATAGGGTTTCTTTTCTAAAATGTTAATTCTACATGAGATAGTATTACCCAGACATTAAAATTGACATTTGTATACTTGAAAGTAATTTACAATATAATGTTTGCATTATATTATAAAATGAAAAACAGGGAAATATACCAGGGATGCCAAAAAACATGTATACAAGTGGACACTTTGGTCAAAGTTGCTCAAGCAGTAGTTCGCCGTCATCAGAAGTTTCTGGACGCTGATGGTAACCACTTTGAGTACCTCTTGTAATTGCAGAAGTCAAATGTAACTTGTGTTCATCTTTTGTTATTGGTATATATTGATTATTACAATTTTAATACAGTTTTCCTTTCTTAAAATGTGTATATGTTGTTGGGTTTTTTTGGCACCCTTAGTATATGTATACTTGAAAGATCCCAACTATATGTCGGAACTGTTGGAAAAAGCTAGAGGTAAACCTCCAGCCTACAATGGTTGTCTCAGTGTACTGGTAGAACCATAATTAATGTACATTTTCTTTTTATATTTTTCTATGCTTTCAAATTTTTTTCGTATTAAACACATTGCTTTTAGAATCATTAAAACCTGTGGGGGTCAAAATACAAATGACAGCTCAAAAATGTGGGATTTCGGTAACCCCTGCACGTCTCTTGCCTGGCTTTGCTTTGTCATTCTGATTCTTTTCATCAGGGCTACAGGAAGTTAATTTCTGGAGCACAAAGTATCCTGGGCTTTATAGAATCAACTCTGATAAAACTTAAATCAGAACCACTTGACTTAGTTCTTGGACATGAATAGTATTGCCAAGCGCTTGATTTTGGTGCTCAAATGGGAACTGTCAGTTAGCGAGGTAAAAGGGCAGAAGGGACAGAATGTGATGAATTGAGGTGTCTTGCAGCCTGTCTATTTCAAATCACAAGATACCAAGAATTTGGCAGCATGGACTCCTTCTGCAGATCATCTACAAATGTTCCTTCTCTTATTTAAAGTAACTGGAGGAAGTTGACTCTAAGACCTATGGGAAATTATAGAGAAGGAGAGGAAAGCAACCATAACCTAACCAATTAAGAGCTTGGACTCTGGTGTCCATCTTATTCACTGTATGACCTTGTATAAGTTATTTAACCTCTCCATGCCTCAGTTTCCTTGTTGTTAAAATGTAGATATAACAGGGTTGCTTGTGAGGATTAAATGAGGTAGTATATGTAAAATACTTAGCACAGAGCCCATCTTACCAAAAGCACTTAGTGAACAACAGCTATTGCCATGGCCATTTGGCAAGAGGCACTTACAAGTGTCAAAGCAGATGCTTGCAGAACCCATCCTACTGGCGAGCATTCTCCGATGGGCTTCACATATATCGACTATTTAATGTGGAATCTAATCCTCATGGTACTTGGGAATTAGATATTATCCCCATTTTACAAAAGAAGGGAAAAAAAGAAGATCTGAGGTCTGTAGCCTGCCCAAGGTTGTACAGCTCCTGAATAGCTGAGCAGATCCTCCCCAAGTCTTAAAGTCATAGGACTTCAAGCTCACTCTAGCCCTTCTTGGTGGATGTGCTCCTGGGATGGTTTGAGCCAGTGGTGGTTAAACTGTCTCACCCTAAGGGGCCTCAGTGACTTATTTCAACATCTGCCCTCAGATACCCTCTGGGAAGAGAAATGAAGGACAGTTATCCCAAGGCTCACAGAAACTGTGTCCTCCCTAAAATGCCCCCCAATCAGAATATGGACCCTCCAAAAATACTTCATTTTACACCTATAAGGAATGTCATTTCCCCCAATTCCCTCACTCAGCCTCAATCACATCCTCAAATCCCTGAGTAGTTATGCAAATTCAGGGGATTCAGGTGGGTTCCCCTGGGTCACTTTTTAATCCAAGGAGCAGATGTTGCACATTAGAACGAATAGGTTTCAAGTTACACAGGCAGCAAGACCACCGTCAGCTAATAACACTGTGAGTGATTTCAGTTCCTACGGAGCTATTATTCATAGCAAGACAGTGACTTTACTACTAGACTCTCAAAAGCACTTGATTGACCTGAATTAATTAAGCCATATAAACCTCCTGAGATACTGAGAGAAGACCTGGGAAGAAAAAGAGGGAGAAAGATGGAAAAGTGTTGTCTGGTACCAAGATGAACCTCTCCAGTGGTCCGACATCATAGCAAGTGAACCTTATTGTCATGACCAATGAAACCCCAAGGGAAGTTTACAGGTCATTCATAACAGCAGAAATTACCATTGACAGTGATTAAAATGTTAGAATCATAAAATACAGCTCAAAGCGTCCTTAGAGATCATTTGACACAACACTTCATTTAACACAAAAAAAACTAACTGGCCGCTTAGATGAGTGTGTGTGGGGGGGATGACGGGAGTGGGGGGCAGACCTGCTAATCTTCTGAACTCTTTCCCACAGCTGGCGATGAGCTTGAGTGGCCTTTGACTGACGTTCCCTGCAGCAAGAGAGGCTCAAAAACTCCAGGTGCTTCTCAGGGCTCCCTAAAGAGCTGCACCTAAGCACAGACTACTAAGTATTTGCCTTGCAAAATACGTGTCACCTCGTGACAAGGCCACTCCCTTTAGTCCATTAAAAAGGAGAGCAACAGGGCCGGCCGAGTGGCGCATTGGTTAAGCGCTGGTTTTGGGATGCCAGCGGCCCCGGTTCGGATCCCACATGAGGGCCAGTGACACTGCCCTCTACAGCTAACAACAGCTCCACCTGGAGCTGGGCTGTGCGAGCCCCGGTGATGGTGTGGGCTGCAGCCCCTGCTGCAGTGGGCTGCCATAAGCTACAGTGAGTGGCCCCGCAGCCCGTGTGAGCGGCTGGCAGCCAAGCGTGAGCTGCCAATAGCTGCGATGAGCGACATCCAGAGGCCAGCGACCGATCTGCCTCATCCGGGAAGAGCGCAATGATGATACCAACAGTGAAGCAACATCCTCCGCAACTAAAAACTGAAGAACAAGAAGACGGCAACTTGTCTGTTCCCCTTCCCCGATTCCCCAACGCTGCTCCCCTCCACCAATTCCCCAATAAAATCTTTAAAAAAAAAAAAAAAAAAAAAAAAAAAAGGAGAGCAACAGGGATGAGGTCCCTCTGCTACAGCATCTAGCTGCACCTTGTCCACTCACACTTCTCCATAGGATGCCATGAGCCTGAGGGACTATGAGTCTTCTGACCCTCTCCAAGAGTGCCCTCTCTTCCCAGCAAGGCTTGCTGGAGTTCATCTACACCCTTTGCATGATACTCATGAACACATTAGCCCTTCCAGACCTTTTCTAGGGCTATTTTTCACTGAATACATTGTGAATATCTTTCCATGTAAGTATACATAGATAAACATTGCCTTTTTAAATGACTACATGGTGTTTGATTGCATAGATGCACCAGAGCATAAATGGCCAATCTCCCTTTGTTGTTTGCAGTTTAGGTCCTCCCAACTTTTCACAATTAAAAACTATACAGCAATGACCAACTATACAAACACCTTTGCACATTCATCTGATTATTTTTCTTTAGGATAAATTCTTAGAAGCGGAATTGCCAAGTCAAAGAATATGGAATTTTTAAAGGCTCTTGATGAGGGCCGGCCGAGTGTCGCGGTGGTTAAGCGCTGGCTTGGGAAGCCGGCGGCCCCGGTTCGGGTCCCATATATGAGGGCCAGTGACACTGCCCTCAAAAAAAAAAAAAAAATCTATCTGTATTAAAGGCTCTTGATGTAATCTGCCAAATTTTCCCTCAGAAAACTGGAGTTAGAGTAGATTCCCACAAGGTGGGATCATTAATGACTTCAGATAGTTTCCTTGTGTTTCACTCAGCTTCATTCCAATAGAAGCTGATTGCCTAGTCAAATGCCACATGGTGCATTTACCAGAAGTCTGAAGAGATTGGACAACTTTCTGTAAGCTGTAATAGTTTTGAAGAAATGAGGACAGGTCACCACTTAAGCAGTGAGATAAAGGGACATTTTCTTTATTATGCCTCTTAATTTTGATGATGTCGTGGGGTTTTTTTGTAAATTTCCAATTTTGGATAGTGATTATTTCTGCATGTGAAATTATGAGACATTGTTATTCTTGTTTTGTTTTTCTTTGTTTTCTAATATTTTTAAAATGCCCTTGTGACACTAGTGCAGGGTTCCTCAGCTTTGGCACTATTGACATTTTGGTCCAGATAATTCTTTGCTGTGGGAGGCTCTCCTGTGTGGCATAGGACATTTAGCAGCATTTCTGAACTCTACCCACCAGATTCCAGTAGCACCTTGGTTGTGATAACCAAAAATGTCCTTAGATCTTTACAAATATCTCCTGGGGTATCAAAATTGCCCCCAGTTGAGAACCATTATTTTAGTATAATAGACAATACTAAAAATATTAATAATAAACACTTACAGTCTCTGTGCCAGACACTATTCCCACTGCTTCAGGAGTATTATCTTGTTGATCCTGACAATCCTTTGAGGTGGGTACTATTATTATATCCATTTTACCTACAGGGAAAGTGAGAACAAAGAGATTGAGTGACTTGCCCAAGGTCACACAGCTAGAAAGTAAGAGCCCAGATCAGAATCCACACAAATCCATAGCCTGTGCTCATAATAATTTTTCTGCAGCTGTCTCCCACTGAGATTTTTTTTAATTTAGCCATTTAATTTTTTCCAGCAAATCTTATAAAATATTTTCAAACACATATAATAATACAATGAACATCCATAAACTCATCACCTAAATTTAATAACTATCAAGATTTTGCCTTGATTTCTCTCTCTCTCTCTCTCTCTCTCTCTCTCTCTCTCTCTCTCTCTCTCTCTCTCCCCTTCTCTCTCTTCGTTCTTTCTTCCTTTCTATTATATCATTCCATTCCCTACATAGTTCTAAAAAATATGGATATTTTCGTACATAGCCATAATGCTTATCACACCTAACAAAATGAATAATTCTTTGGTATAAATCCATATTCCAAATGCCTTGATTATCTCAAAAACATTGTTTTAAGTCTTGAAAATGTCCAGCGTTGAACACTGGTAGAGAAGGATGAAGAGCTTCCCTGCATACTGTGAGTCCTAAAGGGAAGAAAGGGAGAGTCATACAAGTACATTTCATAGGAACTCCCTATACGGTTTGAGCTGAGAGTGAAAGGAAAACACATAGCCCACAACAACAATAAAGATCTTTTGGGGCTATGAGTCCTGACATGAAAAGGAACATGGTTGACGGTTAAAGTTAATTTTAATAACAGCAGGGAATTGGGGCTAGCCTTCAGAGTTCCTCTACTCAGCTTTCTCAATGCTGAGAAAAGTATTTATGATTTCATTTTAGTGCTTGTTGATTTACTTTCATTAGCCCATAAAAACCCTGACTCTTTCAGTTGTCCTTGAAACACAGCGGGGATGCCTCACGAGTCCGAGTCCATAGTTAAGGACTGGCCTCCAAGGGAGTGAAGACAGCACAAGTTTGTCTTATTTTATTTGAGGGCAGCAGGTTGAAGAGTGAGCAGGATTGTTTAGAGGCCCGTGGGAATTACTGCTACCCCTTCTCCCCACACTGCCACCTGCTGGAATGGGCTAGGAGGAATAAATAGGACTTTCCTTGCATTCGTTTTCTATGGCTGCTATGACAAAGCTACCATATACTTGGTGGCTTAAAACAACACAAATGTATTCTCTTACAGCTATGGAGGCCAGAAGTCCAGAACCAGCTTCACTGGGCCAAGGTGTTGGCAGGGCAGTGCTCTTAGGAAAGAACCCATTTTCTTGCCTTTATAGCTTCTAAAGCTGCATTCCTATATCCTTGGCTCATGGCTTCTGCCTCCACCTTCAAAGCATCTTGCTTTAGTGGTCTCATTGCCTTCTTATTCTGTGTCAAATCTCCCTCTGCCTCCCATTTAGAATGACTCTTGTGATTATATTTAGAGCCTACCAGGATACTCGAAGATAATCTCCCCATTGTACGATCCTTAATGTAATCACATCCTTTTACCATAGTAGGAAACATTCACAGGTTAGGGGACTAGGATCTGGACCTCATCGGGGTGGGGGGCACTGCTTTTGAAAATAACTCATTCCAAAGTAACACTGCTTATATTTTGAGACCACAAACCCTTTTACATATGTTTTTCATTTGATTATCAAAACAATCCTTCAGGGTAGGCAAGGTTTGGGTTCCTCCAAAGTGAACCCTGAGGCAGGGAGTTAAGTGCATGTAGCCTATTCGGGAGGTGATCCTAGACAGTACAGAAAGGCAGTGGGGAAGTGAGACAGGGATGAGAAGGAAGCCAATGCAGGGGGTGGGATATGAGCTCAATCCCCCAGGAGACTCAGACAGACCTATAGAGATCTCAATTATTCCAGCCAGGGGCTAAAGAAGCTAGGGTTTATTCACCAACTCCCCCATGCATCCTTTATTGAGGGGAGCTTTGTGGGCTTTAATCCTCTGGCACTTCCAGCCTTCCTTGCTCCTGAAGCCAGTGTTCTCCCAAGGCCAGAAGACAAATAGATTCTCAGGTGTCTTCAGCAAGCAGCCCAAGTGGGGAGGTAAAACCTCAGGGGGGTTGGCCAAGGCACCATCAGTGTCTGCTAGGATCCCCATTTACCAATGAGAAATATGTATTCTTTCATCAAACATGTTCCGAGTGCTGCTCACTCTGGGCCAGTGTGCCAGGTGCTGGAGCTCACACATGCATGAAGCCTGCCTGCACTTTAGAAACTCACAGTGTGTACAGATATGTGGAGACAGATTATCATGCACTACAGTAAGTACTATGCCAGAACTATTAATATAATTGTGACGCATATAGAGTGTGCAATAAAAATTGGTTTTTCAAAGGAAAGTATTATAAAGCACAGAAGGCCTGTCTGAAGGACAAATGTCCCTCTCCATTATTAGAGCCAGGCACCTGGCCTGTGGACAGCAAAGCAAGGTGTTGAACAAGAGGACAAGAATCACATTTTCTAAAACCCAGGAAATAACAAGTATTGACCAGGATGTGGAGAAACTGGAATACTTGCATATTGCTAGTAGGATTGCAAAATGGTGCAATTATTGTGGAAAACAGTATGGCAGTTCCTCAAAAAACTAAACATAGAATTATCATATAATCCAGTAACTTCACTTCTGGATATACCCAATAGAATTGAAAGCAGGGACTCAAAGAGATATTTTTACAACAATGTTCATAGTACCATTATTCCCAATACCAAAAGGTGGAAGCAAACCAGTGTCCATCAGCAGAGACATGGATACACAAACTGTGGCGCATATATATATGGTTGTCAGAAAAGTCATGAGGTATTTTTTCTATGTTTTTCATTGCAAAAATACATCATGATCCACACACACACACATATATATGATGGAATATTATTCAGCCATAAAAAGCAATGAAATTCTGATATATGCTTGAAGACATCATAGTAAATGAAATTACTCCAATACAGAAGGATAAATGTGCTATGATTCCATTTATATAAGGTACCTAAAATAGTCAAATTCATAGAGACAGAAAGTAGAATATTGGTTACCAGGGCAGAGGAAGTAGGGAATGGAGAGTTATTATTTAACTGGTACAAAACTTCAGTTTCGGATGATGAAAAGTTCTTGAGAGGGGTAGTGGTGGTGGTAGCATAACAATGTGAATGTATTAATGCCACTGAACTGTAATCTTAAAAATGGTTAAAATGGTAAATTTTATGTTACATGTATTTTTGCCACAACAACAAAAACTACCCTTTATAAAAAAGTCCGCATTTTATGACTCCCATGTCAGGATTGCTCCCACCCCACCCAACAGTCTCTGGGAGATAAGAACTATCCCCTATCACAATGTCCAGTGCATAGTAGGTATCCAGTGTCCTCATGAAATGGAAACAGAGCATTTAGTTGACCATGAGAAAGACAAGTATAATCCATCATAGGGATGGTAAGGGACTTTTCTTAGGGAAAAAAGTCTAAAATTTTGGTGAAATTTTTGCTGCTAGAAAAATCAAATGGTCTAGATTTGTTTGTTGGTGTTTTTTCAGACTCTTCTATTTTCTTCTCTAGTGTTTGGTGGTATCCTTGGTGGAAAAAAAAAAAAAAAAAAACAAGAGGAAGATGCTGTCTGACCTTGTACTCTGGATCAGTGGTCTCTAATAGGATTCACCCACCCCAGGGCAAGTTCCAGATAATAGCTGAGGTGCAAGAAGAAAACCCTAAGAATGTGGTCATGCTTACCTTTCAAAATTAGAACTCAAGCTTTGCTAATGGTAAAAAAAAAAAAAAAATAGACTGACACTGAGGCCTCTTCAAAGGCTCATGTGTCAGGTACAAGTGTAAGGTAGCCAGAAGGGAATTTTCACTCTTTTTTGTTTTCACTTCCTCTTTATTCTAATATATTGCAGTTTATGCATAACCAGTTAAAGGGATACATGAGTTCTATTATATAATTCCAATTACTAACCTCACTAAATGGACAAGAGTCTAGAAAGGATTCTTGCAAAGAAACCTCATATTGAAGATAACACTAATGATGCAAGCACAAGTGAATAAGAAAATGACAGAGTTGATGCTTCTCCTATTCATGGTTCAAGTCTTTTGTCAGACACATTAGGAGGTAAAAACAATGATGAATTAATCGGATCTGTCAAGAAGTCAGCTTCAAAATTCTGAAATGATCAACACTATCCCAAGTATGGATTTACAGCCACTATCAAAAATGTTGAAATGTATATTATGCCTGCGTGTTATGAGAGTATGAAGCCATCACAGTTAGTGAGACATTTTTATAAAAATTGTCATTTTATCTTTATCATATCTTTTTCTTTTCCAGTTCATGTATTTTTTTTTTGATGAATAATATATTAGTATTGGCAGGGCAATGAAAAAACCTGGAAACTACTTGTCTTGATTACCCAGGTGCTACATACAACCTACAAGCCCAGTGCTTTGTTTCTGATAGTGGTACCATGGGACATAGCAGGGGGTTAATAAATAATCACGAAATTAATGACTATATTTTCAGATGACAACCACAATATATTAGGACAAAGTTAGGAACATAGAAATCAAAGAAATAAGTTAGAAGAATGAGGTTAATTACAACAGGAGCTTCAGCTTCAATTAAGCTGGGCAGATGTCTGTGCAGAAGAAAACAATCAACATCTTTCAATATCAAGGATCCCAATCAGGTTTCCTCCACAGTTACACAAAGAGCAACTGGTAACCTAAGTGGATAAAACTTAAAACACTGATAACACCAAGTGGAGACAATAATGTAGAACAACCGGAATGCCCAGGCACTACTGGTGGGGATATCCATTGGATAACTGCTTTGGGAAAGTGACAGTATTTACTCAAGTTGAAGAGATGCATACCTATTACCCAGCAATTCCTCTCACAAACATAAACACAACAGAAATATTCAAAACAACACCATCCGCAAGAGTCCAAAGTTGGAAACACCCCATAAAACCATCAACAGTAGAATGAATAAATAAATACTTACAATTAACACAATGAGAATGAAGGAACTATTGTTACATGGTTGTATGAATCTACCAAGCATAACACTGAGCCAAAAAAGCCAGACCAAAGAGTACTTATGGTAAGTGGTGCCGTGCCAAGCCATACAGAAGTAGGTAAAAGGAAAAACCAGTAAAACTGATTCTGATGCTTAATTTTACATGTCAGCTTGGCTAGGCCATGATATTCAAATGTTTCGTCAAACATTATTCTAGATATTTTTGTGAAGGTATTTTTTAGATGAGATTAACATTTAAATCAGCAGATTTCAGTAAAGACACCAGCACATAGGAATGTTTCCATAAATGATAGCTATCGTGAGACTTGAATGGACCATGTCTAAAAAGTGATTTGTGAATGAAATACATTCTGTAGCTAGGAAAATATGTATACCAAATATCATGCTTTTCCTTTTACCTGAAGTTTTGCAGACCCAGCAAACATCAATCACACAGTTAGTAGATTTTAGCCTCCCATGATATATCTTATGCTGATAGAGTTAGGTCATTCTTTGTGTAATGTCCAAGACAAAAGAAAACCTGAGACACAAAAAAGGACTCTATGTGAGCTGAGAGCAGAATTGGGGTCTCAAATGTTCTCAGAAAGTCCACACTTTACTCAATGCTGGAACAAAAATGAGTTTGTGCAATGCAAACAAAGTGCCTCGTGTGTCTTTTTAAGAGGCATTTATATGGTATAAGTGATTGACTTCTCAATGGTGCACCAAAAACAAATATAGAGGAATGAAGAAGGAAAAGGAGAAGGAAGGAGGAGGAGATTGAGAAAAATAAAGAGAAGTAAGAGAAAGGAAGCATAGTATCATGCATATATATTCTGAGAAACTCCTTAAATCCAGCCTCCTTAGGATGTTATTGGGCTTCACCTCATCTGCCTCCTGAACCTGAAAGGTTTCTATGATGGTTAATTTTATATGTCAACTTAGCTAGGCCACGGTACCCAGCTATTTGGTCAAACATGTCTAAATATTGCTGTGAAAGTATTTTTTTAGATGAGATCAATATTTAAATCAGTAGAGTTTGAGTAAAGCAGATTACCCTCCATAATGTGGCTGGGCCTCAACAAATTAGTTGAAGGCCTTAACAGATAAAGATTGACCTCCCTGAAAGAAAAGGGAATTCTGCCAGTAGATTTGAGCTGCAGCTCTTCCTTGTCTTCAGCCTGTCAGCCTACTATGCAGATTTTGGACTTGCCACACCTTCACAACCACATGCGCCAAATCCCTAAAATATTTCTCTCTCTGTCTCTCTGACACAAATACAACTTTTTGCTTCTCATGCTCTGGAGAACCAGATTAATACACTGATCCTGTCTTTATTTAAATTTTAAATATTTTGTTTGTCATGGATTTTTTAAATTAACTTTGAGTTTTTAAAATACTGCATTAAAATATTATTTATCTTGATTATTTAGGTCTTTTTTTGGCAACCCCTTGAGTTTTATACTTGAGGCTAGTGCCTCACTTGCTTTACTGTTGTCCCAGCTCTTCTTTTACATAAAGCCCAATAACAGGCAGAAGTAATCCATGCTTCTAGAAGTCAAGATAAAAGTTCCTTTTGTGGGAGTGGGATAGGAGTGACATAAGGGGCACAAGGAGGGGGTGGTAAATCTTCTCCTTCTTGATGGGGATGCTTGTAAAATAGGCACATTTTCTTTGTGAAAATTCAGACGTACACTTATAATTTGGGCTCCTTCCTCTATGTATAGGCTGCTTCAATAAAAATTAATGTAAAAATTAGACTAGTGTTCCCACCTCCTTCATCTCTTCCAAACTGGCAATAAAAAATTAAATCAATTTAAACCTATCTTTTGGCATCACTTTCAGAGAAATGCCTATCCTGCCCAAGGCTCTTTGGAATTTCAAAGAGGAAAAAAAAACCCCACTCAAGCTAACTCCATACAATGAGGGCATTGTTGAAAGGATACTCTTACCAATCTGAAGGGCAGAAGTACTGCTGACCTTCATGAGAATCTGGACCTTGGCAAGATTAATGATTTGGCTTATGTTGATTATGACAATACTATGCTAATATATACTTCAACTGTTTTGTGAAATGGACCCTGTATAAAGCATTGTATGAGGAACTTTACATTTATTTAGTCCTCATAATATTCCCTCATATATTTGGTAGTAATATAGATGGGTCAACTGATTCTCAGAGAGGTTAAGTCACTTTCCCAAGAACACGCAGCTAGTTTAAGTGATAAGGCCTAGATATCAAAGTTCTTTCCACCGAGGCAGTGCCTGGACATGAAAGAATGTACCCCATACACTGTTCGGCTCCTCACTATTTCCCATCTACCCTGAATGAAGAACCTTGTTGAACAACCACAGCCAAAGCTAGTCTTGCCCCTGAAACCTGAGGAATCCATTACCGGGAGCAATGGGAAGGAGACTGGTTCTTCACACCAGCTTTAGCAAGGGAGGAGAGAATCGCCCAAAGCTGGGGCTGCTTGGTAAGCTGGTCGGGCTGTCCTGCCCCGTCGAGGTTCCTCCTTCTCCCAGTGAGCTGAGTGTTGGGTGGGAAGTGTGAGAATGGGGATGGAGGGGGCCAAGGCAGGAGAGCCGTTCTCCCTTGACCCAGCAGGTCTAGCTGGCACCGCAGTCCTGTCGGAGTGGGATCCATGCTCCAAGGCCGCTCCCTCCAGGGTCTGAAGCTGAAAGGCCAAAGAGAAGGACTCTGGTGACTCCCCCAAGTCTTGAGCAAAACTTGGCACCCAATCCTCACCACTAGCTCAGCCTGGGTGCAGATCCCGTGCGCTCCGGGAGTGCAGCCCGCTCCTGTGCTCCAGCGCTGTTGCTCGCCGCTGGCTGTCGCCCAGCGCAGGGACCGACAGCAATCCGCGGGGCAGCTGCATCTGGAGTTATGCAGCCCGCCGAGCCCGACAGCCTCGAATCTGAGGTGGGCGGTCTGGGAACCTCCTGGGAGCTGCTATCAATCGGGTCGGATTACACAGATTTATAACTAAAGAGCGGTCCAGGTCGCCGAGCGACATCCCCAACTGGCACCTCTGACCCTCGCATCCCACACTCAAGTCCAGGTTGCTCAGTGAGCAAATCGACCCCAGTTCCAGTCTCCCGTCCTGGCCGGCTTGCACCGCAGACCCTCCCCGGGCACGGAAGCGGGTCCAGCTGCCCTGCTCAGACCTGGGCAGCAGCGGAACGAACTCCGCCTGCTCCAAGCATCCCCACTGGACCCTTGACAGCCTCATCCTCCTGGGTGGCCTCTCCCTGGGGTCTGTCCTCCTCGCGCCCCCCACGCGTCCTTCTTGGTTTATGAGCTCGCTCTGAAAGTGATGTAACGAGGACAGGCTCACGTGTCGCTTTCCCTCCTTCCCAGACTAAGTCCTTCCTCCCTCCAACACCCAGCGGATCCGCGGGCAGATCCCGGGCGCGGGGTGCGCCACCACTCTGCTTCCAGAGCCTGGGGACCGCGACGGGCACTGTTGAGAAAGACACGCTCCCACGTCCCACCTCCTGGATGCAGAGTCCGTGGGAAAAGCCAGGCACTCCTTCCAGAAACAAGGGAAAGAGTCGAGGGGACAGCTGCTGTGAAGGTTTCTAAGGAGACTCAGACCCGCGTCTTTCTCTGCTCCCAGGAGACCGCAGGAAACCTGAGGTACCTGGGTGCCCCTCGCCGGTGGATGTTTATATGACAGACGGAGATTGCAATAGCAAAGAGACAGGGAGCAACCGAAACAGGGAGAGAGATAGAGACAGAGACCAAAATTGCCAGGCAAGTTGCGAGTCAGAGACAGAATAAGAGAGACAAAGGGTCGGTGGGTGGGGAATTGACTTGGATTTTTTTTTTTTAACCCACTTCTGAGGGAAGTGAGGAAAGCTAATCCCTGGCCAGCAAGGAGCCCCCAAACTGGATGGAATGAAAGATGCGGCCTGATGACATTAACCCGAGGACTGGACTGGTGGTGGCCCTGGTCAGTGTCTTCCTGGTCTTTGGGTTCATGTTTACCGTCTCTGGGATGAAAGGAGAGACCCTGGGAAACATCCCTCTCCTGGCCATAGGGCCAGCCATCTGCCTGCCAGGCATCGCGGCCATTGCCCTGGCCAGGAAAACCGAGGGGTGCACCAAGTGGCCTGAAAATGAGCTACTCTGGGCCCGAAAGTTGCCCTGCTTCCGGAAACCCAAGGACAAGGAGGTGGTGGAACTGTTGAGGACCCCTTCGGACCTGGAGTCAGGCAAGGGAAGCTCCGATGAGCTGGCTAAGAAGGTGGGCCTCAGAGGCAAGCCTCCCCCGCAAGGACAGGCTGAGGTGCCTATGGCCAGCTCTATCACCATCCCCAGCCCCACGGAAGAAGGAGAATGCCAGAGCCTGGTCCTCAGCGGGCATCAGGAGGAGACATCCAGATACCTGGACGGCTACTGTCCCTCGGGCAGTTCCCTCGTCTACAGTGCCTTGGATGCCAAGTGCTCGGCCTGGGACAGGTCCGAGTGCCCTGAGCCTGAGGACAGCATCTTCTTTGTGCCCCAGGACAGTATCATCGTTTGCTCCTACAAGCAGAACAGTCCTTATGACAGATACTGTTGTTACATCAATCAGAGCCAAGGCAGGTGGGACCACGAGACGATAGTCTGAGCTTTGCATACAAGGGTCGCCGTGTTGACAGAAACATGACTACACTCAGCTCCCAGTGGAAGGAAACTGCTCTAACAGCCTTCACACTGTTAGAAAGTGACCTGGTATGTGATGGGTGTGCAAACCTCCAGTGCCTGAGAGTCATGTAAATAGGCATGTAGGGGACACATTTTAGAGAAGGGTGATGAGGCTTAAGGACCCTTGAAGAGGCAGTGGGTAGACAGTAATAATTATTAAATTATTTAATAATTTAAACTATGTTGGATGATCTGTAAATAACCCAAAAAGTGCTACTTAGGACCTGCTGAAAGCAAGATAAATCTTAAGTGGGTTGCAGATACCAAGCATGAAATGACATATGGGCAGCTCATAGGGACACTGAGCTGCTTTAGGTCTGAAAAATTTGAGAGAAAAAAAAAACAGTTTAATGCTTCATTAAATTAAATGATTTTTATCTATTGAAAGCTTTTCACACTTAGCATTTGCTGAAAGGAAAAAAAATCAAGATAGAATAGCTACATCCCTTCTTAGGTGGGATGGTTTTTGGAGAAAGGGAAGTTAAAGACAGTTGAATTATGTCATGGAGTTTTATGATATTATCCTTTGACAAGATCAGGAATTTCAAATAAAGTGAAATAATGTGACAAGCTAAGTGAAAAACTAACATTTTTAGATGGCTATGTGACTTCTTAAACTCTTAAAGTGATTTCCTGGGTCTTTATCTGAAGTGTTTTTTAACATTTAATATCATTCATGTATAATTTCCTCATCAGGTGCAAAATGACTTGATGTAATCTTTTCGTAGGTTAGAATTTGTTTTCATCAAGTCAAAATGGATTTTACATGTGTATACAAGTGTCTTTAACATTTTTTGGGAGACATGTACTGGTAGTTACTATTTCTATATGCCTTTTAAAATCTGAAGACTATGAAGTCAATACATTGAACTTTATGCAGAATTTATATGAAATGCAATGGTTAAATTTCTGGCAATGTCATTATTTGTACATTTGTTCCACATTCCCAAGACTGTACATGTCAATAAAACAAGAGATAATCAACTAGATTTAACTACAGCCCAGTTTTTGTTAAGTTCGCCTGATTAGTGAACATTACATGACAAAGATCTGTTTTATTTCTTACTTAATTTTTTGCTGCTGAGGAAAAAAAAATCACAATGGGATCCTAAAATATATTTCCTGTTTCATTTGCTCAACTGTAATAGACAAGAAGTCAATGCAGAATACCATTTGATCCCTGTTGAAGAGAAATGTTGAATGATATATAGAAATAGTGGTATATTTTATCTTGAAGATCAGAATAATTTTGCATCCTTTAAAGAATGATGATTTATTTTTAATGATCAGATAGTTTCTGTCACTTTTTCCCAAAAGGGGATTTGAGGACAATACAGGGGGTATTCCTCTTTTGTGTATTTCAGGTTCAACTCTGCAATTCTTTAAGTACATCAATTATTCTGTCTTAAGAATCATGGCCTTAAAAATCACAATTTTCAAATCAAGTTCAACATCAAAAGTATGTAATTGTTTTTCAGTAGGGCTTAAATGTCAGAAAATGAGATTTGTGATCCTGGGCAAATTTTATCCTCTTACACCTCAGTTCCTTGAAAAAGGAGGAGTGGGACTGATTTACACTAGATTATCTCTATCATTTGTTCCCAGTACGAATATTCTATGGCATTCTGTCAAAGGCACTTTATATATTGCCAGGAAATGAGCTACAGCAAAATGCAGGCTAAAGTTATGCAATTTGTGATAACAATTATGTGACATGGATTGAATTCTTGCTACTACTAAAAAGAATTTTGTAGATGTATGAAAGCAGATTTGGTTCATTATACATTCAAATACATAGTATTTATTCAGCAAAATACATTTCTGGAAATAAAATGAAAATGTTAAGAGTAAAATATTTTTTAGAAGAAATTTTTTGATATTGATACAGCCCCAAATAATCTAATACATACCCTTAAACTAAATGTAATTTACTTTGGATTTGGCATGGAGGGAAAACAGTTTTCTAAAAATCATAATACCTCTTAATAATTCTAATGCATTTTGAAAGAGGGAAATCATATTTCTATAAAGGTGAAAATTATTGAATAACTCTTAGGAATAAAAACTTCCTGTAATTTGTTTGCCATTGTGGACAGCTTTAGAGGTAGGAGACAGCAGGATGTCAGAGACTCAGCAAATCTTACACTGGGTCTGAAAAGAGGTGCTTGTATGGTTTGGGGTTTGGAAAAGTTACTTTCTGATTTCTTGGAACCAGCTCAAATTCCTTCATAGCCTCAACACACACACACACACACACACACACACACACACACACTCCAATTTCAAAATCCAGTTGACTACTGGTTTAGAGACACAAGGTATTTTATCACATTTTCAAGATATTTCAGAAGCAACCCCCTTCAAGTTTCTTCTTCCATCCATCTACTTAAAATGTTTAAGGTATTTAAACTGCATTTAAGGGAATTTTCTGCAGTGCTAAAATAATGATTTGCAAATGTTGAGCCAGGAGGCTTAACTTTGTTTGACTAGAAAGAATAAAATGTATGATTGTGTATATGAAATTTTCTTAACATCTTCCGTTAAGCAACCCTTTCCTAATACGGAGCAAGCTAGCTTAGTGCCCCAAATCAACACTTGTTAAGCACCATTCAGGATAAAATAGTCATCCTTTTGAACAGAGGAGGGAGAGAGGGAAAACAAGCAAAGTGTCTGAGTCTATCAAAGGTGAACAGAGCAGCTCATTCCAATCAACAGTTTTAGCAAATTGTTACTATTAACATAATAGTATGAGGTTTGCTCCTGTCTATCCTTCAAGAGTATCCTTCAGGAGATTTCAGACGATATATAAGTAGCCATTAGTTGCTTTTATTTGCTGTTAATCCAAATAGTCAATTCAACTTGATTTTAAATAGACATTTGATTTTTGAAATTTTCTCTATTGAATTTCTCTTGCTCGATATTCCTGTTTATATGCACGTTTTGTTTTGTTTTTCTAAACTATCTCTTGATTCTAAAGTGTGAATTCCGCCAAGGTACCCAAGCTAGAGCATATTTAGATAACTGTTTCAACACTTAATTTCTATTGCAATTATCATGGTAAACAAAATCCAGATATAGTTATGTTCAGGCTCTCTTTCAAGCTCTACTAACCAACTCTTTTGAAAATGCCCTCAATACAATGGATCTTACTTAGTATCTACTGAGTTGGTAAGTGTAGAGAAGAAAGATTTCTTTTAAATGTTTTTCCCTTTGTAATATCCAATTTCTATTTGTTTGTTAATATCTCCCCTCTATACCTACAGCATCATTTATTTGGTGAATTCACTGCTACTATTCCATTATGACACCAAAGAAAATATTTTTGAAAATCCACAGTCCCACTATTCTAACAGATCTACTGTATTTCCATTTTAGCACATTATCTTCCAGGCTTCCTCTACCTTATGTATTGTAATCATGTGTTTTTCTTTTCTTTTTTCTTTTTTATTATTTTTTTTTTGAGAGCAGTGTCACTGGCCCTCATATGTAGGACCCAAACCGGAGCCACTGGCTTCCCAAGCCAGCGCTTAACCTCTGCACCACTGGGCCGGCCCTTTCTTTTCTTTTTTAATTATATCCTAGTATGTTTTCATGTCTCCATGCATTATTCTTAATTATCATTTAACAATTATGTAATACTCTATTTTAGTGATGTTCCATAATTATCATACCATACCTTATTATTAGCTAGATATTGTGTTTTATGAATGATTTCATATTTTTTTCTATTGTTCGTAACATGGCTACAATATTTGTCATTTGCCCATAGAGGTGGAAATTTACAATTGAAAATCTGTCTCTTTATAGAAGACAATGAGGGGGCAGAAATGGATCAAACGTTCAATATTGTTGGTTTTCCCTTTACTTGTGCAAAACATAGGGTAAAAGACAAAATAATGCTTCTTTGAAACAGTCCCCCATCAGGACCAGAGACAATATTTTTAAGAGTAAAATGAGACACTTCTCCAGTAAAATGCCACTAGTGTGTACTTCAAAATCAGATTACAGTGGTGTCAATCTTCAAGAGTATAATGTTGAACAAGCAAAATGAAAAACAGTAGACAATAACAATTACTATGTAATATTTCAAAAGCATTTTCTTAAAATATCTCAGCATATATTTTATAATATATTTAATATGTATGTATATTGTTATCTGTTAGTGGCTTACAAATGAACTGGAATTTCAGGAATTCAATAGATTCTACCCATGAGTTTTGTATGTTTCAGTTCCTCACTGGAAAAATTGAACTGATGATAGAGATGTGGAAACATGCTTGGCTCAACCAAATGTCTCAATAAAGGACTGAATTCCATTCAGACTTTTGTCCAGATAACATAAAATCACGTGGACACCATTAAGTTAGAGATCACATCCTTGATTTATCACCTACCACAGGGTCCTCACTCCATGGACACCAGAAAGGAAGAAGTTTATGTATGATTCTGCCCAGAAACTCACAGAAATAGATGAGCACTAGTATTTATCTCCAGTCTTTGGAAAGTTATTACTGGCCTGACTCTTGTTAGAGATGTTTTTCCCTTTATTCCTCCTCCTGATCCCATGTTAGAGCCTGCAAACGTGGTATCCTCAATGAGGGCTTTGCATGCACTATCGCTAATGAGGTACGGAGTTACAAAAATGGGATGCTTATGAAATAGGACATAAAGCTATTAAAACATCTCTTATGCTGCTCTTTAACAAACCCACCCCTAGAAAGTTAAATATAAGAAATATTTTTGCAATTAATCACTTTCTTATTTGTCATAGTAATGAACTATTGTACAGGACACAGCTCTTCAGTCTGAGCCAAGACCACCTTTATTAGGCTTTTGAAACTCATCTGCCTGTAACTCAACATGAAAAGATAAAAGTTACCTTCTGTGGAAGTGATTAGACTGGCAGGCCTACTCCAAATGGCCCACCTGCCCCCATGCATTTGCATCCTACCTCCCGTCCTCTGCAGCAGCTCCTTGGCTGTTCCATGGCTGTGCCCTGCAGCTGACCACACTGAGTCTTCACTCTAACCATTTTCTCTGCCTCAAATGGCCCACACTGTCTATGCCCCATGCTGCTTAATGCCCTAACATTTTTCAAGGGGCAGTTACCACATCTTCCACAACATTTTAGATTCTCCCACTCAGAACTAATATTTCTGTTCCTCTGTAGTTGGACAACACCTCCACCACTATGGTTGCAAACATTACTTGAAGACGTGTCTGGTCTTTCCAACTACAGGGCGAGCTCCTCGAGGGCAAGGGCCATGTTTTATTCATCTTTCCACTCCACCCACCCATACATACACTTTGCCATGCTCGGTGAAAACTCTAAATTGCACAATTTGGGTCACCCTCATAGCCTACTTACTTCTCCTTTCTGGTATGAAAAGAAAACTCTGCCTTGTTGATGTGAATTAAATTAAAATGAATATAGTTGGCAGCAATGTGGGTTAAAGTAAGCTTCTGTGGTTTGGGACCCTAACTTTTATTGAGCGTATTGTTTCTTTGGGGAAACCACATCTCGTATAACAAGGAGAAGAAAGAGATTAATCTTCCCAGAACATTTTCTCTTCCTTCCATGATTGTCCTGACTCCTGCTCCCTGCTTCCCTCTGAGTCAGTTGCCATATTGCACATGTGACAAGAAATAATGGTGGTAGGAGCATTGACAACTCTTGAAATCCTGACCAGAAAGAAGGTGAATCAATATACGTACTGAGATGAATCCTTTAAGTAGGTCAACAAAATGTAATTCCCCAGCTTTCACTACTGCCCCTCTATTATACTTCCATGCAATAATTCTTAACAGGACTTTTCAAGGCCACCTGGGTATTTTCTGGGGTCAGTCTTCAGGGTCCGAGATATAGACCCTCATCTCCCCCTTCTCTATAAATGCTGTGAGATATTCAGAAACTATGGTGTGTGGTTCGTAGAAGCCCTGGCTTGTTCTGGAACAAGATGATGGCATTCTTCAGCAATGCCCTTGAGCAGTATTTGAGGCCAATCTTAATAACTTCCAACCCATATAATTTGTCCTGTGAATTTCCCAAACTATCTAACTGGGTAAAAGTGGGATTTAATTTGACACTCTTTTTCTTGACCATGGCGAATATCAGGTTCTCCTCTAACAACAGCAAGAAGGACCTCCTTTGAGTATGGACAGGGAAGGGGTTAGCAAAGGGGCATCTGTACAGAAGTGTCAGCACAGGGAGAAGGGCCACCAGGTCCTTATTAAGCCAGTCCGTGTTGTGGCATCCACCTCCTCAATCTCCCTGACATCACCATTTTTCATCTCTAACTTAGCAGCAAATGCTAGAAAATGAACTAACAGAATAAACCCAACAGAAATGTTCTAAAAATGTAGAGTAAAAAGAAAATGCTGGAGAATTTTAATACATGTTTAAGTGCTAAGAAATGTGCATACTTAATTTAAGAGTGTATCCAACAGGGGCAAAATTTAGCTACAAATAGCCTGCTGGGTAGAGTTAAAAGGAATATAAAATAGCATCCAATAACTAAGATCGAATAGGTTAAAAAAATATTCAATAATAGACTAAAAAGTACAATAAAAATGAGGAAGTTAAAGAAATATAAAGTGAATGTTAGTTAACGTATTCTAAATATAAAGATAATAAAGTCAAATAATTTTAAATGCATAAATTCAACCATAATGTCCCACTGAAAAAAGAATGGGGTGTCAGATGTGAGCAATAATACTGAACCAGGGACAAGAGCCCAACCACGAGTGCTGAGGACAAGGACCAACGCTGGGCTCAGTTCTCCTCCCAGGCATGATTCTCTTAAAACAGGTTCTCACCCTTCAGGTCTCAAAAATACAGGCCCCAGAACTGCTGCTCCTCCACAAGCCCAGTACCCCTCTAAAACTCACTTCTCACTCTCCTAGCATTAGAATAGAGGCCAGTAGCACGTTTAGGGGCAATGGGACATTATAGCTTTATGGAGGTCCTAACACAGGACAGACATCACTGATTATGCTCTTGTCAGCCTTGCCTGGTCTCTGTTCTCTTCATATCATCGCTTTCCACAAGCCAGCCCAGCATCCATTCCTGAATTCAACAAGAACTCATTAAGCAATAAGTATGAGTCAGGTGCTGTGCTGGGCCTGGGATGTCACAGGGAACAGAACAGACCAAGTTCCTGTCTTCAAGGAGTTCACAGCCTAGCAGGGGAAGCTGATGAGTAAACAAAAGTGTCAAGGTTTGAGATGAGGATGTTACAGCAGCACTTGACAGGGGCACCTAACCCTCACCTTGCTGGGGGAGGGTGGTGAGCAGGAAAGGTGTCTAAAAGGGTTCTACAACCAATTTCAATATGCATATGTGTGTTGGGGGGCGGAATAAAGGAGAGGGGTCCCAAGCAATTGTACAACACTAGTTGAATGTCCTACAATTCAACTCAATTCTAGACATGATGCACCCAGAGCTAGTGTCAGATCCCACAGGTAAAGGGCTTAGTCTTTCCAGACTGGCACCACATTCCAGATGCCAGTCACAAGTCCACACTGTCACCTGGCTTTTGACCAACCAGCTGTAGATTGGAGGTTCCAGTGACCCTCTCCTCGGGTTCCATTAATTTGCTAGAGCGGCTCACAGATCTCAGAGATTACTTACCAGATTACTGGTGTATTATAAAAATATATAACTCAGGAACAGCCTGGTGAAGAGACACAAATAGCCCGGTGTGGGGAAAGGGCTTAGAGCTTCCCTGTTCTCTCAGAGGGACATTCTCCCAGATCTCCTCATAGTCACCAACAGGGAAGCTCTCTGAACCCCTTCCTTTTGGGTTTTTATAAAAGCTTCATCACAAAAGCACAATTGATTAAATCACTGGCCATTGGTGATTAAACTCTATCTCCAGTTCCTTTCCCCTCCCCAGAGGTGAGGGAGGTGGGACTGAAAGCTCTAACCCTCTGTTCACAAGGTTGCTTCCCCTGTTAGCAGCCCCCATCCTTAGGTGCTTCTCAAAAAATCACCTAATTAACATAAAAAAGATACTTTTATAATGCTCACCATTTAGGAAATTCCAAGGATGTTAGGATCTTGGTGACAGAAATAGAATAATGACCAAATATATATTTCGTATTGTAAATCACAATATCACTGTCATAGAGGGAAAATGTCTGATATGAGACCTGAAGAATGCATGGGAGGTAGCTGACTAAAGGGAAGAGGGAGGGTGTTCCAAGACAAGAAAACAGTATATATAAGGGCTACAAAAGGAAAGAGAGAACAATACACATTTGTTTGGAGAAATGCACAGTCATCAGATGGCTACAAATGAGACTAGGTAAGGAAAAGCCAGGTCATGACTTTAGCCTCTCCTTCCCAACATTAAGGCTTTGCTGGTCCAAGAGACCCTCTGCTGGACTGTCAGAGATGAAGGTAAATTTAGGAATAATCCCATTGGTCTCTTATTCCACAGAGAAATTTAAGCCCTGGCCAGCCTGCCTGCCTCCAACACAACATAAGAAAGGAAGATCGGACTCACCCTATAAGGTTTAACTGAATTCTACTGTAAGAAGAATTCATTCAACAAGCAACCATTTGGTTTGGCTGTGTTTTAAGGGAAAATTCCTTTCCACTTGGGGACAAATAATTAATCAAACTAAGCAGTCCCCTTAAACAGTTGTTTTGCTGTTACATGCACTAAAATAACTTGGAACACTTAAAATGAAAATATCTGATATAAAGCCAGCTTCTGAAGTCACCATCTCCGTGATACTTGTAATTATTCCAACAGGTTGATACATGGGAAACTTTTTTCCACATGAAGAGGCCTATAATGATTATGATGTTAACCAGATTCACATCTTTATGGTCAACATTTTCTGTGCTTCAAAATGTCCCACATTTGTCCCTTACTTCAGTTGCCTAGAAGTCAGGTCCCTTGTACATCCCTGCACAAATACATCTATCATTCTCAAAGAGTGTCCCACTGAATGGTAGTTCCTTGAGAGGCAAATATCTGTTACACAACAAAAGGTTTTAATAGTCAAATAAGTTTGGGAATTGCTAAGTTAAACCAAGATAAACAGGTATGTTCTTACTGTCTGCATCCCCAACACTCAGAATAGGATGTGGTACAGAACAGGCATAAATAAGTATTTATTGAATGAGTGAAAGTAGAACTCCATAGAGCCATTTACACACATGCTCTGTGACATATAAATGCTGAGTGGGTGGCATTTCCACGGAGCTTCCTTCAGGACTAGCATTCAATGAAATATTCCCTGTGAAATCTTGCCCTGGTCCCCTAAATCTATAAACACCAATCATGATTAAGAAGTCAAATTTCCAGAAGTCAGAAAGAGTGAAGTCTAAGGACAGAAGGACAGTTACATAATCCCCAGAATTGCCCTCTTGTTCTTGGCCCTTGCCTCTCACCCAACAGCAGCCTCTCAACAAACCAGTCTTCCCTTAGCAGAAAAAATGTAGGTGGTCAGGGAAAAGATGTATCTGCTGGACATATTTTGCCTCCAGAGGTTAACTTCCCAGTTCCCGGGTTTGCTCAGCTAGGGTTTCCAGGTCCTGTCCAACCAGAAACTGAATTGGTCCTAGATACCAGAAATTGGTGAGGAGTTTTTATAAATGTTCTAAGAAGCTTTATGATGCAGCAGTAATGTGTTATGGAACCAGCACCCTAAGGGAAATTGTAATCCTGCCTTCCCTAGTCCCACCCCATAAGACCTTGAACAAGCATTCTCAGCCTTACCCAAGACCTGAGCAAGTATCATCAAAGTAGGCCAATGGTCTCACACTCTAGCCTACATCAGCATCACCTGTAGGACTTGTTAAAACACAGTGCTGGGACTCACCCCCAGAGTTTCTGATTCAGTGGAATTTACGTTTCTGAGAAATTCTCAGGGTATGCCAATGATGCTGGTCCCTGATTGCTTCCTCACCACTACATGTGCTTTCGATTGGTTGTATACGCATAATCCTGGAGTAGACCCATAAGTCCAGCTATGTCCATGCAGCAGCATTTAGATCTAATGTCTGGTACATAATGGGCACTCAGTAAATAATTTAATTGAATTAATGAATAATTGTTTATCTAATCCCTAAGACTGGGGTTCTACTTTAGGGAAGCGTACCTTACCTTCCCAGATGGAACTGGAGCCCAGTCCTTTACCCAGCTTCTTCAGTTGGGCTCACAACACCCTGTCTCCATATCTTGCAGGGCTCACGTGCCCGGAAGACAGCCCTTATGACTAGCAAGAGGAGAGATGAGGGAGCCCAAGTGGGATAGGCCATCTTTGCACCCTGGGATTTTGACTCCTGGCATGCCTGGTAAAAGTCAACTCCATCATGGTTGGTGTCATCCTAACCATTCCTGGTTGATCCCCCTCCCTGCCAGGCCACCCCATGCTGGCATTATAGGGCAGGTATCTGAGCTAGATTCCAATGGTGATTTTGAAATAGAGATTTTGACTAGAGATTGTGGAAGCTTTCTCAGTCAGCAAGAATAAAGGTTAGCTTTACTTTCTTTTGTGCTGTTTTAATCATGCTCTGAGTACACAGATGCCAATAGCTAATTTTTTTTTTCTTTTTAGAGCACAGTGTCACTGGCCCTCACATGTGGGATCTGAACCGGGGCCACCAGTGTCCCAAGCCAGCTCCCAACCACTGTGCCACCCGGATAGCCCACCAATAGCTAATTTCATTCTTCCCTCCCTGTGACTCGTATTTGTGAACTGTGTGAAAAACAACATTGTATTATGGCCTTGGAAGAGCAAAACATTCAGGCTTTGATGGATAATGGGGGAAGTAAATTCCAAGAATAAAGGTTTTGCAAGAAATCCAGAAAGAAAATTAAGATCTGCTATTTATCAATATCCCAATACTTTAATATTCTCCACAATCCCACAGCACTGAGAAAGTCCAGGTAACCACCTGTGTATAGACACCTGACAGAAGAATGACCCGTCTGTGCTAAATTACAACCTTCTCACTCCTTTACTGTTGCAGCTTGTACAACTGTTTCCCTTGGAAACCAAAGAAGCAGCTGCCTGTAAAAACATCTCTCTCCCTCCTCACTCATCAGTCCCAGGGACCAGCAGCGTATTTTCTTCCTCATTGAAAACATTTGATGTTGGGGGTGGCATGTATGTGGGGACAATATAAAAACATTAGCACACTGGGTCAGACACATTGTGCACTCCATCTAGTATTCTTTCTTGGATGGTTTTGTTTTTCCTCTTCAGTTGACATGATGCACCATGAATTTCCTCTCTGTGTTATAATGATTTGTGCACACAAATCTTCTCCATTAGGTCTTAGGTTGTTTAAAGTCTAGGAAGGACATAGGCTTCTGTTAGGCATTCCCTACAGAGCCCTAGCAATGCCTAGTTTGATAAAATTGAGCTTGATTGTGTAATTATTGGTCAACATGATTTTAACCCAGTGGTGAAAGTTTTAGCATGCAGTAATGATTCTTGCCTGAGGAGATTATTATTATAATGATTGCTAACTATTTGTTTTTCATTATTCATTCTACTTTTATTAATTGGAATTCTACCCTAAGGAAGAACTTTTCCTTATATTCCATTTATTTGTTCACTTATTTATTTATTTATGAATATGGACTCATAGATTATTTTATGAAATGGGTTAAAATCTTTTACTTTCATTTTTTTAACATTCATATTGCTCCAGATTTGGCCAGGGAGAACCCTTCTGAGCTTGCTCCTATGACCCTTTCACATGTCTCCATCTTGCTTTACATACTATGTTTTGGTCACGAGATGTTTCCATGAAATTAATTACAAAAAAGAAATAGCAGTTTTCCAGTAGATAAACCTAGTAGAAGACACTTTAGCAACTGATCAAAGTTAATATTACCAGTATTTGTGCCTCCTGTTATTATATAGTGAGAAGGACATGTTGCTTTGATAGTATTTCTGCCAAAAAGTGAGTAATCTCAACGTAATAATTAGGAGACATCAGAAAAATCCATTTGGGAGACATTCTACACAATAAATGGCTTGTACTCTTCAAAAATATTGAGATCATAAACGACTAGGAAATGGTCTCAACTGAAGCAAACTGGATATGTGATATTAAATGCAATGCATGATCCTGGATAGGATACTGGACCAGAAGAGGAAAATTTGCTATTAAGCGTTATTGTGACAATTAGCAAATTTTAATAAAATTTGGAGATTAGATAATAGTATTAATCAACATTAATTTTCTGATCTTGATAACTATACAATGATTATATAAATGGATATCTTCATTCTTAGGAATTTAGACATTGAAGTACTTAGGGGGAAAGGAGCAGTATGTCTGTACTTATTCTCAAAGGGTTCAGAAGAATGATAAGCAAAAGTGGTCATCTAGGGCTGGCCGAGTGGCACGTTGGTTGAGTTGGCTTGGGACGCAGCTCTGAGCAGCAGGGCCCCGGTTCGGATCCCAGATGTGGGCCAGTGACACTGTGCCCTCTACAGCTAAGATGGTGAACAACAGCTCCACCTGGAGCTGGGCTGCCATGAGTCGCTGGGACGGCGTAGGCTGCAATGGGGCTAGCCGGCAGTGGGCATGAGCTTTCATGAGCTGGCGTAAGTGGCCGTCCAATGGCTGGTAAGCGACTGCCTCAGCCAGGAGGAGCGCAATGATAATATCAACATGGGCCAGTGAAGCGATGTCCTCCACAACTAGACTGAAGAACAAAAGGATAGCAACTTGTCTGTTCCCCTTCCCCATTCTCCAATAAAATCTTTAATTAAAAAAAAAAAAAGTGGTCATCTAGTTGAAGGGCACATGGGAAACAGGGTGAAAAGTACATGGGCATTTTTTGTGTTGCTTTTCAACTTTTCCATATGTTTTAAATTATTTCAAAACTAAAGGTTACAAAAGCTGAGTTGGATATTTGATTATTTTTATTCATTTATACTCCACTACATTCTAAAAAGGATGGAAGGCAATTTATAAACCTATCTATTCAACAGGATTTTTTTTCAATTGCCTGTCTTCAGCTGAATTCTCCTAGAAGCAAACACTAAGCTGAGAATTTGAGAGCATGTAGTTTATTTGGGACATGATTCTAAAAAGCATCTTGCCTTGCAAGAAATGTTAACAGAAACTCTTCAGAGAGAAGAAAATGATCAGGTTCTTGGTCACGAACTTGGATCTATAAAAAGAAAGGAAGAGCTTTAGAGAAGAAATAAGTATTGGGTTGTCGAAAAAGTCATGATGTATTTTTTCTGTTTTTTGTTGCAAAAATGCGTCATGACTTTTCCGACAACCCAATAAGTGAAGATAAAATAAAAATTTTATTTTTCATATCTTTAATTGATTTAACAATAATAATTTGTTCAAAATAATAACAATAATGTATTTGATGATTATAGCTTATATATAAGTGAAATGAATGGCAGAAATGATACGAAGGACAGGAGAGAGAAATTAGGAATATTTTTTATAAGGTATTTATTTGTGAAGTGGTATAGTGTTATTTGAAAGTAGACTTGGATCAGTTGTAAATGTATATTGCAAACTCTATAGCAACCATTAAAAAAGGTTTTTAAAAAAGTACAACCAATATGCTAAGGAGAAGAAATGAAATCATATAAATTGCTCAGTTAAACTACAGATGGCAGAAAAAGAATGGAAGACAAAATTAGGAACACAGAACAAGAACAACAAATAGAAAACAGTAACAAATATGGTAGATATTAATCCAATTATATCAATCACCACTTTAAACAATGGCCTAAATATACCAATTAAAAGACAGATTGTCAAAGTAGATCCAAAAAAAACAAAAAGAAAACAGACCCAACTATATGTTGTCTATAAGAAATTCACTTTAAATATTAAGTAGATTAAAAGTAAAGGGGTAAGGGCTGCCTGAGTGGCTCAGTTGGTTAAGAGCTCACTCAAGAGTGCGAGCTCTGAGCAACAGGGTCAGGGGTTGGATTCCCAGCCTGAGCTGAGCAGCCACTGAGCTGCAAACAGATGGCAGGATGGCTCAGCTAAAAAAAAAAAAAGTAAAGGGGTAGAGAAAGTTATATCATGCTATAGCTTGATATAACTAACCAAAATAATAATAATAATATTAATAAGCTGGAGTGGCTAAATTAATTTCAGACAGAGCAATCTTCAGAGCAAATATAAATTATCAGAAATAAAGAGGGTGCAATGGGCTGAATTGTGCCTCCTCCAAAATTCATATGTTGAAGCCCTCAGCCCCAATATGACCATATTTGGAGATAGGGCCTAAAAGGAGGTGATTAAAGTTAAATGAAGTCATAAGACTAGGGCCTTGATATGATAGGATAAGTGTCCTAAGAAGAGACCCAGAGAATGTGTTCTCTCTCTTTCTCTAAGTATGCTCAAAAGAGAGGTTATATAAGCACACAATGAGATGGTAGCCACCCCAAAGCCAGGAAGAGGGGACTCACCAAAAATTGACCATGCTGGCTCCCTGATCTCAGACTACCAGCTGTCAGAGCTGTGAGAAAATAAATGTCTTTGTTTAAGCCATCTAATTTATGGCATTTTGTTACAGCAACCCATCCTGACTAAGACAAAGGGGCATTACATAACAATAAGGGGGTCAATTCTCTAAGAAGACATAATAATCCTAAATGTGTATACACCAAACAACATAGTGTCAAAATACATGAGTCAAAAACTAATAGAGGGGCCGTCTAAGTGGATCAGTTGGTTAAGAGTGCAAGCTCTGAGCAACAGGGTTGCCGGTTCAGTTCCCACATGGGTCAGTGAGCTGCGCCCAAGCTGAGCTGCCACTGAGCTGCCAGCACGTGCTCCTAACAACAAGCTTGCCAGTTGGACTCCCACATGGGATGGTGGGCTACGCTCACCCGCAGCTAAGATTGAACACAGCACCTTGAACTGAGAGCCGCAAGCTGCTGATAGGCGGTCAGATGGCGACTGGACTTGGAGCGGAGCTAGCTGCACCATCCACAACTAAGATTGAAGGACAACACATTGGCTGTTCCCCTTCCCCAATTCCCCAACACTGTTCACATTCCCCAATTCCCCAATAAAATCTTTAAAAAAAAACACAAAAAAACTAATAGAACTACAAGGAGAAATAGATAAATCCACTAATATAGTTGGAGACTACAATATTCCCCTATCAGAAATGGACAGATCTGAATAGGCCTATATCTATCAAAGAAATTGAATCAGTAATTAATAACCTTCCCAAACTGAAACCACCAGGCTCAGATGAGTTCACTGATAAATTCTTCCAAACATTTAAGAAAAAATAATACCAATTCTCTACAGTCTCTTTCAGAAGATAGTCAGAGAAAAAACTTTCTAAATCATTCTATGAAGTATAATTACCCTAACACACACACACAAAAAAAAAAACAGACAAAGATTTTAAAGGAAAATGATAAACCAATATCTCTCATGAACACAGATACAAAAATCCTCAGCAAAAAAAATTCACAACGTATAAAAAGAATTACACATCACAACCAAGTGGGATTTATCCTAGGTATACATAGCTCACTCAGCATTCAACAATGAGCTCACATCAACAGGCTAAAGAAGAAAAATCAGGTGACAAATAAATAGGTTCAGAAAAAACATTTGACAAAATCTAATACCCATTCATAAAAAATACTCTAAGCAAACAGGAATAGAAACATCTTCAACTTCATAAAGACATTTACAAAAAGATCTACAGCTAACATCATATAGCTAACATCTCATGATCATTAATGGCGAGAAACTAGAAGTTTTCTACTAAGATCAGGAACAAGGCAAGAATGGCCCCTCTTATCACTACTTTCCAACATTGTACTGGAAATCCTACCTAATGCAATAAGACACGAAAAGGTAATAAAAGGCATACTGATTAGAAAGAAGAAATAAAACTCTCTTTGTTTACAGATGACATGATGTCTATGTAGAAAATCCAAAAGAGTCAACAACAAAAAAACCCTCCTGGAATTAATAAATGATCATAGCAAGATTGCAGGATACAAAGTTAATCTACAAAAGTCAGTTACTTTCCTATATACCAGCAATGAACAAGTGGAATTTGAAATAAAAAACACAATACCATTTGCATTAGCGCTCCAAAAATGAAATATTTATGTATAAATCTAACAAAATATGTACATGATCTATATGAAAACTACAAAACTAATGAAAGAAATCAAATGAATAATGTTTCATGTTCATAGATAAGTCTATGATAGATAATATTCATAGATAATATTGTCAAGATGTCAATTCTTCCAACTTGATCTATAGATGCAATGCAATCTCAATTAAAATACCAGCAAATTATTTTGTGGATATTAATAAACTGACTCTAAAGTTTATATGGAGAGGCAAAAGACCCAGAATAGCCAACACAGTATTGAAGAAGAATAAAGTCAGACTATTGACACTACCCGACTTCAAGACTTATTATAATATAATGCTACGGTAATCAAGACAGTGTAATTTATTCCTGGAATATACAATGAGCAAACAGCAAAAAAGGAAGGTGGAGAGGAATGTGGGGCCCACCTTAGAGAAGCAGGGACTGTGGTATTAAAGCGCATGCTTTCCCAGGGCCATACTGCACGGGTTCAAATCCCTACTCTGCCTCTTGCTAGCTTTGTGACCTTAAGTATAGCTTATCTGTACCTCAGTTTCTTCAGCTGTAAAATGGGAACAATAATGGTGCCTGCCTCATAGGGATGTGAAAAGTAGATAGATTAATATGTTTAAAGTGCTTAAAACAATGTGTGGCACATAGCAAATGCAGCATAAGTGATAGCTGCCAGCATTCTTACCATGGGGAGAGGCAGGGGAGGCAGCTGAGAGGCCAGAGTGAAGTATCTGCACTCAACTTAGTGAGCCAGGGATGCTTTTCTGAGCTGGGAAGTTAAAAGATAAGAACACTGTGATTTTAAGACAATGAGTCTGGGTAGAAAGAATTGGAGGGAGGGAGGTTAGGGGAGAAGGGGCTCTGGGCTGTGGAAGAGGGACCAGTGAAGATAATGTGGGTGGTTCTGAGGGGACTCTTAGCCTGTGGATGGCTGCATTCCTTCCTCCTCATTCATTCCACCTAATTAAAATGTAGAGGAAACTGCCAGCCGAATGGAGCGGTGGTTAAGTGCTGGCTTCGGAAGCCAGCGGTCCCGGTTCGGGTCCCACATATGAGGGCCAGTGTGACACTGCCCTCAGGGGGAAAAAAAAATGTAGAGGAAACTGAAAAGGATTTAATACCTGCAGCAAGAAGCTTCTACCAAAAAATGGAAAGAAACTCTTGATATAGCAAAAGGAAAAGCAACTTCTAAAAGCTTCCAGTTTTCCTCCTGTAGCCTGAATTAAGACTGAAAGGAAACATGTAGTCTTGTTTAAAAGGACACACAGTTCCTCACAAGAATAGACACTTTCCTATTCGGAAGGTGTTAAGGATTGCTAAACATCCCCTTCTGTGGACTTGCCCACAAACCTGGGTTCTCACCATGTTTTGCTTCCATGAGATAAAACAATAGCAATCCTTATTAAAATGCTTTAATATAAAATGCTTTCGCTTCCATGAGATAAAACAACAGCAATCCTTATTAAAATGCAAAAGATTGTCTTTCCCATCTAAATCTAATATCAAAACAAGAGTAATTTATTTGATTAACAATGAGCCAGTCTCTAATAAGTCCCCACAGGTGGGGTGGGTTTGACTGGGAGCCTAAAGGAGGACACGACCTACAGGTTAGGATGAGAGAGTGGCCATGAGTGGGGAATGAGGCCACATTAAGGAAGAAAGCGACTGTACAAAAGGGGAACAAAGGGGCTGAGGGAATACATTTTCCAACCTCAAAATATTGTTGAAAACTATCCCTGACTGTTTAATGAAACCTACATCTGCCCCCCAAACTGGACATCCCCAAGCCTCACCACCACTTCACTTAGCGCTCTCTCCTTTTGGCAGCTGAAGATTCCTGCCAGGGTCGTCGACTCACTCATTTTCCCTAGGGAAAAAGGAAAAAGAAAGAGGAGGCAGGGGGAGACTGACCAGCCATCTACTGTTTTAATCTTCCATGTTTTCAGACAGTCAGAAAAGAGTAGATGTCTCCCTTCCCACTGGCCCAAGATGCCACCAAAATTTCAAAATTCTAGGCTCCTCTGTTTCACAAGAAGACTGTGACAGGCACATGGCTAGATCAAAAACCAGGTGCAACAAATAAATCACTTGAAGCTGAGTTATAGAGAGGTTTGTTGTTCGCAACTCTAGGAATTAAATAAAAGAGCTTCTCTCTGGTCCTTGAATGGAGATTGCAGTGCCACAAATCTCTTTGGGGACTGTAGCAAACTTATTTGAGACAATAAGCGACCATTCCCCCTTTTCCATGAGAGGAAAAACACAAGCCTGTAATTAGGGAAGAAATAGCCAACTCAGCCAAAAAGGGAGCCAACCAGTGATAGACTGGCCAACTAATTGATGGGACATGACAAAGCATGTCCTCAGCCATCCCAGGGAACCCTAGAGTCCCGGGGGATCAGCATCCCTAAGAGACTGCTCTTTAATTGGCTCCCCATATTGCTGCTGAGGGCTCATGCTGCATTCCAGGCAAAGACAACTGCTTCATGAGCACTGTGACACACTGGCTGACTAATGAGCCATGGTCATCCGAACACACTCACTGATGCTGCCATGGCTAAGAAATCCAGGATGGGTGAGACAGAGGTTTCTGCAGCTGCTCGGCCCATCGGGCAAAGCTAAGAAAGGATGATGACCCAGTAAGTCTCAGGACTGGCGTCTTCTTTTTAGGACAGTAAACAGGCAGTATTCCCACATGAAAAATTCGTGCCCTTCCATCAACTGTGGATCCATAACACCCTCCGAACCCAGGGGTCAGAGGCTCAGTCTCTCATTTACATAGAAACTGGTCTTTGGAAGCTTTCACCCCTTAAGTCACTTTGATACACTCTGCAAAAGAAACATCTGCTTGTATTTGCTGATCAAATCCAACTGAATTATTTGTGATTCATTTCAATAAAGAAACACTCATGCAGGCAGTACTCTGTACAAAATGAATTTCAGAGCTAAGCCACAGGAATGAAGAGCTTTTTCTTTAGTTTTTCTATGTAGGTTACCATGGTTCTCCCTCTGAACGTATTTCATATTTTAAATATATCAAAACAGCACAAAAACTACTTGGACAATGTCTGGAGGGAGCTGCCCACAAATAATGCACATGCATCTCATTATTTTATAGCTCGTTAAATTGGCTTCAAGCAGAACTTGTTTTAGTGTTTTACTAAGTCACATAATCATTATTCCTGTGACCTTCCACCTCGGGGAGCTGGAACAGAGAGAAGTGTCACAGCTCCTACCAGAGCTAGTATGAGTGGAGAGAAAATGAGGTTCTGGTGGAAGTAGAAACAGTGGAGCCCCTTTCTCAGGCTCATCTCCCCCACGGATAAAGTCAAACATCTCTCTCACCGGAAGCTAGCTCCACCTTCTGTCCCAGGTCTAAACTAATTTCAATTACTTTAATACAATTAGTTGCATTACCTTTTCTGGGGATTGATCCTCTTTCAAAAGAAAACACTTCTTAAAGGGGCATATCCTGGGGGCGCCTCAGTGGGAATGAGTTCATGAGTGGACTTCTATTCTAGGAGGAACCCCAGGCAATAGAAGAAGACTGAGTCCAGCAGCTGTGAGAGAGAAGAAAGCTGAAATCAGAAGAAAGGGTCTGGAAAGGGACTGTCGGAAAAACCAGACATATGTTGCCTGTTTCACAACTTTGCCAAGGATGGCTTGCCTGCCCCAATTTAACCCCAAAGAAAGAGGGTCCCAAGGAAGGTCTTATCTGCTCACAAAGGGTCAGAAATGAGAAAATATCTGCTGTAAGAACCAAAAGAAACATGTGCAGTTCTTAAACAGATGCACAATCCAAAAACCTACATAGGCTAATACCTTGATCAAAAGTCAAAAAATTTCCAAGTTTGTTTTGGGACATTTCCCCCTGTGGCAGGGACAGAATATACAGTGCTGCAAATTCTACCAATGAGTTTTCTGAGAGCAGTGACCCACAGGACTTTAATGGCTAGTTTCCTTGTAGGGCTTCTCTCACACACACCCCTCCACAGATTCATGTAGCCCATAGCTACCTGGACTTATCAATTCCCACACACACCAGTACGTAGCCTCCAATTTGTTCCAGCAGTTGGTACGCACGTGAACTACACTGGATTTTCAGAGCTGAAGGAAAGAAGAAGGAACCAATCACATAAACCCAGGCCACATCTCCTGTTTTTGCCTGCTCTGAAAAATCAGGCAACTCTAAAGCATGACCAAAGAAATTCCATTGCAAGAACCTCACCCAGTGAAGAGGTACCTCAGGGCACATCCTGCAAACATCCCGAACGGCTTCAGGTACATAATATTCTATACCTGACTAGCTTTTCCCACAGCAATTATGGGGCAAGGGCTGCTGACCTGAGAAAATTTTGCGTATTCTAGAAAAAAGTTGTGGCTACTCTTTTTGTAGACAGCTCTCCAGGAATATCTTCCCCTTTCCTGTCATCTCTCTGCCCCCATTGGCCAGCTTTGGGTACCTGAGATAAGAGTGGTCAGGGCAAGAACAAAGCTATAAAAACCCTTTAAACCCTGCACGCTCAACCTAACCATTCCTTACAACCAAATGGCTGGACTCTACCTTGTCGGGTACATCCCATATCATGATTTGTGTCATAACCTGTACTATTATTGTTAACATTTTTCCTTTAAATGGACTCATTTTATTTATTTATTTTTTTAATGAGGAGTAGCAAGTCTTATGGAATTAAAAGCACCCTAGTATGAAAATGAGTCCCCTTTATTTTTGAGCCAATCAGAAGGGCTGCAGAAGAACCAAAAAGTAAATAACTTTCTCATGGTGTGATTAAACAATATTTAAATCTTTGTCTCTTAACCACCTACAATCGCCCAGCAAGGCCAAATGCTGCTGAAAGATCAAGATGGAAGGACTAGGAAGTATCATGGGAGTATCATGCTGACTTTGGCAGAATTCATTGCAGAGGTGTGATGGGGATGGATGCCAAACTGCAGGGGCCAGCAGAGGGAGGATGAGGAGGCAGCATGTGCAGACAATCCTTCAGGAAGATTGACAGTGAAGGGTGCAGAGAAATTGGACAGTAGCTGGATAGGAATGTGGGGTTGATGGAGGGTTGTTCTACTTTGTTTCAAGTTTAGAGAGACACGAGTATGTTCAAATGCTGACAAGTAGGATCCAGTAGAAAGGGGAGACCAAGGGAGCAGAAAAAATATGTAATATAGCTAGGCTTCCAGATACCTCTCCATGGTAGAAACTAAGCCCTAAGGGTCTCAGCACCCCAGAAGTCACTGCCAGTGAGGAGAAGAGGGAAGAGAAGGGGGAGGGCTACGGATAATGTGTAAGGTAGACAACAGGCCACACCAATTTGTGAGTTACTAGGACCAAGCCCCAATTTTAATCAAAGCAAATTTGGGGGAAATGTGATTGAAACTTATTTTTCATTATTTCATGAAACAAAGCTTTTGATTTTTTACCAAAATAAATCTTTAAATCCATTACGTGCTTAGCAAAGTTGTCCAAACTAGCAGCCTATAGAGCCAATCCAACTGGCAGACAATTACTTTGCTTAAATAGTGTTATAAAATGCAGGATATTTCACATAAAAGTCTAGACTTCTGAATTCTCTTCAAAACTTGCACTCTGAGACCCATGGCATCTATCAAATCTACTAAGTGGCTGCTGCCTCATTGAAAAGGGGCAAACGCTCTCCAGCTTGTCCCAGCCTTGCCCAGCCTCGTTCTTTCCCTGCTTGACCCCTGGAAGGGGACTCCTCCACTCAGGCACAGAGTTGGGTTAGATGGCGCTGTCATTTGTTCCAGCCCTACTCTATCATTGGGCACTTGCTATGTGTGGAACGGAGAGCTAAGGCCCTGGGGATACAACAGCAATTATGACACTGTCCCTCCTCACAGAGCATGGAAGCTAGAGAGGCTGGCAGAACCTTAATCTCAACAGTATGGGGCTGCTGGCAACCTTCGACAGTGCAGATTTAACTTTGCATTTAGAAAATATTCCAGCTGTCTGCTCATCCCACACACCCACTGATGAACAAAAGCACATTCAGAATGGATGCTCAACTAGCTATAGAAATTCTGACATCAATTTCCTTTAGTTTGACATTGCATTATAGCACATTGCTTCAGGAGTCAGGCAAGACCACTGCCTCAAGAGGGCAGGGGGAGAGTCATTAAGCGCCATACAAGAGAACTTAAAAGAGCACCGAAATGTGTTTGCCAATAGCAATCTCATTACATGCCTTGCTTTGTCTTTACAGACTGAAGTCATTTCCAATATTTTTTAAATATCTGACCTTGTCTTTTCAGACTCAACTGAAGAGAGATTAAAACAATAGAGATGACCTGTAGGGCTCAGATTTATTTGTTTTGCTAAAACTCTAGCAGCTGATCATTTGGCCAATGTAAGCACATCTGCCTGCCTGTGTCCCCTGAGGGTACTATTTTAAGGAAAAGGTGCTCTGTGGAACAGAAGGGCTTTTTCCACTATTGAGTCTTCCCCTATTCCTGCTGCAGAGAGAATGGGAAAAATAAATTTGACAGTTTTAATGTGGACGGAAAAAGGCAATTCCCACCTAAGAAAAAACTTTATTTTTTTGCCGTAGAATTACTTTTTTAATAAGAAACAAAGATGAAACAGCTGAGGCCCTCAACCAAAATATTACTGTTTTGAAAACTAGTACTAATCAAAGATTCTGAAGCGGTGTGGAATCAAGGTGGAGGAGGTGGGTTCTTCTAGGTTTGGGGCTCAGACAATTACAGGCTTCAGAAGTGAAATCACACACACTGTTTTATTGACTAAGTTGGCCTCCCTCCCTCTACCAAATCAAGACAACACATAACTTAGTGCATTATGATCACAGACTTTGTCTTTGCCTAGGACAGACCTGGATTCAAACCCCAGCTCTGCCACTTCCTAGCTAGGTAACCTTGTTACCTAAAGTCTCTAAGCTTCAACTTCCTCATTTATCAAACAAGACTATTAATACACATTTCAGAGGGTTGTGGTGAGAATGGAATGAGAAGCCTTCGCAAAGTAGCTGGTCCATAGCACTCATTCACCAAAAAACAGACTGAGTTCTTCTGAGCATATAGTTAAAAAATATTGGAAACATCTTTATGACATCAGTTTTTGAAATTTAACATCTGAATTCCAGTATTCTTAGACTAATTTTCAAACTGTTCAAGCACCCATTATATAAATCTAAAAAACCACTACAAAAGGTAAATGAGGGAGACATAGACTGGAATGTCAAGAGGCTAAAAGATCGGTGTAGGAAGGAAAATTACTTTTTATATACTGTTTATATATTTTTGCACATAGAAATTTTTTTCAGCTTTATTGAGGTATAATTTACATACAATAAAATTCACCCATTTTCAAGTAAACAGTGTAATGAATTTGGGTAATGTGTATAATAATGTAATCACTCATTCAAGATACACAACAGTTCTAGTGTTACTGAAGAAAAAGGGCTCTTGTATTGTCACAGTAAGGCATTCTGGGACATACGAATCAGCTACGCAAAGCCAAGCAAGCAGTGGATTTATTAAAGTAAAGCAAATGAGTACACTCCCAAAATAATGGGATGGGCAGGCCAGGAAAAAAGGGCAACTGTACCAAAGAACAAAGAAACAGGATTTTTACTTGAATGAGGGTACAAAATATTCAGAGGTGGCATCACAGGTGTTCCCAGGGCAGGTCTCCACTGACCACTCATTCCCTGGGGAGGTGGAATTCCCTTGTTCTTACTTGGCCCTTGTTGGAACTGTCATGGGAACACAGGGGGTGGAGATTTTTCCCTGCCCGCAATGCTAATAGTATTATAATCTATCACAATTAGCTGTAGCTGCACCTTTTTTTTTTTTTTTTTTTTTTTTTGGAGGGCAGTGTCACTGGCCCTCAGATGTGAGACCCGAACCTGGGCTGCTGGCTTCCCAGGCCAGCACTTAACCACCGCGCCACTTGGCCGGCCCAGCTTCACCTTTTCTTAAGAATTTTCTCATCTCCTCTCTTTTCTTTCTTTCCTACATTTCCTCCTCCCCTCCCCCCCACCACTCTATCTGGAGACCCTGTGCCTTGCTCTCTCAGCCTAAGGAAACGCTAGCACCCTAAAAATTCCCTTGGTTTTTTTTCCAGTCAAGATGGCAGAGTAGATTAACACTGGGCTCACCTCTTCTCAGGACCACATCAACTACAAGTAAACCACAGAACAACCATTATTGAGAATCACCTGAAATCTAGCTGAACCAAAGCCCTAGAGGCTTCTGTTCAACTACGGACATATAGAAGAAGCCACCTCGAGACTGGTAGGAGGGGCAGAGACATGGAATGGGCTGGCCCCAAACTCATGTGTGACCATTAGAAATCAGGAAGGATATCTCAGTTCTGGAGGTACCTCCTTGAGGAGTGAGGGGGCCCAGCCCCTCCCCAGCCCACGGTTTCAGTGCCAGGGAGAGAAATCCCCAAAATTTCTGGCTATGAAAATTGGTAGAGATTGTGCCTGAGTAAGATGGAAGGTGGCTGCACACCAAGGCGCTCCTCTTAAAGGGGGAAGGGGCACACAGATTTACTCACTGACGGACTCACTTATTTTGAGCTCCAGCGCTGGGGCAGCAAATTGAAAGGCACTAGGGACATACAGGGAGAAACTGAATTTTCTAGCTTCAGAGTGAGGGCTGGAGGGGCAGCTTTCTGCCAGATGAAAGAGCTGGTGGAAGCCATTGTTTCTTTGTTGAGCCCTCCCTGTCCCTCATGCAGACACAGGTGGCCACCATATGAGTCTCCAAACTGACTACCACCTTTTGTCTGCCCCACCCTAATGATTCCCTGAGACCACACCTCACCCAATTTTCAGACCCACCAAAGCTGCTTCCAGTGGCTTTTCTGTGTAAAAGGCCTGCCTTGTCTCATGCTGTGGACTTTCCTAAAGTCTCTCAAAAGTTCACAAAATCCAATCAAAGAGCATCTGGCTTCAGCGGGTCTCATACCTCTGACTGAGCAGCCCTAAGCCCAGCTCTAGAAACAGCCAGCCTTGATTCATGGCTTAGTCTCTTAAGGCCCTTCCAAGCACAGCACAAGTGGCAGCCACCTATGGATTGCTTTGCGGCTCATGCCAGGTGGCCCCAGGCAGGGGACAGACTGCAGCTGAACTTGGCCTGTGGTGGATCCCCTCACAGGAGGCCCTGGGGCTAGCAGACCCAGTGGCCAGCTTCAAACTGGGCTGGAGCATCACTCAGACACCTCCAAGGATGACATACACCCAAAGGGCAGACTGGGCAGACACCAGAGCCCCACTAAAATGAACCCTGCTCTATAGGATCAGCCCTACACCATAGCTCCTCCACTGTAGCCACAGTCAGTCCTCATAACCAATCAGCCTGAAGGTCAGTCCTTCCTACTGATGTGCAAACAGCAATCAAGTATCAACTGCAACAGGAGGACACACACAAGGGACACATCTAGAGCACCCAGCTCTGGTGACCAGAGAGACTGCACCACTGGGTCCCATGCTACATAAGACCACTCTACTAAGACTGGGAGGCTAGCAGCCTACATAGAAACAAACACAGGGAAGCAGAAAAAATAGGGAGACAAAGAAACATTTCCCAAATAAAAGAACAGAACAAAGCTCCAGAAAAAGAACTAAACAAAATGGAGGCAAGCAATCTACCAGATACAGAGGTCCAAACGTTAGTTATAAGGACACTCAATGATCTCAGGGAGAACTTCAACAAAGAGATAGGAAACATAAAAATGGAGATAGAAAAAAAAACAGTCAGAAATAAACTACAATAACTGAAATGAAAAATACATTAGAGGGAATCAAAAGTAGATTAGATGAAGCAGAGGATCAAATCAGTGATTTAGAAGAGAAAGTACCAGAAAACACCCAATCAGAACAGCAAAAAGAGAAAAGAACCAATAACATGAGGAAAGTTTAAGGGGCCTCTGGGACAATATCACGCATACCAACACTCACATCATAGGGATACCAGAAGGAGAAGAGAGAGAGAGAAAGAAATTGAAAACCTATATGAAGAAATAATTATGGAAAAATTCCCTAACCTGGTGAAGAAAATAGATATACAAGCCCAGGAAGTGCGGAGAGTCCCAAACAAGATGAACCCAAACAGGCCAACACCAAGACACATAATAATTAAAATGCCAAAGGTTAAAGACAAAGAGAGAATCTTAAAAGCAGCAAGAGAACAGCAGTTAGTTACCTACAATAGAGCTCCCATAAAACAATTAGGCGATTTCTCAACAGAAACTTTGCAGGCCAGATGGGGTGGGTAGGAGATATTCAAAGTGATGAAAAGCAAGGACCTACAACTAAGATTACTCTACCCAGCAAAGCTATCATTTAAAATTGAAGGACAAATAAAGAGTTTTGCAGACAAGAAAAAGCTAAAGGAGCTCCTTACCACCAAACCAGTATTACAAGGAATGTTAGAGGAACTTCTTTAAGACAAAAAAAAAAAAAAATCAAAAATATGAATAATAAAATGGCAATAGCTACATACTTATCAACAATTACTTTAAATGTAAATGGATTAAATGCTCCAATCAAAAGAGAGGGTGGGTGAATGGATACGAAAATAAGACCCTTCATATGCTGCCTACAAGAGACTCACTTCAGACCAAAAAACACAAACAGGCTGAAAGTAAAAGGACAGAAAAAAATATTTCATGAAAATGGAAACAAACAAACAAACAAAAAGTTGTGGTAGCAATACTTATACCAGATATAATAGACTTTAAAACAAAGGCTATAACAAATGACAAAGAAGAACCCAGTAATCCCACTTGTGGGTAATTATCCAAAGAAACCCAAAACATTAATTTGAGGGGACGTGTGCATCCGTATGTTCATTGCAGTATTGTTTACAATGGTCAAGGAGGCAGCCTGGGCGTCTGCTGATGGAAAAATGGATAAAGAGTAGGTGGTACATATACACAATGGAATATTGCTCAGCCAGGGAAGAGAATGGGTTCTTTGCCATCTGCAGTGGCACGGATGGACCTAGAGGGTATTGTGCTGAGTGGAATATGTCAGAGAAACACAGTAGTCATGGGGATGCAGGGTATAGCACAAGGAATATAGTCAATAATATTGTAATGATATTGTAATATTATAATAATATTGTGTGATGTCAGATGGGTACTAGGTTTATTGGGGTGATAGGTGGGAGAGGGCTTGGGGGACAGGATCAAAATGGTGGAGGCATTAAGAAGTACAAATTGGTAATTACAAAATAGTCACAGGGATGTAAAGTAAAGCATACAGAATATAGTCAATAATATGGTAATAACTATGTATAGTGCCAGGTGGGTACTAGACTAGAAAGAGGGATCACTTCTTTAATTATATAAATGTCTAATCACTATGTACACCTAAAATTAATATAAAATAATATTTAATGTCAACTGTATTTTAAAAATTTAAAGTAGGGAAAAGGTGAAGGGAAATAAGAGGTTCAAATTTCCAGGTATGAAACAAATAAGTCATGGGAATGGAATATACAGCATAGGGAATATAGTCAATAATATTGTGGCAGCGTGGTACAGTGTCACATGGTTGCTGGACTTATAGCGGTCACTTCTTTAGGTACATAAATGTCAAACAACTATTGTGTACACCTGAAACTAATATAATATTGTATGTTAGCTACATTTTAATAAAAATCTTAAAAACAAACACAAAAAAATTTCCTTGTGCTCCTTTATAGTCTATCCCCTCTTCCATCTGGGCTCCAGACAACTACCCATCTGCTCTCTGTCATGGTCATCTTCTCTTTCCTAGAATGTTATACAAATTAAATCGTACAGTGTTGAGCATTTTACCATTATGCTTAGTATTTTTTTTTTTTGCTGAGCCATCCTGCCACCTGTTGGCAGCTCAGCAGAAGCTCAGCTTGGGCTGGGAATTGAACTGGCAACCCTGTTCCTCAGAGCTCCCACTTAGTTATGTTTTTTAAATTCACCTACATTATTGCATGTATTAACATTTCATTCCTTTTTATTGCTGAGTGATAATCCATAGTATGGCTATATTACAATTCATTTATCCATTCACCAGTTAATATTATGAATAATGCTGTTGTTAACATTTGCATACAAGTTTTTGTTTTGGATCCTTTAAATTTTGCTCCAAATACAAGTATTCTCACTTTAAAAATTGGGGTGTGGGAAGAATCGCCTCTCTGATAACTGGAACCTGGAATAAGTGAATATAATTACAGTTTGACTGACCAAGATTTATATAACTTCTGTTCACATGCAATATTTGGTGTCTTTTTATGCACTATGTATGTAAATACACAAGAACTATTTGGTTTCCTCTAAGCATACCTCTGGTTGACTTCCCAGCAGACAAGATCATTCAAATCACAATGATGATGTAAAATGCTTCCTTGTGGCCTTAAGGGTATTTGAGTTTCTTTTAAAAATAATTTTCCACAGCTACATGCAACAACATGTAGCAGATGGAAACACATCCATTTGGAACAAAAGGATACCAAACACAGGCTCAATTATGTATGGATATAACAGATGAGTGTTTCCCTCCAGGGTGAGTGGTATTGACAGGTGCAGAGAGGGAGGGTGGGGGAAGGATATGACCAAGTCTTAGGGTGCTGGAACTGTTCTCTATCTTCACCTGGGTGCTGGTTCCAAGAGAAATATAGAGATAAAAATTCATCGAGCTGTGCTATTAAGATTAGTACCCTTTACCAAATGTACATTTACCCCCCAAAAAGTGTAAAGCTAATAATAACCATAATCTTTTCATCTTGGGTCAGATGATATCATTGGTATGACTGCCTGGCATACTTGCCACAGAATAACTAGTGCTTAATAAGCGTTCATTACTTTACCTTTCCAAGGGAAATGTTTGGTAAAATGTTAACATTATAGTCATGGAGTTTAACTATTCAAGTTTGTTTGTTTGTTTGTTTGTTTGTTTGTTTGTTTGTTTGTTTTGCCTGCATTGATGGGGTCACATTGTCTCCCCAATACAGGTGTATTGGGATATGGGAGAAGTACAGAGGAGGCTCTTCACATATCCTATGCTGCCTTACCTCAGTGGATCCCAGCACGAATTTTCAGCTGGATGTTGGGCTTGTGTGGAATCTCAAAGGTCTTGACACAGTCACCATGTCCAGAGCCATGCTTGCTACTTCCCCAGCATTGGCCGTGGGTACCCCAGTACCACCATGTCTGAAAACATGAAACAATGGCACACTTGAGTGGACTAAAGCAGGTTTTTCAAGGCTGCTGACAGAGACTTGCCAATCCAAATCTTTAACTGGACCTTCCCTTGCAGCTTGGAAAGTTCATGTAGTGCAGAGAGTCAGAAAACCCTCCAGAAATGGGCCTTTGAGAGCGAAAGTCAATAAGTCTGGTTGATCTGGACACAGAATGATCCAATAAATCTTTCTTGTCCACAATGTAAACAGATTGCCTCTTGGCAGCTGTTGGTCAATGCTTCTTACATTCAAGTAGCATTGTTTTCATTGTCTTCCTAAGATAGCTTTGTCCTCTCATGCTCATTTCAAGACAAACAAGAGGAACCGTTTGGGGCAACCAACTATATTTGAAAATTTCTTATATCTACCTTTTTCACACCAAGAATAGGGTCCCTGCCTCAAAGCTATGGAAGGTAACAAGAAATAATAAAATGATGCATCAAAGATTAGTTCTTTGACTTCCACAAGAGCATTTATGCAGTGAAAGAGGCACTTACAGAATAGGAGCCCAGTAGCTTGGAAGAGTCAGTGGGGCTTCCAAAGATACTCATAAAGATAAGTGGACCCAATGTGCCAAGCTATGAACAAAATGGATTTCATGGCTCAAAGATGAATGATGTGCCTTGAAAAAGCTGACTTTCTTTAGAGAAATGTGACAACATCTCAGATGTTTGAAACAGCATAATCTGTAAGTGATTCCCCAGAGTAGGGGTTCCAGACAGTAGAGGTTCCTGCAAGAGATGAGATTAAAGAAGCTGTAGGGGAGAAGGTGACACAGCGGGGTCAGCAGGATCAGAACATGGTCGAATCCTAACGGGCGTTGATACGATACAGAATGAGAACTTAGACACTTAGACATTGACCTTGAATGTAAGACTGCTCTGCTCTGCTGGTGAGAATAGCTGATTGTTTAGGATTTTAATTGAAAGAGTGATGCTGAATGATGTTTTCAACCTTTTCTGACATCATTGTTTAAATGGGTAAGGAGACACTCCTGTTCAACACATCCACTCTGTTTCTGCCTGGATGCTGAAGATGCTGCTTCCAAACACCGTCCAGCAGACACACACACACACACACACACACACACACACACACACACACACACGGTTGTCATGACAACTGAGGCATGGTCTAAATAAAATACACATCAAGGCCATATCTGAATGAAGCAATTCAGACATTTTAGTAAAGATGTTTTACTTTGGTGAGGGTGAAAGAAAGAACTTGTCTACCCAGCAGCAACAAAAACCCATCTGTCTACACTGCGAACAGTGACCCTGCCTGACTCAGTGCTGAATCCCAGGATCTTGGGATATAAAATTAAAGCATTGGTATTTAAGGCATCGATTATTTTTCAAAAGAGTTCTCTGGATGGGGTTTGCCTATGTCTTCTAGGCTCTAACCCACCAGGAGTCACAGGAACAAAACCACAGGAAAAATAATTGCCAAACCAGTCTAGCACCAAGTCCTGATTTCCAGGGAATATTTTTGGTCATTTTTTTTGGTGGGAAACATTAAGGTCCACAAATGTCAATCCACCATTGTTTTTTTCACTTGGATAGGAACTTATCTAAATAAGAGCCCAAGTAATCAGAGAGAGTGATATACAACTAATGAAGGTACCTGATTTACAATCAAAGGTAAACTTAGTTCAGTTCATTTCAATAGAGATTTACTGAATGACTTAGACACTAGAGAAATTATCCTCGTTATTAATAAGCATTTTAATACAAATATTTTCAGAGCAATTACTTTGTGGTGTACACTTAGGCTACGAGAGATAAAAGGCTGGGGAAGTCTATAAATATAGGGCCATACAACCAACTAATTAGGCAAACACCCAACTAGTTAGAAAAGTGGGTGATTAGGAAAGCTTGGGGTGAACAAAGTTTTGGAGGCAAGTGAGACTTGAGCTGAGTTTCATATAAAGCATAACATTTAAGTATACTAGAAACAAAGGAAGAAATATTACAGGTAAAAGAAACTGTACGACAGCATGGGATGGTTTGGATGTTGCCTTGTTTGGTGAGAAATGTCCTGCACGTATAGAAAGGAATGGGAAATAAGGTTGTGTGGTGAAGAATTAACCTCACACAAAGAAAGGTCTGGCCTTTGTCCTTGGCTACTAGGAATTGACCTCTAGGACTCTGGAATGGTCTGTCTGATAGGAGGGTCTTGATTGCTGGGGAGCTTTGACCATCCACTGTCTAACAAGGTGGTTTATGATGGTGTTTTAGGGTCACACAGTATCAGTTGTGACCTCCAGAGGAACTGATAACTAAAGGTATTAGCCTGACCTCTGGGAATATCTGGAAACTAAAGGTCAGCACTGTGACTAGCATGTGATTGAGCCCCAATAAAAACCCTGGACACCAAAGACTCAAGTGAGCTTCCCTGGTTGGCAATACTCTGTATGTCTCATCACACATGGTGACTTGGAGGAGGCAATGCCGTCCGTGGCTCCATGAAAAGAGAATGATGGAAGCTCCATGTTTCGGCCCCTACTTGACTCTGCTCTATATGTCTCTTCCCTGGGCTGATTTGAATTTATATCCCTTTGTTGTAATAAAATTATAATAATAGGTATAACACTCCTGAGTTCTGTGAGTTATTCTAGCAAATTATCAAACCTGAGGGTGGTTATGGGTACCCCCAAATTTGTAGCCAGCAGGTCTGAAATGAGGATGGTCCTGGGACCACCAAACTTTTGGCTGGTGTCTGAAGTGAGGGCAGTCTTGGTGAGGACTGTTCCCTCAAACTGTACAGTTGGTGAAAGTCATGACAAAGAAGTCAGTTATGTGGGGGATTTCCTGAGAACCTGGAGAGTTTGGATGTGATGCTGTAGGCAATTAAGTTCTTGAGCAAGAAAATTACATAGGCAGAGCATCATTTCATCTCATAATAGTGCAAAAGACAGAGGCACTGGTTTTTGTCCAGATGTGAAAAGATGACGGTCTGGACCAGGGCTGAGGCTAAGAAAGCAAACGGTTGCATGAATAATAACACTTCTTGGGAGCATAAGCTGCACCAGGCATCATAAGAGCTCCATATGCTTTTTGTATGTGTGAGTGCAATTTTTGGTTGTTGCTGTTGTGTTGTTTTTTTGAGGGCAGTGTCACTGGCCCTCATATGTGGAACCCGAACCGGGGCCGCTGGCTTCCCAAGCCAGCACTTAACCACTGTGCCACTCGGCAGGCCCTGTCTGAGTGCAATTTTTATGTGGTTGTTTTTTTGGGTTTTTTTGTTTGTTTTTTTGTGGGGGGGTTTTGTTGGATTTATTTTTTGTCTTTTTAAAAAAATGTTCACAGTCTCTGCTTTATTTTCATTTAGTCACACATACTTCAAAACTCTCTCTCTCTCTCTCTCTCTCTCTCTCTCTCTCTCTCTCTCTCTCTCTCAAAACTCCCAAACATCAGGAATTGAAAGGCATAAAACAAGGATCTTACAGGCTGAAAGAATAACATAGGCTTCAGAGCAAAACAATGCCAATCAACTATTGAAAATTCCTTTGATCAAAACACAAAGATGTTTTGTTTTAAATAGGAAGGATTTAGGGACAAGAACTAAGCTTCCTGTGCTGCCTGAGGCAGGGCCTGGCTTCTCTATATATGCTTTTAAGCCTCAAAGGCAATCTTATAAAGTGGGCACCATGATTATCCCTGTTTTACAGATGGAGAAACTGAAGCACAGAGACTAATTTGCACGAAATCACCCAGCAGGCAAGTGGCAGAGTTGAGATTTGAACCCAGCTGGAATCTGGCTGCAGAGCCTGACTCATAACCACTCTATTACATGAACTCTACCTCGTGTAAAACACTGTGGTAAAACAGTGTTTGTTTCATACTGTTTGCAACAGCGTTTTCTGGCCAACTGCTATATGAGGAGAAAGGCAGGAGGAATAAAGGACAACTCCATATTTAGCACATTGATAAAGGCAAAGATGTAGATACCCCACAGCCCAATTCTTCTGTTTCACCATGAGCAGAAAGGACATGGGCCCAGGGGATCTGAGTCATGGGCTCAAATCTGCCACAAATCCGGAATTTTCCTGGGCTTCAGATCCTTCAATTGGAATAAATCTCTAAAGTTTCTGACACCTGTGAGAAACAGCATAGTTAGTGAGCAGCCAGTGGCGTGAGCTCTTGAATCAGACCCGTGCGAGCCCTGCTCTGCACTTACTAACTCTGTTACCTTGGGCAAGTAACTGAGCCTCAGCATTGTCATCTGGGAAATGAGGATTGTAATATGTAGGTCATAGGGGTGTTGTGAGGAAATAATCTATGTGAAGCCCTTAGCATCTGCTCCATTGCATTTGCTACATCATTTTTAGTATTCCAGCCCTAAGATGCTATGAGATAATGCAGCCCTTGGTAGCCCTGAAACCACCATTCCAAATAGTTCCATTGGCCAAACTCAAAGGTGAATAATTAATTTGTCAATTACTGATTAATAAATATATGAGAAACTAACATTTTCTAGCTACCCTGACACAGACATACATTCTATATTCTACTATGTAATATTCACTCGTTCTTGCTATGGTAATACAATCTGATAAGCATACAAGTCCACACTGACATGTAACCAAATTATGTAAGAACAATAAACCAGACAATATTATAGAATAAAGATTCAGCATCACATCAGACCTTGAACAAAACACAAATGAATCAGCACTTCCCTAAAGCATAATAAAGCAGAACCCAGATGCCTACATGTTTAATCCATTTTTAATCAACTCCAAAGTTCACTGCAAAATGAGCCACAAATATAGTTCCATTGTTTTTCTTCAATAGTGTCCATAAGAGATAATATTATGACCTCCCCCACATTTCTGTATGATGAGCTTACTCTTGGTGAATGAAGGAAAATCCTTTAAATCATGGGATTATTGAAAATCAGCATCCCTGCTTACTAAGTATCTAGTGCCCTACATGTACCCATTAACAGATGAGGATATGTTAAAAATCCTCATCTTTTGCTGGGAGCATGTTTGGGTCTAAACGTCAGTTTATTGATTCTGAATTAGAGGCACAGGGGGGAAAAAAACAACCAGAGATAAAATGAAATGCAAAGCAGACATGATTTAATCATATGGTCATGCATGATAGCAACTTTCATTTCATAATACAGTGTTGTAATGAAAGGAAACACAAGGAATTGTATGAGCACAACCATTTCATCAACACTGACTTCATAATACAGCATTGTTCAGTAATGAATGGAAAGACAAGGAAATGTGTGAGTTGCAGTAAAGCAAGCAATGACCTGTGTGAGTGACAGGTCAAGTAATGCAGGTGAAATGGAGAAGCATCATTCCTTCTTCAGTGGGGTTACTAGTGTCAGTCCTTCTACAGTCATGTGCTGCTTAACAAAGGGAAGACCTCTGAGAAATGTCGTTAGGCAACTTCGTCATTGTGCGAACATCATAGAGTGCACGCATACACACCTAGATGGTATATATAGCCCAGTCCACAGACAGGCTGTACGGTGTGGCCTATTGCCCCTGTGCTGGGCGCCTGTACAGCATGTTACTGCACTGAATACTGTAGGAAACTGTAACACAATGGTTAAGTATTTCTGTATCTAACATATCTAAACAGAAAAGGTACGGTAAAAATATGGTATCAAAGATAAAAAATGGCACACCTGTCTAGAGCACTTCGCATGAATGGAGCTGGCCGATGGCAGTTGCTCTGGTGAGTCAGGGAGTGAGGGATGAGTGAATGTGCAGGCCGAGGATGTCACTGCCCACCACTGTCGACTTTATAAACACTGTACACTCAGGCTACACTACATTTATAAAAAATACTTTTCTTTCTTCAATACTAAATTAACCTTAGCTTAACTATAACATTTTTACTTTATAAACTTAAAAGTTTTTAAACTTTTCAACTCTTTTGAAATTACACTTAACTTAAAACACAAGCACGTTGTACAGCTGAACCAAAATATTTTCTTTCTTTGTATCCTTATTCTATAGGCTTCTCCCTATTTTTAACTTTTATTTTGTTACTTTTCAATTTTGGTTGTTAAAACCTAAGACACAAACACACATATTAGCCGAGGCCTGCACAGGGTCGGGAGCATCAATATCAGTCTTCTGCCCCCACAACTGTCCCGCTGGGTCTTCAGGGGCGATCACCCCCGCACCCCCCCACCCCCCGCCCCAGGCTTCTCCCAAGGTAACAAGGTCTTCTTGTGCAATCCTTCCAGAAGTACCTGTCTCAGGCTCTTCTTAAGGAGGGGTCACTCTTTTCAGAAATAGGTTCATGGTGGTTTGCTTTCTTGTTTGTTTTTTTTTAGCACAGATTTGCTTGTAAGCAGATAAGCACCATGAACATTACTCTTAATGAAAACCTTTCGGTGTTGGGGTCCATGTTTTCAACTTTTTAAGGAGCTTGTTGAGGTCTGCAAAAGCTTCTGCTAAACGCTTCACTGTGAATTTTCTGAGGGGTGGGGGGAGGGCTTCTTTTTCTTCTCCTGCAGTTTCCGGTTCTCTTGCCTCTTCTGCAGCTGTGTGCTCCTGTTCCAGTTCCAGCAACTCCTCATGAGTCAATCCACAGGAACCACCTCTAGGTGCTCCTCCATGCCATCTTGGCCCACACCCAGGATCAAGAGGTTTCCATCTCAACCACAGCCTTGTTGGTTTTTGCAGCCTCCTCATCCTTGGCACATCCTTTGATGTCATGGGCTGTGACAACGTCACTAGGTGATAAGAATTTTTCAGCTCCGTTCAAGTCTTATGGGACCACCATCGCATATACAGTCTGGCATTATGTAGCAAAATGTCATTATGCAACACAAGACTATATTTATCACTAGACTGTAAGTCCCCTGAGGGTAGATATCCTGTCTGTCACATTCAGCCTTATAACCTCCAGAGCTCCAATGCTAACACAATGCCTGGCCCATAATGGATTCTCAATTATTATGCACTGAATAGATGAATTGCAAACATTTTCTAAATCTATTTTGCCTGATGGCTAATGAAACATTTTGTTGTTCCCTTCTCAATTTGTAAACTTTAAATTTAGAATTGTAATGATTATAGATATTATTTAATCTAATTATTGTTCCATGTTTGCTACCTCATCTTTCAAGATACATCTCTTTCCCTCACTGGCCACGGGGAAGGGAAAATAACAGTGTGAATAAATGAGGGGGTTAGAGGTCATTGAGCTGTGTGCCTGAGAGTCTGGCCACAAAAATAAAAGTACAAAACCAGTTTATTTCCCTTACTATTGGATAAAGATGGCCCTCAAATAAAATCAATAGACATTTTCCATGTGCCCAATATAAGGAAAGCCATCGGTACAATGGAGGCTACTAAGATTTGTTTCCTAGGAGCTTATGACAGGAAAACTAGAATTTTTATATCAATTATTCACTCCCATTAATTCCTAGTTTTTCCTAAGTCAAGTTAATATTACACCATGTTTAAGGGACTGCCCATTCTTCATTAACCACTCCGCAAACCTGTAGTCGTCTCCACATTGTAGACATTATAATGATCTATAATTTTGTCAAAGCTGGTGTGCAGCTCATTCAGGCCATCCACTACCTGATACAGCTGGAAAACTGAGTGAATCCCACGATGTCCCTGGAAAGGTGCAGTGAGGTAGAAAAAAGTTAAATCAGGCAAAATAATTGGCAAGACCTGATTAAGCAATTGTCCTTATTCAGCACAATTTTTTGAAACTCTCAGAATTCTGAGCCAGGGAGATGTAGAAGTGATGGGCCACTTAATTGCTTTAGAAAATATTCTTAGTAGTTTGGTATGTTTGATTGTTTTTTTGTTTGTTTGGTTTGGGGTTTGAGATTTGGGGATTTTCTTTGGTTTTGGTTTTGGTTTGTTTCTGTGTTTGATTTTTGCTTAGCTTTGTTTTAGACTGTGTTGGTTATTCAAAGGTAGGGCAGCTTGTTTGATAAGAACTCCATCCCTTAACATCTGTTTCTGTCCATCAAGTGAGTGGGTTTATGTAACAAGAGATTTACATAGCTTGAGATAACTGTGCAAGGCTCACGTAGAGAAATCCCAGGTGGAGATAAATTTACTTGACAGTTTTCCTCCTTCCTACCTATATTCTAGATCTTTTATTTCTTGGTTGTTAGCGAGGTTTTCAGTTCCTCAAATAAATTACTTTGAGTTTACAATAGACTCTTAGCTGGAAAGAGACTTTCTGCCTCCCCACCCCACCTTCCAGCCTAGGAGAGAGTCTTCATCAGTGACAGGGAAGGACTGTAAACTTTTCTGAACTCTATGTTCACTTTCTCCATCTATAAAACAGGGAGGGTCCCTTGTCCCCTAGTTAGGACTGATGCTTTGAGTGCCTGCGGCAAGGTGCTCTTGCACAAAGCAAATCATTTAGAATGTTTCAACCTCACACTTACAACTGCAATTTATGGGTTTTTCTCTGAACATTCAAAATTTGCCCTCAGGCAAGATGACCTCAGTTCTGCCTTATCACTGATGTGGACCTTGTACCCTTTTGTCATGGAACGGAAGAACTGTATGGCCTCTATACTTCAGGTTTTAAGACCCATTCCCTAAGATGAAAAAGTGTATCTTCTAAAGCAGTTTCCTGCATCTTTGTTAAATTGGATGCCTTTTAGCTCTAAGAAATTGATTTAAGTTAAAAAAAAAAAAAAGTGGTGAGAGTGGAGGGACTTAACAAAATCACACCAACGCATCTTATTAACAGTATGCCTAAGTGGTGAACTCACTGACACTTTAGTCAAAAGCCTGTATTTTCTTCGTTTGCAGGTATTATTTACTCTGCATCTACTAGCTGTCATGCACAATTGTATAATACTGTAGCTTGCTCCATTTCTCTGCCTTTTGAGTTGAAATCCTAACTCCAGTTATGTTAATTTACTGGAAAAAGATGGATGGACTCAGGTAACTCTGAGCTTGGCAAAATCCACCTTGTCTTAAAGTCACCAGCAACTTGTTTCAGTAACATGCCTGTTTTCAGGTATGAATTAGAACAGTTCATTATTCTCAAGGAAAAAGACACACAGGGCCCAATCTTCATGTCTGTAGAATCATTCGTCACCATTGGCACTCTCAATCGTTCTGTCCTCCATGCACAGTAATGGGATATTGTTTGCATTGTTTGCCTGGCCATAATGGATTTGCACTGAGCTGAGTACATTCCTTAAACTCAGTTCCACTGGGATCAGTGTTGAGAAGGGGTCATGGGTGCTGTCAGGTGTGGAGAAACAAGGGGAGTTAACTGGAGGAATGGAAGCTCTATGTGTAATCACATTCAAATTGGGATTTACTGACAGATCACTCTGGTCACTGAAATTGACACCTCCCCTAACTCAAGACACTATTATGGGAACAAAACCTCTCAGGGTGAATTAAGCAGGCCCAACTGGGATTTGCAATTTAGTTGGTGTGAGCAGTCAGCAGTGTTAGTTCAGAGAGCTCTGGGGCTTTGTACTTTGCTGGATTTTTGTGGAACTTTTTTTTCTGAAGAGCGAGCTATTACCTTCCTTATGGAAGTCCTCCTAAACTCAGTGTGGTACATGAACAATTTTAACCTGCCTCCTCTAGTCTTGGGGATTAAAAATCTAATGTTATTTGAATCTTTAGGCTGTTGGAAGAGGCAAACCTTCTTTCTACAGGGTAAAAATAATCAGAGTGATTTACTAGGCATATTTAGCACACATTTCACTTGCGGGAAGCTTGGGACCCCCCTGGAGGGATAAAGGATGAATATTTATTGGAGTCTAATAATAGTGGGAAAATTGAATTTTGTGTTTTTTTTTCAGTGAAAGAAATAGGGTGATATTTTTGTATTTCCCTTAGGAATTTGTGTCTCAACAGACCATTTTTTATATACATATTCATAATCTACCCTGGTAATATGCTAAATGCTTACAAATGCAGTATGATCTGCCTATGTTGTTATTTCTTGTATTCATTGTTAATGGAAGAATACAAAATGTATTCAGGCTTCCCATCAATATTTACAGAGCACTTACCATGTCCCAGGTACTAGTGAGGCACTGGAGACACAAAAATGAACAAAATTCAGTCTATGCACACAAACAATACATAATCCTCCTAGGTAAACAGAAATGCATACAATTAATCATTTAACAAATTAAACATTTATGAGCTAGCTGAATAAAAACTATGGCTTTCTATGGCCAGGAGAGGGTTTAAGAAAGTATTGATATATCTCTGCCCAAAAGGGGATCAAGTTTAAGACTGATTTGGAGAGTTACCTATCCAACCGAAAGGATGAATGGCCTAAGTGGTGAACTTAGGGCAATTTCACACTTGAGAACCTATAATTGGGAGGAAGGGATAGTGGAGCAATGCGATCCATTGAGAGTGGGGACAGATGAGGTTAAAGGGGGGGTGTAAAGAAAGAAGTAAAGGTTAGGAATGCCATTGAGACAATTAAGGAAAAGTAAAAACATTGCCACACAGCTTTAGCTTAAGTGGCCCAGAACATGCACATCGATGGCTAGAACATACACATCTGGATCTCAAGATAGATGGAGGGTTAAAACTCTAGATTTGGAAATCATGGGCATATAGGTAGTGGTGGAAGCTAGGAGCAAGAGCTAAATCAGAGATGGTTTAGAACAAGTAAAAAGCTTGCCCAGGATAGACACCCAGGAAACTGTCAACATCCAAAAGTATGCATGAAGGATGCAGAGCTGCTGAAAGGACTGAGGGAGGTTGCTGAGCAGCTGGAGGTTGTAAAGAGGAGAGAGGGAGTGGGGAAATCAGGGAAGGAGAGAGCTTCACAAAGAAGAGAGGAGTCACTGGAGTCAAATGCTGTAAAGAGGTCAAACAAAGGAAGAACCACTTATTCCAACTGATTGTTAAAGAATTATCGCTTTGGCAATTACCTTGCTACTAGATGCTTACTGATTCCGTTGCATTAAAACAATTCTTAGTTTACTTGTTAAACTGCTAGTCAGTAGTTTCCCAAGCAGAGCTGCACATTAGAATTCCCTGGTAAGCTTTTCAAGTACCAATGCCTGAATTTTCCCCCTGAATAATTATAGTAGAAAGTCAGAGAGGTGGAGCTCAGGCATTACTTTATTATGAAAGCCCCAAGGCGTTGTAATGTGCAGCCAGAATTGAGAAGTACTGTGCTAGGGGAAACTGGCTTTCTACATTAACCACATGAAGAACTTCCATGCCTGGCACATCCTGGGCAGCCCTAGCCCACCCAACAGGGCAGAGGACAGAAAACTTTGGTCCTTGGGTTAGTGGAAATAATCTGTTGGGATGCTGGTGGACCTTACCTAGGCACCTAATCCTGGAGATATAATAGTCACTCTTTCTGCCACGCAGGTACAGGCAGGTACGTGCTGCCCATATGCTTCCTTGGTTTGGCAGATCCCTCAAACAAAGATCCTGGTCTATCATCATCATCATCCTCATCATCATCCTCATCATCATCAATCTATTGAGCTCTTCATTGTACCAGGCACTTGCTAAGAGCATTACATCTTCATTAACTCATTTAATATGACACTCCTATGAAGTAGGTACAATTTTTAATCCCTATTTCATGGGATAAAGAAACTAAGTCTCATAGAGTGACTTGCCCAGGAATCATGAAACTAGAAAAAGGCAGTCCTGGGGCATTAATCCATCTCTATCTCCCTCCATAGCCCAAGCTCTGGACCATGTCTTCATCATTCTGCTCCACTCCACTGCCGGGATTGGAATCCTCTGCCTGCCTCAGCATCTCCCCCGGCAGCTTCTGCATCCCCCCAGGCTGGGCTCTTTCTGGCAAGTTTCATGCATAGCTGCCCAGGATCCAGTGCTGACATGAAATCCTTTCCTTGATATTACAGGTAAAGATGTGTCTTCTACCTTCAACTTTTCATATTCACTGACTTCTATTAAAAGGACTCAGAATTACCAAAATCCTAGTGCAAATGAGAAATGACCCTTGCCAATCCATGCAAGCAAAACACAAGATGTAAAATTGTTATTTCCATGGCTTTAGCAATTACTTCTCAGAAAAGAGCATTCCAGAGAAACAAGTTAAATAGCAATTCATGAACTAGCGAATCAGCCTTCATTATTCACATTGTATTTCAATAAGGCATTACTTACTATAGAGCAGGCAATTGGTTTTGTGTTTTTCATGCATGAAGTCTCAGGTCCTTTCTGCCACAAATACTCACAGGTGTTTGCTATACTTCTCCATCTAAGCTTGCATCACAAAAAGAAATTATTTCATGGGAACACTTTGTTCCCTGTGTATTAATCTCTGACTCTTTGAAAGCTCTTAGAAGGCAGGCAAATTCCCATAGGGGGTCCTTAACTTGTAATTACCATCCCCTTGGGATCCAGTAACCAAGCCAGCAATGAGGGGGTGCAACACTGAGATTTGTCCTGAATTCTCTGGTAAGTCCACACCTAAATGGATGCAGTTAGTGAGGACTGGGAAGTCTCTCAAGCTGACCAAAGACGTCATCACATCCATCAGACTAACTTTGTTGGGCTTCATCTTGTATCAAAGCTTCTTTACTTGTTCAAGTGGGTCTTTGTATGGGTTGTTTTCCCTGCACTATTAATCAACTGCAGTGAATAAGAGTAACAATCACATACTGATTTACAGACATTCTGAACAGAATTGCAAAACTGAACAATTTGGAATATTTTTTAACCTTAGCAGCCCCATCAGCCAGAAAGATTTAGTTGAGTTTTACATTCAGTCGTTTGAACTACTAAACCAATATGTGTGATTTTTGTTCATGTTACAAATATGAAATTTGATAATAAAATTCAATAAGCTTTTGTAGATCACAGATGATATGTGCCCTTTTTAAGGATCATCCCCAGTTCTGATGTGCAACCTGTACCTGGCCCCTTGGAGTCACTGATGTAGTATCCCTTTTTAATTTTAAAGATAAGAAAACTAAAGCTCAGAGATGCTAATATGCCAGAGGCCTGGTGAGTTAAGCTCATAAGGGCAATTCACACCATGGCTGAGGCTGGATGGAAGGACTCTGTGACCCACTGGTTGATCCCACCACTGCCCCATAAGCTGTACCTAATCCTTTCAAAGTCCCAATTCTCATTTCATGTTTTAGTAAATTAATTCTTATCAATTATACAAATTATCATAAGCCCCTATGCATGTCTAAATTCCAAAGTGACAGGTATTAGGGGCATCTGTGGATACGGCATGCTGCATACAAATAGGCTCTCTTCATTTTCATCATCATATGTGTCACTTTGTCATTGTGTTTTATGGCACCAGAGTTCTCAGGAATGCTGAGTTCCCATTTCAGGACTTTGCCCTCTCTCTTCTCTTCTTTCCCCACACCTTCTCCCTAAGAGGCTTCATCTCCATTCATGGCAACGTTACAGCCACAGCAGTGATCCTCAAATTTCTATCTGAGCCTCTGTTCCAAGTTCCTGACACATATTCCAATTGCATACTGGATCATCTCCATGTGGAGGTAGATTTGGAAAACCCAGAAAAATGCCAAGAAGTTGTTACTTGGGGCAACAGGTTCCTCTTGTTGATATATCTCTTTCCAAGACATGAGTTCAAGCTTAGTCGATGTGATGACTTCAGAGTCAGAACTCATCAAATTTCCTTTCCCTTCTCCCCCTTACCTCTGCTGGGGCAAGGACAGAAATTCTCAGGCTTCCCTGTAATTAGCTCCTCAAGAGGGAGACACAAGGAATGCTCCACAGAAAGAGGAGAGAAAAGAAATGAAGAAAAATAAAAAAAACTTAGCATTAGAAATAATCAAAACAGAAGCATGTGCCAAAATAAAATTTAATCGCTCTGAAAGCTATCCTTGCTTTCACTGATTAATTTATTTATTCATTCATTCAACTAATATTTATTGAGCACCTACCATGTGCCAACTATGTCCTAGGCACTCGGGATATAGGAAAAAGGCAGACAAAGGCCCTGCCCTCCAGGAGTTTATAATCCAGGGGTGGGAGATAGCAACCCACCAAACACATATAATTTGTCAGTTTGTGATGAGACAACAAAAGAGGGCTGGCCGAGTGGTTCAGTTGGTTAAGAGCTCACTCAAGAGTGCGAGCTGAGCTCTCTGAGTAACAGCAGTTTGATGCCCAGCCCGAGCTGAGCTGCCGCTGAGCTGCCAACAGGTGGCAGGATGGCTCAGCTAAAAAAAAAAAAAAAAAAAAAAAAAACAAGTTAAGACAACAACAGAAGAGAGTTTCCGCAAATGAATCTATATCAATGGTGGACCATGGAATCTAAACCAGGTGAGGAGGAAAAGGGGATATGACAGGGAGTGAGGCACAGTCAGGTCAATGGAATTGGATGTCCCAGACTGATACACTGGTAGAGTTGGGAAACTAAAGGGAATTCACTAAAAAAAAAAAAACACAAAAAAACAGGAAATGGAGTTCAAAGAGTGAGATTCTGACATGGAGATTGTGAAGGGGATCCAGTTATGGGCAATGGCGGTATCTCAGGTGAAATATAGAAATGGGTAGCTTAGAACAAGATCATGGGAGAAAATAGGTGGTCAAAACATTGACAGGACAGGTACTGGACACATCATCCTCATGGATGTTGAGGTCATCCAGAATTATAACAGAAGTAAGGCTAGAGAGAAACAGGGAGCTCAGGGCTTGAATCTGTGTCCTTCCATCAGAAAACGAAATGGGAGTAAAGGAGGTAGCTGGAGCCTTAAATGGGTCTCTCAGTCTCTCTTGGTCTCAGCTGCCTCATATGAAAATAAAACAGCACAAATAAATAATCTTTAAGGTGACTTCCAGCTAACAGCTCTAGTTTTAGATGCCCCCAAGGGGACAAGTTGAGATAGCTGATTCAACCCCTTGGCTGCTCTCTGACACACAAAAAAGGGCAAATTAGCAGGTGTATCCATTTATCTGTTAAACAGCATTTAAAACTACGCTGCGAATTAGGCATTTCTTTATGAGATCTACTCTGAAGCCCTCATTAAGTGCCTTCATTATCCACAAAGGAAAGGAAATTCTATTCTGCCACCACTACCTGTCTCTCTCTCCACCATGTCATTCCCACCATCTAAGAGCTGACAGTACTCCTTTCTGCTCAAGTGTGACTTTCTGAACCTGGCATTTAAGAATCTCCACCAAAGGGCCACTCCTAGACATCCAGCCATTCCCAGCGCTCCCCCACAGAGGGCTGATCACAGATAGACTGAACAATGCTGCTCAGGCCCTTTACTCCTCATTGCCCCACCCCTATCCCCGTAAACCACACCCTCTCTGCCCTATACACATACTCAGCTCACTCCTGCAGAGGACAAGGCAATGTCAGCCTAGCCAACTGCCATAGACAACTTCCATATATGGTTGCTGCTCAGTGTAGAAATGACCTTCCTCTTCTGCTCGTATCTGAGAGAACCCACTTTCAGATATTGATGATAAGTGGTGACTAGGATGAGCCAACCCCATGAAGTGTGGTAGTTTGTTTGGTTTTGTTTTCAATCTCTGTGGGATTACACTTAAATTGCACGGTGATTGAAAATTAATTTACTTAAACATGTATTAAAGCTGGGCAGTAACCAGGTAATTGGGGAAATGGGCCAGATTTTCCCATTATACACTATCATCTCTCCTTCTGCTCCTCTTTGCATTTATTTAAAAGTACCAAGAACAATGTATGATTGTTCTGATTGACATTGCCACATCCTTTGATTTATCTGTTAAATGGCATTCCGAAGCATGTGAAACTATTGGTCAACATACACAATTCCCAAAGGTTTTACATTTAAAATAATGAAATGACAAATAATTTCAAGCAACCATGCCCCACCCTCAGTACCTCCTATTTCTCTTATAGACAATGTCCTTATGATAGTTATGGTCTCTGCTGAAAATATGTATAATTTTTATGGTCTGTTGGAACTTATAAACCTGGAGAGAAATTTCTGAAAATAAATAAACCAAACCTAAGGATGAGAACAATTTATTTAAGGACTCACATTCCAGGGAACAAAATCCACACTCAACACCATTATGATTGCAATGTGGTCAAAAGAAACAAATCCCAAAGGGCCCTCGTGTTCCAGATGCAGCCAGAGTATTTTTAGTTCTGCTCTCCTTCACTCAATAGGCCTAGATTTGGAGGGGGAACTCACCCTGATATCCAGAAGATTTTTAGATTATGGGATTTTTGTTCAGTGCTTTGTCAAACCAAAAGCATATGCTGTTCAAATATAGATGATGATGATGATGATGATGATGATGATGATGATGATAAACATATCTTATTCTCTCTTAAACATATATAAACAAATCAGACACAACATTGTTCTCTGCCAACGTGGGGCACGCTCTTCACTGCTGAGCAATGGGGAAGCAGACCCCCTGATGGTTCACTTGGAAATGTGTTCAAAATAGTCTTCCCGAGGTTGGGTCACTTCCTGTGGCAATCTCCAACAAAACGATGGCATAGGTGCAAAAAAGCTACACAGGTCATTTTGATGCAAAATCCCTCATCCAGAACAAATTAAAAATCCACACACGTGGCTTGTCCTCTATAACACGCAGAGCCCCTGTTTACAGGGATAGTGCAGACATTGCTTCAGGTAAGTAAGCTCAGCTACACCCATTTTTGTGAATGCTATAAATTCACCATTATCCAGAAAACAAGTGACTATTTTTCCAAATAAATCTGATTCACTTGTACATATGTCACATTTAAAAACAAATCTAGATGTTCATGGACTTGTCTATAATGACAGACCAGAAGTTATCTGTTACACTATTTATATTGCTAATACCCACTAGCCTGTAATATCAACCTGAACTCTCTTGTTAGTCATGCTCAGTAAGAGATCATGTTAGAAATATTTTCCCAGTTGCTCATCTGCCTATTAGTTTTCACTGTGTTGTTATATAATCATATATAAGTGTTTCCTTATAGTACTTTTAAAGTTTCACTTTTCATACTGAAAATTTAAAGCTGTCCCCAAATTAATTTTGATGAAAAGTGTACACTAGAGATCTATGTTATTTTTGCCAAATGGTTAGAAAGTCATCCTGAATCCTTTATTCAAACATTCTCTCCTCACTTATTTAAAATTCCATTTTTATCAAATACTAAATTATTGAATCTATTCTGGTCCATTTCAGAACTATTTACTTATCTTTCCGGTCTCATTTCTCACCACTCCTACCTGCCATCCCCACTTTCATCTTTAAGCTCTGGCCATACAAATCTACTTATAACCCCAGATTAGGCCCTGTTTTACACACGCTGTTCCCTCTCTTAGAAATAACCTTTCTTCTCCCCTTCTTCTGGCAAACTTCTACTCTTCCTCAGCTCACCTCCACTGAGAAAATTCCATGACCCAGTCCCCATACCCAGTCTGATCTAGATGCTATTCCCACGTGCCCGACACTCCCTTAAGATTTCTATCAACTGTTCTACAACTCTGCTTATTTGTCTTTCCCACAAGACCAAGACATTCTTGAAGGCAGAGAACATTTCTTATTTATTTTTCTGAACTTCAGTGTCCAGCACAGTGTTTTTTGAGATAAATTAATTAGACCTTGCCAGTGCCTACTTTTTACCAGGATTACTTGTTGTTGCCTATAGCAGCAGATGCTAAAGAACTTTCTGCCAGCATCTCCAGCCAGGTCTCTTCTCTTGGGCAGCAGTGGGTGGGCTGCATTCAAAATCCTGTTCCCTGTAGGCATCCCTGTCTAAATATAATGACCCACCCAAACCCATCCATGCCCCAAGATGTAACACAAATCCTCTTCCAAGATAACGCATTCAGATGGCAATAGGTCCTTAGGAATGGACCTATTTGGACAGAGAGTATTTGGTTATGTCTCCTAACACTCAAATTCCTGGCTCTTACTGGAAACCCCCCCATTGAGAGGAAGGTCATCATTAAGCAGATCATCCATCAAACTTCCCTTTTGGCAGTGTTCTGTCACTCTAACCACATCTGGCACTTCAATGCAGCCTCCAGTGAATCTGAAAATGTGTGGATGACCTAATTCTCTGGAAAAATCAATACCACAGACCAGAAAGGATTTGTCTGGATCATGATCTCTGATTTCCCACTTTACAATTTGACCTAGTTTTTCTGACTACATAAAGGAACAAATATCCTCCAGGATTTAGTGTGGTGCACAGATAAAACTTGCAAATTCACCGACTGTGATGCAGGATAAAGTATTTAGAAAAAAACCGACAGTCACCAAAACAATACATTCTGGACTAGGCATTTTATGTCCAATATCTGGAATCTGCAGAACAACCCTGAAGGGTAGTTATGATTATCTCCATTCCAAATAAGGAAACTGACGCTCAGAGAGGTGAAGTAACTTGGCCAAGGTCCCCCATCAATAAGAGAGCCAGATCCTAAGCCTGATTTTACCTAATTCCAAAATTTATTCATGGTTTTTAAACAATGCCATAGTGCATATCCATATAAAATGCAAACACAAAGAGAAAAGTTCTCACATTGAGAAAAGTTTCATTTTTCTCAAAAATGTTATTGCTTTGAAAATAAAAAGCAATTTCCACAAGCCAAGTACAGTATTTGCTGTGTATATTGCATATTTTTTTCCCAAATTTGAGAGGAAAAATAAGGATGCGCATTACACATGGGTAGTACTAATTCTGTATCTATATAAATATTTTTAATTCTTTTATTTATGCTTATGAGTTAAAAGTGTAACTCTAGAAATTAATAATGATATCTGTATGCAAAATAATACCCTGGAATACAATAATCGGTATTGTTGAATTTATAAGGAACTTGCAACGATGGAGAGTTCTTGGCCTTCTATGATGCATAAATATCGTAAATTTGTTACCGCCACATAAAATTTCTTGTACCTTGTGTATGTTCTTGTGTTTTGTAATTACTTGTTACATAAAATTTCTTGTACCATAATATGTTAAAAAATAAATGCTAAAATTTCTTTATAATACAAAAAACAAGTACCTACATGTAAACAAATAAAATTTGAATTAAAAAAATTAAAATGAAAGATTTTTTCCATGAAAGTTTGGGCCAAAAACATGTGTGCACATTATACACAGCAAAATATGGTAGTCACAAACTTTTCAATCTTTCCACACCTGCATCTCATGTTTGTTTCTTTTGAAGTTGGAGTTCCCCCACCCCCATTCCCAGAGAGGGAAAAGGCTCTCCTAAATCCCAAGTATGAGGCTGGCAGTTCAGCGTGGTTAGTTACTACATCTGCACCATCAGCACAGAGGCACAGGTGCTGCTTTGCATAGACCAAAGACTGACTTGCAGATTATCCATGGAGAGTTTTCCAATCATGACATTTTTCTCCAATCAAAATTCCACCATCTTTTCAGCTTAAAGCTCGTTTCCCCAGTCATCAACCCTTGGATTAGATCACAAATGAGATGTCTTCCAAGGGGTAGCTCAATAGTGTTAAATTCATTGTTAAAATTAAATCCATTGGCATAAGATTGGTTAATAATACTATGTAGGTTTCAAGTGTAAAATTCTATATACATCATCTGTATATTGCACTGTGTGCTCACCACCCAAAATCTAGTCTCCTTCCATCACCATACTTTTCAAACCTGATGCTGGTGAGGGTAGGGATAGTTATACAGTTGTACAGTCCCAACTGGTAGATGAAAGGCCTTCTGCCCCCGTCTTAGGAGGATTGGATGGAATGCTCTGGTTTCTCCTATTCTTGACTCACTTTCCACCAAGGAAGTGGGCCATCTGATGGGTGAAAGCTCATGCTCACTGTGTTGCAATTACTGATGGGAAGCATCACTGTATTAAACCCTACCTCTTACATTTCTGCTCCACATGGTAAGCATCTTTGGGAGGTCCCTCCTGGGTGGGGCAGGGCTGTCATTCTTGTTCAACCTATGACTGGGTGGGTGTGGCAGGCCTGTAGTCCTGGCATTCGGATGTTTATGTAAGTGATTTTGTATTTGCTCTGCAGGCCCACTCACTCACTCAGCCATGTGACTCAGCATGTGAATTTAATAACTTCGATTTTGGCTGGGTGGTGGAGGCATGCACTTCAACTTCACACCAAAGTCAGATTCTTCAGTGCAACTTCTACCAAAGTTTACTGGTATCAGGAGCTTTTCTATCTACAAAAAGAATGGTACTTTTCTCTCTTGTGTATGTTTCCTATTGGTCAGAATGAGAAAAAGGAAAGTTGAATAGCAACCTGAACATCTAACAACTGAGAGTTCTTGGAAACCAGGTTCTGAAAATATTTTCTATCAATATTAGGATGTTACCAAGTCAAGGGCACATAAGGAAACCTCTCCTGACTGCAAGATGAAACCTGAAGGGTGGCATATTAAAAGAACAATCATTTGTGCCCTGCTTTGTAATCCACAATATGCTCTTTAGATATGCATCAAGTCAATGATGCTTTGGTTTGCTGAACCTGGCAAGCCACAGAGCCCTTTGCAAAGGTGAAGAATTGGGAGTTACACAGTATATGGCTGCCAGATACTGCAAACTACTGCTTTGTACCTAAAACACTAGTTTCAGTGTCAGGACTGTTTTGCCAAATTACAAACGTCAACCCAATCCAGTCTCTCCCAACCAATATAAACAGCTGCCAGCCCAGCGTCTCCCCATTTATTCCCTACTTTTTTTATTTGAAAAGGAAAATGAAGACTGACATATTGCCCCATTAGTCTTGAGAGTAAGGAAATAGAGGAAAAAGTGATGTGTGAGCAAGGTTCATGGCAAAGGCATTGCACATAGTTTTTATCCTTGATAGAAGTAGAGTCTTATCCTTGAGTCCAAAACCCCATTCACAAGGACATAGGTCAGGAGGTCTAGGGTCACAATAATATATACTCATATAATGAAGATTTGGAGTTTCCTTTTTTTTTTTTTTTTTTTTTTTGAGGGCAGTATCACTGGCCCTCACATGTGGGACCAAACCAGGGCCGCTGGCTTCCCAAGCCAGCGCTTAACCACTGCGCCACTCGGCCTGCCTGAAGATTTGGAGTTTGAACTGACTATAAGCTCAATAGGAGCCAGCAACAGGAAAGCACCAACAGGGAAGCTGATGCTATTGATGGCGGCATGGGCGGAGGCGTGCTGTCCAAAGTTAGGGAGGTGGATTTCCTTCCCAGAAATCCAGCATGCTTCTGCCCTCAAAGTGGACCACCTGAGGTCTTTGGCAGCACTCTTTATCTGATTGTGTAACCCACAGAAGCTCTCGGTGTATTTACTTGCCTGCCACTACCATGGTGTTCCTGCTGCACGCAGGTGTCAAGCTAGTAGGCTGGATCAATTAGCAATTGTAATTAGAGTTGAATGCAATTAACAACATAACGGTGAGATATTCATGTTTAATTTCCTGAAGCTGGGAGCCTATGACATTCCTGACAGAAGATAATAAATATAAATAAAGCTCACAAATTCAGATGAGTATTTGAGTCACATTCAAGTAATGTTCACCAAGTCATTGTAACCAAGTAGAAATTCATTGGCCCACACACATATGGACTAATTATCTTAATTAATGATCTTTTGGCCCACTACCACTAGACGTGGATGTACCTGCTATCTTTTAATGCTTAAAAAATACATAGCTGATTTTGCACAATTTGATGTTTACTTACTGCCACTGAACTGTACACTAAAAAATGGTTAAAATGATAAATTTCATGTCACATATATTTTACCATAATAAAGAAAATAAATCTTTTAAGATAGCATGGTGTAGTGGTAAAAAGTATAGGCTTTTGAGTCTGTCAGAAAGGAGTATGAATTCTACTTCTGGGCCACTTACTGGCTCTGTGACCTCAAGCAAGTTGATAAACCTGTCTGAATCCCAGTTTTTTCTTCTACAAAAATGGAGTAATAATGCCTACCCATCATATGAGCTAAATAGTTGCAGGTAAGGAGTAGAAATGATGCATAGAAAACACCCAGAGGGTGACATGGCAGCTGAGGATGGATTTGACTCAGCATAAGGACCAATCAGACTCAGCATAAGAACCAAGACTCCAGCAAAGTTATAGGAAGACCCACTGGCATTCAGGATAAGGAAGATTTGTCAATGTAGAATTGTCTAACAATGGAAGAGACACCTCCATAGAAATCCTGTAGCTCTGTAAAACCACAGTCTTGAAAACCACAGCTCTAGAGAAATGATAATCCAAAAACCAGAGGTTCCAAATGGTTCACTCCCCAAGACCGAGGCTCCTAATCCACTCCATAGGATGAAGGGAACACCTGTTAACAGCAGACAACCATTGTACAGCTCTGGCTTCCCAACTGGGATCATTCCCCAAGGCCACCAGCCCCATATTTCTGATTACTTTACTTGCTTCACTTCCCTATGGATCTGAAGAGAGGGACTGTCTTCTTGATCTTCCTTATTGCCACAGTCTCACCATCACTGTAATAAGAAAAGCCACATAGATTTATTGGTGTGTTCCTTCCTCATCCATGGATAACACTGAAGCAGTGTCCTCTGAGGCCAAGCTGGTCTGATGGGCACAGCAATTTGCTCAAGAACGTGGAAGACAGTTGTGGGGAGGCGTGGCAATTTGGAACAGCTACCAGGAATATGAATATGCTGTAGGCCTTGTCACTGAAAGCTTTACATGTGGGTCCTAGCTGTTAGTTTCAAGCCTCCGAGAGGAGGAAGAGGTGAGGAGGCAGAAGTGGGGATTACCACTTTAGTACATAGTTTGGTAACATTTCCTAGATTGTTTTTCCAGCTTCTCCAGGCAGTGCCTTCCCAGAGCTCCTGCAGAATTATATAACCCTCTCTTAATGCCTTATTTGGGGCTATCTGCTTAAGCATCCAGGTCTCTAGACACTCACTGTGAGCAACGTAAGGATAGGAACTGTTCTCTGCACCTTCCAGAAGCCAAGTACAGAGTAAGCCTTCAATGTAAGGTTGTTGAATAAATTGGAGAGAGCTGGGACTGAATGGGCTAAAGAAAAACAAGGAAAAGAAGGAGAAGGAACTACCACCGGGCATTGACTCCTTGCTTTTTACACACTTTCTCTCGGGTGATCATTTAATCCTAAGAAGAACCCATCCGGGGTTAGGCACTATTATTTTCTTCTTTGAATAAAGAAATAAAGTAACTTGTCCAGAGATGTCCATTAGTGAATGAGGAGTCAAGATTCAACTCATATCTGCCAGTTCCAAAGCCCAGGCTGTTTTCTCTGAAGAAAATACAACTCAGCCCCGTTCCTTTCCCCGGATCTGTGGCTCTGCCCTATCTCCACTCTGTAGGACTGCCTCCCTATCCTTAGACCTTCTCTAACAACACAGAGAACTGTTAGTTTTATGGTAAGTCCAAGTCCTAAGGATCTATGCCAAAGCATTTCTGTGTTCTTCAAGTAGGAATTATTTAAAAGAATGGATTAATATACATTAGCTGGGTGCTACTTTCATTCCCAAAAAAGTGATGGATACCTTTGCTGTGAAAATATGGTAGGAAATAAGGTACCACTTATACTTTGTTAAAATTAAACAGCTCTAATGAACATGAACCTAGCGTGGTCAAGTGAAAATTGGGATAAAGATAGAACTTGAATTGGGGTCAGCAAATGAGTAGATTATATCCTCTTGTCAGTGACTCCAAATAGTTTTAATTTATTCCACTGTGCTGTGTGGAAATCATTTGAATACATATTAATCTAATTGGATCTTCCCAGAAGGATCAAATGAGTTAGATATTTTCATCTTTTTTTTTTTTTTTTAAGATTTTATTGGGGAATTGGGGGAGGGGAACAGTGTTGGGGAATCGGGGAAGGGGAACAGACAAGTTGCTGTCTTTTTGTTCTTCAGTCTAGTTGCGGAGGATGTTGCTTCACTGGCCCATGTTGGTATCATCATTGCATTCTTCCTGGATGAGGCAGATGGGTCACCGGCCTCTGGATGGTCGCTCATCGCGGCTATTGGCAGCTCACGCTGGCTGCCAGCCACTCACTGTAGCCTATGGCAGCCCACTGCAGCAGGGGCTGCAGCCTATACCATCACCGGGGCTCGCACAGCCCAGCTCCAGGTGGAGCTGTTGTTAGCTGTAGAGGGCAGTGTCACTGGCCTTCATATGTGGGATCCGAACCGGGGCCGCTGGCATCCCAAAACCAGCTCTTAACCAATGCACCACTCGGCCGGCCCTGATATTTTCATCTTTTAATGAAGATAGCTCTGTCAATATTCTCCTTTCCAGTTTATCCCATGCTTTTTGAATTTATAGAAAGCTTGTAAACTCCTTTCTGAAAATTTATTTTGTTCCATTTATTACAATAGATTATTTAAACTATCTAGAATTAATGTAGGAAATAGAGTGAGGTGAGGATATCATTTGATTTTTCCCACACAACTAATGTATTATTCCAACACAATTTATTGAATAATTCATCCTTCCTTCGCTGATATTTGAGTTTTGTCATGCATTTATTTCAGTATATCCTTTTTTTCCATTTCAAACTTATCTATTCTACTCCAGATCTATTTTCAGCAATATACTCTTTTAATTACTTTAGTTTTCTATTAATTTTTAATATCAAAGAGTGAAAATACTCCCCTTGGTACTCTTTTTCAAAAAGAAAGTGTCCCTAGATATTCTCCTCTGGTGATTTTTCCAAATGCAATTGAGAATCTTTTTGTTGGCATGGCTCTGAGGCTCCTGAGACAGGGAGCAGGCAATGGGGGAACAGCAAGGTGACTTCTCTGCTTCTCTTGGGCAAACTGCACTGCCTTTTCATGTGAGGGGAAACAAAGGTTGTCCATGAATGGTTTTTCTCAACCAACTTCAATTTTCCTACAAATTTTGCAAATCTGTCTTTTCAGAAGCTTCTTTTATATCAAGCAGAATTTTGCAAAACCTGTTCTAGTGAAACTTATACTAGTCTTGGTAGAGGGGGTTGGATGGTTATGATAAGCACTGGGGCTGTCTGAGAAATAGACTATTTAATCACAATCCCTGTGATGCTTATAGCGAACAACCTCAAGATTACTTAGAAATCTAAATATTGCCAGAGAGATAGCTTTTAGGTGAATGGTTTCACTATAAAAACCAGAATGTCTTGTTTTGCGGTTAGAGAATGTTTTTAGTTAAAAAGACTTTCTCCCCAGTAATTGATAGAATATTGGCCAAATAAAAAAAGTCTTCATAGCAGATTTAAATCATGCCAAAACCCGTCAATTTGAATTTTGAGTATTTACCCTTTTCTTTGTTTTTTTTAAGGTATTTTCCTGAGAAACTGGGTAAAGATGCATCAGGGACTGTTAAACAGATGCCATTAAACCTTTATAATTGTTATTTCAATGGGAAGTTGAAAGGAAGCATACTAGGTGTTCTGCTGAGTAATCTACCACCATGTGACCCAGAAATCCAGATATTTTTCAAGGTAAACTGGCATTACTTTTAACCAGCACTAGGAAAAGCCTGGCTTAATAGTTAAGGAATGTGCTTAGAATCCAACAGACTTGGTTTCTAATCCTGGTTCCACTTAACACTATTTGAAAGCCCCCGGGAGAGTTTATGTAACAGCTCTGTGCCTCAGTTTCCTGTAGATAATGTTGGAAAAATAAAACTGAACTTGTAGAATTAAAGGATTAAGAAAAATACATATAGGGCCGGCCGAGTGGCGCGGTGGTTAAGCACTGGCCTGGGACGCCAGCGGCCCCGGTTCGGTCCCACATATGAGGGCCAGTGACACTGCCCTCAAAAAAAAAAAAAAAAAAAGAAGAAGAATACATATAAAGGGCTTTGCACAATAGTTGATATAAAGTAGGAAAGTAGGTCCCTGATAAATAGGTCCCTGATAAATATCTTATTAATGCCATCAATAATATAAACAGTCTAATTTCCTTATTATTTCTAGTCTAAGAACTCACCCAGAAAAAGTAAGAGGACATCAACTATACTGAGTGAAGGAAAAAGATAATGGATGGTTCTCCTAGTCTACAGAGTTTCTGCCTAGGAAACCAAGTTCTTGCCTCTGGCTTGAATGGCATCCAAGGGAGCTCACTGGCTACAGCTCAAGCTTAGCACAATGATGGGGACATTCCCCTGCCCCTCACTAAACACACACTCAGGAGCCAGCCTACTATTAATAGATCCCAGTCTGGGAGAAGTACTGCTACCTGGAGGAAATAAGAGCAGCTGCACAAATGCTGTCCCCAGTGCCTCAAGTGGCATGACTTCTTGGCCACCTAATGGGTAACAGAGGTACAATTTGAACTGAATTAGCCTAACTGCAAGATCCTGGCTCTTAACCACCATTCGTTGCTTAGCATCGTATCTCCTCTCACTGAGAGATGCAAAGATGCAAGTGTCTCTGCATCTTCAAGGGCTGGTGGAGTTCTTAGCTGTGATGGCTCACTCTCCTCCTAAAACTGCTCACTTTTGCTGCCAGTATTCTTTTCTTAATACTGCTGGCACAGAACAAAAACCTAAAAATCATTATCTCTACTAACATTTCTTTAACGAAGTCCAAACCAAAAGCGAAGAAAACAGCTGTTGTGTACTTTGTATCATTTGTCTCCCAAGCTATCCGGAAATCTTCAGATTGACTCTGGGTCCTGGGTGATTGACAGACAAAAACAGAGGACTGCTGGGCAATTAGGAAGGAGTGAGACCACAGTAATGAAAGCTAAAAAGAGCTTTCATAAGTCTCCTGTAGACTGGGCTGCAAAATGAGGAAGTTCCAACATGCTATTTACCAGTTCTCAAAATGTAAAAAGTTGCACTTCAGAAATATCAGTAAATCTCTATTACCTCCTGACAGGTGGAGCCCAATTAGGAGCTCCCAAGGAGATGGGTTGGGCACCCAGCCACTCGCTAAACTGAGAGCCCTGCTGATCACAGCTAAGCAGCAGCCAGTTAATCACAGAAGGAGACTGAGGGCTCCCATGCCAGGGATGCTGCAGGGCCATGGCAGGAGGAGCAGCTGCTTGTTGTCTACTAATGACTCAACCTGGATGACCAGCAGCTCTTCTAGGGCTCAGTGCCCTTGTTCATAGGAAGCATCTTCAGAGGGATCCATCATCATGCAAGCCCAGAATGGAGATTAAGGCAGCAGGCCTCAGGGCATGCAAGAAGCCTCGTTACTGTTCCAGGACTGAACCTACCCACAGACCCAGAAGTGTAGAACATGAGAACAAGCCAGGGGCTTTTTCATGTGTCCTGAGCTTTGGTGGTCAGTTCCCTAAGCTCTTGAAAGTTGTGGCACTTTCATTCAGCACTAACTAGATGCCTGGCACTGACAGGGTCGCCTTCTTCAAGTCAGCAAACATCTGCTGAACACCTATCACCAGACAGGAAGGACTAGGGCCTAGAGAAAGTGGCCTTCCGGGCTCAACCTGAATGACTTCCGCTCAGCTCAGCGCCCTGGTTTCTTCCCCAGCTTTCTCAGTGCCCACAGCAGCAGCACTCTGCTTCACTCGAAAGAGCACTAGACTAGGACCCAGAAGTTTCCTACTGCTTAGCCCCTATATGACTTAAGGCAAGCCACTGGACCACCCACCTCAGTTTTATCACATGCCAAAAAGAATCTGACAGGTTAAGAGCCAACAAGATGCATCTAGGATGATTATGATTGAAATCTAGGGGGAGAATGAAAAAATGTATTTTAGTTCCATTTATTTTAACCATTATAGCGACAAATGAAATCCCTGACTAAGAAAGACATGGAAAAATGGAAACATAAAATCAGCCCCAGGGACATAGGTTTATTTTCACAGATAGGTTTAGTCTCAGGGCTGCTGCATCTTATTTTTCTGGTGTCCACTTTGTTTAGTGCCTAGTCCCAACATGCAGAATAGCCTCTACCAACATCCCCTCTAAAATCACTGGATCTTAGCAGTAGAAAAGCCTTCAGCTCCCTTCATCGAGTATTTTGTTTCCACAGGACTGCAGTCACCAACATCCTGGCTGAGGCCTTCCAGTCTTTGCTTGAATACATGCAAGGGTGAGCACTCATTGTTTGTCAATGTGCCACTCCATTGCTGCCCAGCTCTGATGAGTAAAAAAGACAGAATCCAAAACCTCTCCTGATATCTGCCTCGCAGTGGTCCTAGTTCAGGCCCCTGAAGCTACCTGAATTCACCTAACCCCTCTTCTCCAGGGACTGTCTTCTCACAGTCCCTCTCCACAGGAACTCCTATAAAATGCTCTGGGGTTTACAAAGCACCTCTCTTATAGGTCATTAGCAAAATGACATTCCAAAACGTAGATGGGGGACCCACACCCTGCCATTGCTTGGGTGCTATTAACAGAAATGAGTTTATTCAGAAGTTGACATTAGGCATAAAAAATAGGCATGACCTTTTCAACCATAATTTAGAGAGGAGATACTAAAAATATACCTATGTCCTTAGGCATCATGGTCAGAGCTCACACTATAAATAATCCTGCTTGTTCCCTGGAGATTCAGACAGGCAACAGAAAGAGCCTGCAGGCCAGTTTGAATGTGGGGGCACTGGGGAGTCATCAGCCAGGGCTGGCCTTCATCCTCTCAGGGACGAGGCATGACCCAGAGTAGTGGAAGCTTTGTCCATTCCTGAGCTGTGAGAGGCCCCAGAAGAGGAGAATCGGTGGGTTATGAGAATGGGGGGATTTGACTATATTGTAATCAGCAATTTCCCTCAATATTTGAGAATTATGAGCAAGAAATTGGACTCAAATTAACTTATGATTAAACTGAAAAATATTATGGAACCATTGATTAAAATGAAATGTCTGACTATAATAAATCCAGGTAACTGGGTAGTAGAAGGATTTAATCCCACGTAGGTATATCAAATAGTAGTAATAATAATAATAATAAGAGACATTTATCGAGCCAGTCACTGTGCTTTACCTATACTATCTAATTTATTCTCACAACAACCCTATAATGAGTTATCATCCTCATTTTGAGGAGACAGAAGCTGAGAGCAAATAAGTAACTTGTCCATGATTATACAATTAGTAAATAATTTACTCTTGGCCCATGTGACTTGGATTCTGAGCTCTTAACCAAAAGACAAAAACAGAAAGAAGGAGGCCCCCTTCCACAACCAGCCAGTTACACAGCCATTCAGACCAGACCAGAGTCTCTATTTAGATACCATTCATTCCTATGTGTAGACTTCTGAGAAGCAAGCAGGGCAGGCCTTTGCCTGGTGTGGATGCTCTGAGGGCTTCTGGGCCCAGGACTATGCCATCTGCAATCTAGACTTTACCTAAGCTGCCTAGTCACATCATACCTGGATCCCCAGTCTCCCTGCCCCTGCTGCCACCGATGCCTGCTTGACAGAGCAGAGGCACTTGTTCCTCCAAGCCTGGGCTGAGCCCCTTAAATCTAGCAAATCTACCCAGAACATGACCCATCTGTTATTCCTGGTCAGTCAACCCCCTCCACGGGTACTGAGCTCAGCCTGCTTGGGTGTCTGCCACAGCTGGCTGCTTCTCCTCACCTGCACTAAACTCATGGGCCTCTGAACCCAGGTCTACACTGCAGGTTGCACTCCCATGCCTATTTAGAACTTTAAGAGGCAGTAAAGCACAGCGGTTACAGCCCACCACCGTTGAATTCAGTCTCAGGTATACCATTTGCGAGGTGGGTGACCTTGGACAAGTTTCTTAAACTTAGCCTCAATTTCCTTTTCCTCTTTATGGAGTATAATTGACATGACATATTAGTTTCAGGTGAACAGCGTAATGATTTGATATTTAAATTAACCTCAATTTTCTTACCTATAGAAGTGGACTTTGAGGGTTCAGTGAGGTAGTACACAAAGGGGCTTGAATGCACTTAGTGCTCAGTAAACGTAAGTTCTTGTCTCCAAGTTCATTTAAAATTTGCTGCTTAACCCAATCCCAACAGGAGTATTCCCTGGGCACCTCCTACTCAGCCACTACCCAAGAGCTAGCTCTGAGCTCCTGATTTGTTTTCCTGTACCCTTCCTAAGGGAGGGCTTCTCAGAACTGATATCTAATAACATCAAACCACACCAGGACTGAGATGCTCACCTATGGCTCTTTGTTCACAGAACGCTGGAGAGGAACAGCGCCTTTGAGAACAAACTCCCTCAAGGTCATACAAGGTGACAGAGCTGGGACTAGAACCCAGGTTCAAATAATTTGCTTTCTTGCTGCCATCATTTAAGATAGATTTTAAAAAGTAAAAAAAGAGGTAAAGTTTCTCAGCAGAGATGCCATTAATGTGATTATTTATAATAACTGTGACCCTCAGAATCCCCAAAGTTGGGTGATCTAAAAATCCTTTTCTTTCGCATTTGTTACATTACATTTATCTGCATAATTAGATTTTGGATAGGTTAAGGCTCAAATTAATTTGAATTCCCTGATTTCAAATGAGATGACAGTGGAATCTGGTGCCCCCAGAATGGGCAGGGTGGCAGACAGAGCTGGTTAAGAATTCTATTTTGCTGAATGTAATCTCTGGGTAATTGAGAAGTGACCACAGGCTACTTAGCCTCACTGTCTCTCAGAGTTAGGAGAGACATTAACATTACTGTCCATTCCTAATCGTGATGATTCCCAGATATCAGTCACACGCTACCATCACAATTTTTGGGGTATCTGTGGACCGCTATTACCCACTTCACATGTTTGTGTAAAATAACTTATTTATTTTATTTAGCTGTGTCTAAACAGTAATATCTGTGAAATCACAAGCTGATATCCTGGTTAATTTTTTTATAATAATCATCAAACTAAATATTCAACTATTAAAGTTTTTTTTTAATTTTCCATCAGTAATACATAAACTGCTACTGGCACATACACACTACCTTATCAGATACACAAATCCCTTCTACAATACTGAACCATTTGATCAAGCAACCCCCTCTTCAATAACTCTAATGAGGGGACTCACCGCTTTCCAGCTGTTACCTAAACAGCTCGTTCCCAGCTAAATGGTCAGCTAGCTTTGGTCAGATGCTTTTCTAGGTGCAACAGGTTTCCATGATCTCAAGAGGAATCGGGTCCATCTGGGGAGGGAAATGTGCTGAGGGCAGGGTGGGCTGTAACCTGGGAGACACCAACTGAACCTGGATGGACGCTTAAGTTGACAGAATTTCGGCAGAACAACATCAACCATTTTACTGTCTAAAGTACTAGGGCCTTTGAACTGAGGCCACACAGCTTGCAAAAAAAGTAGGAAAAGTAGAGCTAGAGTACCAACAGTCCTAATGATGTGGACTGGTGGTCAAAGCCTTATTTGCATTTGTTTCAGTCATTATTATGTGGCATGAAGGAAATTTTCTGCTGAGTAGAGTGACCTTGACGTGATTTCCTGTGCTCTCTGGGTATATGCAGAGCATTAAAAGAAGTAATGATTCCCAAAGAGCCTATCTAATCTGACAATTCTCATCAGCCTCCAAAGGGAGATTTCATCTTTTGTCCATTCTCCCATTTTTTTTAGTGTTACTATAAAAAGAGAGAGAGAACAAGATCTATAACCTTCAACGGCGTCCTTACAAAAGTTAGAAGTGTGACATAAATGCTATTTTTCACTCATCTTTGCCACCAGTCAGCATTTCTCAGCAGGTGAATTAAATATACACTAGCCCGACTCTCATCTTTCTCTAAATCTTGGTTGTATTCTCCGGGAGCCTCGTGTGAGTTTGGCCTAAGAGCTACAGACACTAGACTATCAGGACCAAGCATAAATCTAGGCTGTCAGATCCTGATGGCTCTAATCTCAATAAACTTTGAGTCACATTGGGTTGTGAGGGATTTGGGGATAAAATTCTGATTCTGGTCATTTACAAACCTTGTTTGATATGAGTGAAATCTATCCAATTTTCATCCCAAAACATCTTTTGTTTCTGATACCGAAATCACTAAGAAAAGAAAAACAGAGATAGAAATAATGATTTAAATGTTTTACAGTAAAAATGAATCAAGACAAAAGCATTCAACACAAAATTAATACTTAATTAATTACTCATCACTAGCAACAGTAAGACTACCAATAGGATAATGGCACTCATTTGCAAAGTCAATTGCAATGAGTTTAATAAGATTTCAATTTAAAAGTCATATAAATGAGAAGCCAAAGATTAGAGAAGTAGATACAATTTCAAATGTCACATAACTCTATTTCAGATTTATCAAAATCCTTAATTTTGATACATTGCACATTTCAGCTTTAAAAATGTTCTGCTTTCTAGCCGTTCAAAGCAGGTAATTATCCCTATTCTTCCTCCCCACCCTGCCTCTACTTTTCTGGAATCATTTGTTAGCAGCCTTGTGAATTCCGAAGCATTCTTTTATCAAAGTCTCTCTATCACACACATCCCCCCACACACTCTGCCCCCACAGTCAACAAGTTCTATTATCTATCCCAGAGAGGAAAACATTAGCATCAACAATCCAAAGCAATAGAAAATGCCCAACCATGAACTTTTAGGTTTCAGGATATGTTGTATAAAAATAAAATAAAATAAAGTAAAATAAAACAATATACTGTATAGGTTTTGGGGGTAACTGGGCCTTTCTAATAATAGTTTCTAGAATAGTGCTTCGATGCGCTTCGTCAATTTTCTAGATACAAATGACAGGAAAAGCAGGAGCCCACACATTAGAGCATGAGCTGATAAGAATTTGAGATTTTAGGGCCGGCCAAGTGGCACTTGGTTAGGAGTTGGCTTGGGAGGCAGGGCCCTGGTTTGGATCCCACATATGAGGGCCACTGACACTGTGCCCTCTACAGCAAAGATGGTGAACAACAGCTCGACCTGGAGCTGGGCTGCCGTGAGTCGCCGGTGATGGTGTAGGCTGCAGTGGGGCTGGCCGGCAGCGGGCGTGCCCTTTCGTAGCTGCTGTGAGCCGCAGTGAGCGGCCATCCAATGGCTGGAGAGCGACTGCCTTCCCTGGGAAGAGCACAATGATAATACCAACATGGGCCAGTGAAGCAACATCCTCCACAACTAGACTGAAGAACAAAAAGGACAGCAACGTGTCTGTTCCCCTTCCCCAATTCCCCAATAAAGTCTTTAAAAAAAAAAAAAAAGAATTTGAGATTTTAAATTGCTACAGTGGAAGCACTTAAAGTTGGTTTGGCAAGGGACCCAAAAAATACATGAGTACCTAGTGTCATCCCCAAACCACTCTCCCTGCCCCCATCTAAGGAGAAAGTTATCTTAACTTCAGGATCAGCTCCTAGACCTTTCTTTATTGCACAGAACCAAGATAATGGCAGGAAAAGGAAAATTAAAGTTGCCAAAAAGGCTACATTGACCTACAAAATGAAGAGCTGAGCAAAGAAGGAAGAGTGAAGAGATAAACGAGTTTAAGAGATAAGTGGGTTCAGTGGGTAAAGATTTGGAAAGTAGCCTGTATTGTGGGAGAAGAGAGAACCTGGAGCAGCTGCAGTGTTGGGGAGACAGTTGGGGATTTAAAAACAAAGGATTTCTAAGGAGTTATGCTATAGAATTTTCAGGAGCAACAACAAAAATGCTTTAATTTGTTTATTTGTAATATGTAATGTATAATAATGTTAATTATTTGCTGGTCTGTTATTCATTGAATGGGACTCTGTGCTGCACTGGACCACGAGGTAATCATCTCTATTTGCATGGGATCATGTGACGACAAAGATTCAAGTTACCCGGATTAGTTGGCAATCATTTATCTGGGTGTGTGTGTGTGTGTGTGTGTGCACATGCACACGTGCACGCGCACACCTGTATGTGCATATGTATGTATATGTGTCTGTGTTTTATTCTTTTAACACAGTTTGCTCTCCTCTCTCCTATTAGATGTTAAGCTCTTGGACATCACATACTCTGCCTTCTGTAAAATAAGAATAAAAAGTACAGAGCTCTACACACAGTGTGGCAGGATATGCTTGATGCAGAGATAGGATGGAGGCCATTTAGCTACAACGGCCTCCATGCAGAACGTACTGCATGCTCTGTTCCCTTCACCGAGGCTCTGGGAGAGGCAGAGAAGTCCCAGCTGTCAATTCTGAAATCCCCAGGTGCACCAGTCCCAGATTACTTTATTATTAGTTACCGGCACCTCACAGCTCATTGCCCCACACCAGCACACCATAATAGCATGGCTGAGAACCAGGGATATAAAGGCAACAAAAGAATCCATTTGAAAACCAGCAATGTCTATAGAGCTGACTCCATTGGCCAGGGGAACAATCCCCCCAAAGCAGGAGCAGACAGTGCTGATCAAGCTTAGTGGGGACCTTTCCAAAGTCAGGGACTAGTGTTGCACACAGCTCCAGCCCAAGGGGAGCCAGGGCCTGAGGCTGTCTTCGCTAAAGGTGGTGGGAAGAGCACCAGACTCGGAGAACTAGAGTCAATCCAAGCTCTGTCACCATCTTAAGAGGCAACAGTGGGAAGGAGGTTGTGCAAAGAAACGGATTTTGGGGCTAGACAAACTGGCTTCAAATCCCAGCTCCCTCACTTACACTTTTGACCCTGGGGAAAGCATGTCATCTTTTTGTGCTTTATTTTCCTCATCTGTAAGAAGAGATAATACTATTAACTTACCAGGGTTTGTTGTAAGAATGAAATAAGATATATGTGGTGCTCAAAAAAGGTCACTTGCTCCTGTGTGGCCTTGGGCAAGTCACTTAACATATCTGGACCTCAGTTTCCTCATTTGTAAAGTAATGGGGATGGATTATATAATTTCCAAGACCCTTGACAACAGAGAATTCTAAGATGTCAGATCCTGACACAGAATAATAAACATAAGGAACAAATCGCTAAGAAAAATTTGGCATGCGATGTTGGTTAAATCTTACCAGAATAGGCAAGGCAGAGGCAGTAGAGACCAAGCTGATTGGAAAGGCGGTCATCACCCAGGCATCTCCAGGAAACAGACATTCCAGACAGTCGGTTGGGCACATGCAGCAGCTCTCTCTCTCTTCACAAAGGCCGTCCCCACAGGCTGAATCAATGGAGAGAAAGAAAAAGAATGCTAAACAAAAAAATATTTTGAAGACCAACAGAAGTAAGCTCAATAAAAAATGATTTTTTAACGGAACAAAGAGCAAACTGGTCTAAGACTGGATTCTGGTGCTGCTTCTATCATTAGCTTGGTTTCCAGTTTTGCTTTGGATCACCAGGAAGCTCACAGCAAAATTTATTGTCCACTTTTAATAACTCTGTAGAAGTTACATATTGTCACTGCAAGTCATTTCACTTGGTCATTATAATTTAACTTCTTTTCCATGATCACAGCTTTGTTTTTATTTTAGATTTTCCTGTTTCATTGTACCTATTTTTATAATCCTCTTGAAATTCTTTATGAAACAAGGCAGGGTAAAAATAAATAGAAATCATTTTGCAAGTCACTCAATTACTTTATACAACATTTCTCTATGGAACTCAATGTCCAACAGCCCTTGCAGTTCTAATCCTATTAATTCTCATCTTTTATTTCTAAAGCTCAAAGTCCATATGAGGTTGGCTTTACAGAGTCTTGACTTAGTATGTGTAAATAGCACTGGGTTCTACAGTGTGTTTTAAGTTTTCCTTGTACTTTTATTGGGAGTTATTTATGCTCTCTATGATCATTGTCAGTAGCACTAATGAGTTTTAAATGACGCATTTCATGGATTCCCACCCATCATATTAGGTATTCCATTAGTGTCCTAGAACTGGATTTATAACTCCTAACATTTGAATGGGGCTTAACATTTGTATAGAATTTACCACTTTGACTAAGAGTTTGAAATTGTCTAACTTTGATCTTCAGCAACCCTGTGTGATAAGTGAAGCAGAGACACATCTCCATGTTATAGATGAGGAAACACAAATACATACACATCAAGTGACTTGTTCAAAGTTACTCAGGTAATGATTGGTACAGGGCTTGAACTCTGATCTTTGGAATCTAAACCCTCGGCCCTCTTCAACCTCCCAGCCCCTACAAAAGACCCCTCCAGCACCTACTGGACACTTCCAGGTCACACATCTCCTGGGACAGCTGCTTTGACATATGGTTCTGGAGAGTGACCTGATCCCATCCTGTAGAGTACCACAAAATTAGTCTTATTCCTCTTTTTCATGACAGACATTCTCATGTCTGAAACAGTGATCATAGAACCTTTAACTCTTTATTCCTGAGTCAAATATCGGAGTTAAATTCCCTCAGAGCTGTTTTATCTGTTAGGCCAAATAGCCCAGTGCCTGCGGCCCATGAGCTTTCCAGGGGCCTATGAAAAAAAAAACCAAAGAACTGGCTCCAAGCTATAGAAAAGCAAACTGAAATTAATAAGCATTTAACCAACTGCCTGCAGAATGTAATACTATATAAATTGTATTAATTGTTCAACTTATTATTCATAAAAAATTTCATTACATGTAAGAATAATTTGTGGACTTGATTCTCACGTTTTACAAGAATTCTTGAGTAGGCACAACAATTGATAAGAAGACATAGTCAACTGTAAATTTAATAAGTCATTCATATGCAAATAATTTTAAAAGCAAAATTATAAATATCCTTCCAACATGTTTATGGAAATTTTACATTTAATTGAGATGTGGGTGCATTTTAATATATTTGGTATATGAGTAAGTGATAAAACCTCCAGAAGACTCTATGGAAAGCTTAGCATGGTCCAGAGTTCCCCATTGCCTAAATTTCTCTATGCAGGCCAACAAGGTACCTTTTAGTAAGATCGCTCCTTGTGGTCTAACAGTTTATGTAGTGTCTTCTAGTTGCAGGATTTGCCCTGTAAATTGAACCTTGTTGGTTTGGAAGAATATGAAATAGCTGTGGAGCACGTGGGACCTTGCCATAAGAGTGCTAACATTGCCTATAATGTATCAGAGATAGTAGGTACCTAAGAACTCAAAAGGCCCCCCTCATAGGAAGCTTCCTCTCTCCACACCAGTCAAACTGAATTTCTTTCAGACTTAGTTAGAAAGTACTATAAAAAACTCAAACTCTGGCGAAAGAGCCACTGCAGTCTGCATATTCCTTGCTAAGGGCATGGTTTTAATTGCCTCCAGGAGCCTTGGGATGCACTGGAAGGATCTTTAAAAAAAAAATTGTAGGTTAAAAACCGTCTTGCATCCAGAGATTGCTGCTAATTCTGTTAAACTTCTTACATTCATGTGATACACTTGGCATCAAAACTGGGCAATTCCTAAAAAAAAAAAAAAAATTGGCAATTCTCTAAAGGCTCAAAGGCTCTGTGAATGCTGCCTTCGCGGAGCCTAAGGTGAAACCATCTGCCATGAAGTCTTTACCCTCAGTGCCCTCAGAAACCACCCAGGGAAAAAGATGTGGGGCTCAGCTTAGGAATCCTGGGAGCTGGTAATGATGGCAAACCTGCTTCCTGGAGTGCTGAGCCTGTGACTTTTGGCTTCAATCACAGGCCTTCTGGGAGTCCTGGGGAGCTGGATTACTGAGGAAACATTTGGATGGTACCTGACAATTCTAGAACTTGCTGCTCTGCCTGGGAAAGGAAAACCTGAACCTTGTTTGGGTTCTAGGTGGACTTTCTAGGTCTGTCTGCCTGAGGCAAAAAACAAAGCAAGTTCCTGAGAGGAATGTGGGGCCCTGCATCAAGAAGGCATGTGTACAAAAGAGCTTCTACCCAAAGATACTCCATGTGCTCAGTGTCCTAGGTAAGGATGAATTTGCCTCATAAAAGCACCGTCTCCATCCAGCACTTCAAGGGTCTGTCCAGGGCTGCCTTCTACTCAGTCTTCCAAGTCCACTCTTCCATCTCTCTGCCTCAAACCGAGTTCGCCTCCCCACCCTGGCCCTCTGGATCAATGTTTAAGTCAGCCAATGGTTCTTGACTCTAACTTCCCTCAGTGTTGTCCGCAGCTGTCCCTTGTCTGTATTCCTAAAAGAAGTCTGAGTTCCAGAATCCAGCCAGGGCTGCAGAGCCACACCTCTGGTTGTCCAGGCAAAGACTTTGCATGCTCCAATGCAGAGATCTCTAGAGCTTCTAAGTAGAGATTCATCCAGGACGCTTGAAGGAGGGAACAAGTTTGGCCATGGAGTAATAAACCCCTTTCAACAATTCAATAGTACTTACTGAGTACCTGTGCTACACAGGAACTATGCTCGGTACCTGGGGTACAGCAAGGAACAGGCCTCTCTGGGCCCTGTCTGCACAGAGATCACAGTCACCTTTTGACTTACTGAACAGGCATTCTGTTTTCTCTTTTTCTTTTTTTTTTTTTTTTTTTTTTGAGGGCAGTGTCACTGGCCCTCACATGCGGGATCCGAACTGGGGACGCTAGCATCCCAAGCCAGCTCTCAACCACTGCGCCACTTGGCCAGCCCAGGCATTCTGTTTTCTTACCCACTGTTGGCAGCACAGTAGCTCTGGATTCCAGAGCAGCTTGCATCTTTCCAGTTCTGATATGGCCAAAAAGAGAGGTTATACCCTCATGGACCAACACCGCCTGGAATAGCAATAAAGTAAAGAATCAGTACAGCCAAAGTCCATTCCATCCCTTCTACCTGATTCCCATTCTAGTTCATGCACTGTTGCCCTGGGATATCCGTGATCTATGGGTACCTCCAAGATATATCCATCAGTCACCTCAAGGTAAAGCTCTAATGCAAAGAAAGAAAACATGATAGACAATAAATGCTCTATGGCTATTCAGTGTAGTGCACGTTAAACCTGATCTTTCCACTGGAATAAGTATTTAGCTCATTGGGACATATATGACTGCAAGAAAAACATAGCACATGAAACTATATTTATTTGCTATTAATCTAAAAACAACATCCCTCATCCAGATTAAAATACTAAAACCCATAGTCACCTGCAGGGCATATGGCTGATTAGAAAGAAGCATTCCTGCATGAATCATGGTGTTGATTCCTTGAAAAGTATTCAAGAGGACAGATTATCTGCTCTCTGATCCTAAGATAAGGCTTCTGTAACTTATGACCATTGATACTGGATTCCCTGAATTTTGCAAAGCTTCTAATGTCTAACCTAAATCTTTCAAAAATACTATTTTATCCTTACTCTCTCATTCTATCCTCAATGATATTCAATTTTGAAGATCAAATATACATCATTTAGGTAATATGCCTTAATAAGCAAGGGTTTGGTTTAGCATTTTTACATTCTAAAATTATTTTTATTTATTTATTTTTTAATTAAAATTTATTGGGGTGACAATGGTTAGTAAAATTACATAGGTTCCAAGTGCATAATTCTGTAACACATCATCTATATATCACATTGTGTTTTCATCTAAAATTATTTTTAAATTGGCTATTTCATGGTCTTCTCTATATTTACTGCAATCAGGTATATCTCACTTCATGGAATAAATGCATCCCAGAATCTTCCAGCAGGCCAAGTGGCTCAGTCGGTTAAGAGCTCGCTCAAGAGTGCAAGCTCTGAGCAACAGCGGTTGAATTCCTGGCCTGAGCTGAGTTACTACTAAGCTGCCAAAAGGTGGCAGGATGGCTCAGCTACAAAATATTTTAAAATAAATAAATAAATAAAGTGAATTTTCCCCCTCTGATATTCATGTCAAACCAGTCCCAAGACAAAAAAATAATCACCTTTAATGATGCAGAAATCTTTTTTAAATCACACATTAAAAGGAGAATTTTTTGTAAAATAATAATAACACACATATGAAGGCTAAAGTTTCTTTTGTTTGGCAGAATCACTTCTAGAATTAAAGGGAAAACAGCAATTATAGCTTACGAACAGAACATCCTAGACTAACAATTTATTCAGCTTTTATCAAATCTCCTTGCCACCATGATACAAAAGAATAACAGGAAACCCTCCCTGGGTGCTCAGACCTTGTTTCCTAGAAATTGATGGAGACTGCAGGCTCTTAGGAACAAGCAATTCAGCCGAGGCTGAGGAGAATGAAGATTGAGGTTCCAATGCCATAGGAAATGGATCAATAGGCAACTATAAAAAGGGGGCCTCCCTCTTATGTGTCCATAGTGTTAACGGTTCCAATTTACAGTTAGACTTCAGACATTATATAATAATTCCTTTAATTTACCAGAATCCATATGCTATATACCCATAAAGGTTGAGAAGGGAAGACAGAAGAGATAAGAAAAAAGTGACTGTGTAGTGAAAGGAAGCCAAAATGTAGTGTTATGAATCAGGTTGTAGAGTGGCCAGGGGTTCAGTACCTGGCCCAAAGACACCAGTTACACTGTGTGTGAGTGTGTGTGTGTGTATGTGTGCGTATGTGTGTGCATGTGCACACATGTACGTGCACATGCAAATAACTGCAGTAACAGCACCATGACTTTTCTAGGGGTTGGTACAGACTAAATCAGAAAAAAAGATGAGGGAAAAGAAACAGAAGACAGCTCTGAATATACAGTAGATTTGTGATAATGTGAAAGCAAAGGAAATTCACCAAACTTTAACTGTGGTTATTTCTAGGATTGTGGATGGTTTCCCTTGGCACTTTCTTTATTTTCCTAATTTTTATAGTGAGCATTCAACTTTGACTTTCATATATAATGAGGAAGTGTTTTGTTTTTAAAAAAGAAAAGAAAAGAAGAAGAAGCAAAGGAGGGAGGGAGGGAAGAAAAGAGAGAGGGAAGGAGGGAGGGAGGAAGGGAGGAAGGAAGGAAGGAAGGAAGGAAGGAAGGAAGGAAGGAAGGAAAAGTTTTGAGATCAAGGAATCGCAGGCAAAGCAAAATCGCCCTGAGAAGAGACTAGAAGGAAGACTCAATTGTGAGACTGTGGGTGAGGTACTGAAGAAACTAAAATCCACCAGAGAGGTTGCACTTAAAGTGAGATCAGAGTTGGACTTAAAGGCAGTTCTAGGGGTGACACAAAGCAGGGGCTATAAAGGCAGTGGACTAATTAGTGAGGCTCTGTAGCTGTAATTCACTCACCTGTGTGGACAGGCACCCCCAAATTGCCTCACACTGTAATCAAATAGGCTTTGGACCTAAATTACCAACTGAATGTGCAGACTCAAGACCCCCTCCAGATGATGGCAGAAGAGGCATGGAAGAGAAAGACAGCCATCCCAAAGGGTGCCATCTAGAGGAGACATCTACTAACGCCACTGGGAAAGAAGCCATGACAAACACATCTCAGGAGCCGATGGGCCAACACCCAAAGCCAGTTTCTGAAACACATAGCCCAGAGCGACAGCTCTCAAGCCACAGAGACAGTATGAGCAATGGCACCCCAAAAGCAGACCCAGGTGAGGGGTGGGGGAGACTCTGTAGAGGGCCCAGTGTGAGAATTGCTATCTAATCCTTCTTTTCCCGGTGACTGCATCACAACCCAGGATTTGAGAATCTTAGAGTGAATCTCTAAGGGATGTGCATGAAGTACGTGATAAGAGGGCAACAGTTCATATGTTAGTCTAAGCCTTTCTCCTCCTCCAAGACTTAAGAGAATTCTGTCCTACAACCAAATATCTGAGAGGGAGGGAGAGAGGGAGGGAGGGCGGGAGGGAGGGAAGGAGGGATGGAGGGAGGGAGGGAGGGAGGGAGGGAGGGAGGGAGGGAGGGAGGGAGGAAGAGATCTGTCTTTTTTTTTTACTTTTTTTTAAATTCTTTTATTGTGAAATAAACATTTTTTGTTTTTTAATTAGTTTCAGGTGTACAACACAGTGCAATAGTTATACTTTTTACCCCTCAAAGTGACAACCCCCTCCCCCAATTCCCACCCCACTCCCCCCCATATCACACATATCTATTACAATTCCCTTGACCCCCTTCCACACTATACTCCACATCCCATGACTATATAAATATATTCAATTACAGTTGGCATACATTATGCAACATCAGCTTCAGGTGTACAGTGCAGTGATCAAGCCTCTATTCCATCCATGAAGTTGTATCCCTAACAAGACATGTGGCCCTCTTTGCCCCACCTCCCAGCCAGGGATAGTCCTGCTTTGCTACATGAGGTCTTTTGTGCCTTGTAATGCAGAAGAAAGGAGCTGAGGAGGATGACAGAGGAATAGGGACAAGAGTCGGTGGGGAATGGGGGGTTTGTTGGAAGAAGGCTGGGGTGAGGAAAGTAGGGGAGCGGCTTCGGTGTAAGGGAAATGGATGGAAGATAAAAAGGAAATGTTAGATACAAGCATATTACTGTAGTATCCTTATCTCCCCTTGCAGAGTTCACAAAAGGCGAGTAAAGGGCTAAGACCTTTAGAAATTAGTTTTCAAAGCTAGACTGTATTATTTTAACCACAACAGTGCTCTGAGACTGTCCCCTGAGAGCCCAGGCTTTAAACAGATTGCACATTGATGAGGCATACCTTATTCCTATAGGGACTTTGGGGCTCAGGGGTGATGCTAACTGGAGTCAATAAACCACAGCAAACATTTGCTTCCTAATGTTCTTGTGTGCATTGGCTAAAATAAGGTCTTTTGGAGCCCTTCCTGTTTGCCCCTGGGATTTTTTCCTAACAGAATTGTTCCTGAAGCTCCTAACTCCGAAAACTGCTCAAATTCCTCTGACAGTACAGAAGGTATTAAAGCACACTGTGTTGGAAGTGACGGGGGAAAATGATAATATCTTCCCTAAGCTTGAGCTGTACAGAAATGTCTTCTCCAAGTATGTTTCATAGGATGAATGACCAAATCTAAAATATTATTTGTATCTAGCACACAATACTTGACAGTTTCATACCCTGGTGTTCTCTCATGAAAGCAAGGCTCCTTTAATGAAATCAATGTCATTCAGCATAATAAGTAGTAATAATGAACCACTCTGTGTCCACCAAGATGGCCTTACTAATCTTATATGCACATCATAGGCATATATATAAGGTACAAACAGACCTGCTGGGGGTCATGAGAACTCAATAGTAAACCCTGAGCCTTGGTAAACAGCCATGAGCCAAATGGTGACAATGACATCTGTGTTGTGATGCACTAATATTCACTACTATGGTACCATCTAAGACAGAGATAGCACAAATGTGGCCTGAGTGCTACCAATTCAACCCCAGTGACTATGGCAGACATTATGAATCACTCTTTCCTGCTGAACCAGGAAAGGTGTGGTCCCAGAAACCTGCTCATAGCAGTTCCCCAGGCAGTCACTCCTAATAGATCAGGGCTGACATGTAAGATGAGTTCTACTGCCATTCCTAGTCTGTGGAATGGTTAGGACCATAAAGCCAATGTGTGAATGAGTACCCAAAGACCCCACCCAAGGGGCACACAGGAGTGCTGGAGTTGGTGGTGCAGAGACAAGCTGACTGCAGAGCTGGCTTCTGAAAAGAACAAAGACAGGGCATTTACAGGTGACAGGTGGCCGCAAAGCCCCCCAGCCTATAATCATCTCTCAAAATCCCCAAACTTCTCCTATTTTCACCTCTTGGCTTTAGGCTGCTGTTCAAATGAAGGTACTTTCAGGAAAGAGTAACGTTTTCAGCTATTGCCTTTTATAAACATCTTGGTTCAAATCAGACACCCAGAAAAACCCTGAAAGATTAGAGTTCAAGCTGGATCAGCTTTGAAGAGGCAAATGATCAGGAATTAGTCAAAGAAGATGCAAAGGGCTACATATAGAACACCACTTCCTCCCCATAGCTCTTAGAAGGGTAACCCTGTAATCAGTAAACTGGGCCTCACATCCTCAAGTAGGGAACAAAACCCCATAGTAAATTGCTGGGGGAATACAATTGATTAGAACTTTCTCTTTAATAAATGAAATTAAAATTTAAGAAAATAAGTTTGTTTTATCTTACTTTTTTAATTAGGTTTTAATTGGTACAACTATGTACTAAGTATTTAGACAAGTCAAATATTTATGTTAGGGGACATAACTTGTCCAACAAAAAGAATATAAAAGCATTATATAATATCCTTCACTTCATGGTCAGTTTTTATAGTAAGATCATAAAGAGGGTCACTTCAGAAAAAAAAAATACTCAAGGACATATTAATTTACCAATATCAATATCCTTTGATATTCAAATAATTTGCTTTGAAGATCTGTCATGTCATATCCCTTACTGGTTTTCTCTTCAGTTAACTTACCTGATTTTCCCAAACCAATGTGCATATAATTTGAACAATATTCCAATAGGTTGTTTTCTTCAACTTCATGAAATCCCGAAATGTTTACAAGAGTATAATTTCACTTCACAACCTGTTTACATTGAGTTTGCATTTATACTGTCAAAGGTTACAAATCTCATCAGTGAAACAGACTGGAAAATAAGTTGATGGGTGAGGAGAGGCAGGTGCTGGCATTAAGCAGGCTAAATACTTGAGAGAAGGCAAATTTTACAAGATGAAGAGTGAGTATGTTCATGTGATGATAAATGTTGCTTCCCTATGAAATTATATAATCATTGTGGCTGGGATCTGAACACCGAGATATTCAGGATGCCTGTGTTATGCCACCCTCCTCCCTGGGCTACAGCTGATTGGATAAGAGGTGGACATCTGACCCAACTAAACCAATCATCTTCTCTTTCCTGGGAATCTGGGGTTGAGATAGCTATGTGCATAGATCAATGATTTCTGAACTTTTTTTTTTTTTGAGGGCAGTGTCACTGCCCTCATATGTGGGACCCAAACCGGGGCCACTGGCATCCCAAGCCAGCTCTTAACCACCGCGCTACTCGGCCGGCCCTGATTTCTGAACTTTTTTATTGTACATCACTAATGGTAAAAAGATTTAACTAAACTTTCAACAGATATTGTTTTATTTATAAATTGGATTCATAATTATACATTTATTTTTTAATTAAATGAATGTAATTTTTATTCTTTCAAACATTTTAAATGAGTTAAATATTTTTAATATTTTAATTTTATTAATATAAAAACCTTTTTATTCTCTATAACAAATGTATTAATAAAATATTTTAAATTTCTTTTATTCATTTATTATTCATTATCTTAAGAGACTTCATTCAGCTCTATGAGACAAAAATTCACATCGGAGGCTATATTCATATATAATAGTTGGTTTTAATGGCTGTATAACTGAAAATCTAACTTGTAATGACTATAGGTCCAAATGGGAAAAAGAGATACATTATTGGCAGAGTTTTCAACATTATGATTTTTTAATCCCAACCACCAATTATGCAAAGGCTTTACTTGAAATTAGGCTCATACATTCCTGTCTACTCTGATGTTAGTCAGTTCTTACAAACTAATAACCCCACTGACTTTCTCTTCAGGAAATTTTTATGATAGTTAGAAAATTGTGGGGGTTTTATTTTTGGTATTGACATTTATTTCTATTTAGTCTCACTTTCTTTTTATTTTTTTTATTTTTTTATTTTTTTAGCTGAGCCATCCTGCCACCTGTTGGCAGCTCAACAACAGCTCAGCTCAGGCTGGGCATCGAACTGCTGTTGCTCAGAGCTCAGTTGGCACTCTTGAGTGAGCTCTTAACCAACTGAGCCACTCGGCTGGCCCATTTTTGTATTTCTTATAGTACCAGTTTGCTGGTGCTGAATTCTTTCAGATTTTGCATGTCTAAAGAAGTCTTTATTTTGCCTTCATTTTTAAAATTATTATTCGTTTCAGGTGTACAAAACAACATAGTGATACATGTACACACCTCACAAAGTGATAACCCCAACAAGTCTACTACCCATCTGACATGGTACGTAGCTATTACAATACCATTGACCACATTCCCTATGCTGCACTTTACATCCCGTGATTATTTTTTTAATTATAGTTGATATTCAATATTATTTTATATTAGTTTCAGGTGTACAGTGTAGTGGTTAGGCAATTATATATTTATGAAGTGATCCTCCAGATAAGTCTAGTACCCACCTGACACTACACATAGCTTTTACAATATGATTGACTATATTCCCCATACTGTATTTCACATCCCTGGACTATTTTGTGACTACCAATTTGGACTTCCTAATCCCTTCACCTTTGTCACCCATCCCCACAACCCCCCTCCCATCTGGCAACCATCAGTTTGTTCTCTGTATCTATGACTCTATTTCTGTTTTATTTGTTTGTTTGTTTATTCTGTTCTTTCAATTCTACATATACATGAGATCAGAAAATTCTAGTTTTTGAAATGCAGAACTATCAAAGTTTTTGTGGTTGAGACACGTCATTTTCAACAACAAAAATCATATAATGATAGAAACATTTCCCAACATCCATACCAAGAGTTCTTTTGAAAAGTAGATTACTTTCTCTCTCACTGATAAAATGTCACCTTTGCCTTGAAGAAGCAGAATAAACAATGTTTTAAAAATAGCTGCTAAGGGCCCGCCGAGTGGCGCGGTGGTTAAACGCTGGCCTCGGAAGCCAGCGGCCCCGGTTCGGGTCCCACATGTGAGGGCCAGTGACACTGCCCTCAAAAAAAAAAAAAATAGCTGCTAGTGGGCCGGCCGAGTGGCACATTGGTTAAGAGCTGGTTTTGGGATGCCAGCAGCCTCTGTTCAGATCCCACATATGAGGGCCAGTGACACTGCCCTCTACAGCTAACAACAGCTCCACCTGGAGCTGGGATGCAAGCTCCAGCGATGGTGTAGGCTGCAGCCCCTGCTGCAGTGAGCTGCCATAGGCTACAGTGAGTTGCTGGCAGCCAGCGTGAGCTGCCAATAGCCGCAGTGAGCGACCATCCAGAGGCCAGCGACCAATCTGCCTCATCCGGGAAGAGCACAATGAGGATACCAACATGGGCCAGTGAAGCAACGTCCTCCGCAACTAGACTGAAGAACAAAAAGACGGCAACTTGTCTGTTCCCCTTCCCTGATTCCCCAATGCTGTTCCCCTCCCCCAATTCCCCAATAAAATCTTTTTTTAAAAAAAATAGCTGCTAGTGTCACAGAAAAGGTCAATGAATTTGGAATACTTATTGAAAAAGAAAACAGTATAACTTATTTTTAAGAAGGACCATTCTTTTGCCGCAAGATGACCAGAAGGCTTCTTGTGATACAAAAGATTTTCATGGTCACTTCCTTTCTCTTTACAATGTTTGGAATGATTCTACTATTACATCCTTATTCTTTATCAAATTAACCACATTAATGACTTCCGTGACATTCTGAACCCTTCTGACTTCAATTCTTTCCTACGCTAGATTGAATATGAATAACAGTGAATGAATTTCACATGTGGGTCTAACCTCCTAGTCTCACCTCAGAATTATTTTTTATTCCAAACATAGCAACTGCTCCGTTAGTCATTACACACAGGCATAAAACATTATTTTATTAAAGAATTTATTTCCTATGTGACTATGACAGGCAGTTGCATGTTCTGTGCAGCGTGTCCAAACACATATGCCTCATACCTTGGATGTCCAGTTTCACCTGGTCATTTTGTCAGCAGTAGACAGAGTGAGTGAATATTTGCCCATCGTCAGGAATCCAGAGGCCACATATCCTACGTTTAGCCTTCACCAGAAGAAAGAAGCTGTTTTATTAACAATAAATACAGGCAAGAAAGCATCAGTTATAATGACAAAAAAGTGCAGAGAAAAAAAGCAAGTGAGAAAAAAAGAAAGATAGATCACTGATAGTATTATTTAAACGCTTTCTCCTGATCCAGGCTTCTCTGTAGTAAATGCAGAGTGTAATCATTCTGAAGAGCTCTGAAATGGGTTATTTTTACTCCTTAGTTAGGTTCTAATGCAACTAAATTGAATTCAACTTTTAAAAAAACAACCTTTTCTGTGTCTTTTGTTCTCAAGGAATATCACAGTAATGAGCTGGATACCCAAAGTATAGTTATTATTTTTAAATGCTCAAATGGTGTAGCTTACATATGCTCTCAAAACATTTGACTCATTAGAAGAAATTCAGAAAATGTCCTGGGGGCTTAGAAGGGATTTCCAAAGGAATCATATTTTCCCCTCAAATCAGAGACTCTTGGCCTGCTATAGGATAAGCTTTGGCTCTTATTCTCACTATATATGAAATATTTTGGATGTTTCTCACTATTATAAATATTTGAAATTTAATTTCAAACAACCAAATAGAAATAACGTTTATCATATTAATGTAAGCACAATGTTCTTGGCACTCTTCATACAAATACTTCTTAATGTTAAAATGAACAAAGCTCCTCTGATTGCAAATGGAATTTAAACCAGAATCCAGTGTGACACCTCTGATGGGGGGGTGGGGGGTCTTTCCTCACCATCACTGAATGAATGGAGTCTTTGGTAAAAGTTATCTATCCTATATACAGAGAATGCCAAAAAAATGTATACACATTTTAAGACAGGTAAAAGCTGTATTAAAGTTGTAATACTTAATATATACTGATAACAAAAAATGAATACAAGTTATGTGTATACTTATTAGCAGGATTGGCACCCTCCGTATATTTATTAGCAGGATTGCTTTCTGTGTCTTAGTATAGGTGCCTAGACATCTTTATTTCTCAAGTCTGTTTGGAGGTGAGAGTATTCAGCAGATGTGTGTTGAGCTCCTGCTTTGTGCAAAGACTTGGTCTCAGTTGGGAGGCCTTCACCGATGGAGAGGTCCCTAGCTTCCAAATCTTCCTCGGGGAAGAAGAGATAAGTTCATTTTTAAAAAAACACTGAGAAACTCAACAATATAAGAGTAACCAAGTATTTAAAAGGCTCAGTTCCAAATTTTTAAATTATTAAATTGTAACATTTACTTAGCAGAATAATCCAGGCTAAAAGCTAAATCCACTTTATTCCTCTGATCAAAACTAAAGTTTCTATAGATTGAAAGTTAACATGTAAAATGTATAAGAAGGCAGAAAAACTAAAGAGGGTAAATATACTTAACTGTTAACTGGGCTTTTAACCCTTGAATAAATTTGATCTAACTGTGCTTTCCACTTTGAAAACGCGCAAAGTGGAGGAGGTGAGTGCCTGAGAGGGGCTGGATTTTTAACGACAGGACATCAAGTACTGAGGTTGCATCATCAAGGCCCATTGACTTCTCAGTGACAAGCTCATTCTAAATGGACCAAATCAATTTCTAAACCCAAAAAGCCAATCTTTAATTCTTCATTCAAACAATGACTTATTCCAAAACAAATTTAAGGCTACTTAGAAATGTTCAAACATGTTACAAAAGAAAATAAATCCAAAAGAGAAAGATGGGGCAAAAAGCAAATAATGTTAAGAAAACAAGTTCGGAGTGAAGTCAGCCCACAGAGTATAGCTGGAGGTCCTATGTTCTTTCCTGAGTAGCCTCTTCATAGCTGGACTACAGAGGCAAACACAGGATGGTATGCTGTCACCATCCTGGTGTCAAGATGCCAAAGAAACCAAACAGCAGTCAGAAGATTATTCAGAGCAAAGAAAATATAATTGCTTGGGGATAGATAGTCCCCCAAACTCGAGGAAAACTTGATATCTTGTTCCCCAAGCCCAGTGTCACTCACAGCCCAGTAACATGGTTACTGAGTCCCCCACACCCAGGGTCTCCTCCCTGGTGAGTACAACAAGCTTCCTTCTCTGCATCCACTTTCCTTGCTCACATTTCCCTTCACTAACATGTGAAGTGTCACTGAGGATATGAAGTGTCCTCAGACACTTCAACCAATTCCTCATGTGAGTCTTAGACGCACTCTGTCTGGTCCCATCTTTTCCTTAAATTCCATCAGACCAATCCTTTAAACTTGTTAGGCCAAATGCACTAATTATGAACTAGATAGATGATTCTCCAAAGGGCAGCAGCAGTGCTTCCAAGACACTGGGGATCTTGGCACAGGATAAAAACTAAGAGTGGCCCTGGATACAAATTCTCTATAAAAGATGCTACGGCCAACAGTAGGACATACACTAAGGTTCTGCACAAAAATGAGCCCCTTCACACAGTAACTCAGCCAATGGGAATGTGTTCTAAGGAGTAAATGAAAACTGGGGTGATAGAAGGAGAACTGACTCTGGGCAGTGAACACACAATGTGATATATAGATGATGTATTACAGAATTGTACACCTGAAACCTACATAACTTTACTAACAATTGTCACCCCAATAAACTTTAATTAGAAAAAAAAAGCATTTCCTGTGTATTTTGTGTTTAAGAAAAAGAAAAATGGTGGGGTAGGAGAAGTGTGGTCAAAGAAGTCTCTTGTAAAAAATGTCCATATTGTTTATAGTTCTTTATTTTTAAAGAATTTAAGACAACCTAAATGTCCAAGAATTGGGGAACCAATAAGTAAACTATTGTATCAACTCAATGCTATATTATATGCCACTAAAATTATGTTTAAAAATATTCTGTTACACCACTGAGAACGGCTCATGATAAAATATTGCCTTTTTTTAAGGAGTATAGAAGCTTGCATATATATTAGAATTATAATTTTTGGAGAAAAGTTCCTAAGCATGGGATAAAAAGCTTGAAAGGAAAATCAATCAAATGTTAACAATTGCCTTAGAATGATGGGACCATGGGTGATTTTTTTTCTTTTATTTATTTTTCAAATTTTCATTTACAGTCATGTACCACATAATAACGGTTCAGTCAATGATGAACCACATTTTCAATGGTGGACTATGAGAGTATAATGGAGCTGAAAAATTCCTATCACATAGTGATGTCAAGACCATCATAACATTGCAGCACAATGCATTACTCACATGTTTGTGGCGATGCTGGTGTGAACAAATCTACTGCATTGCCAGCGATATAAAAGTATAGCACATACAATTATGTACAGTATTTAATACTTGATAAAAACATCTGTTACTGATTTATGTATTTACTATACTATACTTTTTATCATTATTTTAGATGTACTCTTTCTACTTACAAAAGAAAATACATAAAAATGTAAAACTGTATGCCATATTATGCTGGCAGCAGCCTCAGACATCTTGGGTTTATCATGTTTCTTGATTGTATTATTTGTTCTCATGCTTGACTTAATCTCATGTTGTTTTATTCATCATGGCCCCAAGCACATGAAATCCACTGCTAATGTTGCCCTTAAGAGACCATGTTGAATAATTGACCTGGAAACAAAATCAAAAGTGATCAAGGACTATGAAGGTGAAAAAGCAGTGATGGTTATTTCTTACCAGTCAGGCATGTCCCATTCCAGCATAGCTATGATCTTAAAGAACAAGGACTAAGTGACAGAAGCTATTAAAGGATCTGTTTCATTGAAGGCAACAAGACTAACAAAAATTTGAGAAGGGCCTATATCAGACATGGAGAAAGTTCCAGTGACCTGGATTGAAGACCAGGCACAGAAGCATATTCCTCTCAGCACTGTCATGGTCATGGCCAAAGCAAAAGGTTTGTTTGCGATGATGAAAGAAAAGGCTGGACCCAACTACGATGTTGAGTTTACTGCTAGCGCTGGGTGGTTTAAAGGATTGAAGAATTGTTATTCATTACATAATGAAAAAGTGAGTGGTGAGTCAGAGTGCCGATGTGAAGGCAGCTTAAGAATTATTGGAAACTCTAGATGTGCTGATTGTGGAGAAAATTACTTTCCAGAGAAAATATTCAATATGGATGAAACCTCCCTATTCTGGAAACAGACACCTGAAAGGACTTTCATCCTTTAAGGAGGTCAAGTCAATGCCCGGCTTCAAGGCTTTTAAAGACAGGCAACAGTCTTGTTTGGGGACAGTGTTGCAGACTAAATTGAAGCCCTTTGTGATCTGGCACAGTGAGAACCCCAGGGCTTTCAAGCATCTCCATAAGCACACATTGCCAGTATACTACAGGAGCAGTAAAAAGCCATGGATGACCAAGCTCCTCTTCCAAGATGCCCTCCTGGATCGCTAGCCAGCAAAATGGAGAAGTACTGTTTGGAGAATAACATACCTTTTAAGATTTTGCTTATTGTTGGTAATACTCCCGGACATCCTCTTTATGGGTGATCTTTATCCCGATATCAGTATGGCTTCTCCCTCCAAACATCACCTCTTTGATCCAACCAATGGATTAAGGAATAGCTATGGCAGCTTTTAAGGCCTACTGCCTGAGGAGGACCTTTGCCCAGGCTATTGCAGCTGAGGAAGACATGCAGTCCCAGGATTACAGCATCTGTGACTGCACCAAGAACCTTGATTGGGCTTGGGGTGATGTCACAGGGAGTGTATGAATGGCATCTTCAAAAAGACACTCAAGAGGTTCATCTATGACTTCAAAGGATTTGCCAAGGATGAGGAGTCTGCAAAAACCAACAAGGCTGGGGCCGGCCAAGTGGCGTGGTGGTTAAACACTGGCCTGGGAAGCCAGCGGCCCCGGTTCGGGTCCCACATATGAGGACCAGTGACACTGCCCTCAAAAAAACAAACAAAAAACAACAACAAGACTATGGTTGAAATGGCAAACAACTTGATCCTGGGTGTGGGCCAAGATGGCATGGAGGAGCTCCTAGAGGTGGTTCCTGTGGATTGACTCATGAGGAGTTGCTGGAACTGGAACAGGAGCACACAGCTGCAGAAGAGGCAAGAGAACCGGAAACTGCAGGAGAAGAAAAAGAAGCCCTCCCCCCATCTCCCAAGAAAATTCACAGTGAAGAGTTTAGCAGAAGTTTTTGCAGACCTCAACAAGCTCCTTAAAAAGGTTGAAAACATGGACCCCAACACCGAAAGGTTTTCATTAAGAGGAATGTTTATGGTGCATTATCTGCTTACAAGCAAATCTATGCTAAAAAAATAAAGAAACCAATAAAGCAAACCACCATGGACCTATTTCTGAAAAGAGTGACCCCTCCTTAAGAAGAGCCTAAGGCAGGTCCTTTAGGAGGGAGAAGGCCTTGTTACCTTGGGAGATGCCCGGTGATGGGGGGGGGGGGGGGGTGATCGCCCCTGAAGACCCAGCGGGACAGTTGTTGGGGACAAAAGACTGATATTGATGCTCCTGACCCTGTGCAGGCCTCGGCTAACGTGTGTGTTTGCGTCTTAGGTTTTAACAACCAAAATTGAAAAGTAACAAAATAAAACTTAAAAATAGGGAAAAGCCTATAGAATAAGGATACAAAGAAAGAAAATATTTTGGTACAGCTGTACAGTGTGCTTGTGTTTTAAGTTAAGTGTAATTTCAAAAGAGTAGAAAAATTTAAAAACTTTTAAGTTTATAAAGTAAAAAAATTATAGTTAAGCTAAGGTTAATTTAGTATTGAAGAAAGAAAAGTATGTTTTATAAATGTAGTGTAGCCCGAGTGTACAGTGTCTATAAAGTCGACAGTGGAGGGCAGTGACGTCCTCGGCCCGCACGTTCACTCATCCCTCACTCCCTGACTCACCAGAGCAACTGCCATCCGGCCAGCTCCATTCATGCTAAGTGCCCTAGACAGGTGTGCCATTTTTTATCTTTGATACCATATTTTTACCGTACCTTTTCTGTTTAAATATGTTAGATACAGAAATACTTAACCATTGTGTTACAGTTTCCTACAGTATTCAGTGCAGTAACATGCTGTACAGGTTCCCAGCACAGGGGCAATAGGCCACACCGTACAGCCTGGCTGTGGACTGGGCTATATATACCATCTAGGTGTGTGTGCATGCACTCTATGATATTCGCACAATGACGAAGTCGCCTAACAACACATTTCCCATATCCTAGTTGTAAGCGACACATGACTGTATTGTGGTTATATTAGTTGTATCCTAAAAAATATATAAACAAATTAAAAACATCCAAGCTAACTTAAAATTTATGAAACATATTAAACAGGTCTTTAAATTGTTATAGATAGATACATAATTAAACAGACAGCTATAGAGATCATGAGAAGTCTGTGTTCATGAGGATATAAGAGAATGTCTCCCTGGGAATCACTTGAAACAAAGAGAAGGGGTAAGGAGACTGATAGTAGGGTAAGAAGTCCTGCATTAATGGACTGGGGCAAAAGCAAATACATACTGCGTGTTCTATTATTATAACCTTATTTTCTCTAAACATTGATAACAACCAAGATGCAGCTACACACTGCTATTTAAAGTCACATTTAGACCACACCATAATAGATATCAATCATTTCCAAATCTCTCTGAAAGTCATTTCCCAGCATAATCTCTACTAAACCCTTAATGGCATCAAAATGGCCCAGATGTCCCTCCTGTTCTCCACCTCCCATCAAAGACTTACGTCTAAGAGAGTTGAAAGTTCTTCAGATGTAAAATAAAAGATAATAAATCTATGATCCTGTTTGACCCTGCCTGATTGAACTGGCCTTTACATAACATACCTGCCACTAAAATGGAAAAAAAAAAAAAGGTTCTGTCCATCTGGCATATTTCTGCCTGCCCCATTAAATGCATCTATTTTACATACAGTCTTGAGATTTGACACTATTCATAGAAATTTAAATAGACCATGTATTTCTTCTAGAGTTGTTATAACAAATACCACAGACTGGGTGGCTTAAACAACAGAAATTTTTTCACAGTTCTAGAGACTAGAAATTCAAGATCAAAAGTGTCAGCTGAGTTAGTTTTATTCTGAAGCCTCTCTCTTTGACTCATAGATGGCTATCCTTTCTGTGTTTTCACATGATCTTGCCCCATGTATTGCGGCATCCTAATCTCCTCTTTTAAAGACACCAGTCATATTTGGATTAGGACCCAACCCATATGACTTCATTTTACCTTAAGTACATCTTTAAAAGGCCCCATTCCAAATACAGTCACATTCTGAGGTTCTGCAGTTAGGATTTCAACATATGAGTTTTGGGGAGACATAGTCCAGCCCACAACAGCCCTAAATCTACTTTCTAGGAACTTTTCATCTAAAACATAAACAGGTCAGTCGAGTGGCTCAGTTGCTTAAGAACTTGCTCAAGAGTGAGAGCTCTAAACAACAGGGTCGCTGATTTGATTCCCATATGGGCTGCGCCCAAGCTAAGCTGCTGCTGAGCTGCCAACAGGTGCCAGAATGGCTCAGCTGGTGAGAGCACATGCTCCTAACAACAAGGTTCCCTGTTCGAAATGGTGGGCTATGCCCGCCCGCAACTAAAGACTGAACTCAGCACCTTGAGCTGAGCTGGCGCCCAGGTGGCTCAGGGTATAGTCAGTGCTCTTAACAACAAGGCTCCGGTTCGACTCCCACATGGGTTGGTGGCTATGCCCATCCACAACTAATTGAACACAACACCTTGAGCTGAGAGGCACGATTGGACTTGGAGCTGAGCTTGCTGCGCCCTCCACAACTTACATTGAAAGATAACAACTTGGCAGTTCCCTTTCCCCAACTCCCCAACACTGTAACACTGTTCCCCTCCCCCAATTCCCCAATAAAATCTTTTAAAATAAAAATAAATAAATAAATAAATAAATAAATAAACTAACATGAATGAACAAAAACCAAAGCAAGTAAGTGAGGAACCCCTGAACTGTGCTGTTTTGGGGTGGAATTAGCTCTGGTGTTATGTGAGACTTACATTGTGTGCAGCTGCCATTTTACCCTTAGAAGATCTGAATCATATAATGAACCACGTCACAAAGGAGTTCCTAGCCTTTCTGTTCCTGATTCCAACTTCATAACATGGTTCCATGAGCTCTCAGATTCTTCCTTTGGGGCCCTGAACTGATCTTGTAACTGACCTCTGACTCTCCCAGAGTATACCTTACAAACTGTTGAAGAAAGCATGATTTAATCACTCCATACACACTTCTGAATGTCTAAATCTTCACACCTGCTGTGTGCATTGTCCCCTTCTCTGCTAGGAAGCATAGGAAACAGAGACAAGGCTGCCCTGTGAATTTGTCACTATCTTCAAATAGCCCTTAGGCTGCTCAGGAAAAATGACACAAGGAAGGAAGCTACCCTCACTGCAAACACACTTAGGTGTCTATTGAATTCACAGTTGTCACAGATGAGACAAAATAGAAAGGAAAATAGCTCAAACTTCCTATGAGTTGGAGGACTTGACAGCCTGTCCTGTCCAAGAAGAAATTCCCATTAGATTTTAAGCTTTTCCCCTTCAGAGAACAAGTCGTAATACCTTTACCCAAATCTTATGGTTTTAGCTTTTCAAATACTAATTCTTTGTTTTAACTGCAAAAGTTTTCCACTAATAGATAGCTATGAAATTTAAAGCAAATGTTTAAAATGCTCATTTAAACAAAAGATATTTTTGCCAGCAAACTACTCATTTTCAAAAGCATCATCAAAAAAATGTCTGAATCTTCACTGTTAGAAGGATCCATATTAGGAATCTTCTCAGAGCAAGTTTTCTTCGTCTCTTACCAATTCAGTATCATTTCTCCCTCCCAATCCTCAAAAAATCAATTTCAGGGCCGGCCGAGTGGCGCATTGGTTAAGCGCTGGTTTTGGGATGCCAGCGGCCCCGGTTCGGATCCCACATGAGGGCCAGTGACACTGCCCTCTATAGCTAACAACAGCTCCACCTGGAGCTGGGCTGTGCGAGCCCCGGTGATGGTGTGGGCTGCAACCCCTGCTGCAGTGGGCTGCCATAGGCTACAGTGAGTGGCCCGCAGCCAGCATGAGCGGCTGGCAGCCAAGAGTGAGCTGCCGATAGCCGCGATGAGCGACATCCAGAGGCCGGAGACCGATCTGCCTCATCCAGGAAGAGCGCAATGACGATACCAACAGTGAAGCAACATCCTCCGCAACTAGACTGAAGAGCAAGGAGACAGCAACTTGTCTGTTCCCCTTTCCCGATTCCCCAACGCTGTTCCCCTCCGCCAATTCCCCAATAAAATATTAAAAAAAAAAAAAAAATCAATTTCAGACATAAATTAATATGTAGGTCAAAGTATGCCTGTAGCTTGTCATTTCAAACAATAAAGTGACAAGCATTTCTTAAACACTTCCTATGTGCCTGGCCATGTTCTAAGTGCTTGGAAGCACAAAAGAACAAGGAATCACTCTGGAGCCCTTTAAAACCCATTTTGTCACACTGAAAATGCCTCAAAGGTTCCGAAGATAAAAAAGAGACAGAATCTCTTCAGGAAACTTTTTTCCTCTGTGAGCCTTTGAAGCTCATGTTAAATACTACAGAAGAGTTTATGAAACTTAAATTCTTAAAGGGGGGGAAAAAAACGGGTTGGCCTGAGGTTTGAAAGAGGTTGTAACAGCCACTATGAGGCATTCTTCAGGAAAAACAGGGCTTTCAGTGTTTATGAGTTATTCATTAGAAAGGCAGGGTCTAGCTGGCTGACGCTGCAGGCGTTAAGGCAAAACTTTCATCCTGGCTGGAAGGTAAGAGCTATAAAGCCAAGTAAAGGCTGCCATGTGTTTCGGGGGTGGGGGGGGGAGCGGGGACAAGTTCTAAATGATGAGAACATAGAGAAACAGAGAGAGGATGGGAGACATCAGAGATAGAGAAGGCTTGCTGTTTTGTCCACAAAAGGAAACGACATGTCAGAAGCAGAGCTGCTCAAGACCTCAATAGTGGAGGTAGGAGGCAAGCAAGAGACCTCATTTTGAGAAGACAATCACAGGGATCAGAGAAGCTACCATAATTATTAAATTCAAAGGGTAGAGTGGTACAGCTTCAAGACTATTACTCAAATAAAACATTGAGAGTTAGTTTGAGACCCAAGGTTATTAAGTAGGTGAAGTTTAAAGATAAGTGAGTCATTGAAATAGATTACAGACATCCCTTGCTTTGCATGGTTCCAAGATGCACAAATTTCAGTTACCATGGTTTAGTTAAATAACACTATTCAACAACAGCTCGACCTGGAACTGGGCTTCCATGAGTCACCAGAGACGGCATAGGCTGCAGTGGGGCTGCAGTGGGCTTCCAAGAGCTACCATGAGTGGCTGGCAGCCAGTGTGAGCTGCCTTGAGCCGCCGTCCAACCGCCAGAGATGGGAAGAGCACAATGATCACAATACCAACATGGGCCAGTGAAGCAATGTCCTCCACAACTAGACTGAAGAACAAAATGGACAGCAACTTGTCTGTTCCCCTTCCCTGGTTCCCCAGTGCTGTTCTCCTCCCCCAATTCCCCAATAAAATCTTAGAAAGAAAGAAAGAAAGAAAGAAAGAAAGAAAGAAAGAAAGAAAGAAAGAAAGAAAGAAAGAAAGAAAGAAAGAAAGGAAGGAAGGAAGGAAGGAAGGAAGGAAGGAAGGAAGGAAGGAAGAAGGAAGGAAGGAAGGAAGAAAGAAAGCTAGTTACAGTTGAAATGCAGCACTACATCTACTTTGAATTGAAGGCTGCAGTAAAAAATATTCCCAATCAGTTCAATTAGCATTCAGGCCAGTATTAAAGTTAGCTGGCATAGTGAAAGAAAACTGTAATTATAGAAAGACCAAAAAAGAACCTTTTACTGATCGTAAAGGTTGGTTTCATTGTTTCAGATGTTGGCATGAACTGATTAATGTTAAGCTACCTGATGAAATGATTAGCATAAATAAGGATGCTGCTGTGAAATGTGAACCTACATTCTAAGGATTAGTTACAGTAGGTGGTTATGATGTGCTCAAATATGTAAGGAGCTGTGACAAAAACATGAAGATGTCCCAGAGGAAGTGACTCTGGCAGAAAAAAAACCCCTCAGGTTAAGGGAACTCTCAAGAGATATTTCATTCCATTGAAAATGCAAAGGACAAAATGTTGAAAGCTGATTCAGATTTAGAAAGGATTATGACAATTTGCCAAGGCATAAAATATTGATACATGCTACAATATGGATGAACCTTGAAACATCATGCTAAATGAAAGAAGCCAGTCACAGAAGATAATATGAAATGTCTACTTGTCTTATTAGGAAGACCACTTCATGGATGGTGTAGGGCCTGACCACCGCACTGTACACCTGAAGCTGAAGCTGAAGCTGAACAATAATGAATGTCAACTATAATTTTATATATATTATATATATATATATATATTCACAGGATGTGGGGTACAGCATAGGGAATACAGTCGGTGGTATTTTAACAGGTATATATGATGTCAGAGGGGTAGTAGATTGGGAAAGGGGGGTTATCACTTTGTGAGGGGTGTAAATGTCTAACTATTACATTGTTCTGTAGAACTGAAACTAATAAAAAAATTTTTTTAAAGAACCTTTATGACTATATATATATATATGTGTGTGTGAAATATCTAGAATAGGCAAAATTATAGATTCAGAAAGTAGATTAATGGTTGCCGTGGGATGGGCGTGGAGTGGGATGGGGGAATTGGAAGGTGACAGCTACAGGGTATGGGGTTTAAGCTATCTGTTTAAAGATATCAGAGAGCTGTCAAAATAACCAGGATTTGAAGCACCAAGATTCCAAAGAAAAGGGAAGCTCACTAAAGTGAGTCCAAAATTCCATTTACCTCTTTACCCCTCAAGGCACTGATGATTCTTACAGTAGTAAGGGTTTGGGGTATGGGGGTGGGATAGGAAAGAATGGGGGTGCTGAGATACCTGGCAGAGAATGGAGGCTAAGAGGCAGAGAAGCCAGCACTGTCGTGGAACTGGGAAGGAAAACAGGAGCTGGCACTGCAAGGCAGCCAGGACTTAACCAGCCAAGACTCCAGAAGAGTTGAGGCCTGGGAAAGACAGCCTGGCAGTCAGCGATTTCCCTTTAAGACCAATAAAATTGACAGTCCTTCATTTAGGAAGACAAAAAGAGAAAAGGTATAGATTACCAATAACAGGAATAAAAATGGAGACCTCGCCATAGAGCCTGCAACCTGCAACCATTAAAGTGACACTAATAGGATAACAGAGCAACTTTATGCCAACAAATTTGAAAATTTAGATGAAATGGACAAACTCCTAGAAAAATAACTTAGCAAAACTGATACAGGAAGAAACATAAAATCTGAATAAAGCTTTAGCTATTGAACTCACTGAATCTATCATTTTAAAATCTTTCCACAAAGGAATTTCCAAGTCCAGCTGTTTTCACTGATGAATTCTTCCACTTAAAGAAAAGAAAATACCAATACTAAGAAAAGTTTTCTCAGAGAAAAAAAATCTATAAATAAGTACATTTATCAAGTTTACCAGTAAATAGAGTCAATATATAACAAAAATAAAATACCAAAAATAAACTATTAGCAAGCGAGATTTGAAAAATTATAGAGTAGTAGTTCTCACCTTCATTCTTCCCAGTGGAGCTCAGATTTAATTTTTTTTTTTAAATAGTCATCTGATGCTGAATTTAACACTTTGGAGGAAGTTATCATCAGAGATGGTCTATGCTTAAACAATTGAATAATTGCACTCCAGCTTCTCCAACAAACATGAATACGTCCATGCCTTCCTTTTATGAGTAGACAGGCCTTCAGAACAAGTCTTCAGGCATTCAGCTTCAAGGAAGCCCAATATCCCAGGTGCCACAGCAGTTCCAGGTGTGTGGGCCTAAGCTCTGGAGTAGAAGAAAGGAAGCTAAGTCATACAGCTGATACAATCCACAAGCTCACTCTCAGTTTATTTTCATTTAAAAACAAGGTGATCCTATAAGGTGACCTACATTGGGCCTGGCTAGAAAACCTCTCAGAAATGTAGACAAAAGGGTAAGAGCCAGACGCCAAGATCCTGGCTGATAAGCCTCAGAATTTGATGTCGAGTCTGACCTAAAAACTGTAAACACTTCCCTCCCACCACTGCATTGATGATTGTTTGGAAAAAATGATTATGACACGTGTGCTACAAAGAACAATTAATGTCTTTAATATACAACAAGGAACATACAAATATCCATCTAAAAGACCATTAAGGCCCAAACTACAAATGGGCAATAATCCTGAACAGAATTTACAGAAAAAAAATATGAATACAAATGTCCAATAACCATCTGAAAAGTATTTGCCTGGGGCAGAAATCAAAACAAGGCTAACGAGGCTAATTCTAACCTCACTGCTATAAAGAAAAAATGCCGTGAGGGCAATGGTTAATATGTCCTAGCCTACCTCATGTCTAAATAAGTCGGAACAGTTTTTATTTGAAATAAGTACTACCCTCTAGTTACAGCAAGTAGGAAGACTTCTATCTTCCTTTATGCTGTGACCTGGCTTTTCTATCATGATTCATAATGACCTTAAGAGAGAGCTAAATCTACTGGCAAACTATATCAGAAAAGAGAGTTTGTGTAGAACCTATTTCAGCATTCAGACTGACAATATACTCCCGATATACCCCACCAACACACACACACACACACACACACACACACACACACACACACTCTCACACATGCACACATACTTCCTGAAACTCCTTTATTTTCAAAACTTTGCAAAACATACCTCCTCTTGATTCTCTAACTTGTTTTCAGCCACTTTCCCCTCTATGTCAGCAAGTTGTCTACCATCTGGCCTATAAACACCCCAAAAGATGCATCCTTGGCTTTCTTTTCTTTAAGACTTATACTTTCTTGCTGAATAGTCTCAAATTTTACTACGGCTTTAAGAACTATCTCTATGCTAACAACTTCCAAATTCATATCTCCAAACCTGGGTGAAGTTTCCTCACAAATACATCAATACATCAATTCCGCACAAATAGATCAATATTTCTGGTACTGACTTCAAATGTACACATTTAAAATGGAATTGTCCTTTCTTACCCCATCTCATCTACTTTTTGTCCTATATTTATTTATTCATTCAGTCAGTCAGTCAATAAATAGTTTCTAAGTGCCAGCCACTATTGATCGCTCATTGTTCCGTCTCACGCTCGGGTCAACCATGTATTCTAACTCAGATCTCCCAGATTCAGGCCTTCATCCCCACTAACACTTTAGCTCCAGTCCCCATCATCTCTCACCAGGATGCTTGCAGCAACCGCCTATATGTTTTCCCTGCCAGTAAAGTCAGTCCATTTTCCACACAGTTGGCAGAATTATCTTTGTGAAAAATAAATCAGGTCATGTCACTGTATGTTCTTAAAAGCCTTCATAGCCCATAGCAATGATGGGGTCTGTGGGCCAGCTGTACTGGAATCAGCTGGGGAGCTCATTAAGCTGTGGCTTCCTAAGCCCCAGGCCTGCTGCATCCATCTCCTTAGAGAGGAGGCGTAGGAATACCCATTTTTAATTAGCTCCCCAGGTGATTCTTGTGCCCACTAAAGGTGGAAACCCACCGGCCTGCAGGAGAGAATCCAAGCTCCTGAGGCAGAAATGCAAGGTTCTTTATCCTCTGGGCCCAACCGCTCTGTTTCTTCCACTTTACACTGTGCACCAGACACACAAGTCACTCCGAACCTCTCAATCTTGTCTAGACACTTCGGGACCTCACATGCCCTTCTCTACACACAACTCCTCTGCCTCTTTTCCCCAGGGAAAAACTGGCCTTTCTCTGTAAATCCCTCCCTGACCAACCCCCCCACTTGCACTATCAAAATTGTCCCTTCCTCATTTGTTCTTCCATAGCCCTTTCTTCACACCTGCATCGTGGCCAAGCACTAGCACCACTGAATCAGAACTTACTTGTTTATGTGGTGTTCTCCCAAGCAGACTATGACCTACTGGTATTACCTGGCACATTAAAAAAAAAAAATTATAAATATCTAATGGATTAATTAACTTCATTCAGTAGGTCAATTAATTTATTTTGGCGGGCTCACTAGATTCATCTCTGCTTCAAATCTAAAGTTCTATAAGAGAGCCGGCCGAGTGGCTCAGTTGGTTAAGAGCCCGCTCAAGAGTGCGAGCTGAGCTCTGAGCAACAGCAGTTCAATGCCCAGCCCGAGCTGAGCAGCCGCTGAGCAGCCGCTGAGCTGCCAACAGGTGGCAGGATGGCTCAGCTAAAAATAAATAAATAAATAAATAAATAAATAAATAAATAAATAAATAAATAAATAAATAAATTTCTATAAGAAAAAACTAAAGTTCTTTCAGAAAAAACAACCATTACCATGGAAGCCAGGCCTGCCTGTGGAGTTTACAGGCTCTAACCTTAGGACAAGTTAGGTCATCAGAAAACTCCCTATTTTAGCCACACATACTCCTCATAGAATTATAATTTGGTGCGATGCTCTATCGTCACTGTGGTGGTTAATTTTATGTGTCAACTTAACTGGACCACGGGGTGCCCAGACATTTAGACAAACATTATTCTGGGTGTGTCTGTGAGGGTGTTTCTGGATGAAAGTAACGTTTGAACTAGAAGCTTAAGTAAAGCAGGTTGCCCTCCTCAGTGTGGGTGGGTGTCTTCAATTTAAGACCTGAGTAGAACAAAAAGGATGAGAAAGAGAAAAACTGCCTGACTAAGCTCAGACATTGGTCTTTTCCAGCCTTTGGACTTGGAATGAGACATTGGCTCTTCTTGGGTCTCGAGCTGCCTGCTTTCTGACTCGAATTCACACCATCAGTTTTCCTGGTTCTCCAGCCTTTGGACTAAGACCAGACCTCCATGTTGGCTCTCCTGGGTCTCCAGCTTGCCCACTGCAGATCTTGGGACCTCTCAACCTTCATAATCACATAACGCAATTCCTTATAATAAATCCAATTTTATTTATTTGCTTGTTTGTTTATTTATATATACATCTTATGGGTTCTATTTCTTTAGAGAACCCTAATGCAGTTACCAAGTGGCCATTTGAAAAATGTTTCTGCATGAGCTCCCATTGGAGCCTTGTCCGTTATGTTAAGTGCTTCATTGAGACAGCGACAGACACAACTTGAGCGAGCTACTAACGCCCAAATGTATATCACTGCCCTGAGTTCCACACCCATGGATCCAACTGCCATTTTAATTCTCAACTGAGCTATCTCATAACTAACTCAAATTGAACATGTCCAAAATGGAACTCCTGGCTTTGCTCTCCAAACCAGCTTACGCCCAGTCTTTATCTCAAAAGGTAGATCACCATTCATCCATCTGCTCAACACAAAAACCTAGAGCAATCTCAATTCCGCTCTTTCTTCATTCCGCTCATGCAGCCAATCAGCAAGTCTTGATGATTCTACTTCAACTTGAATACTTTATCCTGGACCAAGCCACCATTACTCTCTCTCACCCAGACCTCTGTAATAGCCTCCCAATGGATCTTCCTGCTTCCATTCTTGCGTCCTGCAGGCTATTCTCCACGTAGAAGCTAGTAGGAATTAGAATTCAACATTTTAAAAGATACACAGCTTTGCCTGATCAAAACTTCCAACAGCTCCCCAATCATGCTTGGGGTGAAAGTCAAACCCCTACAAAGCCTTCTCTAGGTGTGTTTCCTACCAGTCCCCGCCACTCACCTCCCCACTGCTGTATCTCCCACGATGTACAAGTCTTCTCCAGAATTACTAGCTGTTTCTCAAATATATCAAGTTTTCTTCCACCTCTGGGCCTTGGAACTCGCTATGCCCTCTCCTGAAATGCTCTTTGTATGCATGGCTCACTCCCCCTCATTATCCAGGTACCTGCTCAGATGGCCCCACCTCAGAGAGATCTTCCCCCTGCCTCTCCAGCACTATCCCATTAATCCACTTTATTTGCCTCAGAACACTTATTACTACCCAATGTTACTTTATTTCCTAGCTTTATTGACTCTCTGTCTCTCTACTAAACTACAAATCTCATGAGGACAGAGAATTTTTCATGAACACCTTCATGGTGTCTGGGACACAGTATGTATCCAATAAATAAATGAACAGACAGGTTCTTCTTAGTATGTAATGCCAAAAGAAAGACAAATCAATGCTTGCAAATTGATATACAGCCTCTTGTAAGACATGGAAACTATATAATTCACCATGTTTCCCTTTTTTCTTAACTTCCAGGAAGCCCAGTTCTCAATTTTGTATTTAAGCGCAACAACTTAACTTAAATTGGGTTTCCTTTTTTATTTTTTCTTATTTTTATTTTTCAGGGCAGTGTCACTGGTCCTCATATGTGGGATCCGAACTGGGGCTGCTGGCTTCCCAAGCCAGCGCTTAAGCACCGCGCCACTCGGCTGGCCCAAATTGGGTTCCCTTTTTAATTATCTCTGTATGGCATGGCTCTTGATCTGTTATTGTTATTATAGCATTCTATAAAGCTATCTCTTATTGTAAACCACCTCAATTCTTTGGTATGGGTGAACTGAGAACATTAACACATATTTGTTTTCTGTTCTTTTATTAATTCATGGATGCTAATATTGTCTCTCTAACATGACTAAGCTTTAAAGCAGCACTATCTATCAGGGCCCTTCATATTCTCTCAAGCACATATCAAGGGACAGAACTTATTGTATTTCCTCAATAACATTTTTAAAATACTAATTTCTTCATTGACTGATTAATTGATCAAAGGCATAACCACATTTGGTCACAAGTGAATAAGCAGGGTCTAGAGAGAATTGACATGTCTCTTTCAAAAAGTAGACAAAGGTTTGTTAGAAGTGAGGGAACAGGAGTTAGCTGCATAAAAAAGAGAACTTGACTTAGTGAGATGGATGGGGAGGACATGGTAGGCACAGCTAAGCCTGGCACAAAGCTGAGCGGCAGAAAACCTAGAAGGAATGAAAGGTTCTCCAAAAAAATGCTCCTGGAAAAAACTGATAAAGTAAAATAAGGGGTTGAAAGTAGTTTGAGACACTTGGAGGGGGGGCCTTGAAGAAAGGTGAAGCTATTGATCCAAATAGTCCTCGGAAGAGTAGATGGGGTTGAGAAGAGGTGGGATAAATTTCAGATTTAAAGTGATAGGTGCAGTAAAAGGTTTTGTCATGGACACTGATTGAGGACTGCCTGGAACTGAGGATGCTAAAGACATCCTTTTAAGCTTCCTGTGGGGCCTAGACTAAAGTCAGAGGGACAAGACAGGAGAAAAGAGAGAAAGAGGTTAGTTCCAATAGAAACTTGGTAGAACTGCCCTCTCACCGTTAAGTCTTGGCATTCAGCAAAAACTCCAGCAGTGATTTTTAAAGACCAACACTAACCATAAAGGATGTTGGCACCGTGGGCACAGCAGTTGTCCCCACTGGCACCCTTCCAGCTGGCTGTGAGCTCCACAACTTCACAAAGCTCTTTGGCTGTGGCTGCAAAGCTTTGAGTTACTTTGGTGTTTCCCCACCCCCCACATGCCCCTTGACCCCACAATTTGCATTCCTCACACCAGGAGAGGGCCTCCAGATTCTCCTCATTAAACAGGATGGACCAAAAAAAATGAATGAGCACAGCAGACACCCCGCATCCCCAGCCTCTGTTTCAGCATCCAGAGCCTTCTAATGGACACTTTGTTTGGACATTAACGTCTGCCTACACAGGGGCCCAGAAATAGCAGGGACAAAATGTGAAATTTCATCTGGAAATTGTGCCAAATAACTACATGTTAGTCAGAGTCACTTATGTAATGTGCCAGTGTTCTCGTGGGGGCTTTAATGCTCTCAGAGTACAATTCTCCATTGCTGAGACACTTACCTATTCCAGAGCAGGAAACAGATGGTAGGGCCAGCTTCACCATGTGAGGGAGAGCACTTTGCCCTAACGTTAGACCAGACCTAGGACCACTGGTCTTCTAAACCCCTAGCGAGCGTTCCTTAAGTGAGGCAAGATTAACCCCTCCAAGAGATCAGGCTACACTAATGCCAAGAGCTGAGAGGTCACTTGTGAATCTAATTGTCATAGGCAGGTCAAATGGAATAAATTCACAGTAAATCTTGAAACTTTTGCGCCAGGCTTAGCTGTCCCTGTGATGTCCTCACCATCTAGCTCACCAAGTCAAGTTCTCTTTTTATCCACTAACAGTTTCCCCTCCCCTCTTCTCTGTACCTATCAAGGCACAGCCATATCCAAACAAGATCACCTCCATCTCAAAGGGCATGTTCACTGAATGCTTACTGTGTTCCAAGCGCTGTGTTTACGTCATCATCTCACATAAGCCTCCCAACAGCCCTGTAAGGTAAGTACCCCATTTCACAGATGAGGAAACTTATCGAGGTTAAGCTCTCACCCCGCTGGTAGAGCTGGCACTTGGACCCAAGTGTCTAACTCAAGAGCTTCTATTCTTAGTCTCTAAGTTATACTGTGTCCCACAGGACAGCACAGGGGGCAATAGGGAGAGATGCCAAAATGAGGCACATTGTGCCACACAACTCCCTCTGAAGAGAAAGAAATGGTTGCAACTGCCAGGGGAAATGGATTTACAAGTTAGAGACAGAGGAAATGAGTCATCTTGAAGCTTTGAGTATATAGTAACTCTGAATACTAGTGGCTTTGTTTGCTAAATTAAACTATTGTGTCAGCTGAAATTACAGTAACGCAGCAATCACTTTCACTTTAATTTGGTTATAATATTTGATGTTTCTTCCTAAAAAAACAAACATTTGGGCTTAAGAAAACCCCTTCCAAATGATTCTAGGGGGTTGAAAAAATTTGAAAAGACTACCAACTGATTTCAGTGAAGAGATACTTTTAAAACGAAAACTCTAAACTCTGGGTCTCAGCTTTCTGCAAAAAGAATCTCACACACACACACACACACACACACACACACACACACCCCACATATTCATCACAAGCACACCAAATGCACAGATATCCTACACAAACAACACACTTACACCACAAGCACGCACACACACGCCACACATAATACACAACACAAACATACATAACCCCACACCACACATACCACATCATACATTCATCACCAAAAAGATACACACACATACACCACACACCCACCACATTTACACACATATACCACCAGATACCCATGCCACACAAGCCACACACACACAGTAAAGCAGCCTGTGCTGCCCATGCTTGCGGTGCCCTCCATTTATGGTGTTTAATTGTATCTTTCATTTTCAATTTAAAGAGTACAGCTCTGTAGGCGTAACTGTTATAAATTGGAGAATGGCTAAATTAAATGACAATGTTAGTTAATTTTTTAGAGTCAAAAATGTGATTTACATTAGCAAAAAGAAAAAGTATGGGGCTTCAGAAATCATGCTCTTAAGTTTACTAAATCACTGCAATTTTTAAATCTTGAATCTGCCATTAGGGGAAAAAAGGAAATCTATTGTGCAATCTGGCACCTTCTCATGATGAGTTTCTTACTGTGACTCATGCCATAGATGCCTCGTGCAAATGAAAAAGAAAATAACTGGACTCATATGTGAAAAGAATTTCAATGAGGGGAGAGGAGCTGTTTGGATGAATCAAGCCCTTCCCAGACTTCACTGACTTGGGGCTCTTCCGGCTGCCCACGTTGTGCTAATATAGATATAGATATATAGATATATAGATATATAGATATATAGATATATAGATATATAGATATATAGATATATAGATATAGATATAGATATAGATATTCTCATAGAGTTGGGAAGAGCTTTTTGAACACCAGTGGGAAAAAAAAGAGACAATTTTTCAACTTGCCCTGACCAACATCCCATACGTCCACTGAAAAACATTCTTAATCCTAGCAGCCTATCCTCTAGTTCTTTTATTCTCCTAATTTAAAACCTTATGGCTAAAAGAGAGTGGCCTCAATTGCCTTCAGTCTCAGAGCTGGAGAGAGAGAATGACAGAGAAGGAAAAGAAGGAAGTCAAGGAAGTTAATTAATGGAAGATTAGGCTGAGTGGGTTTCTCCATGAATGGGTTTCTCAAGGTAGGAGGGGCAGTAGAGAGGAGGGTGGGAAGAGCATACGAATGAGGAAAGTGGGTCACGCACATGGCTCAGAAGTGTGTGCCTAATTCTCAGTATAATACGTGCCAAATAATTGTATTAAATCCATTTTGTACATTGCCTTAATGAGCTTGGGTTACAATGCAATTTGGGATTATCCGTGACCACATAATTATCTGACCCTATTACTTATTGCATTGTGTTTAAATTTTGGGGGCAAAACTGTTGAGACTTCTTTTTTTTTTTTAATCTGCTCTCATGGAAGAAATCAGATGTATGTTTTTATATAACTGTTCACTACAATTTGCCTTTAAAGAGGTCTTAGAAGTTTACTGTGAACCATTTACAATGCTGAACATCATTTGAGCCATTCATTATGCTTCTTCATAAAAACCACTATTAAAATAACATACTTTATTGAAACCATACTTCATTAGTGTTAGAGACAATAAATTTTTAAGAAGGGATTAATGTGTGCTATAGGAAAGGCACTAACAGGATTTTTTAGTACTAGAAAAGTTCTTATCTTCTTGAGTGTCAGGAGCTGGAGAAGTGAGTCCAATCAAAGCAAATGCATTTGTCTTGGAGACTTTTCTTGAACCTTCAAAATCTAGCTAACAAGCAATTTACTGATAAGTTGACATCTGTCCTTAAAGGGGAAAATTGTATTTCTGTTCTTATAATTGTCTTTCTTTCTAAAAAAGGGTTTATGTGATTTTCTTCCATACCCCACTTGACATAATTTTAAAATAGCACATTTTCAAGGTACTGTTAATTTCCATGCTCTGTAATCCATTACAGAGCATTAAACTTAGGGAATAATTTCCTTCATTTAACAAAATTTACATAGAAAATTAAATAGAAAAACAGAAAATGAGAAACCAAGCTCCTTATAAATATAAATATAAGTTTTAGGATCAAGATAGGGATATCCAATATTACAGCTATTATTTAACATTGTCTTCAATATTTTAGCAAATGAGTGTAAGGAAAAGGCAATAAAAAGAAATAAAGAAAGGAGAAAGAATTATCACAAGATAGTCTATCAAAAAACTTCAGAAAAAAAAACAAAAAACTTCAGGATCTCAACTGCCAAATATCAAAACTAATCAGAACATTCACTAAGGAGTAGTTATGAAATAAATTACCCAAATTACTAATTTTCCTATATATTAGAAATAAGACAGGCCAGCTGAGTGGCATGTTGGTTAAGAATTGGCTTGGGAGGGCCGGCCGAGTGGCGCGGTGGTTAAGTGCTGGCCTGGGAAGCCAGCGGCCCCGGTTCAGGTACCACATATGAGGGCCAGTGACACTACCCTCAAAAAAAAATTTTTTTTAATTTAAAAAAATTAAAAAAAAAAAAAAAAAGAACTGGCTTGGGAGTGTCAGCTCTGAGCAGCAGGGCCCCAGTTTGGATCCCACATGAGAGCCAGTGATAAGATGGTGAACAACAGCTCAACCTGGAGCTGGGCTGCTGTGCCTGTGAGTCGCAGGCGATGGTGTAGGCTGCAGCCCCTGCTGCAGTGGGCTGCCATGAGATACCATGAGTGGCTGGCAGCCGGCATGAGCTGCCATGAGGCCGTGTGCGGCTGTCCAGAGGGCGGAAACTGATCTGCCTCAGCCGGGAAGAGTGTAATGATCACAATACCAACATGGATGGGCCAGTGAAGCAACGTCCTCCACAACTAGACTGAAAAACAAATGGACAGCGACTTGTCTGTTCCCCTCCCCCAATTCCCCAATTAAAAAAAAAAGAAAAAGAAAGAAGCCAAAATCTGATAAAACAATATAAATCCCACTCCAATAGCAGCAGGATCTCTCTACATATACATATACAGAATAAGAACATATACACTAAGAAAAACTTAAGAAATGTGGAAGACATAGATTGAGAGAAAATTACAAACCTAAGACATAAAGGAATCAGTTTACAGGAAAGTTCAAAAGTTATACAACTGAAATCTACGCTGGCCCACTGACACCCCATTCAAGGCCAAACCAGTGACTTTGTGATACCCAAACCTAGAGAATGTGTTTCCTGCATGATTCTAGCTGTCAGTCATTGGATGATGGGGCTCACCCTATGCTAAAAGGCATCATCAGGTCCACTTATCACAGTATTTTAGTGGCAATGATACTACACACACACACACACACACACACACACACACACACAATACAAGGTCTGACAATTTAGTTCATGAACTTGTTGCTATGATGTTGCTAACCTTTTTTGATATCAGAGGGATTATTCATTACAAATTTGTACCGCTGGACAAACAGTAACCAAATTTACTATTTGGAAGTGCTGAAAAGGCTACATGAAAAAGTTAGACAACCTGAACTTTTTGCCAACAATTCATGGCTCTTGCATCACAACAGTGCACCAGCTTACAGGGCACTGTCTGTGAGGGAGATTTTAGCCAGCAAACAAATAACTGTATTGGAACATCCTCCTTTCTCACCTGATCTGGCCCCAAATGACTTCTTTCTTTACCCGAAGGTAAAGGAAATATTGAAAGGAAGATATTTTGATGACATTCAGGACATCAAGGGTAATCCAATGACAGCTCTGATGGCCATTCCAGAAAAAGAGTTCCAAAATTGCTGTGAAGGATGGACTAGAAGCTGGCGTCACTGCATTGCTTCCCAAGGGGAGTACTGTGAAGGTGACTGTAGTGATATTCAGCAATGAGGTATGTAGCACGTTTTGTAGGATGAGTTCGCGAACTTAATTGTCTGATCTTTGTACAAACATGTTGAGTTGGACTATCTCCACAAATTACCAGGTTTCCTGGGGATAGGAGTCAGTTACTCTGTATTAGTGAAAATAATGTTTGCCTCTATAAAGATAAAATCCATTTTCTCAATAGCTGAACAAAATGAAAATTACTTCCTTGCTTATTTAAAAGTCCAGTTAGCCTTGGGGTAAGGACAGCAACCAGGTTGATGGGAGCTTTGTTATCTTCGATACATAGGCTTTCAGGTTGCTCCAAACATTGACGTCCCATCAACAGGTGGGAGAAGAGGGAGAAGGATGTTGCTTATGAGCCATATCTTCACTTCTGCTCACATTCCCCTGGAGACAACTCAGTCTCATGGCCAACCTAACTACAAGGGAGTCTGGGAAGTGAACTCAACGTTGCTTCCCCACCCTGACTAAAAGAATGGACAACTGGGTTTACTCAAAAGGCAAAGAAGGACCTGCCCACTTATTTTCTTCATATAACTGGAGATTGCCCTTGAACATTTAAATTTTACACACTTTGATGAAACTTTTCCTAACTTGCATAACAATTTTCCTGTTTCAACAGAGTAGGCAATAATGAACCTTTTACTGCGGCTCAGGACCTTCATTATGAATATCATAATGGGACAGCTTTCAAGAACTCCTGAGGAAGCGCTGATCCTTTACCTCTATACTAAAAGGCTCTGGATCACTATCACTTTTTAAACCCTTGGGTCTTTTGAAATGTTTTTTTCTGAATCCATCCTTAGAGTAGAATGGCACTGTCACTTGTTGCTGCTGTTATCACACAGGCTTCTCTCAGTTCTTTTCCCCTCTAATGTCTTGCTTGTACTAAGGGTTTATACTAAGGTATAAAAATTGCGAGTGAAGTAAAAGCAAAAATTGAGCCCACTCCCGAGTAAAGAGTGTGAATTTCTATCACCTGGACTTGATACTGTTAACTTTGGTTATCCAATAACCTTTTTTAATTTTTTTCTTCAAGTTTTAACTGCTTTCAGCAGTTGCAAATAGCCAACTATGTTGGTTTATAATATGATCCTAGAAAAGAGAAGAAAAATATGCCTCAAATAGAATCACTTTACAAATAGTTCTATCTGTGATGAAAATTAAACAATAAAAAAATAACAAAGCTAGAATAATAACTAACAAAGAAAAAGGTCTACAATATACTGTTAGGTAGAAAAAAGCAACCTGCAAAATGGCATTTATGGTGCAATCCCATTTCTAAAAAAAAAGCACATGTTTGTATATGCCTTTAAAAAATTTGAAGGAATAGGGAGTAGTTATCTTTAGGTGTAAAATTACTGAGAACTTTTACTTACAATATCATTTATTTACGTGTTTGACTGTTCTAAAGAAGTTGGGGGGTGGGGTTGTAAGCATAAAAAACAACAAAGATTTAAAAATATGCTTCATGCTGTTTTCTCAGAGTATAAGCTCCTGAAAGACAGGATGACAGATGAGCACTCCTCTACATACTGCCTGCTGCCACAAATACAGGGATTCTTAATACTGATTTTTATAGACCAAAAAAAAAAACCCTGGCATTTTGAACTCAAGAGTCAATCCCACAGACAGAGCAAGTTCCAGGAAAGTGTTTATGACTTTCCCCTTGGAAGACTTCTGCCTGGAAATCTTCTGGAGACCATAATAAGCAGTTTCGAGAACCCATCAAAGCCCTGGCAAGTTTATAACAACCAGCGCCACACTCTCACCTATACTAGAATTATGATGAAAATGCACTTAGCTGGGAAAGAATTCTGGGTAACTATACTGTGTTATAAAGGCTTTTCGGAATCTACTTCACTTTTCCAACAAACAAATTGACCATTTAGTGTGGGAAACCAACATACATTTAATAGGTCGTTGCCTCCTGGTGTACAATGAGGGGATCCCACAAGGCACCTTCTGCCCAGCATTTTCTCTCTACTATGCCTGAAACTCTATAAAACATGCACAAGGATTAAGGCATGGATTCCAGAATACTCCAGTTCAAATGAAATTACATTCACTGGAAAAGTAATGAATCCATTATTGCCACAAAAATATTGCTTAGCAGGTTACCCTCAAACTGAGGAGCAGCCACAGGACGTATTTACTCTCACGTTCTTAAGTCTGCAGGTCTTCTGGGGCAGCTCAGTCTCATACTCTGCTCCACATGTCATTCGTCTGGGAATAGTGGAGCCTCAGGATGTGCTCATGGCATGCAGAAGTACAAGCCAAAACACATGAGCGTATTTGAAGGCTTTGCCATCATCATATCCACTAGCATCCTATTCGCCAAAGAAAATCATGTGGCCCATCCCAACACCGGTGGAACTGACCAATATATTCCATCTCAAGTGAGGGGAACCAAAAAGTTCCTCACATGGCAAAGGGCGGAACACAGGGGTGGGTTGAAGAACTGGGAACAATAAGGCAATCTTCCCAAAGTAACATGAACTCACTGCTAACCGATAATACGGTAACCTGTCTGTTTTCCTACTTAGTTGGTCTTGAAAGGAGGACAGAGGAACTATGACAGAAGGAAAGGAGGAAAATGGGATCTAGAAATGTGTAGCATTTTGGACATTGCCTAGGAAGGAGGAAGGGCTAGGAGGTCCCCGGAAGAGAACATAATAAAGCAGAATACCGTGTGAATGAAATTCCCTAACAAAAATTCAGAAATCAAGAAAAACAATATAAGACAGTAGGAAGACAGACACATGAAGGGTAAAAGAAAATCCTAGAGAAAGACAAATTTTAAGAAAACTGCACAGAGAAATGAAACTGTTCCGGCATAATGTGTTTCTCCATTTGAAACTGGCAGTTCTTATATGGCCACACCTATGGCTGACAATTTGTAATCTGAATGAGGTTGCAAACCCCTATGAGAATCTCTCTGTAAGAATTTTCTCTTGGGCCGGCCAAGTGACGCATTGGTTAAGCGCTGGTTTTGGGATGCCAGCGGCCCCGGTTCGGATCCCACATGAGGGCCAGTGACACTGCCCTCTACAGCTAACAACAGCTCCACCTGGAGCTGGGCTGTGCGAGCCCCGGTGATGGTGTGGGCTGCAGCCCCTGCTGCAGTGGGCTGCCATAGGCTACAGTGAGTGGCCCGCAGCCAGCGTGAGCAGCTGGCAGCCAAGCGTGAGCTGCCAATAGCCGTGGTGAGCGACATCCAGAGGCCAGCGACCGATCTGCCTCATCTGGGAAGAGCTCAATGATGATACCAACAGTGAAGCAACATCCTCCGCAACTAAACTGAAGAACAAGAAGACAGCAACTTGTCTGTTCCCCTTCCCCGATTCCCCAATGCTGTTCCCCTCCACCAATTCCCCAATAAAAAATCTTAAAAAAAAAAAGAATTTTCTCGGGCCGGCTGAGTGGTGTGGTGGTTAAGCACTGGCTTGGGAAGCTAGCGGCCCCGGTTCGGTCCCACATGTGAGGGCCAGTGACACTGCCCTAAAAAAAAAAAAAAGAAAAGAATTTTCTGAATAAGAAAATTAGTGTGTGTGTGTGTGTGTGTGTGTGTGTGTGTGTAGAATTTTTTTCAAACCAGGCAGCTTAGAAACTTCCTAGAATTTGAACCTTGAACATAGGGACACCAAACTGAAAATGGTAAGAGCCTCACTCATCCTTCTGGTTGTCCTGAAGAGGGTGTCTCATGGTTACTGCTTCCCAGGTTCTCAGAGTGGCTCCATATTCCTGACCCCTCTGAAGACTCCCTCTCCACATTTCCTTCATGCCTCTGAACAATCCTACCAATACATATATATTTTTTGCTTAAATGAATCTAAATTAATTTCTGTTGCTTTCAATCAAAGAATCAGATACAGGTCCCTTTCCCTTTTCTATCCTCCAAGGAGAGAAGGAAAGGAGGGAGGGAGGGAGGGAGGGAGAGAGAGAACTAAAGACGCCTTAAAGCAAATAACAAAGCATGCCATCACTCAAGAATCTAGTACCTAAAATTATTTCATGAAAATTACTGTTACTATGACTACCTTTCAGTGTGCATTCAGTGGCTTTATAATACGTTAACACTTTAATGTAAACCAAATTGTATTGGTTTATTTTGCCTTGATTCCTTTTTAAATGGAAACTGCTTTTGTCTCATAAAAATTATCACAGTTTCTAGTTCAAGATAGCTGAGTAGATCTACTTTTCCCTCTAAAATTCCTATTGAAATGATACTATAAAGGAAAGCCTTCCATGTTTACATCCCAGCACCACCATTCTATACACACACACACCACACACACACACACACACACACACACACACACTCACTCATGTAATCCACTAGCATGCCAGAATTGGTTTGGATGATCCAACATAGTTAATATGGTTAATATCCCTCTCATTAATTGATAAATTAAAAACAATTAAAGTCAGAATCATAATGAGATTTTTTTTTCTAATGAGATTTTTAAGTAGAATCTGGCAAGTTGAATATGAAGTTCACCTTGAAGAGTGACTATAGAAGAGCCAATAAAATGTTGAAAAAGAACACTGATCAGGCAGGCCATGACCACAGAAAAAGTCAAGGTGGGTGGCAGCAAAGTTACCCAAAGAGCCTGGGAGGTAGAGCCCTATGGAGAGGCGTGCCTGTTTCTCATCACATTGAGCCACACAAAAGCACACACCAGCACTTCCTCTTTATGTGTATCCAGTACAATTTCAGCCAGAACCTTGGGCAGCAAATTGCTTCCAAGGCCATATAGGACCACTGAGCACCATATAACTCCTTCACATGCTACATGATTCTGAGATTCAGTGGCTCCCTGCTTCAGAGAAGAGCTTCATCCTGCCTGAAGAAACTAGTCAGGTAGTCAAAGAAGACAAATAAAAGAGGAAATAAGGAGGTGACTCCATATATACTGGGGTCAATGATGTTTCTATATCTTCAAAGAACATAAAGAAAATTTTAAAATCCAGCAATAAAGAGACATACATTGTACACACACACAGTGTCCAAAGGATCAAAAAACGAAGCACAAAGAATAAATCTTAACTACAATCAGCCAGCCTTCCAACCCCAGCACCCCACACAATGCAAGACCTGGAAGGGTGACAATGGGCAGCAAAGAAATGGAAAGGGGTTTAGTAGGAAACCAATTACTATGGTTCAGGAAATAGAGATGGAAGCTCATGTCAGTTTGCCTCTTCTTCACAGAAGCATCACATGTGCTTGGGTAGGTAAAAATGGAAGTAGAGAAGAAAACAGAGGAGTGGAGAGAAAAAGGAGAAGGAAAAGAAGGAAGAATAAAGAAATTCTACAAAACTATAGTAATGAAAATTGTGTTATGAGTTGAGGAATACATAGCTCAACAGAATTGAAAAAGGGAGCCTATAACAGATTAGTGTATGTATTAAAATTCAGTTCACCATAAATGGGCATTCAAGTGAATGAGAATGAAGGCTAGTTTAAAATGAGTTGGAGTAATTAACAAAAAATTGAAAAAATGAAAATGGATCCCTGCTTCACACTACATCAAAAATTAAATGCCAGATATAATAAAGACCTAAAGTCAAAAAACAAAAATATAAAAGTGCCCAAGAAGGGCCGGCTGAGTGGAGTGTTGGTAAAGAGCTGGCTTGGGATACCAGCAGCCCCGGTTCAGATCCCACATATGAGGGCCAGTGACACTGCCCTCTACAGCTAATATAGTGAACAACAGCTCCACCTGGAGCTGAGCTGCTGTGAGTCCCCAGGACGGCATAGCTGCAGCCCCTGCTCCAGTGGGCTGCCATAGCTACAGTGAGTGGCCGGCAGCCAGCATGAGTGGTTGGCAGCCAGCATGAGCTGCCAAGAGCTGCTGTGAGCGGCTGTCCAGAGGCCAGCGACCTATCTGCCTCATCTGGGAAGAGCGCAATGACGATACCAACATGGGCCAGTGAAGCAACATCCTCCGCAACTAGACTGAAGAACAAAAGGACAGCACTTGTCTGTTCCCCTTCCCCTGTTCCCCAATGCTGTTCCCTTCCCCCAATGCCCCAATGCCCCAATAAAATCTTAAAATAAAAAAAAAAAGTGCCCAAGAAAATATAAAAACATATAGATTAGGAAGATTTAGCAAAATATGAAATCCAGTAACAATGAACTAAAAAGAAAGAATGTCTGATTCAAGTACATAATAACTTTAAACCTCAGTAATATGAGAAACACCATAAACAAAATTAAAAGATTAAAAGGTCTAAATTTGGGCTAGCCAAGTGGCGTGGTGGTTAAGCGCTGGCTTGGGAAGCCAGCAGCCCCAGTTCGGGTCCCACATATGAGGCCCAGTGACACTGCTCTCAAAAAAAAAAAAAATGGTCTAAATTTGTAAAATATTTTTAATATAAGTAACAAGTCAAGGAGAAAATGAGAAGTAATCCAATTTTTTCCTTAACCTTTCTAACACTTAACCTTAGTTTCTTTATCACAACTAGTTCGTAAGATTGTGTGAGGATTAAAAGAAGTAATTTACTTAAAGAGCAGTGCCCAGCACATACTAAGCTCCCAATAATGGCAAAAAAATAGAAAAAGAAAACCCATAGGTGTCCTATTATTCTGCTTACTGTTAATTAAGATGCACAACACATGCTTGGGTAGGAAAATGTACTACCCTTAATATTGATGCTAATTTTGCCTATGGGCAGCAAACATTTCCAAATTACAAGCAAAATCCCAATAAGAAAAAAGTGAAAAGCCTAATCCAATTATGAGCTCTTCATTTTCCTTGATTGAAAATGTCAGAAAATGACTACATATTATGGTGGGTAGTCGGTCAGGAGGGTGTAACATATTACATTATAATTCTTATTAAATCAGCAATTACAGCAGAAACTCAACCCCTTCCACTAGGCTGACATTTTGAAAAGGGGAGAAATATTTTTAAATGAAATAAAGAGTCTATTTCCAGATAACAAGTAAAAAAATAATCATAAGCAAACCGACAACAGAGCCAGTGTGCTTGGAGATGGAAGAATTATTCGTGGTAAAGTTGGAAAAGACGTCAGACTTACCCGGCGCAGTCAGCATGTTCAGCATCAGAAAGCTTTCTCTACTCCATACGCCCTTATAATACCTCCCTCACTCTGTAAATTATTGCCTGAAATGTATATCAAAGGTATGAAATTAACCACTTCAGCAGGATCCCTTATGATGCAGTGGAGGAACCGGTACAGCCCCTGTCATGGGCTAAAAGAGTGACTGCAGACTTGTTATCTGCTAGTTATGTTTGTGGGCACATGGTTTGCTCTGTGATATACCAAAATCCATTTCGCTCAGATGGTTTTAGACCACACAGCTATGGGGTAATACCTGCTGTCCAGGGCCTAGCATATAGGAGGTACTCAATGAATGCTGAAATCCATTTGTTTATTTATACAGCCAACATTTATTGAGTGTCTAGTATATGCCAAACTTTGTCTCAGACATCAGAAATAGAGAAAACATTTTTAATTTTTTTTCTTTATTTTGATGCTTTCTGCATTGTAAAAGTAATACATGATTGCTGCAAAAAGTGAAACAATACAATAATGTGTCAAAATATCTTTGTGGTCAAATACACTATCAACTATTTTAAATGTTCCATGAACATAGTGGAAAAGTGTATCTTCCCTATTCAAAGGATGTAAGGGTCTCTCTCCTATGTACATGCGTGCATGTGCACACGTGGGTGGGTGTGCATACATAATAAACATGAGTCTACTTATTGTATTGTTCAATTTCTCTATGTCCTTATTTTTTGCCTCCAAGAGATGTCCAGTTTTGATATGTGCTAAAATAATCCCTTTGTTCAGCACCAAATGAATCAGAAAAACATTAAACAAATCCTGTTGATAGAACTCCATAGCTAAATCCTTGTGGATTAAACTGCAATTTTTTTTTCTCCAGAAAAATCCTTTTTCTGTTGATGTCAGGACTACATATCAGATCACTTTCCTCTTCCCTGTCTGCAAGTCATAATGATTTCCCTTGGCTCATTTTTAATGTTGGCTTTTGTATGGACAAAAACTAGATTTTTCTCTCAAGAAACAGAAGCCATATGGCCTCGGTGATGAGAAACTAAGAAGCAATTCAGAAACAATTACAATACATAGTCCTCTTCGGCTAGCCTACAAATGTGATCGCGAGCAAAGAATCTGCCTGCATTGTTCACCTTTAAAGGTGCTTTGCTTTGCTTTTTGATAACTCCTCTTCAGGTTTTAAATAAAGGAGTAGGTAATATGCAAAACATAATTGTGTTATGTGTATACAGTAGCCCCATCCAGAAAGAAATGGGCCACAGAAGGCAAGGGGATGCCCTGTTGACCAGCTTTGCTATTAGTCACATTGGTTTAAACCCTCAGAGGTTTTGTGAGAACACACAGAAAAGAGGAAAGGATTCAGTTACTATAATAACGACAAAATGTTTACTTTCCATACAGGCACAACCAATGAGTTGGGATGTTAATCCATCATGGCCAAACGACTGTTAGTGTAATCTTGACTGTTGCTCCAAACACTTGAGAAGTGAATTCACCTAAAATCTTTACCTGTCAGATTATTTTTCCTCTTTAAAAACATAATAGTTTATTAATTAATAGGAAAACTACCATGGCAAGGTCTTCTCTTTGGAGGAGGGTCTAAATTATTCCCTATCTCAAGGGAATTTAATTTAATTCTTTTGAATTAAAAGTGACTTGTTTTGTCAAGGATGTCTTATCTGGTCCTAAGGCGTATCTGGCATCTTTCGAAATGAGCCTTTTTTTAAGGCTGCTCATTGTTGTATAGTTCCTTATCAGAAAAGAAACCAATTCTGATGAGCAAATAGATTAAATCACTTCAGCAAGAAAATTCCCATTGAAAACTGATGGTTGCCAGATGGGAGGATTGATAACTACAATATCACCACAGAGATATGAAAGACAGTTTGAGGAGTATAAACAACGTTGTAAATATTTTTTAGGGGGTCAGATGGACTCATGTCTTGTTAGGGAGACCACTTCATGAACAGTGTAGAGGCCTGAACACTGCACTGTACATCTGAAGCTGCTGTTGAATAATATTGTATGTCAACTATAATTTAATATATATATAGTCACGGGATGTGGAGTACAGTGTGGGGAGTGGAATCAATGGGATTGTAATGATATGTATGATATGGAGGGGGGAGGGGGGCGTCAGATTGGGGGAGGGGGAGTTGTCACTTTGTGAGGGGTGAAAAGTATAACTATTGCATTGTTTTGTACACCAAAACTAATAATAATAATAATAAAAGAAAATTCCCTTTGCCATAATCATCACAGTTAGTCACCATCTACCAAATGCTTTACCCTATTTCATTTAATGTTCACAGCAATCCTCTAAGGTCAGCTGTTACAGTGTTCCTGTTTGACTGGTGAGAAATCCGAGAATCAGAGAACTTAACTTGCCAAGTGTCACACAGCTGTTAAATGGTAGATCAGGGATTTGAACTCAGTGACCCAAAGCTTCTAGTGTGGCAGACATCTAAGGTGCCAGTCACTTTGATTAACATGACAGACTAAGAACAATCAAGATTGGTCATTGAGGATAGACTGGGCTCTGGTGTTTCACCATGTGGCGATGGAAAAACCATTTTTAGACTGGGGCCCCCTGCTCACAGCCCAGCCGATGGGCATCCAGGCACAGCCACAGCGGGTCCCTCAGTGAGCTGCGTGCACCCCTGCAGTTCAGCACAACGCCCTTACCTGAACCGAGCAGTAGCCAGCGGTGGTATCTCTGCTGTCCAGATCGTGCCAGGCTCTGGTCCAGTGATGAGCAGCGCCTGTGGGGCCGAAGCCTCTCTGAGCCTTCCCGGACCCCAAACCCCGGGAGGTCCCCACACCAGGACCCTGTGCCCCAGCTCAAGTCCCTGGTACAAAGCCCAAGTGAGGTTCCTGCCGGACAGCCACTGTGGAGGGTGCCTCGAAGTCTCCTGCAGGCGTCTGGGAGAGGACCCCAGTATCTCCCTGTATCCTCAGCCTTCCCCTGACTCCATCTGGGTCACCATATCCTCTATCCCCTACCTCCAGTAGCTCCAGCCCTGCTGGGCAATCTCCTGCACCACCAAAAAGCCAGGGAACCCACCCCAGGGGCGTTGTCATGTTGAGGATTCCAGCGGTGGCTCCTACAGCTTTTTCCCCCAACTGAATGCAGACACCCAGCCAGGTCTCCCCAGGAGGCGAGGGGAGGGAGGTGAGCAAGGGTTTCACAGCTGACTGGAACCACAGCCCATCACCTCCCGGGTCCACCAATCTCCTCCCCTTCCCAGAGTGGACAGCTACGCCTGCCTGGTACCTTCTCCCAGGCAGGCCTGGCCATTCCACCTCCAATGGAGGGAGAAGAGGAAATTAAAATCCACTGGGCCAGGCCCTGTGCTAGACACTTGATTTCATTTACTCCTTACGGTTGTTACCCCTGAGTTTACAGCAAAGAAAACTGAAGCTCAGGGCCTGCCCAAGTGGCTTAGTTGGTTAAGAGCTCCAGCTCTGAGCAACAGGGTCACCGGTTTGATTCCCACATGGGCCAGTGAGCTGCGCCCGTGCTGAGCTGCTGCTGAGCGGCCACCAAGTGACAGGATGGCTCTGCTGGTGAGAGCACATACTCCTAACAACAAAGCTGCTAGTTTGACTCCCGCATGGGATAGTGGGCTACGCCCACCTGCAACTAAGATTGAACATGGCACCTTGAGTTGAGCTGCCAACAGGCAGCCGGATGGTGACTGGACTTGGAGCTGAGTTAGCTGCACCCTCCACAACTAAGATTGAAGGACAACAACTTGGCTGTTTCCCTCCCCCAATTCCCCAATAAAAATCTTTAAAAAGAAAGAAAGAAAAAGAAAAAAGAAAACTGAAGCTCAGAAAAGTCAGCTAGAGTAGGGAAGAATCAAACAGCCAAACCCGCTCAGTCTCTCTGCTCTCCCACCCTTTCCACCTCCCCTTGCTCAGGGGCAGCAGATGTTTTACTAGAGTAAGTCACTTTTTAGCTATACTTTCCCCTTTCTCTATTAACACGGTTAAAAGAGAAGGATGAGGCTGGGACACTCAGGTGCTTTTCTGAAGGGGACTGAAGGAAGAAGTCAGATGGCCCAAACAGCATGCCCCAGTCTTTGGAGCTAATCCCTTCATCTCAGCCTGGCTTGGTCATTCTCAGCTTGTCTTCTAACAGATTCTGGCTGAAATGCAAGGTTCAGTAACCAGTTTCAGGGAGCTTCTATGCGTGGATGTTGGAGGAGGCACCCAGGTGTGAGAAGAGGTCCACCTCTTGATTGCCCTGTCCTCCACCCCTACGCTGGTCACTCTGAGTTGGAAGTCCCTCAGGCAAAGTGAAATTAAAGCCACTCCCTGTATGGCATTACTGGCAGGGTGGATGCCTGGCACAAGGGGAGCCTCTATATTATTTATTTGGTGCCTCTGTGCCCAGCAGACCATATTTCCTAGGCCCCACCAGGGGTGGATAAAATCTCATGAAGGAACCAGTTTTTATTTTTTGTGGGAATCCCTTTTGTCTCCAAAGACCTCCCTGCCCTCACTGCCCGTGAATGTACCTGAACAGCCTAATGCTCTCTGCACCCATGTCTTCCTTTCACGGATGAGTTCTCATCTCCTTCTCAAAAAGTAGACACCACCCTGGTGTTCCTCCCACCACCAGTAACTGCCAAACAAACTGCCTTTACAGAAAGCCGCGCTCAGCAAGTCAGCCTGGCTCCTGGAAATGCAAACTGGAATTTGAAAAAGAGGAAAAGATTCCTGGAAGATTTTACGGTGTTTTGGAGAGCGCCTCTGGGCAGATCACACACTGTGACAAGTTCTTTCCAAATTGTGACAATTCAATCATGCCTCCACAAAGGACTGGCATTTCACACTTACCATCAGTGGTGGCTGCCCTTGCTCATTTCCCCCCAAATCTCAAAGTGGGTTTGGGATTATAATGCAGAGGTGAAGGCTCGGTGTTCTGCGCACCACTCCCATTCGCGGGTGCCTGTGAGCTGGCAGACAGGCACAGGTAAGAGGCGAGCGGCCTCTGCTGATGGTTCCACCGGAGTCAGAAATGGTTTGGTACACCCAGCCCAGGGAAGGCCAGGGCTCCCACAACCCCACTGGCCTCCAGCTGTCAGATGAAGACAAACAGCCTGAGAGGAGTGGGGGTCTCCCACTCTAGTCTCCCTAATTTACATGGTTTCCTGCTAGAAATTGCATTTTCCTTTGAAATTTTTCTCTTTAATCATAGATTCTCATTATCAGGGAAGTGGGATGTCGGGAGGGGAGGAAAGAGATGCTTACTTCATATTAAAAATTTTCCCCATCAGGTAATGCTTTAAAATACTTTAACTGAATATTCACATGCAAAAAATAAATAAAATGAATCTAGACACAGACCTTACACCTTTTACAAAAACTAAATAAAAATGGATCATAGGGGCCGGCTGAGTGGCGCATCGGTTAAGCGCTGGTTTTGGGATGCCAGCGGCCCCGGTTCGGATCCCACATGAGGGCCAGTGACACTGCCCTCTACAGCTAACTGAGCTGTGCGAGCCCCGGTGATGGTGTGGGCTGCAGCCCCTGCTGCAGTGGGCTGCCATAGGCTGCAGTGAGTGGCCCGCACCCAGCGTGAGCGGCTGGCAGCCAGCGTGAGCTGCCAATAGCCGCGGTGAGCGACATCCAGAGGGCAGCGATCAATTTGCCTCATCCGGGAAGAGCTCAATGATGATACCAACAGTGAAGGAACATCCTCTGCAACTAAACTGAAGAACAAAAAGACAGCAACTTGTCTGTTCCCCTTCCCCGATTCCCCAACGCTGTTCCCCTCCCCCAATTCCCCAATAAAATCTTAAAAAAAAAAAAAATGGATCATAGACCTGAATGTAAAATACAAAACTATAAAACTCCTAGAAGATAACATGGGAGAAAACCTAGGTGACCATGGGTTTGGTGGTGGATTTACAACATCAAAAGCATGACCCAAGGAGGTTGGGGGCGTGATTCATTGTACTTCATTAAAAGAAAAATCCTTGGGCCAAGTGGCACAGTGGTTAAGCACTGGCTTGGGAAGTCAGTGGTCCCGGTTCGGGTCCCACATATGAGGGCCTGTAACACTGCCTTCAAAAAAACAAAAAAACAAAACAAAAGAAAAATCCATTAACTGGGGACAATTAAAATTTTTTGTTGTACAAGCAGAATTGAAATGTAAATTTCTATCTGAAGAAGACAATATTGAGATTTAAAATCATATAAAAGACTGTAAGGAGAAAGGAGATGAGAGCACCCTGGTGTAATTATTCATTTATAAGACGATAGGAAGAAAAAGTATTTGTGAAACATACAAGGAACAAAGCCTTACCCTAGGAATAAACACACGACTTCCACTTTAGCATCTTGACCATTTGCCTTCTCTGATGGGCACAAGGAGACCTGATGGTTCAGGTCTTGAAGTCAGAATAAATATTTCCTTGCTATCAACAGCCAAGGCAGTCTCCATAAGTCTCAGGTCTAATCCAGCAATTCAATTCATAGTCTTAAATATTTTCATTATTTTATATTTTATTTTTTTATTATTTTAATTTTTCATTATTTTAAAAATTCAATTATTAATAAAAAGAAAAGATATTTAACAGTAAAATATGTTAACTCAGCATTTGACTCAAAACATTTAAAAAAATAACAAAGCAAGAGAAAAACAGATAAAGGCAAAAACAAAGTAATTATAATCATGAAGGTAACTAACAGATCCAAGAACCATTTTTCTGAAAAAATAACACTTTATAACATAAGCAAACATCTAGCAAATGTAATCAAGAAAAAGAAAAAAAAATACAAGATGTGAGAAATAGAATAAGAACAACAGAAATCAACCACCCCACTCCCCACCTCACTCCCAAAAAATGAAGTATATAATCTTTGTTTGCATCTCTCAAAAACCATTAAAGGGGATCCAGGTGGTATCCAGGAAGAGCACCCCTCTCCAAATTCCAATTCCTCTCTTTCCCAGTCTTCTGACCATTCCAAAGCTCCCGCTTCCCAAATGCTTCAAAGTCTTCCCCAAAAGTTCACCTCACATATCTTTTTTCATCTGTCTCCTCCCTCCCTCTTCATTATGTAGAGTGGTGTAATTTCTCTGACTTCTTTTTGTTGCCTTTCCACAAACTCTCCCATTACCTGAATTCTTTTTTTAAGATTTTATTGGGCAATTGGGGGAGGGGAACAGACAAGTTGCTGTCCTTTTGTTCTTCAGTCTAGTTGTGGAGGACGTTGCTTCACTGGCCCATGTTGGTATTGTGATCATTGTGCTCTTCCTGGGAGAGGCAGATTGATCGCTGGTCACTGGACGGCCGCTCACAGTGGCTCTTAGCAGCTCACACCAGCTGCCGGCCGCTCACACCAGCTGCCGGCCGCTCACACTGGCTGCCAGCCACTCACGGTAACTCATGGCAGCCCACTGCAGCCTCACTGCAGCTTACTCCGTCGTTGGCAATTCATGGCAGCCCAGCTCCAGATTGAGCTGTTGTTCACCATCTTAACTGTAGAGGGTACAGCGTCACTGGCCCTAATGTGGGATCCAAACTGGGGCCCTGCTTCTCAGAGCTGGCATCCCAAGCCAGCTCTTAACCAATGCTCAATTAGGCCGGCCAACGTGAATTCTTCACCACAAAGGATATCCTGAAAAACCAATCATGCAAGCCAAAACCATTCTCCTGACTTCAAGTCCCACTTCCTCCTCCTCCCCACCTGAGGCTTTATGGCAAAAGAATGGGTTCCAGGCTGCAAAACACTCACACATGGAACTAATCTATAAACCTCAGTCCTCCATCCCCATCCCATCAAAAATGTTTCCCGAAGTCAAAATAAACCTCAGAAAAGCAGCCCTCAGGAGCCCAGAGGGTTCATTCCCAGAACTCAAGGATGGCTCAATATTGAAACTTACTATAACATGCCACAGCAACATCACACACAAGAGGAATCATGGGACCTCAGTGGCTGCTAAAAGACATTTGCAAATACAAACAGGAAGTTTCTATGGACAACAATTTTGAACAAAATATAGCTGATGTCCCTGAAAGAAATGGAGATTGAATATGGGGGCAAATAGAAAATCTACTTTTCTAGATCAAGTGATAGGGAAATCAGATCCAGAACATGGATTACCTTCATTTGCGTCATTCTCAGGCCCAAATGAACCTGTTAAAGGCTTGGAATTTGGCTTTGTGGGTGCCTTTATCTCTCGAGGGCTGGAAAGCCGACATGTTGAAATTCTTAGCCATTTTTTATCAGCTATTAATTTAAATAATTATGTTGATTATATTCCCTTGTGATCTATTATTTTTTAAAAAATAAACTTGTGGGCCGGCCGAGTGGTGCGGTGGTTAAGCACTGGCTTGGGAAGCCAGCGGCCCCGGTTCGGTCCCACATATGAGGGCCAGTGACACTGCCCTTAAATAAATAAATAAATAAATAATAAAAAAATAAACTTGCTTTTTTTTCACATTCCCAAATATATATTCACTGTAGATAGAAATCTGCACAATATAACAAAATTTAAATTACCCATATTCTCACCATCCTGACAAGACCATTCATTAAAATTTTAGTATATTTTCTCCCAGCATGAATTTGGGAACATAAGCATTCTTGGTGTTTAACAAGGACATAAGTTTGTCGCTGATGTTATAACAACCATCTCTGTGTCCCAAAGTCAATGGGATATCAGAGGCTACTAAATTAGTTTTAACAGATTCTCAAGGCAAGAGATTAAACATTTGTCTTCCCCAAGCACCAGGGACATTAGATGCCCTCCCGTTGGTAGTAGAGTGACTTTCTGCTGTGGGTTGGGAAAAAGCCCTACCACGTGGTTCAAACTAATCAGAGCCTGAAAGATGTACACACACAGGCCCGTTGAGAACCTCTGCCCTAGGAAATCCATGGACAATTGATTTTTATGAATGTGTACCCAGACAGGGTCCATAGCTTTCACCACATTCTCAGAAGCCCTGCTTTGTGAAGTTCTTCCCAGCTCTAATGTTCTGGTACTATTTGAAGTTGGGGCATTTATTCTGCCTGCTTAGAAGTGCTGGCTCGGGGACAGAAGTAAAGCTAGGTTCTTATATCAGGAGGAGGCTTTAAGGAGAGTTGGCCCAAGAGAAATGCACACAGCCTTCTCTGTGTATCATTAGTCTTGCTTTGACAGTGCTTCCTCCAATATCAAACCATCAGAGACTTAACAACCGATGTCAACACAAAAATGCCACTTTTCAAGGACAGGCCCAGAAGAAGTGTCTGCTCCCAGTGCTCCTCCCAGATATACTTGTGGTGTGAACAAGAGTGACTAACCTTGAGGTCAAATTAAGAAATAGAAGGAAATGAGCTGGTTTTCAATGTCTACCATGCCTCAAACCCCTCATCTGATAAATGCCAGAATCAGGCCTCAACCCTGGCTCTCATCAGTTTTAGATTCTATTTAACTTCCAAGCCAAACAGCCTCCTATTATCAATCAACTGTGTATGTTTTGTATTCTTACCTACACCCTGGTTTTCTCTCAAACTTCTATCTTAATTAGATCAGTTAAACACACATCAGCCTTATTTTTTAAAAACCTTATATATTTTCTTTTTAAACAATGTTTCTGAAACATAAAAATTACATAAAACTTCTTCCCCAAAAAGCTTTAGATTATAAAAGACAGATTAAGAATTTATTGTTCAGTCAACTGTAATTGAAAAATTTTTAAATCAATTAAAAAAAATACTTTATTGTTCAAAGGCTGCCATCTGGTGGCCAAATAGAAAACCAAAAAGAATAGCCAGCCCCTTCATAGAAAAAATATGGAAAAAGCCCAATAGCCCTAATCACCTTGTCTGTTGGCAAAGATTGATAATCTGGAACATTATATGGGAAAATATTATCTGTGACATTATGTGGAAAAATATTAACATGTTTATATTCCACTAATTCTGATCTATAAGAGACACTCTGCCCATAAACAATGGCAGCAGGATATTTATCAAAATGTTTCCAAAAGCTCAAGATGCAGCTTCACCCAACAACACACTTTTCACAGTTAAGTCCAGCTACAACAGAGGATTCTGCTTCTTTATGTTTTCAAAGTATGACATGAGGTTTCACTGACTCAACAAAATTTTATTGGGATCCTATTATGTTCCAGGTACACTAAAATTCATTGGGTGCACGATGGAGAACCAAAGAAACAGCATCTGTTCTAGAGAAGTTCATGGTCTGGTGAGAAACAGGGCCCCCGCCCCATAAGTGCCATCCCCTAGATTTGGCTATGCCCTTTGTTCCCCAAATGGGTTCAGAATCAGCATAAAGTGGGGAAAATGAAGACTTCTTGTAAAACTAACTTCATAGGTTAAAGAATAGATGCAAAGAATCTCTTGTGTTTTAGAAAGCTCATCTGCCAATTTTGGTCTTAGAAAAAAAGGAGACGTTGAGGACAGAGCAATAGGAGCTAACCAGCTGAAGCTTGAAGATTCGAATCTTACAGGGAGGGACTTCAAGTATAACCTAGTTCAAGGCCCTGGTTTTAAATATGAGAAACCAAGGCCAAGAGGGAAAATGGGCTTGCTCGAGAGAAATCTCATTGAGGCTTCACAGATCAGATGGGGTTAGTTTGGCAGAGGAGACTAAGATTGACAAGTGCTGGACCACACAAGTACCTGGCTCTTTCACATTCATGCTTGTTTAATCCTTGGGCAACCTGGGAGATACATATTTTAGTTTCATTTGATAGATGATGAAATTGAGGTCAGAGAGGTTTTTTGATGACCCTGGTGTCACACAGCTAACATGGAACAGAGTTGAGCCTCAAATACAAACCTAAGCCCTTTTTTTTTTTCCTACTCTACCTTTACATGAAAAAAAAATATTATGAGACAGGACATAAAAGCAAGTGGGACTCAGCAGCGACGTCAATCCTTCTTCTTCCATAAGATGTCAGTACGTGAGAGCATCTGGGAAGAGTCAAGACGACGTTGATAAAGGGAAACCCTGGTTTATATTGCTAAATGAGCGCCCTGAACCTCCAAGTCCCAGCTGCCTCTAAAAATTGAGGAAGTTGAAACAGTCTCAAAATAAATTTGCAAAACAGAACAAGCAAAAGGAGTTGATTAGTAAGTGGCCCAGAACCCAAGAGGTCTAAACTCCTTTCCCACTTCCCCAGCCCTAATCACTCCCTTCCCTGAGGTTTGGGTAGAGAGCAGCTGCCTAAGGGGAACTCTCAGGCATTGGAGTAAGTCACTGCTTTGATGAGCCATGTGACAACTGCCTGCATAACACTCACCTCCAGGTCCCCTCCGGAGTCGGAGTCGGAAGGAAGCATGTGAACTCTAGTCACTAGGAGACTCTAAAACCCAAAGCCCATGCCCTGGTGGTAGAATTTGTTTGCTTCAAAAAAAAAAAAAGTTAACAGATTAAAATGTAAATATTAGATTACTCTAATTCAGAGTCTAATGGTCTTCGAGAGCCCTTTTCTCCAGCTCTAACTTAAGATCTAGTCTCCATGCTTTTATAGAAGGCATTCACTTGCTCAGTTTCAGGTTCCAGTTCAGCTGTCACATCATATCTACCTTCTCTTACAGCAATGAAGAACTCAATTTTAAAACTTCTCAGTTTTGGGGCTTTCTTTAGAGGGCAGTGTCACTGGCCCTCATGTGGGATCCAAACCCGGGCCGCTGGCATCCCAAGCCAGCTCTTAACCACCATGCCACTCAGCCAGCCCAGAAGAACTCAATTTTAAATTTGCCTTATTGGCTAAAGTAACCAACCATACTCAACTGTCTGGCCAAGGTGAAAGAGGATAGTTCCTAGTGAAGGAAATAGCATAACTTGGCACCACAAATGTGATTTACATGCTTTTGGTCTTTTTTTTTATGTCAGAATGCCCTGTACCTTGAGACTACACTCAATTGTAACACAATGATAAGAGTTAAATAGGCAAAAAAAAAAAAAAAGTTAATTTTTTTCTAGTAATAATATCGACAGTAGCCCATGGGGTAGGGGGGGCAGGTGGCATGGGGCCTATATACCTCAATATCTCACACCCTTTTTCTGGCCCCTCCAAATCATTATTCACATTTGTCCTTCTAAAAGATCTATTACTCAAGCTCACGGAGTAGCCTGGTCAAACAAAGAAAGCAGGGGTGGTCACCTCTTCTAAATTTTCCTTCATTATATCACATATACGTATATACTCATACATGCTCTGTGATAGTTTCTCCTTGGTTACAGTTTCTTATCATATTATCATTTTAATTTTAAAATTTGATACGCTAAACTACATAGCATTATTGGTAAGGTGGAAAATTAAATTGAATGCTTTGACAATACCTATTTTGAAAATCTTCACTGGGCATTTTATCTGAGCTTTAGCTAAATATTCTATAATTCTCAAGTACATTGGCTGGGGCCTCAGAAAACTCTCTGCCTTATAAGCTGGGACGAGCTGTACTGGGTCTTCAGCAGTGTATGCTGTTCAAATCCTGTCCCCAAGACATGCTGCCACTCCCACCATCCTGGGATACAGTCACAAAGCAGCTCAGCTATCTGTGCAGATGGCTGGTACTGTTCTCCTTGGACATTCATTTTCATCATGTCAATTCAGTGCCTCTTGCGTAGCTTATGATGGGTCTGACAGCCAGGACTCCTGAACCCCTCAGACCTGCTGAGGATTTCTCCATTTCCCACGACTCCTGCCTGCGTGGTGGCTAAACAAGCCAGCAGCTCCTGGCCCTGAATTCCCATCTGCAGCCAGAGGCCCCAGGATGTGCATGTATCAAAGGGCTTAGGAGGGAGCCCTGAGATCGGAAGAGAGCATCCCAGAAACCTCCTGCAGATGAAGTCTGTCCTTTAGCCCTCCATAATAATCCCAGACACTCCTGAAATCCTAGACGCATGGCCATGACCCTTTTCTCCAGAGCAGAGGTTTTTTGTTTTTTTTTTAAGATTTTACTGGGGAATTGGCAGAGGGTAATAGCATTGGGGACTCGGGGAAGGGGAACAGACAAGTTGCTGTCCTTTTGTTCTTCAGTCTAGTTGCGGAGGACGTTGCTTCACTGGCCCATGTTGGTATCGTCATTGCACTCTTCCCGGGTGAGGCAGATCGGTCACAGGCCACTGGATGGTCGCTCACTGTGGCTACTGGCAGCTCACGCTGGCTGCTGGCCACTCACTGTAGCCTATGGCAGCCCACTGCAGCAGGGGCCGCAGCCAACACCGTCGCCGGGGCTCGTGCAGCCCAGCTTCAGGTGGAGCTCTTGTTAGCTGTAGAGGGCAGTGTCACTGGCCCTCATATGTGGGATCCGAACCGGGGCTGCTGGCATCCCAAAACCAGCTCTTAACCAATGCGCCCCTCGGCCGGCCCCCTGTGCAGAGGTTCTTAAGTTGAGGTGCACAGACTCACACAGAGTCCATGGAAGCAGTCAGGGGTTTCATAAACTCCTTGTAAATGTATATAAAACGTGTGTATATACATCATTCTGGGGCAGGCTTCATGGCTTTCATCGTATTTTTTTAAAATCTAGTTTATGGAAGAAGCTTAAGAATTCTATGGAAGTCTCTGAGTTGGGGTTACTGGGACAAAACGAGGCAGTTAGGCTAATTCTGACACAGACGAGCCCTGAATCTCTGATATCCAGCCATATACAGTATGTGACATTGCCAGATGCCAGGCTCCAGGAAATGTCCCTGAACCTACAGACTCTTAATGACCATTCCAAGTATGATTTGGTCCCGGAATGGACCATTTGTACCTGGATATCTCAAGGAAAGACCCAGAAGAGAAAAAATACACATGCTCTGAGCCTAAGGCGAAGGCAGCTGCTTTCATCCCAGGTCTCGAGGCCAAGTCTCGGGGAGTGACCTTGGGGCAGGAACAGGGGAGGAGCCATTAAAGAGGAGCAGTCATTACTTCCAGGCCTGGCCCTTAAGAGCCTAGGGCCAGAGGGGCTCCCCCAACCCCTGCCTGCATGGAGGGCTGGTCCCTATAGACAGTTGCTCTCCTTCATCTAATATCCAAGGTCTCCCTGGATCCTGAAATGACATTGACCCTGCAGAGAAAAGGAAGGCCCACAGCTGGCCCAGAAAGCCAACCAGAAAAGGGCGTACATACCTGGCAGGGCACAGCCTATTCCAGAAGCTTCAGAAATGTTCTGAGGCCAAGTGTTCATTTATATTGTGGTTCCCAAACTTCAGTATGAATAAAAATCATCCTGAACGTTTGTTTTATAATACAGATTCCTAGGCCCAGGGGACTGTGAGTCAGTAGTCCCAGGTGTTTACACTTTTTTAAAGGAAACTAGTAACTCTGATCTCAGGTGACCATGAAGTAGCTTCAAGGGGCTCTAAGGCATCATCCCCACTGAAATAAAAGCAAAGGCGGGCCGGCCGAGTGGCACAGTGGTTAAGAGCTGGCTTGGGATGCCAGCGGCCCCGGTTCGGGTCCCACATATGAGGGCTAGTGACACTGCCCTCTAAAAAATAAAAAAATAAAAATAAAAGCAGAAACTTCCAGTTACCATGCATTTAGTCCTTCTCTGTGCCAGATACTATGCCAAATCTTTTACATGAACTACTTTATTTAATCCCTTATAACCCAGAAGTTCAGATAAAATAAGTAACTTGCCCAAGATCCTTCAGCTGAGTACCACAGCCAGGACTGGGACCCAATCTGAATGCAGGGTCTGTTCATAACCAATATGTCCATGATGTTGAAGAGAGTTTCGGTGCCTAATACCTGACGATGGCAAAAGAGAAGCTCTGAAGCCACATCCCCTCTGCAGCTGGGCGGGTTAAGTAGGCAGCCACTCCCGGAGAGATCACAGATGATCAGGCCAGGAGGGACGGTGGTAGCTGGACTAATGAGGTAAGGACTATATTCCTGGAATGCAAAAGGGACACAGGACAGAGATGAAAAGTGTTCTAGAGACAGATGGACAAAAGGGGTTTTAAAGGAACTGACCATCCTCAGAGAAAACAGTGAAACACCATGAAAAGCCCGGGGCCGCTGGTGGTCTGTGGCCCCTGCTGATTGTACTACATTTATACTCAACTAACAGGGAAAATGAGTTGATGCACCAGAATCAAGGCCGACTTTGGAGCCCAAGAGCCTTTATAGATTATTAAATCCCCATCCTCTAAAGGGACATAACAATAGTACCTATCCCAGAGTTACAGTGAGAAATAAATGAGATAATTTGAATTAAGTGCTTGGCATAATGTCAGACACATTATAGGTGCTATAATCATTAATTACACTAATTATCACCTATTCCCACGCTCATCAAGAAACCACTGTAGCATCTAGTTCATTTGTGAAAGACAGTGAAGTCAAAGGTGGTCTCTATGGGTTGATGTTTTCTCTCTCCAGAGAGAAGTTTTTGTTAAGGGTGTTGTTTTTTTATGTTTATTTTTTTAATGATCTCAAGAGAAAATAGTCACCTCCCCAAATAGATCAACAATTTGATCAAAAACGTTTTAGATTTAACCTTCAGTTCTGACATTATCCAAACACCAACTGGATCCAACTGTTCCGTCCAAATTTGTTCTGAGGGAAAAATGAAGCTACGGGGTTCTGTACAACTTTTTCATTCAACAACGACCTTTTCGTGTATCAGAACTGACTGTGCCTGTTGGATGAACTCCTGAAAGTTTTCAACTACCTAAGTTAAAAGAGATACACCAAACAAATGAACTTTATTTTCAGACAGCAGATCCAAACAGGCCAGCAAGAAGACTTGACAGCTGAACTGTGATGAACATATGGTTGAGTATTTCTTCACCATCCAGGAACCCCTGTTATTACAAAGAAAGTCCCATCCCTCCACCCCCTCACGTGGCCTGTTTGTTCAGGGTGAAAGAGAACTGATGAGACAGACTTCCTGAGATGGGAGCATTTGGGTGATTTTGGATTCGAAAGGAATGAAAAGGACAAGAAACTAAGTCTCTCCATAAAGGAGGGAAAGGGAAAGAATATTACAGAACAGATTAAGGTCACCGAGCGAGACCAATCAGTGCCTTCGGGATAAACAAGAGACTCCTCTGGCTGCTCTGATGAAAGGGGATCGCATGCCTCCAGGGAGGCAGGATAAATGAAAGGAACAGAAATATGTCGCCCACCCTCTGCTTCCATATCCTGCACTGGGTCAGTCTGAACATGGCTTTGCTCCCATTAGTCAGACTTGATGTGGGTCCTGGAGATGGCGGACCAGGCCTGTCCCAGACACAACTTACCAGAAAACACATCCATGACAAACCCAAATTCCTAATTCCTGAACCATTTCGAGTCATCCCACATTGTGGTAGCCACTCAGGAATAGAAGTAGTTTTGTTTAAAAATACAAACAAACAAAAAAAACATGCATGTTTTAATTCAAGAAATAAGTGAAAGTTCGCAAGCAATCCAGGACACATTCCGGGAATCTGCTCTAAACAATCAGCCATACTTGCTGCAGAAGTTCAGGCTCCACAGAATCATTTTGGCCAGTGCTTCCTGAGATGCTCTTTCAGCTGAGGAATGGAAGGCAGCAGCTGCTGGCACTCGTGACAGCGGAGAGGCAGCTTCAAGAGCTCAGGCATCCCATCCGGGACAGTCACTCTGCCAGCCTCTTGCACCATCTCGATCACAGCTGCAGGCAAGGAAAAAAGTTCAGAACCCTGCTACTCTGGAAAGCCAATATAAGATACAAAAGGGAAAAAAAAAAAAAAAGGAAATATCTGACTCTCAATAAAAATATGCCAGGTATCCTAGAGCTAGTAAATTTGACTCATTGTTGGGAAAATGGGCTTGATCAGATTCTAAATCTGAGCAACCTATTTTTGAGATAATCACATTCTTCCGAGATACACTCTAAGCAATGCATATTACTGTGTCAAAGGCCCTGGGTCAATGGTAGCTGTCATTGTTAACATCCCAGCATACTGAAGTTCTACAGAATACACACTGCTTCCTTCTACATACACATTAACTACTCTTGATATGAGGCAGCCCCCAAGCTTCTACCCAGTTGATGGCAGAAGAGACAAAGAACTATTCAGAACTTTCACCTCTATGAACTCCAATTATTCTCAGGACAATTTTTAAGTCCCCTGTTGTTATAACAAAACACCTTTTTGACCCTGACATAACAGCTCTCTAGGTCCCCCAAGAAGGCTGCTCACAGCAAAGTGACAAGCGTACTACAATCCTAATAATCCATTTTCTTTTAACGAGGCTCTTTTTATAGGAAAAACAAAGTTACACATGGGCTTTTGAGATCAGGCTATTATTTAGGGAAACAACTGAATCACGTATAAAAACAGTTGAGAAAATAAAACAAATGTGAAAACCAAAGAACACTGTTTACCTTGTGATTCTAGGAAGTATTCTGTATTGAAAGAATTCCAATGTTTTTTGTTTTTCAGGCACGGAGAATCAAAGTCCTGGCTGATCACATGAAGGTGTACATGGCTAGTTGAGAGGGGGGAAAAAATTGACAATTAAATCCACTAAAAACTAAGGCTTAAAAAAAATGACAAATAGTAAAAGTATGGGTATGTAAAATATTGACAGTGTTTCCATTTAATTCAGTGAATTCATTCATTCATTTAAGAATATTTACTGCTCATTAAATACCTGGTAGGGCCAAGCACTATTCTAGCACTGGAAACTTAGCAGTGAACAAAATGGAAAAAGCCTCTGCCCTTGTAGAAATTATATTCAAATGAGGGGAGACAAATAAAATATAACAAATAAACAAGGGAAATTCATATCATTAACATTGCTAAGAAAAAACTATGGAAATGTGATGAGAGTGCCCAGCGGGTAGAGGTTGCTCTTTAACTAGAGAGGGTTTTCAGGCAAGGCCAAGTACAAAGGCCCTGAGATGAGAAAGCTTAGTACAATACAACCAAGGAACAGAAAGAAGGTAATATGGCCAGAATGACTGGAGTCAAGGAGCAGAGACTAGGAAGAAGCCAGATCATAAAGGGTTTTATAGGTCGGCAAGGAGTTTGCATTATATTCTAATTACACTGAAGAGTCACTGAAGGGTTTTAGGTAGAGCAGTGCTATTATCTGATTAATACTTTTAAAAGAGGACTCTAGCTGCCATGTAGAAAAAGGACTGTAGAGAGGGTAAGGATGGATACAGAGACCAGGTGGGAGGCTGCCACAGTAGTACAGGCCAGAAATAATCACGGCTTAGGCTAGAGCTATAGCAGCTGAGATGACAAGAAGCAATCCAATTTTGAATATATTTTGGAATAGAACCAACACAACTTACTAATGGATTGGATATGAGTTTGGGGAGGCACCACCTACTGAGATGGAGAAGCTTAGGGGAAAAGCAGGTTTGGGGAAGAAAATCAAGAGCTGTCTTTTGGACTTGTTAAATCAAATAGGATGCCTTTGTGGATAGCTCTGACTCTTAAGAGTCAGTAATACTTCATATTCCCCCAATAAAGAATCAAAACCAACCAGTACATGTGAGAATCCAAAGTGGAATATAAGCAGTTACAAATATAACTGTATTACATGATAAAAGAACCATACTGAAGAGGGTCAGGAAGAAAATAACCTAATTAACTTTGGAAAACAGTATTTTCACTAGATACTGTAAGGATAAAAAGAACAGTATACACTGTGCTCTATTGAGTAAAAGTCTTTCTCACAAGGGTATGAGTCAGCAATTCTGTAACTATTTCAAGAGATACACAGTCAACCCTTTAACAATGCGGAGGTTTAGGGGTGCTGACCCCCACATAGTTGAAAATCTTATAACTTTTGACTCCCCAAAAACTTAACTACTAACAGCCTACTGCTGACCAGAAGCCTTCCCAATACCATACACAGTCAAATAACACATATCTTATATGTTATATGTATTATATACTGTATTCTTAAAGCTAGAAAAAAGAAAATGTTATTAAGAAAATCAAAAGGAAAATACATTTACAGTACTGTCCGTATTTATTGAAAAAAATCCACGTATAAGTGGACCTGCACTGTTCAAACCCATGTTATTCAAGAGTCAACTGTGTTAGAATTGAACAAATAAGTAAATTTATTGCAGCTAATGAGAGCTAGATTTCTCACTGTTGGAGAAAGAAGTTATAACAAAGGAAAGGGGGAGACAAGAATGAACCTTGTGGAGTTGGACTAGCCTCAGAGAAATCAGTATGAACTCATGGTTTTCTATATACACATATAGGTAAATAAATAGAGAGGTCTGTGTTGGTGGTGTGGGTTCGTATTCATGCATTTATTTCCTAGCTCTATCTGCTGAGAAAACTAAGGAGCAAAGACACCCTAGAATCAACATTACAGAAAACCTACTAACCAAGTCTTGGTTTATAAATATCATTCTCCAATAAAAGGAACTAGGGCTCTTTGGAAAAGTGGTTCATCCTAGGGCTAAAACAGGAAAAATATAAGATGAGCCTAGAACACCTTGTTCCAAAAAATTAAAAAGTGCTCAAAAAATGCTGGGGCATGTCAAAGTGATACAGGAGCCAACTTAAAGAAGCTTCCAATGATCAAAGCTGGAACAATTTGAGCAACAAAATAAATAATGATAGATTGAATTAAAACCTATACAGGGGCAGCCAGTTGGCTTAGATAGTTGGAGCACAGGCTCATGGCACCAGAGTTGCCGGTTCGATTCCCACATAGGCTCAGGAGCTGCGCCCTTCACAACTAGACTTAAACAATTGTTTGACTTGGGGCTGATGAGTCCTGGAAAAACACACTGTTCCCCCAATAAAATTCCTTTAACAAAAAAAAAAAAAAAAAAAAACCTATACAACAAAATAAATATTCATGAGTCCATACTGAAAAATAATTGAATAAATACAAGATCCACCAGCAGAGATGCTAAAATTACTGGGACAAAAGTTTGAGGAGAAACAGGGTAGTAGCACAGTCTCAAAATAGCCCAGATATTCATCAATTACAAAGGAAAAAATAGTAACTCTGAGTCGAGAAATCTGGCAGATACTGCCTGAACAAAGTGATCAACATTGTGAGTAATAAACCATCTGACATCATGCATTCCTGATATGATGCACAGAGAAGGACTGGCATTTTGGCAAAAAAGAAAAAAGAAAAGAAAAGAAAAAGAGAAAAGTATAACCTCAATCTAATCATGAAAAAACATTAGACAAACCCAAACTGAGAGACATCCAATAAAAGCAATTAAAGAACTAGCCAGAACTCATCAACAGTGTCAAGGTCGTGAAAACCAGAAAAGGGGGACAAACTGTCACAGATTAGGGGAGACTAAGGAGAGACAACAAATAAATGCAATGTGGGTTGGATCCTGGAGTAGGAAAAGGTTATAAGAAAAATGGGTGAAATTCGAAGACGGTCTAGAGTTTAATTAGTGGTGATGTTATGGAAGTTTTTGCTCTGCTTTGTATTTTTTAATATTTTCTAAATTGAAAATATATTACAATAGAGGAAATTGTTACCTTTTCCTTTCTATAACGTTTATTCAAAATTGTATTGTAAAAGGAAATGTACAGGCCGGCCGAGTGGCGCGGTGGTTAAGCGCTGGCTTGGGAAGCCAGCGGCCCTGGTTCGGTCCCACATGTGAGGGCCAGTAACACTGCCCTCAAAAAAAAAAAAAAAAGGAAATGAAAGTGGCAACTCTATCTGCTGCTGATTGTTCCCCACCCACACCCGCCACAGCTCATGCCTTGAGCATTCGCCCTGTACAACAGCATTCATTATATGAAAAAGACATGGACACAGTGATTGCCATGTGAAAAGGGCTCTGCGGTTAAGGGCTCTACAGCATTAGGGAAATAGGATTATGGGTGATTCTTTGCCCTAAATTTCTGAATGAGGTTTTAACAATTTAAGTGAGGTAATAATATAACATCCACCTCTGGGAATTTGCCCAAGAGCAAAATAATGAATTATGTCTAGGATATACACACCACACATGAATCTCAAAATCATTATCCTGACCAAAAAAAGCCAGACAGAAAAAGAGTACACAGTGTATGATTCCACTTATAGGATGTTCTAGAACAGACAAAACCAATCTACACTGAAAGAAATCGTAACACTTGGTGGGTGAGGGGAGGATTCACTGGAAAGGAGCACAAGGGAACTTTCTGGATGAGCATGATAGAAATGTCCTATATCACGGACCCAGAGGGTATTAAGCTAAGTGAAATAAATCAGACTGAGAAAGACAAATACCATATGATCTCGCTTATATGTGGAATCTAAAGAACAGAATAAATGAACAAACAAAACAGAAATGGACTCATAGATACAGAGAACTGATTATTGTTAGATGGGAGTGGGGTTCAAAGGGGTGGGCAAGAAAGGTGAAGGGATCAGGAAGTACAAATTGGTAGTTATCAAATAGTCATGGGGATGTGAAATATAGTATGCGGAATATAGTCAATAATGTTGTAAAAACTATGTACAAGTCACATGGGTACTAGACTTACTGGGAGTATCACTTAATAAATTACATAAATGCCTAACTACTGCACTGTATACCTGCCAACTGTAATTTAAAAATATAGGGCCGGCCAAGTGGCGCGGTGGTTAAGCGCTGGCTTGGGAAGCCATAGGCCTCGGTTCGGGTCCCACATCTGAGGGCCAGTGACACTGCCCTCAAAAAAAAAAAAAAAATGTATGTGATTGAATTACCAGCAGGAGTAGGAACTCAAGGCACATAAGCAAGTCAGGCCAAAGGATGGGAGAGTCAGCCCATCTGCCTTGGAAACAGCCTGCCCCACTGCCCTGGGCCTCAGGGCTGTCAGCACACTCAGCAGACTCAGGCTGAATCCGTCTGTGCACCGAGACACAACCAGTATGCACCGGCACTACCCACAAGGCTTACCTCATGCTGGGAATGGCGTGGTAGCCCAATCGGAAGCGCAGTTCGCTGGACCCAGCAACATCGACAATCACCTTTTCTCCCACAGTGTGCATGTGTTTGAGGAGCTCAAGGTGTTCCCTGGTCACAGCCTTCAGACTGGAAATGGAGGCCCACGGTAAGACCAGCCAGTGGTGACGAGCCTTGGGGTATTTATCCTTAATCACCACCACCTGCTCATCTTTGTAAACCTAGCAGAGGAGCACAGGAGAAGGAAATGGACATCTACCGTGCATCTTCTATGTGCCAGGTACTGTCATATTCATTAACTCACTTAATCCCCACCACAATCCAATGTTCCGCAAAAGGTTTCAGTATCCCAGTTTTGACAGATGAGAACACAAAGACTCAGATAAATTGAGTGTCTGACACAAAGTTACACACTTACCAAGTGGGGAATCTATGATTCCAACCCAGATTGAGTTGACTCTAGCCTGTTTTCAATCACCACACTGCACAGAATACGAAGAGGATGCACAGTACAAAGTAGCTCCTAAGAATCTGATGTGATATCCTGGCAGGCATCCATGCAAATGCTCCCTTCTCCACTCTACCATAGCAGACCACATGACATATGCATGTGTGTTCCAAGAAGTCCTAGTCACCCCAGGATGTAATTTAAGAAGAACTCAAAGACTCCTCCCAGGATGATGCCTGACTACTGATCCCAGGGCAGCCCAGTAATTACAACCCCAGTACATTATTGGACAGTCCCTGGAAAGGGACCACAGTCAAGTTAACACAAGTTCCGTGAACAGCATCCAGAAGTTTAGGAGGAAAAAGACAGAGGAGATATCCATTTGAAGAATTTAGCTTCTCTTCAAAAATTCCAGGTGCTCACATACAGACAGTGGGAAAAGCCACTTATTCTCACAAAATAGCCCAATAAAATGAAATCTCATTCAGAAAGATTGATCTCCTTTGATTTCATTTGTAGTTATGACCTCTATGAAATGGTCATTTAAAACATGAAATGTATTTCAATGCCAAATTTTATTCTGACCTGCATTTTGGGATCCTGCATAGAAATCTTCAAGCCTTGGCTCCAGTGTCCCAGGGATTCCTAAAACAAAAAAAGCGCCATGTAAATTGCAAATGCCAATGGTTAAATTTGGCATAGTTAAATTTATGTCAGCAAAATCCATTCAAACTTGGAAATCAGGTTAGCTTTTTTAGGAATTAAACTATATCCTCTTTACCCCAATATTTTGCCACTACCACCATAAGCCATCCCCATTTTCTTCCCACATTCAGAGTAGCATGTCTACACGGAGACTGGAAATGCCAAAGTGTGAACAGCATCTTCTTTGGCCCTTTCCCACTCCATCTAAGCCTGACTAGATTTCCACTTTGACATCAGGTTGTGCACCACACAATCTATGAAAAATGTTCCAAGGCTAACCTTTTAGACACAAAACTGACTGACCCATTTTAGTAGCTCAATGTTAAGTACACTGCGTTACTGCCCTACCTTCAAGGGGCTTACCTCAGAAATTCAAGAGAAATGTATAAACGGACATTTACCCAAGTGACTGTTAAAACAAACAAGTGACTCTTTCATCGTGGTTATTAACCCTGGTCTTGGATAATAAAAGACCCCTCATGCGTGTCTAGGTTTTACGAAACAATTAAGCAGTCATTGTATCTTATTTAATCTCCATGTCATCTGTCAAGCACACCACCCTCACCTTTTTCGTAGGTGCATCTGTCCCCTTGTTTGGGGACACAGAGCATCGGCTAGGGTCACTCTCAGGTTCCAGTCCTGGACTGGGCTCAGCCTCCCGGGCAGCATCTCTCTCCACAGAGTCACTGTTGCCTGACCTCTTTCTCTTCCTGTGCGTTTCCAGGCCAGGACTCTTTGCTTCTTCCTCAAACTCTATAATATATGGATAAAGTTCATTCACCATGTGGAGAACCTGGCCAGGCTGCAGCTTCACCTCTTGGTCCTTCCCAATTATGACTGAGTCAATGCTGGTGGGATTGACCCCTACCTATGGAATAATCAGAAAATAATTATAATAATAGCGATAACACCATTACTTATATGGCCACCGCTGTATTAACCACTTACTATGTGGCAGGCACCACGTTTAATGTTCACTTATAGTACTCTGTCACTTCCACACATGACAGAGAAGTCTTATTGGCTAGCACAAATGCTCTAAAGTCAACAGCATAAGAAAATCATCAAGTATAAAATGGAAGCCCAGGTTAAAAACAGACATACCTGCTTTACCTTGACATATCCTTTGTTACACTCTGCTTGCAACTGTACTGGAAGAGATTGAAAAAAGTTAAATCCAAATGCCATGAAGAACCACACACATGCTCCTATTCTCTCTACAGGACAATGAAGCCTCACTCTAGGAGGCAACTTGACAGGGGTTTCTTCAAAGGCCTGTGAGCAAAACTGCCCACTATGCAGGCGGCTGGAGCTCCAAATCCATGAAATGTCCAAGTGTGCATACTCCCTGAGCTACTGCTAACGTCTCTATGAGGCAGCTTCCCCAAATCCCCACATGCCTCCCTAGTCCCTTGGTCTGGGGAAGGGTGCCTCCCTAGGCTTCCTTAGCTCACCCAGGATCACAAGACTCTGCAGTCAGGAAAGGGGATCTGCTTCTCTAACAAGCTCTCGGCTCAGGATTGAATCAGGCTTACACTATTAAATAAAATTGTCAGATGCCTTTAGCAGAGAAAAAGGCAAATGATACATTCCTGGGAAACAGGAGTTCAGCTGGCCTTGGGTAAGAAGAATGGGGAGAATATTCTAGAAAGAGGAATACTTATACACAACAATCTGAGCATGTGTAGGAAGAAGTAACATTAAACACTGATGTTCAGATAAGTGAACAAAGTTTGTGGGGTGAGACAAGGAGTAAAGAAGAGACTCCACAGCTGCTCTTCAGGGAAGGCAGGCCAAGGAAAAGCTGTCATGTGTCCCTACAGCTGCTGCTGTGACAAGAGGGGCAGAGAGTGAGAAGTATCTGCTGCTTATCTTGGATCTAGCCAGCTCAAGCATGGCTTTTTTCCCCCATTTAGATGAAATCATAATCAGTGCTGCCGACTCCAAGCCTTGGGAACCCCTGCTCCAGGGAACACACTGCAAGTGGGGGGCCTGGCAGCAGTGAGATTATCTGGAAGTTGACAGGAAAAAATGGGGTACATAATAAGGCTTTCTCCTAAGGATTTCATTTCACTAAATCCCAGGGATGACATTTCAAGAGCTAGATGCCATAGACTTATACAGACACACCCTCTGTGTGAGGCAATGTGTAAAGGACGGAACCATCCCACCACTTCTCAGACACGGTTGCAGCCTGGAGATCCCAGAATTGAACAGTCTCACTGCCCAGCAAGGACCATCCATAGGCAAAGCGGGGTACAAGACTCAGTTCCACCATCCCACAGTAACAGGAAGGAACCTGCCTGTTCCCAAGACTGAACAATAACCACTTTCACAGGATAGAGTCAGGAGTGAATGGGGTACTGGTATTGGCTAGAAGACCTCAGTTCCTGAGTTTTGTTTATGGCAAACAGAAGGTTTTCCATCGTCAGCACCCAGGACACGTGCACCTTCGGCTATCACTGTCCTGAGGAACCACACACGGCGCTCCCCACGCCCCGTGATCAGTTACCTTGCTGCCGAGAGCACTTCTTGTCCGTGATCCTGGTCTCTGGGCTGCGCCCAACCATGACTGCTTCCAAATGTGGAAGTCGGATGCGCTGGCGCCGGTTGTCCCGTCTCACCAACCAGCACACCCGCATCGTTGCTCTGGGAGACGAAACAGAAGAGAATCGCTGGAATAAGAAACAAGTCCTAGGGCCAGCCGAGTGGCTCAGTTGGTTAAGAGCTCGCTCAAGAGTGCGAGCTGAGCTCTGAGCAATGGAGGTTTGATGACAGCCCGAGCTGAGCTGCTGCTGAGCTGCCAACAGGTGGCAGGATGGCTCAGCTTAAAAAAAAAAAAAAAGAAACACAAGTCCTCCAGGGCCACACCCTGGCCCCAGCACACACGCCATTCACCAGCTGTCCATCTTGAGGGAAGTGACTTCACCTCCCTAGTCTCCAATTCCTCACCTGGGAAGTGTGATAATGACAGGACTCAGGCAGTTGCAAGGATTAAATAGATAATGTGAGTCAAGTATTCATCTCTGTGTCTGAAGCATGCTCAGCAATCAAATATTTGTTATGTTTATTAATGGACTCCATGTGCTGGACATTAGGCTACATGCTGAAGATCAAAGAATAATTAAACATTGTTCCTACCCTTGATGGGCCTGGAGTGCAATGGAGCAGACAGACTCATATACCAATTATTAAAATTAATGTGATAAACAATGTAAGAAGGAAGTAACCAAATACAGCATTAGCCCAGGGAAAGGAGTGACTGACTCTTGTGAGGAGTGTCAAAAAAGGCTTCATGAATAATGGATATTTACAATGGGTTTTAAAGGATGAGGAGTTTGCCGGGCAGAGAACTTAGGACATGAGAATACATTCTTCAGTCCCAAGCATCTTTATGTGAATCACAGCATATTGATGTTAGAACAATATATTTTACTGCCAACTGCCAGAAGATTGTCATAATAAATACACAAACCTACAGTTTCTAAAGTCTGAATGCAGCACCTTTGTGCAATACACAACCTGCAAAACAATAGTGGAGGTGCTGGTATTGTTTGAAAACAACCCTTGAGTATGTAGAGTATCAGCAAAAGAGAAAGAGACCAGAAATTCTGCCTCAAAAAAGGCAAAACAAAGGGGATGGAGACGAAGAAGAGCCAAAAGAAATCCTGAAGGCGGACTGAATTATTGACTGCATTTGAGGAATGACAAAGAAGTAAAGGGAGATGTCTTGTGTAGCATTAATCCCCGGTTGTTCACAGAATGTAAAAGAATTTACAAGACTCTACAAGAATATCCAGAGAAGGTGGGCGGCCAGATGGCTCAGTTGGTTAGAGCGTGTGCAATTAACAACAAGGTTGCCGGTTCAACTACCACATGGGATGGTGGGCTGCACACCCCACCCCCGCAACTAGATTGAAAGTGGCGGCTGGACTTGGAGCTGAGCTGTGCCCTCCACAACTACAACTGAAGCACAACAACTTGACTTGGAGCTGATGGGTCCTGGGAAAAACACACTGTTCCCCGAGTAAAGTTTAAAAAAAAAAAAAAGGAAGCGAGAAAGGAAAGAAAGAATTTTTTAAAAAAAAGAATATCCAGAGAAAAGGTTTATTGAAAGTCAGAGAGAGAGAGAGAGAGAGAGAGAGAGAGAGAGAGAGAGAGAGAGAGAAACATACACTGGCAAAAGTTTAGACAAGGCAGAATCCAATGGGGGACAGCCCCACGCACCGATGAGGAGTGCTGGGGTTTTATATTTTTCCATGCAGGATGTAGGGTGCTTGTCAGTTTGCAGGGGGCTGCCATTACAATTGTTTTCTCCTGGGAACTGTCCTGTTCCCACCTATGATGGACATAAGATGCTTGTCAGCCTGCAGGTGCAGTGCTGGCCAGGGGAGTCAGAGCCAAGAGGTTAATGTTTAAGCTCATTCCTGTTAGCCCACAAGCTCATTCCTGTTAACTCCTTTCCTGTCCCATCCTGCCAGCTCAGAAGTCCACACTCATTAATTCTTTACTTGTCTCATCAGTAAATATCAACCAGGACTTCTAATTTGGAAATACCCATTTACCAAATTGAGGAATACACAAGGAGACATAATTTGGGGATAAACAGTAGGTAAAGAAGGTATGATTTCAGGTTGAAACACAATTAGATTAAGTTGCCTATGGAAGATCCAAGGGTCAGCTGAGATGTATGGATATGAAGCTGAGGGAGAGCAATGGATTGAATGTATACATTTGAGAGACATCAACAAGCCATAGAAGCTAAGGCAAAGTAAGAGGATGAGATCTCCCACGGAGGGAGAGCATGGAATTATGGGCAAGGACAGGTCTAGATACTCAGGCCTCTCTAGACTGCATAACTTCCTAAGCTTATCAGTATTCAAATCTCTAATACCGTTTCTTTAAGAAATGTCCCCTATGGGCTAGCTGAGTGGCTCAGTTGGTTAAGAGCACAAGCTCTGAGCAACAGTGTTGTCAGTTCAATTCCCACATGGACCAGTGAGCTGCACCCAAGCTGAGCTGCCACTGAACTGCCAACAGGTGGCAGGATGGCTCAGCTGGTGAGATCATGTGCTCCTAACAAGGTTGTCGGTTCGACTCCCACATGGGATGGTGGCTACGCCCACTTGCAACTAAGATTGAACACAGCACCTTGAGCTGAGCTTCCCTGAGCTGCTGACAGGCGGCCAGATGGCAACTGGATTGGACTTGGAGCTGAGCTAGCTGCGCCCTCCACAACTAAGATTGAAGGACAACTAACTTGGCTGTTCCCCTTCCCCGATTCCCCCAACACTGTTCCCCTTCTCCAATTCCCCAATAAAATCTTTAAAAAAAGAAAGAAAAACAAAGAACTGTCCCCTGAAGGCAAAGCAACACCTATCAAGTCCTCTACACAAGATTTGAGTCCAAAGGAAAAGAAAGCCAAGTTTAAAAATCAGTTTCATTACTATCTGCAAAGACATGATAAGGAAGAGTGAGCATATGAGCACCCAGGGTGCAAGGTCATAGAAATCAGCTCAGTCAGGAAAGTCTTCAGAAACTGCCCAGTTCAAAAAGATAAGAGCACGGATAAGGAAGAAAAGGAGTGGAAGGAGACATTCCATTTAAAAAAGCACAAGTGATGGCACAGATTTCAGCAATGACAAGCCATGGGTGAGGGGTGGAAAGCCGGCTGACCCAGAGGAGCTGCCCCAAAGAGTAACAAAAAAGACAGGAGTGTTGAAAGAACACTAGGCTGCAAAGTTGAGATCTAATAATCAATAGGACACAACTAGAGTGGAGAAATCTAGAGGCAAAGATTAGTCAGGAGTCTGTTAATATAATGTGGGCCAGAGTGAGGTCCAAAGGCAGTTGGGCAGGTCTCTGTGAAGGGGCTGAGGCCAGAGCATGAACAGTCAGTTGTAAATTTAAAATCCTAACTCTGGAGCTTCAGGATGATGGTGCTACAAGCAGGTCACACTTTTAAATGCTATTTGTTCAGAGGAGCATCTGTTTTCACTTGCTGGAAACTGATGAATGAGCAGGTAATGGACTGAGAAGTATGTCTTCATGAAGCACTGGGAAATAAGTCATGTGATAACTGACTAGTCACAGTAATAATAAAAGCCTGGAGAGAGCCCAGTTTGAGAGCCCATGAGCAGCTGAAAGCATGGCTGGGTGTCCGCACAAAAGCAGGAACCACCCCTCCTGCCTACACAAACGCATACTCACATGCTTCATTCCCCCAAAGTTCTGACGTTATGATGCTCCTATTCACTTCTCCCAGAGAAGATAAAACAGTGACTGCACAATGCTTAGGCAACTAACCTTTGGCAATAGCTTGGCTCATTTTAGCCTCTAGTTTCAACTTCTAAGAATGAAGCATCTAAAATGCTTCAGGATGGGCATTCCTGAATCTTCAATTTGGTCCATCCAGTAAAACTCCATCAACTGCAAGCTCTATGGCAGCAGAAATCAAGTTCATTTTTGCTTACCAATATATCTCCAACAGTTAATACAAAACTCGGCATACAGCAAGAATATAACAGGGGCTGGCCGAGTGGCTCAGTTGGTTAAGAGCTCGCTCAAGAGTGCAAGATGAGCTCTGAACAACGGCAGTTCGATGCCCAGCCCAAGCTGAGCTGCCACTGAAATGCCAACAAGTGACAGGATGGCTCAGCTAAAAAAAAAAAAAAAAAAAAAAAAAAAAATACAATAAATAGAGTACAATAAATATTTGCAGGTGGATGATCAGATGATAATCTTATCCAGGTTCTCTTCTCTTCCTTCTCTCTCCCCTCTGGCGCCCCTTCTTATGTGGGGTGCTTTGCTCCTCTCTTTGAGCACTCCCATCCTCCCATCTATGTGGATGAATCCTAACTCTGTTTTTCAGCTCCACACGTTCCATTCCAGAGTCATGGGGATTGGTCAAAAAGAAATTTTGATTCTTTCTTAAGGAATCCAAGTGAACTGACAGGCTACATAAGACCAGCAATCTGATAACCTGGAACAGTGCTGTCCAATAGAATTTTATGCAAGTATGGAAGTGTTCTAAATCTGCACTGTCCAATAACATAGCCACAATGTGACAGATGAGCATCTTAAATGTAGCTAGTGCAACCGAGGAACTAAATGTCTTACTTAGATTTTTTTTTAAAGTAAATAGCTAGTTAAATGTGGCTGATGGCTACCATAATGTCCAGCACAGCCCCGGACACTTGCCCAGCCCTGATCAATCTCAATCCCTCAGGCTTCAAGACCCTCATACTCTAACCCTGCAGAGGTTACTTATTTCACCTCCCACTTCTTTTCATAGAACTAGACCCACCTTAACCATCCCTCTCTTTCCTCCCTTCCTCCAGACTCTCATACATGGATCCTTGCACACACATACATCCTTCAGGTACAATGGCTCCCAAATAAGTAATTCTTAATATGACCTCCTGGTATTGGTTTATACTCTTTCCTCCCTCCTAGAAACCCAAATCATTCACAACTTCCAAGTCTCACCTCCTTCCTGAAGCCTTCACTGAGCTGTCTTCTCTTCTCTACATCTTGATATTGGATATGGTCAATTTACCTTCACAGTTCTCTAAAAATTAAATGTGGATATAATTTTACTTTCCAGATGAGAATAAAATCTCCTTGCAAACAGACTGCATCACTACCCCACTCAGGAAACTCAAAGGAAGGGTCTCCAGAGATCACTGCCCTGAGTTAGGCCTGGTCTTATACTTCTGTATCTCCTGGTGTTCAGCATACCTTTATCAAGTTTATACTACCTGCTAGGCACTTATTAAATATACCATCTTCACAACAACTCTCATTCTAAGGAAGAGAAAATTTAAGGCTTAGAGGAGATAAGTAACCTGTTCAAGTCACACAGCCAATGTGTACCAGAGCTACGGTTTGAATTAATTCCAAAGAATGGCTTATTAATCACTGTACCGTATACCCTTTGTCTTCATTCATTTGACCAATCAAAATTACTACATGCCCACTATGTGCCTTGTGCCATTCTACTGCTGGCAATAGAGAGATACTACATATAATTTGTATTGTATGATACAGGTATAATACATCATACCTGCCTTCAAAAGGCTGCCTTGTGGAAGAGAGAAACACAACAATTGTAACAAACATGGTAAATATAATGACTGGTTAGTGCAAAGGGTATTATGGGAGCACAAAAGTGGAGTACCTGACCCAGACTTGGAAAAAGGAGGTATCAAGCCAAGAAAGGTTTTCTGTAAGAAGTGGGCCTAAAATGAGTTCTACATTTAAACCAGGTTAATTAGGTGAAAAGGGGCAGCCCAATTAGTTGAGGAGCAGAACGTGGAGAAAGGAATCAGGGTGAAGATTCCAGTCAGAGAGAACAACAAGGGCAAGTACACAAAGAAATAGCACAGTGCATATGAAGCAGTTCATATGCATCCTAAAGTATGGGGCAGAAGAGAGGCTGGAGACGCAAGCAGGTTCAGATGAAGCAGAGCCCTGGGTGACTGGAAGAGAAGATCAAAAATGTTCATCCTGAAAAAGCTGAGCCACCTCCACGGGTTGGACAGTGCCCACTGTCTAATCTTTTCTCTGCTTGTTGCGACCAAGTTAGGTGCAGGGGGCACAGATGAACGAACGCGAAATGGTGCGAAGACTGAGCACGACCGAAAAACGGCCCAAGGGAGCAGGAGGAAAGTGGGAAGCCCAGAGCCCTAGAGACCGAGGGTGCAGCAACGCCTACCGGGAAAGAAGCCGTGAGAGCATTATTCAAGGCACATCACTCAAGCGCAGTAGCGGGCTCGGCCTAAAGCCCACACCCACGGCTTTCAACCCGGCCAGCAGAAGAGGTAGGCCTCACACTACCTTACCTCCAGACGGCGGAAACGAACAAGTTCACGCCTCCCCTCCGGGATGCACCGCTTCCGTCGCTGCAGGATGACGTCGTGACACAGGCTGGAGAGCAACCAGAGGCATCGCCAGTGCCTGCCCGATGATTGGCTGAGAGGGTCTCGCCCAATGCCCGGATCAGGAAGCACCCACCGCAACTGGTCTCTCAGAGGGGCGTGGTCCAAGTCTGGTTCCTGATAGTTGTGCCGGTGGAATCGTGTTCCTTCAGCATCTCTCTACCCGAGAGCCGCTCCACTGTCACCGCCTGTCAGTCTCTGAGTAAGGAGAGACTTCAAGCAACTATCCCCTCTGTGGCTGTTTCTAGACAGCCATGCAGCATCTTGACACTCCCTTCGTAAGGAGACGCTCACTACCTTTAAAGCCATATTTTCCGCCGTGGGCAGTACCTGCTTGTAACATTGTTCTCCCGCCCCTTTCAAAACTATGATCGTCTTTCTCCTTTTTCGGGGGAGCTAAAGGCGGGAAAACGTAAGCTTTTCTTTTTTTTTAATTCTGTCTACTAAATGAACTAGCTGAAGCAATCAGGGAAGACAGAAGCAGGATACTGGGATGAGATGTGTTTACCGATTTTTATAGTAATTCCGGGCTGCTTCCTAAGAGTCATATATCGCAATTATTCGAAGGTGTTTTGGCAGATGGAAAAACTCCTATCTCATGAGTGGAGGCATAGTTTATAATTTTTCTCATACTCGACAGAAACTGAGCCTTAAGGAGTCACATGTCTTTTTCTTTTTTTTTCTTTTTTTTTTTTTTTTTTTGAGGGCAGTGTCACTGGCCCTCATATATGGGACCCGAACCGGGGCCGCCGGCATCCCAAGCCAGCGCTTAACCATCAGGCCACTCGGCCGGTCCAAGAAGTCACATTTCTTGATCAAGATAAAATATTATTTCATTCCATAGAAAAGCAGACACTCGGGGGAAGGTGGTTTTTTCTAGACATTAGACTGCCATTTTCCCTAGTTGCTGGCATCTAGAATAAAGAATGCTTATCTCACCAACCCTTGTCACTCGAGTTTTTGGGCTCTTCAAGATCAAGCGGCACCAAACTTGGGTTCAGTAACACCTCTCTTCTGTTCAACCTACCAAACACTGCTTTAATCACCTAATAATGTCACGATATTCTAATTTAATGTAAACATATAAAATATTTAATTTACATGTATGTGGGTACACACACACACCTGCTTCATTTCTATAAACACTCTAGGATTTTTTCATCATGATCACTTTTTACTTTTTCTCTTATTCCATTTTTTTCCCTTGTACTTTCCAGCCCTTCTTTGCATGTTTCTTTACTTTTCAATTACTTTTATTTGTCTCTCATTTCATGAAAGGTGAGTTTTGAAATCTGAAATTATGAGATTAAAGTGGATTTATGACAAGTGGTAAAGCTAATTGAGACCCAAATTGAGCACATAAACCGTTATATTTTCATCCATTCGTGACACACTTTCAGTTTATCTGTCATTAAAAATCAAGCATGATGTCAGCATTTAAAAGTATCCAATGTTGGGGCCAGCCGAATGGCGTGGTGGTTAACCGCTGGCTCCGGTTCGGGTACCACATACAAGGGCCAGTGATACTGCCCTCAAAAAAATAAAAAATTAAAAAATAAAAATAAAAGTATCTAATGTTGGGCCGGCTGAGTGGCGCATTGGTTAAGAGCTGGTTTGGGATGCCAGCAGCCCCGGTTCGGATCCCACCTGTGAGGGCCAGTGACACTGCTCTCTACAGCTAACAACAGCTCCACCTGGAGCTGGGCTGCGAGCCACAGCGACGGTGTAGGCTGCAGCCCCTGCTGCAGTGGGCTGCCATAGACCACAGTAAGTGGCCGGCAGCCAGCATGAGCTGCCAATAGCCGCAGTGAGTGGCCATCCAGAGGCCTGCAACTGATCTGCCTCATCCAGGAAGAGCGCAATGACAATACCAACATGGGCCAGTGAAGCAATGTCCTCCGCAACTAGACTGAAGAACAAAAGGACAGCAACTTGTCTGTTCCCCTTCCCGGATTCCCCGACGCTGTTCCCCTCCCCCAATTGCCCAATAAAATCTTTAAAAAAAAAGTATCTAATGTTGTTTCTAACAAAATTTAATGCATAGACTGTGATTTATTCTTCACTGACATTATTGTATTAGCGTGAATTGTTGATAAGCTAATTTACAATGGTAGACAAGATCAAAGCCTACCCTTAGGCCAATTTATCATAGTTCATATATTTGCTAACAGGCTGGCAAGAGAAGCCTTTGAAAATATAATGAATTTACAATGTCTACCCATTATATCACACCAGGTGATTAGTTAACCTATTCCTTGTATATTTATATTCTTTTATATGGAGTTTCATCAGCATATGAATAGAGTTATATTACATCAGTAGAATAAATTCCAACTGTTCAAATGTTCAACTATTTTGAGACTAAATACAATCATATGCCACAATTCATTTTAGTTTACTGAAACACCTTGCATTCAATTTATAAATTGCAAATCATCAAACACACACACACACACATTAGAGCTAAAAAGAAACATTAGAAATGTCTAAAAAAAAAAGAAAAGCAGAGACTCAACAGTATGATGGAGATAGCAGAGCTATCAAAACAGGGTGGGAAGATCTTCCAAGAAACAAGAGAGACTTGCCCTTGTTAGCAGAGAAGATGTACATTCATATTTTGATTCACACCAGGAAGTGGAGAAGCACAGGAAGCATCTCAGCAGCCACATAAACTCATTGCAGTGCAATGTGGTTCATACTGCTTCAGGGAAAAAGAGGTGACTGAGGACTTGACCAGTTTTGTTGTTCCCTCAAATTAAGCTTCTTTTAGCCTCTGCTTCCACCTGACCTGCCTTTGTGTGTCTTGCATTCAAAACTGGATTGGAATATTCTAATTGGATTATTCACCATATATTGTGCAAAATTGGGCAGAGTTTCCACACCCAGCCTATTAGATCTAGCCCTTTGTTTTGTGTTTTTTGTTTGTTTGTTTGTTTGTTTTTTAGCAGAGCCATCCTGCCACCAGTTGGCGTAGATCTAGCCCTTTTGTCTACAGCATATACTGGCCAGGAAACAAAGGACACGTGGCACAATGCATGACTAAGGGCATAAATGGCAGGCACTTAAGACGTTCAGGGACTTCAAAACCAAAGATTTATGACAAACAGATATATAGAAATTAACAGAAAATAGTCTGCAGTATTATCTGAGTGTAATCCTTGGATCTGTGGCAGTAGCCTCATGACATCTGGGAACTTGTTAGAAATGTAAATCCTCTGGCCTCACCCCAGAACTCCTGATTCAGAAACTCTGGGGTTGGTTCCCAGCAATCTGTTTTAAGCCCACCAGGTTATCCTGGTGGAGGACAACGGCTTCAAACTGTACACATGATAAGTGTGTTCTGTTGGCCTGCTCAGGGCTTTCTTGTTTCTATTTTTAATTGTGGCAAATACAAATAACATAAAACTATCAATTATTTTTAGGTACTGTATTCAGTTCAATAGTTAAGTATATTCATATTATACTGAAATCTATTTCCAGAATTTTTTAATCTTGCAAAACCAACACTCTGTATTAAACAACTCCCCATTTCCCCTTCCTCACCCCTGCCAGCCACCATTCTACTTCCTGTTTTGCTAAGTTTGACCACTCTAGATATCTCACATAAGTGAAATTGTGCAGTAGTTTCCCTTTTGTGACTGGCTTATTTCACTTAGTATAATGTCCTCAAGTTTCATTTACCTGTAACATGTCAAAACTTCTTTCTTAAGGCTAAATAACACTATTGCAGGAATATGCCACACTTTATTCATCTGTCAATGGACATTTGAATTGCTTCCACCTTTTGGCTATTATGAATAATGCTGCTAGAAACATGGTTGTACAAATATCTCTTCGAGATTCTGCCTTCAGTTCTTTTGAATATGTACTCAAAAGTGGGATTGCTGAGTCATAATTCTATTTTTAATATTTTAAGAAACCACCTACTGTTTTCCATAGCAGCTACCCCATTTCACATTCCCACCAACAGGGCACAAAAGTTCCAATTTATCCACATCCTCGACAATGCTTGTTATTTTCTGGTTTGGGGTTTTTTTCTTAATAGCAGTAATCTTAATGGTTATAAGGTGACAGCTCATTATGGCTTTGATTTGCATTTCTCTAATGATTAGTGATGAGAATCTTCTCATGTTTGTTGGCAACTTGTATATCTTCCTTGGAAAAATGTCAATTCGAGTCCTTTCCCCATTTTTAAATTGGGTTATTTTGCTGTTGTTGCAATGTAGAAATTCTTTTTAACCTCTTATCAGATATATGATTTGCAAATATTTTTCCCATTTTGTAGGTTGCCTTCTGACTCTGTAGATTGTGACCTTGGATGCACGTAAGTTTTTAATTTTGATGTAGTCTAATTTATCTACTTTTGCTGCCTGTGTTTTTGGTATCATATCTAAGAAATCAGTGGAAGCTTTTCCCCCTATATTTTATACTTTTAGGTCTTACATTTAGGTCTTCGATCCATTTTTAGTTCATTTTTCACATGGTGTAAGGTAAGGGTCCAACTTTATTCATTTGCATGTGAACATCCAGTTTTCCCAACACCATTTGTTGAAATCATTGTCCTTTCCCCATTGAATGGTCTTGGAATCTTTGTTGAAAATCATTTGACCATATATACAAGGGTTTACTTCTGGGATCTCTATTCTATTCATTTGGTCTGTATGTCTGTCTTTTATGCCAGTACTACCCTATTTTGATTACTGTAGCTTTGTAATAACTTTAGAAATCAGGAGGTATGAGACCTCCGACTTCTTTCTGTTTCAAGATTGTTTTCACTCTTCTGCTCAGTGGGGTTTAAATTTTTTTCTAACAATTGGAAATTAAAAGATCTTGCATAAAAATCAGGATTCTTTGGGGGGAAAAAATCAACAAATCCAGCAAATTCTGGCAACAAATGGCTGGAACTGTGAATGGCTGTCATGTTTGCCACTGTCTCTGTCCATGCATTTACATAACCTGTCTGGCTCCCTTTCTTTTAGAAAGGCCCTTCTTTCTTTGCTACTTGGAGACTTCTGGTCTAAGGGAAAAGCAGTTGGAGCCAGACAATCAACCTGGGGAAGCTGCTGTGGTCTGGTCCAGACATTTGCTCAAAAGGAAAAAAAAAATGTATAGAGTTCTGGGAGATAGTATCACTAGGAAATTTCATTTCATTGGGGGGGCGGTTTAGAGAGGGGGAAAATACGGTGGGAGGGATGTTGGGTGGGGTGTCAGGAAAGACATATCTGAAGGAAAATAAAAGGAGTCCAGAAAAATGAAAAGGAAACAAAGTGAAGACTTGGTGGAAGAATGCTCTGAGTCTGTGATTTGGACTGAGGAAAGAGCATGTACAAAAGCCCTGCATCAGGACCATTAGCATATTCTTCCAAGTGTGAGAGAAATCCAGTGGAGCTGAAGAGTAGAGAGTGAAAGGAAATGGTGAGATCTGAGCATTTAGGAACTGTATGTGGGTTCATCCTATATTCAAAGAAAAACCCCTGAAGAGTTAGCCAGGAAATAACATTATTCAATTTCTATTTTATGAAGATAACTGTGGCTGCTCTGTGGAAAAAATGGATTGGGGGAAGGACAAAAACAGAAAAGTTAGGAGCAGTTAGCTTACTGATGTAAATGCAAAGACTGCATTACATTGATGTAATGCAAAGGATGCTGCAGCCCAGACCAGAGGAGAGAGGCGGTCTGATTCAAGAGATATTTTGGAGGCAGCATCGACAACACAAGACATAATCTCTGTAGGAAGACCTCAGTCAGATGCCACATGATAAAAGTTACATAGTGGGGACAGTACCGAAACCTAGTGAGCTATAAATTCAGTTGCATGTTTCATATATCTGAACACTTCTCACTGCAGGTGCCTGTGACTCCACTTGCAAGCTTCCTCTGGCCCCAAGAACCTTCTCTGACCACATACATGCCAGAGTGAGGCGCCTTAGGCCTGTAGGAACCGCAGTGAAGTGATATAGACAAGTGATGGGTAAACTTGTGTCCTCACGCCTGGGGTGAAATAACTCTGATGCAGGTACTACACTGTCTCTCAGGGGCTCTCCAGCGAGACTAATCCCCAGGTGTCCCGACCAGTAACCTGTGCACTGGCTTCCTTCCCATCCCTGTCTCATTTCTCCATTCCCCAAGTGGTGCTTCTTGGGATCATCTCCTAAACAAATGACTTGCACTCAAATCCTTGCCTCAGCGTCTGCTTCTGGAAGAATCCAACCTAAACACTTCTGATTATTTTCTAATGATGCCATTTCATTTCTCTTTTTGGGTAATTTAATAACTCCTACTACTTCCCAACTTTTTTTTTTTTAAAGATTTTATTGGGGAATTGGCGGAGGGGAACAGCGTTGGGGAATCGGGGAAGGGGAACAGACAAGTTGCTGTCTTTTTGTTCTTCAGTTTAGTTGCAGAGGATGTTGCTTCACTGTTGGTATTGTCATTGCGCTCTTCCCGGATGAGGCAGATCGGTCGCTGGCCTCTGGATGTCGCTCACCACGGCTATTGGCAGCTCACGCTTGGCTGCCAGCTGCTCACGCTGGCTGCGGGCCACTCACTGTGGCCTATGGCAGCCCACTGCAGCAGGGACTGCAGCCCACACCATCACCGGGGCTCGCACAGCCCAGCTCCAGTGGAACTGTTGTTAGCTGTAGAGGGCAGTGTCACTGGCCCTCATGTGGGATCCGAACCGGGGCCTCTGGCATACCAAAACCAGCTCTTAACCAATGCGCCACTCGGCCGGCCCTACTTCCCAACTTTTTAATGTCATGGCACAAAGGTGAAATCATATTTGCTCAGCATACTGGGGTAAACTTAAGGTCTATAAGGAGCTTGGTTGAAAACAAAAGCCATTACATTTTCTTTATAATTATGTAAGATATATTAAAAATAGAGTATTTTAATAAACATTAAAAAATAGAAAAAAATATTAAATATTCAAATAAGATATGCTTAAATTTTTCATGAAAAACTTGAACATGTTTCTGAGGATATTATCTTTTGACATTAGGTTTCATGAAGAAATAGATATGTCATTTCTGATTAAATTTTTTTTTTTTTAAGATTTTATTGGGGAATTGGGAGAGGGGAACAGCGTTGGGGAATTGGGGAAGGGAAACAGAAAAGTTGCTGTCTTTTTGTTGTTGTTGTTCTTCAGTCTAGTTGTGGAGGACGTTGCTTCACTGGCCCATGTTGGTATTATCATTGCGCTCTTCCTGGATGAGGCAGATTGGTTGCCGGCCTCTGGATGGTCGCTCACCGTGGCTTATTGGCAGTTCACGCTGGCTGCCGGCCACTCACTTTAGCTTATGGCAGCCCACTGCAGCAGGGGCTGCAGCCCACACCATCGCCGAGGCTTGCACAGCCCAACTCCAGGTGGAGCTGTTGTTAGCTGTAGAGGGCAGTGTCACTGGCCCTCATATGTGGGATCCGAACCCAGGGCCAGTGGCATCCCAAAACCAGCTCTTAACCAATGCGCCACTCGGCTGGCCCCTGATTAAAATTTTTTAATGGTAATCTTTTCAAATTCTTGGTAGTCACACCTATAATTAGCACACCAGTAAAAAAGTTTCCTTCTATACATCATAGTATAAGCATGCTAATGTATCCATTAACTATACCCTACAATTTACTTTAAAATCTTCCACCTATAATTTACGCTTCATTGTTTTTAACTCCTGCTTTTAGGATTGGTTAATTTCTCCCACTAGATGTTGATTACATAGCTTAACTCTCTCAAGTTTCTAAATTTCTAAGAGTTTAGGGGATAGTCACTGTAATGCCAAGTACCAACAATCATATCATTGATGGTTCAAGTTAGAACTTTTATTTCAATTCAGCACTTACTGTGTAAATCATGGGTGTTGTGGTGGTCTCTCCTGAAATTTCTTATAAACATAATAAAAAAGTCACAGGAAGCCCTTATACCTTATCCTGCCTTAACTCCTACCACCTCTTCATTCTCAGCCTTGTACCAGCAATATTGAACTTGTTACTCTTCAACCTCCCCCTCCTCCTCAATACCATAGAGAGATAAATGATCTATCCCTGCTAAGCCTTGGCCCAACTGCAATACTCTACTGCATTCCTTGATATCCATGTTATTTCCTCTGGAATGGTCCTCTTTATTTTCTCCCTTATTCACTCTTGCCCCCTCCAATCCATTCATACTGCAACTAGAGAAAATATTTCAAAACACAAATCTGACCATGTAATTCCCCTGCTTAACCTTGGAACCATTCCCAAATTGTACTCTCCAGGCCCTCAACCTCACAGTTACAGATAGTTAACCTAACTCCTGGGAGGACCAGAATATGGCTATAGGAGTCCACAAGGACACCTATATCCCATATTCTCCAATGTCTTGGCCTTGAGCCAATGTACTCAGAGACGCTCTAACTCTCCATTGGCTGGCACATTTATTCATTCATTCGACAAGCATTTTTGAGCACCTTCTACATGTCAGGCATTGTCTTAGGTGCTGGGGCTACCATAGTGAGCAAAACAAAGTTCCTGCTTTCAAGGAGCTTACAATCTAGTGGGGAGAGGCAGATCATAAGCAAAGAAATATGCAGGTTATGCAATGATAAATGCTATTAAGAAAAAGCAGGATAGAAAGTGATGAGGAGCCCAGAAATAAATCCATACCTATATGGTCATTTAACTACGACAAAGGAAGCAAGAATTTGCGTTGGGGTGAAGACAGTCTATTCAATAAATGGTGCTGGGAAATCTGGACAGACACATGCAAAAAAATGAAGTTGGACCACCTCCTTACACCATACACAAGAATAAATTCAAAATGGTTTAAAGGCCTAAATGTAAGATCTAAAACCATAAAATTCCTAGAAGAAAATATAGGAAATAAATTTGCAGACATTACCCTTAGTAATATTTTTACTGATGTATCTGCTCAGGCAAGGGAAGTAAGAGAAAAAATAAACATATGGGATTACATCAAACTAAAGTTTTTTCACAGAACAGGAAACCATCAATAAAACAAAAAGGCATCCTACTGAATGGGACAAGATATTTTTCAATGATACATCTGATAAGGGTTTAATATCCAAAATTTTTAAAAAACTCATTTAACTCAACACCAAAACAACAAACAACTCAATTGAAAAATGGGCAAAGGACATGAAGAGACATTTTTCTAAAGAGGACATACAGGTGGCCAACAGGCATATGAAAAAATGCTCAACCTCACTAATCATCAGAGAAATGCAAATAAAAACCACAATGAGATACCACCTCACCCTGGTTAGAATGGCTATCATCAATAAGTCAACAAACAACAAGTGCTGGCGAGGGTGTGGAGAAAAGGGAACCCTGGTGCACTGTTGGTGGGACTGCAGATTGGTGCAGCCACTATGGAAATCAGTATGGAGGTATCTCAAAAAACTGGAAATGGAACTACCTTATGACCCAGCAAGTCCACTCTTAGGTATCTATCCAGAGAAAACCAAAACATTAATTTGAAAAAACCATATGCACCACTATGTTTATTGCAGCACTATTCACAAAGGCCAAGATATGGAAACAGTTGAAATGCCCATCAGTAGATGATTGGATTAAGAAACTGTGGTACATTTATACAATGGAGTATTGCTCAGCCATAAAGAAGAATGAAATCTTACCATTTGCAACAATATTGATGGACCTAGAGAACATTATGCTGAGTGAAATAAGTCAGATGGAGAAAGACAAATACCATATGATCTCATTTATATGTGGAATCTAAAGAACAGAATAAATGAACAAACTAATCAGAAACAGTCTCAGAGATACAGAGAAAAATCAGGGTTGCTAGATGGGAGGGGGGTGGGGATGAGGGAGAAGGGGAAGGGATTACACAGCACGATCAGTAACCACAAGATTGCTACAGGGATACAAAAGACAGTTTGGGGAATATAATCAATAATGCTGTAAAGATTTTGTAGGGTATCAGGTGGACACTTGTCTTATTAGGGAGACCACTTCATGGACAGTGTAGGTGCCTGACCACTGCAGTGTACACCTGAAGCTGAAGCTGAATAATAATATCAACTGTAATTTTATATATATATATATATATAGTCACAGGATGTGGAGTACAGCATAAGGAACAGAGTCAATGGAACTGTAACAGCTACATATTGGGTTGTCGGAAAAGTCATGACGCATTTTTGCAATGAAAAACATAGAAAAATAAGTCATGATTTTTCTGACAACCCAATACAATGTCAGAGAAGTAGTAGACTGGAGGAGGGGGGTTATCACTTTGTGAGGGGTGTAAATGTCTAACTATTAAATTGTTTTGTACACCTGAAACTAATTTTTAGAAAAAGAAAGAAAGTGATGAGGATATTTTATGTATTATAGAAGGCCTTTTTGAGCACAGACCTAAAGGAAGAATGAAGTCATGTGGATATCCAGCTGAGATGGAAAACCATCAAAGATTTTAATTTAAGGAGTGACTTTTTCTTTCTGAGCCCTGCTGCCTCGAACCATCCCAAAATGGCATATTTCCAGAAGGATCGTTCTAATTATTTTATGGCACCAGGATCTTAAAGAAAGGGGATGGTTTACAACTCTGCAATTTCTTCAAGCCTTGATGTCTATATCCATTCAACAGCCACCAAGAGTGTCTCCTCTGTATTCAACAGTGAGCTAAGTGTTAAAGTCAACAAGCCATACACAGCCCCTCCCTTTAAGGAACTTTCAATCTGGTGAGCACAGCTCCAGCGTACATTCACCTTTCACAGACTTACACTATTTTCCTCTCCTGAACATGTCAGCATACTTCCTACCAATGCCTCAGATCTTGACCTAGCTGCTCTTTCTCCCACATCTTTCTCATTATACTTCAGACTGGAGGCCCAGTGGCATTTTCCTGACTATGGTTTGCCTCCTCACAACAAATTTGTATGTCCACACTTTTACACTATTCAGACAACCCTGGACCCTCCTGCCTTGTCACTCTTTCACCAGCAAAGCTCCAGCTCTGCATGTCAAAATAACACAGTTTAATTAATTTTACTTTCTTCCTTTAAATATTTTCAATGCAGTAAAACATCTACTTACATAGAATAATATCATTCTAAATGATACGGCCCGTAACGAAAGTTTTTAACCTCTCCAAAGGGCTTTTGATACAGGAAAAAAACCTCACTTCCCACCTATGTGACTTTTCCCCAATGTCTTAGATATAGAGAATATGGCAAATGCAATTGAGGAGAAAAATAAAGAAAAAACGTTTTTAGAAAAATGTAGATTTAGCCTTTCTCTCTGTGGTAGGCTACTACTTTACTAAACCCTATTAATTCTCATTTCTCAGAATTCTCACCCTTGTATAGTCCTTCCTACACTACACTGGCTCTGGACTTGGCCATGGGCAGGCTTTGGCCAATGGGACACTAACAAGTATGATGTGCACAGAGTCTCAACAAGTGCTTACACTTTGTGGCCTATTCCCTTCGTGTGATCCTCTTCAGAATCTCGCTGCCATGCTGTGAGAAGTCCAACTTAGCCACATGAAGCGATCACGTGAAGGAAAACTGGGGTCCTGGCTAACATTCCCAGCTGAGCTCCCAGCAAACACAGAGCACTGTGAGTGATCCAGCTTGGAAGGATCCTCCAGCCCGAGATGAGCCATCCAAGCAGCCACCACACAGAACAAAGATGAGCTATTCCTGCTAACCCTTAAGCAAATGATTGTTGTTACTTTAAACCACCAAGTTTGGGCAGTTTGTCACACAGCATTAGATAGCCAGAACACTCTTTTTTCTTTAAAAAAGAGAAGAGACACTGTTCCTACTGTATGCTGGAATTCTTAAAACAGAAATGTCTGAACTTTGGATCAAGGATCAACTTCCCTAATAAGAGCTGCCTTATATACTTGTGTAATTATTATTTAATGTCTATGCCTCCATTCATCTGTAAGCTCCATAAGAGAAGGGATTATGTCTGCCGTGGTCAACATTGTTTCACTGACCTAGAAAAGACCCTAGCACACAGTAGGCACTCAATTAATATTTTAGTAAATCAACATTATGTTGACTTACTAGATATATCAGCTCCTCTGTTTGAATAGCATAGTAATTCTTATGACATTATTATTATTAGCAAATACTTATATAATGTTTACTATATGTAGACACTGTTCTAAGCACTTCATATGTATAACTTACTTAGTCTTCACAATAACCATATGAGCTAGGTACTATTATTATCCCCTTTTACAGATGAGGAAACTGAGGCACAGAAAGGATAAGTAACTTGTTTGTTGCAGGAACAGGATTTAAACCCAGGGAGTCAATTTCCAGAATCCATATTCTTTTTTTTAACTCTATTATTCTTTTTTGATTATTAAGAAATCCACTTCTGTGACTGTCATGAAGCCTGGGCTGAGTTAACAGTGACAAGTTCTGGAGGTACCTACACTGAACTTTCTGGTTATAACCACCATCTTCTCTCTTGACCTCAACTGAAAACCCAAACTCATGAGGCCTCAATCCCTGCCTTTCTGTTCTTGGAAAATGCCAAGGCCAATTATGTAGCAGTGTTTTTCAGAAGAAAAGACAAACCCCCAACTTTTCTTTATGAGGCAGTAGCAACCTCAAGCCCCAGTTTGGTTGGGACCTGTGCAGGCCTCAATCAAAATTCATATTCTTTTTTTTCTTTTTTTTTTTTTTTAGCTGAGCTCAACGGCAACTCAGCTCGGGCTGGCATCGAACCGCCGTTGCTCAGAGCTCAGCTCTCACTCTTGAGTGAGCTCTTAACCAACTGAGCCATTCGGCCGGCCCAAAATCCATATTCTTAATCACTTTACTCCCTCTCCCAGTTTCCTGTCCTAGGTCTGGCAGTGCCATTGCTTTTGAAGCAAGAACAAGATTAAGTTACACACCAGAAGACAAAGGATCGGCGTCATGATGAAGTTATCACTGTGACTATGCAAATAGAAAGCTGAACATAGAGACCTCGTTCCTGCTCTGAAACGCCTTTACAATGTCAGTGATGACAGGAAGATGACATTCAGGATGGAGAGGTGATGATACACACCAGAAGAAAGGCCCTTGCACCAGGCCCTACCCCCAAGCCTCTAACTCTGCCAGCTAAAATGACTGAACCCCAATCTGTGAGCTCAACTCAATCCCAGTTCTCCTTACAGGACTGTAAAGAGCCCTTAGTCAATAGCTGCTAGCTTGGCACTGAGTCTCTTTTAATGTCGGTGCTACTATGACCTGTGACCGGCTCTTCCTGATGCTCAACACAGACCCATGGCAAAAGGCCCACGTGGCACCATCACCAGCCCTGCCTCTGCTCTGAAGGACAGAAATATGGAAGTCTGGATCTAAGCCAGTAGTGCTCTCAGGGCGACCTGCAAACTGGCCTCCCAGTTTGATGGGTACAGTACTTTCTTGACCCAACACCACCAACAATAATGACAAGTGTGCGCATACACATGCAAACGCCTCTGGCCTCACTCCCATATTTGGCAAAGACATGGGAGATTTAACATTAAAATATCAAAAAGGTGGTTTAACCCAACAGTAAAAGAAATACTTCATAACTGTATTGCTTGATAGCTACAAAAGGGGTGCAGAGTTGGGGAGCAGGATTTTAAAGTCTTGGTAATCAGGAGGACCTATCCAGAGGTACTCTTTGAGCTGGGTCTTCTCCATTACATTTACTCAAAAAATACTTCTTGGCACCTGCTGTATGCCAATAACTGTACCAGGTGTGGGAGATAAAATACTGTGAACCACAGTCACGGAGACGGTCCTCAACCTCAGGAGCATTGCTTCAACCTACTGAATTCTTTGTGGTGTGCTGTCATCAGGCTGTAAGAGTCATGCTTGTGAATTGGTCACCCTATCAGGGATGCTATCAAAGACACTGCTGCTCATATAACACAATGTTCTCTTTATGAGCATCCTTGGGAGACAGGCCAATCTGATCTCAGTTCTAGGAATAGTTTTGCTTCTCCAGAGTAACGGGTTTGTTTTTATCTATGGACACCATGAACTGTAGGACCAATGAGGCTGTCAGCTTAGAGAAAAATTCATGGCCCAGCTGTAGCAAATGTGAAGGTTATTCCCATGTTCATTTTTAGCTTTGTCCCTGGCTCCATTTTGTCTTTATATGTTTTTATTTCTTCATTCTCTGCACTTTTCATTTATGGCATCTTGGGGGGTGGGGGGTGAGACTTTTTTTGTTAAGTTTTTCTTGTATCTTTGGAAATGGATATGAAGCCTTTCTGGAAGAAGATATCACCATAAATTGTTTATAGTACATATTACATAAATACTGTGGTAGAAATGTGTCCACAGGGTGATGTAGGCACAGAGACGGCTTATAAATCAATCAAAAGCATTAGAGAAGAACTTGCATTAGGAGTCATTTCCTGAGTTGAGTTTTTATTCTGTTCTGTTCTTTTATTATTTTATTTTATTTTATTTTATTTTATTTTATTTTTTTAGGGCAGTGTCACTGGCCCTCATATGTGGGACCGAACCGGGACCACTGGCTTCCCAAGCCAGCGCTTAGCCACTGTGCCACTCGGCCGGCCCTTCTGTTCTATTCTTTTAGATTGAGGACGTTTATTAAACAAAATTATTAAACAAAATTAATTGTTGCCAAGTGCAAGAAGATGCTAAAAAACAGTTTTGCATCATATCATGTGGGACCGAACCGGGACCACTGGCTTCCCAAGCCAGCGCTTAGCCACTGTGCCACTCGGCCGGCCCTTCTGTTCTATTCTTTTAGATTGAGGACGTTTATTAAACACAATTATTAAACAAAATTAATTGTTGCCAAGTGCAAGAAGATGCTAAAAAACAGTTTTGCATCATATCATGGGTTTATGGGACACGACAGAAATTGTTTATGACAAATTGAGGCTACTTCCACAAGAGTTCCTTTCATCAAAATTTTTTCTGACAAAAAGATCATGAGGCAAAATAATTCACATCTACATTAGAATTTGTGTGCAGAGAAGGAAATTCAGATGGACTACAAAATTTAATTTAGAAGATGCTTGATAGCAAAATGAGGTAAAGATTTAAAATAATAATCTAATAATCTAGAAAATATACATAAACAAAATGCTATCAACTCGATTATTCAAATAAATGAAGACAAAGAGGATTCAGGAATTTAAATTACCTAGATCAAGAGTCTCCGATTTGGAAGGAATATTAAAAATCACTTAGTTCAGGGCATACCTGTGCAGCAGTAATCTTTAATTCTTCATTGCCTCTAGCAGGTGTATCCTCAGCCTTGGAATGTCCCTGGATTGTGAGGTTGCCTGTGTGAGAGCAGCGTGAGAGAATGAATACTTGCTGACACACTGTTTTAAGTGTGCTGGATCAGCAGATTATTTTTAAATACACTCAATTTAAGCTCCTTTTATTTCTCTTAAGAAAGAGTTCTAGTGATATAAAAACTCATATTGACCAAATGCATATAGAGACCTCAAAAAATAGGTCAGGATCTCATGGATGAAGCAGTTTCTCAATTTACAAAAAGACAACAATAAAATGTGTTTACTGCACGTCCTCCCATTGTTAAATGGTATGAAAAATTACATTCATCTTCCTTCAAATGGAAGGGAGGAAAGAAAGGAAGGAGAAGGGAGGGAGGGAGAAATTAAACCAGATATACTCCCCATGACCTCTTTTGGCTATCTACAAGGCCTGGCACTTTGAAAGGAATACTTTTATCCTGTCTTGGCATTAGGGAAAATTGTTGACTTTTAACTTAGAGTAACTAAATGGAATGCATTACTCTGCCCTGCCCTTCTATTATAATTTTTTTTTAACTTAAAAGCAAAATTATCTGAAAATCGCTCACTGCTAAGAGGAAAGGCTACTCTGAGCTCAGCCATTAGTCACTCTAACATGTCCCAGAGGAAGGCAGCCCAGGCAGGCAGAAAAACCACCAGACTATAATGCTAGGCTGGATGTTCCAAGAGGGCAGAAACCAGCTCTTCTTTTTCACAACTATAAACACAGAGCCTGGCTACAAGTCTGGCACAGTGCATATTCATTCATCCATTCAATAAACACCTCTGGTTCAGAACCTACTCTGACCAGGCAGTGTTCTAGATGCCTGGGATACATCATAAAACAAAACCAAGATCCCTGGGCCGACCGAGTAGCACATTGGTTAAGAGCTGGTTTTGGGATGCCAGCGGCCCCACTTCAGATCCCACATATGAGAGCCAGTGACACTGCCCTCTACAGCTAACAACAGCTCCACCTGGAGCTGGGCTGTGCGAGCCCCTGCGACGGTGTTGGCTGCAGCCCCTGCTGCAGTGGGCTGCCATAGGCTACAGTGAGTGGCCGGCAGCCAGCGTGAGCAGCTGGCAGCCAGAGTGAGCTGCCAATAGCCGCGGTGAGCGAACATCCAGAGGCCGGGTCGCCTCATCCAGGAAGAGTGCAATGACGATACCAACATGGGCCAGTGAAGCAACATCCTCCGCAACTAGACTGAAGAACGAAAAGACAGCAACTTGTCTGTTCCCCTTCCCCAGTTCCCCAACGCTGTTCCCCTCCCCCAATTCCCCAATAAAATCTTTAAAAAAAAAAACAAAGATCCCTGCCCGAATGACATTCAAATTCTATTGGGAAGAGGTATGGAGAGAAGAGACAATGGGTAAATGTTGTGTTATGTCACAAGTGCAATGGGAAAAAGCAGAGCAACTGAGGAGAGATTGGGAGTGCTGACTGCAACTCAGAATTGGGTACCCCACTGTAGGCCTCACTGAGAAGGTGATATTTAAACAGAAGACTTGGGTAAGCTGAGGTGCTCCATAAACATTTGTTGATTAAATAAATGAATCAGAACAAAATTAAGGAGACAGGAAAGTTTAAGGCATTTTCTGGGGATGGCAAGAAAAAAAGTTTAAGAAGGTAAGCTGTTGGAGATGAATCTGTGATGGAGGTGGGAGGCTCACTAAGAATGGCCCTGGGTGCAGAGCTAAAGGGTATGAATTTATAAAATTTAGAGTTTACAAAGAAGGTTCACTTACATGTAATTCTCACATCCCTAATAAGGTTAATTGCCTCTCCATTTTACCAATAAGGAAACCATGCTCAAGCTGGGTTATTTTCCCAAGACCACACAATCAATAAGAGGAAGAGGCAGAACTTAAACCTGAGCTTCTGACTTCCACCTCGAGGCTTTCCCTACCGCCCTATCACCTCCCCCAAGAAAAAGTACACAGGCAACAGAAAGAGAGTTATAAAATATACTACTAAAATATGAAAATGCTACATGCCAGTTATCAAAAAACACACAGCCACAAGGTAAAAGTTTAATGTAAGCTTTTAAAGTTATACACCCTGTAGAACAAACAACAGATTGTGGGTGGTCAAAAAAAATTAAAGAACAGTAAACTAAGAGCCTATTTTAAATCACGTGGATTGTGGTGCTGGCAACAAACTGTGTGGCTGCAAATCCATTTCTATCATAAATACATAGAAATATTTTTATCTATTTATTAGAAAGTTTTACTTTCAGATTGACTCTACTTCTCTTACAAATACAATCTTTTGTGACTTGATTTTCATGAATAAAAATATTCCACAATTATACAAGAAATACATGAATACTTTTTTTTTTTTAAAGCCGGAGAATGTATTTTTATTCTTGCAGTTTTATACTAGGAAGCCAACATTTAATTTAATAATTCATTGTTCACAATTGATTTATAAAAAAAATTTAATCCTTAAATTGTACATCACTATCCTAAGACTCCAAATTTTATTTATCACTCTCCTTCAAGTCTGAAGAAAATGATTAATTTATTAAGTTCCACAGACAGCACAGTCCCACTGACATAACATTTAGTCTTAAGTCCTACGTTCATATGAGAATTAAGAATAGCCAGTATCAAACTGGCCTGAAACCTGATTGTGTTCCTGGCTCAGGATACCTGTAATAAATTTGTAAATCACGCTAAGACATAAAAATAAAACTAGGGTGTGTATGTCATGTAAAAAACTTCACAGTAGAATAAAAATTAATGAATACTTTCTTTAAAATGTTAAAGTCCCCAACCAATCACCACCCTCCATCCTGGTCCTCAACCTCAGAAATAAGTACTACTATTAATTTGGAGTGTGTCCCCCAGCTCTTTTTCTATGGCTACTTGTATACCCAAGTGCTTCCTGAATACCTACAATTGGATATGAATATGTTTAAAACTAAACTCATCATTTTCCCCTCAAGGCCAATCTGGTCCTCTTTGATTTCCTGTGTCAGGAAAATGGCATCACCCAATCAGAAATGTTACATTCCATATTTTATCTGCCCACCACGTCTAATCATCAATCAATTCCTGCAAGTTTACCTCTGTATCTTGTGTTACCACCCTCTATTCTCAATTCCCACTTCCACTGTTTTAATATTGGTCCTTTTTACCTACTACTTCTACTGCAGTGCCAATTTCATGGAGTTGTGACCTGTGCAGTCACACAGGGTCTCACGCTTAGAAGGGCTCCATGCTTGGTTTAATACTCTGCGGTCAGTGTCTCAAAATTCTTAACAATTTTTGAAGGGGCCCTGTTTTCATTTTGCACTGTCTCACAAATTACACAGCCAATTCTATACTACTGTAACAGCATCCTAACTGGTACCCAATTTCCCAGTAAGCCTTGCTGTAACCCACCTTTCACAATTCTACAGGGAATTAAAAAGAAGATATTCCATTAAAATTTGATTGAGCAATGGAGGGCACAGTGGTCTACTCAATTTGAGGCTGAGAGTTCTAAAGTGAAACTTTAAACTGAAAAGATGAATTAAGGTATTAAATTTCCATTTAACGAAGGACCTAGCCACATTATCTGTGGACACTTCTGCAATACAAGTACAATACTTAGGGAAGATGGCCACAGTAAATACAACCCTCTGTAAAGCCAAATGGTGTGGGCAAAGACCACAGGCTTTGCATTCAGAAAGACTGGGTTCAAATTTCAATGTGACCACTTACTGTGTAACTTTAAGCAAGTTACTCAAATTCTCTATTTTTTATTTTCCTATTGATAAAGTAGAAAAAATTATCTGGTAGAACTTTTGTGAGACTCACAAAATAATAGGGACCCAGTTCAGTTCAACAAACACTCTGTGCCAGACCATGCCTTCATGCTGATGACATCAAGATGAGTAAGACTTCTCTTTAAAAGGTACAGTATGGAAAAAGAGGAGAGGGGAAGGAGTAACTTCCCAATGGAGAAACCTGATAAACACTACCTCTGCCAAGTGACCAAGGTCAACATCCATAGTGATAAGTCATCTTCATAGTATATACCCTGGATATGATATGATGAAACTAGTATTTACCTCTGTGGTCTTCCTCCCCCAAAATCCACTAAAACCATGAGAGAGATATTAAACAAACCCAAAGTGAAGGACAGGCTACAAAAATACCTAGCCAGTATTTCTTAAAACCATCCAGGTTTTATCAAAAGTAAGGAAAATCTGAGAAACTGTTAAGTCAAGAGAAGCCTAAGGAGACATGAAGACTAAAAATAAGGTGGTATCCTAGATGGGGTCCTGGGACAGAAAAGGCACATGAAGTAAAAACTAAACAAATTCAAATAAAGAATGGATTTTCATTAATAATAACAATGTACCAACATTGGTTCATTAGTTGTGACCACTGTACCATTTTAACGTAAGATATTAACAATAGGGAAAACTGGGTGCCAACTATACAGGAACTCTCTTTACTATCCTTGCAATGTTTCTGTAAATCTAAAACTAAAAGTTTGTTTAAAAAATAACAATTGGAGTGCCAGCTGAGTGGCACGGTGGTTAAGCGCTGGCTTCTGGTTCGGGTCCCACATATGAGGGCCAGTGACACTGCCCTAAAAAAAATAAAAATAAAAAAATAACAATTGTGGGTTGGAAGGGAGGAGAACAGCTCATAAGACTGAAACGGTGTGTAATCACAGAGATAAGAGGAGAACCAGAACAAATGGGTGACACACAAAAAAATTTCCATGCTCAATTGGCCCCACAGTCAATTAAAACCTAAATGTTGCAAGAAATTGAATTTACACAAGCATAAAAATAGCATTTTAGCTACTATTTACTTTCCATTTTGTGCTTTCCAATAAAATGTTTCTTTCCTTTTTTTAAAAAAAATGTTATTCTACACGTCCAAAACTGGACTATCTTTCCCCATTCCTCAATTCTTCCCCCAGCACAGCCTCCTCCTCCTCTTTCTGGGCTCCCCATCTGTAGAAGGGCATCCCCAACGATCCTACAGCTCAGGCCAGACAGAGGAATATTGGCTATGGCTCCTTCTCCCTGACTTCTGCATCCAGTCACCATAACCTGCATATTCCAGCTCTATTTTTATATTTCCTCCCTCTCCATTTCTACTGTTTAGGCCTTACCACTTACTAATCTCAATTCACATCATAAAAGCTTTCTAAGAGTCCATCCTTCTTATTAGCACCCAAATGATTGTTCAAAACTGTAAATATGATCAAATCATCTGTAAAATAGAGTTGCTGTGAGGATTAAAATATGACAACATTTGTAGAGTTTAGCACATTGCCTGATAGGTGCACAAAAACAAAACCCAAGTCAACTGTTAGTGGTTATATCACCCATCCCTAAAAATCTTCCAGTATCTCTCAAGAGCTTTCAAAATAAAATTCAAACTAATAACATAGTACTGAAGCCCTTATGACTTTTCCTACCATGTCTGCAGCCATCTCCAGCTACTTACATGGACAGCCATGATCTGGTCACAGGATTACATCAAGCACACTACTGAAATAAAACATAATTTTAAGAAAGACTATTCGTGATAGGAACAAAAAGTCAATGTCTAGTAACATCTTTAAGAAGAAATTATTAGGATCTAGTTTTCAAAAAAAGTATAAAACACAACAAAGAAAGTGAACATAGTTACATACAAATGTACCTTATTCATGGGTAGTAAGATTCAACATTGTAGGCATTTTAATTCTCCCCAAACTGACTGATATATAAAAGCACTGTAGGGCCGGCCGAGTGGCGCATTGGTTGAGCGCTGGTTTGGGGATGCCAGCGGCCCCGGTTCGGATCCCACATGAGGGCCAGTGACACTGCTCTCTACAGCTAACAACAGCTCCACCTGGAGCTGGGCTGTGCAAGCCCCGGTGATGGTGTGGGCTACAGCCCCTGCTGCAGTGGGCTGCCATAGGCTACAGTGAGTGGCCCGCAGCCAGCGTGAGCGGCTGGCAGCCAGCACGAGCTGCCAATAGCCGCGGTGAGCGACCATCCAGAGGCCAGCGACCGATCTGCCTCATCCGGGAAGAGCGCAATGACGATACCAACAGTGAAGCAACATCCTCCGCAACTAGACTGAAGAACAAAAAGACAGCAACTTGTCTGTTCCCCTTCCCCGATTCCCCAACGCTGTTCCCCTCTGCAAATTCCCCAATAAAAAATCTTTAAAAAAAAAAGCCTTACATTTGACTGTTAAAAAAAAAAAAAGCACTGTAATCACAATAAATATCACAGTAGGATTTGGGGAGAATCTGCCAGAAATATTCTTATGTTCATCTGGAAGAAAAAACATACTAGAAAATGCCAGGAAAATTGTAAAATGGAGGAACAATGAGGGGAATTAAGCCTCCCAGACATTAGACTGTGTTTTAATGGAAATTTAGTATACAATAAAAGTATACAGTGCACAGTAGTCAGGAAAAATAAAGTATTAAAAATGTTAGACAAGCTAGCTCACCATTTGGAGAAAAATAAAGCTCAGTTACTTACAAATAATCCTTAGCCCTTACCAAAATAAATTCCATGCAGGTCAAAAATTTAGATGTAAAAAATGGAATCATAAAAGTACTAGAAAAAAACCTGGGAGAATACATTTATAATTTTGGATTGATGAAGTCCTTGTAAACATAACAAATAAAGGAGAAGGGTGAGGGGAAAAGGAGGGAAATGGAAAAACCAAAAAGGAAAAATCAAAAGTTATTATTCACAAAAATTAAAACCTTTAATATGGTCCTCCCCCCACAAAAAAAATATATACACACACACACACACACACACACACACACACACAAAAGAATAAAAGCTACAATACACAGAAAAAATAATTGTAACACATGACTAACACCTAATAGCCCTAATATAAAAGTGCTATTATATATCATTAAAATAGTGGCATTACACCTCAGAAAAAAATGGTCAAATAACAAGAATGGACAGTTGGCAGAGAAGATATGATAAACATTTTTTAAATGCTTACCCACACTATTAAAGAAACTCAAATGAAAACAATAGATACCGCTTTTTAATCTCTATGCTTAGCAAAGATTTATAAAATGGACAGAATCCCCCATATTGGCAAGGCCCACTCACACACTGCTGGCAGCAGTACAAACTGGTATAGAAAGTTATTTATTATAGTTTTAAATTTGCATTCACTTTGACCCAACAATTTCAATTCTATTGTTTTTTTTGTTTTTTTTTTGAGGGCAGTGTCACTGGCCCCCATATGTGGGACCCGAACCGGGGCCGCTGGCGTCCCAAGCCAGTGCTTAACTACCGCGCCACTCAGCTGGCCCTGACACAATTTCAATTCTAGATGTCCACTTTACGGAAATACTTTTAAGAGTGCCCAAAGCTGTATTTGAGAATTTCTCAGCAATAAACAATATTTATTTAGCATTGTTTGTAAAACACTGGAAATTGCCAAAATGTTCAATAGAGTAATGGATAAATATAGTGCCTGCATCTTATATACTATGAAGTTATTAAAAATAACAAGGTAGATTTATTCATCTCAACTTAAGATGACAATAAATTAAGTGAAAAGGACAAGTAGCAAACAGCATGTATAATATGTTCCTGTTTCTTTACAAAAGGAAGGTCACATACTAAATTACTGCTAATCTTTTTAAGAATGCTTTTTAAAAGTATTAACTTCTATTACTGAAAAGCCAGAATATTCATCAGGACCCATTTTCAGTATCATTGAGATAAATTTCCATGAAGGAAAAAATATCAAACAGAGCATATGTGTTGATGTCTTTTAATTTTTACATAAGTATCACATTCAAATGGGTTAAATATTGCAGTAACAAAACAATGTTTTGTGAGACGAGTCCCTCCCATCTGCCTATTCCCCAGCACCCAGCTCTCCCCACAGGCAACCATATTACAAGTTTTGGGGTATTCTTCTGAAATATTCTATGCACATGTAAGCAAATAAGTTATGTAGTTTTCCTTTATTTAATCAACTTTTATGTCCCTTATTTTATTCTTAATAAAGAATTAAACTCACTTAGTGAGCTTGCAAATTTTAAAAGTATTTTCAATATTGTATTTCATAGCCTTATGTTGGCAGTCTCTAGAAGGTATCTTCATGTTTATATCACACTTCCACCTTTCTAAAAATTGTTGGAATTTCTATTGGATTTCTCAGGCAAAAAGAAACAATAAAAATGGTTACATTCAAAAAACACTAGACATGGTAATATTTATTGTGGAAACTATCAGTTGAAATTTTTTTTGGGGGGGTTGTTTGTGTGTGTTATTTTTTTTAAATGTTTTGATACACATCATATTAATGCTTAACTTATGTCAATGCTTAACCAGTGTTAGATTCACAAATGCAGTTCATGTTAAAGTAGGGACTTGAGGACTACAATGACTACATAACACACGAATGACATTTACTTAAGTTATTGTTTGTTTACTGTTCTGCTGGTCTGTCAGCCTGGAATACTCGTTTAGATGGTACATGGTTTCCTTACTCAGCACCCCAATTCTCTTCCTTCATTGGCTGTCATTATCACATAACTCATCCTTCTTTATGTGGTGAACTCCTTGAGTGCAGGGACCAAGACTTAACATGATTTTTACATTACCAAGCCCTAGTATCCTGCCTGGCAATATTAGACTTTCAATAACCACTGGTTATGTTTTTTTTTTTTTGAGGGCAGTGTTACTGGCCCTCATATGTGGGAGCCGAACCGGGGCCGCTGGCCTCCCAAACCAGCGCTCAACCACTGCGCCATTCGGCCGGCCCCAATAACCACTGGTTAAAAGAAAAAACTGTATACCAGAGATAATATTTAAGAGGGTAACAATTAAAATTAGAAAAATTAGGTGTTTGTCAACTGGAGCAAAAGCACAGAGGTAAAAAAGTGCATTTGGGAAACTGCAGATAGTTCAGTGCAACTGTTGCGCACAATTTAAATAAAAGAGATGAGGCTGAAGATATACACATGGGGATGCCTCCAGGATAAAGTTCACAATCCTTAGTTTACCAACATATACCAATGAGGTCTACCCCAACTAGCTCTGAAGCCTCACTTCCTGCCTGCCACTCCAGCTCCCTTAGTTCTGGCTATATCCAATTACTTGCAATTTGATAAAATTGAATGAATATTCTTTCACGCCTTAGCATTCCCTTGTACTTTGTTCTTCGCTTCAAAAGCTCTCTCTCTTCTTCAAAACTCAGCTCAACTGCCACTTTCCCAGGGAAGCTTTCCCTGTACCATCAGATTAATATAGGAGCCTCTCCCCTGCTAACCTCTATCATGTGGTTCCCTTATAGTTTGTTGACTTGTCTGGCTGCCTCCCCACTGAAGTATAAGCAATGTGATCTGGGCTTTTTCAACTTTTCATCTCCAGCTTTCTGTAGAGCTCGACAGTACTCCTAAGTTTGTTGTGTTATTGAATAAGGAAGACACCCCATTTTCCAATATGCTCCCCTCCCAACATTTGAAAGGCTAGAGACTCACTTTGCAGACCGTATATCCAGGTTCAGACTAATGGGGCTTTAAAAAGTCAAATAACACAATCTATTAGTCACACTTGGTGCTACTCCGTGTTCAGGTCTGGCAAACCAGGTGAACGTCTGGCCAGAGAAGAGTTCAGCGCACAAAGGCACTGCAAACGTTGCCCTGTTTAGCGCTGCCCTGAGTAGCGCTGCCCTGAGTCCACTGTGTAGGAGACAACAAAGCCCAAGACACAAAACGTGTGTATAAGGAGTCTGGACTTACACAAGGAACGCTTCCAACGTCGCAGTTTGAATTACAAGGCCATAGACTGCGCGTGAAAAGGAGCAAGAAAGACCCAAGGCCTGTGAAACTGGTCTGGGGCCCAGGCCCACCTTGCTCATCATTTCTTGTTCGGTGGGTTCCCAGAACCTCAAGGCTAACAAACTAAGCCGGTAAGAGGCACCGAAAGAGTCCAAGGAGGGGCTAGCGGGGTGGAGGTGCGGCAAGGCTTTGTTCTGAGATTCCCGTTCAGCATGCAGCACCCGCCCGCAGTCCCCTTCTGGAGCCCTCCCGGTCCTCGCAGGCGGCGGCGGCCGCCACACTGATTTGGGAACCCCGAGTCAGCTCGGCATTGCAGAGCTCCTGGGCAATCCCCTGTCCCGCCCCAGACTTCTGCGCTCTTGGGCACAGTGGGTGGAGGTAAAGGCTCCAGAAGGTTCCAGGAGCGCCAGAACTCCAGGCTCAAGGCCCACCCCCACCAGGTCCTTGGGCCGAGCCCACCCAGCCCGAGCTCCCCCGCGCGGTTGCCCAGGTAACCGCGGGGCGGTGGCAGCGGCGGGCGGGGCGGGACTTCCGGCGGGTGACGTGCCTGGGCTCGGCTACAAAAGAGGACGGCTGCGGCGCGCCGGGCGGAACTTTCCAGAACGCTGGGTGAGGAGCGGAGGAGCGGCGGCTGCCTGGGGTGCGCACAGCGACGCGCTCCTTCCCGCTCCTCGACACGGGCTTCGGCCCTCTCACGGGTGAGTTGCAGCGCTCGCGCTTCCCTCCAACCCAAGGCTGGCGCCAGTGGCAGCGCCGGGAAGCTGGAGGGAGCCGCGCTCGGGAGGCGGTTGGCTCCGCGTGGGCGGGAGGGTTGTTGGTTCCAGGATCCCCGATTGCCTTTTTGGAGGGCTGGTGTGGCGCCGGGCAAGCCGTCCCCGGCGCATCGTGAGTGAGTGGGCCCGAGCCCTTCCGTGAAGCCTCCCCCACGCCATCTCCAGCCCGAGGTCTCCATGGACCTGCCGCCTAAGGCTGCTTCCTCCGTGCGCGCCCCCTTCGCCCGCGCTCCCGGGGTGGGGGCGGGGGGCGAGCCTACGCGCACGCGCATCAAGCGCCGAGGGCGAGGGGCTGCGGGAGGGGCGGGGAGGAGGCTGCTGTGTTGCTTCTCCGGTCTCCCCTCCTCTTTGTTGAGGGCTGGGTTTCTGCGCCTTCGATACTGGGTGCGGGAGAGAGGAAACGCTAACGGCCTGCAGGCACCGAGTGTGCAGAGGGGAACCTGACGACGTGGAGGCTACGCCGGCTTGTGGGGACGAGGGATTCGGCGGTCGGAGTGGAGGAGCTGCGAGTCCAGTGATAAACATCCTTAGGGTTGGGGGGGAGGGGCGACGGCCTTCTGGACTGGCGTTCTTAATCGGTTCCGTAAACAGCTTCCTGTCCCCCTTGGACCCACAGGTCGTTATCTCTAAGGGGTGGGTTGGTTCATCGGATTTACCGAAGACGGATCATTTAATAAGCAATGAGCTGAACCTGTTAGGGCTCCTTTTGATTACTTCTCTGTCACTGCTGGGGAAGGGAAACGGACAGTCCAGATAATGGTCGCGCTAGTGTCGAGCCTTTGGGAAACCAGCTGTTACAGAAGGAGGCTTTTCAGTTATTCCCTGATCGTTATTGGCTTATATTTAGTATATTAGAACTTAGGCCTGAATTATCAAAGGAATTGTTACCGTCTCTGTGCCGTTTAGGGAAAGGCGGAGTTCTTACAATATTGGGCAAAGAACAGATTTCTCTGCCTTACCTCAGAGTTTATTTCATTAAAGCTAACCAGTTGAAAGTCGGTTAAAGCTGCCTTTTCATTTTTCAGGCTGTCAAACATGGTGAAAGAAACCACTTACTATGATGTTTTGGGGGTCAAACCCAATGCCACCCAGGAAGAATTGAAAAAGGCTTACCGGAAACTGGCCTTGAAGTACCACCCTGATAAGAATCCAAATGAAGGAGAAAAGGCAAGTTGTGTGTTCGTCCTCATAGCTGAGTAGTTCTTTGCCGCGTGTGTGGTAGTTCCATTACAACCTGAAATTGAGTATGTCTAATACAGTGGCTATGGTTTGTAATGCTTTTTTAAAGTGAGACTTATTCCCCTTTTCTCAAACAGTTTAAGCAGATTTCTCAAGCTTATGAAGTGCTCTCTGATGCAAAGAAAAGGGAATTATATGACAAAGGAGGAGAACAGGCAATTAAAGAAGGTGGAGCAGGTGGTGGTTTTGGCTCCCCCATGGACATCTTTGATATGTTTTTTGGAGGAGGAGGAAGGATGCAGAGAGAAAGAAGAGGTAAGAATAACCTCCACAGCCACCAGTTCAAAGTAGCCCTTGGTCAAAGCAAGTCCTTAAGAATTTGCCCATTTTAAATGCTGATTTATATGTTGGTATAGTGTTGCAAACTGGCTAACTGCCGGTTTGATGATGGTAGAGTTTTCTTAATGAGACTTGGTGAAACTAAAATTAGATAAGCCAATCAAGTGCTTCTAAAGCTCTTCGATACATAGAGCACAACTTCAGTAATGTTATGAAGTGTTGATAGAAGGAACAAAGAATAGGGACATAATTTTCAAAGCCCTTTTTACAGATCCCATTTGACAACCTCCCCAACCCAGTGGTGGGTATAGTGGCCTTACTCAGTTGCAAGTGAGTTAAAAATTCAGAAACCTAAAACTTTCCTTAAGGTTACACATAGCAATCACCAGTTGAGTCAGGATTGGAACATAGGTTCATTGCCTCCAAATAGCCTGCTATCTGTTGAATTTTGTTTCGGCTTTACTATATCAAAATCATTTATCAAAAATGTCATTTCCTGACTCTAGAAATATTTTTCATAGGAATGCAGTGTTCTATTCAGAAACAGTCACTTTGTTCCCAGTATAATTTACACAAATGAGAGCTAATGGGTAGAGCCCATTTTAGAAAGAGTAGACAAAGCTTTAAATTTCACTTTGAGCTTTTTAAAATTCATAAAGCCTGCAAGTTGTTTATTCAGTTTTTCTTGAAAGGAGTATTCTTTTTAAGGAATTTACTTTAAAACAATTTGCAATCAAAATCAATTGCTTAGGATCGTTTTTTCCACTGAAAAGTAGTAGTGTTTCTTTTTTTACTTCCTCTTTTGAATAACAAATTGACTGGCAAATGCTCCTGTGTTTTTTAGATCATTGGAAGGTCATTTTTGTGTGTATGATACCAGAAAATACTTCATCAAACTTAAGCTTTTTTTCCTTTTCCTATATTTGTACCTCTATAAAGCTTAAAGTAAGAAGGGCAGCTTTCAGCATGCTGGAACGCACTACATGGGACTATATTTGTGATACAGAACCCAAAGATGTAGCTAGGAATAGAAAGATAATAGTACTCCATATTTGTTTGGGAACTGAAAATGTTCGCAAGCATGTTGTACAGATGGGAGTTTGAGAACTTCGGCATAAGGCAGTATTTGGTGGTGGATAAAGTCCTTGTGGAAGAATCAGTAGCTAGGAACTTATTAACCATTGGCAGGTAACTTCATTTCTGTAGTTTCAGTGTCCTCAGATGATCTCTACTTCCTATTTCTCATTATGAAATAAGTCCTTTGTAGCTATTGGCCACATTAAGTTTAGGTTAATTCAAAACAAAGACAAAAATTCAGTTCTTTGTAACTACAATAGCTACATTTACATGCTCAAAAGCTACATGTGACTAATAGCACAGACTGAATAGCCCAGATATAAACAATTTCCTCACTGCAAAAGTTGATTTGGACAGCACTATGATCAAGGATATGAGAGATCTAGCATTTAAACTTGTGCTGGCGAAGCAGTAAATGGGCTGGTCCTACTTCAGGGAAAAGTAAGAATTGATATTCTATGGAGACTTGAATAAATGCATGCACTTTACAGCCAATCTTGATTAGTTGGAATTTAGTGTAATGAAGTAATGGGCCATGTTGCTCAATATCACAGTAAGTAAAAGATTCAAAGGATATATTGGGACAAACGCAGTTTGGAGTAATTGTTGTGAAATGTGCCTTTATTTATTTATTTATTTTAGCTGAGCCATCCTGCTACCTGTTGGCAGCTCAGCTTGGGCTGGGCATCGAACTGCTGTTGCTCAGAGCTCAGCTCACACTCTTGAGTGAGCTCTTAACCATTTGAGCCACTTGGCCGGCCCTGAAATGTGCCTCTATTTAAATAACTTTGGTTCTCAAGTGATTCTGTAGTTAATGTTTTTGATTGCCACAAATTGTTAAGATGGCCACAGCTACATTATTAGTCAAATTACTTAAGGATCATGTGTGGATAATGTGGCCAACAGTCTTTGTATATAAAGATAACAGATGTACCCTGTGAGCCTCGTCTTCCATTAATCTTGAACATTTTTATAGTGTATTGAACACAAAGAAGATGCAACATCTTAGATTTTTAATGAGCAATATTTTGTTGTAGGTAAAAATGTTGTGCATCAACTCTCAGTAACCTTAGAAGATTTATATAATGGTGCAACAAGAAAACTAGCTCTGCAAAAGAATGTGATTTGTGACAAATGTGAAGGTATGATCTTTTAACATCTTTACTATAACTGAAAATGGAACTGAAGCCTTTCTGGAAATATAAAACTCAAAAATAATACACTACCTAAATCTTGAAGGGTTCAAGTATAAAGAAAACCACTTAAACCTACTATCTAGAGAAATAGTAAAGTAGCAGTGCTTTTATATATGTATATTTTAAAGCAGTTGGGATCAATCTAATTTGGTGTCTTTTTTTTTTTCCTTAACATTAGTACAAGTTATTTGGAAATAGTATCTTATAAAAAGAATAAACTCTAAAATGTTCTCATTTCACAGATAAAGTACATCCTATGAATTGTGCTTTGGGGGAGTACATTTAAAATACAAAATTTGAGTCTGATTACAGCTATATTTTATCAAGTAAAAAGGCTGAATTTTAGGTTCTTAAGGCAGCATTCATTCACACCTTGCAAGTGTTACTAAAGTGTATTTATGAAGTATTTTATTTAAAACATAACTGTATCCAGCACTAAGCAAGCAATTTAATTTCCTTTTAAACTATTTAGGCCGAGGTGGTAAGAAAGGAGCAGTAGAGTGCTGTCCCAATTGCCGAGGTACTGGGATGCAAATAAGAATTCATCAGATAGGACCTGGAATGGTTCAACAAATTCAGTCTGTGTGCATGGAGTGCCAGGGCCATGGGGAACGGATCAGTCCTAAAGATAGATGTAAAAGCTGCAATGGAAGGAAGATAGTTCGAGAGAAGAAGATTCTGGAAGTTCATATTGACAAAGGTGAGTTCTCAGCTACTTCTGAATTCTTGAGCACTTTATTATAAACATTACATTTTATATTCGTTTAAAATGATCCTTAATAGGGTTATATGTATGATCTCACCACCCAGAGATATCTTAACTACATAGTAAATGTTTTTCCATCCATGCATTCTTGCACATTTGTAGGGAATACTTCAGAGAGCTCCTTACTTAATATAACACTGACATCAATAAATGATTGAATAGTGATCCAAACTTAATTATCTTCCATTAAATCGCTAGTTCTTTCACTTTTTTTTTTTTTTTTTTTTTTTTGAAATTAACTTGCGCATAAATTCTTAAATTCCTTAGGAACTGCTTGGTTAAGGGGATATGTGTACTTTTCAAGGATTTGGTGGGGGTTTAGGTGAATTGCGCGGGCTCTCATTAAAATTATTCTCTTGAAATTTTTCTAAACTAATGAATATTCTATTTGTAATTGATTTGCAAGAACTTAGATTATGAATACTACATTTTTAAGGTGCTTTTTTTTTTATAGACTGTAATACTTGTGAGTTTCTGGGGCATCAGGTTATACCTATCTTACTTTTTTTCATATTTCCAGGATTTAATTTTTTATTTTGCCAATTCCTTAATTTTGGCAATTTATGAAAAATGTTTTAAAATGTATTACAATAATACATACTCATTGTAGAAATTTTAGAAATGTATGTAACTCTGGAGTTATTTTTGCTACTCAGACACAATCAACATGGTAGTCTTCAGACTTTGCTTTTTAAAATGAAACTAGTATTATATTACATATTTGGAACTCTTAATACTACGAACATCTCATTAATACATATAGCTTCATTAACTTAAGCCCCTGCAATAATATTCTCCCATGTGAATCATGATGCCCTCCTTCTGTCTCTCTCCCCCCCACCCCTGCAGTTGGCCCATGTAGGGTTTGGATTTTTTTCCTCCACTGAGATTGTCCCCCTTACTACCAACAGTATGTACTTGGTTGGGCATTGAGTGGGAGTGAAGCCATTTATTCTGTGCTTAACCTGTGCTCTTTTTAGTAATGGACCAACCAATAAAGCCAGCTGAGTTTGTTTCACTAGTGTAAGGAGACAGTCACATTGCCTCATGAATGATTAAAACCAGATTATGTTTAGTTTTGTCACTATATAATACTGGTGTTGTGGTTTAAGTCATTTTTTTTAGAGGCGCATATATAGAAGTATTTGGATTAATTGGTTATGTCTGGACATTGTTTCATATATGTAGGAGAGCGACAAGGATGAAGGTATACATGAGATACTAGTCATGAGTTGATAACTGGTGGATCTAGGTTGATGGCTGTATAGGGATTTAGTGCCGTATTGGCCATTTATATAGGTTTTATACCTATTTTCCATCATAAAAAGTGAAAGTTCTTAATTGAATGACCTCACTGATCACTGATTCAGGAAATTATCAGGAGATAACTACTGCAGTGCAATAGCACATTACATGAGCTATGTTTAAAGAGATGTTGTCTAAGCCCTTACTCAACTAAAATAATGGGCCAGAGGTGGTAGGAGGGAGGAAATCTTGGTAAAATACGTTGGCCTTTAAGAAGTTTTTGCTTCAGGGCTGGCCGAGTGGCGTGGTGGTTGGCCCCAGTTCAGTCCCACATGTGAGGGCCAGTGACACTGTCCTCGAAAGAAAAAAAAAAGTTTTTGCTTCATTGGAAAATACTTCTCTCTACTTGAACGCTAACCACCACATAAGCTGAAGAGCGTGTCTAGCATAAATTAATCCTTTTCTAAGGGGCCTAAACTGAATCATTCTTCAAAAAGATTATGGATTTTTCAGTTGTTCAGGTTATAAATACAGGTTTCCCGTGTATAAATACAGGTGATACAATAGAAGAAAGTCTTAATTTATGCTGCTGTTAGAGTTAATAGAAATAATTTGATACAGGTTCTTTTACGTAATGAAATTGAAATAACATTTATGGCTATAATTGCCAGTCATTGATTTGGTGCCAGCATAGCCCTTTTTATTTAATTTCTCACAACAGGTCTCTATGGAAAAGTTGGTGCTTGGGAACGTTGGTGCCCCAGAGTAATCCAGCTGGTAGTAAATAGCAGCTCTGAGATTTGAGGCCTGATCTGTTTGCCACTAGAGTTTATGTTCTCCACTATGAAAGCTTTCTTCAGTAAGAAGCTGGACTGATGTAATCATATAGGCATTCTTAATCATTTCTGTAAGCTTTAATATCCACAAATCTTGAACATTTTTATGCATACAACATGCGACTGTGTTTCTTACTAGATTGAGAATCTCATCTTAGTTAGATGGTAGTAAGAGTATGAAATTAACCTTTTGTTTTTAGGCATGAAAGATGGCCAGAAGATAACATTCCATGGTGAAGGAGACCAAGAACCAGGACTGGAGCCCGGAGATATTATCATTGTTTTAGATCAGAAGGACCATGCTGTTTTTACTCGGTAAAAACTTTAATCAACTTCTCAAACTGACATCTTGCATATTTGGGGTATTATTTTTTAATTACCTTTTCATTGCTTTTAGAACATATTTCCTGTAAATACTTTAGAAAAGCAGAGTGGGAGAGTTAGGCCAAGTATGTCTTTCCTAAAAGGTTCTTAATATCTTAAAAGAGGCTAAAAACAAAAAGGATAAGATTTTAGCTTTTTGTTTAAATAAACCGTTACGTAATCTGGAATTTGAAGGGTATACTTGAATTAGATGTTTTATGTAAGTATAACAGGTGGATCAGGGGAAACATCCCTAGACAAAAATTTGCCCTAAAGCTCTCACCAGTTTCAATCCTGAATTCATGATAAGTTGGGTTGCTTTTAATTATAAATGTCTAACACCATCTCTGTTAAAACTAAAATAGTATATAAATTTAGGCCTATTGCTATAAAACATTTAATATTGCATTTACGATGAACTTACAGTGAAGCACAAGAAAAGATTGATGGTTACAGTGAATGTGTTGGGAATGACATCTGAAGGAGCTGGTTTTTGAATTAACAGAACATTCTACAAGTGTCAGCCGTAGTGGGACATGCTGTCAGGCTCAGGATTTTGGTGCTATCATTTGAGGTGAAGCCTCAAGAAATGTTTCTGGAGAGTATGTATTCTGCCTGACTAAAGATACGTTATTAATATGAATTGAAAAAGTGTAAGCATGAGGAGGAAATAGACTATTATTAAATATTTAAAAATAGGTTCATAACATACTGGACACTATATTTCATGTACATCAATAAAATCTTACTGTCTCTTGAAATCGGCCATATCCCTATTTAATTTCATAGAAATAATCCAGGACCCAGCTAAGATCTGTTCAGCTTACACTAAAATGTCCTCTCCCCAGTGTGTTTTTCTTTTAGCCTTACTCCTGTGAGGATTTTTTTCTTGTCCCTCTGTGTGAGAAACCAAATTCAAAATTAGGTAATGAAAGAATTCAGGAATGGTAAGTGGTACAGACTACCTAGTGTGTGGAAGGATTCTGAAGCCTTTTCCAGGTAACAGGGCTTGCAGATTGCATATATTTACTATTCCCAGTTCTCAGCTGTTTTAAGAATGGAGGGAAGAAAGGGCATCTTTGTGAAAGATGTTTTGCTATTGTTAAGAAAACTGCCTGCTATGGTACTTGTAGTAATGGTGATTTGAAAGATCTAAGTATGTGTTATATTTACATTGATACAGACGAGGAGAAGACCTTTTCATGTGTATGGACATACAGCTGGTTGAAGCATTGTGTGGCTTTCAAAAGCCAATATCTACTCTTGACAACCGAACCATAGTCATCACCTCTCATCCAGGTATGGTAACTAGATGAGCTTCTCTTTCTGTACTAGTATTTTCATTGTTTGCAGATAGTATAGGCATTGAGGAAACATACTTGCTCAGTTACATATCTTTCTTGTGAGCTGAGCTGAAATTGTATGGTCTTGGCTCTTCTTTGGAAGCCTCTAGAAAATCCATACATGAAAAGTTAACATAAATTTACTCCTGTCAATGAGCTAGGACATTCCTCTGTTCTTTATTTTCCCTCTCTCTTAAAAATGGGACTATATTTAAAGAAGAACTTCAATGTTTTTAGGTCAGATTGTCAAGCATGGGGATATCAAGTGTGTGCTAAATGAAGGCATGCCAATTTATCGTAGACCATATGAAAAGGGTCGTCTAATCATCGAATTTAAGGTAAGTTATAAAGTACTCTGCTTTGAAACGTGATTAGCAAGCAGATAATAGATTTACACTATCTGAATGGCAAGAAACAGCAAATTTATATTCTCCCTTGTCTAGGAAGAAATTAAATTGATACAAAATTCCTGTCATGTTGAGCATTGTTTAAGTTGGGATTGGGTTTGTTTACATCATTATTTGGCTATTTAAAGATTGGTAGAGAGGGGTACATGGCAAGTGAGTGTTTAATGAAAAGCAATAGCTAGGGTCTTAAAACTCAGCATGACTTAACTATTGTTGATTTTTGGCAAAATACTACGGTGCTTGGTTTGTTAATAGGATACTTCATAAAGCAATCCAACCATTTTCTTCAATCTTCTACTGAATGGCCTCTTAGCCACAAATAACATTTATTTAAAAGCATCTATGGATAAAGAACTACCGTTTTAAGTACGAATAGCTTTGTTTTAAATCACCTGTTCAAAGGGATAGAATGTTTTAGGAAGGGCTTTTATATAAAGTATTTGCTGAATAGAACAATGGTGGTTATAGTACAGTTTGGCTAGAATCTTAAAAAGACCTTGTGCTGTAAGCCTTAAAACTAGTTCAGAGTACCAGATACTGTGCCTTTTAGAATATGTATTCGAATCTAGGATTGGCAGATTCGCTGAAAGATGATGTGGGTTACATATATTTTTCTGGGGAAAATGGTTTGATAATTTAAGGAGTTAATAATGAAGTAAATCAAACTTACATAGTAATTTCTTTTTATAGGTAAACTTTCCTGAGAATGGCTTTCTCTCTCCTGATAAACTCTCTTTGCTTGAAAAACTCCTACCTGAAAGGAAGGAAGTGGAAGAGACGGATGAAATGGACCAGGTAGAACTGGTAGACTTTGATCCAAATCAAGAAAGACGGCGCCATTACAACGGAGAAGCATATGAGGATGATGACCATCATCCCAGGGGCGGTGTCCAGTGTCAGACCTCTTAATGGGGCCAGTGAGGACCACTCACTGCTGGCATTAAATGCAGTAGTGAAGGACTCTAATCATCATATGCTCACTACTTGCTATTGGTTTTGTTTTAATATTCAACTATAGTAGTGTTTTAAAAGTTAAATGAAGAATAAACTCAAATATAAAAGCTCTGACTTTGCCCTGTATGTATGATGACTTCAGTGTGCAAGATAAGTTTAATACCTGTAAAAACTAAAAAAAAAGTTTCCCCTAGCATTTGTTAGGCCATACTTTGTAATTAAGTTCAGCTATGTACATGAAATAGCTTTGACTGAAATGCTAGGCCTATGTATTGACTTCAGTGTATGACCCATAATTGTTAAGCCATGAAGTTAACTGTATTTAACTGGCAAAGAACTTAATTTGTAGAGAAGTGTTAGTCTTTATAGTTGTATTAAGTGGGTTTCATTGTGATGCTTCTGCATTTATTCTACTGCCTCAACTGTTACTTGAAGATGGCATGCTATATAGTTTAGTCTGAAGTATTGGTGACAGAAATACCTTTCCAAAGAAGGGGTTTATAATCTTGAGGGCTTGCACTTAACTGCATTCCCTTCTACTGTGCCATCTTTTTAAAAATACGTACAACTATATGAGTCTTTGGTTGCTTTTTTTTTTTTCCCCCCCCATCTCTGGACCATAAGCCTCAGCATAGTGACTTCCAGAGCAAGCTAACTTAGAAGTTAAAGTGATGAGATCTTTACATGGAGGAGTAATTTGCATGCATGAGATAAGGAAGGTATTTTTTAGGTATGTTACAGGTTCAGTTAATTTAACTTCTGCTCCAACGTAACTGTAATTCAATGTTGGTAGTAATAGCAAATTATGATGAATAGCTTTAATTGTATGTTTAAAAGTCATGTTCACAAGCTTAAGTCTAGATATCGGAACTTAAGATTCTTGAAATGTATGAATGTCTCCTTAATATACTGATTACAAAGCATTTCCAATGTGTCACAACAGGCTTTTTTTTCCCAGAAGCAAGCATTAGCTTTTTACTAAGATAGGTAACTTTTCATTTAACTAGTTAAAATAATACAAAAAAAAAAAAACTATAGTTAAATGTCAAGAGTGGGGAATGAGAAGGGATGAGTAATGAGCCAAAAAAGGTTTAAAAAACCTGGAGGACACTGGAGTGAGAATGGGAGCTTTGCTTCCTCATCCTGACAGAAACGGGTCTTTTTTTAACCATCCTCAGCACTGGGTGCAAGAATAGAAGAGGTGTTTGATAAAAATTCCTAGGAGGACTAACCAAACTTGTGCTGACTGGGTTCTTGCCCTTCGTGAACTTGGACACAAAGCATGCATCTCACAGCTAACTGCCAGCTCTTGAGGTCATGGGCTAAATCAAACCCCAATTACTTGAAGGTTTTAGCATAAGCTGTTTCCTCTTTCCCACCTTAAACTTTTACTTGAAAGCTTCTTTTCACTGGGATGGCAGACTACAGACACATGAATTCATGGGTTCGTAACTGCTCAACTCTCAAATTGGCAGCATATGCCATTCTGTCAAAAACCTGCAGGTTTTTATGGCTAAAGGAAAGTTTAGTTTTATAAGACTGGAAAACTTTCTAAGAACTCTTCCCCACTAGATGGTACCTAATGCTAAAATTAAAAGGGGGCATAAAAGAATTACACAAACTAATAAGGTTTCACTTTCTTGAAATAGTACCTAGCACAGCACCTTCACATATCTACATAGGTGCGCTCTACCTTTCAACAATTAGTTGAAACAGACATCCACGTGTAAAATATTTTCAAGGGTTTTGTTGGCTTCTGAGTTTTTTCCTTTATCTGGTAATGATGCACATAACAAAAAAAGGCTTCAGTCTTAGGTCTTCTAATTTTTCTTTGGAACAAGAGCACATTTTCAATGCCAAATCCCCCTTGACGTACAAAAGAGAGATGCCAAAACCTCATAATGGATCCTGCAACTAGTTCTAGCCCGAAGATGGACATGATATTCTCTGGAGTTTGCCAGAACACGTGAGAAGAAGGCACAGCTAAGAAGTGGGGGTAGACAGGTGGGAGCATTGAAATGAGATCCTATGCAACATCCAACCTAGTCAGTCTTCTGACTTCCTGCTGTACTTAAGATTCAGGGATGATGTGGAGTCCTACCCACCTCACTAGATTCTAAGTAAACATTAACTAAATGAGCACTTAAACATTGAAAAACAGCCTCCAGAAAGGTGTAGAGTTTATTAACATCTAAAAAAAAAAAGATGGCACAGCCAACAGCTACTGAATACATGATAGTTCCTCATTTACAAATTTTACTGCAAGGAGGCACAATTCAATCAGCATTTCAAGTCAAAAGATTATAATTATTCCTAGAAATAATCTGTTGCACTCTCCAAGTAAAAGATGACTGAAAACATTAATGACTGTTCCAATTAGAACAAATACCTTAAAAATATATAAAAAAGGGTAACTACTATTGGAACATGAATTTTCACAAAATTATTTTTATGCCTAATTCAATTGACTCAGAAAAGCTGACAAAAGCCACAGATGAATATGTCTTTTAAGTACATGCGCTCTAGTTTAAAACAAGAAAGGTGCAATTAGGGTTTCCAGAGCTTTAGGAGTCCATCTTCACTGTAGGTAGCAATCAGGTTCTGATGAGGATGATGTGCAATACCAATCACATCCTTCTCATGAACCTGGAAAAAGGAAAGCATGGGGTTAGGATATAGAAGTCTAAAGTCACTAAAGAGGCTTCCAGAGCTGATGGGGAGAGAGGAGTGAAGCTTCCACTTTTCACTAAAGGAAATCAAGCCTGAGGCAGCCTCAGAGAGCTAAGCAAGCAAACAAACCAAAACCTCAAATGAGACTAGCACATTGCTGTGCATATAGTTTTTTAATGTGTGAATAACACCGTCCCAGATCGTTTTTGCAATACAGCTAATCCTAGTCATCACCATTTTATAAATTATAGGTCAAGACACTGGCTGAGAACAAATGAATCCTTCAGCTCAGTGAATTTGGACTGTAGGACTGGTTGACAAGCTTGAGACGGAAGAGCCACCAAGGGTCAGCAAACTGGCTCACGAGCCTGTGGCTCTGAAGTAAAATTGAAAATGAAAAACACTCATAGTTTCATTTATAAAATTTTTAAAGGATATTATTCACATAATGGTGATTATGTAAAAATATATTTATGGCTCTTGAATAATTTTTAAATTGTGAGGGACAGGACTAGCTCTTACAGGGGTCGGCAAACTTTTGAGACGGAACATACCCAAAATACTACAGTTTGCTGATCCCTGGTCTAGGAAACTCCACCTCACCTTGTTTCACTCATCTTAGAGCTGGACCTGAGGCTTCACCCGGCAGGCAGGTATCACTCAAGAATGATACGAGATGAGATTATTCTCTAATATGGGTATGCACATAATTTTTTGTATGTTCACCATACCAACTCTTCTTTCTGGACCACAGAAGATTACATCCCTGACCCTCTTGCACTTAGGTATGGCCGTGTGACTGAATTCTAACCAGAAAAGAAAATGAGGAACAAAGTAATACAAGCCACTTCCAAATGTGGGCCTTAAAAACATCCAATATAGCCTTCCATTATCTTCTGAGATCTGGGACACCACATATCCCAAATGACTAGGGCTATTCAACTCATTACATTGTGACATAAGTCACTGTGTTAAGCCACTGAAATTCAGGGACTGGTTGTTAACAAGAGCTGGCAATTACTGTTGCATTGAGCTGCTTAAACACATCATACTCAATTTGACACAATAAAATTAATTAACCTTTGAACCAGCTATGTCTTGCTCTCCAATCTCCCTGAGGAAGATAGGGCTAATCCAGTCGGCAGGACAGGCACATACATTCCCCTTCTCTGCTTTATGTACACCTACCCTATCCACTTGAAGCTGAGGGCTCACTAAAGGATGACTTCTTGAGAGAGGTATCTGTACAATTACTTACGAGCCCTTTTTTAGTGATAAAAGTTATGTATTTTTTTACAGAGTTCATACTGATCGTAGTCTGGGAGAGGTTTGCTTCAGAGTTCAGAAAGACACAAGCATCAACATAATTTCTTTAGATGGGCCTTAAGTCAGTAATACTCACTGTTAAAGTTCTCTCCAGTTTGCCAGTGACTGTGCTAAAACAGTAGAGCACAAAGTCCTCCCCCACACAGTAGATCCATTCACCACGGGGAGAGAGGGCGCAGCAAACAAAGTCACCACCTTCTCTCTTACCAGAGCTGAAGCTTCTGACAATCTAGATCATACCACAGCCAAAGGCAAAAACAACACCTGGATTAACAGCAGTTCTAACATAGTTTAAATGGACATCTTTACATTGTTATTTTGCACTTTGGTTTACTCTCATTTATAATTACATCACCAATTCTACTCATGTGCTAGATTCTCTTGCCTGGGAAATATTCACCAGAGAGGCTATCTAAAGTTAGTGCCAGACAGAAATTTAGACTTTGTATTTCCCAAGTCCCCAATCCTGCTCTTTGGTCTACTGAGCCAGTTTACACTGAAGCAAATTCATGACCACACACACAATTTCTAAGTCAATACAGCACTGGTTCTCAGAGCTCTGGAGTCATGCTCCGCAGCTTCTGCTTTCTAACAGAGGGAGCAGCTCTCCCCAGGCATGATGGGACTGTCTCCAAGATCTTGCTTGCTCTCATTTTATGTACCATTTAGAATCATCATAAATCAAGCTGAGAGAAACCAACTGCAAAAGGTTAAAAGTTTACACACATACTGCAAAATTCCATTTACACACCAATCTCAAAATGACAACATTATAATAATGGAAAAGAGATCAGTGGTTAGGCTTGGCGGGGAGTGTTTGACTATAAATGTGTAGCATGAGGGCGTTTTTGGGGTGTGATGTAAACAGTTCTGTATCCTAATTGTGGTGGTCACACAGGTCTACATGTGATGAAATTTCATAGAACCTATTAACTTCCCACCTCAAAATGAATGCACATGAAATCTAAATAAGGTTTGTATTTAACGGAATTGTACCAATGTCAATTTCCTGGTTTTGATAATTGTACTATGGTTATGTAAGATGTTATCACTGGGGAAAGAGTACACAGGAACTCTGTACTGTTTTGCAACTTTGTGAATCTAAAATTCTATTTTTTAAATAAAAGGTCTTTAAAAAGCAAAGCAGAAAACTAGGAATTGGGCAGCTATGGCTATTACGCAGAGGCCTAGCAGATACCGGAGACCAGCCATCTCAACCATGGGTTCTAAACTACTAATTTATCAGTTATAGAGACTATAGCAATGGAGAGAGGACTGGCCAAGTGGTGTGGTGGTTAAGAGCTGGCTCGGGACGCCGGCGGCCCCGGTTCGGATCCCACATGTGAGGGCCAGTGACACTACCCTCTGAAAAGGAAAAAAAAAAAAAAAGAAATGGCGAGAGTTCCATGCTCCAGCCCCTGGGTCTTCTCCATGCTGAGCAGAATCCCCAAGTGCCCAGGCCAATGTTTCAATAGTACCAGGACACATTCCCAGGGTTTCAGACCTCAACCTCAATGCCTCAATGCTTCTAATGTCCCTCATGCTACAAAAGTGAGGTTCCTTGGGAACCATCCAGGTGTCCTGATTACAAACACACATCATGAAGACACTGTTGCCCATCTCCTATTAGATATTAGAGCTCTACCTTCGATCATGTGGTAGCTAGATGTCCCAAGCTGGTAATTGATATGCTCTATCTCCCTCATTCAGACAGGAATTATTATCTTAAAATCCTCAGTGAGACTCTGAAGAGACTTAAGACAGATCAGAGCCTCATTTATCCAAAGGATGCAAAAGAAAAAGCATAACATACACTCTGGGGAAAGGAGATAACTTCTGAGAGGCTGAAGGGATGTTCTATAGATGTATAGTTGAAATAAGCTTCTGAATAACAAATAACAGTGTGTGATTTTTGGAGTGGTGAACCCATATTTGGTTACTGGAAGGGCCAGGACCAAGACCTGCTGATTTGGGAGTGGCCCACAGGGTCTGGGCAAAGGCGCGTCCTGAGCACTCACCTGCCCCTGCATGTTCATGATGACCACTGTGTTTGACCTGTTGCACACCACGAAGTGCTCTGGGTTTTTAGGAAGCAGGATCACACTGTTGACAGTGATGTCTGTCCCTGCAGTGCTGCCCAGGGATTTAAAGGTGTTTGAGCATTCTGTGGTCTTCATATTCCAGATCTATGACATGAAAATTTAAAGCATAAACATTTTGGGGGTATAAGAATCTATAAAGTTTTGAGGTTCAAAAAATAAAAATTAGATTACTAAAAAGAATAAAATTGACTCAAAAAAAAAAAAAGAAAAAATGTTCTTACTTGGTTTTCAGTCCAAATACCTAGCACTGCCATATGCGTAGTTAGCCCTCATCATCTATTTGCTGATTAATTGGTATAAACAGAGTCACAAAGCTAAATAATAAAAACTTGATAACATCTATGATCTTTTCTTACAAAATTTTCCTAACAAGCTACCTATCTCTTTTTAGATGTGTGTCACCACTGTTAGTTTCATAAATAACCACAAAGTTACCCTTACTGACATTAAAATAAAATAGGACCATTTTAGTGTTACATGCTGGGGACCCTATCCTGAGATTCTGATTTGGGAGGTTGGGGGTGGGGCACAGGTGTATCCATTTTTAAAAAGCCCCACAAATGATTCCAATGTACAGTTTGAACCACTGAAGAGAAGTCACAATGTTAACACACACATGTGGATCCATGAAGTGGAAGTCACTCCTGGCCACTTGTATTACCTCTCCCAGTTCAACATTTCTTCTGGTAATAGTTCTCTATCCTAATGCTTCTCACCTTGCGCTCTGGGCTTTTATGACCTGAAGGGGTTAAATCAGACATCATAGTTACTGACATCTGAGATGTGCTTAGAGAAGAGATGGACCAAGTACTGATTGTAGGGCATTGTCTGGACACCACTCAATGAGGTATAAAAACCTCAAAGGCCCGGACTATATTGTGTTTCCTATGTAACTTCATCAGAGTTCTACACAAAACAGATGCCGAATACCTATGAACTGGAGGAAATAGTTGCCCCACTAGTTGCCCCAGTGTTTATTAAACACAGTTACCATCTGTTCCAATCTCATCTCTACAAGCCTAGTTGCCTAGAAGAGAAATAAACATTTTTGGACCAAGAGTTTTGTGGCTTCCTCTAGTGTTTTCTGTCCAAAAAGTCAGTGAGCTGCTTCACCCCACACAGAATTAAAGGAAAAGACCTCAAAACAAAGAGCTCTAGATAAATGACCTCCCAATGGCATTTTACATGTTGTAAGGCCCAAAGAGGGCAAATCCCATGACCAAAGCACAAAGAGGGCAAATCCCATGACCAAAGAACTGTATTTTCCCATTCATCCTGAGGAAGAAAACATCTCCTGCCCTCAGGTTCCTGGTTCTATTCCCAAGTCAAAACAGGCAACCTCAGAGGGCTGTTTAGGTCTTTTGCCTCAAAGCGCTCACTTACATAAGGCAATTTAAAAGCAGGTCCAGAATGTATTGGGTTGTCGGAAAACTCATGATGCATTTTTGCAACGAAAAACAGAAAAAATACATCATGACTTTTCTGACAACCCAATAAATGTGGAGTTTCTCAAAAAATCTCCAGCAATTTCCTATTTGGATTTCTCATCTTTTCTAGGAAACAAAGCCCTCTCTTAAAATAACTAAATCTCTAAAGGTATTAAAGATCCATTACTTTCAGGTGAGAGCTGAGGGCAGTAAATAAGTATCTAAGAGAGAGCTTAGTTCTACACTACACCTCTTCTGTCCCTCTATAAATGCTATTAGGAAAGCCCTAAGAGGGGGCCTGGAGTGGGATGAGGCCTGCAACAAAAAAGAGATCTATTTCTTTAGCCACTGAGCCCTTTGTGCATTTGACTGTTGTGGGTGGGCCATAAATGGGGGATGACACAAGTTCCCACACCCTTCCTCTTTTCCTAGACATGATAAAGTCTGTTTTGAATTTATAGATTTGAGGCCCCAGGCCAATAGGAATTATTCACAGAATATTACTGTTGTCTCAGACTTAACCTCAATTATAACTAAAATAGTTGGTCAACAGGTTTAGTCCACAATTATCACCATTACCACCAATGAAAACTCCTCAAAAGGCAAAAATGAAATACACACCCCAAAATAAACCAGTAGCAAATACTTAACCTTTACAGTGCCATCAGAGGATGCACTAATAATATAATGTCCATCTTGTGTAAATGTTGCTTCGTTAACAAAGGAGGAATGGCCACGAAATTCCTTCAGGGTTTTCCCAGATTTTAAACCATGAATTCTATCACAAATAAAAGGAAATGAAAAGAACAATTAATATTCTATATATTATGGTTAGGACCAAGTGTTGAATGCATTTTAGATGAATTATAGTGAAGCATATAATATTAAGTGAAGCAATAAAGCTATGCAATTATGTATGCATAATTATGTATGTATAATTTTCATTATGTCAAGCAATCAGACAAAACCAAAACAAAAGGTTGGAACAGAGACTAGAAGAAAATATGCCAATAGTACCACAGACTTCTGTTCAGGGACAGACTGGTAGGTCTTGGCTGGGTCCCAGGAACCTGTATTAGTAATAAGCCCTCTAAAGTGATTCTGATGCAGGTGGGTCCATAGACCACTTTGAGAAACATGAAACACTGCTATAATCTCTTTCTGATCTCTCTTCTGGGTAAAGACTCAAATGGACAATATAATAGCACTGTGTCAGCTATACTCTGCTGGGGAAATAAGGGTTCTCACATACCCGCACTCTCCACATAGCACCCACCTGTAAAAGCATAAGGAATCACTAGTACCTCCCTCCAGGACTTCGTCATATCAAACCCAAGTGAAGGCAGTTTGGAGATTCTTACTTACCTAATTGTCTGGTCAAAAGAGGCACTAAGGATCTGACTGCTATCCTTAGAAAAGCTTAGACAGGTGACACCTTTACTGTGTGCCCTTTCAAATCTCCTTAAACACTGTCCACTCTGAATCTTCCAGACCTTCATAAAAAAAAAAAAAAGAACAGTGAAAACTTGTAAATAAAGTGTCCCGCTCTAGCCCACAAGGCCAAGCAAGATGCCATGCTCACAAATGTACTAAAACAGCATTAAAAATGCATGCTAATAGCTGAATATGATATATCTGGTCCACATTGTACTATGTTAGCTGAATCCTGTGAAACGTAAACCTCTTTCCTTGTCAATTATTGAAACAAAAATTTAGCCTCTAAGTTCACTCAGCAGAGACCATTTCTGTATTTTACCTAGCCCAGGGTGTTTTAGCAGCAATTAAATAAACGCCACCGCTAATCGGCTGCAGAACATTCCATTCCCTAAAAAAAACACAAAGTACAATACATCGTATAAGGTGAGCCAGGGTGGTACAGCAGAAAGGGTACGAGCAGATCTAAACTGAAGCCCCAGACCTATCACTTACCTTAAATTATTGGACCCCCTAGGCAGAATTATTAGGATTAAACAAGAAAAAGTGACTAGCACAAAGTTGAAACAGAACCTGTTATTAAGCTGAATATCATCTGAAGATACCACCTCATTACAAAGCTCTCAAAATGTCTACATACACGTTTGTGCCACTAATCCATACCTTGATTTTTCCATCTTGGGCCCCAGTTGCTAACATTTCTGTATCTCTGCTGAAACACATGCAGAGGACAGCATCATCCATCATCATAAAGTTATCCTGGGCCTGATACTTGAGATCCTAAAGGGAACAATGATAAGTAGTTATCAAAATAACATAAAAACCCAGTTACCCCAGGTCTCTACAAACTCATGAAAAACAGGGTAATGGCTTGGACCTATTCTAAATCGCCAAAGCAAATAGTAGTACCATGCACACATGTCCTAATGAACAACTGATAATGCTGGGAATAATGTTACACAATTCAAATAATAGTGTAAAAAATGCCAACATAATACCCTGTATTTTTTGCTTACTGATCCTTTCTAAGCAAAATTGCCCTACAGTTTCATACTATACATCTATAATAAATCTGAATTTACTTACCTTAGGAGTATGATGTGAAAAACTAATGTTTTTTTTCCAAATTGTCAGCTACTTTTCCTGAAACCATGTATTGACTAACCTATTTATGTGTGATGTTTCTGTTATCATCCATTATTGTTCCAACTGAGGTATCTTTATTTTTTTTCTAATTATAAACTAAGACTGCTTCATGGTTAAAAAAAGGGAAAACTATACATATATATACATACACACACACATATAAATATATAAAGTAGAAAGTAAAAATTACTCATAAATCCACTATCAAGTAGAATTTATAATAAAGATTACATTTTACATCAGTGGGTAGTCAATAAACAGCTATTTGGGGGAAAAAGTTAAATTGGATATACACCAACTTCATCCCCCTAAACAAATTTCAGATGGATAAAACATTAAACAAGGACAAGAAGAAATTGTGGAAGATAAATATGACAATACAAAAATTTTTTAAGTCTATAGAGAAAAATCATAAACTAAGTTAAAAGACAAAAGTCAAAACTAAAAAAAATTTAATATATATTACAAAAGTTGATTTCCTCAAACTGTAAAGAGCTCTTACAAATTCGTTAGAAACAATCCATAAGAAAAACAGGCAAAGGACGCAAACAGACTACAGAATAGGAAATATTTGTGGCTTTTCATTTATAAAAACATATTCAACTTCATTCATAACAAAAGAAACACAATTAGTACTACAATTAGGTTAGACTGGAAATAAAAATTGCTTATCACTGGACAACTTTTCTATTTTATAAAATATTGTATCAGATGTGCATATCACCTATTCAAAAAATAAATTTAAATTGTAGAAATAACAGATAATTAAAAAATAGACAATTCTCCCACTAGAAAAGTTAATATATTTTAAATACTTTACCTTCCTGATTTTTCCAGTTGTAAAGTTCCATACTTCAATGAATCCATCAACAGATCCAGTGACCAGATACTGACCATCTGGAGAAAATCGAGCACACTCCACATGTGATTTCTGACCAAACTGTTTCAAATGAAACAATGAAACAGATGCATTTTTATCTAGTGGACTTAAAACAATTCCCATTTTAACCTTTGAGAAAGCCTGCCCTAGCTTAAAGTCATAGCTAGTTATTATTACAAAGTTTGGGAGGAACGTTTCTGCATCTAGACACAGGGAGAGTGTGGTAAATTTTCTCTGATCGGTTTTATGTCTAGGCTCTCAGCTGAAACCAGTTTTTTAACGTGAAGTTGATATTTCCAAAGAAAAAATATATTTTGGGGAGAGGGGGGTATTTAAAACAAATAATCCTTTTAACTCAATAAGTTTTTACCAGCATCAGCCACTGTTAGCATGACTTTTACACTTAACTTAATATGACATAATATGTCCCTGTTATGCAGCTGGAGAAAAAAAGTCATTTTTTCAAAATAAATGTCTGTTTTTCTACACTATTTTGTAAATAAATGTTCTATCACTGTTTCTTTTCATGACCTTCATTTAATCAAGTGATCATATGTGGCTGATTAACTCTGGGAGAAGTAATTAAAGTTGACACAGACTGCCTGGAAATGTACCCTAAGCATTTACCAGCAGTCATGCTCCCAATCAGGTGAGAACTATAGAACATTAGACAGATAAGAACAGAGAAAAGCTCTGTTATGAATTCCATTTTAAATGCCAAAAAGGAAAGTGTTTGTAACAAAAATCTTAGCCCAGCAGCATAATTATAACGGATTTCTATTTGTCTTAAGGTTTCAGCCATGATAAAAGTACTGCTCAAAAATATATTTACATGGAGCACCTTCACAGGTCCTCCCCCAAGCAGTGGGGCCAGGATTTGGTAGCTGGTGCTGAAAGAAAACCCTTGATTGCATCCTTGTCCCAGGCCTGTGCCAGTGGCAGCTTTCACTCAAGGGGACAGAGGAAAAAAATACACACACACACACACACACACACACACGCAAGTCAAAACATATAATCCCGAAAACACAGATTTAAAACACTAGGCCAAAGTCAAAGATTTGAGGAATATGAATTATTTAAAAATCCATAAATTCAATGAGAGCAAAAATCCAAAGAGAAACTATAATAGAAAGGAGATGTTGAAGTAGCAAATGTGCTTGTAATTCTGGGAACTGCAGCAATTACTTGATTGTGCTTTTCCCTAAAAAAGTCTCAGACTTTTTTTAAAAAAGAAACAGCCATAAGATGATAAAGTTATTTTCCTCCAACACCACACAAGCTCACTTTACAATCCATGCCAGGTACTTTGCCTAACATGCAGCAGGCAAAAACACAAATGCTGAACAAGACAAATATATTAAAAGTGCACAGTTAGTCTCAGGCTTAACCAAAAAGTTAACCATTCTTCCAAATGCAGGCTTTCTGGGAGCAAGTGCAAGGGCAGATGATGGGCCAGATGTCAAAGGTATATCCACTTGGTTATACATCTGATGTGTGCCAATGCCAGGCCATAGGACCCCAGGGCTCACCAACAGCAACCCTGTTGACGGAGCTGGAGAACAAATTTTGCTCCCTAACCGAAACTTCTGGCACAGGGCCTGCCTGGGCAAACACACACTGAATCCTCAACAAATGATTACCAACTGCTGAGTGTCTAAGGATCCTACCTTAATATGCCTGCTCAGCTGTGTAGGAAACTTTTCTTCTTCCACATCTTTGACAGCTGCTTTGCCTCGGAACAAATCTATGGTCATGCCAGGAGGAAGCAACCCCTGGTGCTGCTGCCACTTCAGTGCCTATGAGAAAATAAATGTCCAGTAATCCACTTGGGTGCTTTTAAAATCTGATCTTCATGACTCAGACACAGGAAACTGAGCCATCCAGATGCAACCATTGTTGGCCATCTAAAAAACATAATCTGTGTTGTCCTAGGAACACAGGCTGATCTCAGGGTGGAAGGGGACTCTCAGCGCCAATGGGTCCATCTTTCCACACCTATTTTCTTATAGGTGTGACTCTTATAGTAAAATAAAATTTGGAAAAATCTCTTACAGTTACAATTGATCCAAATACATCCACTGTTAGTATTTTATATTATTTCCCCCCTTATACATTTAATTAACATAGCTGTAATTATACTATATGTAAAATTTTATATTCTCCTGTTTTCACCTAACATCAGATAACACTATGCCATAACTATCAAAATTTATCCTATCTATGTTTAACAGTTTATTTAATTAATACATTAATGGACATTTACACCACTTCCAATTTTTCACTCATCTAAATAATGCTACAACGAACGGCTTTTTCTATTTTGGGGATATTCCCACCTTATAATAGATTCCTAGAATAGGAATTATGAATCCAAAAAAAAAAGAACATGAATGGTTAAAGCTCTTGATATACACTGCCAAACTGTTTTCCAAAAAAGTTGCTGCTCAGAGCTGGCGTCCCAAGCCAACTCTTAACCAACGCACCACTCGCCGGACCTATTTATGTTCTTGGCTCACGGATCTATCATAGTCTTCCTATTTTTATTATCAATTTGTGGGCTTTTAATGTGATCAAGGTATTTGTTATTTATATTTACGAAAAGATGTGTTCTTTTCCCAATCTGCCTATTTTTTATTACAGCTTTACAGCTTTCTTTTTTTCTTAAGTGATTAAATTTGTTGACCTCGGTGTTTACTCCCTAAGCATAGGAAGTCCTTCCCTATCAGGAGGTTTGATATGCCGGGGATACTAAAAAAATGTATACACAACTTGTCATCTTTTGTTATAGGTATATATTTGTTATAGGTAAAATTGTATGTATATACAATTTTAATACAGTTTTTTCCTTTCATAAAATGTGTATATATATTTTTGTACCCTCTGTATTATCTAGTTTTTATATTCTTACAATATATAACTTTCAATCTTTCTGAAATTATGCTCTATAAAATATAAGAGAAAGCTCTGATCTGACCATTTTCCCCCATTCTAAAGTACGTGCCCCGACACCATAAACTTAGACTAATTCTTCCCTACTCCTAGGTTCTGCAACATCCCCATGATCATCTAGTAAATTCTTATAAATAATAGGGTCAGTTTCTTTTATTTCTTTTGTTTTAGAATCAGTTTCTTGCACTGTTGTTGCACTGGTTGCAACAGTTATTCTTGTACCAAGAACCAAAATGATACAAACTATGAACCCTCATTAAATGCTTCAATATTTCTAGTGTTAATATGCTGTCAACATTTTTCCTTTTTAAAATTTCTTTGATGAATATACTTCCAAGTTTATTTTTCCAGATGAACACTAGAATTCTTTTGTGAAACAGTTCTAATCCTATTGTGACCTTTATTATAATTGCCTTAAATCTAAGAACTGAGATCAACAGTTAGTCTTATCTAGGAAAATAACTGTTTCACCATTTACTCAAATCTTCTTTTACTTCTCTTGTAAGCTTTGAAGGATTTTTGCCTTTTTTAAAAATGTAAATCATCTATAGAAAACAAACTGAGGGGAGTGGGGTTGTGGAGCTGGATGAAAAAAGTGAAGGGATTAAGAAATACAAATTGAGGGGGGTTGGCCAAGTGGCTCAGTTGGTTAAGAGCATAAGCTCTGAGCAACAGGGTCACCAGTTCGATTCCCACATGGGCCAGTGAGCAGCACCCAAGTTGAGCTGCCGCTAAGCTGCCAACAGGTGGCAGGATGGCTCAGCTGGTGAGAGCACGTGCTCCTAATAACAAGGTTTCTGGTTTGACTCCTGCATGGGATGGTGGACTACGCCCACCCACAATTACGACTGAACATGGCACCTTGAGCTAAGCAGCCACAAGCTGCCGACTGGCGGCTGGATGACGACTGGATTTGGAACTGAGCTAGCTGCGCCCTCCACATCTAAGATGGAAGGACAACAACTTGGCTGTTCCCCTTCCCTAGTTCCCCAACACTATTCCCCTTCCCTAATTCCCCAATAAAATCTTTAAAAAAAAAAAAAAAGAAAAAGAAATACAAATTGGTAGCTACAAAATAGTCATGGGAATGTAACGTAGTACAGCAAAGAGAATATAGTCAATAATGTTGGAACAACTTTGCACAGTGCCAGGTGGGTACTAATCAGGGGGATCACAGCATAAATTATACAAGTGTCTAACCACTATGCTAAACACTTGAAACTAATATAAAATAATATTCAGTACCAGCTGCAACTGAAAAAAATAATGAACAAAATGGAAATCACCTATTTCCCACAAAAGTGAGATCTGGAATTTTTATATTGTATGTTGTTGCTATAAGCAAAAGCTTTTTTTACTGAATTTTTAACTGGCTACTGCTGATATGTAGGAATGCAATCAACGTTTGTGTTATTTTATATATGGAAATGTTACCAAACTTTTAAATTAATTATAGTTATTATAGTTGAAATATGTAATGCTTCAAAATATTATTTTTTTAAATTTCTTCCCAAAATTCGTGTTAGTTATTTTTCATGTTTTACTGCAATGACAAGAACACTTGAATCTCCTTCTGGGCCTCTCTCCAATTATTGTGTACTCTCTGCTAGCTCTTTACTCTTAGTCTGTAATAGTTTCAAATCACTTTCATCTTTAAAAGAAATCGCCTCACTTGCTTTCTGTTCATTAACTATTGTCCTCCCCTCCCCGCCCCACTGTCACCATCTTCTTTTAATAACCAAGCTTCAAGAGCCATTTACATTCAATGTCTTCACTTCTCAGTTAATTCAAACGTAACTCACTGCAACACACCTTCTGTCCCCCTTTCCACTGGAATGCCTCTCAGCTATACCAACAGCCAAAACCAGACTCTTTTCTGACCCTAAACTTTCTCATGTTCTGTGTTGATCTGACCTTGATGACCACTTGTCTTTCGGAAACTCCTCTCTCGGCTTTTCTAACGATATTCTCTGGGCTTCCTTCCCTTTTTCTCTCTCTGCCTGTTTCTTTCTCTGTTCATCCTGTTGACTTTAAGTGTTCCCTATAGCTTTCTTTTCAAATTTTTACCTTTCTTATTCCACATGCTTTCCCTATGGCTTCAGTCACTACTGCAATCTACAAGTCTACAGCTCTAGCCAAAACCTCATGGTTGAGGTCCAGATTCACAAATCCCAGTATAGTGTCCCCCTTATAAAAGAATAAAAAAGGTACATACCCAAAAAAGACAAAGAGAATGAAAGAAGAGAAATGTTAAATTTCAGAAGCTGAAAAGTGAATGAACCAGTGGCAACCAAAGGAACTGAAAAAAATGAAACCTAATTATACAAGGTGGAGATGAGGAAGCCACAAAAAGCAAGCCAAACTACCTTGAATATTCCAAAAAGTTTTAGGAATTAAAGGCACCGAACACTCCTCAAGGATAAGGCAGGAGATGAGGTAATGATAAAACCTGTGTTAAGAGCAGTTGGCTCCCAGGGCCTCTCCCAACCCGATGCAATAGGTGACTACCTCGCCTCAGTCTCAAGAGAAGTCAGTCAGGTCAGTCAGTTTATTCTGTTATAAAACATCTGTTACTCTAGGTAGCTTTATAATAATAATGACAATACTAGGAATACCACTACTAATAAAAAAATAATCACCATCAGCAGCTACCATTTACTAAGCGTTTATAAAGTGTCAGGAAACACAGGAAATGCTTCCAATGCTTTAAGGATTATATCATTTAATCCTTACTACAACACCATGCGTAAATGGAATCAGAAAAGTCAAGCCACATGCCCAGGACTACATAGCTAGTAAGTGAGAAAGCTTGGATTCCAACTTGGGTAAACATTTGTTCCAAGTTGCCTGGCACAGTGATCAACAGTGCCCTCAAGTTATCCTGGATGGAATGATAAAGTCTGTGGTCACCCTAACTCTGACTCTAGAGCTTATGCACTTAACCACTCACCTATACTGCCTCTCTCAGGAAAGATGAGGGTGGCAGGGCACAGCTGTTAGTACAAGCAGCTTTGAAGGTAGGTAGTCTCCATTACTTCAGATGCCTGATTTCTTTTTTTTTTTTTTTTTTTTTAGATTTTATTGGGGAATTGGTGGAGGGGAACAACGTTGGGGAATCGGGGAAGGGGAACAGACAAGTTGCTGTCTTCTTGTTCTTCAGTTTTAGTTGCGGAGGATGTTGCTTCACTGTTGGTATCGTCATTGCACTCTTCCCGGATGAGGCAGATCGGTCGCTGGCCTCTGGATGTCGCTCATCGCAGCTATTGGCAGCTCACACTTGGCTGCCAGCCACTCACGCTGGCTGCGGGCCACTCACTGTAGCCTATGGCAGCCCACTGCAGCAGGGGCTGCAGCCCACACCATCACCGGGGCTCGCACAGCCCAGCTCCAGGTGGAGCTGTTGTTAGCTGTAGAGGGCAGTGTCACTGGCCCTCATGTGGGATCCGAACCGGGGCCGCTGGCATCCCAAAACCAGCGCTTAACCAATGCGCCACTCGGCCGGCCCCAGATGCCTGATTTCTTTAGCTCATACATACAGTTTATATATAGGGTACTTTCAGTTTCACAGACTTTACTTACCTGACCCAACAATGCCATGAGACGAGATGGAGGCACCACACTGACTTCCCCAGCTAAGGCCTGAGCAATTGCTGCTCTTCTCTTCTCTTTGCTACTTCCATCTGGGTAAGCCTGAAAAAGGAGAAGGAGGAGCATCATTTCCAAGAAACGGCTACAAGATATAAGTGTGCTTATTTTTAAAAATCAACAACAGCGGGTGACCTGTTAGCTCAGTTGGTTAGAACATGGTGCTGATAACACCAAGGTTGCAGGTTCGATCCCTGCATGGGCCACTGTGAGCTGTGCCCTCCTTAAAAGAGTCAACTATGCCATTGTAGCATGAAAGCAATGTGTAATCAATGACCATGGCTGTTCCCCAATATAATTAACACAACAACAACAATCATCAAACAGAAACATTTCAGAAGGAAAACATAAATAGCAACTACCCAGTTAAACAGGAGATTGATTAAATCAGTTTTTTAAAATGACTTCCCAATTCTGTCTACTTGTATTTCAAAAGTATGAGCTGGGAGAGAACTGAGGTCAGCCAATCCACACTATTACTTCTGAAAAGAGTCCAAATAAACCCTGGGTGCCAGGGTGTTTTCCAGTTTTTGAAAAATCTGCAGAGCCAAGGATTCTTTTGTATTTTTTGGTAATTTCTTTCAATCAAATGACCCCCAGCCCAGAAGCTATTGACTAATCCTGTCTTGGTAACTTCAACTCCTTTTCTTTATCCTCATGGTTTGTGAGTTTACCCTAACTTATCCAGCATCTATTAAATTCTTCCTCCCATTTAGACTAGTAAAAGGCTGAATGAGAAAGAATGAAAGTATACATGTAAGGTTTTGAAAGAATAAAAGAGTTATCAGTCACCATGCTCTACCAGTATGTATAACCAGCTGAGAAGTGAAAGCACGAGCTTCTAAGAACTAAAAGAGCTGGGAGGAAACTGCAATTGTCAGGGGCAAGGGACACAAATGCCCAGTGAGTATACTAGCAGTCAGGTAGCACTTCAGGACCAGACAAGTACTTGGGCTAATGAAGAAATAATACCAGAATAAATTTTTTGTTTCTTTACTAATCAATACACAATCCTCTAAAATGGGGTAAGTGGGGAAGGGAAGGCCCTCCAGTACTCAGAAAACAAGATTATGCTCTTTAACATATGCAAATTTCAACCAACATCTATAAAAAGTTATCACTACTGAAAAGTAAATCAAAATCACAAAAAGTATCTAATAGAATAATTTTTAAAATTACATTATTGCCCATTTTCAAAGTTAACAACAGTTTCTTTTTTAGTACCAGTCATACCTCACGAGGATCAAAATAAGACCTGGCCAAGAGGTTCTCCAGATGAATATACCGCTCTGGCTGTGTTTGTTTTAACATGATCATAGGGTCAGTCTGTCTCAGAAGTGACCTGGCAGCTCCCAATTCACGGAGCTCTATCAATTCCAGAACCACCTGGATAAGGGAAAGAAAATGGCTGTTTCAATGCATTTTCTTAGTAACATTTCTTTTTCAATATACAGAAATGGCCTTTTCACAAGCATTTTCAGGTAGACAATGGAAGTCATTGTACGTAATGACTTCAACCCTTCAACTTCTACCCTCCATTTTTATCTCCCAATCTCCTCTCCTCTCAGGCCACTTGTTCAGAATATAGATGCTGAAGAAAACTAAAGATATTTGAAATATCTCCATGAGTTCCAGAGAAATCTTTCCCCAAGCACCAACATCTTCTTTGGGAAATTACTGAACTCATGTGGATTGTAAAGAAACCAACCAACTATCCTATTTTTATAAACAACACTACATTCTTATTTCCAGAAAGCCCCTTCTGTTCTGTTGTATAATAAGTAATAAATGATCTTTTGTCCTAGTTTCCTGGCATGGAGCTTCTATGAACCCTGAAATTTTGCCAGTGATAGAATTATCTGTGTTATTAATGAGACCCCTGCATCACACCTGAGTTTGTGCTAAGAGGCTAGCTCAGGATGGGGGCTGGTTACTCAAAGACCAACCGTGTGATAAGAGGGTTGAGGCTTTGAGCCAACCCAACCTCCAGGGAGTGTTGGGGAGCTGGAGGTTGAATGGAACCCCAATAAAAACCCCAATGGAGATTTCTGGTTGATGAACACATTAATACACCAAGTGTAGCGCTGGCCCAGTGGCTCAGCTGGTTAAGCGCTAGCTCAAGAGTGCGAACTCTGCCGCAGTGAGTGACCATTCAGAGGCCAGTGACCAATCTGTCTCATCCGGGAAGAGCATAGTGACGATGCCAAAATGGGTCAGTGGAGCGATGTCCTTCGCGGCTGGACTGAGGAACGGGAGGATGGCAGCTTGTCTGTTCCCCTTCCCTGATTCCCCAACGCTGTTCCCCTCCCCCAATTCCCCAATAAAATCTTTTTAAAAAAAGAGTGCGAGCTCTGAACAACAGGGTCACCGGTTCAATTCCTGGCCTGAGATGAGCTGCCACTGAGCTGCCAAAGGTGGCAGGATGGCTCAGTTAAAAAATAATAATAAATAAATAAATAAATAAATAAATAAATAAATAAATAAATAAAACATGTAAAATGAAATACACCAAGTAAGAGAGACACTGATTCCATGGGGAGAGAGCACTGGAAGCTCTTCGTTCAGGACCCTCCCAGACTTTACCTATGTGACTATTTGGCTGGTCCTGATCTACATTCTTGATAATAAAACTGTAATCATCAATATAGCGCTTTCCTGAGTTCTGTGAATCATTCCAATGATTATCAATTCATGGGGACCCCCAAATTTATAACCAGTTGGTCAGAAGCGTGGGTGACCCCAAGTGCAGCTGGTGTCTGAAGTAAGGGCAATCTTGTGGATGACTGAGCCCTTAACTTGTGGGGTCTGTGCTAATTTTGGGTGGCTAGTGCTAGAACTGAATTGCAGTTAATGTCAGAATAGTTGGTTTCAGAACAGTTGATTCAATAATCACTTAAGAAATCATTTCAATTTGGGAAAATTGGCTTTTTCAAGAGGGGAAAAAAATACCAAGTATCACTCAAGCCTTGATAGTGTAGGTTTTAGGGACTGGTACAGTCCTATAGTGCTTGAAGGAATGCTCAATGATGCTTCCCAGTTAGCAGCCCACAACAAACCAACCCGCAGGGCTCCGCATCACCTCCACTCTTACCTGTTCATAGAGGTCAATGAGGGTTTTGTCTGGCAGTTTCAGAGACTGTATGGCCTGTAAAACAGTATCCCAGTGGCCGCTATTAATGTCAGCCACAAAACTCTCAATGCTGTCCACCGTATTCAGGGACACAGTGGTCTCTTCCTGTAAGGTGGCTAAAGCCCGATGTAAACTGTTCTCCTTCAGGTACTGCATGATAAGACGGATCACACTGAAAGAAGAAAGCAAGTCATCCAGCTCAGGAATCCTCACTCACCAAAAAGGCCACAAAATAAAACCCACCCCAGCTTATTTCTTTGACGCAACCATCTTCCTTACACTACCTACTTTCCATTTATCACATAAGTAAAACTTTTCAAAAATCACAAAATCTAAGTTACAAAGGACCTTGGGGATTATCCAGTCCTACCTCCATCTCAGAAATAGGAGAATTAGGGTTCAGAGTGGGGAAATAATTTGTACCATGTCTCACAGTTATCTCATCTAGAAAGGGAGTTGGTATCAAGGTGACTCTCTAACTTCCAAGGCCACAGATCTTTTTATTATGCCAAGTATTTTATTAATTTGTACAATTATATCGTTGCCCACTTTAGTGAAATATTTAAACTTAGTCTAGTCATTGATACAAACACTCTAAATGTTTGTGGGGTGATTTGGTCCATTTTTTAAATGACAACCAAAAAAAAGGTAAATTGAAATTTTCTTAATAGGGATTTGTTGAACACAAATAAGTAGAGCTATACTATATAGAAAAGTAAAACAAAGCTATATGTTCTCATTTGCAAAAATAATACCTACCCACTGCCTTTATTACCAAAGTTTCAGAACAAGTGAAATAAAAACATTGTAAATTCAGTTCCCTAAGGAAAAGAGCCAGATCACTGCCAAATACTGAGACAATAAACCACCATTTTCAACATGTGCCAGAAAACGTATAAATTATTTATAGTATAATAAAATATGGGGAGTGCCAAAAAAACGTATGCAAGTGGACACTTTGGTCAATGTTACTCAAGCAGTAGTTCGCAGTAATCAGAAGAGTCTGGATGCTGATGGTGACCACTTTGAGCACCTCTTGTAATTGCAGATGTCAAACGTGACTTGTATTCATCTTTTGTTATTGGTATATATTGAGTATTACAATTTTAATAAAGTTTTCCTTTCTTAAAATGTGTATACTTTTTTTTGGCACCCTCAGAATAGTTATTTACAGTTAAAACTTCTTGATCTTGAGCTTAATAATGAGTCTGGTGAAGAAATCTTTCATATAGACTGTAAAAGTTCACTGTATGATGCTGTGATACACTGTTTTCCTTCTCTTTCTTTAAAAGTACATATGTGGCGGGCCGGCCGAGTGGCGCATTGGTTAAGAGCTGGCTTAGCAGCCCTGGTTTGGATCCCACGTATGAGGGCCAGTGACACTGCCCTCTACAGCTAAGATAGTGAACAACAGCTCCACTTGGAGCTGGGCTGCGCGAGTCCCGGCAACAGTGTAGGCTGCAGCCCCTGCTGCAGTGGGCTACCAGAGGCTACAGTGAGTGGCCGGCAGCCGGAGTGAGCTGCCAATAGCGGCAGTGAGAGGCTGTCCAGAGGCTAGTGACCAATCTGCCTCATCCGGGAAGAGCACAATGATAATACTAACATGGACCAGTGAAGCAATGTCCTCTGCAACTAGACTGAAGAACAAAAGGACAGCAACTTGTCTGTTCCCCTCCCCCAATTCCCCAATTTAAAAAAGTACATATGTGGCTCACACTGCATTTCTACTGGACAGCACTAGTATACAGAGGGTCATACTGTTTTGGTTGGAAGGGATTTCAAACTGGAATTTAGTCAATTTCCTCTCTTGGGGAGAAATAATAATCATAAAACAATAATCAATGTTTATTATGTGTTTACTATATACCAGATACTATTCGAAGCATTTTAGACATATTGATTCATTTACTCCTCAAAACAACCCTATGAGGTAGGTTATTCCTATTATGTCCACTTTACAGATGAAGATTTCACCAAGTAACAGAGAGAAGTGGAAAAACGAAGATTTAAACTGGCAGTGTGGCTCTTGAGCATACATCCCTGACAAGAAAGCAAATGGCCTCTGTTTATAAACCCCTGCAGAAGGAAACTGATTGCTGCTATTTGCAGTAGTCTTTTCTCTCATGGCCCCTTCCAGAGATGCCCAGGTTTAGATCCCTCCTATTCTAGTACCTACTATCCTCCTGAGCACACTTCCATTTGCACTCCCAAAATAAGACACTCTCCCTTAAAGACCTCATATGTGACATAACTAAATTCAAATTTACTTCCTTCAAACACAAGGTAATACATAAAGAGCTACAAGCTTTGGAGATTGACTGGGATTTGAATAAGAGTTCTGTCACTTACTGTGACCTTAGGTAAGTGGGTTATCTCTGTGCCTGTTTCCTCATCTTAAGAAAAACACCTGCCCTAGTGAAAGGGTTGACTATACTGCTTATAGCATGACTAGCATAGAAAATAACTTAGTAAATAATAGCTAGTATTGCTAATAAAAATGTGCAGCAGCCCAAGGCTGTGAGAATGGTCAGTGTCCACTATTATTCAGGCCTCAAAGCACGGAATCCTTTCCAACTGCGGCCCTGACTTAGTTGTCTTAACTCCAGCAGTCTCTATCACTCCTTTTTGCTTTATTTTTCTCCACAACACATACCACCATGTATTAAGCCTCATATTTTGCTTACTGTTTTTGTCTGTTGTTTGCCTTCCCCAATCACAATGTACATTCTATTCAGGACAAGGACTTTTGTCTGTTTTGTTCACTACTATATCTCCAGGGTCTAGAACAGTACATAGCAGACTTCAATATTTGTTGAATGAATCCTCTCCTTTACACCCAAGACACAAATGTTACATGTGCTGATTTAATTAAGTTTGGGCAAGGGTTGGGTGGAAGGCGGAGTCCTGGGGAAGTTCACTAAAGACCTCCTTTAGTCACTCATTAGTCCCCCTACTCCCCCAAATTTATCATTCTTCTGGCCCAATCTCCAGATTGTCTTCTCTCCTTTGTAGGGACACAGAGATCCGATTAGCCAACATGATGCGCCAGATAGAGCCTGATAAACTAGCTAGTGGTTCATTCTCTCCAAAGGCAGTCCTCGAGCCTCTACGGCGTGCTAGGCACTGGAACTATAAGAAAAAGGAACCTCTAGGCGCCTACGCAGGCTAGTAGTGTGGACAGAGAAACAGTGGCAATATTGGGTTACATGCTGGGGCAGAGAAAAGCAAAAGAACCATTTAAGCCCCGAGGAAACGAATCACACTTGTTTAATGGGGACGGGAAGAGCAGGAAGGCTTAGCGCACAAGACCCCTGGTGCAGATAATGAGACCCTCGAGCAGCGAGCCAGAGGTCGGCGATGGCTTGAACTCGGGTCTCAAGGCGTGTCCTTTCCCCAGCCCTGCGCCGCCTCCCCCCGGGCTTTGGGCTTCGCATCCGCTACTTTCTTGCGGGCCCCGCATCCGAGGGTGCCCGATGCAAGGAGCTTCTTTGTGGACAAGGAAAAGCGCCTCCACTGCCCGAGCCTCTCAGGCGCCTCTGCCTGAGCAACTTCCGCCCGCCCCCCCCACCCTTCATGTCCCGGCCCCCGCCACTTCGCGAACACCGCCGCCGCAGGACTCACTCCGAGGACTCGATTTCGATGGACATAGCGTGATAATCCCGGGCGCAGACCCCACTCCACTCCCAGGCCTAGTCGCGGGACGCAGGACGACAGCTCCGGCGGCCGCCTTACGTCACTTCCGCCCTGCGTCTGACGGCGGCCCGGAAGGCTGTGTGTACGCCAGAGGGGCGGGGAGTCCTGGAAGGGCGGGGCCTCGAGGGGCTGTCAGTAATAGGAGTCGGAGTGCCTGCTGAGGATTCTCCTGCCTCTTGCCTGGAGGAAAATGCTTTAGAAGCACTGGTTTGGAAATTTTGCTGTCTTTTGATGCACTTAATTGATTAGATTTAAAGATAGGATTGAATTTACAATAGCTGATGGGGAGGTTAATACATTTGAAACCAATGGAACCCTAGCCAACATTTGTAGGTAGAGTTAATTGAGATGAATGAGTGAGTGAGTGAAGGAATGAGTGAGTGACTGATTTTGAATCCAAAACACAGTTTAATCAGTCTTATTATGGAAAGTTTAGTGACCAGTTAGGATTTTCATACCCACTTGTGGGAAGAACTAAATTACTGATAGCATTTTCTCAGTATTTAGTTGAAAAGGATTTCATTTCAATGGTACGATTACTGGAAAAGCAATGAAACCGAATGCAAATTAGAGACTTTTTTTAATAGACTTTTTAAACTATACGTTATTAAATTAGTAAAGACAAACGAAATGTAGGGATAGCAATGAGTTTCATGAATAAGCGCTAGTTTTTAAAATATTTTATTGTCATTTTATGTAAATTTTTTAAATATTTACAGCACAATGATAAGAAATTTGTGTTGTGAAAATTACCTATTGAAATGATTTATTTGGAGATTTCCTGTTGGCTTTCAGTCTTACCTGATACTGTCCTCAAAAGTCAGCCACAGAACGTCTTTCTAGCCTCTTAAATGCTGCTTCTTTTTTTCAAATCTTTCTCTATTTCTCATCAACTCTTGAAGGACATGATCTCCAAGATCTCAAAATTCTGAGAGTTTAAATGTTTGCTCCAACATATGGTGAGATAACTAGATGAGTGTATGATTTCTGAGATATTCTATCCCATCCCATGACACAACATAGAAAATTATTATACCGCCTTCCTTGAAAAGAAGAGCCAGCTAATTTTCAATAGCATATGCCTTTATTTTCTCTACGTAGTACTTGTCATGTTATTCTTACTTCAATTAAGGTTACTTCCCTATTTTGCTTATACAAATAAGACCTCTATATTTACTTAACACCAGGTTTTATTCTAGTGTCTACCACACTTCTACTTTAATTTGAATAGAATGACTTCTCTTCTTATGACTCCTATTAAATCCAAACTTGTTCATCATAAATAGATGCAATCATCTCATTGCTTCATTATGTCTTTAGTAGGAATGCCCAATATGTAAATACATATTACTATATTTTATAACAAATTTATTTCTTTTTATTTTTCTTATGTATTAGGCATTATATCGATTTTTTTTTCATATCTGTGTAAGTTGATTATATTATCTATGAGTTTGAAGATATCAAAATGAATGTTGTAAAATATTTGGAGGGCCTTGAACCTAATAGTATTTGAGAACATATTGGGAAGATTTTCATCAGAAATGATTCCATGAGGGCTTGGGGATCAAATATATGGTGATAGAAGGAGAACTGACTCTGGGTGGTGAGCACATAATGTGATATATAGAGGATGTACTACAGAATTGTACACCTTAAATCTATGTAACATTGCTAACAATTGCCACCCCAATAAACTTGAATTAAAAAAAAGAAATGATTCCAACATGACTCAAGTCTCTTATTATTTCTTCTTACTCTCTTTTTTAACCTTAGAAAGATATTCTAGAAAATACTGTCTCTTGCAATAAAGAAACATTTCTGTAAAGTGAGGCAATTCCTTTGGTTTCACTTCAGTTTCTTTTTATTCAGTCAATTACAGTTACAGTTAAATTGATTACTTTTTCTCTTAAAAAATAGCATGTATTCTATGATCCTATTTCATGAAAGCACAGGTCCACAATTGCTTACCTGCAATTCTGAAATCTAAAAAGCTGTAAAAATTAAAGGTATTTTATGTCATTTAGCAGCAAAATATGTCCTGACTCTAAATGAGGCAGTCTTTTAAACAAACATCTCTTAGTGTGAATATTCATATGCAGAAATGTTGATATATTTAATTATGGAGTACTGCCTAGATCCTGTTGGGAGATAGTATAAGATATACAGCTATATGCCATATTATCTTTCCAAAATATAAAACATTCCAAATTCCAAAACATGTCTAGCCTCAAGATTTTCAGAAAAAGTATTGTGAGCCTGTTCTTTTTCTTTCTTTCTTTCTTTCTTTCTTTCTTTCTTTCTTTCTTTCTTTCTTTCTTTCTTTCTCTGTCTCTGTCTCTGTCTCTCTCTCTCTCTCTCTCTCTCTCTCTCTGTCTCTCTCTCTTTCTTTCTTTCTACCTACCTAATCTCCTTTTGTATATATACATAAAGGCTCTTTGAACTGGTATTCACCTAACATTTGGGTGGTAGGATTTGGACTAATATTTTATTCCCTTCATTTTTCTGCATCAATAAAATTCTTTTTCATAAGCATGTAAAAATAATTTTTTTATTTACAAGAAGAAAAGTTACAGTACTTAACAGTACAAATGTCAGTTATCTGAAAAATTAACTTATATGGAAAAATTCAATTTCTGATAATTCTAATTTCAGAGAAATAAAAAAATTGTCCTAAAGAAAAAATGGTGTGTGTGTGAGGGGGGTGGGTGTTGGCAGAGTGTAAACTGTATTCTATCTTCATTGCTTGCTGCTTGAGCAAATCCTGGTGCCAAGCATCCTGTTTCAAGTCAGAACTTGTTATTTGCTGCTGTGTCTGTGGTTTATGCATCCACAACAATCAGATCATCAGACACCATTCTTGAGAAACCAAACTTTATCATTATAGTTAGCAGCCACAAATATATCCCCAACCTCTGCTTCTTAGATGTTTTGGATTTTTAATCCCTGATTGACAGTTAATTCTCCTGGCATCACATTTTCTCTTCCTCTATGTTTCCTCTGTAATAACGTACTTGAATGTGACATTTTTGATAATATATGTAATGAAACAAATATTTACCTAGTTAGAGAGGTCCCCTAAAAAAACTAGCTGCTTATATGTCTTCTGTATCAGTTATATAACCCATCAATTTCCATATCCTTTCCATACGCAAAGTATAAGCTTTTGTCATTTTGCTGATCCCTTATTAGCAAGTTGATAAACTTTGGCAATTGCTGAAGATCAATTTATCTAGGAATTTTTTTTTTTTTGAGGGCAGTGTCACTGGCCTTCATATGTGGGACCCAATGCTGGTTTCCCAAGCCAGCGCTTAACCACCGCGCCACTCGGCCGGCCCCGGAATTTTGTTTTTAATACTAGACTAATGAAGTCTCTCTCATCTGTCCGTCATGTGTGAATAAAGAAACTCAAACAGGCAGACAATTTTTAACATCTACACCAGGCAGTTGTATTCATCAGGAAGCTTCCCACCCGCTATTCAAAGGTGGGGTCACCGCCGCTAGTCCCGGTCTGCGCAATCCATCTCTTTAACCAGCAGAGGGCAGGCTTACCACAGAAAAGCTGCCATTGCAAACCGGACCTCCAGATGTCTAACTGGATATTAAGGAGGCGATGTGTAGGGGTGAGAGATCCTCAGTCAAACGGACAAAGGAAGTAGAAAGCAGGGTCAATATTTGTGTGCCAAATTGGGGCCAAAATTTGACGCTTCCTATTAAACTAGAGCAATTTCCTCCAACGTGATAATAAGGCAAAGTTTAGAAACAAATTATTATACAATTCTGCTCATAACAACATGACTTGCATCTAATTCAATCACTATATCATCTCTGATGAAAGACCTTCATATTTTTTGTATACCTATTTGAATGAAAGCCACTTGTTCCAGTTTGGCACAAAATATGCTTTCCTGTAACTCCCAAAGAACACACCGATTCCCTTCTGAGATTGCAGTGTGACACTGGCCCTAGAGTCAAAGGGGAATGGTTTCTCCACATGGATTAATTTTTATCAAACAAGAACGTTCTCAGAAACCCTTCCCCTTCAGTTGATAACATTGGGCAAGGCAGCATCGTATGTACATTATCAAATTGACACCAACACTGGCAAGGAGAATGGAATTAACCATGGTTGGCCTAAACATGGACATGTGCCCCCCTGGGACTATGAAGAGACAACTTTCCTTATCATCCAAACATAACTGCAGATCATATGGCAAGAAAGAGGAGATGGAGCTACTGGAATGACTGTTGGGTGGACAGGGCAACCCTGTCCACATGGCCTTGCCTGTGAGGCTGGTAGGAGGCACTGAAGAGTCCCATCACACAGACAAGAAAGTGGAGAAGAAGAACAGAAGGGCCCCACAGAGATCTCAAAGTGAGTGAATCGCAGGCTTATAAAAACTCAGTTCTGCTAACTCTTGTCCCTTCCCTTCCTTCTTTGACCAATGTCCAAATCAATGGCTGCAGATATTGTCCTCAGTGGACTAGCCAAGTCCAGGCTAATAGGACTGGAGAGAAACAGTGGGGAACTATGCATTTCTAGGAAGGCAAAGAAATGGGGCTGACTCGGGGCACAGAGAATAGTTCTAGCCTGATGAGATGATACTTGGACAGGACCTGAGCTACACTTGCCTATCATGGAGGCACCTTCTAAAGAAACAGCCTTACCCACAGCACCACTTAAAAGGTCAACTATAGACGATCATGTTTTATACCATGTGACTCCAATCCCCATCCCAGTCCAAACTGATTGGATTAGAGGTAGATAACTCACCCAAGGGAAGACAAACCATAGGCTGACCAGCATCCTATGACCTGAGCTGGCTCATAAAGATGAGTTAAGCCAGTCAGTTTTTCTCTGTCTCAGAATTATGACCTTGAAAATGTGAAGAAGTCAGGCAGCTAGAAGTAGGACCAACTGAAAGGTTCTGAGGTAGGGGGTAGCCATGAGATGAGTGCGACAAAAGTGTGAGGCATCTTTAGCTGAGAGAGAAAAAAAACATACTGAGCTGAGGGAAAGAAAGCCAGTGGGTATATAAGGCGAACATGGAGCAGACACCTGAAATATACTGAGTGGTGTTCATGAAGGGACTCTGGAGTGGGGAGCCTTGAATTCCAACTTGCTGCCAAGGATGCCTTTGAGCCCTAGAGAACCTCCACTTCCAACCTCCTAAAGGCTGCGGCCATGGTGCCTATTTTTAGATTTCTGAGCTTCCATCTCTTTCTTTTAGCCCCACTTCTGTCTTTTTATAATCCTCCCTTTCCCTGAAGTAGCTTGTGGGAGACTGTTTCTTGCTTCCAGAAGAACCCAACCAATACACACCACTGGAGTGAGAGTAGCAGTACTGAGTGGTTAAGAGCACAGATTACTTGGGTTGGAATCCCAGCTCTGCCACTTATGAACTGTGTGACTTTAGACAGGTTGCTTAAATTCTCTGTGCCTCGGTCTCCTCATCTGTAAAATAAGGATAATGATAGTCCCTACCTCAAAAGTTATGAGGTATATAAAACACTTAGAGCAGTGCCTAGCATATAGTTAACTCTGAATAAATGTATGTTGTTGTTGTTTTTGTTGTTGTTGTTATATTGGGTCATCGGGAAAGTCATGACGCATTTTTGCATTGAAAAACAGAAAAATACATCATGATATTCCCGACGACCCAATATATTAAGAAATAAAAGCCTTTCACTTATTTATGTTTTTAACACAATAAGAACATTAATACTGAAAGTCAAAATAAAGTCTGAAAGTGGTCAGCTTTGGAGGAAGGGACTCCCCTCTTTGGTGCAATGCTGGTCTCACAGATGAGTTTGTACTCTGCTCATTGCAGTCAGGTAGTGGATGGCTGGTCCTCCTGTCATCTTTCACTTTGTCTTGACCCCTGGAATTCCTGTCTGTGTCCTACTGACCAATCAGCCTCCATGACACAAAGCCACAATGGGGCGTGTGGCCAGCACCTCCTTTATTTTCACAGAACGGTTTTTCCTGCACACCCAGGGCTCCAATGGGAGTCCAGGTTGGAGAGCCCAGTTCCCCACACCATGACTTGCTAGCACTTGTGGTTTCCAGGGGCTTCCCTTAGCACATCTTTGATCTGAGATCTGAGCAAACAGAATCTACAGAGCCTAGTTTGGGCAAGCCCCAGCAGCTTCCTGTACTGCTCCCACAGGGACTTCCACTGTTGTCGTTTTTCTTAAATAACATCTCTGATCTCTTTGCCCACACTCTTTACCCAGAGTCCCTTTAACATCCAGGGACTCTAAGACATAGAATAAAGACCAAACTTATACACCTGGAATGCTTGGCCTTTCTTTATCTATATCAAAGGGAAGGTTCTACCTTCATTTCCCATATGATACCTACACATACAGCAGACTGGGGATTCCCCATTCTCCACTTGCAATGGATACCTTTTGGGGTGTCTGGCCAACTCACAATTCTTTCTCCCTGTGGCACTCCAACTACACTAAGGGGTGAGCCTGCTACAGCCACATTTTACCAGGTACTTCTCTAACACCATACCTGAATGGCTCAGAGGTAGACATTGAGCCAAACTAAGCCAACAGCATTCTCTCTCCCAAGTATTAAGAATTGGGATTAAAATATTCTAGTTCTAACTGGCCTGATATCCTGAGGAGTTGTGGGTAGTCACTTTCTGTTACATGACTGGGGAGCAAAGAAAGTCAAGCTGCAGAGAAAAAAAAAAAATGAAACCAGCTACATAGAGAAAAAGAGAGATGAGAGCCACCAGGGCTGCTCTCTGGGTTTCTGATGGTTTTTCTTCCTCACAAAAATTCTATGTGACAGACTATTAATATCCCATTTTACAGATGAGTAAACTAAGGCACCGAATAACATTATCAGGGTGGTATCGCATGAGCTCCCGGATCTTGCTGTTCCTAAAAGGAATACAACTTTGGGCATCCTAATTGTGTGAGTTGATAAAGGATCCCTTTTTGTCTCATTAAGCTGGTTTGGGTTGGGATTCTGTCTCTTTTGAGTTCCAACAGAAGAGAACTGAAGTAGATTCTTTTGGATGGATCTAGCCTTGGAGGTTAGGGATGACACCAAGATACAGAAAAAGGATATGAGAATGGGTGCAGCTGCAGACAGTTTGAAGGTGATGAGAGGGGGCAGGAAATGGAGGAAGTTCACACCCATTAACCTGGTAGGAGGCAAGGTCTTTGTGTTGAGATCAAACAGAGCACTTGGGGTGGGGAAAATGGGTGCAGCTGGAAGAATAGGTATAAATAGAAGAGCAAAGGAGGTTTATATCATCAGGTAGAGGAATCCCAAGCTGTGGTTCCAGGTAATGAATTTCAGGTAGACTCATCTACCCAACTATATATGATTTTTTTTTCAACTGTAAATGATTTTGCTTCAGCAAGGCTCAACTATATTGTTGGGCATTAGCTGGGTGGGAGAAAAGTGGGAGAAGGTTGGAACATTGAGGGTGCTGAGGAGAGAGCTGTTAAAGTGATATACCTGGAGGTCAAGGTTGAAGGGGATGGGGAGCCATGAAAGGCTGGCGACTCCAATGTGGTGGAAGACAGGTGTGGTGAGAGTCACAATGTGGAGAACTGGAGAGAGAGGAGGGCATGTCAGAGCCTGAAACATTGGGTTTTGAGACAATGAGGCGGAGCCCTTCTCACTGATGACAAGGTTCAGGACATGACCACAAGAGGGGGTCACTGACATAGAGTGAAGGAGAGGTGTTGGGGTCGAAGAAGTGTCATGGAATTTGGGGACTAAATATATATAAACATATAGGCTTAGAAACAAATGCAAACATATAACAGATACACCCAGACCCAGGATACAGACATACATGCAGATATACAAAGACACACAGCAGAGGCAGGCATACAACTAATTCAGGGACACAGGACACTGTACAGACCCTCCCCTCTTCTTCCTCCCAGCATACAACACAGACAGGCACACATTCAGGGACACGCACATACACACGTATGAAATACATATAGAGACACATAATCATGTGACAGACATGGAAACTTACACACACACACACACACACACACACACACACACAATCTTGTGACTTAGAGGAGTACGTTTTTCCCTGAAGTATTGTTTTTCTTGTTGATTCTGGCCACTGTGGTGCCCACATGGCACATCCTCAGTTCTTAGAAAAAAACCAGAAAGCTGAAGCCTCTCCAAAGTTAGAAACAAACACCCTGGCACAGCCCATCCCTGGCTCACCAGTTCAGGATGTCTGCTCCTACATTTGTCTCCCTGGAACTGGAGTTCTAGCTCAAATGCTGCCCCAGGGCTCCCATCCAAGAAAACAGAGCCTCCCCAGACACAGAATATCCCTGGGACAGTTGGCCCAGGCTGGGTAGACAAGCTCTGATGCTCAGAGCCCTCACCTCTCCCATCCCAGGCATGTCTTCCCCAGATAGGCCAGCCTTATTCCACACAGCAGCCAGCTGAAGAAAGGGAACAGGGTGAGAGGGGTGAGGCTGGAGAGACACGTAGGAATTAAGGCTTCAGTTAGAGGAAAATGGGGAGCCAAGATGTATAACTAAGTGGAGAATGACATGTTTAAATTTGCACTTCAGCGCTCCCGATACCTAGAATAGTGCCTGGCACATAATAAATATGAATGGCTCTGGTGGCTTCCTATAGAAAGGGCTGGAAACTGGTGACCCTAATGGTGGGAACCCCAGTCAGGAGCATCAGATCAGGTAAATGTGGATGGGGGCTTAGTCTAGGGCCAAGAATAATGTAAGCGTGAGTAGAGGAAGAAATGGAATTGACTATGGATATGATAGGAAAGGCTAGCTAGAGCCGACCTCAGGAGTGGCAGGGGCTTTGACTCATGCTAATTAAAACAGCACTGTGAGGAAGACATAGAAATCCAACTTGTTAATTTACCTGACACATGGGTATGAAATATACTTGTCATGAGGATGGTAAATACATACATGATCATAAGCATTCCTATCAGCATACAAACACGCTCTGATATCTCTCACCCTTAAAATTCTTCTTTGATCCATACCAATCCCTCTTCACCTCTCCTCATTTTGCTGCTTTCCTTCACAAATTCCTCACAAAAGCTTTTTCTACTCCCGGACATGATTCACTCCTAACTTATTCTAACCTGACTTTCATCTCCACCAATCTACAAAAGCTTGCTCATGTCAAGGTCACGGAGGACATCCATGCTGCCAAATCCAGCAGGAACGTCTAGGTCCTCATCTTGAGAAAACTGAGGTTCAGAAGATTAAGCAGAATTTCACTTCTTGCAATGTAGCCCAACCCTCCGACCTACTGAGGACAACTATACAATGTACAACAAATCTGCTAGTAGGCACAGAAGAGATAATAAATTGGTGTTTGGGACATTTTTTTCTAGGAATATTTGTCAATGCCAGAATAGATGACCAAGAGGGAGATGGCTTTTTTTGAACAGAAGAACATGGATTAGAGTTTAGGAATGGCCTAAGTAAAGAGCCCTGATAAGCCTCCCTTGTGTTAAGATACTGAAAGGCTGAACCTTAGATATAAGAGTGAATTAGAGGGCTGGCCGAGTGGCGCGGTGGGTTAAGCGCTGGCTTGGGAAGCCAGCGGCCCCGGTTCGGGTCCCACATATGAGGGCCAGTGACACTGCCCTCAAAAAAACAAAAAAAAACAAAAACAAAAAAACCCACAAGAAATAAATATTAAATGTGAAAAGCTTTAAAACTTAGAAGAAAATGTAGGCGAATATGTGTACAAATTCAGAGGATTTCAAATAAAATATTAAAAAAAAAAAAAAGAGTGAATTAGAGGGGTGACCGGGTAGCTCAGTTGGTTGGAGTGTGATACTAATAACACCAGTTCGATCCCCACATAGGCCACTGTGAGCTGCACCCTCCCTAAAAGAGTCAACTATGTCATTGTAGCATGAAGGCAGTGTGTAACCAATGACCATGGCTGTTCCCCAATTTGAGAAAAAAAAAAAAAAAGAGTGATTTAGAAGTAGACAGGCCCTCACAGGGATCAGATTCAAATAATCTCAATCCTTGAAATTGGAATAAAGTAATTCTGAAATGCCAGTGACTCCCAAGATCCTGTCAGAAGAAAACTTAAATCCTTTCTAGAGGAAAACATCTTGGGCCTCAAATTGTTCCTACAAATAATTTTTTGTATTAAGCTTTCAAATACAATGATCCATGTATAGACAATAGAACATAAATGAAAACCAGCAAAAACAGTAGACAATAGAAATAAAAGGGCTCCAAATATTAGAGTAATAAGACACAACCTTTAAAGGAACCGTTTACCATGTTCAAAGTCAATATTGAGAATTTCAGCAGAGGACTGGGATCAATAAAAAAGAAAACTAAATGAAAATTCAGTAACTAAAAATACAATGATAATAAGAAATCATGGATACGTTTACCAGTCCATTTGACAAGCTAAAAAGAGAATTCATGAATTGGAAAATTAATCATAAAAATAAATAAATAGGGCCGGCCGAGTGGCGTGGTGGTTAAGTGCTGGCTTGAGACGCCAGCGGCCCCGGTTCAGGTCCCACATATGAGGGCCAGTGACACTGCCCTCAAAAATAAATAAATAAATAAAACAGAAATAAGTGTGGAGAGACAAAAGTATGGAAAATACAGAAAAGAGGAACAATTCAAAAGAGTGTGATGAAAAGATCTAACACATGAGTAATTCAAATTCCAGAAAGACAAAAGAGACAGAGAATGGGATAGAAGCAAACCTTGAAGGGTTAATGGCTGAAAACTTTACAAAATATAAGAAAAACATCAAACCAAAAATTCAGGAAGTCCTGGAAATTCAAATAGGAAAAATAAAAAGAAATCCAGGGCTGGCTGAGTGACGCAGTGGTTGAGAGCTGGCTTGGGAACACCAGCGGCCCTTGTTCGGATCCCACATATGAGGGCCAGTGACACTGCCCAAAAAAAAAAAAAAAAAAAAAAAAAAAAAAACCAGAAAAAAAAAAAAGAAATCCACACCTAGCCACATCATAGCAAAGATGCTCAAAACCAGTGACAAAAAGAAAATCTTAAAAGCATCCAGAAGAACAAAAGACAAATTACCTTAAAATATAAAAAGCAACAATTAAACTAATACATGCCTTCTGTAAGAAACAACGGGGAACCAGTAGACATTGGAATTATATTTTAAAAGCACTGAAAGGAAATAACTGCCAAATTCAGTTCTATGTCCAGTGAAAATACCCTTCAAGAAGAAAGATAAGATTCTGATTCAAAAAATATATAAATAAAAACATATGAAACAATCGGAGGAATTTGAACATTGAATGAATGATATTAAGAAATTGTAGGGCCGGCCAAATGGTGTGGTGGTTAAGAGCTGGCTTGGGACGCCAGCGGCCCCGGATCGGGTCCCACATATGAGGGCCAGTGACACTGCCCTCAAAAAAACAAAAACAAAAAAACAAAAAAACCAAAGAAGTTTAAAAAAAAGAAAAGAAATTGTTCATGTTAATTGTTTTTGTGTTTCAAGAAGAGTATTTATCTTCCAGTGATAGTGAAATATTTACAGATAAAATATTATGATGTTAATTAATTATTTGTTTAGAAATAATCTGAAACTGCATGGGGATGGGTGAAAGTGAAACAAGTTTAGTAGATGCTTATAATTGTTGAAGTTAAATGATGGGTACTGAGATTCATTACACAAGTGTCTCTACCTTTGGCATTTGTTTGAAACTTCTAAAACTTTTATCCAAAAAGAATGAAGATCAAATAAAGACATTTTCAGACAAACAAAAAATGAGAAAAATCTGTCACCAGGTGAGCCACACTGAAAATGTTCAGTCAAAAGGAAAATGATTCCAGATGAAAGGCTGAAAATGCAGAAAACAATGAAAAGCAGTGAAAACGACAAATATATAGATAAACTCAAATTGATACTGACTGTGTGAAACAACAATAATAATAATCTCTTGTGAGATTTCAAATATATGTGAAATTAAGATTCATGACAATAGTAACACAGAAGTCAAGAAGGAGTAAATGAGGGGCCAGCCGAGTGGCGCGGTGGTTGGGCGCTGGCTTGGGAAGCCAGCGGCCCAGGTTCGGGTCCCACATATGAGGGCCAGTGACACTGTCCTCAAAAAAATAAAAAATAAAAAAAATAAAAAAGAAGGAGTAAATGAAGTGAAAGTGTTCCAACGTTCTCGCATTGTCCTGGAAAAAGGTAAATTCCTATTAGATTTTAATAAATCAAGGATGGATATGGAATCCCTGCAATAATCACTAAAAGAACAGCAAAAGAATGCTTAATTTCTAAGCCAATATTGGGGGGAAATAGAAAAACTAAAAATACATAATCAATTCAAAAATAATGCAAGAAAAGAGAAAAAAGGGGATTTAAAGTATATGAGACAAATAGAAAGCACTTAACAAAATGATAGATTTAGACTGAAATACATCAATAATTACTTTGAATGTAAATGAACAAAATTTTCCAGTTAAAATACAGTATTTCTTTTTTTTTTTTTTTTTTTGAGGGCAGTGTCACTGGCCCTCATATGTGGGACCGAACCGGGGCCGCTGGCTTCCCAAGCCAGCGCTTAACCACCATGCCACTCGGCCGGTCCTTCCAGTTAAAATACAAAGACTATTAGATGAATTTAAAGAGCAAACAACTATGTGCTCTTTACAAGAGACATAGGTAGAGCACAAGGATATAGAAAAATTAAAAGTAAAAGGATGGGAAAATACAATTTGGGAAGACTAACCAAAATAAAGCTGATTTAGCTATATTAATATCAGAGAAAGTAGATTTTCTCATCCTTGTAAAGTGTACAATTCAATGATTTGTTTTAGTATATTCACAAGATTATGCAACAATCATCACTATCTAATGCCTAGAGAAAGTTGATTTTAAGACAAAAGCTTTAAGCCAAGAACATATAACAATTCTAAATTTGAAGCCTCCAATAACATAGCCTCAAACATAAGAGGTAAGAATCAATAAAACTACAAAAATAATCAGAGAAATATACAATCATATTGAAAGATTTTTAACAAGTAAAGGGTATAAAAGAAAAGATTTGTTTTAAAAACTAATTAAGGTTAGGAAAGATTGGAACAATACAGTTAGCAAATTTGACCTAATGGAAATACACAAAATGCTGTTCCCCCAAATTCTGACTATAGTGTCTTCTCCTGCATACAGGAACACTTGCAAAAGTTGAACATATGCTGGGCCACAAAGCAAGTCTTAACAAAGTTCAAAGGATTGATATCATACTTAGGATGTTTTCTGCTTATAGTACAATTGAGCTAGAAAGCTAACAACAACAACAACAAAAACCAATAATTTGAAAATCCACATATGATAGGACATTTAAAATACATATTTCTATGTTACCATGGGATGAAAGAAAAAAAAATCACCATTGAAATTTTAAAAATTTCAAATCAGAAAATAGTAATCAACATGACACATAAAATTGCAGAATGCCATTAAATATGTGCTTAGAGGGAAACTTATAGCTTTAAATGAATATATTTAAATATATATCAAGAGCTAAGCTTTAATCTCAAAGCATTAGAAGAAAAGCAAATGAAACTCAAATCAAGTAGAAGGAAAGAAATCTTAAAACTTAGATCAGAAATTAATGAAATGGAAATAAAACACAATAGAGAGGATCAAAACTTTAAAGTAGGAGTGGCCTTGACTGACAGCCCCAAACCCCTGGTAGGTCCCTCTCCTCTCTGACACCTGAGCACCAAGTCCCCTTGAAATGAGTGGCCCTCTGGTTGGCTACCAGCAGGAGGAGCTGAGCAGGAGGCTGACATCCCAGCACAGATGCTCAGGGCTGGAACACTCCCAGAGGCCCGGGACAGGCCAGCGCTCTGGGGTTCCATTAAGGCCTGTCTGCAGCAGTGCTTAGGAGAGAGCAGGAGCTAGGCCCCAGAGACCCTTGGGACAAATTGTGCGTTTCACTTTGTGAACTGAACTTTGTGTTTTTGCAGCTCCTTTCCAGATGGTGCGACAGACTGAGGAAGGAAAAGAATAGTGCCTTCCAGGAAGCCTTGCAGCAAAGGCCTAGTTCCCTTTGGACACTGGACCATGCATGCACTTGGGGTTGCCTCAGGACTGCCAGGGCTGCCTTTCCTCTTACACTTCCCCTCCCTAGTTTCCTGGATTGACAAAAAGAACCTTTGTTTCTGGACTTGCGTCCTATCTTAAGCATTCTAGCAGCAACCTCAAAAAGGCAGAGGGGGCTGGAGGAATAAAACACCCCAAAGAGTTTTCCTAGAACCACAAGCTGGCAGCCCTAAAGGGCCCTCACAGCCTCCCTACCCAGTTCCTGGATGGAGACCGGAGATGATCTGGCCTTGATCACCCAGTGAGTCAACACTGGCCTCCCAGTTCAGGGCTTTCTCAGCTCCCTATATTGCCTACATCCCCCAAAGCAGTATGCCAGGATGTGTCCTCACCTCTGGGTTGCTGGGAAGCCAGGGCAGGGCCTGCCAGGCCTTGTTTCCCATGAAGAAAGCCCTGGAGCACTCTTCTAGAGAGCGTGGACGTGAACCCAAAAGATAGGGCCTGGAAGATGGAGAGAGTACCCGCAGGCCCTGAGGCGCCAGCAGAACCAAGTTCATCAGCCAGACCCACTAGTCACCAAGCCCAGGGCCAGTGAGAGACAAAGTTGAGCCTCAGCACCTGAGTCAGAGGCAGAGCATTGGAGCTGGCTGGCGGGGTTCAGGCTGGCGTCTGACTGTATTGCCTGACAAATTGGTAGTGGTGGAGATTCCTTCTGTCCTCAGCAGCAACCCTTCTCTCCTCATTCCACAGTCTCATTGTGGCTAGGTCAGCTTCCATCCAGAGCAAACCACATGAAACATAAGTCACTAAGGTCTCGAGTCTGATGAAGTTAAACTCAGCGACCTGCTTTTTAGAGCTCTTGGTTCGGCCTGTCTAAAATCATGAATCATCAGACCAAACCGCAATCCCTGGCTTCGTTTAGGAAAAGGCACTCAGCTCAGAACATTCAGGAAGATTGGGAACGGTGTAGCAGCTGTCCTCCTTTGGGGAGAGGGTGAACGGTGGGGGAGGAGATGTGCCAAGAAGAAAGGAGAGAGAGTTGAGGAGTCCAGGCCTCAGCAGACCTGCCTGTTTCTCTGCCCTTCCCCACGTGTCCCCACAGCCTTGGGACAAGACTGCTGAGCCTTCCTGGACACCAGGTGTCAGCCCGGGTCAGTTGTAGCCCAGAGCAAAGGTCCCAGAGGCAGAAAGCAATCCAACTTCAGGTCCGCGTGGGTCCTCAGCACTCAATGGTCTGCCCTCCTCCCTGTAGCCCACAACCCAGGCTTCCTGCATCCCCGTGGATGATTTCAGTGTTAACCACTCCTGTGTGTCTCGCAGATGGAGGCTGTACTGATGTTCCCTGGTATAGGGAGCAGCTACCATGAAGTATGCCAGTTTCCCAAGTCCTCTAAAACCATAAAGGGAAAACAAAACAAAAAACGAAAACCATGCTCTTGGGTCCAGCCCTTTGTCTACACTGCACTTCCGTGGCATTCCTGCCAAGGCCAGGGTCAAAGTGAGGGCCATGCCTTCCTGACTGGGCCAGGGCATGGCTCCGCCTCCAGTCTCCAGTTCCCATGCTGTTTTATGAAGGGATTGCTACTGAGGCTGGAGGAGTGACTGGATCACCATCCAATGGCCAGAGCCGTGGCCTGCTACTCAAAAGGCCTGGATCAGACATTAACTCTGTGTGAACTTGTGCAAGTCACATGACCTCCCTAAGCCTACGTTTCCATGATGGGGATTATGACAATAAGCAAAACAGGGCAGGTGGGAAAGTGTTAGTGTGTGCATCAGGGAAGAACACGGAAAGGATTACAGTCAAGCAGCAGTTCACCAAGTCCGCCTGCACCCGCCCTTACTCCCCCTCTCACTACAGACATGCCTTTGGTGAAGTTGGGAACTACAGAGCTGTGGCCTCGAAGCTGTCCTGTCTCCCGTGCTGCTGTTATCAGGGGAGACCAAAGTGACTGCAGCCACAGCAAGAAGACACTTTAGCAGAAAGGGAACACTCGGAAGGCTCCACCAATGGCCAAAGTCCCTGACTGTGTCCAAGGCTCTCAATGCAGGCAGTTCCAGCTGGCCAGGCCCCATGGAACTGGGCAGGGTAGGACAGAGCACACAGTTCTTAGCACCCCACCAGATAGAGATTCAAAGATAGAGGCTCTTGCTGGTCACAGCCTGGTGCCCACCCTGCCCTGGCACATGCCTCCCAGGCAGGGACTGGGTCCAGGAGCTCAGGCTGATTGTCCAGCACTCACATCTGGCCCCAGAAATAAGTCTACAATAGCTCCCGGCTAGGATTGGTGTCAAAATCCAGAAGTCAGGGCCTCCCTTAGCAACAGGCTTCTGGATTCTGGGGCCAAAGATCCACGGGGAAGTGAGGTTCCCCTCACTTCCTCCTGGGTTCACGCTTCCCACAGGGCCCTGACCAGGCTCAGACCAATCCTGCCCCTCCAGTGGCAGGGCACAGTGCCCTCCACCACCAGTCTTTCTGTTCCTTAACATTTTTATTACCCATGTATGACAGGCATGAATGTTCAATTGCACTCAGGCAAGAGTGGCAAGAAATGTCCTAACTGAATTTTTCTAAATCTGAGGGAATGACTAGAAGCTCCCCACCCTGACCCTGTCCAGCCTCCACAGATATCCCCACAGCATGCCACGCCCCACCACATGCAAACAGGGCACAGGCCGCCACCATTCCCCTGTGGAAGGAAGCCCATCTTTCTTCCAAGTCTGGGCACTTTCAGGGAATGTAATCCCCCTCTCAATGGGGCCAGCACTGTCAAAGGCCTTGGCCCTCAGGCAGCCCTGGATACAAACGTTGTGACCCCCAAACGGGAGCCTGGCTGCATAGTCGGTGTAGATGCATTTTATTGCTCACGCATCTGCTCCTACAAACAAGTACAGAGTAATGTCTGCACTAAATTATTCATACAGTTCCCCACCCTATATGGAAATGCCATTCTGTAGTTTGCTTTTTTCCCTGAGACCTCTTTCCAGTCAATAAATATAGATCCACTTCATCACTCTCAACGGTTAAGTGTTTAATTGTTTGGATGCCCCCATTCTCTTTAGCACAGCTCCTGTTGATGGTGGCTTCTAAGTGTTCAGTGTTATAAGCCGTGGCAAGGCAACACTGCTGCACATCTTGGTGCATGGACTTGATTGTTTTCTTTGGAAAAATCCCTAGAAGCTGAATTGCGAGGTCAAGAGATAGATCCATTTAAAAGGTTTATTTATCTACAGTCCACTCCCAGAAAGACTATACCAATGTAGCAATACGGGGGCGGAAGTTCCCCCATTGTCACAGACACCACGTCCCTGCTGCCCTCCAAGCTCCAGAACTCAGGCTCTCCCTGCTAACACCGTGGGGGCCTTCCTCCCATCTAGACAGAAACTGTCTAGGCTACTATTTTCATCCCCAGGTGAAATCTGGCCCCACCTTGTCATTGCTTCCTAGCTCAACCCCTAGCTTCTGCTAACAGTAAATGCCCAGGTGGCCACTCTGGGAATAAGCACCTCCTTGCCTCCCAGTTCTGAGATCCTGCCTGAGACCAGGCTTCATCTTCTCCACCCAAGCCTCCCTCCATTACTCCCCAGCCCCCAGCTAAGGGACAGTTGTACCTATGTTATAGCTTTGCCATATCAAGCTTCCTTTGGGAGGGATGTTTGTCTTGGGAAAAGGGAGCAACTGAAAAGCCAGTCATCTGGGGCAGAGCACCAAGCTGTGTTCAGCAACCAAGCTGAGTGCCCACGATTCACTGGTCCTCAGCTGGCATGTCCCACATGGCCAGCCCATCTCATTCTCAAAATCACAAGGTAGATACTGGACTCACACCACCTTACTTAGACACCTCCACGGTAGGACAAGGTCAAGCTTGGCTACAGGGAGCTTCCTTTTTTAAAAATAGTAAAATATACTATCTTAGTTTTTTCCGGCTGCTATAACAAAAGTACCATAGATTGGATGACTTATCAACAACAGACTTATTTCTCAGAGATCTCACAGATCTGAAGTCCAAGATCAAGGTGCTAGAAGATTTGATGTCTAGTGAGGGGTTAATAGACTGCACTTTCTCACACTATAACCTTACATGAAAGAAGGGGTGAAGGAGCTCTCTGGGGTCTCTTTTATAAGGGTACTAATCCCATTCATAAGGGCTCTGCCCTCATGACCTAATCACCTTCCAAAGGCCCCACCTTCAAATACCACCACATTGGGAATTAGGTTTCAACATACAAATTTGGGGGGGATGCATTCAGTCTATAGTATATATGTAACATAAAATTTATCACTTTAACCATTTTTAAAGTACATTCAATACATTCATTTTGTGCAACAATCACCACCATCCATCTTCAGAACTTTCTTATGTTCTCCAACTAAAACCCTGTTCTCATTAAACACTAACTCTCCATTATTCCCTCTATTCCACTCCCCCTGTAGCCCCTGGCAACCATCACTCTACATTCTTTCTCTATAAGTTTACTACTTTAGGTAACCCATACAAGTACAGTCATACAATATTTGTCATTTTGTAATTGGCTTATTTCACTTAGTATGTTTTCAAGTTTCATCCTCATCCATGTCATAGTATATGTCAGAATTTCCTTTCTTTTTTTTTTTTTTTTGAAGGCAGTGTCACTGGCCCTCATATGTGGGACCGAACCGGGGCCACTGGCGTCCCAAGCCAGAGTTTAACCACCGCGCCACTTGGCGGGCCCTAGAATTTCCTTCCTTTTTAAGGCTGAATAATATTCTATTGTAAGTATATACCACATTTTATTTATCCATCAATTATTCAACAATAGATACTTGGGTCATTGCCACCTTTTGGCTATTGTGAATAATGCTGCTATGAACATGGGTATTCAAATATCTGTTTAAGTCCCCACTTTCATTTCTTTTGGATACGTAACCAGAAATGGAATTGCGGCATCATATGGTAATTCTATATTTATTTATTTTTTAGCTGAGCCATCCTGCCACTTGTTGGCAGCTCAGCAGCTGCTCAGCTCAGGTTGGGAATTCAACTGGCAGCCCTGTTGCTCAGAGCTCACACTCTTGAGTGAGTTCTTAACCAACTGAGCCACTCGGCCAGCCCTTCTATATTTAATTTTTTGAGAAATCATACTATTTTCCACAGAGGCTGTACCATTTTACATTCCCACCAGCAGTGCACAGGGGTTCCACTTTTTCTATAGCCTCAGCAACGCTTGTTATTTTGGTTTTTTTGGTTAGAGGGCAGTGTCACTGGTCCTTATATGTGGGATCCAAACCGGGGCTGCTGGCATCCCAAGCCAGCTCCTAACCACCATGCCACTCGGCCAGCCCTTATTCTGCTTTTGTTGTTGTTGTTTTGAGGGCAGTGTCACTGGCCCTCACATGTGGGACCGAACCGGGGCACTGGCTTCCCAAACCAGCGCATTTAACTGCAGCGCCAGGCCGGCCAGTTCTGCTTTTTTGATAATAGCTATCCCAATGGGTGTGAAGTGGTGCCTCAGTGTGGTTTTGAATTGCATTTCCACAGGGAACCTTCTTAGCGTCAGGATATTCCAAGTCCTTTTTACAGGTAAGATGGTCCCCCTGAGAGGAGTCTGGGTATGGAGAAGGCTCCTATGCCACCTTTAATCCCACTTCCTTCTCCCAGGAGCTGAGCAGAGAGGCTCAGCCATCCTGCCCCCACTCCTGTGCTTCTCCCTCAGGTACCCTGGGATGACCAGGAAGCCTGGATTTTGAAAACTTAAGTGAGTTCAGGTGAGAGGAGTCTGCCCTGAGCCTAGAGGGGCCTCAGGCAGAAGAGGGAGATAGCGTCAGCAACAACATCCCCACCATCCCCACCAGCTAAAAGCTTTAACAGTTTTATCCAAGCAGCCCTCAGAGGGGAGAGGGGAGGGCAGGGTGGTCCTGCTATTTGTACCCAAGACCAGGGCACTTCCTGCCGGGCAGAACTATGGGGAGACCAGGTATGGATTCTGAGAGCAAGTCATAAAACAAAAGAGCAAACCGAAGCTCAGAAAGGGAATCAACTTGCCGAGTTACACAGTGAGTGGGAAGGCAAAAAGCCAGAGGTAATGATCATTGTATGGCTTTTTCCTGGCCGGCTTCCCAGAACCCCTGCCTGGTGACCTGGCATACATCTTGCTCCAGTGCAAATGTACTTGGAAGTGCCATGTTCCTCTGGTTTCTGTTCTACTGACCCTATCATTCCCCATGACAACTGTGCCCTGCAGGTTACTCTGCCTCACAGCCTGGGTTCAGGGCCCAGACCCCAGACAAAAGCAGCAGCCATGTTCCCTGCCCGGAGACTCTGCCAGAAGGAAATGAGGCTTGTCTGGTATGACTGGCTCAGCCAGTCAAACCTCATTTCCTTTTGAAAGGGGTAAGAAGTTCCAGTTCTAAGAAACTGGCCCCTAGGAATGTCCGAACTCCCACCTCCTGGAAGAAACATGAGGAGGGGAGGCTGGGAGTGTGGTGGAAACTTGGTAATACCTAGAACGTGGTCATCTTCTCATTTCTTGGACCTCTCTCGCCCCCATCCTCCCTCCCCACACACAGCTTCGGTCTCCAGGAGCAAACACTCCTGCCTGGGGAGGTTCCACTCACAGACCTCCACGGGCACCCACCCACCTGGGCACCACAACCCTGTCTCCAAAGGACATGTAGGTCAGTGGCTTGGCACCCAGGTCATCTTCTCACACGGAAAAGAGCTACTATATGGGGGAGAGGGATCTGGTGCCCACCAAATCCACTCATGACTGCTGGGCTCTGCCTGGCTCACACTTGGTCCGGGTCACATGTAAAGTAGGAGACTAGAGACAGAGTACTCCAGGAACCTGTCCTTGGCCCCCTTCCTCCTACCTTCTTCCCTTCCTGGCCCCTGCAGCCCACCATAGGGGGTTCAAGCCCCTCCCTCCCCAAGACTGTTATTCCAAACACATTTGCTCAGGTGAGGTTGGGGAAGGGGTGGGGAAACACCTGGGTGTCCTCAGAAGAGGAGTGGTCACTTACCCTGAGGTTTACCTGCCCAACTGCCACCTAGTTAAGCCCCAGACATGTGCCCTAGAAGAGGAAAAAGGAAGATGTCCACTGTATCTGGCATGTGTCTTGATAATGTGTGCACGACAGTCTGTATGTACATGTCAGCAAGTGTGTCCACGTGTGCACTTAAAAAATTTGTGCACTTAAATGTGTGCACTAAAAAATTTTAACAAACATTTGTAACACATACAATGCCTATTATGAGCCATGCATGTTCTAAGTGCCTTGTAAGTATTAACTCACTTGATCTTTATTAACAACCCCTAAAAATAGGTAGTTATCCCGATTACACAGATGAACAAATTGAAGCACAGAGAGGCTATCATTTGCTCAAGGTCATAGAGCTAGCAAGAGGCAGCAGCAAGAATTGAAACCAGGCATTCTGAGCTCTCCTAGGCACACATCAGCTGTTACGCATATTTGTATATGTGCATCTGGGTGAGTATGTGCTCCGCTTAGCCCAGACCTTGCAGCTTACAAAGCCCTGTAAGGCAGCACTTTGTCCAAAGGACCAGAGTCTCCTGTCCAAAGGTCAGATCTGAGCCCCAGGCCACCTCTGCTCAGGTCAGGGGCCACTAGGGATCCTTCCAGGAGTCACAAGGATGGGTAGAGACAGCCAGATAGCCTGGGGAGGAGGTGAGAGGCTACTAGGGGCTGCCCTTCCTGCTTCTGTTTCCCGAATTGTCCTACCTTTGCAGCTCCATCCTAGCAGGGCCCGCAGCTCCATCAGCCTGGACAGCAGGGGTGACCTCTCCCACACACTGGTTTCCTCTGGCCCATTTCTTCCAGATGCCAATTCAGTCCAAGCAGCATGCTGGTACCTGACCCAAGAAGCACCGAGGAACAAGCACCCAGGGTGCTTACTGTCTCACTTCCCTGGGTCATGACTAAGACACTTTAGAACATCTGGTTAAATTTTCTGGAGCTGACAAGAAACCTTATTTTGGATAACACCAGTTAAGTGACACCATGAACACCTTGTATAAGTGGCTCTGAGAACTATCTCAGAACTATCCGGGCATGTGTTGAAAACAGCAGAAATATGGCCAGACAACTGCTAGGGAAAAATTGTTTTGAAATGGCATTAGCTGCTATGTAGTGAGTACCTGTGAGGTGTCGGTTATTGTTTTAGATACATCATTCCTTTTAAGCCTCAAATAAATCTCTGTGTGTTATTTATTCCCATTATACAGAGAAGAAAATGAAGTTCCAATGGCATAAATGGATGTTAAACTCAAACATCTTTAACTTCCATGACTATAGTTTTGTTTTTCTTTTTAAATAGGGTTTTATTGAGCCAAAAGACAGGTGTTGCGGCATGAAGTCTAAACTACCAGCAGCATGGCTACATAGCCATGTCCATCATCCCAGTGTTTTGCAAGCATTTTTACACATCAAGGAGGGGGAAGAAAGAGGCAGTCTGAAAGAATTTACATAAGCTATAGGCAAAGGGGTGGGAGAATGTAAAGTGGGTCAAATCCGGGATAGCAAAGTCCAAATAAAGAAATGTCTGCTCCTGTGGACTGGCTCTGGAAAGCTCACCTGTCCACAAGTGGAGGCTTCTGGAGTTAGAATGGTGCTGGCTAACATACGCTGTGAAACAGCCACTTGGAAATTAATCTGAAATTCCAACAGGTAAAATAGGAATGTGAGAAGTCTTGTTAGCTGGCCCACAGCCACAAACAGACTAACAGTTCTCTCTTTCACTCTCAGCCTGCTGTAATTTCACTTAGAACACCTCAATATTTTTCTTATCAGCTGATTCCTGGGTGGTGTGTGGAAATACCAACACCTCCTGCCACCCAATGCCCCAGCCAGGGCACCCCTGAGCCAGGGAGGCACAGGAAGCAGACCTCTGATCTCCCAGCAGGCAGCCATAGCCCCTGCCCTCCAGCTCTGGGAGAGCCCAAAGCCCTTCAATCAGAAGAGAAACCACCTGCAGTTACAAACATAGGATCATTTATTCACGTTATATTATTGGATTTTAAAGGCAAAAATACAGTTCTGTTTTGAACACCCAAATCAGACATTCCCCCCACTTCCTCTTACAATGGTAAAAACACACATTTGCACACACAGGAAATCAAAATACACAGCACAATAGGCCTCTAGGACAGCAACGGTGCTGTCCTGGCTGTGTGGGGCACCCCATGGCCAGCCCTGAGCTCAGCAGAGACCCTGCCCAGGCTGAGAGCCAGCACCAGCATTTCCTTTACCCCCTGTGCCACCGCTGCTCTCTGATCTTTTCCAGTGGCCACTGTACAAGGTCACCAGCAACAGGAAGGACCAAAACACAGAAAGGCACAGCATGTGACAACATCATGGTGACAATTTCCAGGTAAAGAAAATGCTCCCTGAAACCTCAGCCCTGAGCTCCCAGGGAGGACCTGCAGCATCTCAAGCCAGGCAAGCATCCAGGTCTAACCTTGGGACCAGGTTGACCCCATGAGAGCACCAGAAGGTCAGCAAATGAGGAACAGGTGACACAGGATTTCCCTGGCTTCTCAAAATGAACCACATACTTGAATATTCCAATGCAACGTGAAGGAATATATAACAGGAAAACAAAACAGAAAAAAAAAATCTGAATTTTGTTTTAAGATTAAAAAAACAAAGAAGTTACCACGCAGGGTATTTGTCTCCTTTCTTTTAAGGCACTTTGGAAAAGTCAGGATCTGAGTCAGAAGGAGAGGCTTGGGGTCAGAATTCTTTGCATTTCCCAAAACTCCCTCTCAATGCAGTTGTTCTTAGTTTTATGAACATCACTATAAGGAGCGGGGAGCTGACAGAAGGAATACTGTTTGCATAGCCCAGCTGCTTCTGCAGTGGAAAATAAATTTTAATACAAAGGCTTCAGGAAAAGAACCAAGTTAGCATCTGAGATGCTCAACGCAATAAAGGCACAGATAAGACTGGTGCTGGGTCCAACCTCCACACTGAGGGTTGGTTCCCAGGTCAGTGGGGGGGGTCCAGGCTACCACTGGCTAAAAGGTCAACCCTGGGATTAGACAGCTGAACCCCATGCCCTTAGCCCAGGCGGGACCCAGCAAGGACACCCAGTTGTAGAAACTGTCTTGTGCATGTCACCCCAGGCAGGCTAAGCCTCTCCCAGCAGAGGTGGGTTTGGGGAAGACAGCCCCATGGGTCAGCCTCCCCAGAATGGGAGGCACCTGCTAAAAACCTGAGGGGAAAGGAGAGGCTTTAGGCACCAAAGTTGTTTTTGGGGAGTGTGGGTGGGTTTAGCTGAACTTCTTTCTAGATCTCTAATTAAAAGGCACATTCATGATGGAGAACGAATAGTCTGTTTGACCCTGAGTGCCACGGGCAAGTTTTAGGGAACAGGCAAAAGAACAAAAATGGGGAGGGAAGAAGAGGGAGGAAGAAGGAGAACCAATCTTACAAGGTGGGCCAGGTAGTGTAGCGCAGAACCTACTAAGTAGGGAGGCAGCCCCCAGACACCAGGGGGCCAGAACTGAGGTTCCCTCCACCTCCCAAGGCTAAGGGCCAGTAATCGACCTGATTACTGTCATTCACAACTCCACCGCCTAGGGCCCTAATGGGAGGTGGGGGGGAGGGAGGGGTCAGTCCAAGGAGGTGACTGTTACCTCCACCTGGCCAGCCTGGGGAGGGCAGGGATGGGGAGGAGAGGGGAAAAAGGCAGGGAGCTCTAACTGGCAGGCCAAGGCTTCTGCCTCCCTGCAGAGGTACAAAAGGATAACGCTGACCAGGAGGCCTTGTCCTTATCAAAGAGCCCAATGGAGATTTTGCTCTTGGCAAAACCTAGCCTGCCAGCTAAATCAGACCTATTCGTGGCCACTATAGCATACATAATTGTTTTTTTCCCTAAAAAAAATGATCAGTCCCCTCCCCACATTTAAAACACCACAATAAAAATACATAGGAAATTCAAGTTCACATAGCATGCTCAGAAAAATAAATTGCCATGATTTAACACTAAACAGCTATGCAAATCTGGATCAACACAAAATCAAGCTAGATCAGAATCAGAATCCAATTTGGTCTTTAAAATACTACAAACGGCTATTCTTAAAAAGTTTTACATTCAGAAATCAGACAATCTGGAGGAAGGCCACTGAATGTGGGAATGCCCAAAGCTTTTTGCTCTGGCAGCAAAAGTTGCCTTGGAATTCACACGTTTGCAGGGCAAAAGGTCCAAGGCTCAAGTTTTAAAATGTTTTTGCTAAGAAAAGACACACACACAGTGATTGTAATAGTTGTATACCACTAAAAGAAGGGGGGGGGGGTAAAATGAGAATGATTAAATTGTGTGTTTTTCTGTTAAACTATGACAGCCAAAAAATATACCAATCCTATTTCAGCAGCACTCTCCAATTTTTCAGAAAATAATAATACACAATTTAAAGCAAAATTCTTACCTATTTCACAACGAATTAGCAGTTTATCTCTGGGAACGAGTCCCACAGTCAGCAAATGTGGGGCTGTATACAGCTCAGATTCTTTGGGGTGACACTGTGAACATGCTGAGAACCCCCAAAGGCTGACAGTTTCTACACTTACAAACACCTCATACAGCTAAGGAGTCATATGCCTATAGCCAAGTTGGGGGCAAAATGTCCCACTCGTTCTGGTCATCTGGAAAGGCATGTGAGTGACAGAAGAAGGGGGCCCATCACTCTGGTTGGTGAGCATGAAAGGGGCCAGCCCAGCACATTGGCAGAGACACAGCAGAGGTCCCGGGCCATTTTTAGGTCTCTGATCATTGCACCAAAATGCTAGCTTGGTGTCCCGACGTCCACTGTTATTTTGGTATATAATGGGTTTCTCTCTATGTCCAACACCTTGTAGGTGAGTGAGTTCAAACCATCAGAGAGCATTGTCTCCTTCGTGTGTGCAATTCGGTCAAATCTACAAGGCAAAAAAGGGAAAGCAGTTGGTGTCATAACAAAAATCTTAAAGGAAAAACCATTAAACATTTGTATTGTGTGGCCCGCCATCCACCCCATGGACTGAACCCTCCCTTTTCCCTCGAGGCACAGAGCTCACTCCAGAGTCTCATTCCTGCAGCCTGCTCCATCCTAAAGGGGGAAGAAGGAACATAAATGAACACAGAACATACCTCTGAGGATTGGGTTCGTTTTTCTTGTCTCTTGAGTGGCGAATCATCCGACACTTCCCAACCACAGCACTTGGGCGAGATATAGACATGCCTTTAAACACTAACCTGTAAGGAGTAAAGGGACAGGCAAATTATTATCATAGAGCTGCGGTAAGGCTGGGGTACAACAGCCCCAGCTGCCAAGACTCACCCCATCCACCATCCTATCCTCCTCACTGTTCTCACTTGGCCCATACCCCAGTCCAGCGTGGCTCTGGTTAAAACTCACACCCCTTCCCCAGGTCCTTTTACCACACACAGGTTCCACCGTTTGTGTTGGTGATTATTATATGCCAGGTTCTGGGGGATGTCTGCCCTCCTGAAACTTACAGCATAGATGCTTAGAACATAGGGCTATCAGTGCCAGGATGAAGGTGAAGTGGGGAAAGTGGGGTTGTGGGGTACAGACAGAGAAGCAACTAACTCTCCCTGAGCAGGATTAGGCAGAGCCAAGTCGTGAAAATATGAATGAGTGTCTGCCAGAGCATTTCAGCCAGCACTTAGGAAAAGGCAGGGGGCACAGTGCCCTCAGGGAGCAACAAGCAGCTTCCAGGGACTAGTGAGCGAAAGTGTCTGCAGTAGGGGGTGACCGGAGATGACGCTGGGAAGGACAAAGGCTAAATCACGGAGGCCTTTTCAGAGCTTCGAGCATCCCAGCCAATGGTGCCAGCGTCCAAAAGGGACGTAATATGCAGCGTTTCCCAAAGGTTTGGGGGTGAGGAGATGTCTCTCTGGTAAGGAATGCAAGAATGGAGAGCAGGGAATAAGACTAGAGGCAGGCAGAACAGGGTGGAAGGTTCTGTGTAGGTCTGGGGAAAAGGAAGGAACACGAACACCGAAACCTTAACAGCGGAAATATAAGTTAGTTAAAAGGCAGGACTGGCTGCTCCCGAATAACTGAGGTTTCCGGCCTCACTCCCCAACCCCCTCCCTGCCCTACATACACACACACACACACACACACACACACACACACACACACACACACACACACACACACACACACACACCAGTGCTGACCTAGTACCTGGCACACAGTGAGTAGGGGCATAATGTGAGTTAGTTCTTCTATTTTATTTTATTTTAAAGCTGCTCCACAAATCACCCATCCTTCTAGTCCCTCCATCCTAGGGTGTCTGTCGTTGGTGTTCCCTACCCCCCACCCCGATCTTTCCAACCACTTAGCTCTGCGGTGTCACATCAGCCCTCTATGCCATCATACGAGCCCAGTGTTTGCCCTGGTGTGGTTCTCTGGAAGCAAGTTTGTTTCTGTCTGGACCCCAAGTTCAGGTCTTCAGTGTCTTCCTGTTAGGCCTACCTGACACAGTGCTCTGTGTGCAGCAGATACTCAATACATGCATGCTTCACAACCAATCTGCATATTGGAAAACTCAAGTTTTCTTCAAGGCCCATATTAAAGACTTGGGTCTATCCAAGTTCCCACATAAAGTTAACCTTGAATGACTTGGGAGCTACTCTGACAGGCACTTTCTGTTAACTGATCAAATTAGTGTACTCTGATTCAGGAAGGCACTAGGGTGTATTCTGGCATCAAACTCAGTGACAAGTTCAGACTGGCTAATAGAAAGTATTGGGTTGTCGGAAAAATCATGACATATTTTTTCTATGGTTTTCGTTGCAAAAATGCATCAGGACTTTTCCGACAACCCAATAGGTTCTTCTTACCGAAGGCTGGCAGGGTTGAAGCCTCTACTGCCAGGGAAGACTGGGCAGCATGTAGTTTCAAATGCTACTGACAGATGGGGTTTTACCATTTGCAATGACGACCCACATAAGAAAGGTTTTACCAGCTTCCAAAGAGCCCCAGGGTATGGATGGGGCAGGCTGGCCATGAAATGATAGTTGTTGGGCCTTGGATGGATCCACTGTTTCATCACACTACTCTGTCCTCTTTTGTATATGTTAAAAATAGTCCCCCCGCCCCCCCCCCAAAAAAAAGCACAAAGATGCTGTGAAAAACTTGGGATCCTACCCAAAGAAACTTGTTTCACATTCACACAGGATCACGATGAGCTGCTGAATTTTTGCAGAGGACATGTGTCCTCCTTCAGTACAAAATGGCATGTGCCATACGTCACATTAAGCTTACCCCTTTATTTGATTCTCATTTTTTACATTTTCCCAGGCTAATGCAAAAATCACAGGCACTAATAACTTCCCTAAAGACATCTTCAGCTCCTGCAGTGTCTGTAACAGGGCACACATAAACCTGGGCTGCGTGGGGATTTCATCCCTCCCTATCCCTGCAGAATAACCAAGCACTGAGCAGAAAACCTGGAAGTGAAGGGAGACAGGGAACAAGGGGATCTAAGATGTGACCATTACCTGTTAAAAATGTCATCATCTTCACCTCCCCAGCCCCAATAATTATTAGGAAATCCATTGATGGTGAGAAACTGTTGTTTACTTAGAGCAGAGACACCTCCAAAAAACTGAACATATGGCAGGCTGGGGAGAAAAAAAAACACATACACAGGACTGGTGGTTAGTAAGCTTTGACTTTGTCAAAATATAGCTTGCTCAAAACAGAAACACTTCTACAGTTATTTTCATTCTTCAAAACCTTTTAATTAGGGATTATGAGGGTTTTCCTTGTTGCCTTAAAGAAATTCTAGATAGCAAAAAGTAGAGTCTTCCTCTGAGAATACTATGTTGCTTCTATGGTGATCTAGATAATTAGTCAGTTACTGACAAGAACATAAGCCCAGTTTTCCTGCACCACTGAGGAATCTGCTTCCCAAGTATCCTGCTCCTGCGTAGGAAAACCTCACCCAGGAGGTCCTAGAATCTGAGTGTTTTAGAGTCTGCCTGTGCCTGCCCTGTTATGCTCTATCCCATCTACCAGTCCAGAATTCCTTCCAAAGGCATACGGGCTTGAACATCAACTCCAACAGCCAAGGTAGCATTTCTGAAGATTTTCTAAAGTAAAATTTTCTTGGAAATTTCTACCATATCCTGGCATAGCAAAATGGATAATGGTGACTCTATTTTGACACGTTTTTAAGCAGTAGGACATCTGGGCTCTCCTCTGTGCAAGCCTTTTTGTATTTCCATATTTCAGTGGTTAAACATAATGGCCTCCTAAGCGATGGAGAGGAAGAAGCACCGGTGAGAAATGTTAAGAATCAGGACATGCAAAGGCTTCTGTGGGTCCTTTAAAGGCTGTGGGTTTGTGACGAACCTTCGTGTGTGCAGTTTCAAAACACACTCAGGCTCTTACTGGAATCCAAAAAGACCAAAACCTATTACCATTATGGAAAACTCAGACTTGAGTTTTCCATAGGGAAAAGTCAGCCAAGCAATATAGAACATATGGAAGGGAGGGAGAAGTCAGCCAAGCAATATAGAACATATGAAAAAGAAAAGCCATTATTATTCTCAAATACATGCAGGAATTCTGCCTGTAAATATCCACAAGCAAAGATCCCTGAGGATCTGCTTTACTGAATCTAAGGTGATCAATTTGTAATACGGTATCATCACTGAGGTGCCAAGTCATCCACCTTTTGGCTTACATCATAGTACAGTCTGCACTTGTAATGGGATGGTTTGAATCAGAGGTGGCCCGGCAATAAAGTTTTTTGATAATCTGTTTTTATAGGAATGGACTTAGCCTCTTTAAGAGGAAGTATAATACAAGCTGAGTTGACAAGTTCTGTTTTTGCCGTCTCTGCTGCTTTCTCTTACCTCCTCCTGCCCCATCTCCCAAGCCTAGGAGGTTCAGGAGAAAACAGACATGGCACTATGGCAAAGGATTAAGTGATCACCATCATAATTCAAGGGAGGAATTAAGAGGCAGGGTATGAGCCTGTGTATCTCAAAGAGAAGAAGATACACACACAGGAAGAGAGGGACGATACGAGGGCAGAGGGTGACATTGATACTCAATTTTTCCCCCCTTTAAGACAGCAAGTTTAGGGCCTTTGATCTGGAGGAAGGACTTCGTAACATCCCTATATTCATCTCAAAGACCTCATGCCCTCAGCAAGGGAGGCCAGAAAGGATTATGAGAATAAAGTGAGTCCGAAAGAAAGCAGTTGTATCTAAGCCAAGGGACAGTGGACAGCCCAGGCCCGCCACACTATTGTAATCAGCCCAAGGAAGGGGGCCTATCACAGGACTCCTGCAGCACAGCTTCCAGAAGCTCCTTAGGGCAGGGAGGGAAAGCTCAGGTGATGCAACTGATAGGTGATTTTAAACCATTTTTATGTTAATATTGGTATGACAGAAAATTATGGAACAAAAGACACATTCATTTATTTTTTTAAGATAAAACAATGTACCACAAGGGAATTTTCCACCTATGACGATATGCTTTGGGTTATACCACTGTCCCGGGGGTGCAGGCATCAGCTGGCCTCCTCACTAGGGGCATCTGGGTAGAAACATTTGGGCCCTGTGTTTAAGCAGAAGCCTGTGCATTACTGGGAAACAGCATCATGCTCCTTCTTAAAGTACCAAGGAACATCGGCTGAGAGTTTCCTGGGGGAAAATGATTCCAGTTTACTTCCCAAACTGTGGGTGGGGAAGGGGAGGGAAGAAAGCAAGGAAACACAGCATCTGTCTGGAGCCAAAAGACGAGAGCCATCCCAAACATTAAAAACTCCTCTTGGGGCGGCCGAGTGGCGTAGTGGTTGGGAGCTGGCTTGGGATGCTAGAGGCCCTGGTTCGGATCCCACAAATGAGGGCCAGGGACAATGCTCTCAAACAAACAAACAAACAAACAAACAAACAAAAAAACTCCTCTTGTCTGGAGGTGCAGAGATCATAGGCATTTTTGGACTCCATTTTCCTCCTCAAGTAATAACTGACTTTGGGCATAAATAGCACCCATTTCTCAGAGGAGGCATTCTTCTCCAGAGCCTAAAGCGACACTCCTGGCCTGGAGGAACTGCATCTCCCAGTTGTCGTATCACAGAGGAACGCATTTTCTATGGACTCCAGTGAACAGCTCTTACCTGAATCCAAACTTATCCATTGCTACGGATATGTGCCGTGGCTGTGAAAAACACCTGTAGGTGTTACGGTCGTCCATGGGAATGAGGTCCACGTCACTAAACACGAAGCAGTTGTAGTCATAATCCTTCAAGGCCTCACGAAAGCCAACGTTAAGGAGCTTCGCCCGATTGAACGTGGAGTCTCCGGCCTAGTGCAGAAACAAAAGAAGGGCTATCAGATGCCAGAAGGCCTTTGAGCAGAACACAGGGACTGGTAACTCATCCACTACACATGGTCATTAGTCCACTCTCGGGCCTCATTTTTCTGCCCCTACTTACAAATTAATACCAAGTGGTATGCCCTGTGTCAGCAATCCCACTTCTCAGAATTATCTTGCAGGACTTGCAAATGTGCGAATGATACATGAACAATGTTGTTCCCAATGGGGTGATCATCACAGCAAAAGATTGCAAACAATGACATAAGCACCACTAGGGAACTGGTTAAATAAATCATGGCATGTCCATAGAATGGAATTGAGCTATTTAAAAAAATATGAAAGCTCTACAAAGAAATGATCTTCTTAGGTGAAAAGGCATTTAAACACATGTGTCATTTATTTATATACTATATGTAGACTAATTCTGGGAAAGATACTCAGGAAATTAGTGCCAATGGGACTTTTCACTTCTACCCTCTTTATATGATTAACTATGGTTGATAACTACATTGTGTGCCTGTCAGGTACCTGTCATTAAACTAAGCACGAGAGAAATATGGCAAATCCAACACAATCTCTGCCCTTATGGTGTTCACAGTGTATGGTGGGAAGCAGTGTGGTACACACCACATAGAAATAGGGCGTATGAGAGAGGACCAAGCCTGCTGCAGGATGCCAACCACTGGGTCCCAAAGCACCAAATCTGTTCATGCAAAGGTACTTCTTATTTTATTTACTTGTTTATTTTTAGTCTCCCTCACTAGAATGTACGCTCAGTGAAGGCTGGAATGTTTTACCATTTATTCACCTAGTACCTTGAACACTGCCTGGCATATAGTAAGAGCCCAATAAATAACTGCTGGATGGATGGATGGGTGGATGGAAGGACGGACAGACGGATGGATGGGTGTCAACATGCAATGGCTGAACACAATGCTTCCTGGGAAGCTCCAACCAAAGCGTTCCCTCAGGGTCACCAGCATGGGTCTCTGCTTTACCAACTCCCGTGGCCCTAAGTTAGTAAGGACACTAATATCATCAATACTGCCATCCTTACACTTAGCAATTCATAAGCCCTTCCACGCATGAGCTCTCATCTGGACCAAAATCCTCCTAACACCACCATGAAGAAATTAAGGCCACATATGTGACACAGCTGGGACTAGAACCCCAAACTCTGGAATCCTCACTTTATGCTCTTTCCCAATTATCTCTTGGGATCAACAAATCAGGGCCCTTTACTTTGGGGAAAAAGATGTCCCACAAGGACGTGCAGTGGCCAGTTTCAAAAGTGGGATGCCCAAAGTCCTCTCTCCAAACTCCCGAGGGGACTTGGAGTTGGTGCTCCCCAAGGCTACGTGTGTGAACACCGAGTGGGGCAACAGCACCACAACCACCCAGCCTCAGGTGGGTGACTCAGGGAAACAAACCTCTGAAGGAAAACAAGTATCAGGAAGTCGGACAAACAGCCCAGAGAATACTAAATGAATTAAGGAAACATCTTACCCCAGAGCCCTTTGTTCAGCCCTTGACAAAGTTTTCTAACCATACATGGGGAAAAGCGAAAACTGTGACCAATGGCAAGAGAAAACTGTATTGTTTGGCTGTCCCACCAGTTATTTAGAATTCTGTCTTCAGCTAATTCTGTGTAAGTCATGAGGCAAAAAGAAGTTCAAAGTTTAGGAACTACATGTGAAAACTATGAAGTTGTTATTATTATTATTATTATTATTATTATTATTATTATTGCAACAATACATTGCTAATATTCATTGGGAGGATATGCTATACCAGGCACAGGATAAGTGTTTGACATGCATGGTATGTCATTTAATCATCTCAACTTCTTGGAACAACCTTCACCCCAATCCTTCATTCCTCCCACACCCTTCTACCTTTTGGTGATGGGGAGAGGCCTGCACCTGGTGCTTTCCATCTTGCTCCTCCAGCCCCGTGAAGGCCCAAAAAAACTAGCTTTCTGTGAACATTTTTAGACACAATTCAGACCCGCTGAACACTTTCCTAACAAGTGAAAGGGCAGTGTCGCAACAAAGCCTTTCCACACCTGTGTAGCAGAACCCTAAGAGTGGCTGCCCAATACCCCCTTTTCTTAGCACACTCTCCAATAACAAAGGCAGGGGGCTCCTACCCATAGGACCTGGTCTCCTGGCCACAACTGTTTCCTGACTGAGACTTGGAACTAAGCATTTTTTCTCTCCCAGGAACTGGAAATTGGGAACCATACATGGGCACCTCTGGGGCCAAGCTCCTAAAACAATGGCAGCCTGGAGGAGAAAACCAAAGAGCAGACCTGGTTCTGCCCCTGTTCCCATGTGTGATGCAACAGTTCCTGCGACTCAATAAGGCTCTCCAGTGTCTTAGGCCCACACTTAGAACTAGCATCACTCTTCCCATCCATCCTCCCAGCCTGGCCTCACCTGAGTGATCCTGGGAAGGGAATGGCAATGTACATTTTTGTAGGTGTTAGCCCCTAGGGAACACCAGATCAGCAGAATGAAGATGAGGAAAGAAGGCATCTTTATCTTCCTCCCCTGGGATAACAGAAACGTCAGCTCTAGGCTTCTGTGGGTGGAATGCTATTATACCTTGGGTAACTTTCTTGACGAGAAAGACAGGCCCTGGCAAGTCCACCAGCCCCCACCAGCAGAAGGTGCCCCTTCCTCTCAGGGGCTAGGAAGATGCCCAGCCCTCATTCCTTCCCTTCCTCATTGGACACCTTCACCCAGTGCACCTGCTACTTCATTCACTCAAGTAAACATTTATCAAGCACCTATACTATCTGGCCAAGGTAAAACGTTGTGACAGATACACACTTTTTTATCCCAGGAATGCCAGCTTTTTTATTTATTAGCTATGTGACTTTGAGCAAACCACACCTCTAGGCCTGTTTCCTATTTGGTCATGGGGATGACAACAGGTAGGTTGTATTAAATGAGACAATGCATGGAAAGGCCTTAGCACACTGCCTGGTAACAGATGTCAGCTATCATTATGACAGCATAGATTTTCCCATCCATATTGAACACTCAGAACTTTCTAATTTCTCCCAGAGATGCAACCTGGACACTCCTCTTCTTGTGTTTGTGTGTGTCTTTCTCAATCAACTTCAAGATTCCTCCCAAATCCGGCTTCTCTGATGGAGAGTGATTTCTAAAAAGAATTAAGGCTCAAGTGAGTTAGGCTACGGCTCTCACATGATTCAAGTCTCCATACCAGTAGAGGAAAGACCTTTACAGACGTGAAATGCTTGGGAAAGTCACACTTGGTGAAAGGGTCTTAGGGTACTGCAAGACGATGTCCCTCTGAAAGAGCAAGCTTTTCAAAGCATAGGGTTCATTTTATGTTAGTAGACAAGAGTTATACTTATCCCTTCCTTCTAAGGCAGGGGTTAGCAAACTGCGGCTCACAAGCCACATGCGGCTCTTTGCATACGTTTGCCGACCCCATGGAAGAGCCAATCCTGTCCCTCACAACAATTTAACAATTATTCCAGAGCCATAAATATGTTTTTACATAATCACCATTATATGAATAATATCCTTTAAAAAATTTATAAATGAAACTATGGTAGTTTTATTTTCATTTTCAATTTTACTTCAGAGCCACAGGTCACGACCCGCAGTTTGCTGACCCCAGGCGGCTCTTCCGTCTCAAAAGTTTGCCGACCCCTGTTCTAGGGCAACTGGCTCCTCTTAACTGAAGGAGAGGACAAAAGGAAAGAAGAAAGGCTAAAAAAGACATGGCACTCCTACGGATGGACAGGGCAGCTGTCGCACTGGTCAAAGCTCTCAGAGAAGCCTTTTATGACTGGGCATACAATTCTCACAACGGCTGTAGGAGTTGGTCAAGCAGAACCAACAGTGGCCTGTACAGAGAGGACAGGAGCCTGGGCTTGCTCAGGCATGCTGGTCAGGCATGCTGGCCTGGTGTAGAGTGAGAAGACTTGAGGTGGGAGACCGGACACACAGGCTTGAAGGCCAAGCTCCTTAGAGGAGAGAAAAGAAAAAGGAAGCTACCTTCGGGCATATCATGCGCAAACCAGTGTCCTTCTGGCAGATCTGGGTGGTAGGGAGGAGTGCCTGAAGAAGTATCAGATGGCTCTCAAGGGCAATTAAAACCTTTTTTCTGGAGCCCTCATTTACAGTAAAGATAGGACAGAGCAAACAGTATGTCCACTGAAAATGGAATCCTCCTACACTGCTGATGGGACTGTAAAATGGTGCAGCCATCTTGGAAAGCAGTGGGGCAGTTCCTAAGATAGGTAAAGAGTTACCATATGACCCAGCAATTCCACACCTAAGTATATACCCAAGAGAAATAAAAAACATATGTCCACATAAAGATTTCTACACAAAGCTCAGAGCAGTATTATTCACAATAACTAAAAAGTGGAAATAGCACACATGTCCATCAACAGGTGAATGGATAAACAAAATGTGGTATATATTCATACGATAAAAAGGAATGAAGTACAGACACATGCTACAACTTGGATGCACCTTGAAAACATTATGCTAGGTGAAAGAAGTCAGTCACAAAGGTTCACATATTTGTTATGACTCCATTTATATGTAATGTCCAGAACAGACAAATCCATAGGCAGAATGATTAGTGGTTGCCTAGGGCTGGGGGGAACAGAGGGATTGGTAGCTAAGAGGCATGAGGTAGTTTTTTGGCATAACAACAATGTTCTAAAATTGATTTTGTGGTGATGGATACATAACTGAATATACTAAAAGCCATTACGTTAAATTTCAATAAAGCAGTTATGAAAGGGAAGGAAGGGAAGGGAAGGGAAGGGAAGGGAAGGGAAGGGAAGGGAAGGGAAGGGAAGGGAAGAAGGAAGGAAGGAAGGAAGGAAGGAAGGAAGGAAGGAAGGAAGGAAGGAAGGAAGGAAGGAAGGAAGCTAGTCCCAGAGACAGAAGAGGACCAGAGGGCCCTGTTTCTCCTTCTCTCATATATTGAGTGTCTACTTCATGCTTATCAGTAGGGATACAGAAAAAGAAGAGACACAGCTCCACTTCTGAGTTGTTTTCAAGTTAAATAGGCAATTGTAATAGATGATGAATGCTTTATGGTGGATGGAGGAGGGGAAGGGAGGAGAGGAGAGGGGAGGGTCGCATCAGGTCCTGTTGTGTCGCATCTCATCACTACAGAGCCAAGCACAAATGGAAAAGTGAAAGATGGAGACAGTAACCTAGTCCTAGGGGATCGGAGAAAGCTTCAAAAGTTAGACGAGTTTAGTGGGGAGGCCTGATAAGAGTATTCCTAGGAGAGAAAGCAGCATTTATAAAGACTGTGAGGAAAAGGGAACATTCAAGGAACTAAAAGAAATACAGAATGTGGAAGCCAGAATACGACTTGAAGGTAGAAATGGGCCAAATCATGGGATGGAGGCGGTGGCTGGGTACTCTGCTAAAATACTTGGGTTTTGTCTTTGATTTAGGCCACAGGGAGCCTTTGAAGATTTTAAACAAGGATTATGTTTTGCATGTCAGGAAGGGATTTGTGCCCCACCCCCAACTGAAAAAGCAGGGAGACCAATTTGGAAGCTGCTGCATGATTCATGTGAGACCTGGAGACTAGGCAGTATGGTGGGCAAGTGGATGAGGCCTCTCCTGGGGCTAAGGCAGGGGCTCCACTTCTCTTCATGCTCTCTGGGCATGTGCACTGCACTGACAAGCAGCCTTGTGGGGCTTTTGGGAAGGTAGCAGAGTCTGGTCCCATCCCCAGGCAAATTCTGACTGTGGTTAAGCAAAGTACAGCCTTCCCTGATTCCAACAGGGGACAGATAACCAACTACAAAAAGCCATGGTTCCTGCTTGTCCAAGTTCTAATAGTCTCTAGATCTGTCAAACCACCCAGCTTTCCCTGGATGTCAGGTCCACATGTGCTCACCAGAAGACGTGTCCCCAGACCATGATGGCTCAGGGACTGACTACGATTGGCCCCCGCCTCCACCCAAAGACACAGCAGCAATGAGGTTGGAAAACAACAACACCAAGCCAAGACTCGAGGAATCAGAATTTCTATGTGATGGGAGAGACAGTGTCACTCCAGTGCACAGGCCTGTGCCCATCACAATGCCACTCCCCTCTGCCCCAAAGCTCTCAACCCCATCAATCCAGACGCAAGTTTGCAGTCAGGGGAAATGCTTGCTGAAACACCCTCTGCGTGCTTTTCTGTGCCCACTCGGGCACCACGAGGAAAAGGCCTGGGCAGAATGGGTGGTGTGAGGGCAGAAGCAGCTCTGGCTGGGCAGTTCTGCAGCAGGACTGACCTGCAGGCCGAGGTGTGGACCTGGGGATGGTAGGCAGGCTGGTTGAAAGGTGATCTCCAGAGATTGCTGGGAAGGGCCTTGGATTATACAAATGCTGAGTGTCTGGGGGGCTATTAGCAATTCACCCATGATTTCACGGCAGTTGGGCCTCTGGTTTTTTTAACCATAATAATATGGTAACTTGGTGTTTGGACAGGCCTTCAACAAAACCTGGATCTGAGACTTTCACTTTTCACTCAGAGTGAAGAAAACAAACGGGCCCTTCAGGATCAGTAAGCTGATGGGTTGGTTCTCTGCTTGACAACGTCATTACTCACAAGAGTGAGTACCTCCTTGGCCCACGACAGACTCAAACATAGGTCAGAGGCCATAAATCGCCTTCAGAGAAAGAGCTGAGCTAATAGAACAGTCCAGCGGGGATTCTGGGTGAGGTGAGCACAGAGGAGCCATAGCGGGATGTCTGCCTCTCTCCCTGGGCCTGAGGCACTGACTTTCTACACGAAAAACATTTTAGAAAATACAGCCTTCTCTTTCAGAAAGCAATTTGGCCATTTATCTTAAGAACTATAAAAATGTTTAAACCATTTCTGAACCGTAATCCTGTACCTGAAAACCTCGCCTGGGGAGGTAAATGGGGAAGGTGCAAACACAAAACAAGCTTCACACTCGAAGATGAGAAAGTGGAGATGACCTACAGGCCTGCTAATATGGAGGAATGGCTAAGTCAATTATAGAACTGCATGCTCAACTACTATAAAGACACGGAAAGTGACGATTATGAAGACTATGAAATAACATGGGAAGATGTTGATGATACAGAATTTAAGAAAGAAACAGGATACAAAAGTCTATATACATATAGTATGTGCTCACCTGTAGTTTCATTTTAAGAGGGCAAAGTCTCTTAGACCTCTACACCATGGGGGCGCATTTCTAAGCAAGCCCAAGGAGCCCACAACCTTGCCTGGGCAATCATGGGGCCCAGGGATGGCACGCTGGCAGATTACACAGCTTCCCCCTGACCAGCAGGGCCTGGGCTCTGGGTTTGATTTGGGGGCATGTGGACATTACCATGGTGGCAGCGGTGGTGTGGCAGCAGCGGCAGCAGTCACAGCAGTAGTTAGGTTGGCACTCCTGTCTCTCTCTCTCTCTAGAAGGTGGAAGGTACAGAAGAAGAGGTAGGTGGAGAGTAAAAAGCAGACCACAGAGAGCAGCTCTGCCTTCAGCTGGCTTTGCTACAAACAGAATTAATAAGTAAAGGCAAAAGGCCCCCTCAAGAAGGAAAAGAAAACAGAGAGAAGGATGGATGCAAGGGAGACAGATAAGGAAGAGAGGCCAACGTCATGGCTGCAGAGGACAAAGGGCCCATTTTGACCACCCTTGTTCCAAGGCAAAGGCAAATTCTTAATAAGCGGTCATTCCCTGTCCCAAAGTCAAGGGTGAGCAGAGAAAATGGCATTTCCCAGAATAATGTCCAGGGAGGTGATTCACCAGCCTGGTAAGTACCTGTGCTTCCGCACATTCTCCAGGAGAAAAAAGCAAGTCATGGACAGAGGGAGACATACAAAGCAAAGGAGACATCCGATCACTAGGGCAGCGCGCAAACAGTGGTGGGACACTGATGCTCTCAGCCCTCCCACAACCCTCCGGGGCCCCAGGCTCCAAAAAGTCCCCGTGCTCTAACGAGAGGGCGCTGCAGGACAGGATCAGCTCTGCCCGTCCCAAGCCCCATTCCTGCACATATCCATCTGGGCACTGACAGCTCAGGGAAGAAATGGAAGGCAGGGGTGGGTGATGGTAAACAGAGATGAATGATCAAGATGGAAACCAAACTCGTGGGGGCCACAGGCCCAGGCAGCTGTCCTCAGTAATAGGATGTACTCATGAGTCCGCTTCATCCCAATTCATCTGGGCCTCATTTAGGAACCAGCTGCCTGGCCCAGGGACAGAGAGCGCCAGGTGACAGGCGCTCTCACTCAGGAGAAGACAAAGGGTTCTCTCCAAACCTGCCCACACTTGGTCCCAGACAAGCAGCCTGGAACCACCTCACAACAGTGCACAGGTAAAAAAAGAAGAGGGACAAAATTCCAAAGCCAGTCAAAGCCAGGTCCCCCCTCTACTTGCCCCACACCCCAGCCCTTCAGGCCAGGGTTTAGCATAACTGGGCAAGCCTCCCAGAGGGTTCTGAGGCTGTTACTCCAAAGCTGCACTCCACCCCACACCCCACCCCCCTGCACCCCATGACCCAGTGGGACTCAAGCATTGCCAAGTGGATAAGGAGCTGTTTGTTCCGCAGTAAGGAGAATTGAATGTTCAGAGAATAAACATGGGAAGGTGAGGCATTCCTTGGGCTTCAGGTGATCTCTGTCCAATCCCAGCTCCACCGCCCAGTCATCGTGGGACCCAAGCAAGCCACTTACCGTCGTCAGCCTTCCCTCAGCTAGAACAATGAGAATAACCACTTGCTTCACTGGAGGATGGGTAGGGTCAAACTTCAAAGTGAGACCATGAAAGGTGTTCAATCCAAAGGACCAGAACCATGAAGCAGTTTCATGACCATCAATAACCACAGAGTTAAAGTAGGTTCTCTGCATTCTTCCTGAAAATGGGGGCCGCCCTTGGGGTGTGTCCCAGACAGCCTGCTCTGGTTAGCAAGGGGCAGCAAACTCTGGGGCCGGGTTGTGCAGCTAGCTTCCCAAGGGTCTGACCTAGCCTGACTGGGAAAGGAGGCTTCACTTCCAAGAGGCACAGCTCTTGTCAGAAAACAGGGGGCAAGAGGTCCTGAGAGTGGGTGTCAGTACATAGGCAGGAGTTACAGGGAGCAGCTCTGTGCCCCAAACCCTAAATGAGCACCGGAATGTTCATGGAGCCATGTAGTCAGGGAGACACAGGCAGTCAGACCTGAGGGACTGGGAGTCCAGGGGCCACCAGCTGGGGTGAGCACACATACAGGCAAGCACCCCTCATCCCTCCTGAAGAAGCGCTTAGAGGCCTGGGAGTATCAAGGAGGGAGAAGTCAGCTCCACCCAGGGCTGGGGGCAGGGGAGCAGGGACCTTAAATGGAGAGCAAGTGGGAAAGGAAAGGCAGCCAAGCAGGGCAGAGGGTACAGCATAAGCAAAGGCACCAGGCAGGAGAACAGAGGATGCCTGGGTCAAGACGGGGACGCCAGTATGGCTATGACTCAAAGGGTGTGAAGGAGGCCCGGAAATGGGTGAGGCAGGTCAGGGCTGGACTGCAGAGGGTTCTGGATGCTGAGCTCAAGGCTGTAGACACTTCAGGCCCATGCCTGAGGGCAGTGGGGACATGCTGAAAGGTTTAAGGAGAGGGCGTGACATGGTCAGAACTAGAAAGATCTTGGCAGCTGAGTGAGATCAGAGGTGCCAGAGGATATATAAATGGAATTGGAGAAAACAGTCCTGGCTGCTGGCTCCAGAACAAAGAGCTGCCATGGTGATTACAAACCCACCTGGACAGCTGGGCCTGCATTCCTCACTTGTGTGGCAACTTTTATGATGGTTAATTCAACAAACATCCTCTATTTCTTAATTAGGGCTAGTATTGCCACATGGCAACCTATCTTTTGGTTAGGTTGGGTGGTTTTACAGTTCCCTTCCCTCATTAAAGTATGAGGAAGTGCCGGACACATCCTCCCATCGGTTATGTTACCTTGATGTCCACCTCTGCATCATGGTCCCAGTGCTGGGCCTCAGGTAGGACGTCTGTGCCTCAAAGCAGCACCCTTGGCTCCAAGAGGTTGGATGCGCCAAAAGCCTAGTGGGATTCTCAAACACTGGTGGGCTAGGACAGGAGACGAGGACAAACAGCAATGCTTGTTCTCTATCTCAACTGGTAAACCACCGCTCAACTCCACTTCTTGTGAGATGTAAGTTGTTCTGGTGATTGGAGGGGCCTAAACCAAAATGGGGCAGTTAACAGCTTGATACAGACAGGGGTAGGGGCCACCAACGCCTGTAAAGCTCACTGTGTGTGTGGAGCTTAAGACACAACCGTACTCTAAAGGAGCTAGTAGGCTTGACATGGTCCCTCATCCCCTGAGATTCTTTCACCTGATGGTTCTCTCTTTGACGTCATTATCCACTATCCTCTGACCCCATGGAGGCCACACACACGAGAGGGAGCGTCTCGATGCTGGTACTGGGTAACTGAGTTGGGGTGAAGCGGGAGGCAGGGAGAGTGGTAAAGACTTATCACCACAGAACTGGGGCAAAGGAATAGGCAGGAAGAATGGGGGTGGGGGGTGGCAGGGAAAAGAAACTCAATAGCAATAATAGTTCATGTTTACTGAGGGTCCACCGTGTGTCAGGGTGCTTCTCAGCCCCACGCAGTAGGTATTAAAACCTTGCCCTCCCACCAACGAGGAAACTAAGAAACTCAAATAGAAGAACTCAAGCCTAAGGTCACTAGCTGGGTAGTGGCAGAGCCAGACCCCAGGCAGCCTGAGCTGGAGCTCACGCCAAGCCCTGGATACCCACTGAGAAACACTTTAGGGGAAGGACTAAGAGGCCTTGAGAGCCACAGCCCATGCAGTGGGAGGACTCTAGGATCAGGAACAGGGGTTTGGGCTGCAGCTCTACTGTTCTTTATGTGACTTTCTACCTCCCCTCTCTGAGCCTCAGTTTCTTCACTTGTGAAACAGTGCAGACATTTTCTACTATCTAGCCTCAGGGGTCCAGGCAAATCCCAGCAATAACGAAAGGGGAAGTTAAGGGGTGGAGATGGGGATACGACCCCTCTTCAAGTAAAAGAGCACCATGTGACCCACTATGGATGGAGGGTTGTGTAGCGTTTAATGGGTAGGGGGAGGCTGTTCTTAAAAACCTGTTTGAGAGCCCCTGGACTAGATGTCTCAGAGACCCCTCCTATTTTAAGGATTCTGTCTCTCTAATCTTAAATGGGGTGGGGGACAGGTCTGAAATGGGGTGGGAGGGCAGGTGGGGCATTTTGACTGAAGAGTCAAAATGACAGCAGGGTGTCTGAGATAGGGAGATGCTGAAAGGCTCTAATGACACCTATTTGCTCAATAGTGTGCAAAGGTCAAAGCCAAATGCTGCAAACTCTGTTTTCCTTTAAAAGTACTATAAAACAGAGAACACCGGAAGTTTCTAAGTTGTAAATGGGGAAATAAAGCAAATGTTTCTCCCTGGGCCTCTTTTTTTTAAAGGTTTAGGTTTCCTATCATCATTTTATTACATGTTCTTTAAAGCTTTGAGACAGATAATATTCTTCACAGGTAGGTAAAGTAGGGCATAGTTCAAGTTTCTTCTTAGACCTGGTAATCAGGAAGATGTTTGCAGAGAAATAACCAGAGTGGAGTTGGAGCAGAAGAAATAAAATTAGCTGGAGGAGAAGGAAGTAAACAGGAAAGATTCTTTTAAGGTGAAAAGTTAACCCTTGGAAGAGACAGAAAAGATGAAGAGGCAAAATGCCATGGATGAGGGAGGGAGGAGATGATACTGGCAAAGTTAGAGGGGGGAAAAAAAAAGATATCAATATGTTTGAAAAACTAGAAATAAAATATTTCCAATGTTAAGCAGCAAGTAGGAAAGATAAGAGGGAGGGAGAATGGGGGAGTCTCAGTACCCTAGAGAAAGTAAGGAGGTGGAGGGCTGCCTGCTTTCCCCAAAATGTGATCCATAGAACAACATTCATTACTTCAGATGGTCCTTGGGAAACAGCTCTCCAGCCAAACAGGCTCAGGGAACAGCACACGCTGAGCACTTCTGGAGACAGTAATGCACGCTAGTCCATGAAGGTGCTGCAGGGATGAGACCTGCTTCACATCGTTCGATCCAGCGTTCCTCAAATGCATTTGACCTCAGGTCTCCATTTTGGAAAGCACACTTTGAGAGAAGCCCCAGTTTAGGCGACGTCCAGTGTTAGCCAGCTCGGTGGTGCCAGTGGTCCATGCTGGCTTGCTTAGCTTTTCTGCCAGCTCGGACTGGGGCAGGCAGGAGCAGATAGCTGGTATAGGACATTTGGAAATCTGTTGTTTGAAATCTGAGGATTATTGATATAAATTATATCATAGGAATTTAAGATGGTGGCTGGATTGTACTGATCCAATATTTGTTTTGACTTTATAATTGAACAGGAAAGCCTTACATTCACCTAAAATATACTATATATGCGGGGTACCAAAAAAAGTATACACATGACTTGTATTCATCTTTTGTTATTGGTATATATTGAGTACTACAATTTTAATAGATTCCTGTCTTAAAATGTGTATCTATTTTTGGGGCACCCTGTATCTGTACACACACTGTCTAGCATCTTCCCCTCTAGTCTTCCTTGACCATAGGTAGTCACCTAAATTTAAAAACTGCATCATCACTAACTCTCTTTTGCCTTCTTTTTTTTTTTTTTAGAGCGCAGTGTCACTGGCCCTCACATGTGGGATCCAAACCGGGGCTGCTGGCGCCCCAAGCCAGCTCTTAACCAATGCGCCACTCGGCCGGCCCTCTTTTGCCTTCTTTTCTTTACCCAAGTATATATTTCAGTGTATACTTAGATGCAGTCCAGACCACAAATGTCAATCTTCCGCTCAGGAAGATCTGTGGGAGACCATCAGATGCCTTGACGAATGAGATCTGACAATATTGTGTCTACAGTGTATCGCTCATCTACTGGTACAGTAACTGTCAAAGGGAGAAAGGAGGTGCAGCTGGCAAGGGCTTGTTCTTAGTGATCCCTCCTGGCTCCGGGTGATGGTGTCTTCCTCTTCTAGGCACTCTCTGCCATTGCTTTCACACCAGGCTCCTGCATCTGCCCATGATCAGCATGTACACAATGGCATCAGACAAGTCTTCTTTGATGACAGGGCTTTCCTTAAACAAATACTTGTTGGACTGAAGTGGCCTGGGCATTTACCTGTTCTCTCTTCCCTTCTTCTATATTCTTCTAATGTGACCCACAGCTGCCTTGCTCCCAGATTTTCTGTCCATGTTTCACTAGGCCAAGAATGGACACAAACAGCCCCGGGGGTGTGCCCGCCACCTGCCCTCCCAACCTTGAGCCCAATTCCCTCGTAATGGCACTGCTCTGCTCTTTCCTGCCTGACAGACTCAGCTGGCCTTGTCCTTTAACTTCTGCTCCTTTCACACGCAAAATTTATCTAGCTTTGCAGGAAAGTGCAAGGTCCATGTCTGCCTTTCAGTTCCTGTTCACTGCCCCCCCGCTGAGAGGCCCATGTCTCCCTCCGGCCTAGTTTGCACCCTAGGTCTTCCAGGGCCTTACTCTCGCCTTCCTGAGCTTCCAGAGCATTTGGCAGCCACCATCCAATCAGACTCTATTTGGGATTGTTAACAAACTGTTCCCTGGAGGGGCCCCACTTGCCATGAGTGGGTTTGGAAGCTTACGGGCAAGTAGAACTGGGACCTTATACCTCTTTAGCATCTCTCCGCAGCAACTGGTGCAGCTCTCTGCACGGCAGTCCTCAGAAATGCCTGATGGACATGCTGCTGTTGACTCCAGCTTCCATTATGGACCAAGGAAAGGCACACAAAGCCCCTCACTTTGATGGAAGCTTATCAACTAACAACAATCTTTCTACCTCATGCAGATCCAGTTTATCTGGAAATAAAATGGACACTGGGCCTTTTAGAAATGGGTATACTCTGTCTCTTCTGATGAATTTCAATGAAATTTGGTATACAGATAAGTTCGATGTGTTGTTACTTAGGAGGTTACAGTCTAAAGATACGAATTTAAGTATTCAGGATAAACTTGAAATATCAAAGGTATATTCTTGGAAAAATAATAAGGCTCCTCAAACTGGACACAAGCAAAGTTATTTCACAGTACTGCCTCTTAGATTAATCAGATTCTCCAGGTCATAGTGCTGGAGGCTGGCATGTCTTCAACTTTAGTTTCTTAAGCAGGGCTAAGCCCAATACACATCATGGATCAGCCACACTGAGAAGCTCTCTTTCCTAAGGCTCAGCCCAGTCCACGTGGCGCTCAGCCGCCCACAAATCAGACTTCCCCAGACATTTTGCTGGAGCCTGGCATCCAGGCCTGAACTAAGGGTGTGTCTCCTGTGGGTACCCCATACGACGCAGTTACACCAGATCACTTTGAAGAGCCCTAACAGTCTGACATCTAAATGGGTGTTTTTATTTTTTAAAAGGAAAATACACAGCTACCCAAAGACAGGAAAATCAGTGCTTTATTTTGGGGAGAAGGAGGGTTGTCATTTTTCTCTCGATTTTGTTGGAAGGCTACTTCCAAAAAACAAAAAACACACAAACAAACGAAAAACCACCTCACCAAATTTCCCCTGCCTAAAAGAGTTAATAGCAACAAGCAGACACATTATATGGCAGTTTGCTCACCTACAGTGTTTAACCCTCCGTCGGGCACAACTGATCTCCCAGATGCTTTGCACACAAATTTTCAAATATCTAACCATTCGTGACTCATCGCTTTCGTATCTTCCCCCTCTACTGTAATCTATGGCCAGTCATGTTTGTGACTTAGTACAGTAAAGACGTTATTTCATAGCGGCATCTTTGTGTGCAGTGAATCTGGGAGATCAGTTGCGTCCGATGGAGGGTTAAGATAAGGAGGATAGTCATCATTGGGTTGTAAAATGCCGGGTGTCTAGGAAATCCCTTCCTCTCCCTTGCCCCCATCATTATTCACACATTTGCGCACACACACACACTCCCTCCCTCACTCCATCTTCCCAGACATCACCTGGTTGATAACATAGATGCCGTAGTCCAACTGCTGACGTTGCAGGATTGGGTGCAAGTAATACAGCCAGTACTTTAGGTGTTCCTGCCGGTTTCGGAATGGAATAACGATGGCCACCTTGTGAGGAGAGATGCAGTCCTTGGGGGTGTGGCGACCGCCCACCTTCACCTCAGGGTTCTGTTTCGCCAGAAGTGTCAAGTCCACAGGCACGTTAAACTCGATCAGCATGGGGCCGACTAGAGAGGTGGAGGGAAGGAAAAGTTAGCAGGCCACAGGACTTGTGGCTTTACGGGTGGTGTCAGATGGCCAGACCGCAGGAGACAGCTCCTCCTAAGAGGCAGTGTGGTCGTGGAAAAAGGCACTCATGCCCAGTACCAGTGTGACCAACCATCCCAGAAATTCGTCAGTGCCAAGCAAGACTGGATATCTGGTCAGCCTAGGAAGCACTGAACTATCCAAGATACACACCCCTCAGATGTTGTTTCTCAACTGTAAAACGGAAATGGGGTAATTCCTGCTATGACTTCCTGACAGGCTATTGTAAGGATCAGAAAGCAGAGATCAGAAAGCGCTTTCTCAACTGGTAGTTACAAAATAGTCATGGGGATGTAAAGTACACTGCACAGGGAATACAGTCAATAACGGTGTAAAAACTGTGTATGGTGCCCAGTGGGTATTAGACATATCAGGGGGGTTACTTCATTAGTTACATAAATGTCTAACCGCTATGCTGTATACTGAAACTAACATATAAAATAATATTGGATGTCAATTGTAACTGAAAAAATATATATATGATGTGAAAAAAAATTTAAAAAGAGAAAGCACTTCCTCAGAAATCCTGAGGTTGAGACCTAGCTCTGCCACCTCCCATGGGGTGTGGCTTTGGACAGGTTCTCTCTATGAATCTAGCCAGGTTGGAGAAAGAGAGAAAGAGAGAGAGAGAGACAGAGAGAGAGAGAGAGAGAGTGTGTGTGTGTTCAGTGTTGAGAACATCAGAAAGTAGCAAGGAGTAATAACTCACGTCTCATGGGTTGATGATGCACAGATGAAACAAACTCGATGCGGAGCGACTGGAGGAAATGAGACCCCAGAGGAGACTCAAGGGAAAAACGAGAGAAAAAACAGTTGGAAAGCACATCAAAGAAGAATGCTTAGTGGAAGGAGTAAAGGAATAACAAAGGGGATGAAGAAGGGAGGAAAAGTCAGGGATGACTGCAAAGTTTCTGGCCTAGGAAGAACATGGCTCCAGATGAGAGAAATACGTTAGTAAGAGAGCTCTTTGGCTTAGAAGAAAAATTGATGACACATGGATGGTGGGTTTTGATTTAGTGGCAAGGCAGGAGAAGAAGGAAAGGCAGAGGTCAAGATCCAGACACAGGCATGGAAATCCCTATCTCCTAAGTAGAAACAGGTGGAGCTAAAAGAAGGCCACACTCCTCGAAGGCCGGGACTGCTCCTCACGCAGCAGGCATGGTGAGGGCAGAAAGATGAATGGCCCAGGAACACACAGGGAATTGGGGACAGAGTCATGACTCCAACCCAGCCTCCAGTATTCCCTGTGGCCAGATTTTCTCAAAGTGGGTTCCAGGGAACACCAATCCCAGTAAGAGGCTCGGTGCAAGAATACGTCTCCTAATCAAATAACAGTGGGCACCCTGCCTGTTAAATCCTGCTTCTGGAAAGTTATGACATATACCAAAGGCTCTGAGAAGTTGTGCTGTCAAGATACCCCTTTCAATGTATTCAGCCTACCATTTCCCAAACTTACTTGGCCACAGAATCATTTTATCAGGGGGGGCACACTTTGGGAACTGTTATTCTAATGTAACCAGCTTTGTCTATTGAAGTAACAGAACCGTTAGCTGCTAGCCCCCACCCCTGGCCTCTCTGTAATAAAAGATTGTTAGAGCTTCTTTTAGATGGACCAAGAAATTAGACTCCTCTAACTGTTCCACATTCCACATGTTTTTACTACCTTTTATCTAAACATGACATAGGCAAGCTGTGTTTATCTAGATATGGTGATAAGACCATAAGGCTAGAATGCTTTTTTTTTGGTCCAAATATTCCCATCAGTTAGTTATGACCTCTGTAGTTTTCTGGCTGGCTATATTTTAGTGCTGTCAATGTAATTAACTACAACACATGTTATGACTTCTGTAACTTGCTTCCTGTATTTGACGCTGTCAAAACTGTCTAAGATGGGCCGGCTGAGTGGCGCATTGGTTAAGGGCTGGCTTGGGACGCCAGCGGCCCGGGTTCGGGACCCACATATGAGGGCCAGTGACACTGCCCTTAAAATAAAATTTTAAAAAAAAAAAACTGTCTAAGATTTATGAAAACCACCTGAAAACTGTCATTTGCTTAGCTTGCAATTTCTGTCTATAAAAACCCCTCTCTTCCTTTGTTCAGGGCTGTGAATTTATTTAGGGCATGAGCCCGCTCACAGTCGCTGGCCACAAATAAACTCCAAAACAACTGCTTTGTTTGTATTTTTGTGCTGGGTACAACACAATGAAGCAAACTAGCTTCAAGGAAGGAACCTACGGAACGGAGGTGAGAATGCTGACCACAAATGCAGAACAAGTTCACCTGAAACACGCTGGCGAGAACCATCCAAGGCTGAGTCAGGCGCCCTGTGTGTTTATCAATACGTGGCTCTCCAAGCAGCCTGATCCTGAGATCACTCACCTCTGAAACAAGGCAGCCCGAGAAAAGCAAGCTGTGACTCTTGCTCCTGCCTGTCCACAGGTGCAGGCTCACCATCTCCTCCTCGCCCCTCCCCAGTCCCTGCCAGTACTCCTCACAGCTTCCCTCCCTCCAATGCTGACCCAGTTCCATCCTCATGGGACCTGTTCTCATTTATTTTATTTTGAGGTACAGCTCTGATCATTACTTTCCTGCTAAAAACCTCCAATGGCTCTAGGGCCGTGTAGCTTTGGACAAGGTAAGGCCAACCCTCTTAGCTTGGCAACAAGGCCCTTCAGTCTCAGCTCTCCAACCCTCCCTTCCCCCCATTCTTTATAAACCATGTCTATATCCGCATTTGTCCCTTTGCCAAAAATGCCCTTCCCTCTTTCCTCTAACAGCAAACTTTTGGCATTGAAAGATGCACCAGAATCTTAAAATCAAAGCCCCAAAGCTGGCTTCCTCTTCCTTTCTCCATTACCCCAGAGCTCAGGCAGCAGACCCCTGGGGCAGGAAGGGGATCCTCAGGGTTCCAAAAGCCCGGGTCCCTCCCTGGCCATTCACTTCCCTCCCTGAAGGGACAGGGCCCTCACAGATCAGTTCCTCACATGATTGCCTGCTAACTCAGCTCCAATCTCCTAGGGTGCCCTCAGGTGAGTAGGCTTTATGTTCTATGACTAAGGGATCGCCCTGGACCAGTTTTTCCCAAACCTACCAGCATTCTTGCCTGAGGCAATCTGTAAAAATGTGGAATCTCAGGCCCCTCCCCTAGACACCCTGACTTGGCAGATCTTGGGAAGGACCTAAGTGGATGATTAACAAGGAGCCTAAGAGATTTTGTCTGGGCAAGTTAGGCAATGGGAAGCTGAACCTCCCATCTTCAAAGTCTTGGGGCTGTCAGGCAACCAGGGTCCTCAGAGTCTCCTGCAGCTAACAACTCATAGAGGCAGCCCCTCTCTACAGGGCCCCCCCCCAGGCCTGGAATGCTCAACTCCCCAGCCCCACACAAAGCCTTCTGGCCCTGCTGCACAGTGCACTTGTAGAAAACATAAAAGATCTGTCACTGGGCTCGTCTCACTTCAGAGGGCCCCACGACATCTGCAACCCCCCCAGCCCCACCCCTCCTTTGGTTTTCAAGATACTGCTAAACATAACTCCATTTTCGGGAACCCAAGAGGCATCTGGGCTGTCACCCTACCAACCTGCTCGCACCTTTTGAAACCAGCCCAGAAGACAGGAATTCACATTTGGTCTGCCCAGCCTCTTGGAGCAGACACCTGCAGGCTGGAAAGCATTAGTGCTGACCCTTTCAGGAGTTCCAGAACAGTGGTCCTGAGGTAGTTTCTTGGACCGGAGGGAGGATGCCTCTGGCCTGGTTCAGCTCCGCCAGTGACTTGCTGGGTGATCTTTAGGCAAGTACCGTCCACTCTCAGAATACTGGCTTCCCATTTGTAAATTATAGGGATTGGAACTCAATGTGCCCCAAACAAACTCTTACCCACTACCAGCTCCTCCAAGGGTTCCATGGAGAGCTTTATGACTAAACAGCCTCTTCTCACTCTCCTGCTCCTCTCTGCACCCCTCTCACAACTGCCTTCATGTCTCCAACACGGAAAGCACCCTGACCCCTGGATCCTGCCCTCCCTGCCCAATCCAGCACTTCTATCCCCACCTTCTCTCTGGGAAGCCTCCACAGCTCTGAGAATCCTGTGGCTCACACCTCTGAGAGTGGACAGCACTTGGCAGTCAGTGTCAACTCCAGACCTGGAGCTGAATGCTTTCTTGGGTCCAATTCCAGCCAGGAAGCCTCCCAGAGTGCCCTGCACACCTCCTACCACACTGCTGAAGCCATCCTCCGCTGCACACCTGGCTCTATCCCAATGAGAACATCCATCGAGTTCAGACTCCAGGAGGGGAATAAGGACCAGCTCTGCCCAGAACCTCGCAGACCTACTACCAGGTCTCAGTGCCACTGCTCAGGATCTCAGGGAGAGGGGAGGGGAGGAAGCCAAGGGCTGAGGGCTTTATGACAATCCTCAGGCTGAGCCAATGCTCCCTTGCTGTGAGGCGCATGGCGTGTGCTACCACAGGCCCTCAGCCCCGCTGGGCTGACTTGTGTGTTTTCTTGGCTCTGGGAGCTGGGAAGCAGGGTTACGTAAGCAGATGAGCAGATGTGAGCCTGTCCTTGGCTTCCCCAGCTAAAGCCTCAGCACGTGGGCCTCTCGGCTGGGAGTCCAGGTCACGGCCTTGCGTGTAAGTCGCTCAATAACTTCAATGTGTGAGCTCAGCTCAGACAAATTCCACTGCTCCCTTGCCCGGCATGGCAAACGTAAACACACACGTGACCCTCCATCAAAAGCCCTGCTAATCTAGAGCCAACCCTGCCTCACTTTCATGCTAGCTGAACCACTAGTTCAATCCTCTAGCCTCAGCAAAACAGGCTGGAACATCTAATCGCTGTTTCCCAACTAAACGGCCAGTTGGTAGATGCAATCCTTGGCCACCAGGAGTTGGGCTGTGACAATGTTTCACAGCCTGGACAAAACAGTAATAGTTAAGAGAATGTAGGCAGTTCTCCATTAGCTAAATATAACCAATGTATCAGAATGCCCTTTCTTCCCAGATTAAGTGCTTCTTATTCTTTATATGTTAAAATGTCTTTTCTTTTACGAAATGATTATGGTGGATTTTGAAGCTGGATTGATTGTTTCTTTCTTTTTAATTTTCTAAAGCTCCTTACTTGGCATCCATGGGTCACTGTTCAGTTTCTTTGAAATTTTCCTGGACAGTAAAATTGAAACATTTGGGAATTGTGGAACGAGGCAGTGCCCAGAGCTTTGTGATTCTGAAAGATGGGATGCTGGACCGTTTCCTTGGCCAGTCCTGACAGTACGTGGCACAGCCCCTCTTTGAGTTATCTCCTCCCCAACTACAGTCTTACTCCACAGGCATCATGGGTGGGCCATTTTTCTCTGGACCAATCTTTCAAAAGCCAGATATGCACTAGAAGCAGAGCCAGGCGTTACCAAATACCCAGGCATGGGAATAACAGCTGTCTGCAGTGGCCCCACAAACTCATGATGCACCTGTGGCCCCTTAGAATAGACATGAGAAGCACCATCTACTATATGAGGCTCAGCTCAAAGCTCTCCAGTTCTTCAGGGAAGAGAAGCTCTCTGAAGTTTTCCAAGGACTTTGTTATCACCAATCCAACAGCTGCCTGGCCTTAGCTCAAGCATCACCACCCCTAGGAAGCCTTCTCAGACCACGCAAGGTTGGTTCTTAGTCTTCCTCCACCTCAAGTACTCAAAGTACCACATCCATCCAAACACGCACCCAGTCAGCACATAACAGCACATAACACATGCCAGTCGGTGTCAAGCATGCAGCGATGGGGCTGGGCTAAGAGGAGGTCCTTGCCCTTGGCAGGTGGTGGTGGGTAGACCAGCCAAGCAGATGACAATGGTGAGGGTGACAGTGGTGAGAAGAGCTGACATGGCACAAAGGAAGGGGAGTCAGCTCCGGGGCCAGCTCCGGGAATCACGGAAAGCTTTGCTGAGAAGCAGCTGCCTGAACTGTGTCTCTCAGCTCTTCTCCAGGAGGTCATTGCACAGAATCGTGAGTGTCTACTTGGATGCCAGAGACCCGGAATCCACCAACAAATCTTAGTTGAGTGGATGGTGCACAGTTCTTCTCCCTGTTCCCCTGCCATTGATGTAAGCAACAAAGGGGATTTCGATAAATCTCAACAAAACTTGACAGAGAGCCACCAGAAGAAACTGCTTAAGTCTCATTTAACCATTTCTCATTGATTTTTTTTTTTTATGCATTCAACCCTTAATTATTGAGTGCCTACTACGTGCACTATAAAACCTACAAATAAAAATCTTGGTTCTTGGGCCAGCTGAGTGGTACGTTGGTTAGGAGTTGGCTGGGGACTCCAGCTCTGAGCAGCAGGGCCCCGGTTCGGGGCCCACATGAGGGCCAGTGACGCTGCAGCCTGTACAGCTAGGATGCTGAAAACAACTCAACCTGGAGCTGGGCTGCCAGGAGTAGCTAGTGACGGCATAGGCTGCAGTGGGCTGGTGGGCAGCGGGCACGAGCTTTTCTGAGCTGCCATGAGCCTCTGTGAGCAGCTGTCCAATGGCGGCAACCAATCTGCCTCATCCGGGAAGAGCGCAATGATAATACCAACATGGGCCAGTGAAGCGATAGTCCTCCACAACTAGACTGAAGAACAAAAAGGACAGCAACTTGTCTGTTCCCCATCGCCGATTTCATACACACACACACACACACACACAAACCAAACAAAACTTGGTTCTTTATCTTTTTTTTAAACATTAGTTTCAAGTGTACAAAACAACGTAATAATAAGACATTTATACCCCTCACTCTCATTGAGTTTTAAAATCTAATTCACAGGGCCGGCCGAGTGGCGAGGTGATTAAGAGCTGGCTTGGGATGCAGGTGGCCCCAGTTCGGATCCCACATATAAGGGCCAGTGATACTGCCCTCAAAAAAAATTAATTAAATAAATAAAATAAAAAACTAATTCACAAAAGCTTCAAAAGTACTAGAAAAGATTTAGTTCTTAAACCAGATGTTCATGGTATTTTTCTTTATATCTTTGAGTATATCTTTAAAATTGAACAATGAATATTTTCAAATATAACCCAAGAACAAGAAATGTGACCCCTTCCTTCAACTTTCACAATAAGTATCTTCTGATACTTTGAAATAGATTTCAAAACCTACTACTCAGCGACCAGAAAACAGGAATAATCTATTCCTAATGCCATCTTGATATGTCTCAGATACCCTGCACACAGAACATAATTTCAACACCCACTGTTCTTCATGTCATTTCACCATCCAAGCCACTATGAGACCCTGGGGGAAAAAACACTTTTTCAACAGGAAACAGAGCACATTTGTGGTCTCAGAACACTGCATTTGGGGGTACAGAGAAAAACAAAGTATTTGCTCTGCAAATCTCTGGCAGAGCCCAGGTGGCCAAGGGAGAGCTGGACAAATCGGCTCTCAAATCAGACAGTGGGGTCAGTTGTTCCTTCATCCATCTCTGCTGAGGGGCAGTCCTGCCATGTGCCTAAACCGCCACACTTGGTGGGTCTTCCAACATATGACCTGAAAGTAACTGGGCTAGTAGTGGACCACCAACCTCAATGGGACTGGCCTTTCTCATGCCCTACTCCCTCCCCCTTTATAAATTCCCACCCAACCTTCAAACAAAGGCCAAGCACTCTCATTTGCTATTGTATTTGCTTTCAAAATGCTGGTGAGCTTTCCATCTATTGCAGAGGTTCTCAAGCTGTGGAGTATAAGAATCATCATCTGGGGAAGCACTGAGAACTGCAGATTCCTGGGTCCTACTAACCAGAGCTTCTGATAAGTCTGAGGCTGGGGCCCAGGACTCTGCATTTTAACAAGCACTTTAATGTGGGTCCCTGGATTACTTTATGAGAAATGCTAGTTTACAGGTTCACTCATTAACCACCATCTCCCTTCCACTCCATGAAGTTCTCTAAGCGTGAGGTACCAAGAAAAATAATTTACACTACGGAACTACTATGTATTTCTCCTTTCTGACAATGTATGTCATGTAACAGAATATGTTTCACTTTCGGCTTGTATAAAGGAATAAATGTCTTAACTATGTTGGGCCATATTTTAATTCTCCCTCAGTCTTAAATTTTTAAGTTACATTTTCTCTATTTCTGATTTTATTTATATTGGTCCTTTTTATGGTGTGTATCTCAAAAGCTACCTCAAAAACCTTTGTGAAAGTGGTGAGGCAACAATCCTTCCAAGTTCAAACCAAATATCATCTCTTCAAAGCTTTCTCCAAGCCCCTCGGGCCAAACAAGCCCGACTCCACATGCCCAAAATACCCTTTATGCAACATTTGAGCCCTTCTGGATGGGGGTACCTGCTTCCTCCAGTACACTCTCATCTCCTTGAGGGCAAGGGCTGTGTCCCATTCTTTTTTTGTACTTGTGACAGTTTCTGGCAGAGAAGCATCCACAAATGTGTGTTGACCCACACAGCACTTGTTCAACTACAAGTTCAGAAGCTGAGCTAACAGAGCAGGAAACCATCTTACCTTTAATATTTGAGAGTCTAGATTATTGTCCTAATACACATCTATGACCAAGGCAACCGAAGGCAAAACACTCTCCTTTCTGGGCTCTAAAAGATGCCTTCGGCTTCCAGCGGTATAGCACCTGAACTGTGATGGCTGGGCACAAACCCCATCTTCAATTTGAGGTTCGAGGCCTGAAACTTTGTGGCAGTGGACAGCCTAACCTCCTAATGAAAATGTGGCATTTCTTCATCTAAACCTCACACTGCCACCTCGATCAAGTGCTTCACCAAATACCACTTGTTTCTTGAGAAAATGGCCCCAAAGCTCCAAGTCTGATGCGGGTTGTGAGGTCACCAGAAATGTTTTGGGTGGTCATTCAGTCCAGAGTCCTGTCACCAAGGGTACCATACCATGGCCTCAATCTAAGGAAGCAAAGCATGGTCAGATTTCATCCCTTGAAGGGTCTGGATCCTCCTTGAACCAGAACCCAGAAGAACCCTGGCAGACCAGAGCTGGAGGGACCTTGAGAATAATGTTCCAGCCCCACAGTTACACACAAAGGTTTGAAACTGAAGTCCAGAGAGACTGACAGACTTCCTCAAGGACATTCTTGGGTTGCCAAAAAAGCCGCCCTTATGACTCCTTTAGGGTTCTGATGTTTATGGATGTGTCTACACAGTGGACTGCAAAGCGCAAACAGCACACATGCCTCTCTCCTCTCCCTTTGCTCTGCCCTTGGAGATGCTGTCTCTAACTCCTTCCTAACCTAGGGCTCCAAGGAGCTGCCAACTAACCCCAGGTGGTATAAAAAGGAATCTTATTTGACATCACTGACCTAAACCCTTCTCAAGTCCATTTCCATACTATACATGGTCATGGCTCCCAAATTCAGGGGCAGGAGAAGCAAGGAGAGAATACTGGGAAACCTCCAGGAGACCCCAGAACTGGGGGTATAACAGTATGCTTTTGTCCTGAGGTGACCCAAAAAAGCTTTTTCACCCACAGAGAAACACAGAGATGCAAGGCCCTGAGGTCAAGAAACAGTGCCAGGGATCACAGACTTTTAAAGCCCACTGAACAAGCTTCCCAGTGTTTGTCCACTGGGGAAAATTGTCCCAGGAGGAATTTCTGCTTTGTTTGGTCCTGGCCCAAAAACAGATTTCCTCCTCACCCAGCCCTTCTCCGCCCTTCTCCCTCCTTCCCTCCCTTCCTCCCTCCTTCTGCTGGAATTTGTGAAAACTGCCTGCCCACAATTATCAGTTACCACTACCAGAAAAGCCTGTCCACAGTTATTAGTTATCACCAGGAAAAGCTCAGGAGGCCAACTTGCCCGGAAATTCTGTCAGCCCAAGGAAGATCCTGCTGCGCCTCTCTCCTCTTAGAACTATAGAACTTTTGGAAGAAATGGTTTGAACTTCCCAGAAAGGATTAGAATAATAAATGCCTGGTATTTTATTTTAAGACGTTCCCCTCCAGGCTGGACAGTCCCCCTGCCTCCTCTGGGGTCTCCACTCTCAGCCTAGAGACAGTCACCAACAGGTAGCCCAGGGCCTGCCACAGGCACCCTTCACGAACTCTGAACTTAGCACAGTGTATAACATACCATAGACCTACAACATATATTTGCTGAATAAATATGTGACTAATATTTGCATGTGGGCCTTCCACTCTAAGAGACAAAGTCATTCTCAACAGAACTCGTAGAGGCTGAGGGGACATAAAGATTGACTGTTTGCTAGGGACAATCAGCTGAGTTCCACTATATCAGCATACCTAAAATGGAGAGGAACTGAGGGTATTATCGTAGTAACAGAGAAAGAAGAGTGCTGGTGAGAGACTGACCGAAAAAAAGAAAAGGGGTCATGTTCAAACCACAGAACAGATAGATGACAGATTCCAAAAGACCAGCAATGTCTGAGAACAGTGAGGGATTAGTATCCAGGATGTATTTTAAAATCCTGTATATCAACAAGAAAAATATAAGAACCTCAGCGGAAAAAAGAGCTACAGGACTATTATGAATAAGCAACTTGCCAGAGAAGAATCCCAAAGGCCATCAAGTGTATGAAGAGATACTCAAGTTTATTTGTAATCAGAGAAAAGCAAGTCAAAACAAGAGCTCTCCCAGCACATTTATTCGTTTGGCAAAAATTAGGAAGCTGGTTAATGCCGAGGTGGCAGAGAGGCACTCATGCTCCACTGGTGGGAAGGTAAAGTGGGGCAGCCTTTCTGGAGTGGTATTGGAGTCCATCATTAAGGAAGGGGAGAAAGAAAATCTGGACGGACACCATGGACACTAGATGTAGACATAGCAATGTGAATGGACTTGAAAAACAAAGGTGGGCACCTGGAGCCCAGCTCTTGGTTCCTAAATACCATTCTCTACTACAAAGAACTAGGGCTTGTCGGAGACATAGCTGATTCCAGGACTGAGTCATGAAATGAGCAAAAGGAGCCTAGAACATCTTGCTGTGTCTTAAAGAAGTGCTCCAAGAATGATGGAATATTTCAAAGGGGCATAGGAACCAGCCCAAAGGGGATTTCATTGGCCAAACCTGGGACAGTCTGAGCATCAAAATAAATAATTCTAGTAAAAGACTATGAGCTATCAAATAAAGTAAGAATCCATAAGTCTGCACTGAACTAACAGGGAAGTAGGGAAAGCTCTTCCTTACAGAAAAACGCCAACAAATAAATGTAGAATGAATGATGGAATGAGATCACCAAGAACGAATACAAAATCTGAATAAACCTGTAACTAAAAAAAAAAAGAAAAAATTAATTAGTAATCCTAAAGCTTCCAACAAAGAAATGCCCAGGCTTAGATGACCTCACTAGTGAATTCTACTCAATATTTAAAGAATACAAATCCTTCACAAATTCTCCCTAAAACTGAAGAGGAAACACTTCCCTACTCATTCTGAGTCAGTATTACCATGATATCAAAATCAGACAAAGACATCCAAGAAAGAACACTACAATCCATTTATTTGTCAATTATCCCTCAATAATACTGAAAAAAACAACCCTACAGATCAATATCTCTTATAATAATAATCCTCAACAAAATACTAGTAAGCTGAATACAACATATAAAAAGGAATACACCATGATCAACTAGGACTTATCCCAGGAATTCAAGATTGATATCTTAAAAAAAAAAAAAAAAAAACCCACAAAAAACAAGCCAAAATGTGTAATATACCATATCAGTAGAATAAAAAACAAAAACCATAAGATTTACTTCAACAGACACATAAAAGCATTTAACAAAACATACCACCTATTCATGATAAAAACACGCCACAAACTAGGAACTTTTTCCTCACCTGAAATACAGCATCTACGAAAATCCTGCTGCTAACAGTTAATAGCGAAAGACTGAATGTTTTCCCTCTAAGATGAGGAACGAGACAAGGATGTCCTCTCTTATCAAGTCTATTCAATACTGTACTAAAAGTTCCAACCTGGGCAATTAGGCAAGAAAAAGAGCTGCTGTGAGTTAATGAAAATAACGCACATGAAGTATTTTTACAATGCTTGGTAAGTGCTGAACAAGCATTATCTGTTGTGAGAGTGGTTGACTAGCTGTTGCTGAAGCCCAGGACCCTAGACTCACAGTGGCTCCCACCAATTGGGTTTTCAAACTGACCATCTTACTCATTCCCTGATGTTTGATGTTTGTCCCAAGAAACTGGAACGGCTAAAAAGATCAGGTGGTTGTGGATTCATCCAGTAAGACTCAAACCTGGCTCATAGGGCCCAATGAGAGTCGTCCTGGCCCTACATGGCTGGCCCTAGTGGGGACAGCACTCAACGGTCCTGCAGTGAAGCCATTTAGACATACTAAGCAGGAATACATAGCTACATTAGAATCCCAGGCAGGAAGAGATTCCAGAGAGCACCCAAGCCGCGCCCTCATCTCATTTTATAGATGAGTAAACGGAGGACCAGTGAGAAGATGTGACTTCTCTCCAATTACTCATTAGATTGGCACCAGAGCTGTACTAAAGGGCTTGGCATCCTGGCTTCCAACACCAGCCCCTGGGTAAAGACAGGCCTATCCCAAGTTTTTCTAACAACATACCAGGCACAGGCCGCTGGGCACCCCAGGCACCCACCTATGTCCAACCTCCATTTTTTAACACCTTCCTTTTCAACCCCTGAGACTCCACCAAACATCCAATGTTCCAGCTCCTCCACCAGACCACTCAGCTACTTGTAGTGTATGATGCATTTCCCCAGGACACTGACAATGTCCACCTGGAGAAGGGAAGGCTATGGATCACCACAGAATCCTGGTACCCCTGATCATGGCAACACACATTCCAAGTTCCCAGTGTTGTGGACTCAACAAGGTGGGTGCCTTCTCCTTGTGGCCTGGGGTAGGTGTGCTCATATATAAGTTAGAGCAGTCTCCACTAAACTTGGTTCCAGGCTAAATAAACCCTGTCCCTAAGCTGTGGTTACAGTCTCTCACCTTTCCTTCCTCTTCTTAACTCGGCCCCACGGCAAACAGAAAAAACTGCATTTGGAGGAAATTATAAGCTGCCGCCTACTATGTTGAATGTATGCCTACTGTGCCCAAGGGAACGGGTTAGGCATTGATCAAAAGACAGAGCACTGATAGTTCCACAAACCTCATCTCATTCAATCCTCTTACCAATCCTCTGAGGTAAAAACTATTACTCACTTTACACAGGAAGAAAGTCTTGCCCTGCGTCCTCCAGGAACAATATGCTGGACAGTAGCTCTGGCTTGATTCCAAATGGACCCTATTAGTCAGAGCTGATTGCTGTGGAATGCATTAGACAGGATGCAGGGAGTGGCTGCAGAATAAAGGGAGCAGCTGTCCCAAACTGAATGCTCCCTATCTGCTAAATTTGTAAACCCTTGGTCACGGAAATCACTAGCTCACTAGCTCGGAAGTCATTTTACCATTGATGCAAGTCAGCAGGTTCCAGCTTATCTACAAAAGGGGCATGAGTGTGGGGCAGGGTTGGGGGAGAAGGGGGCGGGGCTAGTAGCTATAGGGACAGAGCTGGCAATTCTGTTCAGACCTTGGGGCTGCTACTGATTAACTTATTTTTACCCAGTATAATTTAAATGCCTTTCCTTGTCTGGACCCCCTTTCTGGATCTCACATGAAACAGGGCTGCCAAATCGAAGTTCACTCACATGGGTTACATGTCCTGGCGCCCAGGCTAGCCTGTCAAAACCTAAACAGTTTCTGCAGCTTTTAAAGCCAGGGTCGGCCTCCATTCTACAGGTTTGACTCCATAAATAAAGGAGGGGGTGGATTCTCATGTTGTGTAAATCACTTCTTCGGCAAAGGTGTCGAAAGAGCCACCTTTGTATCCTCCACAGGAATTGCCAGAGGCAAAAGCTTACAAGTCCTGAGTGGCCCCAGGCTCTACACAGGGACCTTACTTAACACAAGGCCCCAAGGACTGGGAGTGTGAGACTCTAGACAGACCTGACTCTCCCTGGGAATCCTCTTTAAAAGCCAATATCCCTGGCCCAGGAATTCACAATTTAGGGCCTGTGGATTGCTCCAATCCTCCTGAAAAAGAGTGCCAATGTGAAACAGTGTCATAAAGATGACTATATCCTCTGGCCTAGAAATTCCTCTCCAGCAATTTAACCCAAAGAAACAATTCCACTGAAGCAAAGAACTACACACAGCAAAAACATTCCAGATTATCTATGATGGTGAAACCTGGAATGTTGAATGCTAAGGGAATATCCATCAGAATTTTAAGGAGCAGCTACAAAAGACAACTGGGATACTTATAAATATAAAAGTTTATTATGTTGAACGAAAATGGCAGATGCAAAATAGTTTCACACTATGATTGCAACAGAGTATCATATGTATGCATTTGGAAAGGAAATGCAAGTTTTACTACAGTGGCAGGCACATGTTTTGTTATAATGAGATAGTAGAATTATGTTTTTAAACATTTAATGTGATATTTTCATCTAAAAAACCCAAACAAACAAAAAAAATGGAAGAAATCCAACAAAGCAAAAGCCAAAATCTTCACAAATAAGAGCTATTAGTACTACAGATAATAGATAACATATATTCAGAGCTTATTCTGTTAGGCACTATTTTAGGCGCTTTTATGCCTACTACCTAAACTTCACATCTGTGAGGTAGATACTACTGTTATCACCATTTTACAGGTGAGAACACTGAGGCACAGAGAGGATGACATTTTCTTCCATATCACATGGCTAGCCAGAGTGATAGAAACATTCCCCATGCCATTTCAGAGGTAATCCATCCATTAAAATCTTTATGCCTGCTTAGTCAGCGATAATAAAATCCTCAGCAGAAGCCTCACTACAAGAACCCTTGAAATGGGCAGTGGGCAGTGAGCTTCCCAGGGAATTTCAGAGGCCTTTCATGTTGCAGATATAACCAGGATTTCTCCCCACACCAACCTAGACTCTAGGAGGAAGAGAAGGAGGCCACCAAAGACCAAAAGGTGCCCACTCAAACTTCAGAGAGGTTGGGGGAGGGCCAACAGAGCCGGTACCTGCCCAAAATACAGTAATGAGTTAGGAGAAGAACCAGAGCTCGGAATCCTCACTCCAGTGGCCTTCAAGGCTTGCCCCTAACCCTCTGTAGACCATGAAACCCCTCTTTCTGTATCTCCCTTCACCTCTCCTGGGTCCCTCAGTCTAGCTATGCTCAAACCTTCCCCTGTCCCACATGGTCCCAGCTACACAGCTTCTCCCTGCAATCATCTTCTGTTCACTCTGCCTCTACTTCCTGTCCACTCCTGCTCTGCTGGTGACTGTTCACAACAGCTGAGCCTCAGTTATGATGTTCTGCCCATGTGACAGCAACTCGAGGGAATTATAACCCGTGTTCAGCTGCAGATCTCTGCCCTTCCCAACCAGGGAGACTGTTCGAACAGACTGGAGACAGGGATGTGCAAGTCAGCGTTTAGAAGAGAAGCCCTTCATTTTGACTGGCCCTGGGAGCACTCAAGCTTCCCTCTCTGACCACATAGCAATGCCACAGCCTCTCCACTACTGAGGGGCTCTCTGAGAACAGGGGCCAGCTCTTGTTCACGTCTCACTCCCATGCTTCATGTATCAATAGTATAGTTACCAGTAGGTTTGTGGAATGAGGAAATGAGTCCCCATTCATTTTCTTCCTTGGAGCCTCTCTTAACTTTGGGGTAAAGACTCAAGTCTACAGGCCAGACAGAGACCCTGCCCAGGTTGTCTGGGTGCTCATCTGAATTCCAGGAACTACCTACCACCTCCTACAACACAAATACCAGTTTCTCTAGGTCCACCCTATTCCAGAGTCCTTTCCTGTTTTTTTTTTTTCAGGCTGATGGTATGCTGAAACACCAACAACAGCTCTGCTGTTTCAGGATGTCAAAGGCAAAAGGACATTATGCAAAACAGGAAGAAACTTTTAAAGAATTTTTAAAGTCATTTTTAGAATGCACCCGGTCATAGGGCCAGGCAATGACTGAACCCCCTGCCAGGGCCCCTCCCTATGACCTCCAGACTTCAGTGGTGGTACCGGAAAGAGCATGATCTCCTACCATACTGGTCCGAAGTAAACCTGCCCCTTCCCTCAGTGTAGCCTCCCCTTGATCCCCAAGCTCTGTGCCAAATGACCCCTGGCAGAATCCCAAACCCAAAGTGTCTCTCAAAGAGAATTTAGCTCCAGTAAGGACACTTAAAGTGGAATAACTTCAAAACGGACATCTTGGGAAGAGCCTGGCACACTGGCCTGTAGGCTGAACTGTTCTGACCCACCTGAACAAGCCCCGGCTGAGTGCCAGGCTCTCCTGGTGTCTGAGGCTTCTCCTGAAAGGGATTTCTGGAAACCTACGGGTTTTTCATTTCATGAACCCTCCTCACATGGCAGGACCCCCGGGAGGTAGGAGAGCTATGCTATCTATTTCAGAGTCTGATAGCTTGTTCCCACACCTTCTAAGGAAATAGTCGAGTGGGTTGTCAGCTGGGTTAGCTAGCTGGTTGTTCACCCAGCACAGTGGCCCCAGTGCCCCAGGCTACGTAAGCCGAGCCCAGGGACTTGGCTGCTACAGAGACAAATGGAGAAGTGACTGTGAAAGCTGGCTCCTGGGGCATCACCCCCACTGATTCTGTTGACAGCAAACTTCTGCTCAGCCTGATCCCAAGAACCTGCTCCCAGCCCTACCCTCTGCCCCTGCCCCAGGCACTTCCTGCACCTAGTTTCCTTTTTAATCATAATTCTAGAAACATCCTTCATTCAGCAATAAACGATACCCATCTGCCAGCAACAAGCAAACGTGTAATTTTCGATGGGTCTAACATTTAGTAAAACTCGTTTAAAAACTTAGGCCTTTCAAAAAAGCACTCACCCTTTCTTTTCTTTTTTAGAAAACTCTACTATGGAAACAATCCAAAAGTATACAGAGCTTTATGCACAAGATTCACCAAACCACTAAAAAAACACTCCAGAAACAGTGTTTGTGTTTCAACAACTGTTGAATGATTAAAATGATGGCATATTCAGCTGACAGAATATAGCCTTTGTGGCTTTTAGTAGTGTAGGACCAAGTTTGTGACAGAATCTTAAGTGAAAAATGCTAGTCAGCAGGCTATCTATATCTACACCAATCTATCTGTCCATCTAGAAAGATATCAGCTGTATTCATAAATATATGTAAGAAAAAAAGACTAGCAGGAAACATGCCAACGCATTTTGTCTGGGTGACAGGGATACAGGTGTGCTTTTTCACCTCTTTCCAAATTATTTTCCATGAGCCTGCATTACTTTTTTAAAAAAAGAGGAAGAGATTATGAGCTCCTCAAACAAACAGGCAAAAGCAAAAACCCACAGCCCTAGTCTCTGGCATCCCAGGGTGGGTGAATTCTTCACTCTCTCAGGGCTTCCTGAGGGGCTCTGGGGAGGCAGCAGGGTGACAGAGAAGCAGGACGTAACACACCCAGATCAGACATTAAAACCACTGCCAAATAATTCAGCAACAGCCAATTATATAGTCCTTGGCCTTCATATGTGTAGGGAAGGGGCGGGCGGAGGCCAGGCTGGAAAGTAGAACCTGAAACAATGAGCGAAGCCAGTGAGTCAGCCCTTCTGCCTTTAGGCCACGTTCGCCCAGAACCAGCTTCCTGCCAGGCCTTATCCCCTACCAAGCCACAACTGTCCAACCTGAAGGCCTCTGACCTTTAGACCAGGATTCCAGATCTCTCCCCAAGCTGGTCAACTGTGCAGGCCCAGGTAAACACAGAGGCCCTCACAACTGAAGCCTTCACAATCACAGCCACAATCTGGCAGTCTGGCTCCCAAGAACTCTGACCAAGTTAAAGGTCAGGAGGGGCCCTAGAGAGGGCACTGGATCCAATCCAATGCCTTGTTAACTCCCACAGGAATCAGGGTCGGTCTGGCTGACCTTTACAGCGACCTTACTGCCCAAAGACCGCACAGGGTAATGCCAGAGCCAAATGCAAAATGGCCAAAGTGCCAGGCCCACAAGGGATTTAAGCAGCAAGAGCGGACCATTTGTCTTAAGACAACTAGATTGCTGCTTAACTGGATAAGAAAAACTGGAGTTCCCAGGTGGATGTAGATTCAAGCAGAATTCCAGTCTCTGCTTCTTGTCAGGAACAGGCAGGGGACGCTGAGTAGGGAACAAGGGGTAGGAGGCGATGGGTAAGTGGCAGTGGAGTAAGCCAGTTTGACTTGACCACAGGATGACTGGGCCCCTTTCACACATAACCAGAGACCAGCTGAGCCTCCAAAGTCTGGAAGGCCCCTAGGACAGAATCTGCGGAAGGGTTGGGACTGCCTTAGCATTATTAACGGTCTCGTCATTCCCAACCCCTAAATTAGCCAAGTCCCAGCCTGGGAATCCCTACCCTGCTGCTACCCAAAGACCATAATACTCAGCCATATGGCTGCTAATGTCTCATTATAGTCATTATAAAGCAGCAAGTTGAAGATTACCCAGTAGAGCTAATGTGAGGCTTCAGAAATTAGAGGAACATTTTCACAATCAAAACCAGGACTGGAAAGACCGGAGAACCTTTATATCCATTCTGGGTTTCTGAATAAAAGGAAGAAAGAAGAAACGAAGGAAAAGAGGATGATTCAGGAGAGGGACAGACTAAACACACACACACACACACACACACACACACACACACACACGTTTCCCTAAATGACATCAGCACAGTTTAATTATGCCTTTTCCACCTAAATTGTGAGTTCCCAAAAAGGAGGCATTTTGTCATCCTTCTCTTTGTAGCTCTAAGGCCCAGCAATGGATAAGCACATTGTCTGAATTAAATGAATGAAGTTACCAGATATCTTAGCCATCAAGGGCATCCAAACAAGTTGCCACCATACAGATGGACCCACAAACACACGTAGCAGGGATCTTCCCAAACTCTAGGCCACATCAGGCTGCCCTGAGCCTCTGCACTAGGTGTAATAACCTCAAGAAAGAGCACTGGGCTGGGAAGAGACCTGGGATCCAGCCCCAGCCAGCCTCTCTTTGACTGGGTGCCCTGAGGCAGGAACCCTCCCCTCCAGCAGTGATGGATGGGGGGTCAGGGGACTGGATAGTACCATCCTAGATGCTATGGTTCCAAGAGGCTGCAGTTTGAGTCCAATCCCACATTTGTCTCTTGCTCGCTGTGTTCTAAGGAGCTCCCACCTGGTTTATCAGTAGAAGGCTCCCACACTTGCTCAGAGTCTGGGAGGAATTACACAACAGGCAGGAGTCACTCCTGCCACTATCAGAAAGCCAGATAGCCATATTTTTCAATTTCAGCCTGTTGGAAGGGAAGGCACGTCAATGTGTAGGTCAGTTACAGTTAACATTTTCCCCAGGAAATGCAACAGGACAAACTGGTTTAAAGGACTAATTACCTAACCTCCCAAAGCTTAAAGACCTGGACACAGGAGTCTCCTTGTGCCTCCTCCCCCAACCCTGAAGAAGAGTCTCCACCCCAAACTGGAAGGTTCCAAGACTCATCCCCAAAGGGGAGAGAGAACCCTTTTCGGAGCAGAGGCCAGCACAGATGTCCTCAAAGTACACATTGGCCTGGGTTTGTGTCCACATGTGTGCATATAAGGGAAGGGGGGAGGGAGGCAGCATGCTGGTGGAGAAACACCTGAGAGCCCAGAACCCCGCAGAGATCCAGCAAGTGTTTTGTTCTCCCAAGGGCACACACAGAGGCAGAGGCTCGGCTGACAGCCCCACAAAAGCCACGGAAACTGGCTCATGGACAAGCAGCTCCCAGAGCCCTGGCTACCTGTGGCTGCTATTTGCTGGCCCAGGTGCCCAGGTATCTGGTGCCCACCTCTAGATCAGTCTTTTTGTTGAACAAGTGAAAAGGATCTCCTCATAGTATAGCTGGGCAAGAGGGGCCTGCCTCTGAGGTTTAAGCAGTCCTACACTCACCACTGCCCCCTGCCCCCATGCACCCTTGAGGGGACTGTACCAGCCGTACAAACCCTCATGTCAGCCCTGCTTCCCCTAACCAGTTCAACCTGAGGTACTGCCCACCCTCCACCCAGCCCCCTCTGGGCTGGCAGTACCAGCACCAGTCAAGTCACATTGAGCTAGCGCCAAATCTGGGCAGAGATAACATTCCGGAGAAAAAAACGGCAATGCAAGGCCACTGCTCCTCCCAGGCTGACTAAGTCATAGGCAAACACCCAGGCAGCCAGGAAAGGGAAACTTACCATGGAGTTCAGTGGAGTGGATGTTGCACAGCCCCAACAGCTGAGAAGACAACACCTGCAGGCCTGATCTCCCTAGGAGAAACCCTGGGAAACCAGCAGGAATCCTCAGGAAAGACCCACCTTGCCCCTGCAGCACTCAGTTGGGGGCATTGCAAGTGGCTGGCGCAGGGCCTACTATGACTCTAAACACTTTACCCTGCCCTGTGTTACACAGGTAGTGTAGACAAAGATGGGAGTCAAATCCCAGTCCATCTGAAGTCAATTCCAAGGCTCTGACAAACCACAACAAATCAAACAGCGACCCATCAACAGTTCAGTCTGGTGCCTGGCTCCTGACCGGAAAGGCATGCGCATTAGCCACCACCCACCAGCCAGGAGGGATGGAAGAATCTGGCCCAGACCCCTGGACACCAGAAAGTTGAGCCAAGTTGTGGAAAGGAACTGCAAGTAGTGAAAAGGCCACAGCTCTAAACCCCATGGACGCTTTCTCCCACCAACCTCAAAACCACCCCGCAAGGGCTTTGGTAGACACCTGCCCAGCTGAACAGATGGGCTCAACTACCTCCCCCAACACACACACACACCTCAGGGAGACTTTCAGCTTTCTGAAGGCCTTCTCCCAGCCAGGAACTTCTCCGAGAGCTGCACCCAACCACTCAAACTTAAGGGCTCAGTTAAAATGAAGAAAAACCCTCTGCCTTCACTTTCTTTCTAGGGCTGCCTTAGCAAGTCGCCTAAATATCATGGTCCCAGCCCGTTACACAAAGGCAGCCAAGCTAGAGAAGGCCCAGGGCCTCTCTCCTCACCCTCCAAAACATTATCTCTCAGGAAGGGACTTCCAGCTGCCAATTCAGAGTCAACTCAGAAACACAATAACTGGTCACTAATCGCTAGCAAACACCATTACAAAGCAGAGGTGAGTCACCACAGTCTCTCATGCTTCATTGAGAAGACCCTACACCTCAAACACCAGCCCAATGAACTTCGGGTACTTTAGTTGGCTAATTAATTTCCTTTTCTGAATAAAGTCCAGGCAACAATTAAAAACGACAAAACCTGGCCCCTGGGATAAGACACACTGTCTCCCTTCCTTTTCTCAGCCTCTCCGTGGGAGTCTGAGAAATGAAACTGTAACACCCGTGTCCTATTTGCAACATATTTAACACAAAAAATCTCATTTAGGCCTAAAAGTAACCCTGTGACTTAAGCATGAACAATCCTGTTTTACACGAGGAAGCGACTCTGAGAAACTACATCATGCACGCAGCAGCAAAGATTTGACTTCACTGTATAGGGCCAGTTGACTTCCCAGACAATCAAGTCCAAAGGAATTCAATTTTCTGCTTTAAAATAAAAGCCCCCCTCCCCTCCTTATTACCACAATTCATGTCTGACCAATTGCTAGGGCTTCCTCCCAAACTGGATATAAAAATATTGAAGTAATTATTGGAGAAATTGAGCAAGAGCATGTAGGAGGCCTGCTCTGCCAGGGTTCTGTGGAAAAGTGTAAGAGTTGCTGTTGGCAGAATGCCTGCCTGCCCGCCTGCCTGCCAGGGCCCCTCACTCAGAACAACATTCTTTAAACCCTGGCATTAGAAATGAGCAGCCACCTGTCTGGTAATCTTAGGAGCAACCTGTGGCTGCCTTGGGCCTGACTGCCTGTGGATTAAAGGTCAAGGAAAGGTCTGGGAGTAGGCTCAGCCTCCTCCTGACCCACCCAAGCCCCCAGCGTTCTCTGAAACAAGAGGCTATGGCTCACATCCTCTGGATAAGATAATTGAGACTCCAGGCTGCACCCAGAAAGAGACAACTCAGTGCTAACCTGTTATATTTCAGCCCTCCAGTGCCCAAAGTATACATTTTATATTCCCACAAACACCTATGGCTCCTGGGAGGGCCCAGCTCACTGGGGTTTTGGGAACCTACAAAGGCAGGAAGCAGGGGAGGAGGGCCCCCAGGCAGAGATCTATACAGAGGAGGAACTGCACAGCGGTGACAATTGACTGTTTGCCCACAGTAATGTAAACATTTGTTTAAGTCACTTGCCCAAAAGCTCAAGCAAAACAGTTAACCTGTTACACTGAGAGTGGTTCTATGGAAGACAGATGTGAACTGGGAGATCAGTTCCCTTCCCCACTGGAGGCTTCATCATCCGTCCCCCAAAGTGGAGCGCGTTACCCCGAGCTGCCTTGTGGTCGCCACCAGAATTAGCAGGGCGAAGCCTGCTCCAAATCGTAGACAGACTCAAACTCCAAAACTTCTTGAGGTCTGGGACGTCTCGAAGGCCTTCTCGGGTTCTGGGACCCGCAGCCTGCGGCTTCCCCATGCCGCCCCTGCCCCGGCTTCCAACATGAATCCAAAGGTACTCAGCTCCCAACCTCTCACCCCGACCCAGCCCAGGACCTCTGTTTGGGTTTAGGGGCTCTGATCCGGAATAGGTAGGCTGGCTGTCCTGGGAGAGGGCGTGGACGAAAGTCGGGGGGCCCTGTCTGGGAAATCCTGGCGAGTCCCAGTCCTTGGACTGGCGCTGACCCGAGTCCTTACCGAGCAGCGGGGACTCCTCCGGGCAAGCGGGCAGCGACAGTGCTGTGACGGGGGACACTGGGGCTGACGTCAAGTTGATCGCGGGGCCGGGGAGAGAGTCTGCGTGTGGACTGGCATCGCCACCGGCACGCGGCTCCGTGGCGTCCAAAGACGGCGGCGGCGCTGCCACTCGCGGCCCGGGCTCCCCGTTCGAGCCGCCCTGTAGCGGTGTGGGCACTCCAACCAGGTAGGACAGGCGGTTCAGGTCGCGGCCGGCCAGGTAGTAGACAAGAGTGACGCCAAGGTGCAGCGCGCAGACGGCCACGAGCAGGCGGCAGGCCCGCTGCAGGGATGCGCCCGGCATCGCGGCGCTGCCGCCCAGGATCTGCTCCCGGAACCTCATCTTCCCGCCGCTGCTTTAAGAGGGGGGTGGGCTACAGGGGCAGGGCGGCCCGCCCGCGGGCCGCCGGCCGGGCGCTGCCAGACCACGGCAGTGGGGGGAAGGGGCGGGAGGGGAGGCGACGAAGCGCGGAGACTCGCGCTGGCCCTGCCGCGGAGCGGGGAGAAGTGCGCCCGAGGCGCTGGCGCGGGCTTGGGCGGGGACGGAGCCGCCGGGAGGGGCGGGGCCGCGAGAGAGGCTCTTCAGCTGAGACACGAGGGCGGGGCCTCTGGGGCGCTGGATGGAGAGGCGGGGTCGAGCTGAGGGGGCGGGGCCGAGCTGAGGGGGCGGGGTGGGGACTCGCGCGTTGGGCTGCAGGGGGCGGAGCCGCTTCGAGCAGGCCCCTGGCACCGGCGCCGCACCGTGGGGAGCCCTGGGGCGCGCCCGCGGTGCTGCCCCAGGTTCGGACTGCGACTCAGACGGTCAGCGGCGAGCCGCCGTCCTCCCGAGCCTTCGCCGTGGGGCTTCGCCCGGAGCAAGCCGCGCCTCCTTCCCCCCCTCCTCCTCCGAGAGGCGCCGCCACTTCCTGGGATGCTCAAGGGCTGTGGCAAAGAGGGCGGAGAAGAGAGGAAGCCGATACGTCGTCTTGCGGGGTTGGGGGCCGCGGCAGCGTTCCAGCAGGTTGGCCTCAGCCGGCCCGGCGGGGGGAGGGGGTCAGGAAGAGGGATGCAGAAAGGCTGTCCCGGAAATGGGCTTCGACGCCCGGCGGCAGGTGGGACTCCGTGGAGAGGTCTTCTCCTGGACGCTCGGACGCCGCGCCCTGCAAGGGGCCCAGCAAGAAGACGTGGCTCACCTGGCGCCCCGCGGGGGGGAAAAGTGGACGAGTCTCCGTTTCTCTCCGATAGCCCAAACCTCGTGCCCTCCGAGGCCCGCCCAGCTCGATTTGGGGGGCTGTGTCTGTGGGGGTGCCTCCTCTAGTGCATGCCACCCCGTGAAGGAAACTCGCGTTGAGTGGGAGGGTGGCAAGGAGCCTCAGTAACTCCCATGCTGGCATGCAGGAGGGGAGCAGCCTGCATGGGCCTGGACTCAATCCTATGAACTAGGAAGTGTCCCCATTTTACAGATAAAAAGTTCAAACCTCAGGAAAGTTAAGCTTGCATAAAGATCCCACAGCTGTTCAGAGGCAGAGACAGAAGTCTGGCTCCAAAACTGTTATTACCACATGTTTACTCTTTGTTGATTCACAAGTAAAGGGCCAGAGGCTGTGTGGATGAGAGACTAGGGCACTGAATGCACTTGGTTCACATTGGACCCAGGGACCCCTCCTCAGGCCCGCCTGGTGCCTGTGTAAGTAGGGACACCTCACCCCTGCGAAGGAAGGATTCATGGAGGTGCTGTCAGTTACGCAGGTGGAGAAGCTGAGGGCTCCGGCAGCTGACTCTGCAGTGGGGTGAGGGGGGAATGATAACAGATTTGAGAGTTGATTATATACCAGTCAGTCACAAGCCTGTTTTACATGTTTTATCCCATTTAATCCCAGCAGTGCTGTGAAATAGGCAGTTGTTACTGTCTCCATTATTCAGAGAAGAAAACCGAGGCTCAGGAGTTGACTGACCCTTGGTTGTGATCCTATAGAATACGCTTTCTTGACTTTGCTTCCTGTACTCCAGGCTTTCCTGCTCTTCCTCACTTCCCTGGCCATTTCTGTCTCTTGGGTGGGCTTCTCTACCTCTTCCCCAGTTGTTGTAGGCCCCAGGCCAGGGTCCATGATGCTCTTTTCTGTCTATACTCACTCCTTAGGGTTGATTTATATCTATATGCTGATGACTGCAACGTTTCTGTCTCCAACCCAGACCTCCAGACTAACATCCAACTGCCTGTCATATTGGCATCACAAACGAAACACATCCTTCCCTCAACAACCTACTCCTTACATTCCACTCCCACGCTTACCTACCTGAGAGAATGGCATCACTGTTCATCCAGTTCCCCAGGCCCTGAAAGGTATCCTCAGTGTGCTTCTCTTACTCTCAAATGACATTTCCAAGCCCTCAGCAAGTTTTGTCAGTGCTACCCTCAAATCATCAGAATTTATCACTCACTCTGCTAGAACTATCCCAGTCTAAGGCACCATCATCTTGGCCTGTGTTATATGGTAGCCTCCTCACTAGTCACCCTGCTTCTAACTCCTCTGTGCCCCCGCCCATTCGGTTCTCCAAACATCATCCCGGAAGATCTTTTTCAGTATAAGTCAGACCATGCTATTTCATTCAGAACAAAATCCAAATCTCTAGAAACCCTATCTGATCTGGTTCTTACCTCTTCCCCACCCTTATCTATCACTCTGCCTGCGTTGGCTACACTAACCGATTTGCCATTCCTTAAACTTGCCCTGTTCCTGCCTCAAGGACTTTGTATTTGCTGTTCACTTACCCTGAAATACTCTTCTCCATATTTCATTCAGATCACTCAAATAGCACTTTATGAAAGAGGCCTTCTTAAACTACTCTATGTAGAATAGTGCCCCACCCAAATCTGCTTAACCTGCTTGATTTCTTTTTTTTAGAAATTTTATTGGGGAACAGTGTGTTTTTCCAGGATCCATCAGCTCCAAGTCAAGTAGTTGTTCCAATTTAGTTGTAAAGGGTATAGCTCCTTTACCCATGTGGGAATCAAACCAGCAACCTTGGTATTAAGAGCACTGTGCTCTAACCACCTGAGCTAACCGGCTGCCCCTTAAGCTGCTTGATTTTTTCCAGATCAGATATCACTACCCAACATTAGATATTTATTTATTGTTGTCTATCTCCCTCATTAGAAGATTAGGTCAGCTCCATGACGCAGGAACTTTCTTCTTCACTATTGTACCCTCGGTTTCCAGAACTGAGCCTGACACACAGGTGGCACTGAATAAATATTTGTTAAAATACGTGTTAAATGAACATTTATGATCATCTTGATAATGTGGGAAGGAAAGAAGGAAAGAACTATTGCTAAGTTATTTTAGAACACAAAAGTCAAGAGTTGCTCACCAGGGAGTTGATGAGGATGAAACTGACCTGAACAGCCTATGCCTAGAGGAAAATGCCTAGCCAATGAGTGAGGATGGGTCAAGTTAGCCCCCTCATCTGAAAAATGAAGGGAGGGGAAAATGGAGGTGTGTCCTCCATATGTCTAAATAATAGCCAGGAGACAAGATTGAGGGAAGGTTAGGGGTCACAGACCTGTCCCAGGACCCTTTCTATGGCCAAGAAGTGAGGAAAAGGAACACTTGCTCTATCCCTCAGAGTCCACTGAGTCAAGAACAGCAGCCTCCCCAGCCCCCATCCAGAGGTACATACAATCAGTAATGCCTTGCTTCAGACAGGTCCAGATGATCAGAAACCTTCAGGACAACATTGTCCAGCTGTCCAACATGAACTAGTGCTAGAGAGACAGTCAGACCCAAGGCAACTTTCTCCAGTTCTTTCTGCTTGCCTTTATCAGGTGAAACATTAATCTCATCTTGAAAGATGCTTGGAGGAGGAAGTTGCCATGCTGACTGGCCTAAAGCTGGGATCTAGATTTGGTAGTTTGCCCATCCCATGCTGATCTGTCCAGAATCACCCAGGTCTCTGCTGCTCCCTCAGGCTGCTTTCAACTGGTTAGTGGCATTTCCTCTGCCCTTTCACAGTGCCTTCATCTGCACCTGTCAGTTTACATTTATGTTTCACCCTAGTAGATCAGAAGGGCATAGACTAGTGCCAGGTATGCAGCTCCTTCTGCAGTGGGCTGCCATAGGCTACAGTGAGTGGCCGGCAGCCAGCTTGAGCTGCTGGCATCCAGAGTGAACTGCCAATAGCCGCGGTGAGCGACCATCCAGAGGCCAGCAACTTATCTGCCTCATCCGGGCAGAACGCAATTACGATACCAACATGGGCCAGTGAAGCAACGTCCTCCACAACTAGACTGAAGAACAAAAAGACAGCAACTTGTCTGTTCCCCTTTCCCAATTCCCCAACACTGTTCCCCTCCCCCAATTCCCCAATAAAATCTTTAAAAAAATAAAAAAAATAAAAGAATAGTGCCAGGTACATGGTACAGTTATTTCAGTTATCTATTGCTGCATAACATACCACCCCAAAACTTAGTGTCTTAAAACTAATAATTTTTTCTGCTAATGTGTAGGTTGCCTGGAATTTTCTGCTTCGCGTAGTGTCAGGTGGGACAGTCACTGTTGGAAGTTCCAGAATGGCTTCTCTCACATGGCTGGCAGTTGGTGCTGGCTGAGGGCTGGGTCAGAATGGGTTGTGGGTCAGTGGCCTTGGCCCTTCTTTATGTGGACCTCTCCACAAAGGCCCCTCACATGGCTTCTTGGGTTTCCTCACAAGCTGCAAGTGTGTTCCAAGAAGGAGCATTTCAAGAACAAGAAGATGTAGATTCCTGAAGGCCCGGTCTTAAGCATCATTTCTGTGGGTATTTTAGTTAAAACAGTTATAAAGAGGTCCTGCTTCAAGGGGAGTAGAAATAGACTCCACCTTTTTATGAGAGAAGGAATACAGAATTGGCAGCCATCTTTTTTAATCTACAGTAGTTTGCCCAGTGGCCACAAATTATCTATATTCGTACCCACATGTAGAATACATTATTCTCCTCCAAAGATCCCCCAAAGGCTCATCCCATCATGACTGCAAGTTCGGGCTCAATCTCATCATCTGAATCAGGACTAGGTGTGGTTCCTCAGGTTCAGGTAAGTGTGAACCATAAAACAAGTTATTTTCTTCCTCTTCTTCTTTCTGGGCAATTCAGTCCAAAAGCTACTAGGTAGGGATGAGCAAGGTAGGAATCCAAACAGCATAGAAAGTATGTAAAAGCCCAACCAAATGAGGACGAGGGGTGGGGTGCAGAATGGAAAGGGTAGCAGCCCAGTACAGGGTGTAGGAGCCCAAGCAGACTAAAGAGGGCATCCATGAGGTATTGGGTATTAGGCTGTATTTTACCCAGAGTATCCTAGAATTAATCTTTCCCTCTAGGTTTTAATTTACTTTGATTAATTTTTTGCTGGCTATAGAAACTATCCTGGGTTCTCCATAGTTCCCCTCAATTCAGCTCAAGTGAGTTGCTTGGGACTTTAAAGATATTGCCTGGAAATCTCCATAGCAAGACCACAAGTTCATTGGATACATTTTGTCTATCCATGTTACTACATGTTGCCAGTATATAATTTAGGTCTCTAATAACCTCTAATCTCCTTATTGCATTGCAATCTCCTTACTACTTACTCTTCAGGACCCTGCAAGCTTTCTGGTTTCAAAGTCAATGATGTATGTTTTAGGTTTTTGTTATGAAAGAACCCCACTTCCAGGTGCCAATTTTTGTTTCAATTACCTGTTGCAGGGGGTTGGCAAACAGGGTCCATGGGCCAAAGCCGGTCCACCATCTGTTTTTGTTTTGTTTTGTTTTGTTTTGTTGTTTTGAGGGCAGTGTCACTGGCCCTCACATGTGGGACTGAACCGGGGCCGAGGGCTTCCCAAGCCAGCGTTTAACCGCCGTGCCACTTGGCCGGCCCCACCATTTGTTTTTGTAAGGAAAAATTTATTACAACTTAGCCAAACTCATAGGTTTACCTGTTACCTGTGTTTGTTTTCATGCTATCCTGGCAGAATCAAGTAGTGCAACCAAGACCATATTGCCTGCAAAACCTAAAAATATTTATTGTGTCGACATAAGAAATGTCCAAACTTGTAGAGAATTTTTATGAGTGTATTAGAGCCAAATTGATGACATATGCCAGGGAACAAGATCTCAAATGCTCCAGAGAATAACAGTTTTGCAGCTTCTTTTATGCATTTGTAATTAAGGTAGGAATGTAAGGTAGGTTACATGAAGATGGGGAAAAGAAAGGAGGTATTGGACTACAGGAGAGTTACGATTACGTGCTTTCTTAAAAGTGGTTACCTTATTTCAAAAGTGGGTTAACCTATATGCACAACAACAGTGAACAAGGCTTGTGTAAGGCAAAGATAAACCTTTTACTAAAGAGGTTATAGGCCTGGGGCATGACTACTCACCATGACCTGCCCAGTTAAGAATTTATGATCAGATCAGCCTGTGAGGTTACTTTTCATAGACCCCCTCTTTTTTTTTCATCCACAACTATCTGATCTTTTACCAAAAAAGTTTGCCAACCCCTGCTATTCAAAAAAACTACCTAAAAATGAGTTTCTTAAAATAAGTTATTTCTTAAAATTCTGTGCATGAACCAGGTGTTTTTCTGTTTCATGTATTGTTGGCTGGGGTAATAGAATGTCTGGAAGGTACAAATGGTCTCATTCACATGGTGGAAAGTTGTTGCTGGTTGTTGGTTGGGAGCTTAGCTAAAACTGTTAGCTAAAGTTCTCAGTTCTCCATGTGGGCCTTTCTACATGGCTGCTTGGGCTTCCTTTACAGCATGGCAACTGGATTCCAAGGAGTATTTCAGAGGCATAGAAGGGCGTGGAAGATCTCTTAAAGTCAAGTCTTTTAAGTTATACCATGACACATTTGCTAGATTCTGTTGGTCAGAACAAGTCACAGGGCCAGCCCAAATTCCAGAGGAGGGGAAATACATTTAACCTATTCATGAGAGATGTGGTGAAGAATATGTGGCCAATTCTGATCTATCACAACACAAATAAATCCTGTCAGGATGCTACTCCCATCCCTGTGTTCTGAGTGCCCATGACCTAAAGTGCGGTCGGCTTCCTCCTTACCTCTTCACCCCAATCCTTACAAAATGCCTCTAACTCTGGGTCTAGGTCCTACACAGTGAACTTGGCCATCTCTTTCTAGCAACATCTATACCCAGGACAAAATATACCCATAATCTGTTGGGATAAGTTCTTTGTCTTGAGCGCTACTTTCTCAGACCCTAGAAAGACCACTCTAGTCATTTAGCAGGTTACTTTTCCTCTCAATCATACTATCATCCCACCCACATTTTCCATGTGAATCCACAAAAATATCATTGTTAAAGACCTTGCTGAAGACCCAATTTGCCAACGAGTGCAGCTGTGTGATCTGTCAGTTCAGGAACTTGTCAAAAAAAGGAAATCTGATTGTCCTTGCCTTCACCTGTTCTCAGAAATCTCCACTTCCTTTATATCTTTAGAAATCTATTCTTGGATGAGAGTGCAGATTGTACAATCAACTCTGCCTCCCTGTAATGGACAGGTGTTAATTTTGTCTGCCCTGTACTCACTACTTCTTTTGGTAAGAGATGTCAACTCTTCCCCTTGTGGCTGGAATAGGCTAACCTCCTCTTGGGCTCTTCAGTGGACAGGTGACTCATACCTGGACATTCAGAGCACTGTTCCCACCCCCCAAACCTCTGTCCCCCACCCGGCCACAGGTTTTGGTTCAGGGATCAATACATGGCTCACAGCGGACTGACAAACAAAGGTCCCCCCTTCCACAAGGACTTCTGCTGCAAATATTGAGAAAAGCCTCTTCCTTTAGTCTGGGTTTGCCAACCTGGAGTTGCTGAGGGTGCTGTATTACTTTTCTAGGACTCCTGTAACAAATTGCCACAGTGGGGCTTATAACAACAGAAATTTATTCTCTCATAGTCCTGGGAGCCAGAAGTCTGAAATCAAGGTGTCAGCAGAGGCATGTGCCATCTGAAAGCTCCAGGGAAGAATTCATCCTTGCCTCTGCTAGTTTCTGGTGGCTCCTGACAGTCTTGGCATCCCCTGACTTGTAGCTGCTTCACTCTAATCTGCCTGTGTCTTCACATGGCCTTCTTCTCTCTGTGTATGTTTCTCTTCTGTTGATGCACCTCCTCTTCTAAGTAGGACACCAGTCATTGGATTTAGGGTACACCCTAATCCAGTATGACCTCATCTTGACTTAATTAATTCCATCTGCAAAGACTCTCTCTCCAAATGAGGTCTATTCTGAGGTTTGGGGTAGACATGAATTTGGGGGTACACTATTCAACCCCTTATAGTGATCATGTGGAAAGAGCCTGCCTGAGAATCAAGCCAACACAGAGACAAGGCAGATGTGCCCTGGAATGGCCATACCTGACTTCCCCTGGACTGATCAGTTATGTGATCTAGCAAATCCCTTCTCCCTTTATTTCCTTAAGTTTTGTGGGGTGTTTTTTTGTGTTTTTTTTTCTTTTGAGGGCAGTATCACTGGCCCTCATATGTGGGACCCGAACCGGGGCCGCTGGCTTCCCAAGCCAGCTCTTAACCACCATGCCACTCGGTCAGCCCTGTTATTGTTGTTTTTTAAGATTTTACTGGGGAACTGGGGGTGGAGAACAGCATTGGGGAGCCGGGGAAGGGGAATAGACAAGTTGCTGTTCTTCTGTTATTCAGTCTAGTTGTGGAGGACATTGCTTCACTGGCCCATGTTGGTATCATCATTGCGCTCTTCTCCCATGAGGCAGATAGGTCGCCGGCCTCTGGATGGTCGCTCACCACGGCTATTGGCAGCGCACACCCGCTGCCAGCCACTCATGCTGGCTGCCAGCCACTCACTGTAGCCTATGGCAGCCCACTGCAGCTGCAGTCCCAGGGCTCACAGCAGCCCAGCTCCAGGTGGAGCTGTTGTTCACTATCTTAGCTGTAGAGGGCAATGTCACTGGTTCTCATATGTGGGATCCGAACTGGGGCCACTGGCACTGAGGCCAGCTCTTAACCAACGCGCCACTTGGCCAGCCCCTCCTTAAGTTTTAAGTAACAAAAACTACCACTCTACCTTTTGCAAAACTAGAAAATCATTTGCACTTGACTGAAGGGGACCAAAATTTTGCCACCCTGAAGCTGCTTTTTTGGATATTGATTTTAAGCTGTTTATTAAAAAACATAAATTAACAAATACTGGGGAGGGGGCAGACTCAGAAAGAACCTTTGAACTTTTGACCCTCCTGCTTCCTGCCTAAGAGATTCAGATGGAAAAAACTGCTTCAGGAAGCAGGTTTTATTGTAGAATGTTCCCGTTAGCCTAATTTGAATTACGTGTGGTAAATTGGAGGGCTTCAGGCAGGGGCCTATTAGCTAGATACCCACTATGTCCTATGGTTCCAGAGTTGCCTAGCAAAAATTTGCCTGCCATATGTGTTCTGTTCTTCAGCTACCTGTAAATCACCCATTCTCACTTCTGAAATCTAATACCCCATTCCCTCCTTTTCTCCTTTGTCCAAAATGTCATCTATACCCAAAGTTGCCTCATTGTCTTTGTAATTTTCATGCTTATGTGTATTCCCATCCACATATTAAAATGTTGATTTTCTCCTATTAATCTGTCCCTGTTAATTTGATTATTAGCCCAGCTAGAAGAAGTTAGAAAGTGGGAGGAAAAGCATTAATTCTTTTTAGCTTCCACATATTTGGCGAGTCAGCCAGAAGAACTCACTGGCTGGGGCACTGCTAGCTTCCCGGACCACTGCTGCTATGAGATCATTGATGTCTGACCATTAACCAGCAGAGATGGCATGGCAAGCATTTTACCCTGTCAGCCTCTCTGATCTCTTGTCTGTGGGGCTCAATGGAGAAAAGAATCTTTTCTCTCTTCTAAATTTAGATTGGCAGGAAAAAATATTTCTGAAACTAGTTTCTTGGGCAAACCCAACTCTGGTTTAAAAAAAAACAAAAAATTTGGTTTGACTACTCTTGTTTTCTACTGAGCCTCATCCTCCCAGAGATAACTATTATCTCTCCGCCAGCTGGACAATATATTTGCATCTGGCGGGCAGCTGAACAGGCTGTGGATCCAAGTTTAGGGAATCTTAAACCTTGCTCTGTTCAAGGGGGGAAGCACATGATTCCCTGTGTTTTGGAACAACTGTTGAAAAAATATGGCTCCCCATCTTTCTTAGACTAACTCTGGAAATGAACTTTTGGATCTGTGAGGGCTGCATCCTTTGCACTCTTGGTGGAAGACTTTTGCTTCCTTAGTCAGGCCATAAAAGGCTTATTGGTTTGAGTTGCTATTAAAATACTATGGTCATCAGCCCAACGATGGATGTTTTAAATGGGAAAAACTGAACTGAAAATTTTTTAGAGAGCTGTCACATTGGTACACTAACTAGCCATTAATACCCCTTAATAAGATGAAAGGACAGAAATCGTAGTCCGCTCAGACTCCTTCCTATTTACGTTCAGATATTTGCAAATACTATACAAATATCAGGGCATTGGAAATACAATTGCCTGACACTTAAGAAGAAAAAAGGGGGAAATTAGACATAAAAAAGTGTAACTAGGGCCGGCCAAGTGGCACGGTGGTTAAGCGCTGGCTTGGGAAGCCAGTGGCCCCGGTTCGGTCCCACATATGAGGGCCAGTGACACTGCCCTCAAAAAAAAAGTATAACTAGGGCCCGCAGAATGATGCGGTGGTTAAGAGCTGGCTTGGGACACCAGCGGCCCCAGTTAGGATCCCACATATAAGGGCCAGTGACACTGCACTCTAAAAAAAAAAAGTGTAACTATAATCTTAAGCTTCTCAATTTACTCTTTCAGCTTCTTAGTTCTTACAGATGCTAATATAAACATTAGGTTAACTAACAAGAAAATTGAGAAAAGCAGAAGGGAAAACCTAGAGTTTCCTCAACAAGGTGAAACTTTTTTAAAGATTACTGAGGTATAAGTTTATGAAAATTGGTATGTTTGAACAGAATTTAAAGGATTTAGTAATTGATCAGAAATCTGGCAAAATTGGAAGTTGATTCTTCAAAGTCTGAAAGGAATATTTTGAGTCCTAGCAGGTCTTCCTGCTGGGTAATCAGAAATGCAGACACAACACACAACTGCCTGAGGCTGGGAAACCAAAAGAAAAAAAACAGTTGAGAAAGGGCCACTTTTAAAACACCTGTGGCTGAAGTCTCTCAAGCCTGAATGCCCCCTTTTTCCCAGCCTCCTTAAAAATTGTCCAGGACAAATGAGAAAAATTTCTGTCTTCTAAACAATTATTAGCAATTCTGTTTATGTTTTAATCTCTGTTTGTATGTTTTATGTATAATATGGTATTTTCTACCTCCAGATAATATTGCTAATTTGTATACATAACTGGCTTAAAGGTATTCAATACTTATATAAATTAGATATATAATAAAAACTACCCCAAATGCTGTTCAGGATCATATGATCTGGAAAAATATTTGATATTAAAACTTGTTTAAATGTTGTTTAAATAGGTATGTCTTTTTTGTTGTTTTTTTTTAAAGATTTTATTGGGGAATTGGGGGAGGAGAACAGCATTGGGGAATCGGGGAAAGGGAACAGACAAGTTGCTGTCTTTTTGTTCTTCAGTCTAGTTGCTGAGGATGTTGCTTCACTGGCCCATGTTGGTATCGTCATTGCGCTCTTCCCAGATGAGGCAGATCAGTCTCTGGCCTCTGGATGGTTGCTCATCGCGGCTATTGGCAGCTCACAGCTGGCTGTAAATAGGCATATCTTTTAGAGTTATTAACATTAAATATGTTTTTGTTTTACCTGGGTTTACAAAAATAAGTTCATGTTATCTCTGTTAAAAATTTGTCAAGAGGGCCAGCCCAGTGGCGCGGTGGTTAAGCACTGGCTTGGGACGCCAGCGGCCCCAGTTCAGATCCCACATATGAGAGGGCCAGTGACACTGCCCTCAAAAAAAAAAAAAAAAAAAAATTTTTTTGTCAAGAAAATAGCTTGGGTAATAATTGATTTTAAAATCTCATAGAGTTAACAACTAAAAAATAGATATAAAATTAAGTGTTCAGATAAAATATTTCCATAATAATTAGATGTCTTATGACTATATATATATATATATATACAAATGTTTAAACATAACATCCCAAATTCTTTTGTAACTTGAAACTTTAGAGTTTTACTAAGTTAAATGATAAAAATGATTGAATATCTTGATATCTCAAATAACATGAAATTCTAAAACATTGTTAGTCTAAGTTTACCTACTTTGGGCTTCTTATTCAGAGAAACTAAAAAGATAAATGTGATCTATTAATGAATATGTCTTGTACTTTATTTAAAAATGCATGTTTCTAAAAAAATTGTAAATACATTTATTTGGCAATGAAAGAGCCTATGTTTCTAAAGGTTATGAAACATATTCATAAATTTGCCATTTTAAAGAATGCTGATTACTTACTTTTTAGTTGTCACTAGAAATTAAGGTTTCTAAGGGTTAAGAATTCTAATTAAGATAGAAGCAAATTATGTTTTTGGTAATAGAAGGTATGAGTATGGAGGTACATTTTTAAGAGAATTAATAGAAAGCGGTTTGTCCTAATGTTGGTTATTTCTGAATAGGTCAGAAGAGGCAAACTAAGGGGGACCAACAAAGTTGTAGAAGTTTTGTAAAAAAAGAATCCTGAGAAAGGAAATTTTATATGTGGTTAAGCTAAATAAGATTGGAATAAATTTAAGTAAATGAATTTAAATATCAAAAGAATTAGATTTTGATTCTTTTTCATTCTTAAAAAGATAAAATTTATCCTGTATTTATTGCTCTACTCCAGATAAAGTATTACGAAAAGTTTTCTGTCTAGAAAACAAAGATTCTAAGTTTTTTAAAAATAGTTCTGTGTTTTATACTATCTTAATCAGGTCATTGATTACTTAAGAAAACCATCTTCTCGGGCCGGCCGAGTGGCGCATTGGTTAAGCGCTGGTTTTGGGATGCCAGCGGCCCCGGTTCGGATCCCACATGAGGGTCAGTGACACTGCCCTCTACAGCTAACAACAGCTCCACCTGGAGCTGGGCTTTGTGAGCCCCGGTGATGGTGTGGGCTGCAGCCCCTGCTGCAGTGGGCTGCTGTGGGCTACAGTGAGTGGCCCGCAGCCAGCGTGAGCGGCTGGCAGCCAAACGTGAGCTGCCAATAGCCGCAGTGAGCAACATCCAGAGGCCAGCGACTGATCTGCCTCATCCGGGAAGAGCGCAATGACGATACCAACAGTGAAGTAACGTCCTCCGCAACTAGACTGAAGAACAAAAAGACAGCAACTTGTCCGTGCCCCTTCCCCAATTCCCCAACACTGTTCCCCTCCGCCAATTCCCCAATAAAATCTTTAAAAAAATAAAAAATAAATAAATAAAATGTAAAAATTGAGCCAGAGAAAGGCAAGTCTGAGCCATAGTTTGCCAATCAAGCGGAACCAAGCGGTGACCCTCAGCCAGAAAAAAAAAAAGAAAAAAAAAAAAGAAAACCATCTTCTCAATCCTAAAACCTAGTTTTGCTAACAATATGTAACCCATATTCGTCTTTGATATTTTTTGTCATCACTTTGGATAAATGAATAATTTAATATTATTTCATAATGATATATGATTTTTTTTTGTTAAGTATGTTTGCCAAACTTCCCAGGGTTCAGCTTTTAAAAGGAGATTTTTTTCTTAACCTGGAAATGGCTTTGGATTTTTCCAACAGGCCCCTGGAATACCTCAAATATTTGTTCTCACTCTCCTTATACAAGAGAAATTGTAAACTAATTAGGCCCATTTAAAGAGTAAATATGACCAGGGCCGGCCAAGTGGAGCGTTGGTTAAGAGTTGGCTAGGGACACCAGCTCTGAGCAGCAGGATTCGGATCCCACATTAGGGCCAGTGACGCTGCGCTATCTACAGCTAAGATGGTGAACAACAGCTCGACCTAGAGCTGGGCTGCCATGAGTTGCAGGCAACAGCGTAGGCTGCAGAGGAGCTGCAGTGGGCTGTCTTAAAGGTACTGTGAATGGTGGCAGCCAGCATGAGCTGCCAAGAGCTGCCATGAGCGGCTATCAAGTGGTCGGCAACCGATCTGCCTCACCCAGGAAGAGCGCAACAATAACACCAACACGGGCCAGTAAAATGACGTCCTCCACAACTAGCTGAAGAACAAAAGGACAGCAATTTGTCTGTTCCCCTTCCCCAATAAAATCTTTTAAAAAAATAAATAAATAAACATGATCAGTGTTTCAAGTTTCTTCCTTCTGCACATGTCCTCCAAAAGTCTCTGGCAGAGATTGAGCAATCTCACTTGGAAGTTCTTTTAGCGCCTTGGATTTATTTCATTTGGCCAGGAAACAAATATATTTTGAGCAGCTAGATGATCTCTTATGATGTCTTCCACCATTATTCATTTGTTTTAATTTTTATTGTGGAAAACTTCAGAAATGCACAAAAGTGAAGAGAATAATATAATGAACCCCCACGTTTCCATCACCCCAATTTGCTTCATCTGTACCCCCACCTCCTATGGGATTATTTCAAAGCAAAGCTCAGATACCATATTATTAATTTATCCTCCTCAACCACTATCCTGAGCTTTAAATGCCCCCATTACTGCTAAATAGAGTTCTTGCCCTCAGAATTTTCAATCTAGTCAGAGCTCTAAGACAAGAACCCTATGCAGTTCTTACCAAACTTAAGGTAAAATCACCTGGGGAGGTGTTAAAATGCAGGTGCTGCTTGAGTAGATGGGAGAGGGGAATTCTGCAGTTCTAACAATGGTGCTGGCCTGTGGATCTCAATTTAAGTAGCCAGGCTCTAAACCCTAATGCAGAGGAGAAAAGACAGGGTGCTATCTTTTAGAGGTGATGGGTCTTGGGGCTTAAGAACTGGCTTTTGAATAGCAGACCACAGTTAACCAAATAGAGGGTTTTTTTTTGTTTTTTTTGAGGGTAGTGTCACTGGCCCTCATATGTGGGACCCGAACCGGGTCCCAAGAATTCCCTTAACCACTGCGCCACTCAGCCAACCCCCCAAATAGATTTTTACAATATTCCACTGTGAGAGTTAATATTGAACCAAGCTCTGAGGGATTCACAAAAGAGATTTTACAAACTCTGGGAAGAGAAGGCACAGTTCAGAAACTGTCAGTTCCAAGAAATCTACATGACAGAGAGTGACAGTGTCTAGCCAGCTCATGGTGACTCATTTTTCTAAAAAGTTGGCCCTCCTGTGATAGGTCCTCTGTAGCCACTTTTGTACTGCTTGACCCCACCCACCAGCCATAGCTATTTGGACCAAGGATGAACATCTGACCCAAGCTGGCTCAATCAGATGGTCTCTCCTGAGAATTTGGATTTGAGATTCAGGACAGTCAGTCAGTCCCTGGGTGTGGCTGGAATTGAAATTATGTAAGCTTTCCGCCTTCTGCCAATATACAGAGAAGCAAGTAAGCTGAGAGAATGGAACAGACCTCAGAAATGGGACCTAGAAATGAAGAGAGAGCACTGCCTGTATTCCTGGGGCTTCTCATCCCCGCTTTCTGTCCCTCTTGAGGCCTACAGCATTTCTGCCCTTGGCATCTGTGCCTCAGCACCCAATCTCCTGATACTGAAATCTTCCAGGTGTTGCTTCACTGAGATTCAGATCTTCACAACAGAAGAGACTGACAAATGGGGGTAACGTCAAAGAGGGAAAAGGTTAAGGGCAGCTGGGCCCACGAATACAGGTCAGTGTGGGTCTTGGTTTCAGGTGGGTAGAGGAAATTGCATTCCTGACCGATGAAGTCTCAGGAACCAGAAAAGAAACTTCCTTCCTGCCATTAGCACAGGCTGAACCCTGCCTCTGGCTTCCTTTGAGGCCACCTGGTTCATGTTGCTTACCTACCTGGTAGTCCTCACCTGAGAATTCCCTCAGTCTTCCTGACTGTGTTAGGATTGGCCACACCAGAAGGCACCTTGTTCCCACTAAGCTCAGGGGCCACAGTACCCCTGCTCTATTGCCACCTAACATTACTGTCTGCCTCTCCCAAGACTCTGGGAAGAGCTGCTGCCAGCTGATTGTTACTGTTTCCATCTTCCTAATCAGCACGCCACTCACCCCTGGGTGAGTCCCTCTCCTGAGAGCTGTGAGACGAGGTTGCCTGCAGGTGGATCCTAAAGTCCATGGCAGTGATTCATGTCCAGCCTTTCGGTTACAGATAGGATGATCAACTTATCCCTGTTTGCCCAGGACTGTCCCAGTTTTAAAACTAAAAGTTCCATGTCCCAGGAACCCTTTCAGTGCTGAAAAAAAAACAAACAAACTGGGAAAGTTAGTCATCCTAATCACAGAGCCCCCAGGCCCTCAATGGAAACCTGCCTTAGCACTGTTCCTTGAAGGTGTTATCCCAGATCTAGGGACTCCAGACCTCTAAACCCTCCTAAGGATTCCCATACATCTGGAATTTCTGAAACCAATGCATCTCTCACAGACCTATGGGCAAGTATGGCAGTCAAATTAAGAGCACAGACTCTGGAGCCTCCCATTCACCAACTGGGTGACCTTGGATGAGTTACCTAACCTCTCAGTGCCTCACTCGAAAAGTGGAACCAGTAATGGTATACCTACCTCACTGTGCTGTTGTGAGAAAAGCGAGAGTAGTACCTGACTATATAAAAGTCGGCAGTTATTTTCATGCCCTTACCCTGATCCAGTGACTGCCTCCTCCTACCAACAGGGCGTCCTCTCCCCTGGGCACACTTCAGAGTCCCGGTGGCATGGCACAGAGCCTGGCATAGGGCAATGGGAGGACCCAGGCTGTCTCCAGAGGCTTCACCTGGCCCTCCTCTCCCTGGGCTCCAAGGCTGTGCCTCAGAGCAGGGCTTGCTTTCTCTCCTTTCTGGGCTCAGTCCCTGAAGGGGAAAGTTCATGGGGCCCATTAGAAAGGCCTAGAAGAAAAAGGCTGGCAAAAGACCTCAGTGGCTTAGCCAGCCGTCTGGTGTGGATAGAGAACCCCTGTGTCTCTGGCCTCCTGCCATGTGGTCAGCCCCAACCTGCTTTCTCAGCAGCCATGCTCTCACACCTGTCAGCCAGAAGCAAGAGATTCCAGGCCAGGAGGGATGTCTCCTGAGAACTCTGCAAACAAATACAGAATACATTAAGGAAAGTTTGTGTGTGCGAGTTGACGGAAGCTATGAAGTCCCTGCAGCCAGCTATCCCCTGACCATTGACAACTGGAGGTGAGTTCTGTCTGCCCACAAAGGCTCCCTGGCCCATGTAGATTTCTTCCTCGCTGTTCGCTACAGGAAGTGTATGTACCAACACAGGCTTTGTGTGTCACGATGAAAGCAAATCCCAAAGCCCTGGTGCTAGGTTTCAGGCCCTCTGAGGAGAAAACCCCAGGAGTGCACAGAGATCTCACCACCTCCCCTTAGGCCAGCCACACCAGGCCAGCTCTGAAAGGCTTCTTGTGACTGTCCCTTTCTCTCATCTTTCCCCACTCTAATAAATGTCCTGGGATTAGTTCTTCTGTGTTTATTGGATGAGCAATTTGTGTCTGTCTGAAAAGCTACGTCTGAATAATATTTGGCACGAGCTGAAGAAATGTGATCTGCTGCATTCCCCTCAGCCAACTCTCTGAGCCAGCCCGTCTCCTGCCAACAGGGCTATACAGCTCTGCAGCTGGGCCTGCAGCCTAAACATGTCTGTGGGGTAGGGAGCTGGAGGGGGGAGGGGTAGAGAGGGGCGGAGGCTGTGGTGGGACAAGAAACCCAGGGGGGTGGAGCAGCCTTAGCGAATCTGCCAATAGTTCTGGAGCCTCTATAATAATTTGGGGATACCACAGATGCCCACGGTAGTCTCCCAGACCTGGGGACAGGAAAACTAGGGCCCCATGGAGCTCAGGAGCCTGGGCAGTTACCTGGGCCCAGGTCCCAGATATGAACTGCAGCAAAGGAAATTCAAGGGAGTCCAGTGGGTAGCCTGAGGGTCCTAGGCCTGGAGGTACTGGGCTCTTGAGGTTTGCTTGCCTTTATGGGGTGGGGTCTGGGTGGTAAGGTGTACTGAGGCTGTGTAAATGTTTCCTGGCTCCATCTATATAAGTCCTGGGACTGTGAAGGACAGAGCTTGCAGCCCGTGGTAATCAGGCAACCTGCTCATGAGGCTATGTTATGATGCGCTGAGGAGTGTAGAGGGAGAAGCAATTTGGTGAGTGTGGTGTACCAACAAGCTCCACTCCTCCACCTCCTACCCCAGAAGCCTTCTGCTGTTCTCCCTCGGCACTTCCTCTGCTTTTCTCTTAGGGCCCATGTCACTTCTCCTTGTCTTCTATTACTCAGGTCTCAGACTTTCCTCCATCTTTATCCCACTCTCCCCAGGTCAGTGACTGGATGGAAGGTACGACGTCATCCCTGTGCCCCTAACAGCAAATGCACAACTGGCCACAGGGGAGGCGTCAGTAATGGTTTACTGAGTAAAAGAGGGAATGTGAGAGGCAGGGAGCTCAGACCTCAGTGGTCACAGACTCACAAGAAGATAGCAAATGACAGATCAGAAATAACAACACAGGGAATGGCTTCAGGAGCTAAAACACGGCAATAATAACACCATCCTCTAAGTCTGCACTGGGCAGAAGCCTGTAGCGACTCAGGACAGGCCTCTTGAGGCTTTTCAGTAGCTGTACACCCTTCCTGCTGAATGGCACGGTGTTCTACGTGGTTCCACCCAGTAAGTTAATGTGTTTGTTTATTTGTTTGTTTTTATTAGTTTCAGGTGTACAAAATGATGTAATAGTTAGACATTTACACCCCTCACAAAGTGATAACCCCCCTCTCCCAATCTACTACCCCTCTGACGTTGAATATAGCTGTTACTATTTTATTGAATCTATTCCCTATGCTGTACTCCACATCCTGTGACTATATATATATATATATATATATATATATTAAATTATAGCTGACATTCATTATTATTCAGCTTCAGCTTCAGGTGTACACTACAGTGGTCAGGCATCTACACCATTCATGAAGTGGTCTCCCTAATAAAACAAGTGTCCATCATATATCCTACAAAATTTTTACAACATTGATTATATTCCCCAAACTGTCTTTCATATTCCCGTAGCAATCTTGTGGTTACCAATTTGTGCTTTCTAGTCCCCTACCCTTCTCCTTCATCCCCACCCCCTCCCATGTAGCAACCCTCAGTCTTTCCTCTGATCTATGAGGCTGTTTCTAATTAGTTTGAAGTTAATGTGTTTTGAATCCCTGCCTTGTACCATAATCCATTGGATGATATATCTGTATCCTCAAATAGAAAAAAAAAGATGTACCCATAAAAAGGTAGGAGCAATTTATGTTCTAACAGAGGCATAGAGAAAAGTTATAAAAGTTCAGAAAAGAAAGGTTAATTTCACTTGGAAGTACAAGGAAATCTTCATGGGGATAGAGGTAGGGGTGACATTAGACCTGGACCTGGAAAAAGTCTGCAAATGCATCCCAAGTGTGTTGTCCTCTCCCTGCCAACATATACCCAATTTGGTGTCTATGGCAGATTTTGCTACCTGAGCCCTTTACTCTTTCACTGAGCCCAGGTATGTTCACAGAATCCTTCTTTACACAGCAACACAGCCAGACGATCAGGGCAGGCCCATGTGAGATGAAATGCATTTGCCATGCCTAGTGTACAGTTGACACATGCAGGGATGGCAGACAGAAGGAACGGGGTGAGAAGAGGCACAGTGGTGGGAAGATGCTGAAGGCGTCTGACAAAAGGGAGTGGGCTGGTTAGACTGGTGGGTAAGGCCTGTGAATGGAGAAGAGTGGATGATGTGGCTGAGAAAGTAGGTTAAGGCAATATCTGAATTAGGATCTGGCCAGGCTAAGGAATGTGGGCTGAAGCCTGCGGAGGAAGAGGCAGCGGAGCAGCTGAGCTGTGTTGAGGAAGGCATTCTGGCAGCAGTGGGCAGGGTGGGCCGGGGTGGGGAGAAGCTGGAGGCGGGGAGGCCCGCCAGACGACTGTCCTGACAACCAGTGATGGAGCCTCCTCTGAGCTCCTGCAGCACTTGGTCATAACATCTGTTCAGCACTCATCCCACTGTCTCTCTTGGAGTTGTCTTTTTACAGCCCGATGGCCCCACAAGCCTGTGGGTTCCTTGACAGCAGAAACTGTTTGCTGCCTCTCTGGGGCCCCAGGCCTGACATGGTTCTTGGCAGGTGCTCATTATGTATTTGTGAAGTTACTGAATAGGGCAGTGAAAAAAGGACAAGGGGTGTACAGAGAAGGGCACAGCTTTCCGGGATAACATCCTGGTTAGCAAGTACAGTTCCTTAGGACTGGGCATCAATGCAGCTGTCTTTTGGTGTGTGTGGAAAAGTAGAGGCAATGTGGGCAGGGAAGAAACCACAAGATGCTGGGAATTGACTTGACTGTGTGTGTGTGTGTGTGTGTGTGTGTGTGTGTGTGTGTGTGGTGTGTGTGGTGTGGTGTGGTGTGGTGTGGTGTGGTGTGGTGTGGTGTGGTGTGTTTGTGTCTTAGGAGGGGCTTACAAGAGTTCTTGGCTTTTCACAGAGAAATGGACAATCTGTACTGTCCTAAAGTGCCTTTGGAGGTGCATTACAACTCTCTTTTGGTTGCAGGAGAGCTTGAGTATGGGATGTTGATTGGCTCATGAGGTGCATTTCAGGATAGCCAGAACCAAGAATTCCAACGTCAGACTCTTTCCATCTCTAATGTCTGCTTCTCTCCACAGGATGGAAACATGGCTGCCAGTAGCCTGGATCTCATGTCTGAGAGCTTTCATACCAGAGGGATACTGCAGGGATACTTCGTTTCTCATGTTTCAATTTCAGAGATCCTAGGAAAGGACCCTAATTGGCTCTGCTTGTGTCAGGAGACTGCCTCTGGCCTAAGACTAAATGCAGTGGGTAAGGAAGCAGTGTCACTTAAGAAGGAAAAAGCATCCACCAAAAAAAACCTCATAGTTGGCGGGCTGGCTGAGTGGCGCATTGGTTAAGAGCTTGTTTGGGACGCCAGCGGCCCCGGTTCGGATCCCACATATGAGGGCCAGTAACACTGCCCTCTACAGCTTACAACAACTCCACCTGGAGCTGGGCTGTGCAAGCCCCAGCGACTGTATAGGCTGCAGCCCCTGCTGCAGTGGGCTGCCATAGGCTACAGTGAGCAGTCAGCAGCCAGTGTGAGCAGCCTGCAGCCAGTGTGAGCTGCCAATAGTCGCGGTGAGCAACCATCCAAAGGCCGGCAACAGATCTGCCTCATCCAGGAAAAGCGCAATGATAATACTAACATGGGCCAGTGAAGTAACATCCTCCGCAACTAGACTGAAAAACAAAAAAAGACAGCAACTTGTCTGTTCCCCTTCCCTGATTCCCCAATGCTATTCCCCTCCCCCAATTCCCCAATAAAATCTTAAAAAACAACAACAACAAACAAAAAAATCACATAGTTGGAGTGGAAAAGGAGTAGTTCCCAGAGGCAGAGCCTGAAATAATCTCTCTGAGTCCTTTGCATAAATTAACAATTTCCCTCAACAACCCCAATAGGTGTTACTATTCTAATCATTATTAACCTTGGGGAAACCAAGGCACCAAGGCACAGAGAGGTAAGTAATTGCCATAAATCACACAGCTAATAAATGGCAAAGGTGGAGCTGGAATTTAAATCCATTCACTCTAGCACCAGACCCTATATCTTCCTATTATGATATGTTGCCTATTCACTACAGAAGGAAAAAAAGCAAGGAATAGGGCTGTGAGGAAGGAGCCTAGACAATTTCTCCTGGGAAGATCCAAGGGCTTAGCTGAGGAGTCTATGGGAAGCGATTGGTCCAATGTTGTATGAATCTGGAATAAGAAATGCCACAGCCCATCTTAATTTCACTGGAAATATCTGAAAAGGAATGTTTCATTTTGGCCTCTTCTTTCTTCCACCTTTATTTATTTAAAGTAGAATTTGATGAAGCCAAGAAAAGCTAATGAACAGTGAGGTCCCATATTCACCTATTAAAAATTAAAGCAGCAGTATAATAGCCATCTGGCAATGGTGGGGAGACGCTTTGCTTCTAAATGGCTAGACAGGATAAAGTTGTCCAACCAACAATAAACAAGAGCCATAAAAGGGGTCAAAACCTGTAGAAGCCTTCTTTACCTTTGACCTGGTAATCTCACTCTTTAGAAACAGCTCATGGAGTCACAAAATAACACCCAACTAGTTCCATGTGCAAGAGATACATCTAAAATTGTATTCCTCAGAAAGACTGAAAGTAAAAGAATAGGAAAAAAAATAGAAAGCAAAAACAAATGCCATACATGCACATCCAAACAATGAAAACAAGCATTATAGTATTAATATCAGACATGCTTGAATTTACAGAAAATCAGAAAACAAAACACAGGAGAAAACGTTACAATGTTGAAAGCTGCGAGCCACAATAAAGATCTGTCATAAATATTTATGCACAAAATAATATAGCACCAGAATTCATAAAGCAAAAACAGTAAGAAATATAGTAATAGTAGAAAATTTTAATTTACCTCTCTTAGCTCATGACTGATAATAAACCATACAATAACTAAGGATATAGAGGTATTGATTTGTTAAACTAGTAAGGTGGATTGAATTAAAAGATATCAAACTCCGTGCTGGCCGAGTGGCTCAGTTGGTTAAGAGCTGGCTCAAGAGTACAAGCTGAGGGCCGGCCGAGTAGCGCGGTGATTAAGAGCTGGCTTGGGATGCCAGCGGCCCCGGTTTGGATCCCACATATGAGGGTCAGTGACACTGCCCTCAAAAAAAAAAAACAAGAGTGCAAGCTGAGCTCTGAGCAACAGCAGTTCGATGCCCAGCCTGAGCTGAGCTGCCGTGAGCTGCCAGCAGATGGCAGGATGGCTCAGCTAAAAAAAAAAAAAAAATCAAACTCCATACCTTGAAAACCTAGAACATACTCTTTGTAAATGCTCATGGATCATTAACAAATGACCACATTTGTTAAGACCACAAAAACAAACAAAAATCGCAATATATTTCAAAAAGTAGAATGAGTACAGACAACATCCTCTAATTATAATGTACGTAAACTAGGAATTAATAGCAAAATCAGAAACTGAAAAGCAATAGAAAGGTAGAAAATTAAGCAAACAAAAATGAAAAAAGACAGCCAAGTGGAATAGTATTCAGCCTTAAAAAGGCAAGAAATTCTGATACATGCCAAGTGAATAAACTTTAATAAAGATATTATGCTAAGTGAAATAAGCCAGTTACAAAAAGAAAAATACCATATGATTCCACTTACATGAGGTATCTAGATAGTCAATTTAATAGAGACAGAAAGTGGAATTATTATTTCTAGGGTCTGGGAGGAGTGGGAAATCGGGAGTTGTTTAATGGGTACAAAGTTTTCGATAATGCAAGATGAAAATGTTGTCTATTGCACAAACAACATGAATATACTAAACACTGCTGAGCTGTACAGTTGAACATGGTTGAAATGATAAATTTTGTGTTACGTGCATTTTAAGAAGTTCTCTGTCAATTAATTCTCAAAGTGTAAATAACTTTTTTTTTAATGATAATTTCCAAGGAAATAGTGCATAAGACAAGTCAAAGGAATGAGCATTTTTATGATTCTTGGCTATGTCTCACATAATCTTCAGGTGAGGATTCAGAGGGATAAATGTGTCAGAGGGACTGACACATTGACTTTGCTCAACAAATGTTGGTTTTCTTCCTGCCATCATTTAACAAGCATGTGTGCCAGGCCCTGTATTAGGCCCTGGAGAGACCAAAAGTTTGAAGTTTGCCTCTCTCCTCAGGACCTACAGCCTTGGAGGAAGGCAGGCCTTAGGAGATATGCACAATCAGAGGTAGACTGGACCCTCGTCTAAAGGGCTACAGGAAGGGGAAGGAGAGGAGGAAGAGGCCCTACCAGGGCTAGAACATTGGAGATGGTCTTTAAAGGAAAGCTAAGATTTCATCAGAGGTGAAGAGCTGGGAAGGGCAGTGCAGGAAGAGAAACTACAGGAGCAAAGGCCCAGAGAACTGAAACTGAAAATTCTGTTTAACCCCACCAGGTAGTTCCAAGTAGAAGGAAAGGGGTGGTGAGTACAGCCAGCCAATGATTAGGTCCTTCTCTTTCCTGAAGTTACCGTAACTCCTTCCTTACCTGGGCTTCTGATTGTGGCTTTCTCATTGTAACAGTAGGTAAATCACTTCACCTCTCTGAGAGTAAGTTTCCTCATCTACAAAACGGAACTGATAATGTCACCTGGTTTTCCTGAGGATCAAATGAGACAAAGTGTGTTAAGAGATTAGAGATGCACATACATTCATCACAAAGGAAATGCTGTTTTGCTGTTGGTGCAAATGTTTTACAGACAGGGGAGCATCTCCAACTCAACTACATTCCTTGTTCTGTTTGAACGTCTTGATTCTTCCTTTCTTAAAGTTTCTTCCAAGATTCTTTCTATACACTTAAACACCAGGTTGTTAGCCCCCTGAGGGAAACGACAAAGTCAACTCTTCCTGGTATCTCTGGGACCTAAGATTTAGTCAAAAAAGAATAGACTCGGGCCGGCCGAGTGGTGCAGTGGTTAAGCGCTGGCTTGGGAAGTTGGTGGCCCCGGTTCGGGTCCCACATATGAGAATCAGTGACACTGCCCTCAAAAAAAAAAAAAAAAAAGAGTAGACTCCTTAGCTTCAGGCAGCCTGATCAAAGTCACAGCCATTCTATATTGCCAACCACCATGCCACAAACATCGCGGATGAACGTGTCTATGGAGGCAGCAGCAGCAACTACACATCCATTTGTAGTTGGGTGTTTTTTTTTTCCCCTGTACCTGACAGAGCATCCTTCATGCCTGATAATTTAGTTTATTTATTAATTGATTGATTCATCCATGACAGACATGTCAACAAACAATTACAAAGATTGTACCAGAGGTCAGTGCAAAATGCAGTGGGGACCCGGAGGAGGAGCACCTAAGCTTCACTGGGTGTATCAGCATGAGCTGGACTTCAAGTAATTGGTAAGAAAAGGACATGGGGGTTAAAGAAAGAAAATACAGTGAAGGGGTAGAGCTTGGGGCCCCTGGAGTTTCTTGCAAGGATGAGCAACTGTTTCCCAAGGAGGCTATGCACAGTGGCGGGGACACAGAAACCGTTAGCCTCCTCTAGAGGGTTCTCTGCAAATTCTCTTCTCACTGCCTCAGCCCTCCCAGACTTACATCATTGGTTGGAGCTTTTTCCCTAAGGAGGACTGAGCTCTGCCAGAGTCCCAAAGTGAGCAGTAATGGAGCAGAGATGAGCATCTGACTGAGTTACAGTCCTCGCTTTTCTATTCTTGGCTCCTAGGCTTTTATTGAGCTCTACCAGGCTGAGCTACCTTTTAAAAGCCCACACATGGAAAGCATAGTAGGTACAACTGTCTCACCATTAGAAAAAAAATTAAGTTAGAGCTCTAAGTCATGGCAGACATTACAACAAATTCCAGATGGCTGAAAGATCTGAATGTAAAACATGAAATCATAAAAATAGTAAAAGAAGAAAATAGATGACTATTTATAATTTTGGAAGGGAGGGGAGTATGGAAGACCATTCTAAGTTTAACACCAAAGGCATATAATAAAGAAAAGATTGACACTTATAAAAAACAAAAACAATGTATGCACAAGAAGACTGGGACAAAAGCAGAAATGTTAAAAAAAAAAAAAAAAGAAAAACAACGCCGCCAATTTCAGAGTTAATGGATATGAGGAAAAGAAAGGCCTGGGCCATGCCTTGGGGTGCTTAATTGGGAAACTGCATTTGGAGTATCTGATGAAGTTATCCCCTCTCTTCTCCCCACATTTATACTAATCAGTCAGCTGCAGGAGGGATTTATCTCAGACCAAACCAGTGAGTGGGGTCTCTTGGGGCAGAGGCAAGGCTTCCCCCTGACAACAGCTAATGCCCAGGAAGGGAAGAGAATTGCTGTATTCCAAAGATAGGATAGGGAGTGTTCTTCCTTACATACACCCCCTTATCTATACCCAACGTACATTCCACTCATGCCACAAAGTTACTACACACAGGATCAGTTAACAAAACAGGTAAGAGCAAGAAGGCATAATTAAAAGTTGAACAGACATCTAGAACTAAACATTTGAGTAAAGGTCAGGACTATGAAACAGGACCATTGAAATCCACCATCGGAAAAAATGACATCCAGGAAACGGAATTAATAAGTCCTAAAGAACAAGACTTTATTTTATTGATTAATTAATTTTTTTTTTTGAGGGCAGTGTCACTGGCCCTCATATGTGGGACCCAAACCAGGGCCGTTGGCTTCCCAAGCCAGCGCTTAACCACCGCGCCATTTGGCCAGCCCTGAGACTTTAGATTGAGTGTAATTAACATCTTCACAAGAAATGTGAAAGGATATTTCATCTATTAAAAATAATGAACTACAGATTTTGGAAATTTAAGAACTCAGTTTTCCAAATAAAAATTCAATGGACTGAATCACAAAGGAGATATAGCTAAAGAGTGAATAACAGAGTTGAAAGATCAAGTGGAGAAATTCTCTTGACATTAAGTTCAAAAGAACAGGGTGAGAAGTATGAAAGAAAAGTTAGGAAGCATGGAGGATGGATCCAGATGTGTTACCATCTTATTTAATAGGAATTCCAGAATAAGAGAACAGAAGGAATAGAGGGCGGAAAAATAAAAAAAATAAATACAGTTGACCTTGAACAACGTGGGGGTTTATGAATGCTGACCCCCCACCCCAAGCAGTTGAAAATCCGCATGTAACTGACTCCCCAAAAACTCATTTGTTTCTCAGTATCCACAGGTAACTAACTGGTTCTAGGACCCCCGCAAATCCAAATCCGAGAGTGCTCAAGTCCCTTATACACAATGGTATAAAGCAATGCATACAGTTGGGTCTCTGCATCTGTGGGATTCCCAACCTCGGATCAAAAAATACTGTTTTTGAACTGCGGTTGGTTAAATCTGAAGATGTAAAACCCAGGAATATTGAGTGTCAACAGTATATTTATTGAAAACAAAATTCATGGGGCCGGCCGAGAGGCGTGTTGGTTAAGAGCTGGCTTGGGACGCCAGAGGCCCCGGTTCGGATCCCACATATGAGAGCCAGTGACACTGGCCTCTACAGCTAAGATGGTGACCAACAGTTCCACATGGAGCTGGGCTGCTGTGAGTCCCCAGGGACGGCATAGCTGCAGCCCTTGCTGCAGCGGGCTGCCATAGGTTACAGTGAGTGGCCTGCAGCCAGCGTGAGCAGCCAGCAGCTGGTGTGAGCTGCCAAAAGCCACTGTGGGCGGCTGTCCAGAGGCCAGTGACCGATCTGTCCCACCCGGGAAGAGCACAATGATGATACCAACATGGGCCAGTGAAGCAATGTTCTTCACAACTAGACTGAAGAACAAAAAAAAAAGGACAACAACTTGTCTGTTCCCCTTCCCCAGTTCCCCAACGCTGTTCCCTGCCCCCAATTCCCCAATAAAATTTTTAAAAATTCATGTATAAGTGAGCCCATGCAGTTCAAACCTGTGTTGTTCAAGGGTCAATTGTAATAGCGTATTTTCTACAGGTGAAAAAAGGCATAAGCTTTCACATTGAGACGGCCTACTGAGCACTAAGAAGAATAAACCAAGATAAAAACAACAATAAAAAGACCTATGCCTAGTGTATTTATGATGAAATTGCAGAATACCAAGCATAAAGGAAATACCAAGCAATTTTATTCCATCCTTTTATATTTCTAAGTGCATTTTTCTAGGAAGAGGATCTAGAACAATATTCAGTTCTCAAAAGAGCAACCAAAAAGGAAGTCAAAGAACCACTGCCCTCTAGAAAAACAACTTCTCCAAACAGCGGGGCTTGTGGGAGGGGGCTAGCCCATGGTAAGCCAGAAAGACACGGAGAATGCCATGTAAAAGCAGAGATTGCAGTGATTTGTCTACAAGCCAAGGAATGCCACGGTTGCCAGCTATCATGGGAAACTAAGAGAGAGGCATGGAACAGATTCTCTCTCAGTCCTCAGAGGGAACCAACCCAGCCAACACCTTGATTTTAAACTTCTAACCTCCAGAACTGGGAGACAATAAATTCTGTTGTTTAAAGCCACCTAGTTTGTGATATGTTGCTGTGGTAAACAAGGAAATGAATTCATTCCCTTAAATGGAACTTCATTTTACATGAGATATGGATTTCTGATTTTTTTTTTTTTTTTGAGGGCAGTGTTACTGGCCCTCATATGTGGGACGGAACCGGGGCCACTGGCTTCCCAAGCCAGGGCTCAACCACCGCACCACTCGGCCGGCCCGAATTTCTGATTTTTAACATGAGTCAGTGGGGCCCGCAGGGCCAGGACTGGGACGAGGAATGTAAGGTGCCCAGAATTTTAGGAGGCAGTCACTCTTACATCCCTGCAAGTACTGACCCTGGGAGTGAGCGCATCCTTAAAAGCCAGGCACCTGTCGCTGTGCTGGAGTCTGTGGCAGTAGTCCCTCTTGAACACTTACCTAAAATCTTTGCATGGTGCTTCCTAGCTGATTATGAAGTATAGTTTCCAGCCACTTTAACCCAGGGCAGAGCAAACATATATTTCTCACCATCTCATAACACTTCCTCTTTCCTTATGATGGAGGCTGAGGGATAGCAGGATATGTCACCCCAAAATATGTCTGCAGGAGTTCAGCACATACCACCCCAACACATGCCACTTGCCACTTTAATATATTGATTCTTTTGAGCTGAGGGCACTTCAAAAACAGCAAATGCAGAGAGAGGTTTTCTCTGTACTCGCTTTATCTGCCTAAAGATAGATCTTCCAAAAGGAACTCAATTGTCTTAAATCCTTTCCCAGGGAGTTTCATCAACCAGGAAGGATTGACTCTTATCACAGGAGAGGAGACTGGAGATCACACCCAGACAAACTTTGTCACAAACTATCGCATCTCCTATCTATTCTTCTAAGGGCCTATTTATCTTTCTTAAAAATCATTTCTTCTCCCCTAAGGGGCTTATATCCCCCCTTTCCCTGTTAAGATGGTATTTAATGTTGAATTCTAGTTCCCTCAGGGAATTACTCATTTTCCCCTGGGTATCTCCCATGTACACATGGAGGATAAAATGTTAATAAACTTTTGTTTGCTTTTCTCTTGCTAATCTGTATTTTATTATGAAGATCTCAGCCAAGAACTCAGAGGATAAATGGGAAATTATTTTTCCTACTCCAGGAGGCTTACAAATTTGAGTTCTCTCTTTCCCATCTGCCTCATTCACTCCCATCAATCAATTAATCAGTTCTGTATTAGGGCCGGCCAAGTGGCGCGGTGGTTAAGCGCTGGCTTGGGAAGCCAGCGGCCCCAGTTCAGTCCCACATGTGACACTGCCCTCAAAAAAAAAAAAATCAGTTCTCTATCATAGGTGCTAGAGATTAAGAATTGATTAAGACACCAAAAGCAGTGGGGGAGACAGAGTCATTAAAAGAAAGGGAAAAAAAATTAACTACCATAAAATATGATAAGTGTTATCAGAGAGATAATTTCAGTGGCCTATGAGAGCTCAACAGAGTACATCATCCAGAGCCCAGAGGAAGGAAATGGAGTAAGAAGAGAGTACCTACGCTGCCTCTTTTTTTTTTTTTTTCCCCAAAGATTTTATTGGGGAATTAGGGGAGGGGAACAGTGTTGGGGAATTGGGGAAGGGGTCCACCCAAGTTGTTGTTCATCAATCTTCGTTGTGGAGGGTGCCAGTCATCGTCTGGCTTCCCATCTGCAGCTCGTGGCCTCTAAACTCAAGGTGCTGTGTTCAATCTTAGTTGTGGGTGGGAGTAACCACCATTCCATGCAGGGAGTCAAACCAGCAGCCTTGTTGTTAAGAATGCACGCCCTATCCACTGAGCCATTCTGGAGTCAGCTCAGCTTAAGGTGTCGAGTTCAGTCTTAGATGTGGGAGGGCAACTAAGTTACCATCGAACAGGCAATCTTGTTACACCAGCTGAGCAGGCAGCTCAGTGACAGCTCAGCTGGGGTGCAGCATTCACTGGACCATGTGGGAATTGAACCAGCAGCCCTGTTGCTCAGAGTTTGTGCTCTAAGCCAACTTAACTAACTGAGCCACTTGGCCAGCACACACACACACACACACACACACACACACACACACACACACACACGCTGCCTCTTTAAGAATGCATAATTGTTAAGTAGTCAGATGAGAAGAAGAAAGGAGGAAGGAGGGGTAACAGATTGGATGAAAGAGGAAAAGAAAGTGTCAAGAAAGACACACAGGTAACTTGGATGATGGGCAAATGTGGTCCCAATCACTAAGAGAGGTCAGACCAGAAAAGGAACAGATATAAAGGAAAACAGACTGATTCAGTCTTGGGCATGCTGAGTCTCAGGTGCTTGTGATATACAGGGAAAGATGTCCAACATGGCATTTCCAAAGTGTGTTTTAGGACCCCGAGTTCCAGGAGATATTAATATGCCAGGAAAAAAGGAAGAGTTTGTTGAAGGCTGTATCAGCCCAACTTCCCTAGAAAACAGCCTGAGACAAGGATTATATGCTGATAACTTTGTATGGAGGTTCAAAGCCAAAGCCTCAAGAATGATGTAAAAGGATGCAGGGAGAAGGAACTGGTTGGCCACGGGACTACACAGTTGGGGGCATTTGAGAAATACACAGGTGATGAGGCAAGTAAAGACTTAACAGGAGCAGGCTTATGAGCTGGCAGGAACAAGTTTAAATATTAACCACTTGGCTCTGACTCCCCTGGTCAGCACTACACCTGCAAGCTGACAAACACCTTACATTCATCATAGGTGGGAACAGAATATAATAGTTCCCAATCGCAGTGGCAACCCCCTGCAAACTAACAAACACCCATCATAGATGGGAACAGAACAGTTCCCAATCACAACAGCAACCCCCTGCAAACTGGCATCGATCATACAAGACAGTTCCCAGGAGAAGACAATTGTAACAGCAGCCACCCTGCAAGATGACAATCACCCTACATCCTGCATGGAAAAAAAAACAAAAAACCCAGCACCCCTTCTCATCTGTGCAGCTGTTCCCCATTGGATTCTGCCCTGGCCAAACTCCTGCCAGTATCTCTCTCTTACCCCTCTTTCTCCGCAGCTGTCTCCATGATACTCGCCCTGGCAAATTTCTGCCACTTTCAAACAAAGCTCTCTCTCTCTCTCTCTCTCTCTCTCTCTCTCTCTCTCTCTCTCTCTCTTGTCTTACGTGTTTGTTTGTTTTTTAAAGATTTTTTTAAATTGGGGAATTGGGGAAGGGGAACAGACAAGTTGCTATCCTTTTGTTCTTCAGTCCAGCTGTGGAGGACGTCGCTTCACTGGCCCATGTTGATATTATCATTGCGCTCTTCTCAGGTGAGGCAGATCGGTCTCGCTCACAGAGGCTATTGGCTCACTCTGGCTGACGGCCACTCACTGTAGCTTATGGCAGCCCACTGCAGCAGGGGCTGCAGCCTACACCGTCGCCGGGACTCGTGCAGCCCAGCTCCAGGTGGAGCTGTTGTTCACCATCTTAGCTGTAGAGGGCAGTGTCACTGGCCCTCATATGTGGGATCCGAACTGGGGCCGCTGGCGTCCGAAGCCAGCTCTTAACCAATGCGCCACTCGGCCGGCGCTCGCTCTCTCTCTCTCTCTCTCTCTCTCTCTCTCTCTCTCTCAACTTTCAACAAATCTTTGTTTACTCTTGTAGTTCCATAAATTCTTTTACATTCTGTGAACAACCAGGGGTTAATTCTATGCCAAGATAATAGGTAGTGATGGAAGTCTAGAAAATGGAGGAAATCATCCAAGAAGAGTCTGTAGAATGACCCGCAGCTTGAGTCCTGGTGTACACCAATATTAAAGGACAAACATAGGGAGAAGACTCCTTAAAAGAGACAAGGAAGAGATACTAAATTAGGACAATCAGAAACCATCATTAAGTAGTTAAAGCAGAAAAGGATTTAAGACCAGGTATAGCTGAGCAGAGGACACCATAGGACCAAGCTACTAAAAAATCCATCCTACCATCAGATATTACCCCGGAGCTTATTAGAAATGCAGAATCTGAGATCTCACTCCATATCTATTGAATCAGAATCTACCCTTTAAGCTGGATCATCAGATCATTCATATGAATATGAAAGTTTGGGAAGCTCTGGTTTACAACATTGCTGAAAGAGCTGGAAGAGTAGACTTAAAATGGAGTTTCCAGAGATAACTATAAGCACTCAGAATCACCACGCCTCTGACGTCATGATCTGGAAAGAAGCCACCACCACCATTGCAACAAGTAGCTGCTGAACCAGGAAGATGTTGCCCATGATAAAAACAGTCTGCCATAGTCCACACCAGTCCCACTTGTTGCCTCTCCCCACTTAACTTAGTTCTATGTTCAAATCTCATGTAAGTTCTTAACTGGCAATTCCTAAATCACATTTGCAATGCCAGCTGCAAGGGAGTCTAGAAAGTGTGGCTTCCCAGCCATACCATAATGTACTAGAAAGAAGTGGCAAGGGATGTTGTGTGAGTCAGTCCACAGTGTCCACCATTGGTGGTATCATGGAAGCTCTGACAGGTCTTGATAGCTACCCTCCAATATCAATTCTCCCTTTCATTCATGGTAATAGAAGTTTTAGCTGGTCGTGACTGTCCAGAATAAGATGTTTCCCAGCCTCTCTGCAGATACATATGACCATGTGACTAAGTCTGGGCCAATAATATAAAAGTGGAAATGTCACATAGCAGCTTCTAGGAATCTTTGAGAGATAGCAGGAGCATGTCCCTTACATCCTTCTTTATTCCTCCCTCCAACATGCTGCCTGGAGCATGAGATGCCACCATCTTGGACTATGAGGTTGAGGGCTACACCCTGAGGTTGGCAGAGCAGAGCTAGAAAGAGCCTGAGTCCCAGAGGACTTCATAGGTCAGAGCCACCACTTCTGCTCTGATGACTTACTGCTGTATACCTGAAAGATAAATTGACCCTTGTTATCTTGGATCCCTCCCAGCAGAACCTAATCTTAGCCAATACAGATTTCAAGGGCACTGGTTCTTAACATTTTGGCAGATCCCTTGGAGAAGCCAATGAATTCCCTTGACAAGCCTCCCTAGAAAAATGCACTGTGTAACAGTTTTCAGAGACTGTATGATGTTTCTTCTCAAAGATAGTGTAGGGACTTATGAATCCCTAGTTAAGAACGCTTAGAGTTGAAATTTTTGAGAAGAAAGGATTATAATCAACAGACAAATGGCTCTGACCTACCTGAGGACAGGTCCCTGAATTTAGCTCCAGACTGTTGATGTCATTGGTGGGAGCAGTTTCAGTGGGATGGGGTAGGGCAGAAGTTATTCGATAGAGTGATGGGAGAATAGTAATTGAGAAAGTGGAGGCAGCAAGTGCTGTCAACCATTAGGAGTAGCATGGTCCTGATAACAGTGGTGGCCAGGAGCAAGTGGAGACCATGTGTTCCAGGGAGGGTTTTCCTGGCTCTCCTCTGTTTCTAGGAGCAGACCAGGCAGAGTGAAAGTGATCTGGAATATCTAACGCCATTCAGTGTTGCAGCCCATCTGATGGCTTTGGCCTTCACTGCCCTGGAGATGCTGACGCTGTCTCAGAAACAAAGGGAGAATGGGAGCCTGGGAACAGGAAACATCCCTGAAGAAACAAAGGCTGGAGGATGATTTCGGCTGAGCCAGAGTAGATGCACCTTAAGTCTTCTCTCCTGCAGACACTCCACACTAAGGTACTTCTGGATACTGCCCCCTCCCTCCCCATCTCTGGGGTTGCAGCTCTAGCTGGACCTCAGGCCTGAAATCAATGCGTCCAATAGGCTCGGCACGTCTGTGGAGCTAACATCCAAGTGAACCACAGCTTGTCCTCTGAAGAGAGAGGAATCACACTACGTGTCCTGGCTTCTCTTCTCACTGGGAAGTTCTTTCACACTTTTCTGCAATCAGGCCTCAGGCTGGCATTCCTGAGGAGCCTCCCTGATTCCTTCCACCTGCACCTCCTCAGCCCTGGCTTATCCTTGAGCCCTCCCTTTTCATCATTACCTGAACACGTTAGTAACTTACATCTGCTCTTTCTTTAATATGACTCTTTTTCATGATAAAACCACCTTCCCAATCAAAGATTTATTGTGCAGGGAACCCTCCCCAACTCCCTATAGTGGTGAAATTAGACAAAGGCTAGTCACATGTGGGAAACTGGAGAAGGAAATGGCTCAGATTTACCCCAGAGCTCCTGGGATCAGCACCGGCAGTGGGAGCCTATCGCCGCCCTGTGTGCTGACCCTTTGTGGGGACACAAAGTGCCCATTTATCTCCTGTCTTGGGAGAAAGTGAGGGTCCTTACTGGGGCCTGGCACTTGCCAGTTTGCTGATTGCTGGACCAAACTATCAGGCTTCAGTAGTCCCTCAAAGACCTCAGGCGACAACAGAAGCCAGGGTCCCAGGTCAGAGCCGGAGCAGGGTTTGCTCTCACCTCTATGACTCCCACTTCTCAGGCTAAGCTCCTGTTCTTATGGAATATGGGAATCTCCAGAAAGGAGCCTGGGTTTTCAAAGTGGAAACTATCCAACAAAACTTGTAAACATCACACCAGGACCCTCCCACTTCCCACTCCAGGCCCCAGTGTTTGAAAACAAAGCCTAGCAGCCACAGAAAGTCTTTAGGATAGATAAGAATTGAGCCAAACTGATTCAAATACTAGTAGGCCTGGTTCTCTTGGGTGGCCTGTCCTCCTCCCCTGACTAGCATTTCCTGGATGAAGGAGATTTTAGCAAAAGAACTAAGCTTCCCTTTGGAATTTTAGCAGGGTACTTAGAAAACAATACAGGCTCTAGCCTCTGAAAAACATGAGCCCCAATCCTATCTCTGCCCCTGACCTGCTGTGTGACTTTGCATACATCCCTTAACTTCTCTAAGCTTCCACTTTCTCAACTGTAAAATAAGGATTGTGATTCCCCTTATGTAAAGTTGTAAGAATCCAATGAAATAACATATGCACAATTCCTGGTTTTAATTAATTAAGTTACTAACCTGCTTGAAAATAGAGTCTCTAAATAACTTCTTGTTTCCCATTTTCAGAAATTCTCTCCTCTCTGCTCTCAACTTAATCTTTCTCCTCTCTCATCATTTCTTTACCCAGCACCTGGAAAAATCTCATAGTCCCCTGCTCTTCAAAGGTCCACTGCCAGCAACATCACCTAGCAGCTTGTTAGAAATAGAGACTATCAGGCACCCCCCAGACCCTCTGAGCCTGAATCTGCATTTTAATAAGACCCCCAAGTTTTTCTCTGTGCATATTAAAGTTTGAGGAGCATTTGCTAGGTCACCCCTTGTTTCTTTTATTTACAACATAAAATACCACTGGGTGTTTTGTTTGTTTGTTTTTTTATGAATGCTAGTAATATTTATTTTAGTTTAGTTTAGTTTTTGGGGCAGTGTCACTGGCCCTCATACGTGGGATCCGAACCGGAAACGCTGGTGTCCCAAGTCAGCTCTTAACCACTGCGCCACTCCACGGGCCCAAAATACCACTGGGTTTTAATAATTCACACCACTGTGAAAGTTGACATAAGAGGAGCCATTTTAAAATGGAGGCGGAGCAGCCATTCCAGAGGAATTGTTTTGTTTTTGCTTCTTGACTCTTTGAACTGGGCCAAACCACCATTGTCTTCCAAACAACTTCGTGAAGCTAACAGGAAAGCAGATATCCTGACCACAAAAACAGATGATTATGGACTCTCTGAAGACAGAATCAGGAACCAACCATGTATAGCTAAAGAGTAACTCAGCTTGTTAGCACCAATAGGAATTACTTCTATTCGTGTAATTATTCTCATCATTTTCTCATAAAACCCCCTTGCCCTCACCCTGTAATTGGGACATTACTTGGGTTTCTTCTTGAATCTGTGCTTCCAATCTTGCAATTCTTTCATCCCAAATAAACGCTTGTTGCCTCTCGCTTTGGCTTTTTATTTTTAGGTTAACACCACTTAACAGGAGTTTCCCTCCAGCAAATTGCATACTACATAACTAAAAACTCCTTAACTGTGACACTTGAGTAACAACAAATATAATATTAATAAAATTAATAATAACACTGTCTTGGGCTGGCCAACTGGCGCAGTGGTTCCGTGCTGGTTTGGGAAGCCAGTGGCCCCGGTTCGGGTCCCACATATGAGGGCCAGTGACACAGCCCTAAAAAAAAAAAAAAAAAAAAAAATTAATAGCACAATCTTGGGCCGGCCAACTGGCGCATTGGTTAAAAGCTGGTTTTTGGATGCCAGCGGCCCCGGTTCGGATCCCACATATGAGGGCCAGTGACACTGCCCTCTACAGCTAACAACAGCTCCACCTGGAGCTGGACTGCAAGCCCCGGCGACAGTGTAGGCTGCAGCCCTTGCTGCAGCGGGTTGCCATAGGCTACAATGAGTGGCCAGCAGACAGCATGAGTGGCTGGCAGCCAGCATGAACTGCCAATAGCTGCAGTGAGCGACCGACCATCCAGAGGCCGGTGACCGATCTGCCTCATCCAGGAAGAGTGCAATGACGATACCAACATGGGCCAGTGAAACAACATCCTCCGCAACTAGACTGAAGAACAAAAAGACAGCAACTTGTCTGTTCCTCTTCCCCGATTCCCCAATGCTATTCCCCTCCCCCAATTCCCCAATAAAATCTTTAAAAATAATAATAATAATAACACAATCTACAATAATATGTGTTTAATACATTGGTATTTACAACATCCTTTTATACACAATCTCATCTGACTCTAGACTAGTCAGTCATATGCTGCATAATGACGTTTCGGTCAACAACAGACCACGTATATGAAGGTGGTCCTATAAGATTACAATGGTGCTGAAAATTCCTATTGCTTAACGATGTTGTAGCTGTTGCCAAGTGCAACTCATTCTTCATGTGTTTGTGGTAACACTTGGGTAAATAACCTACTGGGCTCCCAGTTGTATAGAAGTATAGCACATACAATTATGTACAGTACATAATAATTGATAGTGCTAATAAATAATTTTGTAGTTTATGTATTTACTATACTATGCTTTTTATGTCTATTTTTAAAAGTTAGCTATAAAACAGTATGCCATGATACTTAGGGCAATAGCCTTATACTTCTCATGTTTACCCTGGTTTTTTATTGCATTATTTTCTCCTGTGCTTGATTTAATCTCATGTTGTTTTGTACAGCAACATGCTGTATAGGATTGTAGGAGCAATAAGCCAATGTGTAGTAGGCTATACCATCTAGGTTTGTGTAAGTTTACTTTACGAAGTTCTCACAATTGCCTGACAATGCATTTCTCATAACGTATGCCCATTATTGAGCCGAGCATGACTATATAGGATAGTTCTCTTTAATCAGAGTGTTTGAGTGAGTAGTGACTAAATGATTAATTGAATGAATGACTTGGGAATTATTAAGTGGAGAGAAACTGAATTATGAGAGGGTTTTTAGGGTTACACCAATGAAGGATTTTGTTCAGCCACTAGTAAGAGAGAGCCAAAATAACAGCGACCTAAATAAGACGGGCTTATTTTCCCCTCACGTGATAAACCGTCTTTAGGCAGACCAGGCTAATATGGGGACTTTCCAAGGTTCCAGAAGCTGGAATTCTTCTGTCTTCTGCTCTGCCATATTTAGCACACAACTTCAATCCTTAAGGTCACCTCATGGAGGAGAGATGGCTGCTAGAGCTCCACCTATCCAGTTCATGTGACAGAAATGAAGCAGGAAGAATAGGGGAAAAGAGTCGAGGCGGGGTTGGTAGCTAAGTTAACCCCTTTAAACAGTGAAGGGGACAACAGTTTTGTTACCCTGAAGCTACTTTTTGTAATATTGATTTTAAGCTGTTTATTAAGAAACAAAAGACTCAGAAAGACCCTTTGACCCTCCCCTTCCTGCCTAAGAAATTCAGATGGAAAGGCCTACTCCAGGAAGAGGCCTTAGGATGATGTTGCCTTAGCCTAATTTGAATTAAGTATGGTAAATGAGAGGGCTTCAGGCAGGGGACTGTTTATTAGATCCCCCATACCCCTTTGTGTCTCATTGTCTCTGGGATGCCTAGCAAAAATTTGCCGGCCTTGTGTGCTCCCTCCTTCCTCAACTACCTGTAAATCTCCCATTCTCACTTCTGAAATCTAAGACCCTGTTCCCCTCCTTTTCTCCTTTGTCCAAAATGTTCATATACAGGGCCGGCCGAGTGGCGCAGTGGTTAAGCGCTGGCTTGGGAAACCAGCAGCCCTGGTTCGGGTCCCACATATGAGGGCCAGAGACACTGCCCTCAAAAAAAAAAAAGAAAAAACAAAATGTCCATATATAACCAATGTTGTCTCACTGTTTTTGGAATTTTCATGCTTATGTGAATTCCCCATGTGCATGTATTAAAATTTTCCTTTCTCCTGTTAATCTATCTCTGTTAATAGCCCAGCTAAAAGAACTTAGAAGGTGAGGGGAAAAGTATTATTCTTTAGCCCCCACAACAGCTTCCTCAGAACCCCACCCAATCACTTCCACTGACTTCTCATTAGCTATCCCCATCTGTAAGGAAGGCAAGGAAATGAGGTTTTATTAGCTAGGCACCCTGCTGCCCCCATATAAGAGTAAGGAAGGTGAGGATATGGCTATTAGGATGAAAGCAAGCATTCTCTGCCAAAAGGGGACTAAATGAAAGGGAAGAATCCATTATAGCCACCTTGAAAGCAGCAGGGACCTCAGGTTGAAGGATATAGCCTGGGAAGTAGGCAGAAAAATAAATATTTCAATCTCTCTTTCCTCTCTCATTCTATCTCCTGCCAGGTTTCTCATTAGCCAACCACAATAGAAAATCAGAGGGCAGGAGTATGGTTGATAGGTCAGGTTTCCAGGGCCAAGAGCAGGGTAGAGAAGGGGATAGAATGGACCTGGAGGGGCAAAAAAAGTAAAGAAAAAGGGCCGGCCGAGTGGCACGGTGGTTAAGCGTTGGCTTGGGAAGCCAGTGGCCCTGATTCGGTCCCACATATGAGGGCCAGTGACACTGCCCTCAAAAAAAAAAATTAAAAAATAAAGAAAAGATAGAGGCGCACTATGTCAACCAAGGAAAGACTGGACTGTTGTTTTATTTGGAACTTTAGCAGGAGAGTTCACTACTGCAGAAAATCATAACCAAATGGCAATAGTACTGGTAGTATTGTTATGGGAGATCAGGCCCTTTTTGGCACTGGGTCCAGGATCTTGGTGTCTCGAGCAAAGAATTGAATGAGACACTGAGGTAAAGTAGTGAAGAAGAATTTTATTAGAAGAGGTAGTACACTCCAAAGAGTTGGGAGTGGGCGGAGCAAAAGGAGGAGCTCAAAAGGTGCTGACTGGCCAGGAGTTGGAGTTTTTAATCCCTTTTTTCTCTAGAATGGGCTATGTCTTTCCAGGTATGGGGACCACTTGATTGACACCTGTGATTGACAAGAGGCTATTACCTCATCTTTTTATGTATCACTTTTTTTTTTTTTTTTTGAGGGCAGTGTCACTGGCCCTCATATGTGGGATCCGAACCAGGGAAGCCAGCGCCCAACCACTGCGCCACTCGGCCAGCCCTACCTCATCTTTTTTAGATTGCGCATGTGCCTTCTCAGAATTCAATCTGTTATAATGATATTAATGAACTTCCGGGCATATGTATGATATTATAATGATGGTAGAATGAGACCCAGATAAAGTGAAGATCGTTGTGGCCTTTACTGCACAGGTGTGACTGGTTTAATCTAGATGAGTATTTTGTACCCATTTGTTTCCTCATGGGGTAGAAAATTATAGTGAGAAGGGGAAGTTTTGGGTGGAGAGGGGAGGTCTTTTGGACCGTCATATTCTGTGGGTGATGTTGCACCTGCAGGAATGCAGACACCCGATGCCTATCTCTAACTGCCTTCCTTGTTTTCTCCTTGAGAGACATGATCCCCATAAAATCTCTATGAGAAGTTGAGGGACAGGAGGTCTTTTCTTTCTGCTCCTTTCTGGGTAGGGGCGTAGAACTGTCCCTACTTATTGGGGGATTCATGGAACTCTCACCCTATCTGATCTCGGATGAGAGGAAGGGGTCTTGAGATCCACCTGGAAGACCACATTGGCTTCTTTGGTTGGGACTGGTAATCTTGCTAGGGTATCATCTGTATTCCCAAGGCCCCTGAATGAGGAAAAATAGATTTTAATTAATAAATTTAAAAGGGTTGGCTTAAAGAGCAGAGTTCAAAGCTACTGATGCAAGGTGGCTATGTGATGGAAAATCCGTCCATTCCATGGAGCCTGTCGCCATTTAACTGGTTATTCAGGTGAAGTTAATTGCCCAGGAGCTGGGCCCAGAAAGGGTTAAAAAGAACATTAGGATTCAATGATACAAGTATAAATCACAAGTTTTAGGGTAATTATCTAAAGCAAGGGGTAGGAGATTTCTATCATTCAGGTTAAAAACAATCTATTATTTATGATTAAGAAATTGATTTGAAAAGTGATTATAACTAGGGGCTACAGAGTCAAAACACTACAGAAAAGAAAACTTAAAGTTGTTATAGTGAGAAGCCCTTTCATTTGGCCCTTGTTAGTATTTGCGCCAATAATGTAACATATCTGTATCAATCTGTATTTTTAGTTGCATATTCACAGTATGTGACTGCTTTGTTATATCTTCTAGTGAGGGGGTCTATCCAAACATTCCTATACTAAAATATATATATACTTTTTAAAAATACATAGAATGGGGCTGGCCGAGTGGGTCAGTTGGTTAAGAGCGTGAGCTCTGAGCAACAAGGTCACTGGTTGGATTCCCACATGAGCTAGTGAGCTGTGCTCAAGCTGAACTGCCACTGAGCTGCCAACAGATGCTCAGCTGGTGAGAGCATGTGCTCCTAACAACAAGATTGCTTGTTTGACTCCCGCATGGGATGGGGGGCTACGTTCACCCACAACTAAGATTGAACACGGCACCTTAAGTTGAGGGACCCTGATCTTGCCAATGGGTGGCCAGATGGTGACTGGACTTGGAGCTGAGCTAGCTGCGCCCTCCACAACTAAGACTGAAGGACAATAACTTGGCTGTTCCCCTTTCCCAATTCCCAAACACTGTTCCCCTTGCCCAATTCCCCAATAAAACCTAAAAAAAAAAAAAAAAAAATACATAGAATGCTTTACAAATTCGTGAGTTATTTTTCTGCTGGGGCCATGCTAATCTCTGTATCATTCCAGTTTTAGTATATGTGCTGCCTACAAGAGCATGAAATATATATTCTTGTATTATAAATTTATTGTATTTCCCCCTTAACATTGTGGCATTTTACAGTTTAATATTATGAAACTGTGATGTAGCTTGATCATATTATCTATAAATGTTAAAGGTGGCATTGAAAAATATTTATTACAGGAAAGGGGCATTGGGTTACATAAAGTTGAGAACTATATAGTGTAGGTGACTCGTAGTGCCAGCACACTAAGTGTGCTAGATAAATAGTACCTATTGTTGTTATTAAGGCTGCTACCACTCTCTGTCACCTCCAGGCACAACTGAGTTGAAGACCCGTCCGGTTGTGTGTCAGCGGTGTGGTTGGCGGGCACACAGCCCAGAGCCAGTTCCCCTGTGAGGGGTGGCACTGAGTGACGCAAGCCTGGGTTGCGAGAAACCACAGCGCTGACACAGCCACACCCTCCCCCAGAGCAAGACGTCTCGAGGGGAAGGGAAGGGACTCTTTCTCTAGAGCCCTGGAAGCCCCCCGGTGAGCGCCCTCGTAGGTGTGTTCGAGTCCACCCGGCTCCCTCAGAGCACATCAGCATCCTGGGAGTTCCCCCAAAGTCAGGAAGGGCAGGCCAGATCGGCCTCAGAGTTGCAAACCAGACACGCCCGCCAGCCTAGCTGACGTCAGCGGGTAAACCAGGATGGGAGGGGTGGGTTGGTCTGGGAGCCAAGGCGTCTCACTCTCTGGGGAAGGAAGGAGATGAGAGAAGAGAGAGAAGGGAGGAGGAAGGCAGGCGGGAACTGAGTTCTCAGAAGTCTGACTCAGGCCTGTGAAGTCAGCTGTAGGGAGGGGAAATGGCATGCTGAGTTACCTCCCAGCTTGAAACTTGACTTTCAAGACCCCTGCCTACATCTCGGTTCTCACCTCAGGCCATTCCCTGCTGGAGACCCTCTCACAGAACTATGTACTGATCCTTCCCAAGGCCAGGCTAATTCAGGCCTTATATGGGTACACAGGTCTTTCCCTGAAATACCTTTCCCTGGCTTATCGAGCTCCAGGCTTCCTTGAAAGTGTCACCTTCTCTTGAAGTATTCTCCAGTTCAGACATAATTTCTCTGGTCTATGTGCCAAAGTCCATAGGTGTCTGATAATACATTGTGATATACATTGTGATAAATACTCTAAGAGAAAAGAAAAAGGAAATTATGAAAAAGAACTTATTTCAGAATGGGCAGTCAAGTAAGGCCTTTGGGAGGAAAGGGACATTTATACAGGCATATTTTAAATAAACTTCTATAGGGTGCACTTATTTCACTGTATTATTATCTGTTTAAAAAAATGTTTTTTCAGTGTCCATAAATAAAGTTTTATTGGAACACAGACACACCCATTTACTTATATATTGTCTATAGCAGCATTAGTGCTGCAATGGCAGTGTTCAGTAGTTGTGACAGACTGTATGACCTGCAACCCTAAGATAAGCTCAGACAATTAAGTTAGCGAACTTTCCACGATGCGCTTATGTGTATTTACTTGATCCTTTACAGAAAGTTTCACAATCCCTGCTTTACATTTTCAAGCAATGGGTGAAGGGATTTGCATATGTAAATATGCATATTAGCATAAATCAACAGAGTAGCAGAGAAGTCACAGAGTTGGGGGTAGTGCATGGGAATTCTATTTCATGCAGCACTGCTAACAAGCTTCATTGGATTTTGGACAAATGACATCTTTAAATATCATTTTCTTCATTTATAAAATGGAGAGACTGGACTGACAGCTTCTTAAACTTCCATAATGGTCTAATTGTGTTCTTAGATTCTGTATTTGTCTATTTGGCATCCATTAATCAATCATGGGGTCAAACTAATGGCCAGAGTTATTTATATCTCCCTGTGATCCAGCTTTCCCAGGTGCACAAAAACATATTACACAATATCTGGTCAAGATGGCAGAGTAGTTAAACGCTGTACTCGCCCCCTCTTACAGCCTCATCAAAATTACAACTGAACTACAGAGCAACTGTCATTGAGAATTGCCTGAAGTCTAGCTGAACCAAAGTCCTACCTCTAAGGACATAAAGAAGAAGCCACCTTGAGACGGGTAGGAAGGGTGGAGACGTGGAATGGGCTGGTCTCATATGCTTGCACACGCGTGTGACTGTTAAAAATCAGGAGGTTATCTTGGCTTCAGAGGTACCCCCTGGAGGAGCAAGGGTCCCAGCCCCACACCAGGTGGGTTCCAGGGCCAGGAAGAGAAGTCCCCATAACTTCAGGCTGTGAAACCAGCAGAGATGTGGCTGAGGGAAACAGAGAGAAACTGGAGTCCCAGGTATTCCTCTTAAAGGGCCTGCGCACAGAGTAACTCGTTGACAGATTCACTCACTTTGAGCTCCAGTACGGGGGCAGCAGCTCGAAAGGTGCCAGGGACATACAGGGAGGAACTGAATTGTCTGGCTTCAAAGTGAGAACTGGAAGGGCAGCTTCCTCTAGAAAGAACTGCTTGACCCCTCTCCCACCCAGCTTGCAGACTCAGGTGGGCATCATATCTGAGTCTCTATCCTATTCTATAATTTTTAAATTGTCCAGCTAACCAGTCATCTGTGTGCTCCTTGAAAGCTAGAATCTTGTCTAATGTTTGTGCATTTATCGTGCCTCACAGAGTAGGGCCTTGATAAATAGTGTAAGAATAGAAGGAAAGATAGAGGATTGATTGCAAGAATGAATAAACGAATGAATGAAATGTCAGATGAATACATGCATACATAGGTGGATGGATGGATGGATGGATGGATGGATGGATGGATGGATGGATGGATGGATGGATAATATATGGATGGGTGATTGTCTCTGGCAAGAACACAGAAAACCAGGATTCATGATGCTACCAGTGAGACAAGGCTGGAAACTGATAGAAACTTAGCTGATTCTTCTATTATAATTCCAAGCTTGGTCCATCATTTAAGGTGACCACCAATTGCCCCTTCCTCCTCCCCAAAGCTCTCTTGATTACCATTGAAAATCTGCACTCCCCATATGAATGAATTGCTGTCACCTCTTGCACTCCTACGCATGCCACACTTACTTAATGTGCACCACTGTCTTATGCTTGCCACCTACCAACCATTTGTGTGCAAGTTTCACAGGGCAAGCCATGCTCTCTGCTGTCTTAGAAGGGAAAAGTAGTGGTGAAAGGAAGAAGAGAAAGTTTTTCTCCTATTCCTAAGCCAAGGAAGGCACACAGCTCACAGGGTGGTGAGAAGATACCATGTGACTTCAAAACACTTTAAATGACATGTTTCCTCTAAATGTGTGTCTTAGGCTCCTAAGAGGAGCGTGGTTTATTTAGAGGCTAAATTTGAATCAAATAACAATAAGAAAAACACCCAGGGTCCCTCTGGAGTGTTTAAAAATGGAAAGTAAAAAGAAAACTATATACAGACCAATTCCTTCCTTTTGAAGACTCTCCATCTTGGGATAAAAGTTCAACTAGTTTTGCATGTTTTGTTCTGTACACTTGTTTCTAGTCTCATTGAAGCTCTTAGCCCAGTTCTCCTAAGCCAGAGGAACTTGAATTCAGAGGGGAATTTCCAAAGGATTTGGAGGTAAGAGAAGAGCCCCTTTCTATCCAAAAGAGGGCAGAATGAAGAATCTAGGACACAAAATTCCCAAGAGATTGAAATAAAATACTTCTCAATAGTGAAGGACCTGAATAGATGACTCTCAAAAGAAGGCAAGAGATTAACAAATGTAGGCATGGATATCTATCCCCAATAGTAACTAAAGAAAGCAAGATTATATGTATGCATACACACACATTTTAAACCACTACTACTACCATACACACACACACACACACACACACACACACACACACAGACACACACACGCGACCTGACAATTAAGTTCGCAAACTTATCCTAGAAAAAGTTCTATATATCTTGTTGCTGAATATCACTATGGTCACCTTCGAAATACTCCCCTTGGGAAGCTATGCACTGACGCCAGCACCTAATCCACCCTTCAAAGCAATTTTGGAACTCTTTTTCTGGAATGACCATCAGAGTTGACGTCCTATTACCCTTGATGTCTTGAATGTCATCAAAATGTCTTCCTTTCAATATTTCCTTTATCTTCAGATAAAGAGAGAATTCATTGGGGGCCAGATCAGGTGAGTGGGGAGGGTTTTCCGATACAGTTATTTGTTTACTGGCTAAAACTCCCTCACAGGCAGTGCTATGTGAGCTGGTGCATTGTCATCATGCAAGAACCATGAATTGTTGGCGAGAAGTTCAGGTTGTTTTCCTTTGACTTTTTCGTGCAGCCTTTTCAGTACTTCCAAATAGTAAACCTGGTTAACTGTTTGTCCAGTTGGTACAAATTCATAATGAATAATTCCTCTGATATCAAAAAAGGTTAGCAACATTGTTGTAATAAGTTCACAAACTTAATTGTCTGACCTCATATTTTAATCATTTTATTTTTTTATTTTTTTAATTATTTTTGTTAGAGAGCAGTGTCACTGGCCCTCATATGTGGGATCCGAACCCAGGCTACTGGCATCCCAAGCCAGCGCTTAACCACCATGCCACTCGGCCGGCCCTGACCTCATATTTTAAATATAATGCTCTCTGTGGGTCAGGATGTCCTGAAATGGTCTCTAATGGGAGTGTAATTAGTACAACATTTCTTTTTTTTTTTAAGATTTTTATTGGGGAATTGGCGGAGGGGAACAGCGTTGGGGAATCGGGGAAGGGGAACAGACAAGTTGCTGTCCTTTTGTTCTTCAGTTTAGTTGCGGAGGATGTTGCTTCACTGTTGGTATCGTCATTGCGCTCTTCCCGGATGAGGCAGATCGGTCGCTGGCCTCTGGATGTCGCTCACCGCGGCTATCGGCAGCTCACGCCTGGCTGCCAGCTGCTCACGCTGGCTGCGGGCCACTCACTGTAGCCTATGGCAGCCCACCATCACCGGGGCTCGCACAGCCCAGCTCCAGGTGGAGCTGTTGTTAGCTGTAGAGGGCAGTGTCACTGGCCCTCATGTGGGATCCGAACCGGGGCCGCTGGCATCCCAAAACCAGCGCTTAACCAATGCGCCACTCGGCCGGCCCAGTACAACATTTCTAAAATCATTGAACAGTAGATCTCAAGTGTCTTTAAAATGTTCATGCTTTTCTTCTACCCCAAAAGAGGAGGCTGTGATTTGACATTAATTCATCCCCAGCTTTGATCATCTATCGTAAGGAAATCACTGAAAATACAAAAACAAACAGAACAGCTAAAAGAACACGAATCACAAAGATGTTCATCCCTGTGTTATATGTAATAGTGAAAGACTGGAAACAGCCTAAAGTATAGCAACTAGAGAATGCTTGTTAGTTAGACACTTACAGAATACTATTTATCCATGCCCAATTATGTGTTCTGCAGGGTTCTTCCTGGGGGAATGTACTAGCAGTGATGTTGTCAAGGACGCAGGCAGCAGCTCCTTCAGGAAAGCACCCTGATTGTGTTCCTTGAGTCCAAAACCTGGTTCTCAGTGCCTCAAGGCGGGTCAGAATCTGACTTTTTAAAATTGCACTAGAAGGGCCGGTCGAGTGGTGCAGCGGTTAAGCGCTGGCTTGGGAAGCCAGCGTCCCCGGTTCGGGTCCCACATATGAGGGTCAGTAACACTGCCCTCAAAAAAAAAAAAAAATTGCACTAGATAAGAGAAGACTCTTGATGACAGACTTGCTCTCACTAACACCATCCAAGCCTGATGTAGCCCTCAAAGCCAATTTATTAGACCACAGTGGATGACATCCCTTTCCAAACAGCAGAATATATGTATACCTGCTCAAGATCTGTCTTCCAGCTGGTATTGAGGTGGATGGGAAGGAAATCAGAAAGATGCTCGGTGAGCTGCATGTTTGAATAAAAGAAAATGGTAGCCTTGAGGAATACTTTTTCAAACCATAGTGAGGCTTGATGAAAGTCCCTGATCTATAGGAGAGACAATTTCTTTATTATTATTTTTTTCTTTTTGAGGGCAGTGTCATTGGCCCTCATATGTGGGACCAAACCGGGGCCGCTGGCTTCCCAAGCCAGCGCTTAACCACCGCGCCACTTGGCCAGCCCAGGAGAGACAATTTCTATAGTGATTGAAACACTTGTTTCTCTCCCCTGGAGAGCGGAGGCTGCTTGATGACCAGTTTGCTTTCTTGTACCTGCTTTTCCATGCTCACTGCTTCCCCTTTTTATTAATGCAGTTCCATGCTTAGCACAGGGGACTGACCATACCAGGGGTAGCACCAGCTGGACCAATCATCATCCCTTCTCTGGGCATATGGACTTGGCATTGTGCTAGTCATCAATCTATTGCCTCTCAGCTCAAAACTGAACCTTCATTGTCTGCTCTGCAGAAATGCAATGGACCAGCTTAAAATTTTTCCTTTGCCAGCTGACAGATGTTAAACTTTGTCAGTAGTGAACGCTAAAGAGACATTGCAGGGGGCATTTTCCTTCCTGATTTTGGTGTGCTTCATCCATTCACCAGGCCCCTGTAGCAGATGGCACCTAGCTCCTTCAGTTTGGATGACTTTTCTAGTATCCAGCTCCTGCAATGCAAGTGACTTCTTCTGCATCCGGTTTTTGCAGGACAGATGGCTTCTTTAGACTCCAGCTCCTACAGTGCATGGTGGCCAGCATCATCCAAAGGCCAGCAGCTTCCCCTGGCATTCTTCCTACAGGTGGTTTTATAGAAGAGTAACTCCAGTGTGGGGCCAGCCCGGTGGCACGTTGGTTAAGAGTTGGCTTGGGATACCAGCTCTGAGCAGCAGGGCCCTGGTTTGGATCCTACATAGAGGGACAGTGATGCTGGGCCCTCTACAGCTAAGATGATGACAACAGCTCAACCTGGAGCTTGGCTTCCATGAGTCGTTGGCAACAGTGGCGTAGGCTGCAGTGGGGCTGGCCAGCAGTTAGTGTACGCTTTCGTCAGCTGCCGTGAGTAGCCATCCAATGGCCGGCGAGCGACTGCCTCAGCACGGGAAGAGCACAATGATAATATCAACATGGGTCAGTGAAGCAACATCTTCCATAACTAGACTGAATAACAAAAGGACAGCAACTTGTCTGTTCCCCTTCCCCAACGCTGTTCCCCTCCCCAATTCCCCAATAAAATCTTTTTTTAAAAAAAAGAGTAACTCCAGTGAATACATCCCAAGCACCCTAGAGGATGGATTTCCAGCAACTTCTACCAGTGCAGCATCATAGGGATTTCTGTAGCATCCAGTAAACCACAGCCATGCCCTCTCCAACAAGTTCTGGATCTCAGCCATGGGGTGTGGTGTTGATTGGGGGGCTCTGCCTTGGATGTTCTGTCTCAGCCCTAACGGGGTGGCTGCTCCTCATAACTGCTATTCCTATACTCTTTAGAGTTCTCTTTACTTCTCACTGGCTGGCTAGTACCTCTGTCGAATGAACTCGAAAAGAGTCTGGAGTGTTTGCATAGAAATAAATGATAAAGATTTATTCAAGGGCCTTAGGGTTTGCAAACCAGAAACACAACTAAGCAATACCCAGAGTGCATTATACCAAAGAGAAATGAAAAAGCTAAGAGTTCTTATAGTAAAAAGTCCTGCATTCTTAGCCTCTGGATTGGTGCAACTTGGTAATCTCTAGATGACCAGTAGTTTGGATAATACATGTCAAGCAGTCTGGGTACATGAACATTCTTTCCTTAGTCCTTCAGGGGATTATAAGAGGGTCACCCGGAGGTTTGATGTATATCCAGGCATTGATACAGGACTAGGAAGTTCAGAAGTTTTAGTTCCCAGGCTAGTTAAAACAAGAATAGAATCATTTCCTCATGCTTCAGCCTACTTGATTTTAGTAATTTAGCAGCGGCTTGACAGTAGTGACCCCCTTATATTTCTTTCTTTTTTTTTTTTTTTTAAAGAATTGATTTTATTTTTGTTTTTTTGAGGGCAGTGTCACAGGTCCTCATATGTGGGATCCGAACCGGGGCCACCGGCTTCCCAAGCCAGCGCTTAACCACCGCACCACTCGGCCGGCCCCCCCTTTTATTTCTTTATTCCTCAACTGCCAAGTAAAAAAGTAAGGCATGAAATTTATATTTATTTTGATCTCAGTTATGTTAAATATGTAGATATATATGCATAGAAAAAAAAAGAAAACTTGTGAGGAATTCATCAAAATGTACAAAGAGGTTGCCTTTAGGTGAGGGGATTTATTTTTTCCTGTATATATATTTTTCATTTTTCAATTTTTCTACAATGAGTATCATTATTTTTATAGCCAGAATTTTTTTTTCAAGAGAACACATACATCATGCTCTGCTCATGTTATCAGGAGCCACCCAGACTGACCCTGGCAAGTCACAGCCAAGGAATCACCTCCAGATATGCCCTGCCTTGGTTAGTGTCAGGAGCCTCAGCAAACAACTCTCCAAGTTCACTCTTCCTTCAGAAAAGTGTAGGAAATGATGAGGGCTGCCTGTAGGAATGGGGTTGCTACAGTGATTCCAACTGTCCTGCGCATCTACTGTGGAGGTATTTGGAGTTCTTAGTCTTCCAGTCAGGGTTAGGTTGGGTCACCTGTACCGGGCTGCTGGGAAACAAGTTGAGTCAGTATTAGCCTTGTCCTTGGGGAACAAACGTAGGACTTTACCACCAGTGACATGCACAGGGTATGAATGGTGTCCTTGGAGAGTGGAAAACATAACAGGGGCAGCTTAATCAGGCCTGTATGGAGACATGTAAGTTGATGTTCCTGTTCCCACCTAGGTAAGTGTGGTCCTGCTGTTGGGCCTTTGCTTGGGTCCTTATTTCCACTTATGCCTTCTTCCTTATCCCATCTCTGTCTACCTGATTGCTGCCTGATTGCTACATTTGGAGTATTTAGGTAGAATAGCAAGAAGTCTTTATCCAGGCGGTTAGCTCAGGTGGTTAAGAGCTCAGGCTCATAACACCATATGGGTAACAGAGCTGCTCCCTTCACAACTAGATTGAAGACAACGACTTGACTTGGAGCTGATGGATCCTGCAAAAAAACACTGTTCCCCAATAAATTAAAAAGAAAAAAAAAAAGAAAGAAAAGTCTTTATCTTGGTAGATTCAGGCTTTGAATGCTCGCCGCATCTATTGTAGCCCTGTTGCAGGCTTGGACAGACGCCCCCTGCTGGGAGATGCATCACACATTCTCTAGGGTCCGGCTCGGAAATATGTTGAAAGATAGTTTTGGTATTTCGATATTTTGTTGTGTTGTTGTAGGGGTGGAAAAATTATTTTCTCTCTATGCTTCTGAGTTCTTAGGTGAGACCCACTGTAATAAAAGACAGATTAATTCAAGAAAAACAAACAGAAGTTTATTCACATGTATAATTTACGTGTATACATAGGGAATAACCGGGGGGAAATGAGTAAATCCCTGAGATGGCTTAGAATTCAGGATTAAATACCATCTTAATAGGAAAAGGGGAGGAGGATGTAGGCCTTTTAGATGAGAGGAAGTGATTTTTTAGGAAAGAGGAATGGGCCCTTAGAAGATAGATGGGCTCTTTGATCTTCTGTGACAAAGTTTGTCTTCCGGGCACGATGTTGACTTTTAGCCTTCTCTCCTGGGGGGAGAGTTAATCTCCTTGGTTGATGATACCTCTGGAAAGGGGACCTATGACAAATGAGTTCCTTTTGGAGGATCTATCTTTAGGCAGATAAAGGGATCTCAGAGAAAACCTCTCCCTGCATTTGCTGTTTTTCAAGTGCCTACAACTGAAAATAATCAATACAGTCATCTCCTTTATCCTCAAGGGTTATGTTCAAAGACCCCCAGTGGATGCATGAAACCCTGTGGATGCATAGTACCAAACCCTATTTTTACTATGTTTTTTCCTATGCATACATACATCCTATGATAAAGTTTAACTTATAAATTAGGCAGAGTAAAGACTAACAATAATAACTAATAATAAATTAAACTATAACAATATACTGTAATAAAAGTTATGTGAATTTGGTCTCTCTCAAAATATCTTATTGTACTGTATTCACCTTTTTACCTAAAAGAAGCACTTTAAGGCTTCTCTTTAGCATCTATGAACTGCCAGCGTCACTACTTTTGTGCTTTGGGGCCATTATTAAGTAAAGAAAGGTGACTTGAACACAAGCATTGTGATACCTCAACAATCACTCTGGTAACTGAGATGGCTGCTAAGTGACTACCGACCAGGGAGCAGAGATACCCTGGACAAAGGGATGAGTCACAACTAGCAGGACAGAGCAGAACAGTGTGAGATTTCTCATCATTCAGAATGGCACATAATTTAAAATTTATGAATTGTTTATTTCTGGAATTCTCCATTTAATATGTTCAGATGGCGGTTGACCATGGGTAACTGAAACTGCAGAAGGTGAAACCAAGGATAAGGGGGACCACTCTATAGCAAAGGGGCATATTTGGGAACGGCATGTGCTGTTACCCTTCACTGTGGATAGTGAGGTTGTGGTTTCATTTCCCTTAGTTACCGCACACCTGGGCTAATTACCCTCCACCCATCACAAACCAAATCTGTGGGAAGGACCTTTCCTGGGTTGTCACCATGGCCCCTAGCCGAGGCCCAGCCTGTCTGCAGTCTTGCTGTAGCCTGCAGAGTTCACCCCACCAGTGCCCAGGGCATGAACTGTTGGGAGGGAAAGAGACTGCAAAACTAGAACCCCCATTCAGCCTCTATGTATACTCACCCTGAATGTCTTTGCTTCCTAAGGGGTCAGGCTGCTGTGAACCCTCCCTGTACCTCCTCCGTCAACCAGTGTTGAGGATCAAGAAGAAGCTCATAGGGCCGGCCGAGTGGCGCAGTGGTTAAGCGCTGGTCTGGGAAGCCAGTGGCCCCGGTTTGGGTCCCACATATGAGGGCCAGTGACACTGCCCTCAAAAAAAAAAAGAAGCTCACAGTTCTCCATACAGAACCCTCAGCCCTGGGCTCTGTGGCCTAATGGCTGGTGTCTTTGGGGGAGTAATGGGAAGTATTCCTTTCCCCTCTGAACCCTGCTCATTCCCGTTTTCCCAGTCATACTCATTCTGCCTACCCAGTCGTGGCAGACATGTAGGCAAGAAGGATCACAGGTATGACCTCATTACCTGCCCTTGCTCCTTGATGACATACCTGCAGCCTTATTTGGTGAATCAGTCATTGCTAGGTGAGGGCTACAAGAGGAGAGAAGACACTTGTTGCCTCTGCCTTTCTGCCTGGCCTGGCCTGGAGGCATAGGAATGCATTTTGGTTCTGTTTACATTCTTGTCAGAAAGTAAGCTCAGTTTAAGGCAGTGCTTCTTAAATAGTAATGCACATGAAGATCACCTTGGGATCTTGTTAAAGAGCAGGTTCTGACTTGGTAGTTCTAAGGTGGAGCCTGAGATCCTGCCTTCCTAACAAGCTCCTGATATTGAAATGATGTAAAGGGTCCAGTCTTGTATTCTAAGCTTAGGGAGGTATTGCCTAACCTGTGAAGTTTATCAGAACTTCAGTGTCAGAATTAATCACTGGGTTCCATCGTTTCTTAACACCTGACTTAGACCTTGGCATACATGCTAACTCATCTGTCCCTCTCCTAGTCTGTGGGCTTCCGGGACAAATAATCATTGCAGCCTGAATACCTAGTATGGTGAATGCTCAAGTTTTTTTGTTTTTGTTTTTGAATAATAAATGAACACATTAGTGGCTTTTGAAGGCAATTTATAAAAGATATAGGTTGTTAATAGGTAAGACAACATTTCCTACACTGTATTTCTTGGGACACCAGTTCTGGGGGATGTTAATTGATATTCATTAAATGATGGTGGGAAGGGTAGAAAGAGTTCTGTAATCACTTAATCTGGGAAATAGATATCTGGAGAGCTTCTCAAAGGCTTTAATAAATAATGGTCATGTCCAGTGTCCAAAAGAGGGATACAGTAGGCAGCACCGCCCTCACTGATTTGACTACAAAGAACTTTCCTGAGAAGGTTCTTACCATGCTAGTGTGCTGAAGAATACAGGGACAGCCATCGCTCTGGGTGTTCATCAAGGGATTGTAAATAAAGACGAAGTTACAAAGGAGATCTAGAAGGAGAATAACTGTGAGATGAGAACTAAAAAGAGAGGGGAGAGGATGTGAACTAAAGAGATCTCCTTTCTGTGCAGACTGAATCATCAGACTTTTAAGATCTTATCAGCCACCATGGGGCTCTCCCAGCTCTTCTGGACTTCTCAGGGAGGGGGACACAAGGAGAGTTTTGAGTCCCTCTTCCTCCTCTGATGCGCTGTAGGGGCTGAGAGAGGGAGACCAGGAAACCTAAAGAGAAGACAACCTGGAGGACTGCTTGGTGCTCCAGAAAGTATCTCCAAGGAGAGCTCTATTACAACTAGGAAACAGGACGGTTGTGGGGAGGGATGTTTTTTAAAGGACCACAAAATGCAAGTCTGTAGCTAAGATTAGGGTTGAAATAAGCTGATAAAAAGAGAGGAAGAGTCCAGAAAAAGACCCCAAGTGAATCCCAGAATTCCTTTACCTTAAAACAGTGGTTCTCAGCTGGAGGCAATTTTGTCCCCCTCATTGGACATTTGACAAAATCTGGAGACATTTTTGGTTGTCACAGCTGAGGAGGAGGAATGACACTGGCTTCTAGTGTGTAATAACCAGGGATGCTGTTTAACATCCAATAATGCACAGGGTAGCCCTCCATATTAGACCCCAATGACAATAGTGTCACTGTTGAGAAAGTTTGCCTTAAAAGTTTTTTTATTTCTTTTTTTTTTTTTGAGGACAGTGTCACTGGCCCTCATATGTGGGACCGAATGGGGGCCGCTGGCTTTCCAAGCCAGCGCTTAACCACCGTGCCACTCGGCCAGCCCTTAAAAGTTTTTTTAGGGCCGGCCCAGTGGGGCATTCGTTGAGAGCTGGTTTTGGGATGCCAGCGGCCCTGGTTCGGATCCCACATATGAGGGCCAGTGACACTGCCCTCCACAGCTAACAACAGCTCCACCTGGAGTAGGGCTTTGCCCCAGCGACGGTGTAGGCTGCAGCCCCTGCTGCAGTGGGCTGCCATAGGCTACAGTGAACGGCCGGCAGCCAGTGTGAGCAGCTGGCAGCCAGCGTGAGCTGCCAATAGCCGCGGTGAGCGGCTGTCCAGAGGCCGGTGACCGATCTGCCTCATCCAGGAAGAGCGCAATGACGATACCAACATGGGCCAGTGAAGCAACATCCTCCGCAATTAGACTGAAGAACAAAAGGACAGCAACTTGTCTGTTCCCCTTCTCTGATTCCCCAACGCTGTTCCCCTCCCCCAATTCCCCAATAAAATCTTAAAAAAAAAAAGTTTTTTTAAACAATCACCTTTCATTTAAAATTTAGGATTTTGTTTACGTTTAGCTGTCTTACCACAAAGAATTGGGAGAAATTTATGCAGTAGAATAAAATCTGTGATTATCAATCCGGAGGTCCAAATCTTAGTCAACAATAAATACTATTTTGTAAATTTAAACCACATTATAAATAACTACATTTTTTTTTTTTTTGCAAGGCGACATAAACTGAAAGGACTCGCAGCAAGTATTTCCTTTAATTTAAAAGTTTTAGGTATTGCTTAGATTCAGCTGTTTTAGCATATATTATGAGAAAGGTGGGAAGGATCCTACTCCTGGCTATATAATTAGAGAAATTCTCACACAGGTCTATAGAGACATTTTATCTAAAATTATTTGTGATGGTTGGAGAGCTGGACCCAATACGGCCCTCATCACTGGAATATTCTATCACTGTAAGGAGCAATGAACTAGATATCCACAGAGCAATGTAAACAGGTCTTTAAAACACGATGCTGAATGGGGTGGGTGGGTGGGGGGAGAGTAAGGAACAGAAAGAAACCTCCAGCATGATACTATTGATTGAAACTAAAAATACATGCCCACAAAACAATGCTTCAAACTTTCAAGAACACTGCAAACTTTAGTCCCTTGGGAATTAGGTACCACTGCCGCCTGGTGGTAGCAATTTAAAATTGAAGTGTAATTCAGTTTTTTAAACAAGATATCATTTACATGCTATTATATGAAATGTACAGATCTTAATTGTTTAATTTGATGAATTTTGAAAATTGTATACATCAGTATAATCATCTCTCTAAAAACAGATAGAACATTTCCATCACTTCAGAAAGTTCCCTCCTACCCCTTTCCAGGAAAGCCTCCCCACACCCTACCTTAGAAGCAACCACTGGTTTATTTCTGTCACTAAAAACAAGCTTTGCCTATTGTACAACTTCATACACACGGAATTATACAGTGTGTACTCTTTTGTGTTTTCCTTCTTTTGAGGGTCACAATGTTTTTGAGATTCATCCACATAGCACATATCAATAATTCATTTTTATTGCTGAGTAGTAAATATTCCATTGTATGGATGGATGGTTCACAGTTCATCTATCTATTCACCAGTTGATGGACATGTGGGTTGTTTCCACTTTTCGGCTATTACAAATAAAACTGATATGAATATTTATGTATAAGCCTCTGTGTGGACACATGTTTTCATTTATCTTGAGTGGAATTGCTAGATCATAGGGTAGATGTATTTGTTATTTTTTAAGAAACTGCTAAAACAATTCTCCAAAGCAGTTGTATCATTCTACACATCGGCCAGCAACAAATTTATATCAACAATAAAAAGATGAACAACCAAATTTATTTAAATGAGCAAAGACTTTAAAACAAACTTTAAGGTTTGCAAACAGCCAAAATGCACATGAAAAAGTGTACGACATAATTAGTCTTTAGGAAAATGGAAATTAAAACCAAAATGAGATATCATGTTACACTCATTGTGGGGACAAGGTTGCAGTGGGGAGCTTTTAGCTCAATATTAAGAGCAAAATGTTGAAGATGCGGAGAACCTGGAGGCTACTGGCTATCACACAGACGCATAAGCACAACAGTGAATGACAGCGGCTCTCTTGGGCCACCATCTCTTGGGCACAGTTGTTCAGACCTGGGAAACTGAGAAGTCAGAAGACAAGCCTGATGTTTTCCATTGGTTGGGTAGGGCCACTGATGGTGCCCAAAACATATACTGACGTCGGCCCTTGTAACTCCTTTACTTCATGCTATAGACTGACCGTTTGTGTCCCCTCCCAAATTCATATGTTGAAACCTAATCCCCAATGTGTTGGGGCCTTTGGGAAATGATTAGGTCATGAGAGCAGAACCCTCATGAATGGGATTAGTACCCTTACGAAAGAGACGCCAGAGAGCTCCCTTGTCCCTTCTAGAATGTGAGGGCACAGAGACAAGGTGGTCATCTATGAACTAGGATGTAGGCCCTCACCAGACACTAAATCTGCTGGTGCCTTGATCTTGGACTTCCCAGCCTCTGAAACTATGGCTATAGGTGCTGCAGGAGGTCACATCTGGGAAGATACCAACTGGGGTCACGTGGGTCATGAATACTGACCCCATTCATGCTGCAGAGCATGTGTAGCAGCCCCTCCCATCTTCTGCCTGGACCCCTGGATTGATCACTTTCCGGAGCAGCCCTATTTGCAGGGACCTCTGGACCTTAGCCAAGCCCAACTGCAAGGAGGTTCCCTCTACCTGTGCTCCGTACCTGGACCACAGGGATTTTCCTCACTTCAAATTGTGTGTTTCCTTCTGCCCCTGCCATTTCAGTTACTAGGCCAAAGATGGACTGCTGGATGTGTACATTTGAAACCACAGTCTCTGGTGGGTGGAGAAATATGGTCAAATTATAAGATTTAAAGTCAAACAAATTGAATGTCCGCTCTGCCACTTACAAGCATTGAGATTTTGTTTATGTTTTTTTGTGTTTTTTTGATGGCAGTGTCACTGACCCTCATATGTGGGACCCGAACCGGGGCCGCTGGCTTCCCAAGCCAGCGCTTAACCACCACGCCACTCGGCCAGCCCAAGCCTTGAGATTTTGAACATTCCATTTAACTTTCCTGAGCTTTAGTTTCTCATCTGTAAAATGGATGTAATGATAAGGCCTATCATTTGTGTGTGTGTGTGTGTGTGTGTGTGTGTATTAGCATTATATGATACATGTAAAATTTTCATTTTATGTTATTTTATTTTAATACATGTAAGGTTTTTAGCACAAACTTGGAGCAGATGGTAATAAACCCCCAACATATAACAACCATTTCTTCTGGCCTAAGTGGTCAAACTGCATGTTTTCCCACACCAATCCCCAGTGACATGGAGTGACAAGCCTTCAGAGTTATCTGTTCCAGCTCTTCAGGGAACTGGAAGGCCCGCGGGGAGCTAGCAATGTCTGCTCCGTAGTACCAGACCTGGTCCAAGGAGGCCAAGAGTGGAGCAGGATTGAATAAATATCTGGAGACTCAGCAAGACAGCAAGGGAGGAAAATCAGGGAACAAAGCCCCAGTAAACCTGGAGACCCCATGGACTTTTGAACGTATTGAGGAAGGGCCCTGTTGGGACTCCTGTAGTAGAGGCCTCACAACATCCAGGCCTCCCTCACTTTTCCTTGACTGGTAGTTTAACAATAGATCATCCCACTGCGGCTTGAGCTCGAAATGTCCCCTCCCAGTCCTCTGCTTTAAAAAATTACCCTGAAATTTGTGATTAATATCCTTAGGCTTATTGATCGCAATCTCTATGGTCTAGCATTCTTTCCAGGCTACTTCCATCATTGTTCCTGGGTTGCTGACACCAGTCATGTTGCTAGAGGGAAGGCTACATGCAGACCCTTGGAGCCATCACATAGTCTCTGGAGAAATACCCAGATTTTCCCTTAAATACACCAAGCCAGTCTGAGAATTTTTGTTTTTTTAAAATATTTTGTTGGGGAATTGGGGGAAGGGAACAGCGTTGGGGAATTGGGGAAGAAGAACAGACAAGTTGCTGTCCTTTTGTTCTTCAGTCTAGTTGTGGAGGACATTGCTTCACTGGCCCATGTTGGTATTATCACTGGGCTCTTCCCAGATGAGGCAGATGGGTCGCCGGCCACGGGACAGCCGCTAATGATGACTCACGGCAGCTGCCAGCCACTCACCGTAGCTCACGGCAGCCCACTACAGCCCCACTGCAGCCTCCCCCATCGCTGGGGACTCACGGTAGCCCACCTCCAGGTCGAGCTGTTGTTCATCATCTTACCTGTAGAGGGCGCAGCATCACTGGCCCTGACGTAGTATCCAACCAGGGCCCTGCTGCTCAGAGTTGGCGTCCCAAACCAGCCAACTCATAACCAATGCGCCACTCAGCTGGCTCCAGTCTGAGAATTTAAGGCTGTTTTCTGAAGGTGTTAACTTGCTGCCTTCTCAGATCACTGGTGCTTTGACAATAAATGCTTACCCTATAGCCTAACTCCTGTGTTGGTATATTGGGTGAGTGGTGCAGGTTGCCCTCCAGTTTCAGTATCTGATGGTCCAGTGATTTGGCCTCTGATGATGGTGGAAACCTTTGGCATGGTGAAAGTGAGAAGTTTCCTGCTACCTGGGGACATTTCTCAGGTTCTGCAGGAGGTGTCATTGCTGGGGAGGATTTGTGGCTTGTGTGAGGTGAGTCTGGGGGAAGATCAGATGCTCTAAAGTTCCCCGTCTCCTCCAAACCAGGTCTACAAAGCATGATAGCTGCCATAGCCACCATGTGGAAGTGCTATCAGTGTGCCAGAAGCGTGGTTACAGTACTTACCAAAATTATCCCCTTAATCCTGTCAAGTACGTGTTATTGTCCCTTTTTATAAAAGAGGAAACTAGCCTTCCTCTTCCCAAAGAGGAAAGTTTCCAAAGAAGAAACTTGATGCTGGACAGTATCAAGTGGAGGACATCCTGATGAGGGTCTAAGGACCCCTCCTCAAGACTGGGAAGGAAAAGGTGGGCAGGAGACTGGGGGCAGAACTAGCTTAAACCACATACCCTACACACAGCAGGAGTCTTTGGGTTGCTTGCAGAGCTTGGCAGGAGACAATCACCATGGAGGGTCTAACAAAGCCTGAGATGTCACCTGTCAACACTGAGGCACAGCAAATATTTAACAAGTGCCTTTGAGCCTAGAACCAATCTGTCACCTTGTCTGGACCAATGTCCATGGGCTGCTGACTGCTCCTATGATAGGCTGGAAGTGAGAACACTGCCTCCACCAGGGCACATTGGACACAGAAGGGAGTGTGGCATGAAGGAAAACATTCCCAGGACTCCCAAACCCAGCAAGGCTAAAGGATGTTAGCCTTTGGGGCTCTTAAGTCCTGTCTTTTTCCAGGCCAAACAGTCACTAATTGCTTTACCCTGTTGCTTTGGCAACAACAGGGTGCATGTAACCCCAGCCTGGCCAATTATCAAAGCCCAATCCCTTGGCCACATTGATTGGTCCAAGAGATGAGCACATGACTTATCCAGTCCAATCAGAATTTTCTTTTGGTTTTTTTGTACACAGACAGAGGCGAGAGAGAGAGAGAGAGAGAGAGAGAGAGAGAGAGAGAGAGAGAGAGAGAGAGAGAGAGAGAGAGAGAAGCCCCTTCAGTAGTTTTAGTCCACAAAGTTGGGATACCACCCATGTCTGCTTAGGTCACCTGGACAGCCCTGGGAGGTAGGGAATCTCTGGGTGGGGAGGAGATGAGAAGTTGACTTTTGGACATATTGAGTGAGTGGTCCATGAATATCTCTATCACTATTTCTATTACTGCTCTAACCACAGCATTTTATAAATACCTACTCCAGTGTCTACGTGTCCATTTCACCTCCCTGCCACTTGTGAGCTGTAAGCTCCTTGAGCTTAGGGATTGGTTTCTCACTCATCTCTGTGGTCCCAGGACCTGGCACAATGACTGGTGCCCAACAGTAGGTGCTCAATAAGTGTCCATTGAATGGTAGGGTGGGTGCCCCTGTGGAGGAATGACTTTAGCCCATTCCCCTCGCTGAATCCTCCTTGGAGTCAAATCCAAACAGGTAGATGATATCTCCCTTTGAAGGAGTAGAGGGTGCCCTTTCCTCCCACTACCATTGTGTGGGGGCCCACAGCTTTAGAGAGGTGTAATGAGGAAGTGGCCAGACCTGGGACAGAAAGTCAGATGGCTGAGGAGCCCAGGATAGAACAGGCTTTGGAACTGGCTGTGCCCAGACCATGCCCCCCTAAAGTGGGTGCCCACATCTGAGTTTCTCACAGCAGGTAGACAGGCAGGTGGGAGCACTTGAGGCGGGAGGAAGGGTGGAACAGGATGTGGGCTGAAGGCTGTTATCTGTGCCATCTGGCAGACCCAGGCCTGCTGAAACTCAGCTCGTCCACCTTAAATCAAACAAGACCACTGTGCCCTCCACCCATCCATCAATACTTACTGAAGGAATGAGCAAACCCAGGTCACCTCACTCCTGGCCCAGAACTCTCTCCCTGTACCTCTCTGCACCCCACGTGGTTAAGACCTAATGGATCTTGCATTGTCGTCATCAAGGAGGGGCTGTATTCCTGGAGGAGCTGGGCACCAGTCCAAGTCTTAGCAGGCAGCATGAAAGCTGCTGGGTGAGGCTGGGGAGTGTTGGCTCAGCCAGCAAGCACGTTCCATTTCACTGTGACCTGGGGCAGGAGATGGAGGAATCCTCTGCTCTCCTGCCCAAACCATAGTTTTAGAGCATCTTTGTCCTTGTTGTATTGATTCCAGCACTTGTGTGGGTACCCAGGGCTTTTAGGGCCTGGCCTCTGCCTGCTTCCAGGAATCTCCACTCAAGGCTCTTTGGCATCACAACGGTTGCACACATCTCACCTCACACTTTCCACTTCTAGGCCCTCACAGTTGCTCAGGGAGGCAGGTTGGTGTTGGTATGTATCAGGGGGCGCATTTATCAGATGGGAGCATATGTGCAGGACCAAAGAGGGGAAGGGATGCACCCAAGTTCACCCAAAAAGTTGGTGGCTGGGCTGGAACATGAGCATGAGCTGGCCCTCACTTCCTGCCATCCGCTTCCATGTTCACTGTACTCTAGTCATAAGGGACTCCTTGATGTTTGCTTCCCGAGCATGCCAAGCTTGTTCCCATCTCAGGGCCTTTGCACTTGCAGTTCCTCTGCTTGGCAGATTCTTCCCCAAGATCTCTGCAGGGTTTGCTCTTTCCTGCTCATCTGTCATTATCTAAAAGAGCAGCCTCTTTCCCTTTTGTCACCTCCTCCCCTCATACCACTTAATTTCTCTTCAACATAACATATTGTGTGTTTATTTTATATTTCTTTTTTTTTGTTTTCTTTTAGAGGGCAGTGTCACTGGCCCTCATATGTGGGACCCAAACCGGGGCTGCTGGCTTCCCAAGCCAGCACTTAACCACCGTGCCACTCGGCCTGCCCTATTTTATATTTCTTTGTTGTCTGTCACTAGAATGTAAGCTCCTCGAAGACAGGGACTTTCTTCATCTTATTCACAGCTGAATCCCTGGTGACTAGAACAGTATATGGAATATAGTCAGCACTTAATAAATATTTATTGAGGGAAAAACCCAGATCACCTCACTCCTGGCCCAGCACTCTCTCCCTGTACCTCTCTGCAACCTACAGAAGCCAGGGCAGGGGAATAGTGAGGGAGGGGTTGGCTCACACTAGGAGGCAGTCTTACCCCTTGACACAGCAGGCACTCTGACTTGGGTCTGCCACCTGGGCTGTGGTGTGTGTCAGGGGGCTCTCTTGGGCTCTCACAGCATCCCAGGAGCATGGAGGAATCAGTAGAAACGGCAATTGCCTCCACTTCAAAGCTCTTTGCCAATGCTGGGACCATCTTTGTCCATGACCCCAGTATCCTCTGCCCCCTCTTGCATCTGTCACTCAACATTTATCAGGCTCCCACTGTATGCCAATCTCAGGATTGGACACTCATCCCAATCCTTGCTCATCAGCAAGGCTGCCTTGCTCATCAGCAAGGCAGACAAGAAAACCCCATTTGAGTGCAGGAGGAAGGCAATAATTGTGGGAGCAGGGGCAGCGGGGTGGAGCATTTGGGGTGGGTGGCAATGACCTTGTCCAGGTTGACAAAGGACCGATAGAGATGGTTTCAGAAGAGGTGGGTATTTGAACTGGTTCTTACAGGATGGGGATGAGGGAGATAGAGATGGGAGACCCAGAACTGTCAGCAGAGAGAATAAATTGTGCAGAGGGGTCAATAGAACTGAAGAACGTGGGTCCAGAGTGGGGCTGGACGAAGGCGAGACTGAAAAGGGAGGTTGGAATCAGATGCTGTAGGGCCTTGAACACCAGGCTCAGGAACTTGGGCTTTGACCTCTTGGCAGTGGGCACCATTAGAGCATTTTGGGCAGAGGTGACTTGGTCAGGTTTATATTTTAGGAGGCTTGCCTTGGCCACTGTGTGCCATGGTTTGGAGTGGCAGGTGGGGAGCCAAGGATATGAGTCAGGAGAATATCAAGGTAGCCACGTCAGAGATGATGGTGGCCAGGGCCAGGGCATGACAGTGGGAATAGAGGGCAAGGGACAGGTTCAAGAGCTCATTAGGAAGCAGAACCTATATACTCTATGAGAAAGTGAATAGGCCTCAGGGTTGGCTCTGGATTCCACCGCTGGAAGGTAGTGGATGTGGGGTGAGAAGCAGTGATATGGCTCCCTGGATCATTCCAGGCTCATCTCATGCCCCCTCTGCTCACCTCAGCCGCACTGGCCTCTCTGTTTCCTGGATGTACCAAGCTCCTTCTGCCTCAGGGCTCTCACACATTCTGTTTCCTCTGCCAGCAACATTGTTCCACTCTGCCCTGCCCACTCACCCCTTGGCCTCCTCTGACTTTGCAGATGGATAAGTCAGTCTTGGATCCACCCAAATATTGAGCATGTCTCATTTATGGAACTTATCCCAGTGATGATGATATAGTTCTGCTGCACATTTGGTGCTAGTCACCTACTCAACCACAAGCTCCTTAAGGGCAGGAGCTGTGTCTGACTTATTCTCTGCTGTATCCAAACACTCAGCATGGGACTTGGCACAACTGCTCATTAAACTCTTGTTGAATGAATGAATTCTAAATTAATGAAGGAGGTTTATTTGGATACATTGATATCCGCAGAGGTGCTGTCCAATAGCCATTGTATATATTGTATAATAGGAGTCAGGCTGATGCTTTGGAGGGATACCAGATTAGGAAGTTTGTTACTGTGAGTGAATCTAGGAGGTGTTTGAGGAAAGAGGCCTTGAACAGGGGGCAACAGAAGTGGGCTCAGCACCCCAGAGGCCACCCTTGATTTTACTCTGGAATTTGAAGGTTTCCTGGTCCCTTGAACCAGCTAGAATAATCCGCAGTCATTCCTGCCACATTGATAAGAGGTCTAAGATCCAAAACAAAGGAGGTGACAAACTCTTTTGCTCCCTCTCTGTCCCCTTCTCACTCTAACCTGGGACACTGGGAGACAGATCTGGGGACCAGATGAGAAATGCAGAGAGGCCTAGGAGCTTCAGCATATGCAAGAAAGGGGCCGGCAAGGGGCTGGACCTGCTCAGCCTTGAGATGCTTGCCTGGAGGTTCATGCAGGTGGAGGAGGCTAGAGACACAGCTGGGATCCCCCACTCCCCATCCCCACCCGAGGAATTTCACAGAAACAGACCTCTTATGTGAGGAAGGACTCTGTTCCAAGCCATTCAGCAATGAAATTGGTGGGTAGTGAGTTCCCTATCACCGAAGGATGACTGGCTCCCTGGTAGGGCTGCTATAGGAAGGCCTAAGTAGAAGATGGGAGACAGGACGTAGATGACCTTTAAAGTTCCCCTCCCTTGGGCCAGCCTAGTGGCACGGTGGTTAAGAGCTGGCTTGGGATGCTAGTGGCCCCAGTTCGGATCCCACATATGAGGGCCAGTGACACTGCCCTCTAAAAAAAAAAAAAACAAACAACAAAAAACAAATAAAGTTCCCAAACCTTAATGATATGATGTTCTTGCTTTAGGACAGGAAATCATAGTCAAATATTTGCTGTGCCTGGCTAAGCAACGGAAGGATAGCTGCCACGTGCCTCAGAAGCATCCGTGGGCTGTGCAGTTTCCTGAGGAGGGGCAAAAGACCCCCAAGCTGAGTCACAAACCTCAAGCTGGGCTGGGCTGCAGATGTGGGGCTTCTATTGGTCTGTAGGGGTGACTGTCTGGCTCCCCGGGACCCCCAAAGGGGTTATTCAAGGGGTTATTTCTTGAACAGCTCCAAGTCAAGTTGTTGTCCTTCAGTCTTAGTTGTGGAGGGCACAGCTCAGCTCCAAGCCCAGTCACCATTTTCGATCTAGTTGGGGGGAGGGGTCGTGGGGGCTTGGCCCACCATCCCATGCGGGAATTGAACCGGCAAGCTTGTTGTTAAGAGCATGTGCTGAGCTACCCAGCCACCCTTGAAATCTTTTAAAATAAAAAGGTGTTTTTAAAAACACTGAATTTCTGTTTTTTTAGCTGAACCATCTTGCCACCTGTTGGTAGCTCAGTGGCAGCTCAGCTCGGGCCCGGATTTGAACCAGCAACCCAGTTGCTCAGAGCTCACACTCTTTTGTTTTCAAAAGATTTTATTGGGGTATTAGGGGAAGGGAACAGCATTGGGGAATTGAGGAAGGTGAACAGACAAGTTGCTATCCTTTTGTTCTTCAGTCTAATTGTGGAGGACGTTGCTTCACTGGCCCAAGTTGGTATTATCATTGCTCTCTTCCCAGGTGAGGTAGTCGCTCGCTGATCGTTGGACGGCCGCTCACAGCGGCTCATGGCAGAACACGCACTCTTGAGCAAGCGCTTAACCAACTGAGCCACTCGGCCGGCCCTAAAACACTGAAATTTTGATTAAAATATTTTTGAGTGAGGCCCAGCATCTGCAGTTTTAAATTCTCTCCTGGGAAATCTAATCCGTAGATGGAGCTGAAAATCACTGATCTAAATGAATCAGAGAAATACATATGTAAATAAAATTTTATTCTTTTAATAAGTCAGAAAGTTTTTGAAAGCAGATAACCAAATATCTCGTTCATATATATTGTGTAAATATAGATATTGATTTTTCTTGATGTCTACATTTCAGCCATTAAAATGCAAATGGACAAAAAATATGTGAAAATCATGTGGGTATCTTCCTTACAATATATTTTATTTTGTCCTTTTTTCCCCTTCTGTCACCTGTGCCCTCTTCATGGTACTCCCCACCAAAAAAAAGAAAAAGAAAAAGAAAGACGTAAAAGGAAAGATTCCTATTTACATTTACACCTCATTTCATACTCTACAAAATGTTTTCCCATCTGCTATCACTGCTCTCATCTTCACAGCAGCCCTATGAGGGCGACAGCCAGAATCATCCCCATTTTGTACATGGGTAAACTGAGGCCCTTTTTCTTTTGAGGGCAGTGTTTCCGGCCCCCATACATGGGATCTGAACTAGGGCCGCCGGCCCGTCCAAACCAGCTCCCAACCACCGCGCCACTCAGCCAGCCCAGAGGCCCTTTTAAAGAAAGTAATCTTTTCTGAGGTCATAGAGTTGGTTGGTGGAGGCATGAGGAAAGGAATCCATGACTCTAGGGCCCTTTTTCTCTGTCTCCTGCCACCTTCTAGTTGCTTATTTTCCCCTTTTCTTTCTGATCTGCCTCTTTTCTCTTTCTCTCTCTCTCTCTCTCTCTCTCTCTCTCTCTCTCTCTCTCTCTCTCTCTCTTTCTCATTTGGTTTCTCTGTTTTCCCTTTTCTACTTCAATTTCCCTCTCCCTCTTTCTCCAGCCCTCAGACTGGCATCAGCTTTGTAAGCTGTCCAAACTTTTCTTTACTTTGGAAATCTGACAGTCCCACAGTCATAGCCACCTGCCTGCCATCACGAGCTTAGGACCTCTGCCCAGATCAAGCCCTTTCCGGATGCTAGGGTGCAGAGATTAACTCCTGGCCTCTTTATCAGGCCCCAGATAAGATAAGGGTAGGGATCAGCACTATAAACAGGCCCCGTCCCTCCCCTGGCCCAGGCTTCAGCTAGCTGTGCGCACATCAGCCCAGGATCAGCATGGCCATCGTCTGCGGGTGGTGACCCTGGCCTTGGCTGCCCTCCACATTGTGGACAGAGATGAGTGGGCAGAGCCTGGATTCTTTGTGGCTTGGTGTTGGTAGCTTGTGAGCTTGGGTTGGGGGCAGAGGCAGGGCCTGGAGTGCCCTGTGAGGCCTTAGTTTCCTGCATATGCCTTCTTTTCGTGCCTTTACAATGGTGGGAAAAGCCCTGGCCTAGGAGAAAGGAAACCTGAGTTTAAACCCTGATTCTGGCCCAGAATTGCAAAAATCCCCTCCTCTCTTTGGGCCTCGTCGCTCCAGCTGTAAAGTAGGAGGTTGTTCTAGTTCAAAGCTGCCTGGAGCAACTAGTGGCCTAGAGATTGGGGAAGCAGAAGGGAACAGGCTTGTCTCAGAGGAGATACAAAAGTCTGCTGGGTCCAGGGTGGTGGGTGCTGAAGGAAGCCTGGTCTGGGTCCTCTGAGCTCCCATCGGCTCTGACAGGCTGTGGCTGTGGGACTGAGAGCAGCTGGGTGAGCACATGAGAACCCTCTTTCTGGGAACACTTGCCCTGGGTTGGACACGTGCAGCTGGAATGGGGCTTCCTCAAGGCTTGGGGCACCTGTGCAGTCTCACACCTGCTGTGTATCAGGCATTGTTTTGGGCCCTGAAGACATATCAGTGAGCAAAACAAAAAAGAGCTTCCCTGATGGAGCTTAAATCCAATAGGGTAGGAGGGAGGGGAATAGACAATAAAAAAGATAGGTGTGGGGCCGGCCGAGTGGCGTGGTGGTTGAGAGCTGGCTTGGGATGCCGGCTGCCCGGGTTCGGATCCCACGTGTGAGGGCCTGTGAGGGCCAGTGACACTGCCCTCTTCAAAAAAAAAAAAGTTTAAAAAAAAATAGGTGTAATGTATGTTAAACAGTATATTAGAAGCTGATAAAGGCTAATGAAAAAAATATATGGGGCAGGATGATGGGGATTGGGACAGGGTTGCAACAATAAATCAAGGGAGTTCTCCTTTAGAGGATGATGTTTGAGCAAAGCTTAAAGAAGATGAGGGAGTAAGCCATGTGGATATCTGGGAGATTCCAGGCAGGAACAGGCAGTGCAAAAGTCCTGAGGTAGGAGCATACCTGGAGCATTTGAAGTACGCCCAGGAGGCCAGTGCTGCTGCAGGGAAACAAAGGCAGAGTTCAGAGTGATGGGAGGGGAAATAATAGAGGCAACTGGGAACTATCCTGGGTAAGGCCTTGAAGGCCAATGTGAACTTGGCTTTTCCTCTGAGTGAAATGGGAGGTAATGAAGGGTTTTGAACAGAGTTATGTGGTAAAAGAATCTCTCTGGTTGCTCTTAAGAATTTAGGACTCACCGGGACAAAGCCATGATGTTCCAGGGCGAGGCCAAGCAGGACATCAAGGCCATTGACCTCATAGCCAGTCCCACACCCATTTCCTCAGCTGGGGACATAGACCCAGGGGCTTGGGGTCTCTATCCCAGCACAGCCTGCTTACTTCCAGCCTGGCTTCCTTTCCCTGAGTACTTCTCCTGTTGGGAACACAGAGAGGGCCTGCCCTGAAGAGAGTCCTTGTGCCCATTTCAGATCCCTGCCTTGGCTGAGTGAGGAGGGGGCACCTTGGACCAAGGTGAAGGGCAGCCTGGGGGGTGGGAATGAAACTTCTTCCCACGTCCTCCAGGAAGAAACTCTGACACCTCAGGGATCTGAACTCCCCCCACCCCCACAATGCACTTTAGCGGTCAATTCCTGAACATTTGCTATGTAGGGGGCATTGCCACATGGAGGCAGAGACAAGGGAGCCCCAAGGAGCTCAGGTCCATAGAGAGGCAGAAGTGGCCCAGTGAGTGAGTGGGACAGCATATGATGGTGTGAAAGAAGCTATTATGGTCTGAATGTTTGTGACTTCCAAAATTCATATGTTGAAATCCTAACTCCCAAGGTGATGGTGTTGGGAGGTGGGGCCTTCTTTGGGAGGTGATTAGGTCATATGGTCAGAGCCCTCATGAATGGGGCTAGTACCCTTATTAAAGGGGACCCAGAGAGCTCCCTAGCCCATTCCACCATTGAGTAAGATTTGTGCATTTCATGGTATGTAACTGTTAGGGGACAAAAAAGCATTAAAAAAATATAAAGCCCTTCCATGGCTCCCTGTCATGATCACGAAGCTCCTTTATTTTATGTTTAGGGCACAGCATCAGCTGGTGCCAAACTTTCTCCTGGACTCACTTTCTCACGCACTTCTCCATGTCCCTGCACCCCAGCTACTCCTTTCTGCCTGCTCTTCCCAGAACAGACTACTTTGACTCATGCTGTTTCTTCTGCCTGAAATGTCCTTATTCCCTGTCGCTTCCCATTGACTCAGACCCTGATTTTAAGACTCAGAGACCACCTCCCAGAGAAGCCTGCCCTGAGTCCCCCAGAATTTCTTGATCAGACCTGGATTTAGGCCTCTGTTTTAGTCTGTGCTACTATAACAAAATTACCATAAACTAGGTAGCTTATAAACAATAAACATTCATTTCTCGCAGTTCTAGAGGCCGCTTATGCTTCACCTCCTTGATTCCTCCCAGGGTACCCCCCCATGACGCCTGGCTTGGCCCCCGTAATGAGCATATTTAGGGTCTTGCCCATCGTTGACTGTCCTGCCCTCTCTCGGGGTCCCATGGGGTTTTGCCATAACATAGTGAAACTCCTGTCCCCGTGAGGCTCTGCTGTTATGGACAAATGCAAGGAGGCAGACAGGCGAGGCTGCTGTGAGGCCACAGGTGTCTTCTGTATCCTGGGGTCCTCAAGAGGGCCAGCAGCAGAGGTTCCAGTTGGATCAACTAAGGAATGTATGAACCCCCACAGAAGCTTGAGGGTACACGCTCACCCTACACACATAGACTAAACACAGGCACCTTTGGATGCCTGCACTCTTAGGCTCAGCAGACACAGATACATATTAATGTACACACAGCCACAGCCATGGCCACAGTCATGCACACACACACAGGCAGACACGCCAAGGGGCACTGGGGGGTTGGTTTCGTGCTCACTGGACCCACACTGGGGCCTTCTTGGATCTGGCTCCCCAATGGGGCCCCGTTGGGGATGGGAGGAGCCCCAGGGTTCCTCCTCACTGCCTCCGAATCCCTGAGTGCCCTCCCTCTCTCCTCTCCCACAGCCCATCTGTGAGCATATGGCAGAGTCTTCAGACTGTTCCCAGACATCCAGCCTGGTCTGTGGCACTGATGAGGTCACATATAACAGCAAATGCAAACTCTGCTTGGCTCGGATGTAAGTCCACCCCCCACTTTCCCCTCTGCTTGCTTGGATGGGCCAATCTCTAGTGCATACATGTCTGAAAGAAACAAGACTTGACCTACACTCTTGACCTGAGAAGAGTCCTGCATTTGCCCCTAACAGAATGAGCACAAGTATAATTCATGCACACGGTTCCAAGCAGGAAACAGCTGGCGGGGGGCTGGGGTGAGGGCAGAAACCCTGGGTTCTATTCCTTGTTCTTCCCAACTAGGTGACCTCATGTATTTATTCCTCCAGCCAATAATTATTTATTGAGCACCTACTATGTGCTAAGCATTGGGGATACAATAGGGCATAATAAACTAGACAGTACCACTGGCCTCCTGGGGTGTAAGGTCAGTTTAAGTGGGAAGCTGTTGGGAGCCGACAGCCACCCAGTGTCTGACAAGGTCACATTGCCATGCTCAGCACCGGATGTATGGGGTGCTGCCTTACGGTTGGTCATGTAATATCTCCTGCCTCTATGAAACCATTTGCCTTTCCTCTACATCGGATCCTATAGGAGACAGTACTTGCACTGCACTTGTGGCAAGTTCCTGTGGTACCCCAATAAGAGATGGCTGTGTAAGTCAACGACGGGGCAAGATTTCCTAAAAAAAAAAAAGAAAAAGAAAGAAAGAAAAGGAAACTACCTAAGACAGGCTATAGCCTGAGGGAACCCCTGAACTGAGATATTGGGGACTCAAGCCCCTTGGAAACTGAGGCCTCTGGCCACATAGGACAAAAGCCTGTCTCTGAGAAACTGATGATAACATCAGTCCTTGAGCTCACTTGCCTATGGCCACTGCTGTGAGAAGTCTCCTTCAAGACTAAAAGTCTCCAGGCCATGAGAGTTCCAGTAAGAGGCAGCTTACTGACCATGGGGTATGTTAAATAACAGCCTTATTTGAATTATTTGCCTTGTACCTTGTTGCAGCAACAGATACTGAAGCTTTGACTGAGAAACAGATGCTACCCTCTATTGTAATAATATGTAGCCCTCCGTAGGATAAAAGATGTTTAAGACTCCCTTTAGCTAGTAAGTATTGTAATCACATAGGAATAGACTTTAGATAATTTTTACCCTAAACTCAGTCACTGCTAGTCTTTTAGTAATAGCTCAAGTATACACCCTGTGGGTCTAGCTGCTGGAATTTGGGATAATGGCTAGGTAGTCATGGTAACCACTCTTTAGGCGATATGTAGAGATAAGTGAATCCTTAACATAGAATAGGCCAGTGTACCCTGGAGAGAACAATTACAAGGAAGTAAAGACTGCAAAAGTCCTAAGAGGTAGAACTTAACTTGTGATTGAGGTAATGGTCAAGAATTCCTATAAAAGGGACATGCTGTAACAATAAAGTGTGACACTTCTCTGAAACTCCCCCAGTGTCTCCACTCTTTCCCTTCTTTCTTTTCTTCCTTCGCTGATGCTGTCTCCACCTGAGGGAACCCCTGGACTCGTGGAGGCTGGTCCTCCGCAGGAAGCCAAGCTGATGGTTAGCCAATTGCAGCACGGAATGCTAAAGGCTCAGGTGGGAGTGCACAGGGTTCTGTGGGCGCAGAGCAAGGGCAGGGAATACTTCCTGGAGGAGGTGACACCTCAGCTCAGCTCTGAGGGATAAGCAGAAATTAGCTAGGAAAATGAAGAAACAAGGAAAGGTAATTCTAGTAGAAAAATGAGTTTGAAAAGGTCTAGAAGGGAAAGAAAGTTTGTATTTGAGGAAATATAAGACATTGGATATGCTGGAGTATAAAGTTTAAAGGAGCATAGGGAAGAGGCAAGAAACGAGTCTAGAAAGGTGGGCAGGGCCAGAGCATGACCTTGGTACATCAGATCACCTGTTTGGTCTCATGTCTTCATTAATAAGACCCTTGAGCCAGACAGAGCTAAGTGAGATCATGGAAGAGAAGAAAGTCTTCGGAAGATGCAATGCTCTGTACAGAAGTGCAGGAGAGCAGCAGGACAGTCCTAACTTAGAAAAAGATCATGGTTACTAAACACTCAGGTTATATGGGAGGACAATCAGCAGGCTGTGGGACTGGATGTGATGGGTTAGGGTGGGCAGGGAGGAGGCAAAAGCAACGTGTTGGTTTCTAACTTGTGGGCTTGGGCAGTTGGTGGTGCCATGTGCCAGGATGAGGGATGGGGGGGGGGATACAGCAGGTTTCCTGTGGGGTGATTATATTTGTGGACAGTTGAGCCTCTGGGATATCCTAGTGAAGATATGCCTCGAGTTCAGGACAGAGCTCTAGGCCAGAGATAGATTTGCAGCCATCAGCATGCAGTCATGGTTGAAACCCTACGAAGCTGAAATCTCCCAGGGGGAGGGTGTGCAAGAGGGAAAAGCTGTAGAAAGATATGCTCAGGGACCCCTGGGCAGAGTTCAGCAGGGTGTCTGGGTGGACTGTACCAGGGTCCCTGGAGGGTATGTAAGAGTTCCTGAGGTGGCCTCATCCCTGTCTCCTATGATCCTAGAAAAACCAAACAGGGCATCCAGATCATGAAGGATGGCAAATGCCATGAAGCTTCAGGCTGGAGAACAATGGTGGGAGTGGAGAGAGTGTGACATGAAATAAAAGAGCCAGCCCAACACAGCCAAGTGGGCTAATCTTTGGGGACTCTGGGGAGGTGGTTGTGGGATGGTGGGGAGGACAGAGGGGGATCTTGCCCTGTCCTCCCTACTCTGAAACTGACAACCTCCCCACTGCTCTTGTGTTCCTTCACCCTGTCACCCTAGAGATCTCAGGTATTTTTTCCCTTTTCTAGAGGCCAGTCCCCAGCCCTAGATTTCTCTCTGCCCAGTGCTCCTGTCTGCCCTCGCCTGGCCTGTGACTGAGGCCAAAAACCTAGGTGAGGTCTATACCTTCTGCTAATGCTGGGGTGCATGGCCCAGCTCCAGAAGCCTTTGTGAGGGTTCCACACCCCCTTATGGCTTTCTCTCTGGCTAATTCAGCACCACAAGTCACACACACACACACACACACACACACACACACACACACAAAACGATGGTGTACATGGTATAACTGAAATGCTTATTAAAATATTGAACTAGGTTTGTAACAGTTGAAACAGGTGCTGCCCCCAGCCCTTTGATGTCTCCCTGCACCCTGGCCATCCATAGCAGGATGACTCCAGATCCCGCTCTGCTCTTTTTGTCAACATCTGCTCTGACTGGTTGTCAAATATGTTCATATTAAACACAACCCCAGGCACACATTGCATTCAGAAATCCCACCACAGGTCCCAGCCTGAGGTATATGTCAAACACCCCTCTATAGGCAAAAGCCTATAGAAGGAACCTCTTGATAATGGTGGTGGGCAGGGGAAGGAGTGTGGAGAGGGGCCTGGCCAGGTGGGAACGGTTTCACATGGACTCCAAATCCTGCTCTAGGGTGGGCAGGTAACGCAGAAAGTGCTCTGTGGAAAAACACACATGCCAAGGCTTGGGAGGTAAGTCAGGGCAGGGAAGGCAGGAACCAACATTCCCTGAACCATAGAAATGGGACCTTAAGGGGCCGGCCAAGTGGCGCGGTGGTTAAGCACTGGCTTGGGAAGCCAGCGGCCCTGGTTCAGGTCCCACATATGAGGGCCAGTGACACTGCCCTCCAAAAAAAAAAAAAAAAAAAAAAAAAAAAACCAAAGAAATGGGACCTTAAGCAGGAATTGCTGATAGATTCACGACTGTTACAGGAACTGGGGGGTTACCTATTGTCCCTTCTACTACTACTGTTACCCACCCGCACATAAATAATGTAGGATTAAGTATGGCCGTGAGAAACCGAAAAGCCAAAGTACCAACAGCTTCAACAGAAATTTCTCTCATATAGACCTATGCAGTATGCCAGCTCCATGCTCCTTCTGTATTATTACTCTGTCATCCTTGTCTCACAGTTTCCACCTCAAGACCCAAGACAGCTGCTCCAAATCCAGCCATGTTGCATCCCAGCCCAGAGGAGGAAAGGGCGCACTACCTCTGAAGTTGATTCCCATAAAAGCACACACGCTGTTTACACTTCATTGGCTAAATAAAATGTAGTCTCTTGTTCATGCTAGCACAAGATCAGGAAATCGGGTTTTTAGCTGGTTGGCTGTGGGCTAAGCTGAAAATCAGGAGCTCACTAATTGTGGGAGGGTGTGTATTTGCATCATCTACAAGTCTCTAAGTGGGACGTCCCTCTTACACCCAAGTGGCAAAGCTCAGCCAAGCTTCTCCTCAGAGAAGCCCTTCTAGGCGTCCACTCACACAATGAGAAATCACAGAGATTACATCTGAGCAATATGCCAGGCACCACAGTGGAAGATACCTAATTCTCCACTATACGGATTGGGAACTGTGGCCCCATCTCTGGGAGCTGCCCTGAAACAGGAGTGTGGGCCCCTAAAGGCCCTATTAATGGCATGTGACTCTGCGGACCTGGCCGATTTGGCCAAAAGATTCTTCAGGATTTTTCAAACTGGAAACAAGGAAGTAAAGGCAATTCCTCTCTGGCAGTGAGGCTATAAGATGTGTGAAGTGCGAGCTTTTGGAAGTCATGTTTCCTACTTTGTGGAAGAAGCAGGATTGAGGGAATGATGCCAACATACAAAGAAAGGTATATGGAGAGTGATTCTGGGCAGTATTTTGAGTTCCTGAAGCCCAGCTGTCCTTGAACTTCCCCGTTACATGGAATAGCTTGACATCCTGCCAATAAGTTTTCTGTTTCAACAATCTCTTTGAAATTAGGTTTCTGGTACTTTTAACTAAAAGAGGCCTAACAACCAGACGAAAAAGGGCTTCTCAGTAGGGCCGGCCGAGTGGCACGGTGGTTAAGCGCTGGCCTCGGAAGCCAGCAGCCCCGGTTTGGTCCCACATATGAGGGCCAGTGACACTGCCCTGAAAAAAAAAACAACAAAAAAAAAAAACCAGCTTCTCAGAGGAGTTAACCTTTTAAGTTGTGCCTTGGAGAATTAGAAATTGTTGACTAAATAGACCATGTAAGGAAATCTTCCAGCTCTGTGAGGCTGAAGAAGTTTGTGGGATCACAGAGCCCCATTTGTTCCCGTGCAGTAGGACTGATAATGTCTCAAGAAACAGGGCAACTCCATCCAGAGGCCGGCGACCGAGCTGCCTCATCTAGGAAGAGCGCAATGACGATACCAACATGGGCCAGTGAAGCAATGTCCTCAACTAGATTGAAGAACAAAAGGACAGCAACTTGTCTGTTCCCCTTCCCCAGTGCCCCAACACTGTTCCCCTCCCCCAATTCCCCAATAAAATCTTAAAAAAAAAAAAAAAAGCAATGGGGCAACTAAGGGATGTTCTCTCCCAGTTCACAGGCAGACAGGCAGAGATGCCCTGTGGGTGGGCAGGTCTGTGCGGGTGGGGCATGCACACAGGCCCATTACCACCTTGCACTTCCTCTAGGCAGCCCATGCCTTAGGGACTCTTTTTTTCAACCTTTAAATAAGACGATGGCTGTTGATGTTATAAATTACAGTGCTGACAGAGCTTCCATGACCAAGTGCAGCTGCAGCCGTGGGGTTTTCGCTTTTTTTTAATTATTTTTATTGAGGAATAGTGTGTTTTTCCAGGACCCATCAACTCCAAGTCAAGTAGTTGTTTCAATCTAGTTGTGGAGGGCACAGCTCAGTGGCCCATGTCGGAATTGAACCAGCAACCTTGGTGTTACAAACACTGCACTCTAACCAACTGAGCTAACTGGCCGCCCCGGGATTTTCCCTCTGAATGTATACATTCAATGTTCACTCATTTTCCAAAAATTTATTGAGTATAAACCAGACACTGTGCTTGAAATATGCTGTTAACAAGACAAAGAAGGCTTAATCCAAGAAACTTTATAGTCAAGTGTTAAAGGGAAATATGTATTAAATCAAATAATCCCATAAATAAATCATCACAGACTAGGATACATGCCGTGAAAGAAAAGTTATGGCAAACTGTAAGAGGGAGCTTGATATGTTCTCAGAGAGTAAGTGAGGTTTCTTCATGGAAGACACATTTGAGTTAAGTTCTGAAGGATGAATAGGAGTTACCTAGGAAAGGGGTGGGGATGGAGGAAAGGTGGTAAGGGGCTGTCCAAGAGGAAGAGTGGAAAGGAGTGACAGAACATCTGAGGACCTGAAAGACCAGAGTGACTGAGAGCAGAGGGCAAACAGGAGAGTGGCCTGAGATGAGATGGGACAGAGCACGAGGTAAGGACTCTGGCCTTCATCTTAATAGAAATGGGCAGCCACTGGAGGTTTTTTTCCCCAATGTTTTTTCATTTTCTTTTATTGGGGAATTGTGTGTTTTTCCAGGGCCCATCAGTTCCAAGTCAAGTACTTGTTTCAATCTAGTTGTGGAGGGCGCAGCTCAGTGGCCCATGTGGGGATCAAACTGGCAACCTTGGTGTTATGAGCACTGCGCTCTAACCAACTGAGCTAACTAGCCGCCCCCATTGGAGGTTTTCAAGCAGGAGACTAACATGGTAAGATTTGTATTTTATGTTCACTCACGATGCTCTGGAGAAGGCCAGAGAGGAAGTGGAGACCAACATGGGAGATAGAGGGAGGAAGAGAGAAAATGAGAGCACACCACCTGTGTTGACTGGGAGGCGGTACAGCAGCATGATTAAGAGCATGGGCTCTGAATCAAACTGCCCAGATTGGTGTCCTGGCTTTGCCACTTACTCTATGTCCTTGAGCAAATTACCTAAGTTCTCTGTTCCCTCATTTCTAAAATGAGACAGTATCTGTCTACCTTCTGGGTTGTATGAGGATTAAATGGCTAATACATCAAAAGTACTTAAAACAGTATCTTCTCATTAAATGCTGTGGCCCAAGGTCACACAGCTACTACATAACAACAGAAAGTACTGGACTGCTCTGATTATAGCTGGGGGTAGGATGGGCTGGACTCTGAGCCTCATCCACTTCTCCATCCCTACGACCACCTTACCCTAGGTCCTACCCACGCAGTCCTAAATTCCTGGGACTTCAGTGATGCCCTCTCAGCCAAATGAGGTTGGCCTCAGAGTAGCCTATTAGGAGCCTGTCTCCTGGGCACCATGTGAAAAAATGGGGTGACTGCAGCCAGCCAGTTTAAGAGTTCTGGCACACAGGGCTACTCTTGGCATTACTGAAATAACAACTAGAACCACAGAGGCTTTTTGCTTCTCATACTTGAACAAGAAAAAAAAAAAGTTTATAAACACTCTTCTACTTGCTAATTTGTATACAAACATTTTTTTTTTAAAAATAACAATGGGTGTTGGGGAGGGGGGGAGAGGCCACAAAAAGGACTGGAACAGCCTTGAAGGAAATTTGATCTCAGAAGGGCACGGCTAACAGAAGTGCCTTTGAAGAAGCTCCTGAGAAGTTTATGGTTGCCTGCTTTACTCTGGTTCTGCCCTGGTTTTAAGCAGACTCAGTCAACACTGGGTTCTAACCTTCTACAGATTTGCTTGGGGGCAAGGAAGTCCATACATCAACCACAGGCCCCACCTCAGGAATGGCCCCCTGAGATCTCCTGGCCTGTGGCTGGGCAGGGTCTATGAATCAACAACCCAGCCAGCTATTCCAGAATTAGGTCACGAGGGGTACTTGGACTATCTTTGTGCTAAAACATCTGTTCCGAGCCACTGCCAACATTCCTGACTAGATGCAACCTCCCGGTGATTCTGGTTTATAGCTATGGGGTTACGGGATCACAAGGGCTTAATGTATCTGAACCTCGGGGTGGCCTATAAACCCGAACTACCTCAGGACAAATGAGAGCTCTCACCAGCTCAAAGAAAGCACCCAAAGGTCAAAAGAGCTGGGAATAACTCCCCAGACAAGGGGGCTGCTGGACAGCACAGCTGCACAGAGACAGGGTGAGAAAACAGACAGGAGCTCTACTTAAGATTGTAAAGACAATACTTGTTCATTGAGAACAGGTGTAGAGAAGGAAAAGTGGCAGTCAGCCAACTGTCCCCAGCAGCCCTGGAGAAATCCAGTAACTTCTATCCCGGAGAGGGCAGAACTGATGATGTGGCTCTTCAGGGCAGTACAGCCTGTCTCTCTCTCTCTCTCTCCACTTCACCTCATTCGGCCAGGGCCAAGTTCGTGGATTGTAGCCGCTCTGTTTCCTGGCAAATGTTCTGCTCCACTGTGTCGCACTCAGCTAGGAACGCCTAAAGACAAATGCAGTGCAGTGAGGGCCCATCCAGAGCCAGCCAACCCCTTCCCACACGGCTCTGTGCTCAGCCATTCTGGGGAACCCATGGATGACTGACTCAGGCTGAAACAGGCTGTGCAGGGATGGCCTGGGCTCCAAAATGATAGAGGGAAGCGTAGGACCAGGGTTTCTGACAATGCTCTAGGCCCACAACCCCCAAAAGGGTGGTGAGGACAGGAAGCCTTGTCACTGCAGCTGTACCATTTTAGGGGGCACTTTGCATATGAATGGTGCCTCCTTGACTTGTGTGTCAGCCTCATCTGCTTTCCAGTGATGTTCCTTCACGATTAGTTTAAATTCAAATATATAATTATAGGGACAAGAAAGGAGCAATTATGTTCTGGGTTCATGCTGAGTAACAACCAAAAGAAGCCACACACATCTTTACTATACTCTACTTTGAACAGATAAACACACACACCAACACATTACACTTTGTAATTCTCTACCACACAACTCACCTGAACTCTTTTCACCAAACCTTTCCTTTTCAGTCTACTGTCTTTGAAATTTTCTGGCAGAATCTATGGAAGAATAAGTTAACACATAAATAATCTCCAATAAACACATTTTCTGATATACTTATATAAATTTCTGATATAAGAACTCATCAGAAATACCCACAGTATACCAAACAGGTCATAGGTCACCACTGTGAATGAGACATGCATTTTTAGGAATCATTCCTCTGGGTCTGCATTCTCCATGGCCCTTCTATGGCTCTTGTCCCTGTAGAAGCTCCCTTTGTTCACAGTGTGTGGGCCACAGAAAACTGATCTACAAGGTCTGACAATTAAGTTCACAGACTCATCCTAGAAAAAGTGTTCCTTATTTCATTGCTGAATATCACTATGGTCACCTTCAAAGTACTCCCCCCGGGAAGCTATGAACTGACACCAGCGCCTAGTCCACCCTTCAACGCAACTTTGGAATTCTTTTTCTGGAATGACCATCAGAGCTGTCGTCGGATTACCCTTGATGTACTGAATGTCTTCCTTTCAATATTTCCTTTATCTTTGGGTAAAGAAAAAAGTTATTGGGGACCAGATCAGGTGAGGTGGGAGGGTGTTCCAATCCAGTGCATATTTGTTTACTGGCTAAAAACTCCCTCACAGACAGTGCCACGTGAGCTGGTGCATTGTCATGATGCAAAAGCCATGATTGTTGGCAAAAAATTCAGGTTGTTTTCATCTAACTTTTTCATGCAGGCTTTTCAGCACTTCCAAATAGTAAACTTGGTTAACTGTTTGTCCAGTTGGCACAAATTAATAATGAATAATCCCTTTGATATCAAAAAAGGCTTAGTAACATCATTTTGACTCCTGATTTGGGCTGATGGAAATTTTTTGTTGTGGAGAACTGGCTGACTTCCATTGTGCACTTTGACGCTTTGTTTCAGGGTCGTATTGGTACACCTATGTTTCATCACCGGTTATAACACAGCCCAAAACATCGTCTTGCCGTTCCAAAAGGCTTTGGCAAACTTCAGCTCTCCTTTGCTTTTGTTCATCAGGAAGCTCCTTTGGGACCATTTTTGCACACACCTTTGTCATGCCAAGATTTTCAGTTAAGATTTTCCTAATTGTTTCTCTATCGATGTTTTACTTGGTCTGCTGTGCTTCTCACAGTCAGCGGGTGATTTTGATGCAAATTAGATGAATTTTTGCAATGTTTTCATCAGTTCTGCTCGTTACTGGCCACCCTGACCTCTCTTCATCAGTGACACGTTCTCTCCCCTCAGAAAAACGTTTACTTCATTTGTTTTTGTTTTTTTGAGGGCAGTGTCGTTGGCCCTCATATGTGGGACTGAACCGGGGCTGCTGGTGTCCCAAGCCAGCGCTTAACCACCGCGCCACTCGGCCAGCCCTTACTTCATTTGTACACTGTCGTTTTCTTCATGGCATTATCCCCATAAACTTGGCCTAAGATGTCCCTGATTTCATTTCCACTTTTGCCTAGTAACAAGAAATATAATGTTTGTTCGTTGCTCTAACTCAAGCTCAGACATTCTTGCAACAGCACACAAAAACACACAACCATAATAATGAATGCCACTCAGCAAGACGCCACCACATGTCAACACGGACACAGCTGTTTAGTGACTGATACACCAAGGTTATGAAACCTTACCGGACTGTTTGTACAGTACTGCCAATAACAGAGCACAGTGGCAAGTTTGTGAACTTAATTATCAGACATCGTATAACACACACTTTGTCCTTTTACTATTTCCTATATATGGAACCATGTCCTGGCCAGACCATGAGCTCACTGTGACAGGAAAAGCACCTTCTGCTGCTTCTTTTCAAACCCTCTCACTCTCTACAGAATCCGAAGCAGAGTAATTCATCCTCAAGAATGAGGGATCATGAGACAACATGGATGGACCTAGAGGGTATTATACTAAGTGAAATAAGTCAGACAGAAAGAAAAATACCATACGATTTCATTTATATGTGGAATCTAAAGAACAAAATAAATGGACAAACAAAACAGAAACAGACTCAGACACAGAAAACAAATGGTTGCCAGATGGGAGAAGGGTTGAGGGGCTGGGTGAAAAAAGTAAAGGGATTAATAAGTACAAATTGGTAGTTACAAAACAGTCATGGGGATGTAAAGGACAGCATAGGAAATACAGTCAATAATATCATAATAACTATGTATAGTGCCAGGTGGGTACTAGACCTATCAAGGGGATCACTTCATAAATTACATAAATGTCTAACCACTATGCTGTACACCTGAAACTAATATAAATTAATATTGTCAACTGTAATTAAAAAAAAACTGAATTGATTACAAAGGGTCTCAGGAAAACTTGTGAAAATGATAGAAATGTTTGTTATACTGATTGTGGTGGTCACATAGGTGTATACATATGTCAAAACTAATCAAATTGTACAGTTCAAATATGTATATTTTACTCTACTTCAATGGTACCTCAATAAAATTGTACCAAAAAAAACACAAAAAACAAAAAAACCTGGTTCAACTTATTAAATGCATTGGGGTAAAGACGTTAATATAACCAACTGGCTATAAATCAGACTTTAATAGGCAACTTTAGGTAATAATACTTTAAATAGAAAAGAATGAGGCACCAGGCTAGAGATATCATTACTGTCATTTGTGAAAGGAAACACGACGTCAATGATTCCCAAACAGCCTCACAAGAGCTGGGTCTGGTTGAATTCCGTACCAGTAATAAGCTCAGTGGAGTATCAGTCACATGAGTATCACGAACATGAAGCCCTGTGTTTCTCTGACCGTGAGACTATGGATCATTTGGATCCCAGCTTCATGAGGATTAGATGCTACTAGCATACATCAACAAAAATGACTAAAGCTCTATGGTGGTGGGATGTTAAGTGACTAGAAATTAGAACTCTTATCTTTCTGTATATTCACAAAGGACCTAACAGTGTCTGGAACACAGCAGGTGTTCGATATCTTCAGGCAATAGGGTGCGTTACTGAAAGAATGAAGCTGAAATATAGTCGAAGGAAGCTCGTTCTGCTCAGCTGAGTATTTACTTACTAGTGTGTCAATCTTCTCCAGAATCTTCATAAACTGCTCAATTGTGGCTTTTACTCTCCTATCAAGTTTGCAGAGAGCTTCAGCTTGCAAATCCTTGGCCAGAAAACCCTGTGGAGAAATAATGCATTCTTGCAAGGGTTTCTTGAAGCTGATGGAAAACTCCAAGCCAAGGCACTGATGAAGCAGCCACACCCTGAACCCACATTCCCCGCAACGGGACGGGCCAGACTTTAGGCCTACAACTTTATCTCTTGGAAAAACAGAAAAGCTGGCGCTGGCCCACCCTGAGCACTGTAATAGGTCATTCTATCTCATTTGGCCCACTGGAGCTGCAAATGCCTCCTGAGGCCTGGCTCTGGTGAAGCTAGAAGCATATACCTACACACAAGAGCACACATGCCTACGTTAAGAGCCCAGGGATTAGAGTTTGACAGGTCTGGGCTTGAATTCTCACTGCCATTTACTGGCGTATGAGCTTAAGCAAGTTATTTAACCTACCTGTGCCTCAAGTGTCCTCATTTTTTCTTTTTTTTTGAGGGCAGTGTCACTGGCCCTCATATGTGGGACCCGAACCGGGGCCGCTGGCTTTCCAACCCAGCGCTTAACCACCGCGTCACTCAGACGGCCGACCATTGTTGTTGTTTTTTTGAGCGCAGTGTTACTGGCCCTCATATGTGGGACCGAACCGGGGCTGCTGGCTCCCCAAGCCAGTGCTTAACCACCGCGCCACTCGGCCAGCCCAGGAAATGGTTATCTTTGAGTGGGGGCCTTACAGGTAATTTTGGTTTTCCATACTAGTGCCTACATGTTTATTTAAAAGTTATACATAGGGCCGGCCGAGTGGCGCATTGGTTAAGCGCTGGTTTTGGGATGCCAGCGACCCTGGTTCGGATCCCACATGAGGGCCAGTGACACTGCCCTCTACAGCTAACAACAGCTCCACCTGGAGCTGGGCTGTGCAAGCCCCGGTGATGGTGTGGGCTGCAGTGGGCTGCCATAGGCTACAGTGAGTGGCCCGCAGCCAGCGTGAGCAGCCCGCAGCCAGCGTGAGCGGCTGGCAGCCAAGCGTGAGCTGCCAATAGCCGCGATGAGCGACATCCAGAGGCCAGCGACCAATCTGCCTCATCCGGGAAGAGCGCAATGACGATACCAACAGTGAAGCAACATCCTCCGCAACTAAACTGAAGAACAAAAGGACAGCAACTTGTCTGTTCCCCTTCCCCGATTCCCCAACGCTGTTCCCCTCCACCAATTCCCCAATAAAATCTTAAAAAAAAAAAAAAAAAAAAAGTTATACATAACCAGCATGTATTACTTTTGCAATTAAAACACAAACATATATCCATTAATGTTACAAAACGAGGAGGTCAAAAATAAATAAGTAGTTAAGGGCTGTTTCTAATCTTTCTTTTAGTTTCAGTACCCCATCTTTAATATAAGCAATTGAATTAGATGACCTCATTCTACTAAGATCATATTCAACTTGGACATCTTATGAATCAACAATGTTCTTCGCTTTGCTAAACACATTATAACGACTAGGCTGAGAGAAGTTACCTATTCTATTTAAGACAATACACGATCCTAGCATGGGCAGGTGCTCTCCTAGGAGCACAAACAGATGCTGGCTGGGGTTTGAAAATAATGATGATGATCACACTTACAAAGCACTTAGCATGTCTTAGGCTCAAACTACATTATTTAATGGTCACAACAACCCCAAAAGGGACATGCCATCATTTTCTCCTTATTACAGATGAGGAACTTGAGACAAAGGCAAACTTGCCCACAGTGACAGAAAGGGTAGAGCCAGAATGTGAACCCAGGGAGTCTGACTACAGAGCCTGCCCTTATAACCACCCATTTGTATCTCTACAAAATTCTTAGAGAAGTTAAAAAGTCAAAGTCCACAGAGAGTTACCTGCTGGATTCCAGTAAGCTCCTTATTCAACTCTTCCAGTTGGTTAGCGATTTTCTCCACAGACTTCTCCAAATCTTTCAACTTCTTTAGTTCAACCTCCTCCTCCGGGCTACTCTAAAATATGTAAGAATAAAATGAAGCCAATAATCACCAAAAATAGTATTCTGTCAGGAAAAAAAAAATCTGACCACAATTGGGCTAAATTACTCATCTAGAAAAGTCTTTTAACTCTGCTACTTCTTGGAAAGTAAGCTAGAGGGTTATATATTAAGGTTTCCTTTCCATCTACAAAGACTAGATTAGAGAGAAGGTATTAGGCGAACATTCTGGCGAAGGTCCTGACAGCTTGGATTCACAGAAGAGAGCGAGATTCAGCCTCAGCCTGGGGCTGATCATCAACAGCCAGGCTGAAGCCTGAAGGGTCACCAAATTACAGTGAACATCTGTGAGGAGTCTAGAGTGGCGAGACAAGTGGAATTCTACTATTCCTTTCAACAGAATTTCAAAAGGTCACCCACTGAGTTCCCCCATTGAATACGATGACAACAATGATGAACACTTTTATTGAGCATTCCCTCTATGCCAGGCACTATCCAAAGCACTTTACCTGTATTACTGTTTCAAACCTTACCACACACAGTGAGGTAGGTACTATTTTAGATGATGAAACTGAGGTTACTGTAAAGTAACTTAAGGTCACATAGCCCAAAAAAGGTGGCACTCAGACTTGAATCCAATTTGGCTCCACATATCCCAGAACAGCTCCAATCAGGGGTCCTATAGTTTCTTCAACCTCAACCTGTGGGTTCTGCCCATTAGCCATCACCATTCTCCTCGACTCGAGCAAGAAATCCAGGGTATTTCCCCTTCTCTCATCTAAAAAATAGGTAGCCAGGGCAGCTTCCTACTTTTATACTATCCCAAACTGTTCCTATTCTTCTCTGTGGCCACATCCTAAGTGCCAGTCCCCTGACAGTTCCATGTGTGGACAAAGATTTTCTTTGCCTCCATTTTGCTAATCTCTGCCCTCTCTCTACGGAGTTACACACTTCACTCAAAGTAAGGGAACTTTTTCATATGATCAACAATTCTATTGTGTCACAATGCAGGACTGGCCATGGCCCTCTCTCATCACCCCAGAGGCAAGCAACTGTCCTCACCTTTTGCCAACTGGCTCTTTTTCTCCTTCAGTTCTTTAGTCTGAACCTTTCTTTTTAGACAGTGTTTTCCCAGGTGAGAGACTTTAGTGGCAAAGTCTGGTTAAAGGGAAAAGGGTGATTAAAGGAAGAGAGGCTCCTAAAACTTGCACAGAGTACTTATTTTTAAAACCTACAAGTTTATTTTAACAAAATGTTCTCTTGCAAATTCCCTCCAAGTGAGTAAGGCCAGCCTCAGGCACCTTTTTAACCAGACTGCTTCCACTGTTAACACAAAACCTGAGACAACACAACCGCTCCTAACTTCCAGAGCAAAAACCTTAATCAACAGGCTCCGGAGGACACCAGAACAAAATACAGGTAATCCAATCAAACAAAGACTACATCCTTTTAGAGACAGCTATTTCACCAATGCAGGCGCTGGGTCCCCAATTTGGCCTTCTAAATAGAAATATGCATAAAAGACCTTAGTCAATTTGATTTGGAGGTATCCTGGTAAAAAAAGCAATTTACCTTTTTCCCAATTAACATGACCCGGCAACCATTTTGTATTCCAAGTGCAGACAATGACTTGTCCATTTCCTTCAGAGATTTTCCTGAAGAGAAGAAAGTTATGCCAAGTTGTAACAATTGCACAACACTGAAAATAGATTTCAGCAAGGGTTCAGGAGATAAACAATTGTGTTCACTAAATAGAAGAAGATAGATTGGTGTAACCTTTTTAGAAGTGTCTTGACCTAGTAATTTCACTTTAGATATTTATCCTAAACAAATAACTGTACATGTGCCAGCACAATAACTGTTATACAATCATTTTCACTGCAACCTTATTCATAATAGTGAGAAATTGGAAAGGGCCAAAAATTCAGGAATAGGAGACTGATTAACTACACCGATTAGCTATACATCAGTACAACAGAAGACTTTGTAGGCATTAAAGCTCATTTATTCCAGAAACTTCAACGCCACAATAAATGGTGAATACCCAGTGTTGTAAGAAACAAATGTTATAAAAGCTGTATAATCAATATGATCCCAGTTTTGTCAACTAAGAAACAAAAATAAAGGCCTGCTGAGTGGCACGGTGGTTAAGGTGGTTAAGCGCTGGCTTGGGAAGCCAGCAGCCCCGGTTTGGGTCCCACATATGAGGGCCAGTGACACTGCCCTCAAAAAAAAAAAACAAAAGTCAAAAAAAACCCACCCAAAAATAAAAAAGAACCCACAGTAGCAGATGACAGAACAAACAAACAAAAAAGACTGGATAGAAATACGCTGAAATGTTATGAGGGGTTTTATTCAGGAGAACATTTCTTCTTTGTGTTTTCTCCATTTTAAAACTTGGATTTTTATTGCCTTTATAATTCTAAAATGAATGTTTCTAAAAAGACAGAGTTGCACTTATGAAGTATAAATTATCCCATTAGGACTGGCACCAAAATAGGATAAATCTTGTCCAAAATAATGGGTTCCCATGGGAATGGGAAGACAAAGGCTGGGGGTGGGAAGGAAGTGGGCCCTGGCTGAAAACAGCAGCATCCACTGGGCCTGTCACAGCCAGGCCCCTGATAAGTTTGTTCATTCAACACCTTTTCTGTGTCAGCACTATGCCGAGCATTGGACACACAGCAGTTATCTCTGCCCTCACAGAGTTTGTTATTCTAACAGAAAAATCAAGTGTTCAGCAACTATCAAAATAATTATTTAGGGCGGGCCGAGTGTCTCAGTTGGTTAAGAGCTCGCTCAAGAGTGCGAGCTGAGCTCTGAGCAACGGCGGTTCGATGCCAGCCCGAGCTGAGTTGCCGTTGAGCTGCCAACAAGTGGCAGGATGGCTCAGCTAAAAAAAAAAAAAAATTATTTAACAGTAATTTCTTTTTTTTTCTTTTCTTTTCTTTTTTTTTTTTTGAGGGCAGTGTCACTGGCCCTCATATGTGGGACCGAACCGGGGCCGCTGGTGCCCCAAGCCAGCGCTTAACCACTGCGCCACTCGGCCAGCCCTTAACAGTAATTTCAATACAAGTTATGCTGAAGTGGTGGGAAGTACGATATGACCACACAATGGAAAGAGGATCTAACTTAGCAAGGCAAGTCTGCCTATGTGCTTCATCAAAAATGGGAAGATTTTTGCCACTCTCACGTGACTTTAACTCTAATACCTGACCAAATGTTTGGAAGTATCCAGTACATACTTCAATAAATATTTGCTGAAGGAATAAAGGACTGTTTTTTCTCTAAGTCTTTCCCACTGGGCACACCTGGGAAGATACCTGGTTGGTGCTCAGTAAATAGACAAATTAGTGAATAAACTCAAACAGCAAATAAGAATTGTCCCAGTTTGAAAAACTGAGAGTTACCATCAGGTAAGTTAAGGCAGTTTTAAATAGGCCCTTTAGCCATACAGGCTCAAAGCTGGAAGAGAAATGCCTACCCTTAAATATGAGTTTCTGAAAAGGTAGCGGGACCCCCGTGGCCTCTTCAACAACCTGGGCCAGGTCTTGGACAGTTGGTTCACTACAGCCCTGCTGCGGAGTAACATGCAGGTCGTGCTTCTCATTGCCTGGGAGAGAGAAAAGCGTTCAATGAAGAAAAGCCTTTCACGGGCCGACTGAGTGTCGCATTGGTTAAGAGCTGGTTTGGGGATGCCAGCAGCCCCGGTTCGGATCCCACCTATGAGGGCCAGTGACACTGCCCTCTACAGCTAACAGCTCCACCTGGAGATGGGCTGTACGAGCCCCAGCAACGGTGTGGGCTGCAGCCCCTGCTGCAGTGGGCTGCCATAGACTACACTGAGTGGCCGGCAGCCAGCGTGCGCTGCCAATAGCCGTGGTGAGCGACCATCCAGAGGCTGGCGACCGATCTGCCTCATCCAGGAAGAGCACAATGATGATACCAACATGAGCCAGTGAAGCAATGTCCTCCACAACTAGATTGAAGATCAAAAGGACAGTAACTTGTCTGTTCCCCTTCCCTGGTTCCCCAACGCTGTTCTCCTCCCCCAATTCCCCAATAAAATCTTTAAAAAAAAAAAAAAATTAAAAACAAGAAGAAAAAAAGAAAAGTCTTTCACATAAACCGATATAGACTGACACTTTATGATACTTATTTACACAGTCTTCAAGACCCAGTTCATATGCCACTTTCTCCAAACAGCCTAGCAGTTTCCCCATCTGCCCAGCTTTCCTCTGGTGACCTGCTCAAGGATTTTTGTTTTCTCTATTATAATAATAATTAACAATATTGGTGATATCAACTAATATTTTAAGAACTTAACATGCACAAGGGGCTGTCTAGGCTTATTTCATGCATTATTTTATTTAATTCTCAAAACAACCCTATGAAGTAGGTACTGCCTATTATTCTCCATTTCACAGATAAACTGAGTTCAGTCCACTTAAGACCTGACTATGGAGACCCAACTGTGGAATCAGAACTTGATCTCAGATCTGATTCCAAAGTCCATGCTTTTCATTACAAGCTATCTGCCTCCTGTGGCCTGACTGCCCTGTACTCGGTACTATCCTGGCCCGATACTTTAATGGGCAAGGGACTGTTTTTCCTCTAAGTCTCTTCCGCTGGGCACATATATGGTTGGTGCTCGTTAAATAGACAAATGAGTGGAAAAAACTCGAACAGCAAAACATTTTTTGTTGGAGAAGAGGTGCCAATTCTTTTCCAGGTATGTGGACAGTAAAGAGGCAGCCTATGTCCAGTGCTTGAGCCTGCGCAACAGATGTGAAGCCAGAGGGACAGGTGTTACCAACTCTACTTCACAGAGAAGGAACTAGATGCCTAGAAAGGAGACATTCCAAGGTCACTCAAAACTGCAGGATCTAGAATCCTGGTCTCCAGATTCTGAGGCCCTGAGGTCTTCCACGGTTGGTCCTGAGGAAACCTCATGGGCTCAGCCTCTCCAGTGAATTGACTGTTTAGTTCTGTGTCTACTCCAACAGTCGGCAGACCTAAAGGGTGTCCAGGGTGTATGCTTGGACCTATGGCCAACTCAAACAGCGGACATGAGTTGAGAGTTCACACACGTAGGTATCCAGAAACACAGCAATCATACACACGTGGTCAAATACAAGCCTGAGACAAAGTCCCGTAATAACGGTGCAGGCACACACTAACATATATAACCAGGACAACGACGTGAAGCACGACTGTCAAGGATGAGACAAACTACAGCGGCCATAGAGAAAGGTGTGCTGACACACGACCTGCACAAAAGCCAGCCCCAACTTCCGGACGCCGGGACAAACCCTGGACTCCCGCTTCCGGAAGGAAGACACATGGCCAAACTCATAGACCCCGCCAGACTTTCGTAGCCCGGCAGGGAACCCACCCGGCAACCCGTGCTCACTGTGGGTGACGGTCACGATGAGCCCAGCTGTCGCCATTTCCTCACTCTGGGCCACCTCTTCGCTTGGGGCCACCTCTTCGATTGGGGCCACCTCTTCGCCTGGGGCCACCTCTTCGCTTAGGGTCACCTCTTCGCTCCGGGACACTTCTTCGCTCCAGGTCGAGCGAGGCCGCACTTTCTTCTTCACCCGCGGCCTGCGAGCGCCGGCGGCGGCGCCCCTGGTGGATCCGACATGCCCTCTGGCCGCACTCCGGGCAGATGATCGCTGAGACGGAGGCGGACGGCGCTCGGCCGGGGGCACCGACTGGCGCTGCTCCCGGCCCGGCCGAGGGGCGCGCCGCCGGGGGCCCAGCCGCTCCCGGTCGCCTCGCTGTCTTCGCGCGCCACTGCGCTCCGCCAGATCCGCGCTTGGTACCGGCTCAGCCGTAGGAGCTGAGCTCCGCGCTCCACTAGAGCGCGGCGTCTAGCAACCCCGCGGAGCTACTTCCCAGACCCGCCCCGCCCGGGCCTACCGGCCCCACCCCTCCGAGCCGGCCGGGCTCCTGTCTCGCCCTCTAGTGGGGAAGCCGCCCGAGGCCCCACCTACTCAGCCGAGGCCCCACCTTATTCATCTGAAGTCACGCCCACGTTCTCCAGCGAGGCCACGCCCCCTGCTGACTCCCGCCCCAACCTCCTGGAGCTCTGCTTCCCCGGAAGGCAGGGATGAAAAGCCGGAAAAAGGATCGGGGAAACTCCAATAGGCACACTGCGCTTGCGCATGGGGGGCCGGAAGTCAAGGCATAGGCGAGGTGAATCTGCTTCCGTTTTCTGTTTTTGCTCTAGTGTTTGGGTTTTCTTCGCAGCCGTCCAAGATGAACCGATTTTTCGGGAAAGCGAAACCCAAGGCTCCGCCGCCCAGCTTGACTGACTGCATTGGCACGGTGGGCGCTTGACCACACATAACTATGCTCGGGGATTCTGATACCCGGACCCCACCCACCCCCGGCTCTCGGCTCCTGCTCCTTCACCCCATTCCCGGCCCCGGGCCCATCATACCTCGGCCCTCTGCACTCCACCTTTGTCCCTGTTATCCAAGTAATCCCTGAGCCACAGACCAGGGACCCCTAACCCATGGCTGTCTCTCCATGCTTGCACCCGACCTCTTCTTGTGCCCACTGCCATGCCCACTTTTTTTTAATTTTAATCCCTTCACTCCAAACAGCCGTAGAGCCATATACCTTTCCCACCTCGTCCATCCTGAACCCTTACCCCTCTTTCATCCCTCGTCCTTCTCCCACGTCAGGATCCTCAGCTAGGTCAACATATCTGTACCCCAGTCTTGGATCTCAGTAACACGAAATTCAGAACCGCGGGCCCTCTTGTCTAAAGAACAGCATTAGATTTACAGCCCTAGCCAGGGATCTCTGGGCACTAGCTTATTTCACACACCTCCATGTTGAGCCCCAGCCTGACTAGTCTCTGAGTCTAGGGAAAACGCAACTCAGCCTAGTTTTTCTCAAAATTGTTCTGCCCAAACGCGCTTGAGGGAGACCCTGGAATATCAGAATGTAGAGAGTGGAGTATAGTTTATAAAAACACCCCAATGTTTCCGATTGGGAATCCCACCGCCCCACTCCTGTTGGGAACCACAGTTTTCTGCCCTTCACCATATGAGCCTCTTTGTTTTTCTTTTCCTCCATATTCCTGCCTCATGTAAGTATATTACAGTAACTACCATTGCCTTTGATTTTTTTCCTGTCAAGGTGGACAGCAGAGCAGAATCCATTGACAAGAAGATTTCTCGACTTGATGCTGAGCTCGTGAAGTATAAGGATCAGATCAAGAAGATGAGAGAGGGCCCTGCAAAGGTAAGGTAGGCAGCAGCTGCTGTGACAGCCTAACGTGGGCACCTATGGAATAAGGGCCTGATGGTAGGGCCTGGTGAGAGATACAGAAAACATGCTCACAGTCTGGTAAGGAGAAAAAAAAAATCTATGTGATGGTGTTTCCTTCCGGGAGGAGAGTTTGCAGCCAGATATGAGAGAGAGAGAGAGGCTGGGCTTTCACTTGGTGGAGAGAAGATACTGATCACATGTCCCAAACATGTACATGGGAGTTAACATATTCTGCTGAGAAGATGGCAACCTGGAGAGAAGGGATAGGCCAAGCTCAGGAATAATGAATTGTTAGGCTATCATGTTTGGTAGGTGTAGACTGATTAAGGAGTGGCATGCTGGGAAAAAAGTGCTGAACTAGGCATTTGGAGACCAGTGTTCTACTAATAACACTATCACTTAACCACTAGCTGTGGCCTTGATAAAGTCATTTCTTATTTTCCTTTTCTGTTAGGTAGAAACATAGAATACTATATTGAAATACATGGAGACTATGGCTATAGAGCTACTTTCTTTGCTTCCATCTTCGTAATTTATAAATCATTTGAGCTAGGGCAAGTTACTTAGCATCACTGAACCTCAGTTTACCCATCTATAAAATGGAGACAATATCTGCAGTGTGAGGATTCAATGAGGTAATTGTGACCTACAAAGTACTGTGTCTAGTACATAGAAACATTTAATAAATGTTAGTTATTATATTATTGTCTGTGAAGTAATATTTGCTTTTCCTTCTTCATTGGAGAAAACAAATAGAATGCTTTACGGAACAGTATAGAAAGGGAAGTGACCGAAGGCTTTTCTCAGCCCTCTTAGTTGCTGGCATGGAATGAAGAGTGACCAGAGACAGGAAAGCTCATCTAGACTTGAAATGAAAGCCTGAACCATAGTGGTAGTCATGAGAATGACATGAATCAATTTAAAAATGAGTTTTGAAAAATCAGTGAGAAGACTGCTTGAAGAGACAACAGGAAAGGTAGGAGACGTCCTAGAGAAGTGAGAGATTGTTGGGCCAATTGTTAGTAATTTCCAAGAATGGAGCAGGTTGAGGAGTTTGCGCATGGTGAGTTTGAGTGGATAGCAGGATGTCCAAGTTGGGAATCTCTTAAGGCAATTGGATACACAAAATCAGCACTGTTGAGCTTCCAGGGTGGAGCTAATATATACTAGGAAAAAGGAATTCAGTTCATGCACTGAGATATGAGATGCAAGGGCAGAGAGACAAACTGAGGCTTAAAGTGCTTGGGAGGTGAAGAACAATCCAGAAGCCACTGTGTCCACTACTTTGAAGAAGAGAGTAAGTAGATATATAAGTGTCAGGGCCTGGGAGATTTCTTTTACCATATGTATGTTTTCTTCTTTTCATTAAAAATTTATTTTTTTCCCCAGAATATGGTCAAGCAGAAAGCCTTGCGGGTTTTAAAGCAAAAGCGAATGTAAGTTATAGGCATGTAAGTTCTTCCGTAGGTTTGATCAAAAGAGAAATGGTCTTCTATTCCCTCCGGTTTTCATACCATTTTAAAAGCGTTCTTGATTTATTTACAAATTTCATTTACATATACAGTTAGCTGGGTTTTTCTTCCCCTGTGTGTTCAGCAACACCTGTTGTAACACTGTCCATCTAAATAGAACTGTTTGCTATGATAAAGATGTTCTTTGTCTATGCTGTCCAGTTCAGGAACTCTTAGCCACAGGGGATGGGTGCGGGGTAGTGGGAGGAAGGCTACTGAGCACTTGAAATGTGGCTAGCGTGACTGGGAATTGAAATTTTTTTTTTTTAAATTTATTGGGGAACTGTTTTTCCAGGGCCCATCAGCTCCAAGTCAAGTAGTTGTTTCAGTCTAGTTGTGGAGGGTGCATCTCAGTGGCCCATGTGGGGATCGAACCGGCAACCTTGATGTTATAAGTTAACTGGCTGTCTCGGGAATTGAAATTTTAATTTTATTGAATTTTAACAATTTAAGTAACCATATGTAGCTAGTGGCTTCTGAATTGGACTGCCCAAATCTATAGGGTTTGGTTCTATTTTATTTATTTAATTAAAGTGTGCCTTTTAAATTTTTGTTTGTCTATAAAACTAGGAACCTTGAATATTTATTTGCTCTGACGAGAAGATTTAAGGGTCCTTAATATGTTTTAGGTGACTATATCCCAGTGTTTGAACAGAAGCCAAATAGTATCTTTAATGCTTACCCTTGTGGGCTGTCCAGCTGTTGAGACCCTCTGCAGGATTGTAGAGTTCAGATGGAATCAACTAATAAGGAACCAGAAAGATTATTGATTTTTCTATTCTTATTTATAAAATGATTTTTTATAAGACATTATACCATCTTTACTCCTTTTACATTAGACAAAATTATAAAATGAAATTGTAATACATAGAGTGGTGAGAGTATGATACAATTGTGTACTTCCTTAATCAGTTGCATTGCAAGTTTTAAGTAACTTTTTTTTTTTTTTTAATAAAAGGATACATGTTCATTGTAGAAACTTGGAAAATATATAACATGAGTAGAAAAAAAGAAAATTTACCTAAATTCCTAACTATCAAAAATAACCATCTTTAAAATGCTAATTTCTTAGTTTCTTTTCTCTGCTTGTACATACATGGTATATATGTATATAATTTTTTCAAAGAAAACAAATGGCACATAGATAGGCATCTTTTTTCACTTAACATTATATCATGAGCATTGCTTTGTCCTTTTTTTTTGGAGGGCAGTATCACTGGCCCTCATATGTGGGACCCAAACCAGGGCCGCTGGCTTCCCAAGCCAGCACTTGACCACCGCGCTACTCAGCCGGCCCTGCTTTGTCCTTTTAAATATTCTTTGAAAACATCATACTTTTTAATATTTCACCACCATTTACCTGCACAATGAATTCACCATTTTTCTACTGGTTGGAAAGTTAGACAGTTTCTAGATATTGTGTAAACACTAGTGACATAAGTCTTTGAGGTAGTATTACACTTTGATACAAAATGTTATTTAGGGCCGGCTGAGTGGCTAAGTTGGTTAAGAGCTCGCTCAAGAGTGCGAGCTCTGAGCAACAGGGTTGCCCGTTGGATTTCCAGCCTGAGCTGAGCAGCCGCTGAGCTGCCAACAGGTGGCAGCATGGCTTAGCTAAAAAAAAAAAACGTTATTTAAAATGACATATTTTAGAGGGCCAGTGACACTGCCCTCTACAGCTAACAACAGCTCCACCTGGAGCTGGGCTGTGCGAGCCCCCGCTATGGTGTAGGCTGCAGCCCCTGCTGCAGTGGGCTGCCATAGGCTACAGTGAGTGGCCAGCGGCCAGTGCGAGCTGCCAACAGCAACGGTGAGCGACCATCCAGAGGCCAGCGACCGATCTGCCTCATCCGGGAAGAACGCAATGACAATACCAGCATGGGCCAGTGAAGCAATGTCCTCCGCAACTAGACTGAAGAACAAGAAGACAGCAACTTGTCTGTTCCCCTTCCCCAGTTCTCCAACGCTGTTCCCCTCCCCCAATTCCCCAATAAAACCTTTAAAAAAAAAAAATTTTTTTTAAAAAATAATAAAATGACATATTTTAAGTGTCAGGTATTATACTAGGTCAGATGGATTGCTTAATTATGGATACAAAATTAATAAAATATACTTGTCCTCAAGGAGTTCAGTCTACTGGAAAAACAGTTTTGCTTTATGTATGAAGAGCCTTAAAAGTAGTCTTACCCTTTGCCCCAGAATTCCACTTCTGAGAATTTAGCATTGGAAATAATGTAAAACATTATAAGACATATATATTAAGACTTTGTAGCAACATAAAAAGTAGCAAATGCCATAATGTTAAGTGGAAAATAGTTTTATAGCTAAAACACACACACACAAAAAAAAGACTAGAGGGGGGTTACATTAAATGGTATTTGTGTTAGAATGATTAAACTGTATTTGCCAATTCTGTGTATTTAATTTTGTTAATTTAATTTTTTTTTTCCTTAAAGAAGATTCTCTTATTTAGTGTTAGAGATACTTTCTTCCTGAGGATTTCCATCTGGCTCACATTTGCAATTCTCCTTTCACTCTAAAAAGGTATGAGCAGCAGCGGGACAATCTCTCCCAACAGTCATTTAACATGGAACAAGCCAATTACACCATCCAGTCATTGAAGGACACCAAGACCACGGTACTTCCACAGCACCGTTTCCCCTGACTTTATTTTATTTTTGTACTCTTGTGCTCTTTTTCCCATGGTTTTTAAAAGACAGTTTCACCAGCATGGCTTCTTAAGACATTGTGTTTTCTCTTACTTTTTTTTTAGGTTGATGCTATGAAACTGGGAGTAAAGGAAATGAAGAAAGCATATAAGCAAGTGAAAATTGACCAGATTGAGGTAAGATGTATACTGGTTTCTGCATGAATGTGCACAAGTTTCTGAAAGAATCCAAATCAATGTGTGTGTGATGGGCAGCGCACAGAAGAGAGATTGAATCTTGCGCCTGTCTTTTCCTAGCAGAATAACTTCGGGAAAGCATACCAGAGGTCTCACTTATCTTATTGTTAATGCAAGCATCCTAATACCACATATGGTTATTATGAGGATGAAATAAATGAGCTGGTGCTATGTACATGCACAATGCCTGGCACATAGTAAACACCCAATAAATAAACACCCAGTTTCCTGTTATTTATAACTCAGTGATTTTGAGTCTGTTTCCTCAGTTGTAAAATAGTGATGTTGCCGCCCATCTCCCAGGATTGTCATGAATGTTAAATGAGGATATACAGAGGGTGCCAAAAAAATGTATATACATTTTAAGAAAAGAAAAAATTGTATTAGAATTGTAATAATACATACTGATAACAGAAGATGAATATAAGTCATGTTTGACTTCTGCAATTACAAGAAGAGCTCAAAGTAGTTACCATCAGCATAATTTCAATACAGTTTTTTCCTTTCTTAAAATTTATATACATTTTTTTGACACCCTCTGTATATGTAAAGTGCTTAACACAGTTCCTGGCATAGAGTTGGTTCCCTTTTCTAGTAATTCTCTTTAGATTTTTAATAATAATGTCATTAGGTCCTTAAAATTAGCATTTTTGATGAGATTGTGGTTTAGCTGGAAAGTGAGCCCTGAGAGCTTGGCTCTTCTCACCTCTGTTAAGTGACTCGGCCCAGATGGCAAGCAGGAATAGCAGAGGGAGGGAGTGGTGACTGGCCAGAGGAAAGAGGCTTTCCTACAAACACCATGGTGCCTTGACCTCTGCACCCTGAGTAGGATGTCTCTTTCTATGAGGCTAGAACTTAGTTTTTGTTCATTGTTACTTCAAACTATGCCTGGCCTTAGTAGATGCTTAGAAAGTATTTGATGGTTGAATAAGTGAACAAGAGGCTATTAAAGGAGATAAAGCAGTTCTGTCCAATTCAAGGAGTATTTTTCCATTGAGTACTTAATGTGTACTGGTGTTTTACTATCTCTGCAGAGGTATTCTCTGGGAATGCCGGCCTTTCATAAGCGTGAGGATTGGCAGCATTCCTCCATCTGGCTTTTTTTGAGCACTCCTTAGACTGCCTCTGGCCTTCTGTTTAATCCACCACCAGTCTCTGCTTACAAGGAGTTCAGCTTAGTGATATTATCCAGGAGATTTACTGAGAACAGTATCCTGTGTATGCTTGTCTTATTTATACAATATTATTTGATAATAAAATACAATGAAATTGAATTTTATTTTCTGCATTTAGGGTTCCTTGTGTTGTTGTTTTTTTGTTTTTGTTTTTTTTTTGAGGGCAGTCACTGGCCCTCATATGTGGGACCCGAACCGGGACTACTGGCTTCCCAAGCCAGTGCTAAATCACTGCACCACTCGGCCAACTCCCTTGTGTTTTTTGTTTGTTTGTTTTTAAGATTTTATTTGGGAATCGGGGCAGGGGAACAGACAAGTTGCTATCTTTTTGTTCTTCAGTCTAGTTGTGGAGGATGTTGCTTCATTGGTCCATGTTGGTATCGTCATTGCGCTCTTCCCGGATGAGGCAGATCAGTCGCTGGCCTCTGGATGTCGCTCATCACTGCTATTGGCAGCTCACGCTGGCTGCCAGCCACTCACGCTCGCTGCGGGCCACTCACTGTAGCCTATGGCAGCCCACTGTAGCAGGGCCTCACACAGCCCAGCTCCAGGTGGAGCTGTTGTTAGCTGTGGACGGTAGTGTCACTGGCCCTCATATGTGGGATCCGAACGGGGGCCACTGGCATCCCCAAACCAGCTCTTAACCGAATACACCACTCGGCCGGCCCCTGTTTTGTTTTATTTTAAAGATTTTATTGGGGAATCGGGGAAGGGGAACAGACAAGTTGCTGTCTTTTTGTTCTTCAGTCTAGTTGCGGAGGACGTTGCTTCACTGGCCCATGTTGGTATTGTCAGTGCGCTCTTTCTGGATAACTGCCAGCCACTCACGCTGGCTGCTGGCCACTCACTGCAGCAGGGGCTGCAGCCTACACCGTTGCTGGGGCTCGTGCAGCCCAGCTCCAGATGGAGCTGTTGTTAGCTGTACAGAGCAGTGTCACTGGCCCTCATATGTGGGATCTGAACCGGGGCTGCTGGCATCCCAAAACCAGCTCTTAAAACCAATGCTCCACTCAGTTGCCCCCCCCCCTTGTGTTTTAATTAAGCCTATTTGATAAACAAAATAGAAAGTTTGATTTTTTTTTTTTTTTTTTTGGTTAGTGTCGCCACCTTTTCTCCTGTGGTTGTCTGTCTGCCTTGCCTAATTATCCTTTTCCCGTCCCCTAACAGATATGCCCACATGACAGGTGGAGAGATTCTTTCTAACTTTTGGTGTGTGTGTGTGTCAGTGATTGGACTATATATATTTTGAATTTCATTTGTTTTCCTAAAATACTTGTAAAACATTTTCATTGTTTTAGAGCTCTCATTTTAAAATTTGGCCTGTTTGTGTGTGTCTGTAGTGTAGCTCTGTTTCTGCCTTTTGCATTTTTTCAGTTTCTACATATCAAGTTCAGTGCTTGTACTTTTTTATATTTTGTTTGTTTATCCAGTAGTTAATCTACCAATTCTTTATATGATGGCTTTTTTTTTTTTTCCCTGTGTCTGTCCTAGAGTCTATTGCTTGGAAAACTAGGCATAGATGATTTGGGAAGAATGTCTTGTCTTGATATATAATAGCATAGCATAATATTGACTTAATTAGTTTATGTTATTTTCACTCTCTATTGTTTCAGCTAGTGCTGTCCTGTATAGTGTATAATGTGTTAGTTTGGCACTTGGAAATGCAGAAAAACAGCATTTTCTTTTTTAAAAAAGTGTTTTTTTCTATTTTGCTTTCCACCCTTTATTTGAAAACACAAACTTCTGATTTGGGGGCCAGGAAGGAGTTTTCAGATGTTTTGCATTGCTCTAGAAAGACTGAAGAACAAGTGATGCTGACTTGGACCTTCTCAGTATCAACAGTACCCCATTATATGAAATTTTCAGTCTGCGGAGAGTATATTGTTGTTCTGCACATCCTTAACATGATAGAAGATACATAATATTAAGTGTTCGACATACATTATTGCACTAAATCCTTACGTACCTCTATGAAGTATGACTATTACTAATCCCATTTTACAGATGAAGAAATTCAGGCTTAGATTACTTTTCATGGAGTAATGACAAAATTTTACTTGGATATGTCTGACTCCAGAGTTTGCTCTCTGAACCGTTATACTCGTACTAACCACCCTTCATTGTGCTATATCACTTCCCAGATTGGTTTTATATTCTTTCTGGCCTTGTAGTAATTTCTCAGTATTCACAGATGATCTATGCCCTCAGTCAGTTTGTTTCCCCAGCCTGGTCTCAGAGATCAAGCCTATCCTGATTCCATTTTGTTTCCCCAACCATGGTGGGCCTGGTACCACTTTTTATACCACCCAATTGTTTCTGCCTCCTTTTTTACACAGTGTAGTCAGTCTTTGGCTAACTTAAGAAGGGTAATTTGCTTATCTCAATTACCTCCTTTTCTCCATTAATTAGAAAAATGTTGCTTGATGCAATCTTTTAGGTAAACTTTCTGTAATGACAGAGAGCTTATGGGCATCTGTTCTTACAATAGGACTTTGGATTTCCATGAGGCACCTTGAATTCAAATGCAAGACCACCAGTTCTGTTCCTCTTCATTTTTATTTTTTTTTATTTTAAAGATTTTATTGGGGAATTGGGAGAGGGAAACAGCACTGGGGAACTGGAGAAGGGGAACATACAAGTTGCTGTTCTTTTGTTCTTCAGTCTAGTTGTGGAGGACGTTGCTTCAATGGCCCATTGCGCTCTTCCCGCGTGAGGCAGATCAGTCGCTGGCCTCTGGACGGCCGCTCACAGTGGCTCTTGGCAGCTCACAACAGCTGACAGCTGCTCACGCTGGCTGCCGGCCACTCACTGTAGCCTATGGCAGCTCACTGCAGCAGGGGCTGCAGCTATGCGGTCCCAGGAACTCACAGCAGCCCAGCTCCAGGTGGAGCTGTTGTTCACCATCTTAGCTGTAGAGGGCAGTGTCCCTGGCCCTCATATATGGGACCTGAACCGGGGCTGCTGGCTTCCCAAGCCAGCGCTTAACCACCACGCCACTCGGCCAGTCCTGTTCGTCTTCATTTTTAAGTTTATGTTTTTACCACCACAAATAGGAGGAGGATTATGTGGGTCACTAGCATTAATAGTTATTTTTAGGGGAAATCTTCTAACTTGTGATTTTTAAATCATTCTTTTTTTTTTTAAAGATTTTACTGGGAAATTGGGGGAGGGGAACAGCATTGGGGAATGGGGGAAGGGGAACAGACAAGTTGCTGTCCTCTCGTTCTTCAGTCCAGTTGCAGAGGATGTTGCTTCACTGGCCCATGTTGGCATCATAATTGCACTCTTCCCAGATGAGTTAGATCGGTCCACGGCCTCTGGATGTCGCTCACCGTGGCTGTTGGCAGCTCACGCTGGCTGCCGGCCACTCACTGCAGCCCATGGCAGCCCACTGCAGCAGGGGCTGCAGCCTACACCATCGCCGAGGCTCACAGCCCAGCTCCAGGTGGAGCTGTTGTTAGCTGCAGAGGGCAGTGTCACTGGCCCTCATGTGGGATCCGAACCGGGGCCACTGGCATCCCCAAACCAGCTCTTAACCAATGCGCCACTCGGCCGGCCTAAATCATTCTTTAAGCTCACTTCCTTATACTTTAATTAGAAGGGACATCCAGGAGTTCCTTGAATCTGTCCTTTAGAGAAACACCTGCTCAGCTGTTGACTAAAAACAGTCACTAGCCAAACACTGGGGAAAAAGAAGTGAATTAACTTGTTGAGAACTGGTGATGTGCTTGGCACTATGTGTACATCATCTTTTTAAAACTGACTCCTTCATAAGATTCAGAGGAGAGAGTAGGGGCAGGAGGTAGTTAGAGAAAAATGGTAAGAAATGAATAAAAACCCTGTTATGCATTTTTATAGGATTTACAAGACCAGCTAGAGGATATGATGGAAGATGCGAATGAAATCCAAGAAGCACTGAGTCGAAGTTATGGCACCCCGGAGATAGATGAAGATGACCTAGAAGCAGGTAAGTTATGGGAAAAGCAGTGCATACATAGCTTTAGAGTCTAAAAGGGGCAACTTCCTGGGACCTTTCCCAAAGGCTAGAAAAAATTCCTGTGAGGGTTCCTTGAGAGATAGTTTATGGTACAGTCTCTGGGCAGAGAGCTTGTGAGGCAGACACATCAGACTTACTTACTCCCCCAACTCTGGAATGGACAAATTCTGAGGGAAGGTCCGTACAAAGACCTCTGCTGACCCAGTGCCTGGTATCTAAATACTTCCTTTCTCTACCATTTTCCTATTTTGCTACTTGGACCTCTCTCACAGAAGAGCGAAGCAAATCAAGAAACAGTAATTGGGGCCGGCCGAGTGGCGCATTGGTTAAGCGCTGGTTTTGGGATGCCAGCGGCCCCGGTTCGGATCCCACATGAGGGCCAGTGACACTGCCCTCTACAGCTAACAACGGCTCCACCTGGAGCTGGGCTGTGCGAGCCCCGGTGATGGTGTGGGCTGCAGCCCCTGCTGCAGTGGGCTGCCATAGGCTACAGTGAGTGGCCCGCAGCCAGCGTGAGCGGCTGGCAGCCAAGCGTGAGCTGCCAATAGCCGCGGTGAGCGACATCCAGAGGCCAGCGACCGATCTGCCTCATCCGGGAAGAGCGCAATGACGATACCAACAGTGAAGCAACATCCTCCGCAACTAAACTGAAGAACAAAAAGACAGCAACTTGTCTGTTCCCCTTCCCCGATTCCCCAACGCTGTTCCCCTCCGCCAATTCCCCAATAAAATCTTTAAAAAAAAAAAAAAGAAAGAAAGAAACAGTAATTGGCAAACACTTAATGTACATCTACTGGGCCAGCTGAGTGACGCGGTGGTTAAGCGCTGGCTTGGGAAGCCAGCAGCCCCGGTTCGGGTCCCACATATGAGGGCCAGTGACACTGCTCTCAAAAAAAAAAAAAAGTACATCTACTATATGAGGTGTGATGGAAAAATACAATGAATGTTTAAATTAAAAAATCTTTTTCTTATAGTAAAAGACATATTGCCATTAATCGCCCTCAAAATACTCCCCCTCACTTCAGACACACGTATCCCATTGTTCTTGCCATTTTCTGAAGCAGTCCTGGAAATCCTCTTCCATGACTGTCATGAGAACGCTCCGTGTGACACATCACTTGTGTGCATAAAGCAATTTCTGTCAAATAAAAACATTACAGTGTGTCTTCATCCACCGTATCTGGCACCGTGTAACTTCTGGCTCTTCTCAAAGTCAAAAGTGATTCAGGACATGGAGGCAGCCATGACTGTGCAACTAAGACACCCAAGAAAGACAACTTCCAGAAAATGGCAAGAATAATGGGATACGTGTGTTTGAAGTGAGGGGGAGTATTCTGAGGGGGATTAATGGCTATGTGTCTTTTACTGTAATAAATTTTTTTTTTTAAACTTTATTGGGGAACATGGTGTTTCTAGAACCCATCAGCTCCAAGTCAAGTTAGTTTGTTTTTTTTTCTGAGGGCAGTGTCACTGGCCCTAATATGTGGGACCAAACCGGGGCCGCTGGCTTCCCAAGCCAGCGCTTAACCACCGCACCACTCGGCTGGCCCTCAAGTTGTTATTTTCAATCTAGTTGTGGACAGTGCAGTTGAACGCCAAGTGAAGTTATTGTCTTCAATTTAGTTGTGGAGGATGCAGCTCACTGGCCCATGTGGGAATCGAACCAGCAACCTTGGTGTTAAGAACCTGCGCTCTAACCACCTGAGCTAACCAGCTGCTCCAATAAATTTTTATTTTTTTTATTTAAACATTCACCATATGGTTTGATTACACCTTGTATGCCAGGCATTTTTGTTAGGTACTGGGGATTCAGCATTGGAGAAAACAAATAACGACCCCTTTATTCATATAGCTTCTTTTTTTTTTTTAATTTATTTTTATTAGTTTCAGGTGTACAACACAATGCAATAGGTATACTCTTTACCCCCCAAAGTGAAAACCCCCTCCCCCAGTTCGCCACCCCCCACCCCTCTCCATATCATACATATCTATCACAACTCCCCTGACTCCCCTCCACAGTATACTCCACATCCCGTGACCATCCACATATTCAGTTACAGTTGGCATACAATACTATACAACATCAGTTTCAGGTGTACAGTGCAGTGATCAAGCCTCTACTCCATCCATCCATGAAGTGGTCTCCCTAACAAGACATGTGACTATCTGACACGCCACAAAATTTTTACAACATTATTATATTCCCCAAACTGTGTTTCATATCCCTGTGGCAATATTGTAGTTGTCTATTTATGCTGTCTAATCCCTTCCCCTTCCCCCATCCCACTCCCAACTAGCAACCCTCAGTTTTCCCTCTACATCTACGAATCTGTTTACTTTGATCGTTCACTCAGCTCTTCAGACTCCACACACAAGTGAGATCACATGGTACGTGTCCTTCTCCAGCTGACTTATTTCACACAACATAATAGTCTCTTCACAACATTATCAATTACATTCCCAGAACTGCCCCCATCTCCTTGCGGCAACATTGTAGTCCCATCTACACTGTCCAAAACCTTCCCCTCATATAGCTTCTTGAGCAGGGGTAAGAAACTGCTTCTTTCAAGTAATTAATTACAGCAGCACAAATGTTTGGAGAAGCATGGGCTACCATCCCTCTCTCCTTCTCTCCCTCTCTCCCCCTCTTCTTCTCCCCCTCCCCTTCCCCCCTCCCATATGTTCTGTTTTTGCCTAGAACCTTTTTCCCCCATTCATTTATTGTCTTATTTCTTATCTAGAGATATCCCTGATGAGTATCTATCTGTTATTGTGATTCTTTTTGGTCACTTTAGGCTCACTTTACTATATTTAAAGCCTGATTTCACGTAATGGGCACTCAGTATACAACAATCTCTGGCCTCCTTTCACTGCCTTCTTTCAAGTTCATCAATAAATGGAAGAGGGGCCTGCTGAGTGGCGCAGTGGTTAAGAGCTGGCTTGGGATGCCAGCGGCCCTGGTTCAGATCCCACATATGAGGGCCAGTGACGTTACCCTCAAATAAATAAATAAATAAATAAATAAATGGTAGAGGATTTTTTTACATTCGTTGTTATTAGTATTTTCTAATTTGAATTGGCCAACTGATAACTATAGAGTCTTCTTGTGAAGACTGGGACTTTATGAACCCTTGGGGAATGGTTGTTTTGTTTGTTTTATTTTGATTTCGGTTTTTCATAGATTTTACCGACATGAGTTTCCTTGAAATGCTCATCTTTTAATAATCCCTTTCCCTTCATTTCTAAATGTTCATCTTATAAGTAATTGGGCTTTCCTAACTTGAACTGCCAGTTTTCTTGTTGCATGTTTTTAAAATGTTGACTGTTTCAATCTCAGAGTTGGATGCACTCGGTGATGAGCTCCTGGCTGATGAAGACAGTTCTTACTTGGATGAAGCAGCATCTGCACCTGCAATTCCAGAAGGTGTTCCCACTGACACAAAGAACAAGGTGGAAGCTCTTTCTGTTTATTTTTTCTGCACATTGTACAGATTTTACACCTGGTCACCAGTCTGGGAATCTAAAAGGTAGTTTTAAATTAGAGCAAGTCAAGGCCTTCTCAGTCATTATTTTGGGAACCCTTGCAATGCCAGTTTTCCTGTATTGGATTATGGACAGGCAATGTAAATACTGTCACGGAGACTCAGGAATGGTTTTATACGTTGGTAATTTGTATAATATACATAATTACCCTTATGAGCTTGCACTGAGTGCCATTTGTAGTTTTTAGACATTTCCTGGAAAAGCATCAAACAACACATGCATGAACCTTGTTAGGCAGTAGTATAAAAGAAAGTTCTACAGACACACTGGTTAATTATAAGGTGGATGTTTTTTAACTAGGGATTTATAATTTAAGTATAAAACTTAAGTAGAAAGATTCTAATTCAACAAGGTAAAGAATCAGGACACCTGGGTTTAAGTCTCTACCACTAACTAACTGTGATACCTTATCATTTAGCTATTTTGAACTTTTCTGTTCCTTGCATCTGTATAATGCAGGTAATGATCTCACATAATTGTTGTATAGATCAAATTAGATCTTGTATGTAAAAGGGCTTTGTGAACTTAAAGCTCTGTCCAAAGCTACATGGTTGTCATTATTATAAATAGGTAATGTTTTGCTGCTCATGAAATCCTGTTCACTCTATCTTAGTTCCTAGTCAAGTGTGTCATTTTTTATTGCCACTGGACATTGACAGCCTGGGTGTTTGCCTTATCTCCCAACATGCATATTGAATATGCACAATGTATTTGGCAGAATCCTTGAGTGGGAGCCAGTCTCAGCTCTGCCTTTATACACTGTGTGACTTTGAGAAAATTAGAAATTCATGTCTTCTCTCTGAACCTCACCAGTGTTTTTCCACCTATAAAATGTGGGCAGCAAAAAGTGAAGAGTAGGTAATTTCTTAGGTCCCTTATAGCTGATTTCTGTGAATGTGCATCATCCCCTGTGTACCCCTTCTATCTGCCCTGAGCCTAATATGGTCTTACCTTTCTCTACTGTCCACCCCACCCCACCTCCACATCTCTGGCCACTTCAAAGTTCCAGGTGCATAGGTTGCTTTTTCTCAGCATACCTGAAATAATTTTTTTTTTTTTTTGAGGGCAGTGTCACTGGCCCTCATATGTGGGACCCAAACCGGGGCCGCTGGCTTCCCAAACCAGCGCTTAACCACCGCGCCACTCGGCCAGCCCTGAAATAATTTTTATTAATGCTACCATAGCCCACCTTTCAATTCCCTGAAGCATCTATTTTATTTCCACTTCTAGAAGGTCACAGATTCCTGAGTTAAATGTGCTGTTGGGATAGCTTTCTTAGTTGATAGTGGTATCACTACCTATAAATTTGTAGGACACTATGATAATGGAAGTGACTGCCTGTCCTGGGGTACTGCTCCTTCCAGGATTTGGGAGGCAATAGAAGGTCATTATTCACTTATCAGAGTGAATGTGGGAATCTGGAGGCAAGGACTAACTCCTTCGCCTTTCCTCCTGTACCCTCCCAGCCCCCTGTTCTCCTTTGTAGATTTACACTTAAGTTTCTCCTCCTCTCTTACTCTTCCTTTACCCTGCAAAGGACCACCCCTTTTGATCCCTTCCAGTTCCTTTTTCCATCACTTCCCCCCCTTACCTTTCATAAAAAAGCTCATTCTCATCTTGTAAGTGGGATTTTGGTTTTCATTGATTAAACACTTGGAGATGATTTTTGACTACTAAATATTTGTAATCATTTTTTTTTAAAAATCAATCGAGAAATAGTGGCACTAAACATTGCTTCCTTTTTACAGGATGGAGTCCTGGTGGATGAATTCGGATTGCCACAGATCCCTGCTTCATAGACTTGCGTCATTCAAGTACATCGTGTAAAATAAACACGTATTCTGGGACTAGGATTTTTATCTTTTCAAATTTACCATAACAGATAAGGTTCTTTCCTTTCTTTGAAGGAAAAGTTAGCTAAATTGTTCTTTTATTTTTTTTTTTCCGTTAAGAGACTTCATTGTTTGAGGGTTGCTTTCTTCATACTAAATTTTTATTCCTTTTTTCTTATGCAAGACTAACTTACTTAAAAGCATCAGTGGGTATGTATAACTTCACTCCTTAATAATAATTTGAGATAAACCCAACGAAATGGGAATCTTTAGATTTTATGGTAGTATAACTCCACATCTCAAATTGACGTGATAAATTGATAAGGCAAAGATGAGATTACTGAGACTGTTCGTATTATGATTCAAAATCATTTTCTATTGTGGTATTATAGGTTGGTTAAAGTGTTGGCATTTTTTTGATGAGCTTTGCTGTGTCTTGTGAGTAAATCATTATGGTGTCCCATATTGGAATGGAATTATCACTATGTTGTGAGTGGACATTTTGATTCTATGGTTCTCTCAGTATTACAGCTTGACTTGTAATCAATAATGAATATTTCTTGATATTTAATGTATAGGACATTTATTTATACTCAATAAATATTTTTCAAAAGGATAATTTTAATATCACTTAATCTAAAACCTCCACTGCAGAAACCAAATTTAATATAATTTTAATGTTGATTCAGCCTAAAAATTCCACTGTAGAAATCCATTTACCCAATGGCATTGTGATATAGAGGAAAGAGCAAGGAACAACCAGGCTTGGGCCCTGGGTCTGCCATCTAACTACTAAGTAGTCTCACTCCTCTAAACTTCTATTTCCTTATTAGTAAAATCATGCTTACCTCACAAAGCTCTTGTGAGGAATAATTGAGGTAATTGTCATGAGTACTTTGTGAACTGCAGCGTGCTATTCTCATATGATGGATTATTCACACAAAAACTGGGATTTCATTCTTTTCTTGGGAGATGCCAGGAGTGCTACAGCAAGTCCAAATTCCTGCTTCACTTCAAGGTCTTTAATGATCCATCCTCCCAGCCTTACAAACCTCTCTCCAACAGCATTCCGTTCTCCAGCCTTGCTGGGTGCCTCACAGTGCCACATGTACCTGCCTTTCATGTATCAGCAGGTCAATCCAATAATCATTTATTGAACACCTGCTCTGTAGCATCTCCATACCAACCCAGAGGACACCAAGAACAATCACAGTTCCTCTTTTCAAAACCACTGTCTAGTTATAGGTGGGGATGACATATACATGTAACCTTCTCCCACCCCTGCTAACCTCCCCATCTCAGGAAGCCTTCCAGTGGGAGCGAATATTACATTCTTGAAACCTTCCTTGGCTTCTGTACAAGTTCTCAGTCCTTTAAATATTTCTCCCATTATAGTTCCAGTCTTGGACTTCTCCCTCTTCATACTTCCCTTGAAGATATCTCAAACCCATGATTTTAACTACTACCTGTGCTCTAATGAGTCTCAAAATAACTCAGACCTCTTTCTAATGACTCAAAATAGCCTATACCTCTTTCCTTATGCTTATTTTCAATTCTGGCATTCCCAATTAAATGACCCACCATTACCTGCAATCTAACATGTAAATTAACCTTATTATCTTGGAGTTTCTGTCAGCAGACATCCCTGCTTTATTTTTCATTTTGCCAATATTATCAGTGACCCATGTATTGCCAGTTTTAATGGGTGATATTCCTCCAGCTAGACCTCTTTAGTGCACTGGATATCAGCGGGTAATCATTCTACCAAAATTGCTGCTCCCTTAGCTTTTGTGATAATATCAGGTTCTCCTATTCCTCTGACAACTCCCTCTAAGACTCCTTTCTGAAATCCTCATCTCTCCAATCTTATAATGTTACTGTTCCTCAGGTTTGTAACCTTTATCCACTATACTTCTTTCTCTGCTCACTTATATGGGGTGATCTCTGTTATTCTCTTGGCTTTACTGACTTTTAAATCTATACTTCTATCCCTGATCTTGTTCCTAAGTGTCAGACTCCTAGTTATGTCCAGCTGTTTACCAAACAATTATTTGGAGGTTCCAGAGCCCACAAACACCTCACATTCAAATGGCCAAGACAATTGTTACCTTTCACCCATCCTCATTATAACCGTGTAATTATTGGAAAAATATCAGAGTAGCCCTATCCTTACTCTTCCGAGCTATGGGAGTTGGACTTGTGACCAAGCTATGTCCATTGAAGTTTATCCCTCGAATTTTTTAGATGGAAACTAGGGGAAATGCTTTAAAAAACAAAAACAACAACAACAAAAAAAACCTGTCAGTATGAGAACCCTGAGATACTGAGACCAGAGAGAAGCTAAATTGAGAGGCAGAATGAAAGCATTCTCATGGCACTGAGCCCTGACTTCTGATCTTTGAGATTCCCAGAGTGCTCCAAGTCTCTGCAACTTTTCCTTTAATTCTGTGAGCTGTCTGTGAATTCTGCTAATAAACCCCCTTTTCTGCTTAAGCTAATTAGAGTTAAGTTCCTGTCACTTGTCAGTAAGAATCCTGGAAAATTTCTCTGCAGTTTCTCTCCAGGCCATGTCCTATTTTTCAATTTTATGCTATAATAATTGTTTCTAGTTCCCTCGCATCTACCATACAATCATGATTCTCTGCCTCTGTTCATATAATTTTCATTCCAAAGAGGTTATTAACAGCGTTGTCATGCATCTAATTCTTGCTGTACCAGGAAAAGACCAAGAGCCAGGCCCTGGCTTGTCAATCCCAGTGAATTTAAGGAAAGTGGAAAGGATGAGTCCTATGGCAGAGAGCCCCAGGCACCACATAACCTCTGATGATCACTCCTGTAGCTTCTACCAGACAGCATCTCTGATCAGTATCTCACCTGTTAATCATTAGAGAGAAGCAGAGAGTTTAGCAAGGGTAAAGGAAATTGGAATGATCCAACTGAGAGTAAAAGTTTAGCACTTCTACCTCTTATTATCCATATCCCTTAGGTTTTCTATATTTTTTTATAATTATATCACCTAGAAAGGGGGTGTGTGTGTGTGTGTGTGTGTGTGTGTGTGTGTGTGTGTTTATTGGTGCCTGGGACCTACCCCCATGGATTCAGATACAATAGTTCAGGATACAGTGTGGACACTTGGATTTTTAAAAGCTCCCCATGTAGTTCTTAGGTGTAGCCAGTTAAGAACCCCTGCCCTCAGGTGCCTGATCAGTCTGAACCTGTTTTCATGGACAAGCAGTTTGGGCTGCTGCAGTCAATATCTGCAGTGAAAAGATAGGCAAGTTTCCATCCAAAGAATGGTTTGAGAAGTATTCCCTCTTCTGTTTTTTAGAAGAGTTTGTGAAGGATTGGTGTCAATTCTTTGAACATTTGGTAGAATTCACTGATGAAGCCATCTGGGCCTGGGCCTTGTGGGAAGCTATTTTACTACTAATTCAATCTCTTGTTATAGGTCTAGTCAGATTTTCTAAATATTCTTGAATACATTTTGGTAGTTTGGATATTTCTAGGAATTTGTCCATTTCATGGAGGTGATGTAATTTGTTAGTATACAGTTCATGGTATTTCCCTTATGATCTTTCATTTCTGTAAGGTCAGTAGTAATGTTCCTTCATTCCTAATTTCATAACTTGGGGGTTTTTCTTGGTCAGTCTAGCTAAAAGTTGGTCAATTTTGTTGTTTTTGTTTAATGAACCAACCTTGTTCATTTTTCTCTATTTTTCTGGTTTTTAATTTCATTAATTTCTGCTCTATCCTTCATTATTTCTTTCCTTCTATTTGTCTTGGTTTAGTTCTTTTTCTAGTAGAAGTTTAGGCTGTTGATTTGATATCTGTCTTTTTTATTAATAAACTATTTTTTAGTGTAGCTTCAGGTTCATAACAGAATTGAACATAAAATACAGAGAGTTCCCGTGTACGCCCTAACCCCACAGATGCACAACTCTCCCTACTATAGACAGTCTGCACCAGAGTGGTACATTTGTTAAAATCCATCGACACGTCATTGTCACCCAATGTTTACTTTTGGTGTTGTATATTCTGTGGGTTTTGACAATGTATCTACCATTGTAGAATCATACAGAATAATTGCATTGCCCTAAAAATCTGTGCTCTGCCTGTTTGTCCCACCCTCCACCCTAAGCCCTGGCAACCACTGATCTTTTTGCTGTCTTCATCATTTTTCTTTCTCCAGAATGTCATATAGTTGGAATCATACAGTATGTAGCTTTTTCAGATTGGCTTCTTTCACTTAGTAATATGCATTAAAGTTTCCTCCATGTGTTTTTCATGGCTTGATGGCTCATTTCTTTTTAGTGCTGAATAATATTCCACTGTCTGGACTTCTTTTTTTTTAAAAGATTTTATTGGGGAATTGGCGGAGGGGAACAGCGTTGGGGAATCGGGGAAGGGGAACAGACAAGTTGCTGTCTTTTTGTTCTTCAGTTTAGTTGCGGAGGATGTTGCTTCACTGTTGGTATCGTCATTGTGCTCTTCCCAGATGAGGCAGATCGGTCGCTGGCCTCTGGATGTCGCTCACCGCGGCTATTGGCAGCTCACGCTTGGCTGCCAGCCGCTCACGCTGGCTGCGGGCCACTCACTGTAGCCTATGGCAGCCCACTGCAGCAGGGGCTGCAGCCCACACCATCACCGGGGCTCGCACAGCCCAGCTCCAGGTGGAGCTGTTGTTAGCTGTAGAGGGAAGTGTCACTGGCCCTCATGTGGGATCCGAACCGGGGCCGCTGGCATCCCAAAACCAGCGCTTAACCAATGCACCACTCGGCCAGCCCTGGACTTCTTTTTTAATGTAAATATTTACAGCTACAAATTCCCATCTGAGCACGGCTTTCATTGCTTGTTATAAGTTTTAGTATGTTGTGTGAAGTACTGTTTGTATAGGAAAGACAGGATAAATGCTTGCTTCCATTTATTTACAAATTTTGAAAACAATGAGTAGGTTTCCTAGCGTGCCAGTAATGAATTATTGTCCTTCGGTTCCAAATGTATCTGTTTTGCCTGTTCTGCAAGATGGATTTGGGCCCCTTTAATATTTATCCTTTACCAGCTGGCAGGTATTAAGCTTTGTCAATAGAGGGAACCAGAGAGATATTGCCAGAAAAAAAGGCTGTTTCCTGTTTCTAGCGTTTCGATTAGGGTGGGAGGCTTCTTTGCTGTGGGTAACTTCTCCAGAGCAATGCATATGGTTCCTTCAGCACTTCGCTTTTTCTGTGTATGGTGGGCAGCAGCCAGAAACTTCTCCTGGCATCCCCCTCTGGTGCTTTATAGTAGAGTGTGTCTTGTGAGACACCTCTCCGTGAATGGCTTTCTCCAGCAGTCCTGCAAGATTTCTGACAGCTTCTGCCAGTGTAGCACCACAGTGGCTTCTCTGCCATCTAGTGAGCCAGAAGCACATCCTCTCCAACAAGATCTGCACCTCAGCTCTGGGTGATCTTCACTGGACATTTATCTCAATTCTAGAGGTAGTGGCTGTTCCTTCTATCACTATTCCTGTATTTTTTTTTTTTTTGAGGGCAGTGTCACTGGCCCTCATATGTGGGACCCAAACCGAGGCCGCTGGCTTCCCAAACCAGTGCTTAACCACCGCGCCACTTTGCCAGCCGTATTCCTGTATTCTTTTAGAGTTCTGTTTTGCATCTTTACTAGTCAATTCTTGTTACTCCAATCCCCTGCTATTTTTAATGTCTTTAAATAACTAAAACCTTCCCTGTTCAAATTACTCTGTGGTTCCTCTCTCCCAATTGGACCCAGACTGATACATCTGGTAATTTCTAAAGGTAACAATAAAGTTTGTTTGATGAACTGTCAAAATTAAGGATTTATGGGCTGGCTGAGTGACACATTGGTTAAGAGTTAGCTTGGGAGCGCCAGCTCTGAGCAGCAGGGCCCCGGTTCGGATCCCACATATGAGGGCCAGTGACACTGCACCCTGTACAGCTAAGATGGTGAACAACAGCTTGACCTGGAGCTGGCTGCCATGAGTCGCCGGTGATGGCATAGGCTGCAGTGGGGCTGGCCAGCAGCTGGCGTGTGATTTCGTGAGCTGCCATGAGCCACCGTGAGCAGGCCGTCTAATGGCCAGTGACCAATCTGCCTCAGCTGGGAAGAGCGCAATGATCACAATACCAACATGGGCCAGTGAAGCCATGTCCTTCACAACTAGACTAAAGAACAAAAGGACATATAGATTCAATGCAATCCCAATTGTGGGAAGCCAACAGCATCCTAGTGTCTGACAAGGCCACATTGAAATAAAGATGCACACCCAGCACTGGATGTCTGGGATGCTGCCTTATGGTTGGTCATGTAATGTCTCCTGTCTCTATGAACCCATGTGCCTTTCCTCCACATCAGATCCTATAGGAGACAGTACTTTCACTGCATTTATGGCAAGTTCCTGGGGTACCCTGATGATAGCTGACTGTGTAAGTCAATGATGGGGCAAGATTTCCTAAAGATAAGGAAACTCCCTAAAACAGGCTACAGTCCAAGGGGACTCCAGGACTGAGAAATAGGGGACTCAAGCCCCTTGGAAACTGAGGCTCAGGCCTCTGGTCGCATGGACAAATCCTGTCTGTGAGAAACAGTGTCTGTGAGAAACTGGTGATATCATCCAACCTTGAGCTTACTTGCCTATGCAGCTGTGAAAGGTTTCCTTGGAGACTAGGAGACCAAGATCTCTTGGCCATGAGAGTTCTGATAAGAGGCAACTTACAGACCATGAGGTATTTTAATTAACAGCCTTGCTTTAACTCTGTTTTGTACATTGCTGTAGCAACAGATACTGAAGCTTTGACTGAGAAACAGATGTTACCCTCTATTACAGTAATATGCAGCTCTTTGTAGGATAGGAAAAGTTTGAGACTCCTTTTGCTACTAAGTATTATAATCACATAAAAATAGTTTTTTGCCCTAAAACTCAGCCACTGCTAGACTCTTGGCAATAACTCAAACATGCGCCCTGTAAGGTAGTCATGGTAACCACTCTTTAGATGCTAAGTAAAATCCGTGAACAGGCCACAGTGTACCCTGAAAAGATAGAATTACAAAAAAGTAAAAGTTCTGAGTAAGAGAAAACATCATGATCATGTGAAACATAACTTGTAATTGAGTTAATAGTCAGAAGCCCCTATAAAAGGGGCCAGGCTTTAACAATAAAGGTGTGACACTCCTGTGAACCTCTTTCCGGTGTCTCCATCTTTCTTTTTTTCCTCGCCGACTCCGTCCCACCCAAGGGAACCCCTGGACCTCGCGGGAGCCGGCCCCCCGCACCCAATCAAACTACCAAGGGCATTTTTCACAGAAATAGAAAATATAATCCTAAAGTTTATATGGAACCATAAAAGACCCCGAATAGCCTCAGCAATCCTGAGAAATAAGAACAAAGTCGGGGGTGGGGGGTTCATGCTACCAGACATCAAAACATACTACAAGGCTACAGTAATCAAAACAGTATGGTACTGGCATAAAAACAGGCACATAGACCAGTGGAACAGAACAGAGACCCCAGAAATAAATCCATGTATATACGGACAGTTAATCTATGACGAAGCAAGAATTTACATTGGGGTAAAGATAGTTTATTTAATAAATGGTGCTGGGGGCCGGCCGAGTGGTGTGGTGGTTAAGCGCTGGCTTGGGAAGTCAGCGGCCCCGGTTCGGGTCCCACATACGAGGGCCAGTGACACTGCCCTCAAAAAATAAATAAATGGTGCTGGGAAAATTGTACTGACACATGCAAAAAAATGAAACTGGACCACCTCCTTACACCATATACAAGAACAAATTCAAAATGGATTAAAGACTTAAATGTAAGACCTGAAACCATAAAACTCCTAGAAGAAAATATAGGGAATAAATTTGCAGACATTACCCTGAGCAATATTTTTACTGATACATCCCCACAGGCAAGGGAAGTAAAAGAAAAAATGAACATATGGGATTATATCAAACTTAAAAGTTTTTTCACAAGGAAACCATCAATAAAACAAAAAGGAAGCCCACTGAATGGGAGAATATATTTGTCAATGATATACCTGATAAGGGGTTAACACAAAATTTATAAAACACTCATGCAACTGAACACCAGAAAAACAACCCAATTAAAAAATGGGCAGGACCCGCCGAGTGGCGCGATGGTTAAGTGCTGGCTTGGGAAGTCAGCGGCCCAGGTTTGGGTCCCACATATGAGGGCCAGTGACACTGCCCTCAAAAAAAAAAAAATGGGCAGAGGAAATGAAGAGGTATTTCTCTAAAGAGGACATACAGATGGCTAACAGGCATATGAAAAAATGTTCAACCTCACTGATCATTAGGGAAATGCAAATAAAAACCACAATGAGATACCACCTCACTCCGGTCAGAATGGCTATCATCAATAAATCAACAAACAAGTACTGGCGGGGCTGTGGGGAAAGGGGAACCCTGCTGCACTGTTGGTGAGATTGCAGATTGGTGCAGCCACTATGGAAGTCAGTATGGAGGTATCTCAAAAAACTGGAAATGGAACTACCTTTTGACCCAGCAATTCCACTCCTAGGCATTTATCCTGAAAAACCCAAGACATTAATTCGAAAAAATATATGCACCCCTATGTTCATTGCAGTGTTATTTAAAATAGCCAAGATTTGGAAACAATCGAAATGCCCATCAGTAGATGACTGGATTAAGAAACTGTGGTACATTTACACAATGGAATATTATTCACCTATAAAGAAGAAAGAAATCATACCATTTGCAACGATATGGACGGATCTAGAGAACATTATGCTAAGTGAAATAAGAGTCAAAAAAAGACAAATACCATATGATCTCACTTATATGTGGAATCTAAAGAACTGAAGAAATGAGCGATGTAAACAGAAATAGTCTTAGAGACACAAAGAAAAAACTGAAGAAGGCTAGATGGGATGGGGATGGGAGAAGGGGAAGGGACGAGGCAACACAAACTGATGTAACTACAGAACTACTACAGAGACAGAAGAGACAATTTAGGGAATATAATTAATAAGGTTGTAAATATTTTTCTTAGGGGATCAGAAGGATTCATGTCTTGTCAGGGAGACCACTTCATGAACGGTGTACATCTGAAGCTGCCGCTGAATAATATTATATGTCAACTATAATTTAACACATATATCGTCATGGGATGTGGAATATAGTGTGGGGATGGAGTCAATGGAATTGTAATGAATATGTATGATATCGGGGGGAGGGGACCGGGGGGGAGGGGTAGTCACTTTGTAAGGGGTGAAAAAGATAACTATAGCACTGTTTTGTACATCTGTAACTAATAATAATTAAAAAGTTAAAAAACAAAACAAAAGGACAGCAACTTGTCTGTTCTCCGATTCCCCAATAAAATTTTAAAAAAAATAGTAATTAAGGATTTATGTTAAAAAAAGAACAAAAGATAAAACACGTAATGGAATAGAAGATGAAAATTGAGATGTGTACAACTGACAAGCAATTGGTACCTATAATACAGAAGAAACCATCAAAAATAGAACAACCCCAATAGAAAAATGGTCAATGGATATGAATAAGCAATTTTATTTATTTTATATTTTTAAAGATTTTATTGGGAAATTGTGGGAGGGGAACAATGTTGAGGAATCAGGGAAGGGGATCAGACAAGTTGTTGTCTTTTTGTTCTTTAGTCTCATTGCGGAGGACGTTGCTTCACTGGCCCATGTTGGTATCATCATTGAGCTCTTCCCGGATGAGGCAGATCGGTCGCTGGCCTCTGGATGTTGCTCAACGCGGCAATTGGCAGCTGACGCTGGCTGCCAGCCACTCACGCTTGCTGCCAGCCACTCACTGTAGCCTGTTGGCAGCCCACTGCAGCAGGGGCTGCAGCCTACACCGTCGCCGGGGCCAGATCCCGGTGGAGCTGTTGTTAGCTGTAGAGGGCAGTGTCACTGGCCCTCATATGTGGGATCTGAACGGGGGCTGCTGGCATCCCAAAACCAGCTCTTAACCAATGCGCCACCTGGCCAGCCCTAATAAGCAATTTAAAAAGAGGAAACTCAAAAGGTTATTAAGAAATGTCAGACTCATTAGTATTCAGAGAAACACAAAAAACAATGAGATATCACATCACAAACAACAGGTTTGGAAGAAGAAAAAGTTTTGGAAGCTGGATAATGGTTATATCTGAAATAAATCTCAAATCTGTCCTCTCCACATTAACTGTCACTCTAGTTCAAGGCCACCATCATCTTCTGCATTAGCGTAATACAAAAATGTAACTGGTCTGCCCACTTCTATTCTTGCTCCTCCATAATTCACTTTCCCCTGGGAACATGAGAAATCTTTTAAGTGTAAATCAGATACCACATCTTTGCTTAGAACCTTTCAATTACTTCCTATTGCTCTTGGAATAAAATCCGTCATCACAGCCTGCAGGTGATCTGTGTGATCTTTCCTACCTCTCCAATTTGATACTGTGCCACACTCTTTGCTCACTATTCTCCAGCAAGTATTTCAATACCTTGAACACTTCAAGCTCTATCCTTCCCCATAATCTTTGCACATGCTGTTCCCTCTAAATTTACACATAGCTTGCCCTTATCTTTTGTTCTACTTCAAGCCTGGCTACATTTTTCTGGAGCAGATCCTAGTAAGTCTCTGTCACTTCTTATTTCATAATACCAACATAATTTGTAGTTATTTTACAAATCACTAATTTGTAAATATAAATTACTTAAGTTTTTATCTGCCCTACTACATAATGCACTTCATGAGGGCAGGGAAAATGTTTTGTCTTTTTCACCATTTACCTCCGGTGCTTAAAGCAATGCCTAGGTGAGTATGAATTAAAACGTATGCGAATGAATGAATCTTGGGGAGTCTTGGGGAAGCCTGTACCAGTGAATTACTTTACAAATGCAGATGCTTCACACTTAAATGTTGTTCCACTGAGTAATCAACAACAAAACAAACAAAAACTCCACATATTCATTTACAATTTCATATTTTAAAAATAATCAGGGCCTCCAAACTTGACCCCTCATATTGTGTCCTGTGTGTTTGTTTTGTCATCTGCCTGTTCAAATCCTTTATCATTTCTAATATGCGTTTTATCGTTTTCTAACTGGGTAGTAAGAGCTCTTTGCTTTGCAGATATTTTCTTCCCAAGATTACCTTTTGACCACTCAGTTTTTTTTTTTTTTTTTGAGGGCAGTGTCACTCGCCCTCAAATGTGGGACCCGAACCGGGGCCGCTGGCTTCCCAAGCCTGCGCTTAACCACTGCGCCATTCGGCCGGCCCTCAGTTTTCTTTTTTTCACACCAAACCTGAACTACTCTAGGAAGGTGATGTCTGAGCTAACTCCAAAAGACCACGTGAAGCTGCCTGGGTGGCAGGGCAAAAGGGCATTGTAGCAGGTGGCACAGTGAATCTCAAAAAAGGAAAACGATGAATACGCAAGTCCCTCCAGCGAGCCCCCACCCCAGCCCACGTCTCTTGCCACCTACGGCCAGTAGTCAGCTCCTTCCGCCGGGCGCCGGGCGCGTCTATTTGACGCCACGGACGCAGCGCACAGTTGATTCAGTTCGCGCAAACTCTGTGGCCGTCTACCAGGCGCGCAGATGCGAAGGTTCTCGCGGTGCCGGAAGTTCAGGGCACGTGACCGGGTGACAGCGCTCTCTGGACTGCAGGGCTTGCTTTAGGTGTTGCTGCACGGGATGGCGGAGGCGCCTCCTGTCTCAGGTACTGTTCTGGTCCGCGCGGGAGTGGGCCCCTGTCGGGTTGCGACAATTCGGTGCCTGACGAATCTTAGGGCTTAGGCCATTCATATTACGAGAGTGGCGCGTACCGGGGTTGGGGATAGGGGCTTGGAAGGGCCAAGCCACGCGCGGGGTGCTTACGAAGATCTCGACCATTCTCGACTGGGTTGTGAAGCCCAGCAGCTGTGTTTCCAAAGAGAGCGGGTTTGTCCCGGCGCCCAGCGAGTCGATGTGGGGTGTCCCGGCCTTCCTGGGGCAGCGGCCACATTGATCTCCGACCAGAGGGCGTCGGCTGGTTTACCGCCGGTGACTGGCGGGCTCTTGACGTGTAGTGGCTTTGCAGGCTGTGCTTAAGGTGTATTTGTATGTCCTGGTGCAGCGGTGCGGCCGCCAGCCAAACACGTGTGGTTTCCAATCTCAGCCTGCCAAGAGCTCGCAGTGTGACTGAGTCATTTTCCTCATCTGTCAGTTGGGAGTAATTAAGTTAATTCCTGGGAAGGCTCCTGCTCTGTATGGTACCTATCCAATAATTGTTAGCTAACTACCCCTCCCGGAGTTGCCTCTGTGTATAGAGACAACCTCATTTGGCTGTTAATATAACATCTATTTACATTTCTTTCAGGGTGTACCTTAAATCTTTGTTTTTGCAAATTTTTTGGACAGCGTCTGAAAAGGAACATTTTATTTGTGATCTCAGTGTACACACCCATAAATATAAAGCGAACCAAGAATTCCAGGAAGCGATGGTTTTCCATACTATCTACAGTACTTTCTATTTCGTTTGAAAAAAATACTTGTCATAACCTACTACATGATTTGATTTCAGGACCCACTCTTTCTGAAAAACAGGGCAGCAATTTGCAGCATGAGGTTTGTAAAAGTCATTGATTGGAGTCTTAGTTGAGATACCTACCAGCTATAGGGGTACTAAGAAGAGTACGAATATATATGTATTTGTGTACTGGCTGGCAGGTATTGTAAAATGTATTTATTACTATGGATCTTGGTCAAAAAAGTTGGAAAGCACGCTGCATTGTTGTACCCCAGTCCTGATTTAAATATTAAGTCATCTTGGCGGGTGGGGTGGAGGATGGGGCAAGGGGATCTTTTTAGGCTGGTGTTTTGTTATTCTCCCACCCATTCTTTAACGAGATCCTCTAAAGTGGATCCATTGATCTTCTCATCCTTAGGTTCACATTAACAGCAGAATTGGGTGGAACTAGCTGTGAGTCATAGTTTTGGTCTCCAGTTTTGTGCCCTGGGTTACAACTTCCCATCTAGTAAGGCAAAGTCCTCTACTCCAAAGACTTCACCACTGCCTCTCATGTGCCTTGGTTTGCTTTTGCCTTAGTTTCTATTCCATGTTCTTAGTACAGCATAATCTCTAACCCATACCTCCGTCCTTACTCAAGGTTTCGTTCTCTTGCCAACTCCTGTTCTCCGACACAGCTTAGTCCAGGGAGTATCTGGAATTGAAGTCTGCTTTATAATCTACAGTTTACTCTGCTCCACCCACCTGTTGCATACCTACTGTGCTCTGTGTTATCTTGGATCTGGGGTACCACTTGTACTATAGCCACACCTTGGTGATGAGACATCCCATTTAGTGGGTATCTTCCAGCTCCATAAAATAGTGGGGGGAAGGGTGTTTCAGCTCTGTGTCTTAGGTCCTGTTTCTTGATTCTGTGCCCTTTCCCCCTTTCTTGTGTCTCTTAAGGGTCTTTCTGAGGGCTTTGCCTACTACCTCATGTCTAGTAGAAAATATGCTGTAAATGAATAGGTGCTGCCCTGTCTAGAATCTACAGTTGCCTCAACTCCTTACTGCTTTACATGAAATACCCTTTTCCCATCCTTTACCAGGCTATTCTGAACAACTTCACTGACCTTTTTTCTGTCCTTCTCTCAAGTCTTGCTCCTTCAAGCAGGAAAGAACTACACAATCCCCACTTGGTCTAATCTACCCATTCCCACCTTTAAGTTATCTGATAGGTTTCCAGAACACCTTTTCTGTCACTTTAAATTTGTCTAATCCTTTTGCCATTTTGTAAGGGCTTCTCCCCCATCTTCAGAATTCTGCCATTGTGAAAGCTTTCAGGACAAATCCTGGATTGAGTGAGAGCTTACCCTATGACCTTTATGATCTTATTCGGTTATTTAATATATGTTTCTATGGTACCAGCTGCCCAACCTCTGACAGTGTAGTGTAGTAATACTGTAAGAGCATGGTCTCTAGAGCCTCGTAGCTTGGGGTGGAATCCTGAATCTGCTTTAAAACTGTGGCCTTGGGCAAGTACTTACTCTCCCTGTGTCTCAGTTTCCTCATCATGAATGTAAGGATTAAATGAGTTAACACATGCAAAGTGCTTAGAATGGTGCCTGGACCTGTTAAATACCTGATAGACTACCTAACAAACTTATTAGACGTGAAATCCACAGGCTCTGCACTGCACCCATCTGTGGTCAGGTCTGTGTGTTTCAGATTGTCTGTAGTCCTAACAGCAACAGTAAAGCACCATTTTAACTGATTTATACGTGTTACCCACTTACTTTACTCTTCATAGCAATTCTTAGATGTAGGAATTGTTATTATCTCCATTACATATAAGAAAACTGGGGTTAAGTAACTTGCATAAAGACACAGTAAGTGATAGGCAGGGACTTAAACCCATGTTTTCCAGGCCCTATCAATTCATAGTATATTCTGTATGCTATACATAGTTCTGACTTTGCTATTAACTAGCTTTAGGAAAATCATTTTGTGTTTGGGCTTTAGGGACTGAGCTAACTATACAAAGAAGCATCTTTGGGGGATAAAAACGAGTGGGTTGAAGGGGCATATGCTTAATTTTTGAGACTTTGGGATTCTAGACTAGATTATAGACGTTATGTATGGAAAACCTAAAATATATTCCTGGGGGAAAGAGGTGGGAACTAATGTACTCACTATACTAAGTACTGTCTCTATAAAATCATGTTTAAATTTTATAATAACCCTTTGAAATAGTATTATCTTTTGTCATGGATGAGGACCCTAAGGCTAGAAGCAACCAATTGACATCCCTAAGCGCATGCCGTAAGTTGGAGGGCCAGACTTTAAACTGATTTTGGTTGATTTCAAAGTCTGTTTACTTGATATTACACAATGCTACCTTAGTTTTGAAAGACCACATGGAACCTGCTGAGTGATGTCTCACACCTGAACTATTTTCTCACCTTAAATTTTTTTTTTTTTATAAAATAAGCATATGTATAAGTAATACCTGATGGCCAGGTGAGCAGTTGTACTTAGCAGCTCTCAGCAGTGACTATTTGTGAGGCTGTTGGACATGGGATGATCAGCTTCCACAAGCACCTTGAACCCATCGCCTTCACAGAAAACGTAGGACTTACTGTGAGCCTGTTTTATACAAAATCTTTAGGAAAATAACTTTTAGATATGGCTTAGAGTCCTCTGGGCTCCATGGATGACCAATTAATTTCTTTACTGGCATGTCTATTTCTTGTGTCCTAGATACTTTAAAATTCAATACGGATGCTGCTGAGTTCATTCCTCAGGAGAGAAAAAATTCTGGTCTAAATTGTGGGAGTCAAAGGAGACTAGATTCTAATCGGATTGGTAGAAGAAATTACAGTTCACCACCTCCGTGTCACCTTTCCAGGCAAGTCCCTTATGATGACATCTCTGCTGTACATCAGCACAGTTATCCTTCAGGAAGCAAACCTAAGAGTCAACAGACTTCTTTCCAATCTTCTGTTTCTAATAAATCACTCAAAAACCTTCAGAATCAACCTGGACAGAAACTGAGGAGTGAAAAGCAGCATATCAAAGTCAAGAGAGTACAAAGTCTCACTGACCAGATCTTAGATGCAGCTGGCTTAGAAAGCAGGGCCAGGTCAGAGAGTGGGACAAACCCTAGAGAGCACAGCCCTGCTGGGAGTGAGAAGGAAATTGTCGGTGCAGATCCCAGGGGAGCAAAACCCAAAAAAGCAACCCAGTTTGTATACAACTATGGTAGAGGACCAAAAATCAAGGGGAAACTCAAAGGTGAGTGGGGAAACAGAATGACTCCCAAACCTGAGGACGCCGGACCTGAAAATACCAAACCTGTGGGTGTTATCCACCCTGACTCTTCAGATACATCCTTTAGAAAAGGAGTATTGGATGGGTCTGGGGCCAGACGCAACGAGCAGAGAAGACACCCACAGAAAAGGCCTCCCTGGGAAGTGGAGGGGGCCAGGCCACGACCAGGCAGGAATCCACCGAAACAGGAGGGCCAGCGACATACAAATGCAGGACCCAGAAACAACATGGTCTCCATTCCAAAGGATAATCTTAATGAAAGGCCAGCAAAATCTGTCTGTGACAATGGGAACTTGGCAGTCGTCAACAAGTCTTCCAGAAGGGTCACCCCAGAGAAATGTGCCATAAAGAGGCAGGATCCTCAAGTAGCATCATTCCCCCGAGGCAAACAGAACCCTGTGCTAAAGAATGTGGAAACGCACACAGGTAAGTGTATCTAGAGGGGTGGAAATGTTTTTGTTTTGTTTTTTATTTTAAATTTTTGAATAGATAATATATTTACACAACTTAGAAACCAGAAAGTTTAAAAAGGTACCAAGTAAAAAATCTCTATCCTTGTTCATCATCTGCCTGGGTCCTGTCACCACCCGCTCCCTTCTCCAGGAAATGGTAACCATTTACTTAGTTTTTATGTCATAAGCAAATACAAATAAAGAACATTTTTCTTAATAAATTTAGTAATCGTTTTGAAAAATACAAATATGAGGTGGTATAGATGTTTGGTTGCAAGATTTTTTTTTGAGTTGTGAAAGCCCAAGTAGGGTATAGTAATGTCCCCACTGCCTCTTCTGGTCTCAGCCTGCATCACGTCTTGACTGCTCATCTGCAAGGTTCCTAACTAACCTCACCATCTCCAGTTTCTCTTTTAGTTCATCTCTTCCACCAGCCCCGAAGAGGTCAGAGAGCGATCTTTCTAAAACGCTTATGGAACTGTGTCACCAACTTGCTTAATTTTGTTCACTTATTCTCATCACCTACGGATTCTGGCTTCTGCCTTACCCAACTTCTGCTGCCTCAGTCCCCACCACATTTTATTCCCTGGACTCTATGCCATTTCATCTTGCCATACTGTTGCATATATGGCTCCCCTTGTCTAGAATGTCTCCCACTCAGCTCACTGGTGAATTCTTACTTAAAAATGCAATGCAAAAGTGAGTATAGTCACATGTGCAGGAAACCTTTTCTCACCTCTAATAGCATTAATCTTTTTCAGCCCTGTGACATGTCTTTCTCTTACATACAGATGCTTCCATTATAGTATTTATTCTGGAAACCATCATTTGTTTATGTGTCAGTGCCCTCCACTAGTCTATAAGTTTCTTGAAAGCAGAGACTTATCTTCCCATTTTTGTATCCCTGCTGCCTAACACAGCTCTTAAAACATAGTAGGTACTCAGCTTGGTTATAGGAAGTTCTTCCTTACATTGCACAGAAAATTTCTTTCCTATGTAAATGCTTTCTATCCCCTGGTTCAAGTTGTGTCCTCTGCAGCAACACAGCTACTAGTCTCTTGCCTCATAGTTTCCCTCCCCCTTTTGCAAATCAGCTTCCTGCAGTAGTTGAAGACTCTTCTCATTTTGCCTTGATGATATATTTCATCTAGGCTACATAGCTTCATTCTATTAGCTCTTCCTTTTGGTCCTTCACCATCCTGGTCTCCTTCCAGTTTAATGTGACATACAGCCTAACATGAAGCCATCATCTGCCTGGGCCTGTTTTTACACTGGCCTATAGTTCTAGTTCTCATTTGCTTCACCAGGCAGTCCTTCTCGGGACCTCAACTTGTGTGTGAACAGACAATGTTATACCAGAGTTGTTTTTGAATTCTTAAGACTGGTTTCCTATTGCTTCATAATGAATTACCACAAATGCAGTGGCTTAAAATAACACAAATTATGTCAGAGTTTCTGTGAATCTGGGTCAGGAATCTGGGTATGGATTAGCTGAGTTCTCCGCTCAGAGTCTCACAAGGATGCAGTCTCATCTGAGGCACCCTCATTCATGCTTACTGGTTGTTGGTAGGATTTAGTTCTATAATGGGTGTAGGACTGAGGTCCCCATTTTCTTGCTGGCTATTGTCTGGGGGTGACTCTCAGCTTCTAGAGGCCACCCACAATTCCCAACCATGTGGCCCTCTCTACAACATGGTAGTTTGTTTCTTCAGGGCCTGCCAGACAGCATCTGCTACAGATTCTTCAAATCTCTGACTTCTGTCTCTGATCTCTAGACTCTTTTAAAAGGACTCACCTGATTAGATCAGACCCACCCATACTCAAGGGGAGGAGATTATATAAGACATGCATACAGAGGGGTTGGAATCTTGGAGGCCATCTTTGCCTAACAAATCTCTTTTGGTCTTATATCCCCACATATTCATGAGACTACTTTATTCATATTTACTGAGTAAATACTATGTGTCAAACACTGTTCTAGGTACAAGGAATACAGCACTGATGGATTTGCATTCTGGTAGGGAAGACAGGCAGAAAACACTTAATATTTAATCTGTCAGATGGTGATAAGGGCTAAAAGCATATAAAACAGGTTAAGAGGACAGAGTAACAGGGCTGCTAGTTTGGATAGGGTGGTCTCTTTGATGAGGAGACATTTCAACAGAGACCAGAAGAAGTGCAGAAGCCATGAGGCTCTCTGGCTTCCAGGCAGAGGGAGAAGCAGGTTTAGGCCGGGGTGGGAGGGCGGCATTGTGAGCAGTGAAGAGGGGCGGAGCGGAGAGGAGGTCCGAGAAATCACAGCGGCTGGAACATGTGATGCCCTTATATTTGGTTCTGAGAAAGAAGATGAGAAGCAGCAGGAAGGTTTTGGGAAAAGGGATGGTATGATCTCACTCACTTCAAGTTCTAAAACGATCATTCAGCCTGCTGTGTGGAGAACAGGCTCTAAGGAAGCAAGGGGACGAGTTAAACGGCTGTGGCAGTAATTCAGGTAGTTGATCATGGGAACTTGGACTAGGGTAGTAGTGATTTAAGAGGTAAGACTCAGTTAGGCTTTGGATGTATTTGGAAAGTAAAACTGATAAGATTTGCAGAAAGGCTGGATGTTGGATGCAAGAGAATGAAAGGAGTCGAGGATGAAGCCAAGGGCTTTGGGCCTGAGCGTTGTAGAAGAACAGAATTGCCGTGTACCGAAGTGGTAAAGCCTGGGAGAGGAAAAGCTGTAAACGGTTTGTTTTTAAAACTTTTTAGTTTGGGATAATTTTATATTTATAGAAAAGTTGCAAAAATAGTACAGAGAATTCCTAAATATTGTTCACCCACCTTCCTCTAATGCTAACCTCTTACATAACCAACTTTGGTCCTTTATCAAAACTGAGAAAATGCTGGTACCGTAGTATTAACAACTGCAGATTTTGTTTGGATTTCCCTGGTTTTTCCACTCATGTCTGTTTTCTGTTCCAGATTTCAATCCAGGATACCATGTTGCATTTAGTCATCATGTCTGTCATCTCCTCTGATCTGTGACTGTTTCTTAGCTTTTCCTTGTTGGAAAAGGCGTTTTTGCATGTTATGCTTTGTCTACATTTGTTTAGGAAAGACACAGAATTTGGTTAAATTTGTTCAATTTGAGTTACCTATTAGACTTCCAAATGGATATGTTAAGTAGGGAGCTGGATATAAAATTCAGGGAGGAGATCTGCATTAGAGATTTAAATTTGGGACCTGTCAGTATAGAGATGGTGTTTAATCAACTAGAGAAGGTCACCCAAGTGTTGTTGGAGAAGAAAAGTTTGAGGATGCAGCCTTCCTATACCTCAGTGTTTCAAGGCTGGAAAATGGGGATCCAGCAAAGGAAATGGAGAATGAGTACCAATTGAACTAGGACATGAAACATACTCTAAATATCAAATAAAAAAAGAATTTAAGAAGGAGGGAGTGGTGAAATGTGCTAAATGCTATTGAGAGGTCCAGAAAGATGACAACTGCATATTGACACTGGGTTTGGCAATGTGAAGGTTTTTGATCTTGATAAGAGCAGTTTTGGTGGAGTGGTGCAGATGAAAGCTTGATTAGAATGGAAAGAGGATCACCCAAGTATAATCCTCCATGGCTATTTAAGAATGGTTTTTGCTTGCTCTCAATTTGCACTGGGAGAACCTAGCGCTGCTTCTGTCGTCCCAGATTGTCTGGATCCCTCTTTCTGTGGTAACAGAATCCTCTATATCCTTAGTCTTGTTTCTGCTATGATCCTGCTCTTAATTGACTTACAGCCTTCTCTCAGTTCACCACTCCCAGAGCCTGCGCTTCCCTTATACCACTTACCTTAGTTTCTGGAAGATGGGGAAAGCATACTCCTTCTTCCCCAGTGTTATTTCTAAACTGTTCTTCCACCTTTTATCAAAATCCCTGCTCCGTTGAACCTAATGCTGCATCACTTTTTAGCAACATCCTCTGCCATATCTCCTTTGTCATTTATTAGCCTCCAGATCGCTCAGCCCCAGCCCTCATTTATTGTATTAATGCATCTAGCCTGTATCTCTTCTCTACCTCTGGTTCTCAGTGTGTAACCTTAGAGCAGCAGCCATCAGCAACACCTGGCAACTGTTTAGAAAAGCATATTCTTGGGCCTCACCTCAGATTTACTAAACAGAAATTCTGGGAGTGGGGCCCAGCAGTCATATCTTTTAAGAAGCCTCCATGTGATTCTAAGGCATGATCAAGTTTGAGAATACTGATTTACCATAAATCCTACTGTTATTCTGGGTGACTTTAGTGATCATATGCATTGTGCCATCCTTTGGTCTTATCAACCGCAGTGACTGTCACCTTCATTCCACCTCCATACCCACTACCAGGGAAAAAGCCCTGTGGAATCTCCATTTCTGAAATATTTTTAAAGTCATATGTTCCTTGGGCTGGCCAAGTGGCTCAGTTGGTTAAGAGCTTGCTCTAGAGTGTGAGCTGAAGGGCCGGCCAAGTGGCTCAGTTGGTTAAGAGCTCGCTCAAGAGTGCAAGCTGAGCTCTGAGCAACAGCAGTTGGATACCCAGCCCGAGCTGAGTTGCTGCTGAGCTGCCAACAGGATGGCTCAGCTAAAAAAAATTTAAAAAAAATAAAAATAAAGTCGTATGTTCCATTTTCTGACCATAAGTTCCTGTCTTTCTGGCTCCCTCAGTTTCTTCCACCCAGTTTCTACCAGTTTTGCCAGCCTCCTACCTGCCTTTATCCCTTTCAAGGCGGGCCTTGTCATAGGGTATTTGAAGTATTGTCCTTTGCCAAACCATTTGGCAGAACCCTGTCCCTGGGTCGATGATGCAACTTACCTGTCCTCCTCCAGCTCTAGGGAACAGAAGGCTGTTCTGGGATATCATGTAATAGTATAGATTTGGTGCTGCTGCATTTCATTTGCCTTCTCAGGGAAGCCTTCCCAATGACTCTGTTTGAAACTATATTTTTCCCACTGCCAGGATTCCCTATCCTTCTTTCCTGGTTTATTTTTCCCAATGGCTCTTATCACTATTTGATGGTGCTACATATATTCATAATTTGTTTATTGTCTCCCTTTCCCCACTAGATAATAAACTTCATAAAAGCAGAAGATTTTCATTTGTTTTGTTCAGTGTATATATCCTTAGTGTGCACAGTGCCTGACGCACAGTAGGTTTTCAATAAATATTTTTGAATAGTAGTCTCCAGCCTCAGTTGGCGTTCAGCACGGCCCATTTCCTCTTATATGACCTTGGTCAGCTGTCTTTCCCATTTTCATTTAAGACTACTCCAAACCTTTTCCAGTCTTCCTCAAACTTTCCTAACATCTCCCTCAATTTCAGCAGACCTCATTGCCTCCTACTTCACTGAGAAAGGGAAGATCATAAGGTATAATTTTCTCAACTGTTTGCTCCCTTTATGCAAACCCAAAGGCACCTGTGCCTATTCTTCCTTATCTTTCGTTCTGAGATCTCCTTTATTTCCTTTTATCAACCTTTTCACATTTACTACTCCAAGTTTTCAGTCTGAAGATCTTCCCAAGCCTGTCTGACCCTCCACAAGAAAACTTTTCTTTTTTTTTTTTTTTTTTTCTTTCCTTTTTTTTTTTTTTTTGAGGGCAGTGTCACTGGCCCTCATATGTGGGACCTGAACCGGGGCTGCTGGCTTCCCAAGGCAATGCTTAACCACCGTGCCACTCGGCCATCCCTTTTTTTTTTTTTTTTTGAGGGCAGTGTCACTGGCCCTCATATGTGGGACCAAACCGGGGCTGCTGGCTTCCTAAGCCAGCACTTAACCACCATGCCACTCGGCTGGCCCAAGAAAACTTTTCTTTACATGACCTCCCAGTGGCATTTCGTTTCCTTCCATTCCAGTGTCATCTGCTTTATTTCCTGTTTCACTTTTCAGCCCTCTTCCACCATTACCACCTAACTCAGAGAGCTTGCTGGCAAGGTTATGAATGGCTATTTGCCACATCCAGTGGACAGATGTATCTCAGTCCTTATTATCTTCGATGTCCATTTGAGTTTGATGCAGATTGTTTGAAATGTAATTTCCTTGACTCATTTATTCCTTCATCCACTCATTTGATAAATATTTATTGAGCACCTGGTATATGTCAGGAACTGGAAATATTAACAGTGAGCAAGGCAGACAAGACCCTGTCTCGACCTCACAGAGCATGTAGTCAGTCTCAGGGTGTTTGTATTTTTTTTTTTGACATTACCTTGGATAAACAGGGTAATTTTAGGAGAGCTAATATTAGGGAAGGATTAAAATGGGAGCTTTTGAGTCAGGTAGCAGTGAGTATGAATTTTGACTTTAATTTCTAGCTTTAGTGACGTTGGGAAAGTGATTTAATCACTTTGAGCCTCAGTTTCTTCATTTATAAAATGTTACTCACATTACAGCCTTGTTAAAAGAATTAATATGTGTAAAGTGCTTTTAGCACAACACTTGGCTAGTGTATTGAAGGTTAGTTATTTTTTTCTTATAACCTATTAGGAGCTGAAAACAAAATAATATTGTGAGATAAATGCTAAAAGTATTTAGTCAAAAAATAAAAAATAGTCAACTATAATTAAAAAATAAAAGTTATTTTTAAAAATCAAAGAATAAAATATATATACTCATCACCGAAAGCACCTGGCTATACTTGGGATAGAAAGACTTTGCTAAGATCATATGAGTATTTGAGGAAGAAGGTCTGGAATTGGATGAAGGCGTTGAGGATAAGTCTGGGAGGATTCTTATGATGCCATACAGTGGTCTCTTGCACTGGATGGCGAGCTTTTGGAGCCAGGGACTATATCTCCTTCATAACCCTACCACGGGGCTTACGGGGGGCACAGGGTGCCAAGCAAATCTTTGTTAAGTGAATCAACTGAAGACTTTCAGGGCATCTACTAGAACCATCTCATTACCATGGTGGTTGGAACCTGTCCAAGCTTAGGTTTCTTGTAGCTGACCATTCAGAAGCCCCTCCTTAGCCTGAATCCATGGGTCTGGTAGGTCCAGAGCGTTCCCGATTCAAGAGGTCCAGGCAAGGCCCTACAGCATGCAGCTCCTATGGACCCTCAAGCTGTGTGACGGGATGCTTTTGGTTACTTTGGTTGATTCCTGGACAGTTTCTTGGGAATGTTTCCTCAACTGTGGGAATCCCCACTTGAATGTGTATTTCCTAGATCCTCTACCACACCCTCTTCTGCGCCTTTCTGGCATCAAACTGAACAACTACCATACTCACAATCAGATGCCTTGCTGATTTGATTCTTCGTTGGCTAAAGTAGGGATTGTTTTTTTCTATTTGAGTTTATCTGTTTTGTTTTTTCAAACAGGTTCTCTAGTTGAACAGCTAACTACAGAAAAATATGAATGCATGGTATGTTGTGAATTGGTTCGCGTCATGGCCCCAGTGTGGAGTTGTCAGAGCTGTTACCATGTGTTTCATTTGAACTGCATAAAGAAATGGGCAAGGTCCCCGGCATCTCAAGCAGGTCAGTCATTTCTCTTTTTTGAGTAGTTATTCTCACCCATTGAATATGCCAGCTTTTAAAATGCTACTTAATAATTCCTCTTGAATATTTTACCTGCAGAGAGTAGATTCGCGTATCTCATATGACCGGTATTAAGCTGTACATCTTAAACCAGCTAAACATGACAATTTTAAAATATATTTAGGTATGATAAAATCAGTCACTTCTACTTGAAAATGGTAGCTTTTATCCAAGTAGTAACTATAGAAAACATTTCTTGTATAGCTTCCTTTAGAAAATTTATAGAAAGCAAGTGTTTAATTTACACATGGAATATTGACGTTGTTTTGCCTTTAACAAATCTTCTCCATAGTATTTTGTGGGCTTTTCCTAAAGGCTACTAGAATTTAGGGATAATGTAAATGTTAATAATATGGCTTTTCTTCTAATTTAAGACATCTGGGTTTTCCTGTATGTACTCAAATACTTTATCATATTGGAAGCCAAGATTCCAATAATGTTTACCTTGACATTAAAAATACTGTAATAGAACATATCTACAAATAGAATATCACCACAAAATGAAACGATAATTATGTAACATGATGGAGGTGTTAGCTAAAGCTAAGGTGGTAATCATATTGCGATATATAAATGTATCAAAGCAACATGTTGTACACCTTAAACTCACACAATGTCATTTGTCATTTAACACAATGTCATAGGTCCTTTATAGCTCAATTTAAAAAAAGAACAAAATACCCGCTTGATTCATTGTATCTAAAGACCTTATAGACCTAAGCCTAAATGCAGTATTTAAGCAGAGCATTCAGTATTGCAAATTTGTTTCTTTTTTTTTTTTTGAGGGCAGTGTCACTGGCCCTCACATGTGGGACCGAACCGGGGCCGCTGGCTTCCCAAGCCAGCACTTAACCACCGCGCCACTTGGCTGGCCCTCAACGAATTTGTTTCTTTAATGTCTGATATCCCTGACATAGAAATTACTACCCCTGCTTCAATGTTATGCCTTCCTGTAGGTTTAAATTTTTTAAAATGACATGCTTTTCAAAGGAAATTATTGTGGTTTTCTCCCATTTTTCTTGGCAGATGGCCAGAGTGGTTGGAGGTGCCCTGCCTGTCAGAATGTTTCTGCACATGTTCCTAACACCTACACTTGTTTCTGTGGTAAGTTTTTTTGCATACCTTGGAGTCTCTTCCACTTCATGCATTGTACTTCAGTTCCCAGCCCAAAAGAAGTGGTCTGCTGGATGTGTTTTAGAAGTTACTAATAAAATTTCAAAGCTACAGGAATCTACAAGACAGCATATGCATGTGACCCATTACATAGCTAGGTTCACAGGACTTTGTGCTCTTGGCAGGCTGTTCTGGAGAGGGGCCTTCACATCATGCCCACCAGGCTTATGCTACTTCCGAGCTATAGTGCTGGTCTCCTAGGTTTTAGCTTTAGACCAGAGCTGATCAGATGGTAAAGTGGGTATAGACCTGGGTCCCTTCTCACCCTTATCTGTAACAGCTTTGATGTTCCAGATTGGAGCAGCATGAGTAAAGCGTAGTGCTGAAGTGTACTTTATTTTAACCCGAGGAATCAGTCATTGATTTTTATAATAAAAAGAGAGATTTTTATAGTCCAGCATTACTAATTCCATCCTTGTGCCCTCTCTCTTTATGGAATGCTTCTTACTCTTTTTGAATAGCTCAGTTCTCCTGTGTGTTAGGAAAAAACTTTCTGTGATCCAGATGCTCATTCCTGCTGCTAGCCTATTTCCTGCATGTCGTTTTTCCCCTTTCCTGCCTATCTTTTAACAATTAACCTTTACTATCTGGTTGTTGGTATTTATTTATTTATTTATTTATTTATTTATTTATTTAGCTGAGCCATCCTGCCACCTATTGGCAGCACAACGGCAACTCAGCTTGGGCTGGCATCGAACTGCCATTGCTCAGAGCTCAACTCGCACTCTTGAGCGAGCTCTTAACCAACTGAGCCACTCGGCCGGCCCCCCAATTCACTTTTTTTTTTTTTTTTGAGAGCAGTGTCACTGGCCCTCTTATGTGGGATCCGAACCGGGGCCGCTGGTGTCCAAAGCCAGCTCTTAACCACTGCGCCACTCGGCCGTCCTGAACCATTGCATTTTTACTTCTGTCCTTGTTACCTCACTAAAACTGTATTCAGAAGTCATCAGTGACTCCTGCCTGTCCAAATCCAGAGCTGATTTATAAGTTCTTAACCTTTTCGGAGCACAACAGCCCTTAGCACTCGATCATGCCCTTCTTGAGAGACTAGGTCTTCCTGTTTTCTTTCTGCAAACTCCCTTTTTCCTAATGAATTTGCTTATATTTCTCCTTTCCCATTACTTAACTAGCAGCTTTCACAAAGAGGCGGTCATTGATCATCAACTCTTTAACTTATAGACTTAGTCTCTTGGTGAATTCATCAACTATCTAGAATGCTCTTCCCCTTCTTTTGTTAAAATCCTTATCCACATTCAAGATCTGACTCCAAACATTCCTTCCAAAGGTAGCTTCCCTTCGTATTTTTTTTCCCAGGTTGACCACTCTTTTATTCAGAATCTGCTGGTCTTATATCTTTATTGCCAAAATCTGAGCTTTTTAGATTCTAAATTAGTATTCATTGAAGAATGAATATTCTAGAATGTACAACTAGAAAGGTAGCATGAAACTGGAAGCAAGAGGTCAGTAGAAAATTGGACAAATAACACCAATATCAAGGCTTGATTGCCTTATTTTAAAGGATTTTTTAAACATAAAGTACCACAGTGGAATTAAAAATCTTGTTAAAACCTTCACTGACAAATTAGATATGAGATCCTATGAAGGCAGAAGAATGTAGAGTGAAGTCAAGATGATCTGAGCAAGGTAAAATGGTGTGAGAATGCAAATAATGGCCTTATTTTACTTGATGATTTTGCCCCACTCTGCTCTTCTGGAAGGCCATTTATTTAACATAGTTTATTGAGAACTCATTAATGTACCTGACACCATGAAGAAATGGAGGGAATAAGACTTATTTATTGACTTCTCAGAGTTTACAGTCTAAGAGTTAAGACACAATTAGTGTTCTATTAAAGCACAAAGTGCTATGGGTGATCTTTGGGGTGAGCTATGACTTCTGGCTGGATGATCAAGGGAAGCCTTCATAAAAGAGTTAGAATTAAACTGGGATTGAAAACTAGCTAAAACCTTGATAGGAGGGAAGATTTGTTGAAGAGAAGAGCATAAACAGACGTTAAAAACCAAGAAGGCTTAGGATCTATTGGGAGAAGAGGTAGTCATCTGGTTATGGAGCCCAGGCTCTATGAAGGTGGAGGGGTGGGAGATGATTGGAAAGGTGGGGCTGACTTCTGGATGCCAGGCTTAGATGTTGGGACTTCATTTGGCAGGCTGTGGGAAACCATTAAGGGTATCAAAGTGATTCTTTATGGAGCTTAATCTCATGGCAGTGAGTGAAGTATTGCGGGGCCTAAACAGTTTGGGGACTTGTAATAACCCAGATGAAGAATAATAAAAGTCTACTATAGGTGTTAGAGTGGGACAGAAGGAGGGGACACAAGATTTCAAAGGTAAACAGGGATTAACAGCAATGGGACAGACGAACCCAAGTGTGGTTCCAAAGTTTCATGTTTTGGGAAATGGTGATGACAAGGACAGAAAAGGGCAGGCCAGAAGAGCCAGGTTTGGCGGGGACAGTGAGGTCAGCTTTGAGATGTTGAGTTGGAGGAGTAAGACACTCAGAGATATCCAACAAGTGGTTAGGCATATTTGAAGAGAGATCAGGACTTAGCGATGATGGTTGTCACAGTTAAGAGTGGTACATGAGACCCGAGTGGCGTAGGAGTGAAAAAAAGTCTGATGCAGAACCCTGGCAGAAAAAGGAAAAAAACTAAAAATCATTACAATCAGGGAAAAGGAGGGGGAGCCTTTGAAAGATGGCTGGGGAAAACCAGGGCTCTGTATTGGAGCAAGAAAGCCACAGAGGTAGGGAAGGTTTTCCAGTTGTGTGGAGATGGGTTTCTGGCCAGTAGAGAGCTAGAGCAGGAGTAGAGGGGGAGATGAGGTAAGATACACTAGGTAGGGAAATTGACAAGATATGGTGATTAAGTAGAATATTAAAAGAAAAAGAGGAGGATGACTCGAGCTTTTCAGTTCGTGTGACTCTGACAGGGATGGTGTCACTGACAGAAATAGGGAACTGAAGAGGGAGGAGTTTTGTGTGGAAGATGCTGCTCTTGGCCGCAGGTGTAGGCAGTTTGAGGTGACTGAAACTGCGAGCACAGATGTTCAGCAGATGGTTGGACATATAGGACTGAAACAGGGTTCAGGGCAATGCAGAAAATGCAGATTTGGGGATCGTTGACCTTTGGGTGTATTAAACTTCACAGCATGAATAAAATTTCTGAAAGAGACAAGCTAGAGAGAAAAGTAGAGCCCAGGGACTGGAGACAGACTGTCATTAAGAGTGTAAATTGTCCAAGTGAAGATGAATTCCTCAAGGGCAAGGAGGAGTTATATCCTCAATTTTCCTCTTCTTTTTTTTTTTAAGATTTTATTGAGGAATTGGGGGAGGGGAACAGCGCTGGGGAATCGGGGAAGGGGAACAGACAGGTTGTTGTCCTTTTGTTCTTCAGGCTAGTTGTGGAGGACATTGTGATCGGTCGCCAGCCTCTGGACGGCCACTCACAGCAGCTCTTAGCAGCTCACGCTGGCTGCCGGCCTCACTGTAGCCTATGGCAGCCCACTGCAGCCAGGGCTGCAGCTATGCCGTCCCGGGGACTCACAGCAGCCCAGCTCCAGGTGGAGCTGTTGTTCACCATCTTAGCTGCAGAGGGCAGTGTCACTGGCCCTCATATGTGGGATCCGAACTGGGCCACTGGCGTCCCAAGCCAGCTCTTAATCAACGCGCCACTCGGCTGGCCCAATTTTCCCCTTCTTGCCTCTATGCTAAGTTCATGGAAGATGCTTACTAAAGATTTGCAGAGTGACATTGATCATAAAAATATAGCCTTTTAATGACTATCTTATAGCTTTAGAATAGGCAAGTTCCTACAATACAGGTTACTTATGTCTTTACCATCTCTTCCTGCTACTCCCCCAACTCTCCATATTGCTCTCTTCCCATAGTCCCTCTTTCTGATCCTTACAGGAGATATTCCCATATCAATTCAAGGGCCCATTTACAGAAGTTTCATCATTTGGGTCTTTTTTCTTGGATTAAATATGTCCTTTAGTCAAAGTGGTGTCTTTATAAGTAAAAATGACTTTCTTTAAAAAAATTTTCAGCTCTGAGCAACAGGGTTGCCGGTTGGATTCCTGGCCCGAATTGAGCAGGATGGCTCAGCTTAAAAAAAAAAAAAAAAAAAAAAAAAACTTTATGAAAAAAAAACACTTTTTTTCTGTAAAAGTTTATTTGAGTCAAACTGACATCATATGCCAGGAAACAAGATCTCAAATGCTCTCAAAAATGACTTTTTATTTATCTTTTCCAGATAATGCAGAGTTTAAGATTTATCGTACTCAGTGAAGCTTTTGATGAGTAGTATTATGTTCAACTTTTTGTTTTAGGATGTGTGGTAATACATTTGTTGAATTAGTGAAAACCGCATTGCTGTTCCGTGCTGTCTAGCTATATTGTATTATTTTGTTAAAATCTAGGATGCAGTTGATGTCTATACCATTGACTCTCTGATCTGATATGTTTTAGGCAAGGTAAAGAATCCTGAATGGAGCAGAAATGAAATTCCACATAGTTGTGGTGAGGTTTGTAGAAAGAAACAGCCTGGCCAGGACTGCCCACATTCCTGTAACCTGTAAGTTGGAACCCTTAGACCACTGGGGTTTCTTGGTGGACACGCTTTGCTCTTGGCTTTGAGTGTATATATCTGGTAAGCATGTAACAGGATGGGGTGAAAGGCAATATAGTACCATTTATTGAGCACTTACCCTATGCCAGGTACTCTGCAGAAGTTTATCCATTGAATCCTTAAAACAGCTTAGTGATGTATAGATACTTATCATCTCCATTTTACAGATGAGGCTCAGAAAGGCCAACCACCTTGCCCGAGGTCACAATGCTAGGATATGGCAGGGCTGGGATTTCCAAAGCCAGGGCTCCTTTTATTACATTACACTGCTTGCTTCTAAGACAAAATATTCTCTAGTGATATCCAGGTCCAAGAGAGTGTCTAGGGCAGACTTCTGTTTGGGGAAACACAATTGTGTAGGGTCCTGTTGGGCAGTGTTTTTAGAGTGTGAATTCCTTCCCTATAGTAAGTATTGAGCTTTAGAATATATCCAGTCAGTTTCTAATTAAGAAGAGAAATGCACAATAATAAACAGTTTATCAGTTACAAATAACAAATTTCTATCAGCTTTAACCTCAGACAAAGGTTTAATTCCTAGATTCAAGTCACTTAATAGTTATGTGACATTGGATAAGTTACTTAACTTCTCTGAGCCTCAGTTTCTGTACTTGTAAGATAATAATGATATGAGTGACAATACTTACAGAGTTCTATGATAATTAAATGAATTGCCACACTTAAGAGACTTGGTACAGAGCCTGGTACATGGTAACTGGTCAAAAAATGGTAATTCTTGCTCTTCTTACCCAAATCTAAGAGTAAAACAGACATCAGAGTATATCTCGGTTCTTCTGGTGCATGGAGCAGGGGTAAATGTTGGGCTGGAGGTTTTGTGATCAAGCTGTGGGGGTGGTGCTGGGAAGTTGTCAGAGGGGGAGAGGTGTTCAGACTGGGCTGTACAGGATGGCCTGCCATCTCTGGGAAGCCAGACCCTCCCTTTCCTTTGACTGCTCCCAGAGGTCCTTCCTCAGAACTCCAGGGACTCATCTACTTAAACTGTTCCTTCCCTTAGTGGGCATTTTAAGTAATGTCAGTAATACGAAATTAACCCTCTGCATGAACTGTCTTTCCGAAGCCTTCAGCAGAAATGGGCCCCTTCATGACTATCAGAGAATATCAGATGCAATGCAGATCAGATGACCAACATGATGTCTGAAGGGAAAGGAGGCTGTAAAGCTTGCTCGTTCGTGTCTCTGGAAATTCTGCTCTTGATTTGAGAACCTTTTACTCCTGTGAGGACCCTAGAGATTGCTGAACTCCACACCCCAACAGCACCTTCCTTTCAAAAGAAAAGCTTCTCTCATTTCTATTTATCAGGACTCAGAAGCCACATTTGGCCCCTTTATCTCTCTATTTTAGGTTGTTCTTATAGATTATAAAATTCTCTAGAGCAGTCATTCTCAGCCCTGGCTACACAGTAGAATCACTTAGGGAGCTTTTTTTTTTTTTTTGATTCTCCTTTTTATTTATTTTATTTATTTTTTTCTTTTTTTAGCTGAGCCATCCTACCACCTGTTGGCAGCTCAGTGGTAGCTCAGCTTGGGCTGGGCATCAAACTGCTGTTGCTCAGAGCTCAGCTCACACTCTTTTTTTTTTTTTTTTTTGAGGGCAGTGTCACTGGCCCTCATATGTGGGACCCGAACCAGGGCTGCTGGCTTCCCAAGCCAGCGCTTAAACCACCACGCCACTCAGCCGGCCCTCAGCTCACACTCTTGACTGACCTCTTAACCAACTGAGCCACTCGGCAGGCCCACTTAGGGAACATTTTTTTTTTTTTAAGAGTTTTAATTGGGAAATTGGGGGAGGGGAACAACATTGGGGAACCAGGGAAGGGGAACAGACAAGTTGCTGTCCTTTTGTTCTTCAGTTTAGTTGTGGAGGACATTGCTTCACTGGCCCATGTTTGTATCATCATTGCGTTCTTCTCGGGTGAGGTAGATTGGTCACTGGCCTCTGGACTGCTGCTCACAGCGGCTCTTGGCAGCTCACACCGGCTGCCAGCCGCTCATGCTAGCTGCTTGCCACTCACTGTAGCCTATGGCAGCCCACTGCAGCTAAGCCATCCTGGGGACTCACAGCAGCCCAGCTCCAGGTGGAGCTGTTGTTCACCATCTTAGCTGCAAAGGGCAGTGTCACTGGCCCTCATATGTGGGACCCGAACCGGGGCCACTGGCTTCCCAAGCCAGTGCTTAACCACTGTGCCATTCGGCCAGCTCAGAGAGCATTTTTTAACACAAGTGCCCAGCCTTTACTTCAGAGCAATTGAATCAATTTCTGGGGTTGGGGCTGAGCATCTATAGTTTTTAAAGCTTTCCAGGGAATTCTAATGTGTAGCCAGTGTTGTGAACCACTGCTCTAAAGGTTATGAAAACCTATATTAAGTCTAGGCCTCAGGGATATTTGAAATAACCTGGAGTCATCAACCCCTGACCAACAGTTTATCTGTCAGTCTCATTATCTAAATGCAGCCATGAAAATAGCTTCACCTGAAAATGTTAAGGCATCATATGTGAAATATAACTGGAATAATGATACTAATCTTTAAAGAAACATGCTTAAACTTATGTCTTCTGTGGGTTCTGTCAAAATGGGACACCTTAGAAGACTAGGCCTTGTTTCTGGATTGTTTTCAGTGTTCATAGCTCATTTAAGAATTATCAGGGCCGGCCGAGTGGCGCATTGGTTAAGCGCTGGTTTTGGGATGCCAGCGGACCCGGTTCGGATCCCACATGAGGGCCAGTGACACTGCCCTCTACAGCTAACAACAGCTCCACCTGGAGCTGGGCTGTGCGAGCCCCGGTGATGGTGTGGCCTGCAGCCCCTGCTGCAGTGGGCTGCCATAGGCTGCAGTGAGTGGCCCGCAGCCAGCGTGAGCGGCTGGCAGCCAAGCGTGAGCTGCCAATAGCTGCGATGAGCGACATCCAGAGGCCAGCGACCGATCTGCCTCATCCGGGAGGAGCGCAATGACGATACCAACAGTGAAGCAACATCCTCCGCAACTGAACTGAAGAACGAGAAGACGGCAACTTGTCTGTTCCCCTTCCCCAATTCCCCAACGCTGTTCCCCTCCACCAATTCCCCAATAAAATCTTTAAAAAAAAAAAAAAAAATTATCAGAACTGATTTAGGAGTAACATAAAAAATCCAACTAGACTGTATCGGCACAGGTGGTTTTTTTTACCAAATTCTGTTACCTATTTGATTAATTAAATCGATTTGGCTTGATTGGCTTGTAATTCCCAAAGGATTATGATTTGAGGCCGGCCGAGTGGCGCGGTGGTTAAGCGCTGGCTTACGAAGCCAGCGGCCTCGGTTCTGTCCCACATATTAGGGCCAGTGACACTGACCTCAAAAAAAAAAAGTCAAAGGATTGTGATTTGCCATCACTAACAAAGCACCGCCCCCCTCCCAAAAAAAAGTTATAGAAGTTCCCAAAATGTTTTAAGTAGTGGTATTTCTGAACAGGTGTGTAATTTACCAGGGTGTATGCTTTAAAAGGGCAGTATTTAAATAGACAATACCATTTTAAAAAATTGTTTTCTTTGGTTTCTTTATCTCATAGCTCCTATAAAAAGCATTCTATTCAGAGGTATAATTCTAACCTACAGGATATTGCTAAGCCCAGTTCTTTACATGAGTCCCTTTCTCCTTTGTTCTCTCCCTGTGTTACTAGCATGACTCGCCTCTTCTCATGTCAACCTTCTTTTCACTGTTCCCATCATTAGCCCATCATCTGGTTATTATTTCACTAGTTGATGAGAAAATGTCTATACTTCTCAAGAACCTAGTAGATTTGAGCTCTGTTATTTTGCCCAGGTTCTGATTTTCTAAAGGACTCCATTGGCCATCCTGCAGTTCACCTGAGTGGCAAGCTATTTTTATTCCCGCATACAGCACTAAGTGGGTCAAGACCGTGTTTTGATTTAGGCTTTACTTTTTTGGTTAAATATTCTAAGATGATAATGCTGTCAAAGTAGTTCAATCAAATTTAAACAAATACTAAAATATTTCATAGTAGGTTTATTTGTTGCCATATTGATAGTATGGAGCCAGTTGGGGCAGCTTTGTTCAGGTTTGGATACATGGGTATGATTTATTCATTGAAGTTTTTATTTTGTAGTCTCTGCCATCCTGGACCTTGCCCACCCTGCCCTGCCTTTATGACTAAAACATGTGAATGTGGACGGACCAGGTAAAGTTCGATTTGTACTCAAAGGAATACTCAGTTTCTACATTGATGACTTATGTGTGAATTTCTAAAATAAAAGATTAGTAGGTAGGTTTAAATAGTACTTTTCTGAAAATAGTGTTTCCTCTGTTACCTCAATCCTATTTTGCAATCTTATAAGTAATTAAGAAGTTATATGCATAGTGAGATTACCCATTTCAAGTGAAACGCCAAGGTGACAGGAACTTGTTCCGTAACCTCTCTACTAGGTGAAAGAACCAGAAATTGAACCCAGGTCTGTTTCGGTCCAGGAGGCAGAACCATGTACTGGCGGCTAGCACAGTACCTGGCATCTAGGAGGTTTTCAGTGAATATCGTTGAATGAAGTAATAAGTAAGCCCAGAGCCCACCCTCTTTTCATTACAATACAAGTTATGCATCATCAGTGCAAGGATCACTGATAGCTGTGGAGTGCCTCTGAGGCCCAGTAAGACCATAAAATCATTTCTCAACCATAAGATAGATGGGATCGTGTAGATTTTCAGTGATACATGTCTGTTTAATGTTTACTGAACTTATGAGGGTAGCAGTGTCGCCTGAGAGTCACATGCGAGGGCTCTGGGTCAGAAAGACCAAGTCAGATCTGGGCTCTGCCACTAACTAATTGTTGACCTGGGCAAGTTGCTTGTTCTCACTGAGCCTCGTTCTCTTATCATAAAGTAGTTATAATAGTGTCTTCCTCAAAGGGTTAATGTTAGCCGTGATGCTGAGCACTGGAAAATGATCATTTAAGTACATAACAGTGACTTTTTAAAACAAAATATGTAGCTGACATAAGCGTAGGGGATAGACTAAAACTCTTCATGTAGGAGAGTAGACTCCAAACTCTAAACCATTACCCTGGAAAAAGACCTGAAGATGATTGTCTAAAAGCCCTGGCCTCAGGGCCGGCCGAGTGGCGCGGTGGTTAAACGCTGGCTTCGGAAGCCAGCGGCTCCGGTTCGGTCCCACATATGAGGGCCAGTGACACTGCCCTAAAAAAAAAAAAAAAAGATAAAAGCCCTGGCCTCATATCCTTCTGTAGCTGATAAGTTAGCAAAATCAAGATGTTTATTAGAACAAAGCCAGAATGATTTCACTATCCTCAGTCAAAGTCACATACAGTATGTTAAGTATTATAGCTGCATAAAATGCCAGCGTGCCAGGTCCCAGGAGAATGCCATTGTGCGTTCATTTTGAGAATGTACATTATAACTACACCTCCTCAACCTCCTACTGCCATCTGTAAGATACTGGGAGAACTCCAGGCTCTTTCCCTTCCTGCATGCTGCTTTATGGGAACTCAGAGAAGAAATCACATATAACAAATACTTAGGAATAGCCTTCAGTTCCTCACAGGTCAGAAAATAGGGCATAGAGAAAAGCAGACTGGGAAATAAATAAAGCAAAGGAGGAAAAAGAGGAAAGTGGAAAAGGCAAGAGTGAGGAAATAAGGACTGGAGGGAGGGAAACAATGAAAAGGGGTGGGGGAATGGGGCCAAGAGAAAGGTTTAGTAGGTTTGGGGGTGGGCTTGGGCTTCAGTGTTAGTTGAGCTGTCAAACAGGAACTTAATGTCCATTGTTAGACTAATGCTATCTTTGCATATACTATTTTTACAGGCACACAGTTCGCTGTGGTCAGGCTGTCTCAGTCCACTGTTCTAACCCATGTGAGAATGTTTTGAATTGTGGTCAGCACCACTGTGCTGAGCTGTGCCATGGGGGTCAGTGCCAGCCTTGCCGGGTCATATTGAATCAGGGTAAGTGATGAGCACACCAGCTAGTAATATCGGTGTACTTTTCTGGAACCTTATTTGTGGTTGTCTTAATGACATGGATTCGTCTCAAGCCTGTAGTCATAAAGCCTATTAGCTCTGTTACCTTGGATAGAGAGAACTGGAGATATATTAATGCTTAGATGGTTTTCATTATTTTAGTTACATAATACCAGTACAGGTCATTGTTTTATAGAATTTGGACAGTAGATTTTAAAATGCTATTTAAAAATAACTGCTTGGGAAATTTTTAAAAAGCACCTACCTGAAAAGGGTCCAGAAAGGCCAAAATAATCTTGAAAAAGAACAAAGCTGAAAGAGTTCAACTACATGATTTCAAGACTTGGAGTTACAATAATTATGATAGTGCAGTTAGTGGTATAAAGATAGACTATTAGGTCAGTGGAAGAGAATAGAGTCCATAAATATACCCAAATATAATGTCAGTTGATTTTTCAACCAAGATGTTGTTAATTTAACAGGAAAAGGAGACTCTTTTTACAAATGTTGCTAGAACAACTGGATATATGTATGGGGAAAAAATGAAACTGAACCCATCTCTCTCTTTACACAAAAATTAATTCTACGTGGATCATGGACTTAAATATAAAATCCAGAAACAGAGCTTCCAGAAGAAACTATGAGAATATTTTCATGACTTTGGGAGTTAGGCAAAGATTTCTTGGACAGAGCAACAAAAATAGAAATCGTAAGGGCCGGCCGAGTGGCTCAGTTAGTTAAGAGCTCGCTCAAGAGTGTGAGCTGAGCTCTGAGCAACAGCTGTTCGAGGCCAGCCCGAGCTGAGTTGCCGTTGAGCTACCAACAGGTGGCAGGATGGCTCAGCTAAAAAAAAAAAAAAAAAAAAATAGAAATCGTAAAAGGAAAAATTTAATAAATTGAACTTTATTTAACTTAAACATTTCTACTCATCAAAATATACCATTCAGAAAATGAATAAATAAATCACAAATTGTATATAAAGTACTCCTACAAATCAATAAAAAGGATCAGCAATTTAAACAGTGAGCAAAAGACTTGAACAGGTACTTCACAAAAGAAAATATATAAATGACCAATAAACACAGGAAGGGTGCCTAACACCTTTAAACCCTAAGGAAAGGTAAATTAAAACCACTATAGGGCCGGCCGAGTGGCGCATTGGTTAAGAGCTGGTTTGGGACGCCAGCAGCCCCGGTTCGGATCCCACATATGAGGGCCAGTGATACTGCCCTCCACAGCTAACAACAGCACCACCTGGAGCTGGGCTGTGTGAGCCCCGGCGATGGTGTAGGCTGCAGCCCCTGCTGTAGTGGGCTGCCATAAGCTACAGTGAGTGGCCGGCAGCCAGCTTGAGCGGCTGGCAGCCAACGCGAGCTGCCAATAGCTGCGGTGAGCGACCCTCCAGAGGCCAGCGACCGATCTGCCTCATCCGGGAAGAGCGCAATGACGATACCAACATGGGCCAGTGAAGCAACATCCTCCGCAACTAGACTGAAGAACAAAAAGACAGCAACTTGTCTATTCCCGTTCCCCGATTCCCTAATGCTGTTCCCCTCCCCCAATTCCCCAATTAAAACCTTTAAAAAAAAAAAAAAGCTATAAGAGTAAAATAGTATAACTACTTTATTTTATTTATTTTTTAGCTGAGCCATCCTGCCACCTGTTGGCAGCTCAATTGCAACTCAGCTCAGGCCGGGCATCGAACTGCTGTTGCTCAGAGCTCAGCTCACACTCTTGAGCGAGCTCTTAACCAACTGAGCCACTCGGCCAGCCCTAGTATAATCACTTTAGAAAACAGCCTGGCAATTCCTTAAAAGCTTAAAATGTAGAATTACCATGTGACCCAGCAATTCCACTCCTAGGCATATATCCAAAAGAGATGAAATTTTTGTATACACAAAACTTGTAAATTGATATTCATAGAAGCATTAGTCACAGTAGTCAAAATGTGGAAACAATCCAAATGTCTATTAACTAATGAATTGATAAACAAAATGTGGTATGTCTGTAAAATGGAATACAGATGCTCCTTGACTTACCATGAGGTTACCTCCCAATAGCATCTTAGCCTAGCCTACCTTGAACGTGCTCAGAACACTTACATTAGCCTACAGTTGGGCAAAATCATCTAACACAAAGCCTACTTTATAATAAAATATCTCTTTTAATTTATCTCTTTTATTATGTGTATTGCTTTCATACCATCATAAATAAACAAAATTAAGTCATATCATCATAAGTGGGTGACTGTTATTCAGCCAAGAAAGGAATAAAATATTGATACATACTATGAAATGGATGAACCTCGAAAACATTATGTTAAGTGAAAGGAGTCACAAAGGACCACTTATTATGATTCCTTTGTTTTCATGACTGGCCCTAATCTGCAAGAATCCAAGGATCCTAGGCTACAATGTTCTGGTGCCCTAGAGAGTTTTATTTTATTAAATTTTACTTTGGTGTGATGCTCTTGATCTATGTTGGCACTTACTCTAAGAAATATTGCCCTATGAAATGTTTTGTGGTGTGCGCTGTAAGTGTTTTATGTAAGGAAATGTGCCACATAATACTTAATGTTCTCTTTCTTTATGGGTTCTCTTGGAAAAAAACAAACAAACTCCTGTCTGGTCTTAGTTCCAAGAATAATTGTTTTTCCTCAAAGACTATTAATCTCTTCTTGTCTTAAGAACCCTGTATAACTGACCTAATGTTTGTCTTCATAGCATATATTTTTAAACCTATGATTCATTCTATATCGCTACCATTGTTCTTCTGTCTCTTCATATCTTTTACGTTTTCTTGTTATATTTCATATATCCTTACATGCTATCTCAAATCCATTTCGATATATACTTAACATAAGAGCTAAGTATATACTGACAGTTTGGCCTTAGCAGAATAGACTGTGGTGTGGGAGAATCCCTTTGATCCCTGAACCATTTTTAGCTCTTGATTCATATTGGGCTTTTACTCAGCTAAATCAAAGTCTTTTTGTACAAATTTATTAGCTCTTGATTCATATTGGGCTTTTACTCAGCTAAATCAGTCTTTTTGTACAAATTTATATGGATCCCAGTCTCTAACTGTTTTTTTTTTGTGTAGTTGATTTTTCAAACTCAATTGAAAACTTTTCATTTGTCCACATTAAATATCTAGCAAAGTATTTGGCCATGAATATAGTTTATCTTCTCAAATTAGAATTCTTCTCCAATCCCTTTCAGCCATATCCAGAGTTTTAATAAGCATTCCTTCTGGGTCTTCATTCCTGGGTTGGTAAAAATAACAGGTGAAGGCTGTCCATAGAGACCTTCCTCCAGACTGTTTAGTTCCTTAATGCTCTTCAACCAGTTGTGACTACACTCAGCTCTTCTGTCACCAGCTCATATGTCTGACCTTTGTGCCTAACGAAGAATAGCAAGCTTTTTAGTATTGTACTAAGATTATTTCCTGATCGATAAGGGGCACCATTTTGTTTCTGTTGTCACAATTTTCTGACTCTTGATTCTTTTGTTCACAACTGTTTACTCATACTTCTGAAAAAAAGCCTCTGTTCCATTTGAGCAGAAACTTAGCAAAGAAAGCCTGCTTGCAGAAGCTCCCAGTTGCTAGGATTTGTTTACCAATTCATTGATTCTGAAAATATTGATTTAGTTTCTTTTCATCATCTGTATTAATTCGTCCAATAAGAATTGGATGGATGGATGGATGGATGGATGGATGGATGGATGGATGGATGGATGGATGGATGATCTTTAGAACAGGGGATGAAACTGCACATGTCCTTACTGGAAGACAGAATGAATACACACACACACACACACACACACACACACACACACACATATTTAATTAAATATATATATTTGATTGAGGTAACATTGGTTAATAACTTTATATATAAAAACACACACACACACACACACACACACATATATACACACACATACACACACTATAGTGTGTTCACTACCAGTAGTCTAGTTTCCATTCGTTACTGTACATTTAACCCCCTTTACCCATTTTGCCCTCTCCCCATCACCCTTCCCTTCTGGTTACCATCAACCTGGTTGTCCGTATCTGTGAGTCTGTATTTGTTTTGTTTTTTTCCACATTTGAGTGAAATTCCACATTTGAGTGAAAAAGGACACAGTTTTTGTCCTTTTCCGTCTGACTTGTTTCACTATTTCACTTAGCATAATACCCTCAAGTTCCATCCATGTTGTCTCAAATGGCAAGATTTCATCCTTTTTTATGGCTAAGTAATATTTCTCTCTCTCTCTCTCTCTCTCTCTCTCTCTCTCTCTCTCTCTCTCTCTCTCTCTCTCCACACCACATCTTCTTTAGCCATTTATCAGCTGATGGACATTTAGGTTGTTTGTATATCTTGGCTATTGTAAACAATGCTGTAATGAACATAGGGGTGCGTACGTCATTTTGAATTTGTGTTTTCATATTCTTCAGGTAAACACCCATAAATGGAATAGTTGGATCATATGACAGTTCTATTTTTAACTTTTTGAGGAACCTCCATATTGTTTTCCATAGTAGCTGCAGCTGCACCAATTTACAATCCCATCACCAGTGTTATAAGGGTTTGCTTTCCTCCACATCCTCTTCAACACTTGTTTCTTATCTTTTTTGATAATAGCTATGGAATGTATATTTTAAAAATCAAGAGTCTTGGTTATGTCTTCGTTGAGTTGAGGCTTTCCGGATTTCCATGTCTTAATGAAAATTTTTGGTCTGTTCAATACAATATTTTAAGAGCATTATTTCTGATGTTTTTGTTACACACGTTCTATTTTATTTCCTACTAAGTATGTGATTTTAAGATTTGATTTGATTTTATAAGATTACACTTATTCTTCTGTTTACTTTCTGTGCAAGTAGACATCTAAATTATACTGAGGAAGAAGGAAAGGAGCATTAGATCTGCAGAATTTCAATTTACTTTCTACTCTTCTGGTCTACATTTATTATGTAGGGCTAGGTATATTTGCATAGATTGATTTTAATGAGATAAAATTTCATTATAAACTGAAAATGTAAAGTGACACTTAGAAAAATTATGTAAGTCGAAGAAAATTAATCCTTATCAGACTTTGTTACATATTAACACATCAGAAACAACTCCTTAAACATAACACATTTATTGTTGACCTTAAGAAATAAACAAATCTTTGGGCCGGCCGAGTGGCGCGGTGGTTAAGAGCTGGCTTGGAACGCCAGCGGCCCCGGTTCAGGTCCCACATGTGAGGGCCAGTGACACTGCCCTCAAAAAAAAAAAAAAAATCAACAGTGATAGACTACAAATTATTAAGGATTTTATATTGTGATTTTTGGCTTTCTTTTTTAGCAGAAGATACTTTTTCCAATCATTTTGTATGAACTCATATATATAAAGTATTAAATCTGCTGCTTAGGTTGAAGTGAGGATGGGGGATCTAGTGTCAATGCCTCTACCACAGCTTAGCTTCCATCCTCTGTAACATTTCTTGAGGACCCCAGGAAGCCTCACAATCCTTGATTTTCTTGTTTCCTTTCTCTCTATATAGATATATAGATATATTTTATAAATTTTATTGGGGAACAGTGTGTTTTTCCAGGACCCATCACCTTTGTTTCAATCTAGTTGTGGAGGGCGCATCTCAGTGGCCCATGTGGGAATTGAACCAGCAGCCTTAGTGTTATGAGCACTGCACCCTGTGCTCTAACCATTTGAGCCAACCGGCTGCCCCACAATCCCTGATTTTCAACCACAGCTTTCTGGACCAGATAGCAATCTCTTAATTTAGAGTGTTGCTTCACTTTAATACTGTTTTTGGGATGCGCTACAGAGACACCATGAAATACTGACAGAGTCTAACAAGGCCTTTTTGTTTCTTCCTATGATGAAGCTCTTAGGTAAGACTTAGAGCTGCTGTATAAGCCACATTCATCTTTGCATCAGGTCTGATCAATACTAATGAATAGCATTTTGTGTTTTCTTAAAGATTGTTTGGAATATTTTTAAGAACCCATACAGGCTACTAATCTTTTGTTTTTGAAATTGTGTCCTCAAGTATGCTACTGTGGCAATACCTCCCGAGATGTGTTATGTGGAACAGATATAGGAAAGTCTGATGGATTTGGAGACTTCGGCTGTTTAAAGATATGTGGCAAGTAAGGTTTTATGTTTTTATCCATTATAATAAAGCTGTATTTTATGCAACAATTATGTAATAGTCTTATTTTTCTTAACAGGGACTTGAAATGTGGGAACCATACATGTTCTCAAGTGTGCCACCCTCAGCCCTGCCAACCATGCCCACGGCTCCCTCATCTGGTACGCTGTTGCCCTTGTGGGCAGACTCCTCTCAGCCAATTGCTAGAACTTGGAAGCAGTGGCCGGAAAACGTGCATGGATCCTGTCCCTTCATGTGGAAAAGTGTGCGGCAAGCCTCTGCCTTGTGGTTCCTTAGGTAACTAGTAGGCAAATGAATGTAAAAATATGAATGTAAATGTTTGGCAACAGTGACTACTTAAGCAAAATATTTTTAGATTCCAGTTACAATATCAGAGGTTTTTCTAAGTATTATGATCAAGTTTGTTTAGGCACTTTCCCTTTCCTCCTCAAAATATACTTAATGAAAACTCACTTTTGCCCAAATGATCTCTCTTTCCGATTTGGGTGTTTTATTGCTAACTCAGGTCAGCTGTGGTGAGACACTCTCCCATGGGGGCTATCGTTTCTCTTAGCCTATACTAGTATGAATGCCAGATACCCTTTTATTAATCTAGGGTTCACTAAATGCTTTGAAGCATTTTGTTATAATAGGAACATCTTAACTAAAATTCTAAGTAAAATAGAACTTCAGCCATTTGAATCACTCAAGAAATGTCATTCTTTTTTTTTGTTTGTTGTTTTTTTTTTGAGGGCAGTGTCACTGGCCCTCATATGTGGGACCTGAACCGGGGCCACTGGCTTCCCAAGCCAGCGCTTAACACATGTGCCACTTGGCCGGCCCTTTTGTTTGTTTGTTTTTTGTTTTTTGAGGGCAGTGTCACTGGCCCTCATATGTGGGACCCAAACTGGAGCCGCTGGCTTCCCAAGCCAGCGCTTAACGCTTAACCACTGCGCCACTCAGCCGGCCCAAGAAATGTCATTCTGTATAGCTAAGTTTCCCATCTAGCTGGGGGTAATATCTCCTGAGCATCATTTTAGATGGACATTTTTCTAAAATTCTTTCTTTAAACAGAGGTAACTGAATCTAATTCTTTCCCTTTATTGACCAGAGCTATCATTTTCTTGAACCTCAGTTATTGTATTATACTGAGTACAGTGATGCCCTCAGGGCTTGCTCAGGTTTCTCATGTGATTTCCCCATAACAGTGTGCAGTTTGAATTGTTTTATCTACTTGTTAAAGCTTTTTATTTTTTTGTCAATGCTTTTAGTGTGCCTACCGTGCTACTTTTAGTTACTCTCCTTTTCTTCTGACTTGTGGCTTCTGATTACTTGGATATAGAAACCAGAAAAAGCTTGTTGGAATTAGCTATAAAGTAATAGTCTGAGTTTCTAACTGAGACTTTCTGAGGCAGTCCTTGGGAAATATGCATTTTACAGTTTTGCAATGACCTGGCAACTTCTCTCTTAAGTGAGTATTCACATACTGTGTGTTTAGAAAAATAAAAGTGGGTAACTAAGTCTGAATAAGAGAGATGTTCCTGTAACTAACAGTGGTAAAGCTAGAATCTTTAGGTTTGGTTTCCATTTTTGTCAAAAAGAGAGATTTCCCATTTCTTCCAAGTACCAGCAGGAAACAGTAGGAGCACTAGAGGGAGCACCCTATCTAATTCTTTTGTTCAGTCTGACTTTAAAATTATGTATAGAGAAGAAATACTGTCTTCTCATATCTAATATATGTTCCAGCTACATTAGGAAAATCAATCATGTATTGGTTCTCCATGTCTACTGTGAAAATATATCTTTAGATTAGTTCTGTGAAATGGAGATCCATTGACTTCTAAATTAAGAAGGATGATAAAGGTCATCCCTGTTCAGAAAGCACATGAGTCAGTTTTGTAAGAATTTCGTATATAATGACCAGAAATCCTACCCTGAGGCTAAGTTATTGGCAACAAGAGAAGGAAGAAATGTGAAATAGGTAATACAAAGGGACTTGAGCAAGAGAAGGATAGTTACTAGTAACTATCAGTATGAACTGACTTGAGGGTCGGACAAGACCAGGTCAAGAGATTCAAGAATAACCGATCACCTCAGAATTTTAATCATGGCAAACTTCTTTTTTTAATTATTATTGTTTTTTTAGCTGAGCCATCCTGCCACCTGTTGGCAGCTCAGCGGCAGCTCAGCTCGGGCTGGACATCAAACTGCTGTTGCTCAGAGCTCGCACTCTTGTACAATCATGGCAAACCTTTTTTTTTTTTTTTTTTTTGAGGGCAGTGTCACTGGCCCTCATATGTGGGACCGAACCGGGGCCGCTGGCTTCCTAGGCCAGCGCTTAACCACCGCGCCACTCGGCCGGCCCAAGATGGGGCTTTCTTTGCCCTCAGCTCCAAGCCAAGGGTACAGCAGACTACCAGCATTTGTCATTCCCTTTAACTCCAGGTCAAAGAGGCTAAATTTCGGATAAGTGCAGCTGAGAGATAGGGGGGCTATTTTCTGTCTCACAGCCCTACCCATGAGTTGGAGACTCTACCCCAATCACAGTAGGCGAAAATACTGGGGCCCCAATCACCCTCGCCCTAGCTCACTTGTAGGGCAGAAGTTGCATGCCAGGAGAAGTAGCCAAGAAAACCAAAGGCTACTATCCCATCCAGCACCCAGAAGAGTGGCTGAGACTTCCCCAGGCGAGAGGCTGTCCGCAAGAAAGAGAGCTCCAGAGTACTTCCCAAGGAACTGACTTTAATTTGAAACGGGGTGTGGGGGAAGTTCAGGCCTAAGGCCCTTTAGAAAACATTAACTCCTCTTAATTAAAAGCAATAAGCTAAACTATAGGCCAGTTAATTCAGCAGAAAGAACCAGGAAAAGAGATGGCTAAGAGGAGCCCTCCTCACCTCAAAGACTACTCCTGCCTAGATTTCCTTGGTTCAGACTGCTGAGCAATTTATGCCCTAAGGCATTGTTGAAAATAATAGAGCAACAAATCAGCAGTTTGTGGAGCACCAGGAATGAGTGTAATGCCAAATGACACAGATAGCATAACAGAGAGATCAGAGAAAGAGATAGTCAAAGAGAGCTCTGCTAAAACCACTGTCATGCCAGGGTGGCTGCACATTCCCAAGGCTGTGCCATCCAAAGAGTGACACAAAAGTCTTCATGCCATAGGGGAAATAGACTTCACTAAAATAGCGTAGAGAAGTCACAAAACAAATAAATAAGCAAACAACAACAAAAAAGCTGTGGAGAGAGAGGAAGCAGTATCCAGAGTTGCTACAAATGTGTCTCATCAAATACAGAATATCAATAAAGAGATAGAAATTATTTTTTAAAAAATGGAAAATTTGAAGTTGAAAAGTCCAATAATTGAAATGAAAAATTCATTAAAGGGGCTCAAGAGTAGATTTGAGCTGGCAGAAGAAAGGGCCAATGAATGTGAAGATAGATCAATAAAAATTATATACTCTAAAGAACAGAGAGAAAACAGAATGAAGAAAAATGAACACTTCAGAGAAATATGGAGCATCTTTACCACACAAACATACATAATGGCAATACCAGGAGAGGAAACAGGAGCAGAAAAATATTCAAAGAAATAATGGCTGAAAACATTCCAAATTAATTGAAAGACATAAATCTATACATCCAAGAAGCCCAACAAACTCAAATAGGGTAACTTCAAAGAGATTCACACCTAGACACATAGTAAAAATGCTGAAAGCCAAAGGCAAGGAGAAAATATTGGAAGTTGCAAGGGAAAAGTGATTCAAGGGAATCAGCAGACTTCTTATGAAACATGATAGGGAACACTACAGCGCAACCAGAAGGCAATAGGATGACCTATTCAAAGTGCTAATAGAAAGACTTGCCAACCAAGAATCTTACATCCAGCAAAACTGTCTTGCAAAAAAATTAAGATAAAAATGGAGAATTTGTTGCTAGCAGATATACTTTACAATAAATAATACTAAAGGAAGCTCTTCAGGCTGAAAGCAAGTAAACCCAGATGTAAGTTCAAATCCACATGAAAAAACAGAGTAAAGGTAATTGCATAATTATAAAAAACAGTATATTCTTTTCTCAGCTGATTTAAAAAGCAATTGTATAAAATAATAAGTGTATAACTGGAATGTTAGGCCTATAATATAAAGAAATATATCTGATAATAACAGCACAAAAGAGGTGGGTCAGATCAAAGTTGTATTTGAGTAAGGAAGTGATACCAGATGGTAACTCAGATCCACAGAAACAAATGAAGGTAACCAGAAATGGTAAATAAGAAAAGTATAACAAACTAATATAAATATACTTGTTCTCTTTTTTCAGCTTCTTTGATAGACATAACATTGTATAAAGTAATAATTATAACAATATATTGTTGAGTTTGTATCATAGATGGGATGTGTATAACAATAATAGCACAAAAGAGGAGACTAGAGCAGGGGTTGGCAAACTGTTGAGACGGAAGAGCTGCCAGGGGTTGGCAAACTGCAGCTCGCGATCCACATGTGGCTCTTTGGGTATGTACATGTGGCTCTGAAGTAAAATTGAAAATGAAAATAAAACTTATAGTTTCATTTATAAAACTTTTAAAGGATATTATTCACATAATGGTGATTATGTAAAAAATATATTTATGGCTCTCAAATAATTTTTAAATTGTTGAGAGGGACAGAATTGGCTCTTCCAGGGGTCGGCAAACTTTTGAGACGGAATGTACCCAAAGAGCCGCATGTGTCTCATGAGCTGCACTTTGCCGACCCCTGGACTAGAGCTATATAGGAATAAGGTTTCTGTATCTGACTGGAATTAAGCTAGTTAATTAAATCTGAAGTAGATTCTGGATAAGGTGTATATGGTAAGCCCTAGAGTAACATTAAAAAAAAACCTCAAGGGCCCGCCGAGTGGCGCAGTGGTTAAGCGCTGGTTTGGGAAGCCAGCGGCCCCGGTTCAGGTCCCACATATGAGGACCAGTGACACTGCCCTCAAAAAAAGATACAGTGAAAAACACCATTAAAGGAAAAAAATGTTACATGAGAAAATATTCGACTGATGCAAAAGAAAGCAGTAAAGGAAGATTAGATTAACAATAAAGACACGAGACGTAAAAAACGATAAGTAAAATAGCAGATGTAAGTCCAACTACATCAGTAACATTAATGTGAATGGATTAAACAACTAAACAAAAAGCAGACATTGCCAAATTGAATTTAGAAACAAAAAGCAAGATCCAACTATATGCTACCTTAAAGAAACAGACTTTAGAGTGAAATACAATTAAGCTGAAAAAATACATTGTGTAAACAGCAGCCATAGAAAGAGACTGTGGGTGATCTCTGAGGGATTCTTGAAATAGTACTTGTCCTAAACCTAGTTTAGTAGAATGAGTGGCAGGCTACCTATCACCAGACATTCACAGAGTTTGAGTCAGTGAGGTTATGGATCATAGCTTCTGATTATTTATGATCCCCAGATGATTTTCAATCAAGGGCACTTCAGTAAAACCATCTGTGGCTACTATTTTAAGGAGATGCAACTCTAATCTAGAGACTTGGGGCCTAAATAAGGAAAGAGACAGAAGATATGTTCTTTGACTTAGGCAAAGCGTCATGCAGTCCAAAGCATATTCCGGTAACTAACGCTGGGCCCTCTTCTTGCTGGAAAAGGTCCAGCCTGCCGGATGAAGGGAAGATAGGTGACATATTGACGACATTCTTCTTCCCTCAACTCCATTTGTGGAGTTGCAGGGAACAGAGGTAGAAGACCAATGTGGCTGTTGAATTTGGGAGTCTGAAATAAGTAGTTGCAATTTTCATTTTAATTTCCCAACTCTTTTCATTTTTATTAAAGATTTCATTCATACCTGTGAAAAGCTCTGTCATGAAGGGGATTGTGGACCATGCTCTCGCACATCAGTTATTTCCTGCAGATGCTCTTTCAGAACAAAGGTAATCCTAAACATTGCTACAGTTGTTGCCACCAGTGCCTTTTAATTTGGTGATTATGGGAGGGGAGGAATCAAAATAACCTTAGTTTTATTCCTGTCATACTGTATATGATTCATTCAATCCAGCCAATATATACTAACACCTACTATGGACCAGTTGTAGGGTAGGTATGGTGGGGGGATGTCCAGCACTCCCAGCTCAGAGGCCAGTAAGGAGGATAAAGCAAGTACACAGATAGCTCTACCCAATACAAGTGTGATAATGCTAGGTGCTGGAAGAGAAGAACAGTATCACTCACTGATGCAAGGAGCTAGCTAAATAAGAAGTTAGAGGGAACACAGGCTGCAAGATTGCCCTCCCTCTGACACCCACTTTAAGAGTTTAGACAACTGCTGAATTAGAACAGTCCACATGACCACTCTCATTTCTGATACCAACTGCAAGCAAGTCCATTGGTCTCCAAGACCACCCTCAAAGTTTGATGATTCACTGAAAGGACTCACAGAACTTAGTGAAAGCTGTTATACTTAGGTTACAGTATATTCCAGGGAAAGGATACAGATTAAAAATCAGCCAAAGGAAGAAGCACTCAGGGCAGAGTCCAAATGCAAAGCTTTCAGTTGTCCTCTCCCTGTGGAGTTGGAATAGCGTTACTTTTTCAGCACCAGGATGTGACAGTATGATGCAGTATTGCCAACCAGGGAAGCTCTCCCAAGCCTGAGTGTTCAGTTTTTATTAGGGCTCCATCGTGTAGGCGTGGTTGACTGTCCGTGTAGCTGATCTCAGTCTCCAATCTCTCCAGAGGTCCCCGGATACTGTGCGACTCAAGGCCCCCACTGTAAATTACATCACTGGCCTTTCGGGTGTGGCTAGCCCCCACCCTAAGACTGTTCGGTATTGCCAGCCTGTACCCTAACTCATATTATTAGACTGCTTGGCCCAAGAGTCACTTGTGACCCAAGGTCCCAGGCATACAGGGACACTCCTATCAGGCATATTTTCCAAGGGCTTAGATATTACCTCCCAGCAGCCAATTGTAAAAGCCAGACCTCTCTTAGGGTAAGGTTGATTATTCATGATACAACTGTTTTATAAGTTAATAAGTATAGTTAATTTGTCTGCTTTATGCCTTGGGCAGTTTTGATTGGACTTTGTGTTATAAAAGGGGTTTCTTACCATTTTGGAATTAGACCATAGTGCCCCCTTCCTATGTCTGCAACCAGAAGAGGTAGGAAGCGTTTCTGTGGAAGTCTTTGGGTAATCACTTGAGGAACATACTGAAAACTGATCTATCCTGCCCTCTGACCTACTGTTAGTCATTTCAGTGCATTTTGGCACCTGTCCCAGCAGAGCACAGGCCAGAGGAGAGACACAATTCTAAGCAGTTGGTTTATTTCTTAAATACAGCCCAAGATCTGGGTAACAACTGACTTGCAAATGATTCTGAGGATACAGTCTATAAATTAAGAGCTAGATTCATAGCTAACTTTCAGAATAAAAGAAAAAAATGTAAAAGTACAACTTACATGCAAAATTGTATAAGCATTATGACTTTTTTTTCCTGCAAAAAAAACCCAACAACACAGAATACACGGGGCCATATTGGTATTTTGAATGTCAGGTACAGGACCACTTTATACGTTTTAAATACGAGCTTAAAGAGTGTGAGATGCTCTGATTTAGTAATCACCAATTTAGTAAAGTAATGCCCAGAGGGACTCTTTGTGACCAAGAATCACAGGCAAGGTTGGGACGTGGAGCTTGAAATGGCTACTGTCCATTTGCTTCTTTCTCCCCAGCAATCTCTTTGTCTCTCTCTGTTTTTATTTTTTATTTTTTTTTAACTTCTCATTCAGTCTGCCCTCTCTCCCTCTAATAGTGGATCCTATGCCAGTGAGTGTATTCTTGAAAAGCTATGTGTAAATTGAATTTTTACAAATAAAAATCTTATTGTAAAATTGCTGTAGGCTTTCACTATCAATATGAATTCTGTTAAACCCTTTGACAAAGTTAAAAATCTCTTCAAAACACTAATGATCGTCACCTCATTGGTTAGCCAGGTTTTTCATGACATGTCTTTTGTAATGAAATGGGATTTTCCATGGAAATAAGTTCTCTAGATAAATAAAAACTTATTTCTCAAAGCTTCAAAGGTTTTCTTTTAATCACTTTGGTGGGAGCCTTTGAGAAACATATGCTATATCTTACTACCTCTTTCCAACAAATACTGTATTTAAGTTTTTATTGGTAATTCATATTTATTATAGGGATTTTTAGCCCTGCCTTTCCTTACAGTGTAGACAGCACTCCAGCATGTCATTTCTTCTGTACAATCCAATGTTTGCATTAACTGGGAAACTCACTCAGGCAATTTCATGAGTCATTTTTGCTTTATACCGCTAGAGACCATATGGGGAACTTTTTCATATTGAACCCAGCCAACTCATTCATTTATCTACAATACCTTCTAGCCAAAGAGATCTTCAATCTCTTAGACCTCTTTACTTCTCTTATCCGCTCTAGTAGCTGCCTATTTTTTTCAGGGTCATTTCACTAAGGAAACGTTCTTTCCATTCAGATTTGATAATACCTAATCTGCTGTGCATTTGGAGGCTACACCGTAAAGATTGTCACAATTTTATTTGCATGACAAGTCAGTAAACCTGGGGTCCTGTTGTGAGTAAATTATATTAATAGAGGGAATGGGCTAACCCTGAACCAGGTGAAGTTGGTGAATAAATTGCCAGAGAAGTACAGGATACTTGGACTATACATGCTACATTTAGCACTATATTATAGTTGTGTTGTTTCATTTATTCCTAAAGTAGTTACTGTTTCTTTTTCTTTTTCCATAGGAGCTTCCATGTACCAGTCTCAAAAGTGAAGGTATGACTGGAAAGAGGCATGAGAGAATTTCTGGGGTGAAAGTAGTTATGTATTTGTCAAAAGTCAGCGAAGATACACTTAACATTTGTGCATTTCATTGTGTGTAACTTTTACCTCATAAGAAAAGAAAGAACCATAAACAGAATTCTAGTTAATGAAGTGCTGAAAATTTTAGGAAAAGCATACTCATGTCTGCAGCTTACTTTGAAGTGCATCAAAAAATAAGATAAATTGATGGGTGGATAGAATAGATATGTGAAAAAGTAACTAAAGGTAGAATGTCAGTAATGGGCATATGAGTGTTCACTGCAAAATTGTTTCAACTTTTTTATATGTTTGAAAATTTTTATAATAAAGTATTGGTGGGAAAAGTGAAGGTAAAGGATATCTAATGAAGCAAACTTTTTATACACAGACTCTGATGCTTATCCCCTTGAGGCTCGATAGAACTATTGGATACCTGGAACAGGGACTCAGCCAGCATTTTTCTTACCACTGAGGCCTAGAATAGTGTTTCTTCCCGTGTCCTTGATCCTCCTGACCCGCTCTGTTATGGTTCTACCCCTGTTTTACTAACCATCACATAGTCTTTGGTTTGAGCCACCTTAAAACCTTTTTGGAAAAACGATAGAAGATAGATGTGTATAAAATAAAAGCTCTTATTCTGGTCAGGAAGAAAGCTAGATTGTTTATGGCTGCAGGTTTCAGAAAACCCAAGGGAAAGTGACTTATTAATAAGGGGGTTTACTGCCTCACATAACAGGAAGCCTGGAGGCAGAACAAGTACGAAGTTGGTTAATTCCAAGCTCAGTGATTCCAGGATCCAATTCAACTTTTCTGTGATTTTCTTGCTTTTTCCCCTTATGGGTATAAGTTAGCTATAGCAATTCCACAACTCAAGTCCTCACCAAACAGCATATAGAGGAAAGGAAGGGAGATTCTTAAGCTTCTCTTCCTTCATAAGAGCAAGAAGAGTCCTGAAAGGCTCTCAGTATACTTTGTATCACACATGCTTCTGCCTAAGCACTTCACTAACAAGGGGAATGGGATTACCATGACAGGCTAGATACACCTCAGTCAACATACACCTCTGGAACTGAGGAGCACATGGGTGTCCAGTTTCTGAACAAAATTAAGGCTCTGTTAGCCTGAAGAAGGTAGGGAGTGGCTGTTTGAGAGCTAAAAAAAAATATCTGCCTAAAAACCTCAGTCAAAATTTTGGTTATTAAAAACAATTTGAAAAAAATTACATTAATACATTTAAAGTAAAAAATGAAAATATACCCTGATCCCATTTTTCCCTCCTTAGTTCCACTTCCCTAGTGAAACCACTATCACTAGTTTGTTGGGTGTAGGTCCAGATCTTTTTCTGAATTCACACAGATATGTACACATGCTAGTATAGTTTTGATTTTCCCCCTAAACTTAGGTTCACGCTAAAAATACTATTTGTAACTTGGGGCTTTTTTTCCCCCCCTCAATAATATATCAAAGACATTTTTCCATATCAGTGTGTATATCTTTCTGTCTTACAATATGTGGGTATATGGTATTATATATAGTTCACTGTTGCCCTTTTGGGTCATTTAGATTGTCTGCAGTTTTTCTTATTACAAATAATGCAGTAAACATCTTGTCCCACTTTTTAAAACTTTATGATGAAAAATTTCAGTTGTATCTGAAAGTAGAGAGACCCCTGTGTACCCATTACCCATCGTCAACAATTATCAACCTTTTTTGTTTGTTTGTTTGTGGTTTTTTTTGAGGGCAGTGTCACTGGCCTTTATATGTGGGACCGAACCTAGGCCGCAAGCCAGCGCTTAACCACCGTGCCACTTGGCCGGCCCAATTATCAACATTTTGCCTGTCTTGTTTCATCCGTCCCTCCCTTACCTAATTTATATTTCCACTGAAGTACTTTGAAAACCAATCTCAAACATCATTTCATCCATAAACACTTTAGCACCTAGCCCACTTTTTCTATTGAAATAAAATTCTCATAACGTAGTAGAACAAACCATTTTAAAGTGTACAATTCATAAGCATTTAGTGCATTCACAGTGTTGTGCAATCACCTCTCTCTAGTTCTAAAACATTTTCATCACCCCAAAAGAAAACTCTGTATTCATTAAGTTTTTTGCTTCCCACTCACTTCTCCCCCCAGCACCTGGCAACCACTAATCTGCTTTCTGTTCCTATGGATTTACCTATCCTAAGTATTTCATATAAATAGAGTCATGTAATATGTAACCTTTTGTGCCTGGCTCCTTTCATTTAGCATATTTTCAAGGTTCATTGACATTGTAGCACCTATCAGTACTTCATTTCTCTTTATCACTAACTAATTCCATTGTATGTATATGCCACAATTTGTTTATCCATTCATCTGCCAGTGGACATTTGGATTGTTTCCACCTTTTGGCAATAGTGCTGCTGTGAACTTTGTACCAAGTTTTGTTTGAATACCTGTTTTAAATTCTTTTGAGTATATACCTAGGGGTAGAATTGCTGGATCATATGGTAATTCTGTGTGTAATTTTTCGAAGAACTGCCATTCTGTTTTCCACAGCAGCTACACCATTTTATATTCCCACCGGTAGTATATGAGGGTTCCAGTTTCTCTACATCCTCTCCAACACTTGTTATTTTGTATTTTATTATTATTATTACTATCCTAAGTGGGTGTGAAGTGATATGTTGTGGTTTTGATTTTCATTTCCCCAGTTACTAATGATGTTGAACTTTTTCATGTACTTGGCCATTTGTATATCTTTGGAAAAGAGTGTGTTCAGGTCCATGGCCCTGTTTTTTTTTTGTTTTTTTTCCTGTTGGCAGCTCAGTGGCAGCTCAGCTCCGGCTGGGTATCGTACTGCTGTTGCTCAGAGCTCAGCTCGCACTCTTGAGTGAGCTCTTAACCAACTGAGCCACTTGACTGGCCCTCTATGGTCCATTTTAAAATTTGGGTTGTATGTCTTTTTGTTGTTGAGGTATAAGAGTTCTTTATGTATTTTGGATCTTAGACCCTTATGAAATATATGATTTGCAAATATTTTTTCCCATTGTGTGGGTTGCCTTTTCACTTTCTTGATGGTGTCCTTTGATGCACAAAAGTTTTTAATTTTTATTAAGTCCAATATGTGTTTTTTCTTTTGTTACTTGTGCTCTTGGTGTCCTAGCTACTTTTGAAAGTATGTCTGTAGAAAGGATTCCTTAAAATGGAATTACCAGAGTGCGAGCTGAGCTCTGAGCAACAGCAGTTTGATACCCAGCCTGAGCTGAGCTGCCGCTGAGCTGCCAACAGGTGCAGGATGACTCAGCTAAAAAAAAAAGAAAAAGAAAAAGAAAAGTGGAATTACCACTTAAATTTTTGATAGATACATATGTACTCTAAAAATTTATACTCTGATCCACTAAGCATATGTGACTTTTTCTGTATACCTTCACCCATATTAATCACCCATATTAATCAGTCTTCCTATTTTCTATTCTTTGATAATTTGACAGTGTTGGATGAATGTTTATATCATTTGCCTTTTTTTTTCCTTTTTAATTGTCCATAGCAGATGCTACATTTATGTGTGACAAGAGGTGTAATAAGAAACGGTTATGTGGACGGCATAAATGTAATGAGATATGCTGTGTGGTAAGTAGATCTATCATTGCGCACAGTCAGATTGCATTCATCAAGGGGCTGGGCTTCTGGAAGCCCCAGCCATCTGGAATGCAGTCTAGATTTAGAAAATACTGAGGCTCCTTTAGAAAGGAGCCTCTGAGCAGAAGTCAGATTGCTGCCCAGGTCATGCTAACCTCAGACGGGTCAAGAAGTCAGCCAGTGGCAACATGGAGGAAGAGAAAGAAGACAGACAGAAGGCCTCAGGCCCCAGAGCCCAAGAGCACTAGAGGAGCATGCAGTCCTCTTCAGGAAATTGTGTGCTGTCTCAACACACAGGCGGGCCTGGCCTTAGCAGCTCAGGCTTCCGGTTTCATGTACTCCTTGGATAAGGTTGGTAGCAAAATGAGTGTGGCATTTTCGAAAGGAGCAAGTTTTAGTTACCTGAAATATTCACTTCTATGGAACTAAATAAAGAAGGCAGTACCTGGCAGTCAGTATTGTATTATCTTGTTGCATAGGTGTGTGCGTGTAAACAGAATCACATAGTAGCAATACCAACATAGTGCATACATACACACACGTAGATGTATATATATAAGATACACAGTTGTTACTTTTAAAATGTATATATTAACAAAGTAGAGTGATGAAACTATACAATATGTCAAGACTTATTTATAAACCAGTATTTGAGGCTTAAAGACTTCCTCTTATCATTGAAAATTTCAAACATATACAAAAGCAGAGACTAATTTGAGTCGCATCTACCCAATATCTGGCTTTAGTAGTGATTAGCTCATGACTGATAACTGTTTCATCCATCCCCACCAGCTCTCTCCCCTGATTATTTTGGAGCTAATCCCAGACATCATTTCAACCATAAATGTGGAGAGCTTTTTTTTATAACTCTTGTTGTTTATGGAAAACATCAAATAGAGAAAATTTTGTAAACAAATATAGATCTCTTGAGCCAGCCAAGTGGTGCGTTGGTTAAGAGCTAGATTGGGGTGCCAGCAGCCCTGGTTCGGATCCCACATGAGGGTCAGTGACACTGCCCTCTACAGCTAAGGTGTTGAACAACAGCTTCACCTGGAGCTGGGCTGCTGTGAATCCCCAGCGCGGCATAACTGCAGCCCCTATTGTAGTGGGCTGCCTTAGACTACAGTGAGTGGCCAGCAGCCAGCGTGAGCAGCTGGCAACCGGAGTGAGCTTCCAAGAGCCGCTGTGAGCGGCCGTTCAGAGGCCCGCGACCGATCTGCCTCACCTGAGAAGAGTGCAATGATGATACCAACATGGGCCAGTGAAGCAATGTCCTTCACAACTAGACTGAAGAACAAAAGGACAGCAACTTGTCTGTTCCCCTTCCCTGGTTCCCCAACAGTTCCCCTCCCCCAATTCCGCAATAAAATAAAAAAATAAAAAAAATATATATATATATATCTTTTCCTAGGATAAGGAGCACAAGTGTCCTTTGATTTGTGGAAGGAAACTCCGTTGCGGCCTTCATAGATGTGAAGAACCTTGTCATCGTGGGAACTGCCAGACATGCTGGCAAGCCAGTGAGTGTCTTCACTGTATACTTTATTATTCTAGAAAATTCTAGAAATTCAGGAATAATCTATTTAGAGAGATTGATATGCTTAGATTGGCATGGGTTACTAAACTAATAAGATTTAGTATTCAGGTGTGTTCAATTTTTTTTGTTTTTTGTTTTGTTTTTTAAGTTATTCCTAATGCTGTATTGTTGTCCCTGAATTTATGAAACTTGGGTTGTAGGTAACGATCCTAAGATGGAGTCTGGTTCATTAATGGATGCCTTTTAACTATTATTGACCCAGATTCATCCGTAGAAAGTCTTCTTTCTCTATATTATTAGCAGCAGTTTACAGACTTTTTGGTCTTAGGACTTATTTTCATTCTTAAAAAATTATTGAGGATCCCAAAGAACTCTTTTTGTGTGAGTTATAGCTACTTATATTTATCATATGAGGAATTAAAACTGAGAAATTTTTAAAATATTGATTTATTAGTTCACTTTTTAAAAACAATATATCTGTTGCATGTTAATATAAATAACAAAAATTTTGTTTTAGAAAAATATATTTTAAAAAATTTAGTGAAGAGAGTAGGTGCCTGAAATAATAGAAGATAGCTGGATTCTTATATCTGCTTCTCATATCAGACATCAATCTGTTGCAGTATAGTTGAGGCTTATGAAAAAAAATCCAGCCTCACACAGCAAGTTGGAAAAGGAATGAGTATTTTTAAAAAGTTTTTCAAATAATTGTGGGTATTCTTTCATATTACACCAAAATTCAGCCTCATTTCCAAAACACTTAAGTCAGTGCTTTTGTTTTTGTTCTCTGTCACATTAAAATTCATTGGTTTTTCTTGTATTTTGAATGGATCTTTTACTTGTGCATGATTTTATAACATCATACATTGATCATTTAGAAAATAATTATCCACTGGGTTATGTAGATATTTGATGTATTGGCAAATTTTGTTTTATACTACTAAAAACTCATTCGTTAATGTAACTTCCGATCTCATAAGAAAAGTCTTAGGAAAAGTATGAGAAAGTTGTAAAGTTCTTAATAGTAAATACAAATACTCTATTTTCATTTGAAAGCTTGAATTTTTATCATTGACAACAAAGTCATTTTTCTTAAAGTGACAGGCACACTTCATTCATTTTTGATAAAATGTCTGCCAAATATGCAAGTCAAAATAACCATTGTTTGTCAGTGTTCTTAAAAGCCAAATGATGTTTTATGATAAAAGAGGTTAATTTAGCTCACAACTCAAAGAAGTACAATTCTTTAAAACAACCAGAGTATTTTTGTATGCAACAAAAATGCTTTATGCAGATTTCCCATTTTGTTCTACAGAATATTAAAAAGACATGAATTCAAGGGTCTAGGTTTTTTTTTTTACTGCTTCTTCAAGGACTTTCTTAAGTGAAACTGTCATTTTTTGTTTAGGTGCTTAGTGGTGAAAAATAAAATGATTACAAATTAATGCTGCCATCTTGATTTGTGCTAAGGCCCTGGCAGTTATTTTGCTTTTGCACCATCAGTGTAAATGTGAACATAGTGAAAAAAGTAAATAATATCTTAGTATTATGAAAATTATTTCATAATACTTTGTAGTCTGTGTAGACTCCCTGAAAGGCTCTCAGGGACCCCTAGGGATCAACAGAGCACATTTTGAGAACTGCTGCATTAAAAGATTGGCCTAAGTCAGGGTTTCCCAAAATGTCTTCTCTAGAATGCTGGGCCTGCCTCATTTCAACAGAGTTGAGTCAGTGCTTTGCTATGAGTCACACACATCCAGTTCCACAGAAACAGCTTACATGACTCTTTACCCTTTACCTAGTTATTTCACATACATTTTTAGCTCATCTTCACAATAAGCTTGTTGAGTGAATAGATCAAAGTTTGATATCCCCATTTGACCAAAAGAAAGCTTAGAGGGGTTAAATTACCTACCCATAGTCCCTGAGCAAGTAAGTAGTACGTCTAGGACTAGAAACCTAAGTCTTTCCTGGCTGTATTTACAGGGTTCTTTCTGCCACATTGTGTAGCATCTGAAGGGTTTGCTGAAGAGTGCTAACTGGAAAAAGAGTGGAGGGTAGGGGATCCTGGAAGGCCCTGGACTCCCCAACTCGGGGGCCCTAGTTGGGAACCATTCCCAAGGGTCTGGTCTCTTCCAAGGCCCAGAGTTGGAGAACTGGCTCCCAGTTAAAGGTCAGGAAAGATCTTGACAAAGTGGGCTGCTTGTTAGCGCTATACCATGTGAGCTCTCATTTTGCTCTGGCTATGAACTCAGATGTGGCTCTGTGCTTCGCTTCAGCCTCCTGTTTCAAGCATCGTAGTTGTTGATTATACCTATAAGAATCGTTTGGAATGACTTCAGTGGCTCTCTGGGGTTTATATTCAAATGGATATTTTTGTATTTTTGTTAATGACCTGTAGCTTTCATGATCTCTGTCTGTTCTCCTAACCAGAAGACCTAAAAAAGAGCAGGCTCCTGTTCTCTCAAAAAGAAATGGCCTGTAGGTCTGTTGTGTAAAACATACGTGTAAAACTGTCTTGGGTTCATGGACTTAAGAGTTCACTGCAAGTGAAAATGAAACACTTCATACCTGCCTGCTCCTTTGTTACCAGCTCAGCTGTCATAAAATAAAAACCATTTTGTTTGTTTTTTTAAAAAAACAGCGCCCCCCGCAATTATCCTCTAGAAATACAAGCCCCCAGAAAAGTGTGTATGTGTGTACTCATCCCAAACTCATGAGGGTGGTTTTGTTTCACCCATTGCTGCTTCAGGTTTTGATGAATTAACCTGCCACTGTGGCGCATCAGTGATCTACCCTCCAGTTCCCTGTGGTACCAGGCCCCCTGAGTGTAGCCAGACCTGCGCCAGAATTCATGAATGTGATCACCCAGGTGGGTTCCATCTCCTTGCCTCCCTGCTTCGTTGCCTGCTCACACCATGTCATGTACGGTGTTGCTGTGTATGCTGTGCATGTAGGGTCTTCACTGTGCTGTGATAGTATCCCTTGTTCACTGAGCCCAGAGCAGCTTCTGTGAAGGTGAGTCTGTGATTGGGGCCACAGCTGAGAATCACAGTGCCCTCTGTTGCTTTCCTCTGTGGACGTCAAACATACCAGAAAGCTCAGAGCCCTGACTGGTATTTTCTTTCGGGGACTTTTCTGCTTTCTTTGTGGCCTCCACTTTTGGTGCATATTTCAAAGCTGAGCATATGTTTACAAAATTGAAAGAAACTTGGGTTTTTGTTGTTGTTATAGAAACAGTATGTATTATATGAAAAGAAAGAAAATAGAGATAAAGTTAAAAGATTGAAATTAAATCATCTTTCATGTCATCTTCTAGGAATCAAACTTAATGTATATTTTGGGAGGGCCTTTTTTCATGGACAAAATAATACATTTGCTTTGTTTTCCCTCCTAAAATAAAAGTGAGATCCTACTGAACTTACTCTTTATTATAATTATTATTATTATTATTTTAATTGGGGAATTGGGGGAGGGAAACAGTGTTGGGGAATTGGGGAGGGGGACCAGCCAAGTTGTTCTTCAGTCTTAGTTGTGGGGGGTGCCTGTTGCCATCCAGCTGCCTGTAGGCAACACATGGCCTCTAAGCTCAAGTTGCTGTGTTACAATCTTAGTTGCGGGTGAGCATAACCACCATCCCATGTGTGAGTCGAACCAGCAGCCGTGGTTGTTAAGAGCGCATACTCCATACACTGAGCCATCCTGGTGGCAGTTCAGCTCAAGGTGCCAAGTTCAGTCTTACTTGTGGGTGGGCATAACCCACCATCGAACAGGCAATCTTGTTATTAGGAGCATGTGCTCTCACCAGCTGAGCCATCCTGCCACCTGTTGGCAGCTCAGCTCGGGTGCAGCATCACTGGCCCAAGTGGGAATCCAACCAGCAGCCCTGTTGCTCTGAGCTCGCTCTCTTAAGCTAACTCTTAACCAACTGAGCCACTCGGCTGGCCCTGAACTTACTCATTTTAAAGCACTTTTCTCTCTTATTATTGTAATTTTAACCTCTCTCCCTATCAGTGGGAAAATTTTCTTCCTTAAATTTTTTTGGGGGAACAGCCATGATCATTGGTTACACATTGCTTTCATGCTATAATGGCATAGTTGACTCTTTTAAGGAGGACACAACTCACAGTGGCCCATGAGGGGATCGAACCAACAACCTCAGTGTTATCAGCACCGTACTCTAACCAACTGAGCTAACTGGTCACCCCAATGAATATTGTTTTACAATATAGATTTTTAGTGGTAGTAGAATGGAGTGCTCTTTTATATAGATGGACTGTAACTTAGCCCTATGTTGCAAGACATTAAAGTTATTTCCAGTTTTTCTCTGATAGTCTGCTGCAGACACTAGGCCAGAAGCTACTTATCATCACCCGTTTTTCATATCTGTCCAATGTAGTCACTGGCTTTCCTCAAGGACCATATCGGGCCCATCATTTCATTTTACCAAGCCCCAGAGGCAAACCTGAAATTGTTCGAATCACCAGATTTGACACTTACTGTAAATCTGGCCATATGATTCAGACTGACAAATAGGTAACCAGCTCTCAATTTTTTAAGTTAATAGAGTAAAACAGAATTAAGTAACTTCTTCATGAAGTGAAAAGTTTCTTCCTTCCCTAGGAACCTTAGGATGGCTTTCCCAGCTTAGTTTGCAAGGCCCTGCTGTGGTGTTCACACCAGTGTGAAGTCAATGCCCAAGCCAGTACTCCCCGAGTCCCTCCTGCACACTAACTTGCAGATGTTACAGATAAAGTCCAAATCCTGCTGGTTAATGTCCATAGTAGGTGCTTAACCATTTGTGAGTTGTATTGTTTTAGCCTGCTTTTGTTCAGCATTCATTTGACTTTTCTTGAGTGTTCGTTTTATATCCAGCATGCTGTCAGACACAGAGGGAGATTTAGAGGAAGAAAAAGTAGCCCATAACCTTGAGGTTCTTATGTCCTCCCTGAGAGGAAGAGGATGGTAGTTAAATACGCAGGCCATAACCAACCATTACATGAAGATGGGCCAGATAACTTGGCAACAAGCCAGCTGCGTAAGAGCTAAGACATCAGGGAGTGTAAGAGAGCTCAGGGCAGGGTGTGGTCAGCCAAGGAAGACGTTGTTGTAGGAGATGAGTTTAGATGAACTGCCCCTTACAGGCAGCAAGAAAATTGAGTTGGTGGAAACATAGTAAATGGGTGGATAACAAAGATGTCTGAGCAGAAGTGAGCAGTTGCTGTGTAAGGTAGGGCCAAAAGGATGACTGAGTAGAGAATGTACAGACCGTGGGGCTGTACCACAAGAGATGAGGCGGGAAAACTGCTTCCCTCTCTGCTTCTGTGCCCGGCATGTGTGTCCCCCTCAGTAGGGTTTCTTTTCCTCACTCCTGCTCATCCTTCAACACTTTAATATAAAGCCAACCACTGTTTACTTTCCTATGACAATTTTTAAAAGTATTCCTAAGTTTATAAATTCCATGTCACAAACCATTATAACATATATAGTAATTTGTGCAGCTTTATTTAAATATTATTCCTAATTTTACCTTTCTATTTCTGCAGTATATCATTCTTGTCATAGCGAAGAGAAGTGTCCCCCTTGTACTTTCCTAACTCAGAAATGGTGCATGGGTAAACATGAGGTAAGTTTTCTCTCTCATGTTCATTGTTCCAGCCAGAGATTTATGACTGGATTACTTGTTATAACATCTCATTGTTTCTCAAAGTTAATATTCCAAGAAGCAGAGGTTTGCTATTGACACTTTTTTTTTTTAATTAAGTCTAGTTTACATAAAATAAGATTTATATTTTTAACCAGCATGGGGAGAGGTTGCTAGCCTAGGTAAAGGCAGTACAGGTCTGTGGGGGTTTTTTGCTGTTGTTTTTTTTTGTTTTAATTAAAGTTTATTGGGGTGACAATTATTAGTGAAGTTACATAGGTTTCAGGTGTACAATTCTGTAATACATCATTATATATCACATTGTGTGTTCACCACCCAGAGTCAGTTCTCCTTCATCACCATATGTTTGACCTCAGGTCTGTGAATTTTGACAAAAGCATTCATTCATTCAGTCATATAACCACCACCACAATCAAGATGTAGAACAGTTCATTTGTACCAAAAATACATTCTTTTGTGTGCTTCTATAGCTATTCTCCCCCCACCTCCAGGCTCTTGCAACCAATCATCTGTAGTCTGTCCCAGTAGTTTTGCCTTTTCCAGAATGTCACATATATGCAGTCTTACAGTAGTCTTATTTTTATTTTTATTTATTTATTTATTTATTTATTTATTTATTTATTTATTTATTTATTTTTTGAGGGCAGTGTCACTGGCCCTCATACGTGGGACCTGAACCGGGGCCGCTGGCTTCGCACTTAACCACTCTGCCACTCGGCCGGCCCCGCACAGTAGTCTTATATTTTCAATCTATCCTTCTATCATTTTTAGTCTGGTCACAATAAGTAAAATTTAGCCAGTTGGCCTTGAGAACATGAGCTGTTTTCTGAGACAACTTCTAGGTTAACCAGCATGGGGAGAGGTTGCTAGCCTAGGAAAAGGCATTACAGTGGGAGCATCCAGGAGTGAAGGTATGCTCTCCACCAGCAGCCACTGTTCCTTCTCTGCGCCCCACACAGCTTCCTATGCTGACTGCTGGGCCCAACGCCCTCCTCTAGGCTTACCTATACCTCTTCATTGCCACTGCCATGAAAGACGTTCCCCGTTTTTAGCCTCTACGCTGTCTTGACTAGAACCTTTGAAACACTTTTAAAAATGTTTATTTTTTGAAATGCATATTCATTGTAGACAATTAAGAAAATGCAGTTCTGCTACCCAGAAGGAAATACTCCTCTAACAGGTGTAAAGACTGCCAGTCATGTGTGATACACACTTTCCCTTACTCTATTAAGATTACACTGTTTTGTAACCTGGTCTTTTTACTTCATAACATGTTGGCCAACATTTCTTGAAACTCTTGATATTTATGACAACATACTTTCAGTATTCTTATCTTGAAGGACGTATTTTTCTCCACTTATTTCCTGTGAGTGGTTCTCAAGTCATAGTCCTTAGTATTTATTATTATTTTGTAAATCTCACTTCCTCTGAGAATAACAGCTCTAAGACATCCTTGATTCATCTTCGTGTTACTCAGACTTCATTCAACAAATATTTATTGTGTGCCTACTGTGTGCTGAACAAAGGCTAGATTCAGGTGATCAGAAGTGAACAAGACAGTTGTGGCCCCTGCCCTGTGGAGTCTAAAAAAATAATGGGAAGATAGACAAGTGATTTGGAGGGTATAGCATGGGCAAAATTATCCCCAGCGCCCTTGTAGTGGAGTAAAAAAATGCTGATTCCAAAGCGTTAGAAGCATGTATATCATAGACTTTGGAGGCCTCTTCAAAAACGGAAGTTATGGGGCCAGCCGAGTGGCGCAGTGGTTAAGCGCTGGCTTGGGAAGCCAGTGGTCCTGGTTTGGGTCCACATATGAGGGCCAGTGACACTACCCTAAAAAAAAAAAAAAAAAAAAAAAATGGAAGTTACATGTCACTGGAGCCGAAGTATATTCCTTACTTTGAGGGTTCTTGGGCCAGCCGAGTGGCGCGGTGGTTAAGCATTGGCTTGGAACACCAGCAGCCCCGGTTCGGATCCCACATATGAGGGCCAGTGACACTGCCCTCAAAAAAAAAAAAGGGGAGGGTTTTTGAAAGAATTTGAATGATTAAATAAGAATAACCTGTGGTTCCACAGAAATAAAATTCCAGCATCTTTTTCCTAGAGTGAGGAATCCAAAAAGCAATTAATTTGTCAAGAGAAAATGAGTTGAGAGTTCCACAGCCTATTGCCTCTTAATTTTTTTAAATGACAGAGCAGCCTAAAGCTGTGGAAACCATGAGTTGGGAGAGATGAGGAGAGTTGCGTATGTAACTTCATAAAACAGCCCTGCCATGGGCCACCAGTGCCCCCACTCTCAGGGTTTGTCTGTCAACTCAGTGCCCTGGCTGTCTAGAGGAGTGAAAAGATCGTCTGATCCTCGCAATTGGTCATAACATTTTCAAATACTCCCTAGTTATGTGGTTTCACATGCTAGTTACCCATCTTGGAAAATTTAGGTCCCAAGTCACACTTAGCTGCTACCACAAGTCCTTTAGGATCCTAACAAGCATTATTAAATAAGAGTCAGGTTTGTTTTCTTTTCAAACTAGCCTTTCAGACTGAAAATCAGCCAAATTTTTTTTTCCAGATAAAAAGTACTTAAAAAAAAATGCTTATTTTGAAAGTTCAGGGATGTTTAGATAGGACGTTAAAACTCACCCCAAATCCCACATGGAAATGAGAATCTGGCTATTCTGTCTCTCCTAGTTACGAAGCAACATCCCGTGTCACCTGGTTGACATTTCTTGTGGATTACCCTGCAATGCCGCGCTACCATGTGGGATGCATAAGTGTCAAAGACTCTGTCACAAAGGCGAGTGTCTTGTGGATGAGGCCTGCAAACAGCCCTGCAGCACCCCCAGAGCTGACTGTGGCCACCCATGTATGGCGCCCTGCCATCTCAGTTCACCCTGCCCCGTGACTGCTTGCAAAGCCAAGGTGCGTATCGCTGGCTCCGAGGGAGGGGCATTGACTCTGGTTCTGGGGCTGCTAATGAGTTCTGGGCATGCATTCTAGTCAGTGGCCACTGGTTACAAGGCACTGCAAGTTAACAAAAGAAAGGTGGAATAAATCGTATAGATTTCTGTCTGCCCAGCTTGAGATGGTCTTGCAAATATATCAGGTTCTGTTTTGTGCAAGATGTGCTGGGTGCTGGGGCTACACCAGTGAACAGGAGGCACATGGCCCCTTCAATTAGATAGGACAGATAACTCATTAGTTAATTACTCAGATGGTTAATTATGACTGTGGTGTCATAAAGGAGTAGTTATGCCCTTATAGAGGGAGCTATGAGAGGATGTGAGATGGGGACTAACGTGGTCTGAGGAATTAAGCAAGACCACCTTGAGGAGGTGCAAGCAGCAGGATGAGGTGGAGTTGGATAGGCCTTGACTGGTCCTGGGTCAAATGTCTACCTCTGGTTCAGTGATAAAAGCTCCATTCTAGGCCTGTCCCTTTAGGCCAGATTAAGGACAGGAGTGGTTCCCAGGAAGGGGCACTGTGGGCTGGACATTTCCCTCCTAGCATGTCAGCTGCCGTACTGTCAGTTTGCATGTGCGATTAACTTCATCCTGGAGCGGAGCCACTCACTATCTATTCTCTGCCATGGTTTCATCTAAGAGAGACTTTAAAAATGAAACCTGCCTGCTCACATGGTTTTCATGTACTAAAAGTTGCTCCATGTTAATCTCATTTCAGATTGAGCTACAGTGTGAATGTGGACGGAGAAAAGAGATCATGGTTTGCTGTGAAGCATCCAGTACCTATCAAAGGTTAATGCTACTTAAATGTTAATAATTGGTGGACCTAGGTAAAGGGTATATGTGTATTTCTTGTAGGATCCTTGCAACATTTGTAAAATTTGGAAAGTTTTAAAAAAGATTTTGAATTTAGTTTTACTGGTTCAAAGAAAAGGTACTGGTTTATGTACCTTTCCTTCCCGAACTTTAATCTGTAAAATAACCTTTTTATTTCCTCTCCTCTGTCTTCCTCTCTCTCCCTTTTGGTCCTATTACCCCTGAGATTGGAAGGGAAGATGTCCTGAAGTTGCGTGAATTGCTCTAATGTCCTACCACGTGTGGTGGCACAGCCAGAACCTAGTCCTGTGCTCCTCCCCTGGAGTGGAGGTTTCTGACTGCTCTGTGCAGTGTCTTTGCATCCTCCTGAAATCTTGGGACCCATGTGTTCACACGGGAATCTAAGTACAGAGGTGGAGGTGTTAAGGATGGATGGTTGTGTATATCTCCAATTAGACACAGAGATGTGCCATGGAAGCAGGACTTTAGGAGTATGCAGACATCAGAGTGGCTGTGTTTGAATACCCACTGAGTGCCAGGCATTGGCCTGGGTGTTCAAGGGCGTCCTGAGAAATGGATTACCTCATTGCTTCCTTTTGAGCTAGCTGCTAAGAACCTAATTGAGATAGGACATAAGCGTGTGGGTAGTTTATAATAGGTGGACTTCCGAGGCTACACAAATTGGTAGATTTGCCTTGAAAGAAGTCTTGTGTGCCTGGTATGAGGAGGTTCTTGTGAAACTCCAATGCCTTTTCTTCCCTTTCTTTTTTATACTTCAGAATAGCTGCTATTTCCATGGCCTCTAAAGTAACAGACATGCAGCTTGGAGATTCAGTGGAGATCAGCAAGTTGATTACTAAGAAAGAAATTCACCAAGTCAGGTAATTTTTATTTTTATTTTTATTTTTGAATTTTTATTAGAGTTTATTTGAGCCAAAACTGATGACAATTAAGAGGAAGCAAGATCTCAAATGCTTCCCAAGTAATTTTTAAAATACCTTGTTTGTCCTGTTTGACTTAATTTCCAGAGGGTAGGAACCATTCATTTATCTCAATCCCCCACAGTAAAGCCTTGCACACATAGTAGGTGTTCAACAGACATTTGCTGTTAAGAGTCACACCCAGTCCAATCCAGTGTCCTACTCAGGGTATAGTTAAGACTAGTGGAGATTTTTTCAGGCCTTACTCCAACCAAGCCAGAGGAAGCAGAGGCCTAGTGTGTCCAGCCCAACACACGGGAGAACAGAGAATCAGAGTGGTGGCTATGTCAGAGGGGGAGGTGGGACCTTCAGAGGGGCGCTGGGAGCATTTGGGGGCTGAGCAGGCAGGGGACACTCGGAGGCCCTTCTGAGGACTCCTAGACTCCCATAAACAAGTGGCTTGCTCACCTATTATTGAGAGAGAGCTCATCTAGCCATCCTTTGGCCAGCATCTGCTCTGTTTCCAGGTTAACTATCTAAGAATTTATTGCTGTATAGGAAACTATGAAACCTGTGCCCTGACTTTTTTTTTCCCATTTGCTTCTCCAGGCTGGAGTGTGATGAGGAGTGTTCAGCCTTGGAAAGAAAGAAGTAAGTAGTGTCAAGTGCTATTTATCTACTTGTCCTTGAGCTCTGAAACTAGAAGGAGGGAGCAGCCCTTCAAGCATTCACTCAGCACCTGCTCTGAGTCTTTTGCTGCTATTGGAGAACAAGAGAAATTTGATCATCAAGAACTGAAGTGTCAGGATAAACCACTTAACGCAATTTCAGTGTATTTCCGAAACATGAGCTTGTGTAGTTTGGGGCATGGTGTAAACATTACATGCCTCAGCATAGTTCTTATTCTGTGACTGGCAGACTTCCTGATTCCAATGGAGATAAGAGGCTTAAACTTTTTTTTTTAACGGAGTTTTATGTTGAAGTGTAACATACATATAGAAGATGAGAGGCATACAGAGTGAGTCATCACAAAGTAAGCACAGCGTTGTTATAATCATCTCCCAGGTTAAGAAATGGAAAATTACCAGAACCCTCTCTTGTACTCCACAAAGATATAAATTCTGTCTTGACTTCTGACACTTTAGATTAGTTTTGTCTGTTTTTGAATTTCATGTAAATGATGACATCATATAATTTGTACTATTTTTATCTTCTTTCATTACATTTGTGGCATTCATTCCTATTGTTGCATGTGGCAGTACTTTGTTCATTTTCATTCCCACATGATATTTTATTGTATTAACATCTCATAATCTATTTCTCTTTTCTACCATTAATAGATATGTGTGTTGTTATCAGTATTGGGCTATCACAAAATAATCCTCTATAAGAACATTCTCACACTTGCTTTGCTATATATATATATATAAATTTCTAGGCCGGCCAAGTGGCACGGTGGTTAAGTGCTGGCTTGGGAAGCCAGTGGCCCCGGTTCCATCCCACATATGAGGGCCAGGGACACTGCCCTCAAAAAACAAACAAACAAACAAACAAACAAAAATTTCTGTTGGCTGTAAACTTAAGAGTAGAATTGCTGATTAATAGGGTATGCATATGTTGAGCTTTAGTCAGTTCTGCCAAACAGTGTCCAAAATGGTTGTACCAAATTACACTCCCACCAGCAAGGTCATAGTTCTCATTGTTCTACGTTTTTGTAAACACTTGTAATTGTCAGTCTTTTTTATTTTAATCCATTCTCATGGATGTGTAGCCAGATGTCAGTGGGCTTTTAACTTATATTTACCTGATGACCAGGGAAGTTGAGCACCTTTTCACATGTTTATTGGCCATTTGGATATCCTCTTTTGTGAAGTGCCTATTCAGGTCTTTTGCTTATTTTTAAATTGTGTTGTCTGTGTTTTTCATATTGATTAGTAGGAGTTCTTTATATATTTTGGATATGAATTCTTTGGTTTTTTTTAAACTTTTTCTGATCCTTTTATTTATTTATTTATTTATTTATTTATTTATTTTTGAGGGCAGTGTCACTGGCCCTCATATGTGGGACCCGAACCGGGGACGCTGGCTTCCCAAGCCAGCACTCAACCACCACGCCACTCGGCCGGCCCTGTTGGTTTTATATATTATATTTTCTCGTACTCCATACCTTTACTTTTCACTCTTTTCATGGTGTCTTTTGATAAACAGAAATTTCTACTTTTAATGTAGTGCAGTATATTAGTTTTTTCCTTAGTGAGTAGTGCTTTTAATGTCCTGTTTAAGAAATATTTGTCTCTCTGAGCTCATGATGATATTCTATGTTATTGTCTAGAAGCTGTATTATTTTACCTTTCACATTTAGATCTACAGTTGACCTGGACTGATGTTTTTTTTCTTGTTTTTGAGTGTGATATAAGGAGAGTTCACAATTCAAATTTTGTTTCATATAAATATTCATTTGACCAGTACCATTTATCAAGATGACCTTTTTTCAGTACTCTGTAGTGCCACCTTTGTCTTAAATCAAGTATTCATATTATGTGTGGGTCTATTTTTGAGCTCATTCTGTTCCGTTGCACTAGTATATCATACCATCGTACTTATATTACTTAATATCAGGTAGTATATCTCTTCAAACATGTTTCTTTAAGATTGTTTTGCGGTCAGCCGAGTGGCGCAGTGGTTAAGAGCTGGCTTGGGACACCAACAGCCCCAGTTCGGATCCCACATATGAGGGCCAGTGACACTGCCCTCTTAAAAAAGAAAAAAAAAGATTGTTTTGGCTATTCTTGGCCATTTGCATTTCCACTTAAATTTTAAATTAGCCTATTAAGATCTATCCCTATCCCCACTCCCCCCCAAAAAAACCCTGCTGGGATTTTGATTGAGTTGGTATTAAATTTATAGATCACTTTGGGGAGATTTGACATCTTTATAGTATTGAGTCTTCCGTTCCATAGCAAGGTATATCCTTCCATCTATTCATGCCCTCTTTGATTTCTCGCAGTGATATTTTATAGTTTTCTGTATATAGATCTTGTAACATCTTTCAATAGATTTGTTCATTGCTATTTGATGTTTTTTATATGCTATTAAAATTGGTAGTTTTTTGTCTTACATCACTTTTAAAATTTAATTGTCTGTTTTGTTTTGTTTTGTTTTGTTTTGTTTTGTTTTGTTTTGTTTTGTTTTGAGGGCAGTGTCACTGGCCCTCATAAGTGGGACCCGAATCGGGGCCGCTGTCTTCCCAAGCCAGCGCTTAACCGCCATGCCACTCGGCCGGCCCTAAAATTTAATTTTCTAATTGCTTGTTGGTGGTGTATAGAAATACAGTTAATGTTTGTTGACCTGTATCCACAACCTTGCTAAATTCACTTATTTCTAATAGTTTATCTGTAGCTCCTTTTATTTTATTTATTTATTAATATTCTATTGGGGAATTTGGGGAGGGGAACAACGTTGGGGAATCGGGGAAGGGCAACAGACAAGTTGCTGTCTTTTTGTTCTTCAGCCTAGTTGCGGAGGACGTTGCTTCACTGGCCCATGTTGGTATCATCATTGTGCTCTTCCCGGATGAGGCAGATCGGTCGCTGGCCTCTGGATGGTCGCTCATGGCGGCTCTTGGCAGCTCACGCTGGATGCCAGCCACTCACGCTGGCTCTGGCTGCCGGCCACTCACTGTAGCCTATGGCAGCTGCACCAGGGGCTGCAGCCCACACCATCGCTGGGGCTTGCACAGCCCAGCTCCAGGTGGAGCTGTTGTTAGCTGTAGAGGGCAGTGTCACTGGCCCTCATATGTGGGATCCGAACCGGGGCCGCTGGCATCCCAAAACCAGCTCTTAACGAATGCGCCACTCCGCTGGCCTTGTAGCTCCTTTTAGATTTGGAATGTACAGAATCGTGTCCTGTTTTCTTTTCTTTTTTTTTATTTTTTTATTTTTTATTTTTTATTTTTTTTTCAGCTGAGCCATCCTGCCACCTGTTGGCAACTCAACGGCAACTCAGCTCAGGCTGGCCTCGAACAGCTGTTGCTCAGAGCTCAGCTCACACTCTTGAGCGAGCTCTTAACCAACTGAGCCACTCGGCCGGCCCCAGTCATGTCCTGTTTTAATAATAGTTGTTTTATTATAGTACTAGTAGTTTTATTTCTTTCCAATTCTTAACTTTTTTTTTTTTTTCTTCCCTTGTTGCCCTGGCTAGGGCTTCCTGTACAGTGTTGAATGGAAGGTGGTGATAATAGATATTCCTGACTTACCCCAGCCTCATAGGGAAGCTTTAAAAATTTACCAGTAAATATGGTGTTTGCTGTAAGTTATTGAGGGTACTCCATCAGATTAAGTGGCATTTATTCAATGACTGGCAAACTTTCTGATTCCAACAAAGATTGATTAAAAGGTATAGCCCTATAAAAATGCTAACAATTAGAGAATTTTGAGGAAGGGTATGTAGGAGTTTATTATAATATTCTTGTAAATTGTCTTTAAAAATTTTTCAAACCAAAGAGTTAAACAGAAACAGATAAATGCAGATGTAGTCCTGTTTTAGTTGACATTGTACTTCCAATAGTTGTTGACAGTACCTCTTTAAGTGGCTAAAAGTATAGAAGGTAATATGATGAGTAATAGCACTGCCCAAATTTCCCTTGGTTTGACCCTTATGGTAACTTTGTAATAACTGCTATTCAAAACTCTTGCCCTTTAAGAACCATCAGTCACAGTGTTCTCAGCTGCAAAATGTGAACTAAGAGTCCTGAGTATTCAGAAATGCTGTTGGGAAGACACAGAAGGTCTACAAAACATGGAAATGACCTTTGTGTAGGTGAGAGCAGTATTATACAGTAGGTATAGCCAGAGCTCTGGAGTCAGATTGCCTGGATTTGGATCCTCACTTCACAAATCACTTAGCTATGCGACCTTGGGCACGTCACGTATCCTCTCTAAGTTTTAATTCTCTTAAAAATCTGTGGTAATGGTGACAATAATAGTATCTACCTCTTAAGCTTGTTGTGAGCATTAATACATTATAAGTACAGATGCGGGCCAGCCGAGTGGCTCAGTTGGTTAAGAGCTTGCTCAAGAGTGCGAGCTGAGCTCTGAGCAACAGCAGTTCGATGCCCAGCCCGAGCTGAGCTGCCACTGAGCTGCCAACAGGTGGCAGGATGGCTCAGCTAAAAAAAGAAAAAGAAAAGGTCTGGCTGAGTGGCACGGTGTTAAGCGCTGGCTTGGGAAGCCAGCAGCCCCAGTTCGGGTCCCACATATGAGGGCCAGTAACACTGCCCTCAAAAAAAAAAAAAAAAAAGTACAGATGAAACACATGAAGCTTGGAATAAGCCTAGCACATAGGTGCTCAGTAAATGTCATTTATTGATTAGAACTGGCCCTATTTCTGAAGTCTTTTGAATTTCTCCTCCATCTTAGAGTGATGATGTAATGACTCTCACTATATAGAGATTCTTAAAAACTCACCGATGCAAATTTAAAAAAGGAAACTCCATCTGAAGTTGCAAATATATACTTCATTGCAGAAAGGAAAACCTGGCAAGCCAGATTTCCCTACAGATATGTTTTATTGGTATTTAAATTTGAATTTGTGGACGACTAATCGAGACATCAAAAGATCTCCCCCCTAGGGCCTGTCAAGTGGCCCGATGGTTAAGAGCTGGCTTGGGATGCCGGCAGCCCCGGTTCGGATCCCACATATGAGGCCCAGTGATGCTGCCCTCTTACAGCTGAGATGTTGAACAATAGCTCCACCTGGAGCTGAGCTACTGTGAGTCCCCAGGGATGGCATAGCAGCAGCCCCTGCTGCAGTGGGCCGCCATAGGCTACAGTGAGTGCCCGGCAGCTAGCGTGAGCGGCTGGCAGCCAGCGTGAGCTGCCAAGAGCCGCGGTGAGCGACCATCCAGAGACCGGCGACCGATCTGCCTCACCCGGGAAGAGCACAATGACGATACCAACATGGGCCAGTGCAGCAATGTCCTCCACAACTAGACTGAAGAACAAAAGGACAGCAACTTGTCTGTTCCCCAATGCTGTTCCCTGCCCCCAATTCCCCAATAAAATCTTTATTAAAAAAAAATCTCCCCCCTAGAAATCCTCTTGAAAACTTGAAAATTAAGCTTCTCTTGAAAAATTGGGAAATCTAGCAACAGAAAACCTTTAAGCTTGAGAGAGACCCATCTCAGTATAAGTGAAAATTGTACTAACTGCTAAGCTGAATTACCTATCTTTAAAAAAAACAAAAACAAAAGAGGACCGGCTGAGTGGCTCTGTTGGTTAAGAGCACAAGCTCAGCAACAGGGTCACCGGTTCCATTCCCACATGGGCCAGTGAGCTGCCACTGAGCTGCCAACAGGTGGCAGGATGGCTTAGCTGGTGAGAGCACGTGCTCCTAACAAGGTTGCTGGTTCAACTCCCACATGGGATGGTGGGCTATGTGCCCCCGCAACTAAGATTGAACACGGCACCTTGAGCCGAGCAGCTGTGAGCTGCCGCTGGGCAGCCAGATGGCGACTGGACTTGTTGCTGAGCTAGCTGTGCCCTCCACAACTGATTGAAGGACAACAACTTGGCTGTTCCCCTTCCCCAGTTACCCAACACTGTTCCTCTTCCCCAATTCCCCAATAAAATCTATTAAAAAAAAAAAAGACATCAGTGGGTGTTGGTGAGAAGCCATGAAACTCACACTGTCAGGCAAAACACAAGCAGGCAGTTGTGGGGACCACTTATACCGTAATGATATAGGATCTGAGGTCCATACTATTTAACCCAGTAATCTCACACCTGGGAACATTTTCCAGAAAAATAATCTTAAAAGCTTTTTGCTCAGAGATGTTAGTTGTGTCACTTATAATGCTGAGAAACTAGGCAACTGTTAAAGAAACCTAAATGGGGAATGTTTAAATAAATTGTGGAATATTCATAATTAGAGGATTATGCAGCTATTGAAACAGTACGTGTGATTATGCAGCTATTAAAACAGTACGTGTGAGGCCGGCCGAGTGGTGCAGTGGTTAAGCGCTGGTCTGGGAAGCCAGCAGCCCTGGTTCGGGTCCCACATATGAAGGCCAGTGACACTACTCTCAAAAAAAAAAAAAAAAATTTAAAAGATGACAAAACAGTATGTGTGAAAAACAAATAGTAATATGAGAAATGCTAATCATATAATGATAGGGGAGAAAAAGATGCAAAGTTTTATATACACTGATTGCAACTACTTAAAATTATAGGGGAAAAAACCTGAAAGAAAATAAATTAAAATGCGGTGTTTATGTTATTAATGGAATTCTTTATTTTCCAGACTTTCTGTCATGTGATTTTATTTTATTTATTTATTTATTTATTTTTGAGGGCAGTGTCACTGGCCTTCACACGTGGGACCCGAACCGGGGCCGCTGGCTTCCCAAGCCAGCGCTTAACCACCGCGCCACTCAGCTGGCCCTGTCATGTGATTTTAATTTTAATATTTATACGTCTGCTTTATGTATCTGATGTTTAGGTGAAACCTCCGAGAATGTCATCCCTCATGAACATTCTCTGTGCTCTCAGTCCCCCAGCCTTCTCATCACCAAAAAACCCCAGTCCCCTGTGTCAGCCTGTGGCTTGCTTGTACTCACATAGACCTGTCTTCTTTATTTTCTTCTATGAAGACAATACCATATCTTGTCCCAAGTTGTTGTTATTCTTTCCTTAACAATTGAATTTACTGAAATGAGACCATTAATGTCTAAAGAACTTGGGACATGGTGAGTACTCTGTGTTACTATACGATAGTTTCCCTTCCCTTTTATTTACCTACTTCTTTCTTTTAGGCGGTTAGCAGAGGCATTTTGTATCAGTGATGATTCTGATCCTTTCAATGTACGTTCTTCAGTGTCAAAATTCAGTGACAGTTTGAAAGAAGATGCCAGGTATGTAATTTGTTAACCTACTTTCTTAATTGCGGCTTACGAGAGTGTTTGGTTTTTTAAGTTAACTAATATATACTCTTCTATGATTGAACCAGTTAAAGTTTATATATCCATCACAAGAGATTGAGTGATGTTTAATAAAAATCATTCTCTTGGCTTCTCAAAACTATCCCCTTTAAGAATTGAACTTGGGTATGTGTGGGTCCCCTATGGGAGGAGTTTGTGCCCCTCTAGGGCTGGACTAACCTAAACTGAAGGACCTCTGGCCGAATTCCACCTTTGTCCACCCAGGTCTCAGTCACATTGGTCCTTGCTTGGGCAGTAGCAGCTCTTATTTTCCATCTGTCTCCTGGCCCTCTAATGGCTATTTCTCTTTCCATCCTCTCCTTTCTCAAACCTGTTTTCTCTTCCCTTGTTCGATCACATTCTGTTATCTGACAGTTCCTGACCTCTGCAGTTTCTCTGCCCACATTGTCCATTGTCTGCACTTCATAGGCAGAGAGAGTGGGCAGGAGGGTTTGTCAAAGAGCAGAACCGATGAAATTAACTGTGGTGATTTCTCGTTTCAGGAAGGACTTAAAGTTTGTCAGTGACGTTGAGAAGGAAATGGAAGCCCTTGTGGAAGCCGTGAATAAGGTCGAAGTCAAAATACCCAACAAGGCAGCTTGATTAAAAACAAGTCCCAGAAACACTGTTGGTGTAGAGTAGTTGTAGAAAAAAAGTCTCTCTCTTGGTCCAGCCGAGTGGCTCAGTTGGTTAAGAGCTCGCTCAAGAGTGTGAGCTGAGCTCTGAGCAGCGGCGGTTCGATGCCAGCCCAAGCCGAATTGCCGCTAAGCTGCCAACAGGTGGCAGGATGGCTCAGCTAAAAAAAAAATTAAAAAAAAATCTCACCTTCTTTTTGAGGAGCCTTACCTTTCCCAAAAGCCCAGCTGTAATAACATTCATAGAATCCCTGTCCTGGTTCAGGAAAGATATCTGCAATAAAATCTCAAGTAAATAAAAATCCTAGCTCAGTGCCTAAGAATGGGTAAAGAAACTCTGGACAGGGTGGTTCAATAGTGATAGTTGGTTGAATGACTATGGGATTCTTGAGGATATGCTGGGCCCTCAGATCTCTGAAGGGCTGCCGTATAATAGGACACACTGGTTCTTTATTTCCCCAAAGGCAAGGAAAGAAACTGTAGAGTAAAGATAAAAAGTTGAATGACTAGAGCTGAAGAATAATGGGATAGCCTCCCTCCAGAGTCTCAAGAGAGTGAGGCCTCTGGCCTGGAGGCAGCCAGGGATGTTGGGGAGGTAGCTTTAAGCAAAAAAAGTCTTAGTGAGAAGCAGCCAGCCCCATAGGGGCTCCCTCTTTGTTCATTGGGGACTCTGAGTGAGGATGAAATGGCTGCTTTAACTCTGTATCTAATGAACAGTTTCCTTCTCACCATCTTTCTTGTCCCCTCACTTCCTTCCCTGTTCCCACTTCCCAGCAGGATACTAACACAAAGGAGGAAATGAAATCAATTTTCCTCTCCTAATTAGGACACCTGAGCAAATGTATTTCTCTGCATGTGTGTCTATCTGCACACACGATTTTTAGTGTACAGGGTACTTTTATAGGAAGTGAGATTTTCTTGTTTTCTAAGTCATCAATTTAGTCATTTCTTGGGAATATCACTCCCCAGTTATAGGCGCCCTCAGGAGGAAACATTACACTGTCTGTGAGTCCCAGTTCGCTACCCTTTGTCCCTAACCCTGGCCAGCTGCTGCTGTGTGGCTCACAGTGGATGAAGTGAATCAGCCCTCGTTCCCCCAAACCACTCGGCTTGAGTAGCAGTCAGTGATGCGCTGTACCCTGTGGGCCACTAAACCTCAGCCAGCTCTGTACTGACCCAGAGTGTCCTGCTGTGGGGGGAGGGCCCTCGTAAGCATATTCTGTATTCAAGATGATTTTTATCAATCAGCCTCTTTTCCCTCAACACAGGGAAAGAATAATAAGAAGAGCCACTTCTTCCCTCCCATGAACAGAGACCACCGCCACATCATCCACGAGCTGGCCCAAGTGTACGGCCTGGAGAGCTTGAGCTATGACAGTGAACCGAAGCGCAACGTTGCGGTCACTGCAGTCAGGTGGGTTCATCTTGTCATCACAGAAAGAACTGCTCAGTGGGGCAAACTGGACCTGGAGAGCAGGGTTTGTCAAGATTTGCTTTCCTTACTTCTCCTGGAATAGTAGTTCAAAAATCTGCTTCCGAAGCAGCCGTTCTGAGATGGCCTAAAGGTCCGAACCAGAGAGCAAAGCCCGTGCCTCAGTCCACAGGACAGACACACCTAAAGATTATAAGCCTCACGTCTGCCCAGACCCATGACAGTCACTGGAGGCAACATGCCTCAGACAGAGGGAATAGACTCTGAGGGCCTGGGCTGGGTGCCTGCCCATCACACCTGTCCCTTTTTCCTGTCTGTCCTGGCGAGATGGAAACAGAAAGAATGCTAGACTGGAACTCAGGCATTCCCTGTAAAGTGTTTGCCCTCAGAGGAAACAGGCAATAATATGATAAAAGAGGGGACGGGGAGGGTCTAGGATCACTGTCAGAACCTGAGGGAGTAGCAAGAACTTCCCAATGAAGAAAGCTCAGGTAAGATGAGAAAAAGCAGATAACAGGCCCAGCAAAGGTGGGTGGAAAGGATGAGGATTAAATGAAGGTGACCGTGCCTAGGCAGAGACAGGTCATGTCAGCGAGTGCTCAGTAACATCAGAGGGCCAAAGTCACGGACTGGATTTCCAGTTGTCTGCCTGTCTCCACAAACAGCTCTCGCTTTTCAGTACTTTGTGTTCTGACTTTTATCAGAGGGAAGTCCATTTGTCCTCCTGCCACGCTGACAAGTGTACTTGAAAAGGAAATGCAGTCACGGCCTCCACCGCCAATTCCTCATCTCAGACATCAGACAGACAAGTAAGGATTTTCAGCCACTCTCCAAAGGGCCTTATCTGTTCAGAGAAGCCAGTAAGGCTGAACTAGCCAGGCTATACCATTGACGGTCTCCACAGGCCTGGCCTTGGGGTACCGTGTTCAAATATGTAAAGTATGACTGGATGTCAGACATATTTGTCGTGCCAGAGGGATCCCAATTGCTGTTTGTAATGCCCATTTTCCCGCCAGGGAGAGCAGTCATTGGACATAATTTCCATTGTTTAGATGGGGACACTGGGAAGTGGATTCAGCCTGTCACAGCAGATGATTTAGGGAAATCATGCAGTTTACAAAACTTACTCTTGGTGAAAGTGGGATTGGTGGGGGTGGGTAGCCGTAAAGAGGGGGACTTTCATGTTTTGCTCTACTTCTATGTGGTTTGAGTCATTTTTACAACAAAAACATATCTTTGTGATTTAAAGAGAAAAGAAAACCACATGGGCAAGCAGCAGCAAGTCTGCCAGGTGTTTTCCCAAACAGGAGTAGGAGAGGAGTGCCATCTCTCCTCCCCCTCCTCCCCCACCACGAGGGGAGCCAGCTGCCCTACTGGACAAAGCAACGTGGCTGAAAGTTGCTTTGAAACGCAGAGGATTCCCTACTCCTGCTCTGGCCTTCCACACAGAAACCCTGGCAGTAACCCCTACACAAGACCTCTGGGAGGGTGGGTAGGGCAGTTGACAAGCTCACCAAGAGGGTCGTAGCAGTCAGTGTTCCCCTGGGAGTGGATAGGGCAGCTAGGTGTTGCCCATTGGGCATAGCCACAGCAAGAGCACCTGGGGCCATGTGGACCCCCCAGTGTCGGCCCCAGCCACCCTTGAGAAGCAGGTGGCCTAGATTCAATCAGCACAGATTACCTGTCTCCATGGGCAGTGGTTTGGGAAATGGATGGGGTATTCCACATGTTATTCCACAGCCATGTCCAATACCACCTAGACATAACCACAAGGAGTCATTGACTTGTTCACGCTGTGCTGGGTTTTTTTTCCTTTGCTTGCTTTATTTTATTTTTTTATTAGTTTCAGGTGTACAAAACAACATAATGACTAGGCATTTACATGCTTCACAAGGTGATAACTCCAACAACTCTACTACCCATCTGACACTGTACATAGCTATTATAATACCACTGACTATATTCCCTATGCTGTACTTCACATCCTGTGACTATATATATATTTTTAAATTATAGTTGCTATTCAGTATTATTTTATATTAGTTTCAGGTATACAGCACAGTGGTTAGTTATTTATATAATTTATGAAGTGAGCCCCCCATAAGTCTCATACCCACCTGACACCATACATAGTTTTTATAACATTATTGACCATGTTCTCCATATTGTATTTCATGTCCCCATGACTATTTTGTGACTACCAATTTTTCTTGCTTCATTTTTATATAAAATTATGTTGTAGAAAATTTTTAGAATAGTATTAATATAGTGAACCCCTGTGTGCCCATTACCAAATTTCAACAGTTCTCAGCCCGTGTAGGCCCCACTATCTTATCAAAGCTTCACAAATGGTAAACCAGCCGATCTTTAATTTCCTGAAGACCTGACTCTGTTTCCCACAGAAAGAAAAGATGAATAATTCGTTGTTTGCTTTTCAGGAATCCTGGGAGCAGTAATTTACAGAAAATAACCAAGGAGCCGGTAATTGACTACTTTGATGTCCAGGACTGAGAAGCTCAAGATGCATTTAGATGAAAGAATGATTAGGTGGGGTGGAAACTCATTTGCCAGCAGATAAATCATGCTTGTTCCCAGCTGCCTGGTGGACTCACATACTGTCTTTTACTGGTGCATCCAAAGCATGAGTGTGTCAGAAATCCCCTGTCCTCTAATCCATCTGTATGAAGTGACTCAGTGCAGCCAGATCTTGACTGCATGGTCACTAGGGATTCAGTCACGATTTTGCAGAGGCTCCTCACACCTTTGCTGTGATTGCTTGGAAGGTTAGGGGAACATTGGGCTTGATTCGGACAAACCAGAATTTTAGCCTGAAATAGGCTTAATGGCATTTATTATGCCTCAGTTATCCCTGTTATCCATCCTCCTGAAAATGCCTGCAACATCAGATGCATCTTGCTTTCTTAATACAGATTGCTCATGATCTTTGGAAAGATACAAGTGAACTTCTCAGTCCAAAATACCAAACATTAAATTGCTACAGCATATCCTGAATCACGTATTGTGTTAAACCCAACTATCTGATCTGAGTCTTTTGTCAACTCTCACAGGTCTATCTAGCTGCACTTATTTTTGTGGTTCTCAGCACCATTAGTTCTAGACCTAGCAGAGGAGTCTGGTGGCTTTATAGAAGTCCATTTTCTGGAGTCCAGAGGGCGCCTCATACCACATCACTGAACCAGCCTGGTGACAGTCACTATAGCTATCCACCATGATGGCAGAGGCCACAGAGCAAACTCCTCCTGCAGACTCACTCTGTAGCCTCCATGTATGACCACTGTAGTTCCAACACCTTCTCTTTGAGAGTCTCAGGTAGATTTTTCTGTGTTGCTTTCTCCCAGGCCTGCGGCAGCCATATTGGCTTTCCCTGTCTCAGTGCTGGACTTCTGTTTGAATATTCAAAAAAGCATATGGACAGCCAGGGCTTAGCTTACTGGAGGCATTCTTCAGGCTCCAGTAAGGCAGGTACATCAACAGTGACATTAGTTTGGCCCACTGTATTGGCACTCCTCCAGCACAGAGACCAGACTTCCAACTTCCTTTTCCTCCAGAACAAGTCACGAGCCCCAGAGCAATAGGAGGAGATTTGAGAAATGACATCACAAAACCAGCATTTAATTTTCACAGAACGAGCAGGGCCATTCTTTGGTCCTGACCCAGACAATCTGTCTTGAAAGGCATCAGGTACAGCACTGGGAACAGGTGGCTGGAGGGGAGAGATGAAGAACTACAAAACCACCTTATCTGGGCCCATTTAGCACAGGGTCAATGGCCCCATGCCCAACAGGAAGCCCACAAGCGTCTGTGACAACTTCTGAGCAGTGAGTTTAGTGGGTGAGCTGTACATTGAGAGCATCTCAGAATCAGCAGGAGGCAGGAAACCTGATTTCAGATTCCAGCTCTGCCACATAACAATTTGCTGTTTGGTAGAATGAAGGTATCACCTACCTCACCAGGGTTGTTATGACGATTAAATGAGATAACACACAAAGAGGTGCCTGGTCTATCATAGGTTTATAAAACTTATAAAATTGCTAAAAGTTTATAAAAATTATACTTGATATCTAGAAAATATGTAAGCATCTTTTTCTGTAATACTAGCTAAGTTAAAGGTTAGTATGCTAAGCAGTCCTCTTCAGGTGAATGTTGGTGTGCCTGCCTTATGCTGGGGCTGTAGGAGGCAGATGTGGCCCGCTCTTTACTTAGTAATCCAGTGGGGGCCCCATGCCTGAATATATATAATGGACTTGGGTGGTCTGGCCCAAATAGGTCACGAGCCTTTTATTATAAGCTGAAGAGCCATATGAGGAGTTTTTTTTGTGTCGTGGTAGGACTGGGTTAGCTCATGCTTGGGGGAAGGACCCTTGGATGGGAAGGGGAAACAGGAGTAAGCATTAGAGCTGAATCTAGAGATGGCGCACTGCCATTGGGAGAAGCATGCCAAGTGCAGGTAAAGGGCATGAGACAAGCCCAGGGTGTGGTTTGTAGTGGGATCATTGTCTAGAGTGGGCAGACAACTGGAGGGACAGGTGATGAAGCTGGAGATGTAGACGGGTCAATTTATGGAGAACCATAGGGAGCCGTTGAAGGGTGCTGGCATGCTGGGGGGTTAAGTGCAGGACTGGAGATGAAAGCAGGCCTCCTGATTGCAGGGTCTGCGCGAAGCAGTTGTGGATCATGTCCTGGACAGGGCCCACGCAGGCCAGAGACAAGGGCGGGGCGCAGTCTCAAACAGTGGGTCCTGACATTAGGGCCTGGGGAGTCCTTCGCACATGGTGCCAGCCTTGCTTCATGCCTGAAAGCCTGGAGACCTTGTTCCCTAAGGAGAACCTGCTGCTGTGTCCCCTCTTCCAAAATTGGGGAGGGAGTGCCAGGCCAGAGCTGCTTCACCTCAGACCTGCCCATCTCATCAGTTCCTTCTCATGCCCTGCCACACTCACCAGGCAAGTTCTGCCTCTGAAACGCCCCACATGGCCTCAGCACAAATGTCCCATACCATCTTCTGTGGACTTGTATTTATTTTTTTCCCAAGCCCTTTAGAGCTCACAAATCCCCAGGGCGTTCTCTAAGCCCTTCCAACCCCAATCTACAAAGGCCCGGCCAGAGGAAACCAGGCTCTGTGAGGTCACACTCAGTGTGTGCCAAGCCAGGACTGGAGTCCAGGCCATGGGTTTCCCAACCTAGAGCTGCCCTTGGCCAGGAGGGGCCTGAGTCCTCAGGACAAGGTGCACTGTCTTCCCCAAACAATTCCCTGGGCTTCCTTCCCAGCGGCCCAGGCTGCCCTCACCCCAGGCTTCATGCTGCACAGCCTCCTGGGACCTGGGTGCAGAGAACCCTACTGAGCTGCTAGGATGCCCCATCAGCTGCCTCAGCTCTCTCTGACCCCGAGCAGTTTGCTGCCAGTGTCTGGGCACTGGTCTCCCCATCTGTCAGGTGGGTAATAGTTTCTGTTTGTGCACTGCCCCAAGCCTTTGGGAGTGTAGTGGGGAGAAACGGTCTGGGGGGTCGGAGGGTCCCAGTGTCATGTGCATCAGCATTGTCTCAGGGTAGCTCACTTATGGGGAGGAGCAGAGCAGCTGCAAAGCAGCCCTGACAAGGGCTAGGGCTTTCAGTCACCCGCCTTCCTCCCCCCACCCACCCCAACCCTGACACGGGTGGAGCAGAAGTCCTCAGGGACCCACACTTTCCCAAGGATCTCTTCTGAGCATTTAATATGCGCCAAGCACTTTTTTAGTCTTCAAAACCCCATGAAGTAGGTATTCCCATTCCACCCTTGGGGCAGCTGAAGGTGAGAAGTTAGATCACTGGCTCAAGATGACTCTGAACAACTGACGATCTGAAATTCCTACTAGGTCTGACTCCAGAACCCTTGTGCTCTCCTCCACACGGGCAGAGCAGCACCAGCTCCCACAGCTCATCCGGAAGCCCAGGAGGGCAGGGCAGGCGGGAGGCAAGTTTGTACTGTACCAGTGCAGAGAATACCAGCAGCCCCCTAAGGGGGCGGGGTTTTCCTCCAGTGGCCACCAGGAGGCAGTATGTACCCCCAAGGCAGGAGACCAGGGAAGGGGTCTGGGGAGTATACTTTGCCTCAGGAAAGCTCTCTTTATTTAAAACTTTAGATTTTATAACCAATATTTTTTAAATGTATCACCCTTTAATATTTTTTAAAATACTGTTTCTCTCTGCTTGATATACACAGTATAAGCACAGAGGGAAAAACCTAAGCCATGCAGGTATTGGAAGGCAGAACATCCCCTGCAGAAGGAACAGCCATGACAAAGGCACCTTGAAGGAGCAGCAAAGCCATCAGGCTGTGGGGGACTGAATGAGGGAGAGGAGCAGGGGCTGGGCTTTGAGACCGGTTGGCAGGCTTAGGGCAGAGGAGTGAATGGTCGTTTTCTGAAAGGATCACTCCCGCTACTGTGTGGAGACTAGACTGTAGGGCTGAGTTAGAGCAAAGGGAGAGGGCTGGGAGTCCAGTCAGAAAACCACTGCCCTAATCTGAGAGACAGACGATGATGGTGAGGCAAATGCGGGGTGGTGAGAAGTGGTTGGATTCTAGATACATTTTGCAGATAACACCTAGAGGATTTGCTGACAGCTGCCGATGTGGGGTGTGAGAAGGAGGAGTCAGGGATGACTTCAGAGGTTTTGGCCTGAGCAATGGGAAGATGAATTTGGCATTGACTGAGATTGGAGAGTGTGGGAAGAGCAGGCTTGGGGGATGAAAATCTGTCCAGTAGGCAGTCGTACATGGCGCCTGGAGATCTAATTTGGGGAGCTGTTGGCATATCTTGGTATTTAAAGGCTGGTGAGATCACATTGAGACTGGGGGCGGGGGCACGGAGGAGGTGAAAGAGAAGAAGTCTGAGGACTGTGCCCTGGGCGTTTCAGCATCTGGAGGGTAGGGAGCTGAGGACAGCACAGGAGTCAGGTTTCCAGGGAAGTTCTGTGGGGTGAGGGTCTCTGGGGTGTTCCTAGGAGAGTGTGGGCTTCTCTTTACTCGCCCTGACCCATCTGAGCCTCCTGAGGTCCAAGGGCACAAGTCAGTTAAGGCCCCAGGGTATTCAGACTCCAGGGCCAGCGGAGATCGCAGTTCTTGGCTGCCCTCTTCCCTTTAGCTCTCTCTTAAACATGGGTGCTCCACGGGGCCTCATCATCTGTCCCTGAGTCACCTCATCCATCTGTATGCCTTCAGATGCCACCCTAGGCTTCAGAGCTCGATGTCTAGCCCAGGCCCATGTCTTTCCCTGAATGTCCCACAAGCACCTCTGATTCAGCATGTCCAGCCTTCAAAGTGTCTCCTGGTGTGTCCACTACCTATCCAGTCTCCCCAGCCCTGGCACTGGGACTCCCTTAGGAGTTTATCTTCTCTCTAACGTCCCTTCACTTGGGGCCAGAAGCCAGGACACAGGCAGGGGAATGTGGGCTATGGGGAGGGCAGGAGCACAATCTTGCTGGCCCTTTAGGGGCCAGCTGTGACCCCAACTTAGGAATCTTTATCAGCCTGCATGGGTGTGGTCGGGTCCCTGGAGGACCCCAAGGCTCAACTCTAGATTTATTGGCCTCATCTGTGTGCCTGGCTCTGAGCTGTGTGCTCTCTCAGCCTCTGGGCCTCCAGGCCCCACTCACCTGGGCCCTCCCACCCTTGGCTCCTGAGCACAGACACAAGGGGAGACCGTGAACTCTGGCAAACTCCCTGCCCTTGTCCATCACTGAGGAATGGTAATGGCAAAACCTGAAGCACCTCACTCCTCTGGGCCTCTTTATCTCCACTTTACAGATGAGGAAACTGAGGCCCAGGAGGTTCAATATCCTACCAAAGCTTGATGAGAGGCACTTGAGTGTTTGGGGGTTTTGTTCATTTGTGGGGTTTGTTTTTTGAGTATTGTTATTTTAACTATACCGGTATGTCATAATATATGTTTACAGAATATATTTCACAATTTAAAAACCAAACAAAACTAGGCGAGGTCAATTAATAAGGACTGGAACCCCTGCTCTCTACCCTTTACTGAGTCAATCTTTCCAGGGCTCCGTTTCCTTGGCTGTTAGGTGGGGGTGATGACGTGAGGACCACGAGAGGGTATAAAGTAATAACAATAGCAAACACTCCCTACATGCCAGGCATAGCTCTTTTTACCATCCCGCAGCTCTGTGAGGTGGGAGCTATAATTATTCTGTCTTACCTAAGGCCATACAACTAGTGAGTGGCAGAGCTGGTGTTTGGATCCAGGCAGGCTCGCCTCCGTCTGTGCTCTTAGGTGCCCTGGTATGGTCCCTGCAGTGCACAGGACTGGGGTCATGCCTCTTCCCATCCAGAGTCAGCACAGAGCTAGGCGAGGAGCCAAAGTCAGATCACAGGCTCCTTCCACTGACCGTGTCAGCACTGAGATGGCTACTTCCACCTCCCCCAGGGCTACAGGACCTCATCTGAGGGAGGAAACAGTAAGACCAGCCAGACCAGGGTGCTGCCTGTTGGTGCCTGTCCCTCGGAGGCCCTGAGTTGGAGTGGGAGAGCAGTCCAGACAGGGAGTAAGGGGCTCTTCCCACAGCCAAGACCACCAGGCTGAGGACCAAACCTTTATCTGCAAAGCCCTGGAGGAACCTGGCCTAGGGCTGGGAGTCGTTCCTGCCCCACCTGTCCCCATCCACAGCCTTAGCTGGGGGCGGGGCGTGAGGTCGGTAGGAAAGTGGGTTCATGACATGAGGCTTCAATGTGCTAGAAGAGGTCATACAGATAGGGAAACAGACCCAGAGAAGGGAGGGGTCCTTTGCGGGTCACACAGCCAGTGCATGCTGGGCCTGGGACTGAGCGAATGAGAGGAGCCAGGGCTCTCATGGCTCACATCCCAGCCTGGCTCCCAGGGCTGCATAGATGTGTCTCCTGAGTCCAGCCAGGGAGTGGTTACAGGAAGGAGTGTGTGTGTGTGTGTGTGTGTGTGTGTGTGTGTGTGTGAGAGAGAGAGAGAGAGAGAGAGAGAGAGAGAGAGAGAACCTACGAGGCAGAGGTGCCATGATGCCTGCCCCACCCCATCCTGCCTGCTTCCTTCCTTCCTGCAATGGGACCTGCCTCACCTCTGCCCCAAGCCTTGGCCTCACCTTTCCCCTAGGCCTCAGTCCACCCTACCCCTTTCTCTCACCTTGTTTCCTTCCACTCTCCCCACCCTCTTTCCATTCCAGCAATGGCCCCCTCGTGTTCCCACCTCAGGACATTTGCACTGGCTGTTCCCTCAGCCTGGCATGCTCTTCCCCCAGGTGTCCACTTGGCTCACCCCCTCAGCCTCTTCAGGTCTTTACTCAGTCACCTCAGTGAGGCCTCAGTCTTCACACCCACACACTTCCTATCCCCCTTTCCTGCTTTTCCTCCTTAGCGTGTATCACTAATACACCACATGTTCTGCACAGAATGTCAGCTCCATGAGGACAAGGATTTTTCTATATCTTCTTTGTGCCTGTACCCTTGGCACTAGAATGTGACTGGCATATTGGAGGCTTTCAGCCATGTCTGCCAAGGGGTCTGTGCTCTGTGGCCAGGGTCAGGGCCCATCGGAGCCTAGTGCAGGTCTGTGGCAGAGCAGTGGACAGCAGGCAGGGTTCTGGACAGACCCACTGGCTGCCCTGTCTTCAAGGCCACCTCCCAGGGACATGAGGACGCCAGAAGGCTGAAGTGGCCTATGAAGGACGGGAGGGTAGCAACAGAGCCCCAGGGCCCATCTGAGCCTCTCCCACCTGTGCCTGAGGCCTTATGGTCAGGCAGCTCTGAAACACCAGAAAAGGGGAAGGCCACCTTTTCGTATTCACAGGGCCACTGAGGCTGAGAGAGGGGAAGAAGGCGGCTTGTCCAGGGTCCCAGAAGGAGGCAGCTGGCTGGGACTTCCAGCCCAGGCCCTTCCTTGGTCACGCTCAGGCCTGGGTCCCCTGGCTTAGCTCCTCCCACTGTGGGATGTCAGACACACTCAAGCTTCTCCCCTTTCTCCCTGGACCCCCTGTAATCCCAGCAGGCTCTAACCTGTCACTCTTCCTGTCACCTGTTCCATGCTAGAGCTATTTCTTCTTCATCTTTTTAAATATATATCTACAAACAAATACAAGTCACAGTTATATGTTACAAAGTACAATCATATAACAAACCCACACATTTTTCCCCAACTCCAGAACTAGAAAATTATTAATAGCTTGCACTACCCCCATGTCCCTCCCGATCTCATCTCCCACTCCTACATCCCCATATCCTTGAAGGAACCATCTCATCTTGTTGTTTTTTTAAGTAGTCTTATCACATGTATATGCCCAAAGAATATATCACGTTTTGCTTGTTTGTCAATGGTATATAACTGGTGTCATACTGTATAGGCTACTGAGTTGCTTTATATGCCTCCAAGATTTTTCCATGTTGCAGGTAGCTATTGTGCCTTAGTTTTCACTGATGTATCAAATCTGTTGTATGTGACTGTACTGCAATGTAAATATCTGTTCCCCTGTTGATGAACATTTGGGTTGTTTCCAATGCCCTGTGACCGTCCACTTTGCACCCCTTCCTCAGCCAGACCTCTAGGGGTACCCACTCCTCACCTCAGAGCCACCTCCCGCTGTGCTCCCAAGATGCTGCTCACTGATCCTCTCACTATTCCACAGCCCCAGCTATATCCACAATTTCCCCAATCTCCATCTTCAACTCTCTTCTGAGCTCCAGACTATACAAAAGGCATAATTATTTATTGAGCACTTACTCTGTGCCAAGCAATAGTCTCAGCATTGTATATGTTTTATTTCATTGAATATCACAGCAACACAAATGGTCGGTAATATTATTAAACTCATTTTACAAATGAGAAAACAGAGGCCCAGAGAGATTGAGTAACTCACCCAAGACTATACACCTCTTGCCTTTCAGGTCCCATAGACAACTCAAGCTCAGCATGCCCAGGAAATAAATTACCATCTTCCTCTCCAAACCAGTTCCTCTCCCGTGCTCTGCTTTCAGTGGGGACGTCTCCAATGTCCCAGGCCAAACAAGAAACTGAAAGTCAGCCCTGACTCCTGCCACACCCTCAGCTTCTCCTTCATCTAATCTGAGCCCAAGTGCTGTGGGTTTTACCTCCTAGGTATTGAGGGAATATCCCTTCTCTCACACCCAGCAGCACTGACCTATTAGGTGCCCTGCTGCTGCTCCTGCATTATTGCTCTCACCACACTCCTTTGCAGGCCGCAGTCTCCCCCTTTGCCAGCAACCTGCACACAGCGTCTCACCATGTCCCCACTTCCAGAAGAAAGCCCAGCCTCCTCTGCCCCCTTTCCCCTCAAACCGTAAAGTGCAGCAACCAGCCCCAGAAAGGATATCTCTGGCCCCTCCTCTGCCCTGTCTCCTCCTCTGGGAAGCCATCCCTGGCCTCAACTTTGAGGCCCAGCCATGAGCTCCCTCTAATCCCTGCAGCCTCCGTGCAGCCCCTTCTCCACCACTTCTTTCCTCCTGTCCCAATTAGACCACACTCCTCAAAGGCAGAGACGCAGCCTCATCCACTGCAGCTGCGCCAGTGCCCAAGCAAAGGCCTGCACACAGGAGGTGCTCAATAATTGTTGAAAGGATAAACACACAAGCAATGACACTGCCTTCTGAGTCCCAGAAAGCAGGATGATTTCATGCCTGGCCCCTGAGTCGGTGGATCCTGGCTGCCCCACCTCCACCCAACCTCGGGGCCTGGCCCCTAGCACCCCATGAGGCTGTTTCCTATCTCTACACTTTTTGGAAAGATTTCCCTCTCTGCATCTTCCTTCCTAACTCTGGAATTCCTTAATGTGGGAGAGCTCTGGCACCAGGAAGAAGGAAGAGAAGTCTGACCCCTTACCTACTTTCAATCTACATCAGGCACTTTCAAGGGTGGGGTGTAATTTTGCCCCCAAGGAGAGAAAATTAATTCTTGGAAGGGGAGGTGAAAAAAAAATATTATTTTGGTAAAAAGCATAGATATACATAAAGTACATAAACAGATAACACAGTATACCTGTGATATTAAAATGTCATATAATTAAGAAAAAATATCTAAAAGACTCTTGGGAGAGGGCCAATAATGGAAAAAGTTTGAGAAACTATCTACACACTTGGGACTTGTCTTGTGTGGGCCAAGGACTGGCCAAAACTGAGGGAGAGTCTCGAGTCCTATCCCAGGGCAGCTCAAGGTATCCTCAGAACCGCCCCCAACTACCACCAGCTAGCTGTCCTCCTTTCCCCAAAACTATCCCTTTCCTACACTATGCCTGAGAGTCCACAGTTCTGTAACTGGCATCTCTTAATCTCGTCCCGTTCCTTCTGAGACCACAGGTTGGCCTTTCCTCATTCTCCTCCAGGGGGCGCCCCAGCTCCCAGGGCTGGAAGGCGCCTGAGGCCTCTTGGCTCCATGCTCCTGCCTTGGGCTACAGCATAACTCCAGAGTTCCTGGAAGAATCCAGGAAAGAAGCCCAACCACAGGAGGCATCCAGGAAGTAAGGGTGCCACTGTGGGACAAGGCCTTCTTTATTGGGGTGGGGATGGGAGTCACAAATAATCTTACTTAGAATTGCTCCATGTGGATGGAGTCACTTAAGGGTGGGACAGGCCGGACTGAAGGTCTGTTGTCGGAGGACACACAGACACAGGTAAGGGAAGAGGTCATGGTCGTGGGTTTTTTGCAGTCTTCAGACTCCATGGGGTTCTCCAATGTCTGGGGCTCCTGAGGGATGGTGGAGCCAATGAAGACCAAGTAGATGATTCCACCTAAGAAGGCACCCAGGGGTGGTGCCACTAGTGGCACCCACCACCAGTTCTGGGCCCTGCAGGCAAGAGACAGAAGCTTGGTGAGGGGGAGTGCGATGCCCAGGATAGCATCCCCCTCTGGCCCAGACGGGGAGGAGGGCCTAAGAGTAGAGGAATGACCCTCATCCTAGCCTGGGAGCCATCCCTGAGCCTGAGGCCCTAGTCAGCTTCACCCTGATTCAGGGACAAGGACTGATGTGGGGCAGTATCTGCACCAGTGCTGGTCTGGGGGAAGGTCGGCACCCACTCCTGCCTCCCCAGGCCACCTGGGATCTCTGCAGGACTCTGCTGTGCTGCTCCTCATGTTACCCCCACCCTCCATATGCAGGGGACCCACAGAAAACTCGCAGGAGTGGGCTGGGCGGGGCAGTACCTGAAGACCTGTATGCCCCAGCCAGCAATAAAGGTGAAGAAGCGGGGAGGCAGGTCCCGGGACGGGTTGATGGCATAGCCTGTGTTCATGCCCAGGGACACTCCAATGATGACAACAAGGAGGCCAATCACCACAGCCTGTGTCCCTTGCAATGCTGGGTTATTCCTCTTGTCCGTGATAGCGAAAAGACACAGCTGGAGCATCCCCGTAAGTAACACCTGGGGAGCAGAAGCCATGGCAGCCACCCGGGGCCCCGAGCCCAAACCCACTGGCAGAGATATGTCTTGGTACAGTTCCCATTCAGAGTTCTTGTCCTCTGCCATGGTGAGGGACTCCTGCTGGCCCCTTCATGAGGTGGGGAGGGCCTGAGGAGGGACACCCACTCCGGACCACTGACCTCATTCAGGAAGCCACTCCACAATGTCATGTGGTCAGGAAGATAGGTGGCAAAAATGTTAGCGGTGGCTACAGGACCAGTGACCGTCAGCTGTCCGCCAGAGTAGTTGAAAATGGCCACTGTGGAGACACAGATTGAGGGTGAACCTACCCCTAGCTCAACCCCATTGGCGTCTCAGAAATAAGGTGGTAGAATGGCAGGGTGGGGAGCACCTCCAAGGCTTTCTCTCCCAGACATTGTCACAGGCCAGGGCACTGAGGTCAGATTTGTCCGTATTTCAGAGGAGAGGGACTGGGGCCCGAAGCAGACAATCCCGGGAAGGAAACTCACTGTAGAAGAGGCCGTAGATGGTGGCAGCAGCCAGGAAGGAACCCAGGAACTGACCCAGTATGTACACAGGAAACTTCTTCCAGGGCAAGTAGCCTAGTGCACAGTTGGTTAAGGTCACGGCCGCATTCATGTGGGCCCCTGCAGGGAGGGCAAGTAGGTAGGGAGAGTGAGAACAGAAACCAACAACAATAATAAATAATATTGAGAGCAACAACAATAATCATAAGGCAAGCATTTATGGAGTGCACTCATTTAATTCTCACAGGGATCCCCACGAGACAGGGACTAGCATCCCCATTTCACCATTAGGGAAAGTGAGGGGTAGAGAAGTGAAATAGCTTGCCTAAGCTGACCCAACTGGTAAAAATGGTGGGTCAAGGGGGCTCAGACAGAGGAAAGGAGTTTAGGAGAGCCTCCCTCCAAGTGGGCAGTGAGGGTGAAGTGCTGGCTGACTCGGAGAAGGGGCTGGCTGGAGGTGGGCAGGACAGAGCCTGGCCTTGCTGGTCAGGCAGGGCCCAGCTCACTCACCAGAGATTTTCCCTGCAACGTGCACTCCCATGGTGACTCCAAAGCCAAAACCCAAGTTGACGCCAAGGAAGCTGCCGAATTGATCTCCTAGAACCATGTGAGCCACGGAGCCAAGGCCAAACACCTGCGAGGGAGGGCAACTGAGAGGACTCCCTGCCCAGAAGCCCCAACCTAAGAGGAGGGCTCAGAGCTCAGTTCAGGCTCCTCGCTGTCACTCCCTGGGCCTCCCCTCATTGTACTTGGAGACCCTCTGCCATGCCGTCTTCCTCCAGAGACTTCCCTCTTCATGACCCCTCCTCCCTTGCCCCTGTCAAGGACTCTAAGACCTGACCAGTGAGAGCTGGGTGGGGTGGCGTATACAAGGAGCCTGTGGAGCAGCAGAATTAGGAGCTAACATGGATACAGCCAAGCCCTTGGACCCCAAGCCCACCTGAAGTTCAAGGGAGGGGGCAGGGCTTCAAGGAGGGCATGACTGATGTGGATTGAACCCCTCAGAGCATCTCACAATTCAGCCTAGCCTGAAGGAAGTTTCTTCAAGGCATCTCCAAACTTCAGGCCTGGACTCTGCCACGCCCGCCCCCATTAACCCCAACCCCACCCCCTCTACACACATCAGCCCTGGAAGCCAGTGGGGTTCTAATACTCTTGCCTCCAGCAATATTTCCATTGCCCTCAGACATCATTCCTGAACTGTAGCTCTTGTCCGTCCCTAACTGCTAGATCTCCTCAGGTGACACCCCCACTGACCCCTTTCACAGGAAGATGAGACGCCTGAGGCTAGCTGCTCACTCAGCCTCCTTCAGCACCTGCCTGAACCTCCGCCTATCCCTTCAGCTCTGGTACCCGCACCCAGCCTCCCCCTCCCTCTTGCCTATATCTTCCACCCTACCCTTGACTGGCTCCCGCACACGCAGTCTCTTGCTTCCTAAAAGTAAATCTTCCCACCTCAGCCCAGCGTCCCTGTGGGGCAGAGCTCCTAGACAACCCTTCTCTGCATCAGTCAGCCTCCAGGAAAGAGCCCACTGGCTACACCCTTTAGCCCTTCCCTTGTCTCCCTCCTCAGTCTGGGTTCTGCTTCCACTGTCACAGACGCCGAAGCGCCCTTCTCTCCGAGGGCTCCTGCCTCTGACTTCCCAAAGGTCCCTTCAGACATTGTCTTGCTTGACTTTTCTGACTTTGACCCTCTTCAGAACTCTGTTCTCCTGGAAAGCCCCACCTCATAGCCTCTATGACACCTCTCTCCCTCTCCTGCCTTGCCTCTTACCTCTGTAGCCTCTCTCTCTCTAGTTCTTTCCCACATTCTTTTTCCTTCATCTGCCTCATGAATACAGATGATCCTAGGGCTCCATCCCTGGCCCCTTTCGCATCTTACCCCAGTCACTCTCCGTGGGTCTGTGGCTTCAGATATGCTTGCTGCACTAAAATTCCCAAAACCCCCACCTGGGAGCCAGATCCCTATTTCCAGATACCCATTGGAAATCTGCGTGTCACAGGAATATCAGGCTTTATGTTGAAAGCTTACCATGTCTTGGAAAATGTGATCCTCATCCTATGCTCCCTATCCCAGTTGGCCAAGCCAGAAGCTTGGATCTCACAAATGAGAGAGCTTCCGCTCCCTCCTCCCCAACACCCAATCAGCTCTTACTTACATTCTCCATAGATCTTGTTTGTTTGGGGAGTTTGTTTGTTTGTTTGTTTGTTTTGAGGGCAGTGTCACTGGCCCTCACATATGGGACCCCAACCGGGGCCGCTGGCTTCCCAAGCCAGCGCTTAACCACCGCGCCACTTGGCCAGCCCCCTCCATAGATCTTACTCAGCCTCCTCCTTCCAGCCAGAATGACCTTTCTAACACAAAAACCTGCTCATGTCTGCCCCTCATTCAAACATTCGCTGTTTCCCCTCCATTTCTAGGATGAAGTCCAAACTCAGTAGGCCACCATTTAAGACCCTTTATAATTTATGCCTTTTCATTTCATCTCGGCACCAGTGTTCTCTATGTTCAGCGATAGTATTACTACTAAATAATACTAACCACTTGTTGAGCACTTACTGTATGCCAGGCACTGGTAAGCAAGATATATGTATTGCCTCCTTTAACCTTTACACCAACATATGCATTGGGTACTATTAGTCTCCCCCATGTGGCAGATGGCAATTCAAGGTTTGTCCAAAGCATACAGTCAGCACACAGGATTTGAATCAAGGCAGCCACCTATGCTGGACAGTGTTGGGAGCCATCAGCACCCCAATATAATGACAAGGTTTCATGGTCGGTTATAGTCTCCACTCCTGTGAACCCATGTGCCTTTCCTCTACATCAGATCCTATAGAAGACAGTACTTTCATTGTATTTATGTCAAGTTCCTGTGGTACCCCAATGAGCTAACTACGCAGCCAAAGACGGGCAATATCTCCAAAAGAGAGGAGACAACCTAAGCCAGGTGATAGTTCCGTGGGGACCCCAGAACTAAGAAAAAGGGGACACTCAAGCCCCTTGGAAACAGGCTCAGACCCCTGGCCACATAAGCCAAAAAGCCTGGCTATGAGAAACTGATAATAACATCAATCCGTTAAGCTCGTTTGCCTAAAATAATCACAGTGAAAAGTCTCCTTGGAGATTAAAAGTCTCCGGGCCATGAGAGTTCTGATAAAAGATGACTTGCTGACCATGAGCTATGTTAATGGATAGCCTTAATTGGATTCTTTGCCTTGTACATTGTTGTAGCAAGAGACACTGAAGCTTTAGCTCAAGTATACCCCTTGTGAGTCTTACTGCTGGAATCTGGGACTAGATAGTCAAGGTAGTCATGGTAACTATTCTTCAGGTGATATGTAGAATCTAAGTCTGGTTCATAAAGAGATTATCATAGATGAGATTATCCTTAAATGTAGAAAAGGTCACAGTGTACTCTGGGGAGAACAATTATAAGGAAGTAAAGACTAAAAGTCTTAAGAAAGAAAAATACATCAAAACTGTGGAACTTAAGTTTGTGATTGGATAATGGTCAAAAGTCCCTATATAGGGGACATGCTGTGGCAATAAAGAGTGACACTTCTCTGAAACTCCCCTGGTGTCTCCACTGTCTCCTTTCTTTTCTTCCCCTCGCTGACTCCGTCTCCACCTGAGGGGATCCCTGGACTCCGAGGAGGCTGGACCTCCACAGGACAGCCTCAAACCAACACCCACACTGCTCCCTGCATGCTTTGCTTTCTTATGCCTGTAGGTGTTTGCATAGGCTGTTCCCTCTTGCCTGGATATCTGGTCCTAGACCCTGAAAAATTGATACCTCACTCTAAGGCCACACTCAGGTGGCACTTCCTTTGATAAATCCATGTGTTTTGGACATGATGTCTCTGAGGGACTTCCAGCTGTCCAGACTGCTGGAAATCAAAGTCTAGATCTGTGTCATCCAGTATGACAGCCACTAGGCACTTGTGGCTAGCATGTACTTCAAATGTGGCTTGTCCTAATTAAGATCCTTAAGTGTAAATTACATACCAGATTTCAAAGACTTAACAGGAAAAGGAGAATGTAGAATCTTATTAATAATTTTATATTGATAACATGTGGAACTGGTAATATTTTGGATATGTGGGTTAAATGTAATAATTATTTAAATTAATTTAGTCTGTCCCTTTTTTAAATGTGGCTACTAGAAATTTTTAAATTACACGTGTCTCTTATATTGTACTCCCCTTGGACAGTTCTGTTCTAGAGTTTTTTATAAAAAGAAACCCCTGGAGGGCCTGCCGAGTGGCACGTTGGTTAAGAGCTGGCTTGGGACGCCAGCAGCCCCGGTTGGGATTCCAAATATGAGGGCCAGTGACACTGCCCTCTACAGCTAAGATGGTGAACAACAGCTCCACCTGGAGCTGGGCTGCTGTGAGTCCCTAGGGCGGCATAGCTGCAGCCCCTGCTGCAGTGGGCTGCCATAGGCTACAGTGAGCGGCCAGCAGCCGGTGTGAGGCCAGCGACCGATCTGCCTCACCCAAGAAGAGCGCACTGATGATACCAACATGGGCCAGTGAAGCAATGTCCTCCACAACTAGACTGAAGAACAAAAGAACAACAACTTGTCTGTTCCCCTTCCCCAGTTCCCCAACGCTGTTTCCTGCCCCCAATTCCCCAATAAAATCTTTAAAAAGGAAAAAAAAAGAAAAGAAAAGAAACCCCTGGAAAATTGTGGACATGAGGGCTACCTCTGAAGGCATCGGGGAGGGCGAAGACAGGTGAGAGGATGCAGGGTGAGAAGGCATCTGAGGGCTGAACCTAGAGCCGCACATCAGCTCTCACAGGTGGGTGTTAGAAACCCCAGCTGGAGCAGGTGTTGCAATGCAAAAAGAACAAAGAGTTGGAGGGCATTCCTTTGGGTGTGACAATCCAGCTGTCATTAGTAATGTGGGTTAGTACTGTATCATCAGGCCATAGGGACAAAGTCAGGTCCTAGAGACTGAGAGTCAGTAGATGGTGAGGAAGTGTTGGAAAGCACCGTGTAGACATCTCTTTGAGAACCTGCCTGAGAAGGAACGGGGAGAGAACCTGGTACATGAAGGGGCTCACAGGATGGAGGAAGGTTTTGTTCTGTGTTGTGTTGTTCTAAGTAGAGAGACTTTGGCATGTTAAGATTGAGAGAAGGAAAGACTGAAAATAAAGGAAAGAGAAAAGGACGGAGCAAGTACCTCAAGAAACTGAAGGAATGAGACTGGTGCAGGAGTGGAGGGTCCTCCATGAAAGAGCAGGTGATATGTAGATGTACAGGCAGGTGAGTCTGGTAGTGAGAGGGAAAGGCGGGTGAGGAGCAAAACACAGGAAGCCCATCTGATGGTTTTCTCTGTCAAGCTGGAGAACAAGCCCTGTGCCGATAAACAAACACAGAGTACAGAGCAGCTTTGGGGAAGTCTGAGAAAAAAGTGAAAGGGCCCAGATAGAGTAGGGGAAAGGCAGTGAACAGGTCCCACTGTGTTCCTCAAGGGCCCCAGGACTGGTGCAGAGGGGCCCAGAGATGGGTCAGCTTAGGGCCAAGGGTAGGATGAGGCAGGAGAGGACAGGAACAGATGGGGCTTGGGAGTGGGGAGTGCGGCCAAGACAGGCTGACAGGCTTGGGGCGGGGTGGTTTGGTCAGGAGGTGCAGGGAGTAAAGCTGGCATGGAGGATCTAAAGACCAAGGGTCCCCATTTCCAAGTAGAGCTTAGAACTGTTTGCTAAAAATAATGAATAAGGGAATGAACCCCACGTGACCTCCTGTGTCAAGGTTGCCCAATGGCAGCCCTTCCATCTAGCACATGTTTTGTTTGGATAACTTGGTTTTGATGACCAGAAGTTTCAGCTTCTCTTGGGAAGTCAGAAGCCTGGGTGATGTTAGCCTGCATTCCAGCCTGCACATCTGGAGTAGCAGCAGCTACGTCTTTGCACAAGTTGGCTCTCTGCCTCAGGCCCACCACTCTGAGCTGTTCTCTCTGGGCCCTAGAGCTTGTGAGTTTGCAACTCCTGCCCTATGGTTTACATCTACATCTGGTTTTCCAATGTCCTGATGGCTCAGTTCCCCACTTCCCTGGTCCTTGAATGCAGCCGGGACTGTCCAAGTCCCTCCAGCAGCCACAAAGCCAGCCCAAGGACAACACCCACCCCCAGAGATTGCAGAGTGGAGTTGAGTAGAATAGGCCATTTCCCTCATCCTGGCTGCAGTAAATGGGACCCAAGGTCACACTTGCTTTTCTAGTGAATAACTTCACCCTAATGACTCATGAGCTTCCTATCAACTTGGCACAGGCCCAACAACGAAAGATAATAGCCACACAATGTCCTATATGAGCTTAAACCTCCCAAAGTTCTTTTACATGTGGTACTTCCCTTCAACCCTCACAGCAAATGTGAATGGCAAATGTTTCTACTCTCTACAGAAGAGGAATCCAAGGTCCAGAGAGGGGTCTTGAACTACCCAAAGCCTGAAAGTGAGGACTTTACCTCACCTGGGGGAGAGTTAACAAGCCAGGGTGTCAGAAATCCTGCCATAGCTAAGCTAAAAGACAGGGCGTAGAGGTTAAGGGTCAAGGCTGTAATATTACACTGGACTGGTTTAATCTTAATTTAAAATGTGACCTCTCGTGGGTCCTCAGTTTCCTCATCTGAGAAATGGTGGTAATAAAAGACCCTTCCTCACAGGACTATTGTGAGGATTTGGGAAGGTGTTGCATGTAAGGGGCTTAACATCAGTGCCTGGTGTGCAGTAAGTGCTCAATAATAATCTCAACGAAAGAAAGAGAACCACAGACATGGGCAGGCATCGTGTAGGTGGGCAGTGCCTGTTTTCCCTAAGAGCTCTCCAAGGAGGTGCCCTCCTGCCTCCAGGGTTCCAAGGTTTAACAGCTGTCACCGGGCTGGAATGTTTTGTCATAAATGAATTACTTTGCCCTGGATTAGGTGGGACAGAATCCAGTGCTGTCTTCATAGCTCAGGAGCCAAGCAGGAGGGCGGGGAATAAAGGAGGAGGAGAGGGCGGGAGGCAGAGAGGGGAGAGCAACTGAGAGCACTTGTCATAAGGACCAGAGACCAACCCCGGTGTCCTACGTGTTTACTGGTTGTTGCGCTCTTGGCCTCCTTCACACAAGTCAGCCAGCTCGATGTTGGTGTCATGTTTACCAACAAGAAAGCTCAAGTTCTGAACGGTTAAGATACTTGTGGAAGAGCACACAGCTGGAAGATAGCAGAGCCGGAATTCAAATCCAACTCCCATGACGGCCTCATTCAGCATACTTCATGACTGAGAAGACAGGCTCTGGGCCACGGAGAGATCTGCCCAAGGCCAGATAGTGACTCAGTGGCAGGATCAGAATAAGAAGCCAGGTGTCCAGAGTCCCCTGGGCTCCGTGAACCCCATCATCTCCTACCCTGTAACTCTCTGCACAGACACTCACACTCACACACACTGCCACCGTTTCCCCCGCTTCCTCTGGCGTGTTCCTGGCCGTCTTTGCTTCCCAGAGGCTGCCCCTTCTTTTCATGGACTTGTACCCTCTATAAGGTGCAAACAAGCATGGCTACAGCTTAAGGGCAGAGGCTGGCTGGAGGAAGCAGTGGGGCCAAAGCAGGTGCGGGGAGAGGGAATTTCTGAGAAACCTCACCTCCTGCTTGCAGTTTGGTGTCTGTCCCATCATCCACTAAAAAAGCCCTGGCCGAGATCCCCAGTGATCTCCACGTCGCCAATCCCTACAGACCCTTGTCGGTGTCACCTTTTTTGGCCTGTCTGCAGCCTCCCACATTGCTGGCCACTCTTTCCTGTGGACACCTCACACACATTTCTGTAACCTGGTCTCCCCCCATCTTCTCCTCCCACCTGTCAAGCCAGTACTTCTCAGGACTCTCTGCATTCCCCTCTTCATTCCCCAAGGCTCTGTCCGCAACTTATTTTCTTTTCCAATACACCCTCACTGGACAGTTTTTATAACTACCATCCTCATTCTGATGAACTTGAACTCTAGTCCAAGCCACTCTCTTGAGCTCCAGACTTCTATATCCAACCGCCCCCCAAGTTTCTCCCCCATCACCTCACCTGATTACATGTCTGGCCCTGTGCTGGGCCCCCGGATAAGGATGGCTCCCTCAGCACTTACCCCACATCTGTGGCTTACAAAACCTCCTTGATTCCATCTTCTACAACTGCCTCAAACACGTGCTTTCTTCTCCATCCCTGGACCAGTTTCCACCGTCTCTCTATCCTAGGTCATTGCAACAGTCTCTTAACTGGTTCTGCTCCCTCCAGCCTTGCTCATGCTGCTGAGGCTCCACACCGCACCCAGGATTTCCTTCTAAACTCCAAATCTGACCACATCGTTCCTTCCCCTGCTCGAAAGCCTGCAGTGTCTCTGTATTGTCCTCAGGATTAACTCTCAAAGCCTGACACTCAGCGCTCTCTCCAATCTCTCTCCTCTTGCTTTCCCTTCTCCCCACTTCCAGCCATGGCTTCTGATATGCCCCAGCCCATGGTTTTGTTCTGCCCCCACATATTATGAGCCCTTTCTCTCCAAAAAAGATGTGGTGAGAAAGACAGAGCTCTCACCTCACTTTCCTATGCTTCACCATCAGGCTCCGAGCTCCAAGGCCAGGGGATGGACAGTGTGACCCAGGTGTTGAGCAGTGGAAAGGAGGTCATGGATTGCCCTTACTGAGCCCCGCCCTCCTGAAGTCCTGGGGTTCCTGCCCCTTGCTCAGAGCCCCCCCACCCTGTACCACCCACCCACTCACCATCATGACATACGTGCTCATGAACTCGGCCAGGAACTCACGCACCATTTCCTTCTGCAATATTGCCTGCGCCCTTATTATCACAGGTGATGAGACCATCCTGGAATTGCAAGTGGACCTGAAGCAGCAGCCTGAGCCCATGGGCAGAAGTGAGACTCAAGTGCGCTTGCTGCCCATCGGCCCTTCAGCTCCTGGCTGGGTTAATGGGTAACCTAGTGGCCTCTCCACACACACCTCCTCTTGCCCAGGGCTGCTGGGATGCCTGAGAGCTAGAGGGATATGGAGAGGGACTGGGGGTATATGGCCAGGTCATGCCCCTTCTTCTTTCTGGTGGGGATTGGGCCAATGGGAAGGGGACACCAATGAGGCTACTTTGCAGCGGAGGCAGTTGGGGATCTGATGAATGCTATCTGTGGTGCCAATGAGCCTTGGGGGAGAAGCAGGTGGAAGAGAACAGGCAGGAAAGTGGAGTTCAGTTGTTTGTCTGTCTGTCTGCCTGCCTATCTGCAGGGACCAGATCTCTGGGGACACAGTCAAGACATCAGGTAGGATCTGGCAACCACAAGGCACTCTGCAAACAGCCCAGGGTGGGGCAAAGTCTGCTCCTATGCTAAACAGCTCTCAGGCCTGAAATATGCACCAGGTTCTGCCAAAGTTGAAGGGCCTGTAAAGTGCAGCAGTCTCTGCAACCAGGTCAACACAAACAAACATTTGTAAGTGAGTGAGTGAATGGATGAACAAATGAATGAGAGGGAGGGAGAGAGGATAAAAGGGACTGAATCTTACTCCTTGATGTATTCTCAGTGCCTAGCACAGTGCCAGGCACATAGTAGGTGTACAATATATATTGTTGAATGAATGAAAACCGAGGAATTTTTCTGCCTTATTTTTCACTAGATCTGCAGAACTTTCTACAGTGCCTGACACATAGTAGATACTTGATAAATTATTTAACAGACGCATGATTGGATGGATAGATGAAAAAGTGAGTTACAGGCTCCAACGTCTGTTGGAGAAGGAGATGGAGTTTGGAGGTTAAAGAGAAGGAGGGGTACAGATAGCTCTAAGTGTGGCCTTAGAGCTGACACCAGACACCTTACCTGCTCAGGATAGCAACATCACCCCCCCTCCCACCTCACCCCAGGCTTCCTGAATTTCCCCATCCTCACAGCAGCAAAGAGTAAGCAGAAGGATAAATGTAAACCAGGCATAGATAAAACACCTTTTCCTTTTTTGGCTGAGACCCCATGTTCATATTCCACCCAGCCCAGTCCTCGCTCTGCCCTCAGCCCAGGGAAACAAACCCAGGGCTGAGCATATGGAGGGGATGTAGAATTGCCTGGGCGATCCCCTGGCTCTCATCCAACTCCATCTCCCGTGCATCATCATGTAGGGGTCCCCTTGCCCCCATGACCAACTTCCTCAGCCCCAAAGAAGAGCCTGTGAGCAGCCTGAGGCAGGCAGGGACCCAAGAACAGTCCTGGGAAGGTACCAGAGAGGCAGGAAGTCAAGGACACCAGGAGAGTCTGGAAGCGGGGTCCTTCCTCCTCAATACACAGCAGGCAGGACACAGTAAACAACAAATAACCCCCAAGCAGCCACTGAACCACAGATTTGGTTGAATGCCTACTATGCATTCAAGTTAGAAAGAAAAAAATACTAATTAAGCAATTACTGTAAAGTATGAGGAGTGAGGACACAGGTGAAGAGTGAGCACCGTGGGATTGCAGGGAGGAATGACCTAGAGGAAGGGGTAGGAAGCTCTCTCCCAGAGGGAGGGGAAATTAGGTCAAGAATAGAAGGCTGGCCAGGTGAAGGGGCACCCAGGGAGGAGGGGGAAGTTCTGGGCATTGGGATGGCATGGGCAGAGGCTTGTAACTAAGACAGTGTGTGATGGGCAGAGGAATTCGGCAAGGATGGACCAGCCAGAGAGAGGAGTGAAAGTAGCGTGAGACGGCCAGAGAGAAGCACAGGGCCAGGTGGCAGGAGGCCTCAAGGCTCATGTTAGGGAGTCTGAACCCATCCCAGACAGCCAGGGGGCTAGGTGGGGGATTCAAGCAGAACTGCCTCTTCTGTGGAGCACTGGGAGCAGGTGTGGAGCCATGGTGAGCCATCAGGAAGCTTCTGCCACAGACAGGCTGAGAGGGGATGGCAGCCTGAGCCGAGAAGGTGCCATGGAGAGGGCTAGAAGACAGTCAGACTGACAGACCTTGGTGTTTGATTAGAGAGGAGAATGGAGAGGGAAGAGTCAGTGATGACCCCCAATCCTGTAGAGCAGCAGAGTGACACATGACGCACAGGAGAGAAGCTGCCAGCTTAGGTAGGAGCACCGAAGTCCCTTTCTGGGTGTGTTGAGCTTGAGGATTCCCACCAGACACCTGGGTGGGGACGACCAGTAAGGAGGCAGCTGGTCATGTGGTCTTGTTTAGAGACACACATTTTGAGGTCATCGAAGCATAGGTGGCCGTTTGATCCATGGGCATAGATGAGATAGCTCAAGGGGAAGGTATAGAATAAGAAAAGGGTATCTAAGAAAATTAGCCTACAAAGAAACTAACAGGCAACCAGATAATTACCTACGGAATATATGCTAACCAAGGAACTAAATAGCTAACAACTCACCAACAAACTCTGGCTATCTAGTCAATTGGGCAATTTAACCAGCTAACTGACTCTCCTATTTAACTAGTTCATTTAATTATCTAATCAACCAATCAACAGTAAATTACTCAACTAACCTCAAGCCAACCATTTAATCTGCTTACCAACATTTATTCATTCAACAAACACTTACTGAGCATCTACTTATGAGTCAGGCATCGGACACAATGTAAAATCTCAGTCCCCACTCTTGGATAGCTCCATCTAGTGGGCAAGATGGATAATAGCAACACCATCAGAGGTGAGAAGCCTGTGGGCAGGTGAGGCCTGAAGAGAAGTGAAGAATGGGCCAAGGGTGCCCTCAGTGGCCATGAAGAAGCAGGGTGGTAGTAGAAAGAATGGTGCAAGTGAGCACATTCCAGATATTTTAGGAGATTGGTGACTAGATGTGAGGCACAGGGGAGACAAGGGTCAAGGACAAGGTCTTGACTTCTGGCTTGAGCCACAGAGGAAAAGGGGATCTTCAACTGAGCTGAGAGCACAGGACGAGGAGTGGGCTTGGGGAGAGTGGAGGAGGCTGTTTTCAACTGGGACTGAGTTGCCTGTGGACAACAGTGGATCTTTGGAAACGAAGGAGAGAGCAAGGTCATCGGCACAGAGGGGAAACCATTCGTTCCCTCTATCCAAGCGTGCACAGACAGACAAGTATCCCCACTCGTGTGGAGCTGACAGGCAGCAATGAGATGCAATAAGCAAGTGCATTTGTATGTTAGAGGTAGCATGGGGAAAGACAGGAAGGAGGAGGAGGTGGGGTATGATTTTTAAATAGGCCAATCAGCGTAAGCCTCATTGAGAAGGTACCATTGGAGCAAAGGCAAAAGGGAGGTGAGGGAGTGGGCCATGTGGATAACCGCAGGAAGAGGGTTTCAGGCAGAGGGAGGCCTTGAAGGACTCCGAGCATGTCTGAAGGAAAGGAAGGGAGGTCAGTGTGATGAGTGGGGAGAATGGAGGTGAGGCGGAGGGTGGCTCAAAGAGGAAGCAGGGACTATGTAGGCAGTGCCTTGGCCATTGCAAGGACCTTGGCTTTTATTTCACCCCAAAGAAGCCTAAGCCTGAAAGGGTGCGAGGTAGTGAGTTCAGTTCAATGGAGCACCACCCACATAGGAGCAGTTGGAATCCACTGACCCTCCCCTTGACACTCATTCAGGTTTTTCTGAGCCTCCCTCGCCCCAGAGCCCAGCCTGTGCTTGGCTATGGGCGCAAGTCTGAGAGGTCCTTCTTCTGGGCCTCATGGGCTGGGGGAGGTGAAGGGAAGGGGGTCTGGGGGCATCAGCTGCCATGAGCGAGAGGCTGAGAATGGGGCAGGGAGGGCACTGGGTGTTCTGGGTGGGGAATAGGAGGCTGGCATAGGGAGATGGGTGGGTGCTTACCATGTCTTCCTGTTGGCTTCAGTCATATTCTGTCTGAGATTTTTAGATGCTGTGGAGCCAAAGAGAGGTCACTAGGGCTGGGGGGCACAGAATTTGGTCCCATATTCTTATCAGACCTCAGCCCCCATAGGAGAGAAGCCAGAAGGACAGCTCCTGCCAGTTCCAATCCCTCAACCTAGCCAAGCTGGAAGGGGGTGGGAGGTGGGTGTACTTCAGCCAATGGGAAAAGGCCTTGGAGTCCCACCTCCTCTACCCATACTGGCTTCAGGACCCCTGATCTCTGGACCAGGCCCTTCAGAGGTCCTCCTGACCTTCCCAAGTGTGCAACCCAGCTTTGGACAGTGGACATGCCCACAGACTCCCCTCAGTGGCTCCATCCTCACATATATGACTATTATTGCCTTTAGTCTAACCTCAAGCTCTCTTGCTGCTGACTTAAACTGTGACTTCCAGGGTCTCTTCCTTGCACACATGTGCACATGCGTACACACACACACACACACACACACACACACACACACGATGAGGTCCTAAAAATTTAGTTAATTCATACCCCCACCTCAAAACAAAGTCTACATTTCCCACCATTCCTGAAAAATTCCTCCTTATATTCCCATGTTTCTCACAAATGACAGCACAAACAAAACCCTTGAGTTTTCCCATCCTGTATGTCCCCTTGGTCTTCTAGCCCAGATCCCTCTAGCTGCAGCTCAGGTTCACATCCCTAGCTGGGATTTCAGAATCCCTCTGGGGGCAGGGAAGGGCACCCAGGGGAAGAAACCACTCCAGCAGAGCCAGCAATGGACCCATCTCTCTGACCTGCATCCCTTCTGCTTTGATCCAGTGTCTCCACTCCCCCATCCCACCCCCACACTCTGCTGACAGCCCAGCACAACACACCCTCCAACCCTGGTCCTCCCAACAGATGAGGAAACTGAAGCACAGAGAGTGCCACGCAGCAACTCAGGACCAAACAGAACAGACATCCAGGCCTTCACCTCCCAGCTGGGGTTCTTTTCCTACATAGTCCCATGGTCACCTCCTCCCCATCTGGTCCCAGGCAATGGCACTTCCAGGCCTGGGCCCCGGGGATCCCCCGTCCCAGCCCTGCCTGGAGCCAGACTCACTCTGCTGAAGTGCCTTAGGTTTCTCAGCATCCACCTTGGGGCTTCTCAGGTAGAGCAGGTCTTGGTCTTGTTCCCCCATGAATGTCCCAGGCTCTGGCTACTTCTGCAGCTAGGGCTCCGCTGTGTCCCCTGTCTAGAGCCCGCCTTTCAGCCTTCCTTGGGGCGGCTCTGCTCTGTTCCTCCAGGGGAGAGGTCAGTGAGGCAGGGTTTTGGCCCGTGCCACTTAAACCAAGTCCAGTTGCACTGCCTGAAATAGCTTCCCTTCTCCTGCCAGCGGCGTCAAGGAGACCAGATTCTGAGGCAGCTCTTGTGAGGTCAGAGGTGAAACTCCGGATGGGCGCTGGGCCTCATGATCCCAGAGGAAGGGCCTGGCCTCCAAGCCAGGTGTCCAGCCTGAAGCCAGAGGAAACCCTCCCAAGCCCCAGACCTGCGGGAGGCTCCTGAGCCCTTGGCTGTGGGGAGAGCTGCACAGAATAGGAACTGGAAAGTTCTGGAGATCAATGGCCAGGTGGAGGAGTTGGGGAGGAAACCCTGGGTCAGTCCTCAGGGAGCTCCCATGCTGAAGGAGGAAGGGGAGACAGACCCTGGGCTTCTCCAGTCTGAGGGAAAGGAAGACACAAGGGCCATATTTGCAGGGAAGCCCCAGTTTGAGAGGGGAGGTAGAAAGCCAGCCCGGTGCTCTGGGGGTTCCTAGTCTGGGGTGGAGAAGGAGGACCCTGGGTCTTATCCCCTGATAGCCCCCATCTGAGCAGCAGAGGGGGGATTCTAGATCCTGTCCTGGAATACACTTCCCTTGGGGATGGCAATCAAGGCCTCTGTGAAGGAATCAAAGCCAACCAAAGTGTGGGGCTCCAATCCAGGGCTGTAGGAGCTCAGTTACTGAGGTGGGGTCAGGAGCAAGTCAGGGGGCCAGCTGCCCTCTGAGAGAGCTTCTGGAGCTAGGTCATGGCTAGGCCTCCGAGGAGGAGGCAGTGTGGGATTTGAGCAGGTGACCCAGTGCTGAGACAAAAGGGAATGCACGCTGCAAGGATACCTGCCAGGTGGAGTGGTAGATGGTAGGCAGTAAGACCAAGCAAGGAGCTGCTGAGGCCAGGAGCCAGTGTAAGATTTGGTTGCCCAAAGCCAGCTCTGGCGATAGAGCTGCCCTCTAGAGGGTGCTAGCAGACCGGGCCAGGTCTGGACCATACAATGCCCAGGTTCCCACCCCAGTTTGCCCTGCAGGGAGAGACAAGGGTCAGCTGCAGTCAGAGGGCCTCCTAATCAGAAGCTGTCCTTAAGGAATGAACTCTTCCACTGCAGCCCCCCCACGCTGAGGCTCCACCCCTCACTCACCTCTGCAGACTCAAGTGGGCTCAAAATGCTAAGTCCTTCCTTTAGGACAGGAGAGATGTCTCCTGGACATGGGGGACACCTGCCTTTATTCCTTTCCTGTGTGTGCTATTGGGATGAGGATGCAGTTAAAGTCAAAAGTGGAGCGAGAATTAAGTCAGAGCTTGGGAAGAGTTGGGTGAGGCTGGGATCAGGTTGGTGAGGGAGGGAATTAGCATCCATGTTGGATTCAGGAGTTAAACCCTGGGCTTATTTACAGGGCTGGGTGCTGGGGACCAGAGGCGGAGAAGACACACAGTCCTGTCTCTCTCTTGGGAGAAATAGGTAAGTGGCAGGTGACTTAGGATACATTGTGATAAAGTGGAGGGAATACAGGCAACAGCTAAGCCAACCTGGAGGGAGTCAAGAATCTCCCGGAAGAGGGCCGGCCCAGTGGCGCATTGGTTAAGAGCTGGTTTTGGGATGCCAGCGGCCCCGGTTCGGATCCCACATGAGGGCCAGTGACACTGCCCTCCACAGCTAACAACAGCTCCACCTGGAGCTGGGCTGTGCGAGCCCCGGCGATGGTGTAGGCTGCAGCCCCCGCTGCAGTGGGCTGCCATAGGCTACAGTGAGTGGCCAGCAGCCAGCATGAGCAGCCGGCAGCCAGGGTGAGCTGCCAATAGCCAGGGTGAGCGACATCCAGAGGCCGGCGACCGATCTGCCTCATCCAGGAAGAGCACAATGACGATACCAACATGGGCAAGTGAAGCAACATCCTCCGCAACTAGACTGAAGAACAAAAAGACAGCAATTTGTCTGTTCCCTTTCCTCTGTTCCCCTCCCCCAATTCCCCAATAAAATCTTTAAAAAAAAAAAAAAAGAATCTTCCAGAAGCGATGACATGGGAGCTGACTCCACTAAGATGAGCAGGGGAGGGTGGGGTGGGGGTGGTGATTTGAAGCCCAGTGGGATTGCGAGAACATCTAATGTATTCTGGGAACTGTAAGTGGCTTGCAGAGGGCTGGAGAAGTGGGCAGGGGCAGACCATGAAGAATTTTGTCTGCCAGGACATAGGATCAGACTTTTTCCCAAGGGTCTGAGGAGCCCTCAAAAGGTTCTACGCAAAGAAACGCATGAAGCAGCCAATCTGGGGTCTGTGAGCCCCTGGAGCATCCAGGAGGCAGAGGCACAGTTGGGCCCGGGCTTGGGTGAGGGCTCCACCTGGAGAAAGAAAGAGAACAGGAGTTATTAGTGCCTGGGCATTTACCACAGGAGTCAGTGGGGTTGCCAGGAAGCCTAAAGGAGTGGGCCCAGGGAGAGGGGTAGGATTCTGGGGACAGGAGGGTGGCTGAGAATTAGCAGGTGAGGAGGGAGATGGAAACCTGACACTGAGCTGCCAACAGGCTACCGGAAGCTTGGAGAGACTATGGCCCCAGAGTTGGGTGTAAGGAGGGGCCAGCCTTGCTAAGCTGGTGGGATGGAGGGTGGCCACAGCACTGAAGAAGTGATGGCTGAGGAGGCAGAAAATTCAACTCTGGAGAGAAAAGAGAGGTAGCTAAAGGTCGGGCATTTGGGTCAGAGTTGGGTCTAGACAGAGCCTGGGAGGATCTCCAGGGGCAATGGGGATCAGAGAGGGCACACCTGGGGTCCTGTCTTCACAGGCTAGGCTCTGAGTAGGGCCACCAGATAAAATACAAGATGCTCAGTTAAATTTGAATTTCAGAAAAATAATATTCACTGTATTAATACTTATACTAAAACACTACCCACTGTTTCTCTGAAATTCAAAGTTGACGAGGTGTCCTAGCTCTGAGCTGCAGTGAACACCCTGCCTTGTACACTGACCGGGGTTTGAATACTAGCTGGGCATCAAATTCACTGCACAGCCTTGACTCAGTCCCTGCCCCTGGGCCTGTTTCCTAGTCTGTGAAATGGGCTTGGCAGATATGTGGTCCCCCCACCCAGCCACTTTTGGCATCCGGACAGTGCCCAGGAAAAGGTTTATGAAGGCAGCCACAAACCATTAAGTCAAAAACTAATTTGGTTGAAATGACAAATCGGTTGAAAATGCAATGGTAATATTAGTGTGCTACAGGGCAATTTTTGCAAATTTTGATGTTTCTGTGGGCATTTAGTCCCTCTTTCAGAAATGGTTCTGTTTTCTTATTCTAATTTTGGCTGCAATGCACTATTTTTGCTAGTGAAAGGTTGGAAATAAGCCAGGGCCCATTGATGTCCCATTTTTAACTCACTACACTAAAAATCTTACAATGTAAACTGGTAAATGGGGACATTAATGTTCAACCTAACTGAAAATTTAAATATTTATGAACACATAGCCAAGCAAGTTGAGCAGATATAATTGGCTGTCACTGGAGTGGAAAATTTTTTGAACAGAAAACAAATAAAAAATCTCAGATGCTTTTATTCTTTTGTTACCTAAAATACAAACAAACCAAAGGAACCTTAAGATACATGAAAACTCCTGCTCCATGGCAACTACTACTAATATTTTGATAGGTTTCCTTCTAATCCTTTTTTCATATATACACATACTCACATCCCCTCTCCACTTAGTCAACAATAAGTAGAATGAAACTTACATAAAGTTTTGTACAGTACTTTTTTCACTCCAACATTCATTGAGAATATCTTTTCATGCCAATAGATACATAGCCACATCACATATGTGGCTGTACAGCACAGGACTGCCTCCAATTATAAATTTTTCTAACTCTATTATGAACAGCACAAAGCAGACACAATTGGCTGAAGCCCAATTAGGAGTGAACGTGCAAACAGAAATTTTAAAAAATCAGAATGAGGAAAAATACCCACAGATGCTAAAACTAATCTGAACATCCCCAAAAGTGTTGATGTGTAAAAAACCAATCATTTCAGCTAATTCGTTTCAACCAACATGCCGTTTGATTAACTTATCATGTAAACTGCTTTCAATCAAATTCTTTTAGACTTGGAGTTTTTCAGTCTCTTTGAGCCCTGGAGTCCTTTGTATAACTCAGGAGCCTGTGGTATCCATCAGTGAGAAAGGAGCTACTCTGGCTGAAGAGGCAGGTATGGGGGTGGGAACGCAGTGCCGGTTCCTCAAGGAGTCCTGGTCTCTGAAATCACCTGAAGCCATGAAGATTCTCATTCTGCTCAAGAAAGAAGACCCTGAAGCCTCCCCCAGGTAAGTGTCCCCTTTCAAACTCATTTTTCAGGTAGGGAAACTGAGATTCAGAACAAGGTATCAGCTTGCCCAAGGTCACCAGAACCAGAACATCTGCATCTGGGCTCTGTCCCCTACCCTAGGAGGCCATGGTCCCCCAAGCTACGAGAATGGGGGGCCAGGCTGGGGGCGCATAGGCACAGACAGGATCCCGGATGATCCTTAACCCTGATACTCTGCAATGATCAGAGCTCCCTTCCCTCAGCGTAGGCTCTGAGCCTTTCTTCTCAGTCATGCCAGGGCCTCCAGGACAGAGTAGACAGAGACTAGGGCAGACAGGGTCAGCAGCACAGCCACTCGCCCAACGGCAAACATCCTGTAAGTCAAGGAACCAGGGTTCAAACTCAGGCCTGCTCCACTCTAAAGCTCATGTCAGTCAGGCTGCCTAATTTGGTGTGAGAAACCAAGCATAGAGCTCAGGCCTGTCACTTTCTAGTGTGAGCTGGAACTAGTGGGGAAGGTTTCCTGAAGGAGGGGGTCTCATCGACAGGAGTTGGCAGATGACACTGAAGGAATTTGCACATGTGAGAAGCATTTGTGTCTTTGTATAAATATGTGAACAGTGTATGTGTGAATGGCAGGTGTGTGTGTGCATGTGCATATCTGCATCAGGTCTTGCATGTGAAAACCTCTCTATGGGGGAGGGAGAGAGAGAGAGAGAGAGAGAGAGAGAGAGAGAGAGAGAGAGAGAGAGAGAGAGAGTCTTGCACACATGAGTATGCACCCATTCCACTGGGTTAATGTTTTCCTGCCTGCGTCAGCACAGTCCCAGTCAGCAGGCAGCTCACTGCAGGAACGTGCCCTATCTGATCTAGTCAGGTGCTATGGGCCTGCAACAGGGGGCTTGGGGTGGGCAGGGAGCCCATCGCAGCAACCCCAGGGCAAGCTACTTTCTCTCCACTCTCCTGCTCAGCCTGAGAAAGTAGGCAGTGGCCCGGCAGGCCCAGTGTGATGAGACTGCCCTGTCTTCCCACTCATACTGGGGGCTCCCCTAGTGAGCCAGCCTCCCTCCAGATGGACAAGGCCATCTGGCTCCCTGAGTTACCTCCCCCCTCTCTTACTTTCACCCAAATCCCAAGGCCTCTCCAAACACAGGTGTTCCATTGAGGACAATCAGGTAGTAGAGGCCCGGAGGAAACACACGGTGCCCTCCTTCAGCAGGAAAGCGTGCCAGCCTGTGGGAGGGTGGGATTTTATTTACAGCTTTCCAGGAACATAGTGATTGCATGAAGGACCTGTGCAGAGGTCTGTGTGGGCAGGCACTGGGGCACGGGCACCTATGGGCATTGAGCCTCGGCCATGAAGGCTTGGTGGAACACTGGGACCCTGATCAGGGTGGGGCCTTCCCCGTTGCTGGGACCTCACCCAGTGTCAGTGGAGGTTCCTCCTATGCCAGCACCGGTCCCTGGGGTGCAGGCTGGGCCAGATTGGGCTAGGCAGGCAGACACAGTCTCTTGTGTTCTGGGCACAGCCCAAGGTTCAGGGTGAGTCAGTTTGAGGATGTCCTAATGCTTCTCTGTACGGAAGAGACAAAGATGAAGCATGGAGAGAGGATGATGGTCCTCAGCGGGGTCCCCACCCCCCATTCCCCCCCCACAGGCACCTCCTCCCCTCCCTCACGCTCCCATCTCCAGGCAATCTCCTCCTTACCCTAGGGTCACTTCTGACTTTCATGGCCTTTATCCTTTGTGCGCCTCCTCCTCAAAAAAATAAATAAAAATTATGTTTTACAACTGTGTTGATATAAAGATCCCCTATATTAATGTTGTATTATTAAGACATTTTCTTCAACATACAAGTTCATTTTTTTCTTATTTTAAAACAAAACATTTTCTGTGGGCCCTTAAATAGAACATCCTTCAAGGCCACTGTGCCTGGAGAAGTTGACCCTGCACACCCCCACGTCCCCTCCCCAGTCCTGTCACCAGCCCAGATCTCACCCCACTGTCCCGGGACAAATGACCCAACATCCGCCTCTGTTCCCTCCCTCATACATCTACTAGACATGTCTACCTTCACCTGCTCCAACCCAACCTCATCCAAACTTCTCCCAAATCTGTCCACTCTGGTTTCATCAATTCTTTTTCTTTTTTATGAAGTATTTTAAAGCAAATTCCAGCCATTATGTCATTTCATTCCTACATCTTCGATATTCATCTCTAGAATATATGAACAATTTCTTACATAATCACAAGCACTTCCACGGAAATATCGAGTACACACAATTGTTTCAAAATGCCTTTTTGCGTTAATTTGTTTGTTGGTTTTGAGTCAGGATCCAAACAGGGTCACATTATATTGGATTAAGTGCTAAGTGCTTTCTTAAACATGAGCCGTTCCCCGTTTCTCCCTCTTATTTGTTCATGTCGCTGACTTGTTGAGGAAATGTGACTCTGTAGGAGTCCATGTTCTGATTTCTGTTTGCTTCCTTTGGGTGTCATTTAACTTTTGCTCCACCCCCTGTATTCCTTAGAATATAAAGGAAGTTAGCTCTAATGGTGTGGTTTTATTTAGGTTCAATTTTTTTTTTTTGGCTTGGGGAGGTGGGGAGGGATCCTTTGTGAATAGAGCTGTGTCCTTCCTCTTGCATCCATCCAGATGCACAAGGTCTAGTCCATTGCCCCGTGCTTTGTGATGCCGACCAATTATGGGGCTCAGAGGGTGGCAGCTTGATCCCTCCATTGTCAAGTTCCCCATCAGCCATTCACCTTCCACTTTGATCCTTCGATTTCTGCCTAAATCAGTTTCAAAATCCACACCAAAGTATTTTAAAGGAGAAGCTCTTAGCAGCAATTTCTTAACCCATAGAAAAGAAAGGTCTAATAATAGAGGAGTCTCTGATACTGGGTTAATCAGAGCAAGAGGGGAGTCGTGAGCAGGGAGCCTTCACAAGAAGGATGAAAGAGTGAGGTGTGGCAGAAGGAGCAGGGCAAAACCCAGGGGCCCCTGGCCAAGAGCTGGAGTCTGGGGCTGGTTTGAGGTTGGGCTCTTCAGTGGGGATCCTCCATCCAGGGGGTGAGCTGTGGTTCATAATTCAGGCTTTATAGCCAGGCAGACCTGAGCTTGGATCCAGTTCAGCCTCTTAGTTGGCATTAGGTGACTTTGAGCAAGATATTTGACTGGGTGTCAAGTGTAAGATGGAGATACTGCTCCTCCCTCGCAGGGTTGTTGAGTTGTTAAGGGGCGTGGCAAGTTCCTGGCGATAAGTAAACTCTGTGTGGTGGAAAGGGTGCCTGTTTGAGGAAGCAGACCCTGCACCCCACCCCTCCTGCCCTGAACCACATTTGCTCGGCCAGGGCCATCTAGGAGTGTATGCTGGGGTTGGGGTACCCGCTCATTCCACGGCCAGCCAGCTCAAAGCCCATGGACTTCCACCCAGATCTCAAGCCACTCTGCCTGGTTGAGTCTGGTCTCCCAGCCCTTCCCACTGCAGACTGGCTCCTCATCTCACTGGCCTTGACTCCCTGGTTGTTTCTGGTCTGGGAGTGGGGCTTCCCCAGGCACCTCCAATCGCCCCTCAATCAAAAGCAGCCGCCTCACCTAGTGGCTAGAGGCTCCACATGTGACAGGGCCTTGGGCAAGCTGTCTGCCTGGGGATACCCTGGCCTGTATTATTGTGCATAGCAGATGCACAATAAATGTATGTTGAGAGAATTGAGCTCCCCCTGCCCTGAGTGGAAGAGAACTAGGTTGTCAGAGAGGGCAAGTCTGCCTGTGGGTGGGAAGGAGTGGGAGTTTGGGCATCCCCGGAATTTGTGGCTCCAAGACCCTAAGCCCTGGGGTGAAGAGCCGTGGGCCTTACTCCTGCTGTTGTTCCAGCCTGTTGACTCCCACCCGCCTGCTCCTTCCCACAACCCTGGCCCCCAGCTATCCTCTCACTTGCTTCTCACAGCAGCTGAGGCAATCCAACCTAGGGCTTCAGTGGGATGGGGTGGGGGGCGACGAAACACCCAATCCAACCATGGGATCCAACCACACCCTTTTTAGCAACACTCATGACACTGGGCACTAGCGTCCCCTCTTGGCATCTAATCTGACACCTGTGGCCTGAGTCACCTCCAACCCTCAACAAGGGACTGACAGGCAGGGCCAGCCTTAGCCCCAGGGTCCTTCTCTGAGGGGAGATACATGGCTCCATTCAGCCGGCCCACACACCTTCATTGTGGCTTCCAAATTTTCTTTTCCACATCACCTGTGCTGCTTCCATTCTTGTTTTGTTGACCTTGGTCTATTTGGCTTGGCTAAGCGTACAGCCTCTGCACTCTGGGTACTGTGAACCTGAGAGACAGCAAGCTGAGGGTGTGGGGGTGGGAGATGGGAATGAGAGACAGGCAGGGCTGTGAGCTGGTTCCCAACCTCAGTCTGGGGGACACTGCTATTCACCCCCAGCAGGCAAGCAGGGTTGGAAGGGTGTAGGGATGGGTGGACAGACTTTCCCAGCCTCACCTTGAGCAGGTCTTGGCCTGTAACGTTAATTTGTTTTGAAGCTCAGCCCCAGAACTCTAAATGCCTCACTTCTCCAAGAGATTTGAAAATTCCTTTATAGATAGAGTGCAAGTGCTCTGGAGATTGTTTCCTGCTTTCCACCCTTAGTCCCTCAACCGAACAGCTCAAAAAATGCCACCATTCCCCATGTGAAGGCCCCAGGAGCAAGCCTTCCTGACTTTCCAAACACTTCCGTGAGAATTTGTCACCCAACAGCCTTGGAGGTGGTCCCGCCGGGATTATTGCCCCTCCACATTTTACAGTAGGAAAGTTGAGCCCCAGAGAAGAAAAAGGAACTTCTCCAAAGTCACTAAATGAGAGCTTGGAGTAGAACCCAGTCTTCCTGGCTCCTAACCCCAGCTCTTTGTGCCACTTCAATCATCTCTCAGATCATGGAGCATGATGGGAAGGCGGCACCAGGCCCCGGGTGCTGTGACAGGGGCCAGCACATTCAGACAGATATGGGTATGCATACACACAGCGCCACACAAAGCAGGGGCATGGGCACCTGGGGCTGACATGCTCTCCTCATATCCCAGCAGACCAGGCACCGCCTGGACCCTTATGTCCTTCCTGCCTACAGAAGGGGTGAGAGAAAGCTCTGGCCCGATGCCCACATGCTATACTCACTGCCCCCGGCCTACCTGTATGTCCTGTGGGTGTGCATGCCCTCTCAGGATTAGGATGGCGGAGCCACCTTGGCCTGCAGTCACAGGCTTAAGGGATAAGCTTAAAGAAACTGCTGCTGTCACCATGGGCTTAGAGTGCCAGGCTCTGCCAGCTGGTCCTACCAAGCCTTCCTTGGGGAGAATGAGCTGTCATCAGGGAGCCCTCCTCAACAACCATCCACCCAGGCTGCCTCCTTTGGTGGCTCAGCAGCTGCCAAAGTGGCATCCCTCTTTCAGGGAGCTACCTGCACCCATGCGTGTGTGCTCTGGAAGGAGCTGTGTGCCATATTACCTCCAACTCATACCGTATGCACCCTCCACATCTGTGGCCATGTCTTTGCATGGCCCACTGTGTGCACAGTCAGATGTGGGCACACATCTCAGACTCAGGCATGTAACACAGCATATACTCTATATAGATGAACACACAGGTACTCCATTCTGCACACCCCCTGCCCCTTCCTGAACAAAGGCCATATGATGATGAGGGGTGATTCACCTGCTAACTAGTGGGACCTGCTGAGCCAGCCAGATGAGAAGCCCCAAGCTGACAGCTGTGGCCTCAGGGGACCAACACCCTGCGTGGGGCCCGCCTTGCCACCAGCTTCCAGCACCCCCAACCCTCCATTTTCACCCTTATTACCTCTGGCCCTCAGCCAGGACTCATGACATAAAGTCTCCTCTGTTCCTTTGAAGTGTGAGAGTGCGTGCATGCATGTGTGTGTGTCTGAGCTGTCATCTGTCGCTGTACCCAAAGGATGACCATCAAACTTTTGCTGTTAAATATAGATGCCCTAGGGGGAAAACCAGGATAGCAGCAGGAGCTACCCTCTCTCCTCTCCCCTGTCCAAACCCCATGCCTCCTATCTGTGCACCTTCCATGGAAGCCCTTCTGTCATTGATAATTCATACCTCTTGTTCCTCTTAGGTTGCACACACTGGAGCCAAGAGCCCTACTATGGGCCCAGACAGGCTTTGTCCCCTCTTGCCCTCTCTTACCTGTGTATTATGGATTAACAGTTTGTCCCCAACACTAGGAGCTCCTTGAGAACGGAAGGGCAGCCTACAAACAGAACCAGGAGGCCAGAGTGGTCAGGTGAGTGTATTATCCACTAGGTGATAGAAGCTGATAAAGCTTATCCACCCTGGCTCCTCACACCCCATTGTCACTGAGTCAAGTCCTACTGGGTCTGAAGAATGTCCTCAAGCTCCTAGTATATACCAGGCATATCTGTCAAAACCTGATCAACTTTGTACATGCATTAAAATTAAGAAACATCACTCCAGGTCTCACCGTCTTAACCACACATAGTGGTTAAGAGTGGTTAAGAGTGAATCCAAGCCAGACTCTTGGATTCAAATCCCAGCTCTTCTTCTTACCCATTACATAATCTCTCTGTGTCTCAGTTTCCTCATTTGTAAAAAGGAGATAAGAGTACCTTTCTAGGGCTGGCTGGCTGGTGCGTTGGTTGAGAGTTGGCTTGGGAGTGTCAGCTCTGAGTGGCAGGGCGCCGGTTCGGATCCCACATGAGGGCCAGCGATGCTGCCTTCTACAGCTAAGATGGTGAACAACAGGTCAATGTGGAGCTGGGCTGCTGTGGGTCACCAGCGACGGCGTGGGCTGCAGTGGGGTTGCCGTGGGCTAACCTTGGGTGGCCGGCAGCTGGTGTGGGCTGCCATGAGATGCCTTGAGTGGCTGTCCAATGACCAGCGACTGATCTGCCTCAGCCAGGAGGAGCACAGTGGTCACAGTGCCAACATGGGCCAGTGGAGTGATGTCTTCCACAGCTAGACTGAGGAGCAGGAGGATGGCAACTTGTCTGTTCCCCTTCCCTGAATCCCCAATGCTGTTACCCTCCTTCAACTCACCAATAAAATCTTCTTTAAAAAAACAAAAAACAGAGCGTCTTTCTACCTCATGAAATTGTTGTGAATATTAAATGAGCTAATAACACTTAGGAGTGGACTTGGCCTATAGTAAGTGCTCTTAAGAGTTTGCTATAGTTATTCTCCCTCCCTCCACTAATTCAGTACCTTATAATGTGTCCCTAACAATCCAATCTTCGCACAACTGTCAAGGTGATCTTCTAAACACAAATCTGATAGGGTCTTTCCAGTTCTCAGAATCCTTCCGTGGCTCCCCATGGCCCTCAGGAGGGTGTCTGGATCCCTATCCCTGCTCACAAGGGCCTTCACATCTATCCCAGTGCTCTAGCCTCCCCTCTCACTTTGTCTTGAACACCCAGACACCCCTGAACCCTCTCTACCTAGAACCCCTGGGGTGCTGGTAAAGGCTTAACAACTAGCTCTCCACAAAAAATGTGCTCATCTATGTACATACATACATACATAAATTATTTAAATTTGACTGATATAAAGCTATAAAATAGCACACAATTTACAAATACTAAGTATGTAAATACTAAAATATACTGTGCTCTTTATTGTAAATTCTATGGCAATCAATCAAAACAATAAATGAAACCCTGACTTGTGGTGTTAGTTACAATGTAAAATTAATGCTGCCATCATGACTTATTTCAAACTACTGATGTGATGTCACTGAACAAAGAGTGGGGAAGTGGTGAGCAGCAGTACATGGTTATATAGTTTCTCCACGTTAAAGATTCAAGAAATAAGAAACTTCAAGAGCACAAACAACAGTAAAATGTAATAACAGGAAGTGATGAGTTCGATTATTTAATACCTTTGTTTTAAAAACATTTTATGTAACTGTACATTTATATAATTTAAATTTTTTTTAAGGTTTTATTGGGGAATAAGGGGAGGGGAACAGCATTGGGCAACTGGGGAAGGGGAACAGACAAGCTGCTGTCCTTTTGTTCTTCAGTCTAGTTGTGGAGGACATTGCTTCACTGGCCCATGTTGGTATCATCATTGCGCTCTTCTCAGGTGAGGCAGATTGGTCGCCAGCCTCTGGACGGCTGCTCATGGCTACTCTTGGCAGCTCACACCGGCTGCCAGCTGCTCACGCTGGCTGCCGGTCACTCACTGTAGCCTATGGCAGCCCACTATAGCAGGGGCTGCAACTATGTGGTCCCCGGAGACTCACAGCAGCCCAGCTCCAGGTGGAGCTGTTGTTCACCATCTTAGCTGTTGAGGGCAATGTCCCTGGCCCTCATGTGGGATCCGAACTGGGGGTGCTGGCGTCCCAAGCCAGCTCTTAGCCAATGCGCCGGCCCTATAATTTAATTTTTAATAATGGCTGTGTTTCACAGTCTGCAAAAATTTTTCACAACTTAACAATTGGCTCTTGTGAGCCTGTTGGTGTGACTCCAGGACCTCTGTCATCCCCCGTGGCCTCCCTGGCCCTTAGACTCAGGGACTGCTCTGCGTTACCTCCACCCTGACCTTTCCTAGGCTAGCTGTGGCACTTTTTCTGAGTTCCCGTAGCCCGTTGGGCTTCTCTCTTTCAGTGCCAGTAAGGGTTAAACTACCTCATTTGTTTTCTTGCCTGTTTTTCTTGGGGGAGGCTAATGCGAGGACCAACAATCTTGTTCACCTCTGCATCCCCAGGGCTTAGAAAACACCTGGCAGACAGAAAGCACTTCATAAATGTCTGTGTTATGAAATAGGGAGGAGCTGAGGAGCCTTGTGGAGGGACCATGGGGCAGAGACAGGATTCCGGAAGTGAGAGTCTGATGAGAGGGGCTTAAACCAGAGGCTCCTAATGTCTGGGAAGGCATGAAGGCCTTCAGGTAGGGATGTCAGGTCAGGCTACTTGCATCCTACAGCACCACTCTACCCCCAGCTGGTCCAGGCTCCCTCATCTCCACCCCACTCAGCCCAGATTTCAGCTGTCTTTTCTTTCAGCTCCCCAAGACTTCAGGAGGAATTTACACATGGGACTCCCTGGTCTTCAGTGAACACTTCGGTAGGCAAGGGCCAAGGAGATGCTCCCATTTCACGGAGGAACAATTGAAGTTCAGGGCTGGGTGGTGACTGACCCAGCCACAGTCCCAGGGCTTCCTCCTCAGCTGCAAATTCCCTAAACCCTGACTGAGGGCTACAGGCTACCTTGTTCCCGGAGTCATCCTGTCTATTTCCTCTTCCTTCTAATGAGGCAGCCCTCTCTCCTGTGGAAGGGCTGGGTGGTATGGATTTTCCCTTCCTTCCTGGGAAGCAGCCCAAATAAAGAGGCCTCTCATCCTCCCTGATCCACCATCACCTGCCCCTCCTGTAGTCTAACCTGAATCCCTCCTGCTTTCATAATGCTGCCTTTCCTTCCCAGAAAGGGCCCTTGGCTCCCACTCTAGATGTGACCTCACCAAGGGGCTGTTTTCCACCCCCAGGCCCTCCCCAGCCTCAGAGCAGAGCCGGGACCTAGCCCAAACCAGCATCTGTCTTCACAGTTCCTGAAGGCAGTCACCAAGCAAGGGCAGCAGGCTTGCTGGAGCCACCTCTCCCATCCTTGACCTTTGCCTAAGATCCACCCTCTTCTACCCCGTCTCTACAACACAGACACACACCCTATCCTGGGGCCCAGGCTCCACTGTCCACCTGTCCAGACTCGCTTTTTGTCCTGCTTACTGACACATCCAACCCAGCCAGTCCCCTATGGTAGAGTGTCTCACTCAGGTCAGAGAGAGGAGTAGAAAGACGGAGATTGAGGGAGCAACTTCCCATCATGCCCATGGCTGACATCGCTTCCCCAGTGTGGGAAATTTCATGAAGAACCCCAGGACCCAGGTCACCAAACTCCCCAGTGTTATGGGTGGGCAAAGTGAGGTCCCAAGAGAGACTTGAGAGCATGAGCCCTGAGAGCTGGTCCAAGGCCTTGGGGTAAGTTATTGACAGGGACAAGACTGACCCAGGCCTGTGTCCTATGCCAGAGGCTCCCATACCTGCACAGCACGGCCTCCTTGCCACAGGCAGCCACCAGCAAGGAGAGCAGAGCGTTCCCCCGAGGAAGCTGGGGTGCCAGCGGAGTCGTAGGTGGGTCCAGCTCTGGCAGAGGATAACCTTGCCCTGTAGAATTTTGGGAGATTGGACACCCCTGAAATCACTCCCAGACCACTTCTGAGGGGAGGAAAACATACAGTAATCAGGGTTCCTTACCAGTGGTGTACTAAATGGGGGTGGGAGCAGTCCCTCCTGGAGACAAGCAATAGGGAGTGCATCACTGGCAGAGAAAAACAGTAAAACTGACTAAAAGTCAGTCTGGGGCCGGCCGAGTGGCGCGGTGGTTAAGCGCTGGCTTGGGAAGCCAGCAGCCCCGGTTCGGTCCCACATATGAGGGCCAGCAATACTGCCCTCAAAAAAAAAAAAAAACCCACTAAAAGTCAGTCTGCTTCTTATTATCACCATCATCAGTAATTCTAAACAAGTCAGTAATAAAATAGTTCTCCGAGATGGGGTGGATCTCTCCCATTACAACCCGCCCCCCTGCCACCCCTGTTGGTACACCACAGCTCCTAACTACATATTTACCCTCAAAGTCTGCCTGTTAAATCCACATTGTTTCGTAGGAAGCTTTAAGGAGCTTCTTAAAAAGTATTCATCAGTTTCTACAAGGGTACTTGATTTATTCATCATTCATTCATTGATTCATTCATTCAACGACAATGGAAGCTCTACCAAGTGATAAGTGCTGGGTGTATAATGGAAAATAAGACACAGTCCCAGCACTGGAAGGCTTACAAGGCAGTAGGGAAGCTGGTGAGTAGATATGAAGTTGTGGTGCAGATATCAGAGGTAACAAGCACAAGGGCCTGTGGGAGTTAAGAGGAGGGGCACTCAAACAAGCTACGGAGGTGGGGTGGAGGTGGCAATCAGGAGGCCTTCCTGGAGGAAGGCTTGAATATCCATTAGAACAGCTGAAAAGTGTGAAGGAATTAACCAGGCAAAGGAGTGTGGGTGTAGCATGGACATTTTCCCCTGGAGAAGAGAGAATTCATGAAAAGGCCTGAAGGAAGCCTGGGAAATGCCAACAGCGAAATTCTCTGTGGCTGGAGTAGAATGGGAGCACGGTGATGATAGAGAGGTGAGCCTGGGAGAGATCATGAATTGTATTTGCTCCTGAAAGTGATGGGAGCCACTGAAGGTTTGCAAACAGGGGAGTGGCAGGGGTAGGTTAGTGTATTAGAGAGCTCAGCCTGGCAGTAGCTCAGAAGGCATGAATTTGGGGTGGGAGGAGTAAGAGTGGAGCAGAGAAACTGGTTAGGAGGCAGTTGCAGTAAGAAAAGCACGAGATGATGGTAGCCGGAACAAAGGGAATAGCATTAGGGATGGGAAAAGGGGATAGGCCGGAGAACAGTGCTAAGAAATGATTGACTATAGGGGTGCTGGAGCAGGAAGCATGGGGTGACTCCTAGGGGTCTGGTTGGAGTGCTCCCTCTCTCTGAGATGAGCACAATTAAGGATAGACTTAGAGCATAATTGGGTCTTCTTTTCATATTTCTGAAAGAATTTCTCAAATTCACATTGCTTCTTAAATGAGCCACTATGTGTGAGGTTTCTTTTGGTTTTGTAGATAAAGGAAGTCCCCCAAAACACTCTTTCTGTATAGGGAGGGGTCACTCTGAAGAATTAAAGTGAAAATTAGTGAGAGACGCAGTAAAAAAAAAAAAAAGTGCATTTAATTAACTCCGTCACACTTTTCCAATTACTCTGACATTCAAACCTAGAGCTGCAAGATAGACAAAAAGCCTGGCCTCATAGAATTTACAATCTATACATCAAAAAGTTATATAAGATTATAAAATACTGACACTTGCATGTAAAACATTATTTTTACCTCTTTGTTGTTTTTCTTTTACAAATGCATAGCTTTTATTATAAAAGTCATAATGCCCATCAAAGAATATATGAAAACTATAAGAAATAAAAATAAATTGCACACAATTCAGAAATAACACAATGCCTATTAATCCTTTCACTCCTTTTCATTTTTTAATCTTTCTAAGTATTCTGCTGACACAATTGAAAATAATTCTGCATAAACCTGTTTGTATAATGCCTTTTTCACCTAATGCCGTGATTATAGGATAATTATCAACTCTTCAGAACCATGATTTTCATAACTAAGAAACAAACCATACTTTATTTAATCTATCCCCTATCATTGGGTATTTAGTTTGTTTCCAAGTGTTTGTGTCAAATCAGCAGAAAAGCCCTTGAAATGCTCAAAAATAAATAAAATTTAAAAATATGACCAGGAATGAACGTTAACGTGTGCAGCACTTAGCACAGTACCCAGCACTGTTAAGTGCTCAATAAATAGTATTTATTCACTCAACAGACATTCATAAACCCCGACAAGAAGCCAGGCACTGTACTAGGCTCTGGGGGCCTGGCAGTGACGGAGGCGGACACAGTTCCCACCTTCCCAGAGTGTCCTGTCTGGTGGGCAAGAAGGCCTTAAACACATGATTATACAAATAAGTAGTTGACCATAAGTATTATGTGTCAAGATACTGGGGGACTATGGGAGTGTATCACAGAGAGGAGAAGGTGATAGTCTGAGGGGATCTAAGGGAATTCTGAAAAGGGAAATAATAGTCAATTTAATAAAAGGACATTTTAGGTCTAGGCTGGCCTCAGAGTAGAGCCAACAGAGGGGTGAAATGAAGCACCCCCAGCCAGAGCAGAGATCAAAGGTAAGGAACATAGCAAATCCAGGTAGGGAAGCCCAGAGGAAGCCAGAACTGGAAAGGTGGTGGGGGCAAAGGCTCAGAGGTGGGCACATGTTTCAGACGTCTATAGCAGAGGGGAAGGCTCATTTCAGGACCTCAGGAGGATGTAGATGACAGTGACAGGGAGGGGACAGAGATGAGCAGTGCTGGTGAACTAACATGGGATGGGAAAAGGGAGCGACAATTTAGAGGACTTAGGGGTGATAGAAACTGGGACAGGTAGTGACAGTCAAGGTGGCCGTCCCTCTATCCCAGCCCTGATCCAAGGGAGTGGAACTAGGCAGTGATCAGGGATGGGGCAGACGCAGTTGATAAAGACAGGGTTGGGGCCGGCCGAGTGGCGCATTGGTTAAGCGCTGGTTTTGGGATGCCAGCGGCCCCGGTTCGGATCCCACATGAGGGCCAGTGACACTGCCCTCTACAGCTAACAACAGCTCCACCTGGAGCTGGGCTGTGCGAGCCCCGGTGATGGTGTGGGCTGCAGCCCCTGCTGCAGTGGGCTGCCATAGGCTACAGTGAGTGGCTGGCAGCCAGCGTGAGCTGCCAATAGCCGCGGTGAGCGACATCCAGAGGCCAGCGACCGATCTGCCTCATCCGGGAAGAGCGCAATGACGATACCAACAGTGAAGCAACATCCTCCGCAACTAAACTGAAGAACAAGAAGACGGCAACTTGTCTGTTCCCCTTCCCCGATTCCCCAACGCTGCTCCCCTCCACCAATTCCCCAATAAAATCTTTAAAAAAAAAAAAAAAGACAGGGTTGGTTCAAATAGCAACAGCCTTGGGAGTGGGGCTGGGACGAAGATGGCAGGATGCTGGAGAGGGTGACACAGTAATGGGAACTGGGTCGAGTGACAGCATGGTTAGGAAAGGGGAAGTGATTGTAATGCAGGAATGATGGTGAGGGTGACCAATGAGTGACAGGGTCAGCGATTAGTGGTGATCATGAAGGTGACCCAGGGATGACAGGAAATGTGGGTGGTGATGATATCTGTGCTGATGGCAAACTAGGAACACCCACTCTGCCCCCTCTCCTGTGTTTCAACATTGGAATGGTTTCCTAGGCCTCAGGTCTCATGTGACTAAGATCCAGACATCAGCCAACCCCCAGATAAGATCTCCAAGCACAGCCGCAGCCAGGGGGGCTGGCTGGGTGCCTCTCCTGGCTGTGCCCAGGCCCGTCAACGGACCCAGGCATGGAACCTTAGTGTCATCCCTGCCTCCTCCCTCCTGGGTTCCCATCCACCCCAATCTGAGGTCCACCAAGAACCCCCTAAGCTCCCTCTCCTTGGAGAATACAACTTCTGCCACAACTGTCCTAGCCAGGGCTTTGTTTCTTCCACAACTGACCCCATTTGAAGTTTCTGGGCTTTCTAATGCTCTGCCATATCCGCTTCCTGGGAGGAGAGAGAAAAGAAGGTGGGCTTCCAGTGTGTTTGTGTGTGTGTGTATGTGTGTGTGTGTGTGTGTGTGTGTGCATGGTGGGGGGCGGTCTGAATAATCCCATCCATTCATCCCACAGATATTTACTAGGCCCCTTGCAAAGTACAAGGGACTGGCCTGCACAACAGGACCTGTTTCCCTGACTCCATGAAGCTCAGGCTGGGGGACAAACATGTAAATGGCAGTCACCATTGGGAGACAATGCTATTCCCTTGTAATAGACGGGGGCAAACTGCTTTTTAAAACCTGAGAAGAGTGGGTCCCATGAAAGGAAATCTCAGGACCTGTGTGAGTGACTCTTTTGCCTGTTGCTCAGATGAATACTTTACAAAATAATTTAGAGTAGTGAGCAATCCGGAGGGAGAAAGTAAGGAGGGGCAATGAGAAGGGAAAGGAAAACCAGCTCCGTGGCAGAGGCTAGAGTGCTGTGGATGGAAAAGGGGTTCTCAGAAGGGACCCTCACAGGGTGATCTGATCATAAATTCCTAACTGGGCGGGTCATGGTGGGTAGTCATGCCCACCATGTTATAGGCCTCCAGACCTATAACTTCTTTAGTAAAAGATTTATCTTTGCCTTAAGCAAGCCCTGTCCACTGTTTCTGTGCATTTAGGTTAACTGCACCTTTGAAATTTCCCCTTTCAGACCCCTCCTTCTGATGTGTGACCACCCTCAAGAGAGCACAAAACCTTAACTCTCCTGCAATCTGATCCCCACCTCACTTTCTCCTTACAGTTATCAGAAGATTACATGTAATCTTCCTTACAGTTCCCTCCTTAATCTCAAAAAAGAAACTGCAAACTGTTATTCTGGGAAGCATTTATCTCAATCCGCTAAGATCTTGCTTCCAGGGGTATCCTCGGTTTGACTCTAATTTTTATAAAAACTCTCCACAGGTTTAGGTGTTCTTATGACAGTGCTAAAAAAGATGAAGGTGGGTCGGCCACTCTGCGCGGTGGTTAAGCGCTGGCTTGGGACGCCAGTGGCCCCGGTTCGGTCCCACATATGAGGGCCAGTGACACTGCCCTCAAAAAAATAAAATTTGGGCCAGCCGAGTGGCACAGTGGTTAAGAGCTGGCTTGGAAACCAGCGGCCCCGGTTCGGGTCCCACATATGAGGGCCAGTGACACTGCCCTCAAAAAAAAAAAAAAAAAGATGAAGATGCTGGTGAGATATTGCCACTATGGAGGAGCCAAAATGATTTCCAAGAACAGGGATGTCTTATATTTGACTTGAACATGTTGGGTGTGTGCAAAGTAAACTCCCTGCATCTCCCCAAGCTATCAGCAGGATGGCTACTTTATGTTACTAACATAAAGACCTGCTAATGAAAAAGGGATTTCTCTCCCTTTGTTTTCCTTCCTTCCTCCCTCCCTTCTTTCCCCCCTCCTCCCTTTCTCCCTTCTTTCCCTCCATCTTTCCTTCCTTCCATCTATCCTCTGAACCCCAGAAGAAAATCAACAGAATCCTGGAACTGGAGAGGAAGTTAAGGGTCAGATCATCCCATGCAACACCTCTGTGATCCTGAGGGCGAAACAAGCGGAGTGGTATTGGAACTTGCTCCAGACCTCAGAGCAACCTAGAGCTCTTGACCCCCAGACTTCTCACCACACTTCTCTGACCTGTTCACTGTACTTCTGGTCTCCGTCCAAGGCAAGGTCTGGCCCCCAGCTAGCTCCTGTTTGCCTCCCTCATTGGTGATGGATGGGCTTACAGGGGACACTAAGCAAGAGCTCTAGGGGGCTTTGGTTTCCTAGATCCTACCTGACCTGGGTCCTGCCTGACCTGGGTCCTGCCTGACCTGGCCTCAGCCACATTTCCAGTCTCATCTGGTACTCTAAGCTCCAGCTTTTGCAGAGTACCTATTTCCTGCCGCCAGGCCTATGCACAAGCTGTGACCTCTACCTAGAGTACCCAACTTAGTTAATTCCTTCTCATCCTTCAGGTCTCAATATAAAGGTTCAGCGCTGGCTTTATGGGCCTTAAAAGGATACTGCAGTTTATTTAATTCTGCTGCTGTCTTGAAATTCAAAGTAGTTTTTATTTTTTTAAATATTTTATTGGGGTATTGGGGGAGGGGAACAGCGTTGGAGAATCAGGAAAGGGGAACAGACAAGTTGCTGTCCTTTTGTTCAGCCTAGTGAAGGATGTTGCTTCACTGGCTCATGTTGGTATCATCATTGCTCTCTTCCCGGATGAGGCAGTCACTCGCTGGCCATTGGACGGCCGCTCACAGTGGCTCATGGGGGCTCGTGGCCACTCATGCTGGCTGCCAACCACTCGCGCATGGCAGCCCACTGCAGCCTCCCTGCAGCCTACGCCGTCGCCGGTGACTCAGGGCAGCCCAGCTCCAGGTCAAGCTGTTGTTCACCATCTTAGCTGTAGAGGCCACAGCGTCACTGGCCCTTCATGTAGGATCCTAACCGGGGCCCTGCTGCTCAGAGCTGGCACTTCCAAGTCAACTCTTAATCAGCGCGCCGTTCAGCCATCCCAAAGGTAGTTTTTAAATAAGGGGTCCCGCCTTTTCACTTTGCATTAGACCCTGCAAACTATGTATTCAGTCCTATAGAGATGTTGCATCCCAATTTTAACTTTCATTTGATTGATTGTATTTGTAGGCTCCTCCACTAACTTAAGTTCCATGAAGACAGGCACCATATGGTAGGCTCTGGTTTCCCCTTTCCTAATAGTCTTCAGTTTCCATTTAAGAATCCATTTTGTTCAGATGGAGCTGACATCTCTCTTGGGGCCAGAGATGGAACCTGTGATTTAGCCTGATCCAATCAGACTGTTCTTGTGACTCAGGGCTGGGCATAAGACCAAGCTGGTCCAATCAGAATGCACCTTTGGAACTGCTATGACAAAGGTTCTCTCTCTTCCCTGCTGGACATGAACAAGTAACATGTAGCATGGAGCTCCTGCCAGGTGTCTTAGAAACAAAAGAGGATTCAGGCTTAGGATGAGGCTGACACCATGGAAGAAAGGGAGGACAAACAAAACGGAGATGGGTGCTGGATCAAGCCTCACCTGAAGGTTTCCTCTGGTTTTTCAGTTATATGAGCCAATGAATTACCATTGTTGCCCAAGCTACTATGAGTCATATTTCCTCTTTTGTGCATCCAGATGCTTCCTACCTGATATTGTATATATCTTGTTTATTATAGTATTCCTGGTACCTACTACAACTTGGCATTGAAAAGATCCTCAGTAAATATTTGATGAAATAATAAACAAACAAATAAATGAATTAAATCCAAGCCCTCTGGCAGAAAGACCTGAGGTACTACTTTGCACATAAGACCCTTCCAGGAAGCCTTCTGCAGTTTCTGCTGGTCTCATTGATCCTGTATACTTCAAAGGACCCCTGCAGGTCCCCCCCTTTCCTGTCTAGGACCCAAATCCTGGAACAGCCCAGGGCACAGTCACTTTCTGTTCATCCTCTCTAGCAGCTGGGCTTGCCAGAGTGGCTTCACTCTGCAGTCAGGTATCACTGCTGTCCCCTGAGAATGGGGACTCAGACCTGGACTGGTCACCACTTTACCCCAGTGGTTTCATGCAATTCACCTGTATTTGAGACTCAGACTCCTGCACTGTAGAATGTCAGAGGATGTGGACCCATTGACTTCAGAGGGTGAAGTGGTCTTGGCTCTCTGGTTGCCTAGGTTTCTAAACTTCTGTGAGACGACTGCGCTACCAGTTGAAAATGGGGAGTTTGGCCGGCCGAGTGGCGCATTGGTTAAGCGCTGGTTTTGGGATGCCAGCGGCCCCGGTTCGGATCCCACATGAGGGCCAGTGACACTGCCCTCTACAGCTGGCAACAGCTCCACCTGGAGCTGGGCTGTGCGAGCCCCGGTGATGGTGTGGGCTGCAGCCCCTGCTGCAGTGGGCTGCCACAGGCTACAGTGAGTGGCCCGCAGCCAGCGTGAGCGGCTGGCAGCCAAGCGTGAGCTGCCAATAGCCGCGATGAGCGACATCCAGAGGCCAGCGACAGATCTGCCTCATCCGGGAAGAGCGCAATGACGATACCAACAGTGAAGCAACATCCTCCGCAACTAAACTGAAGAACAAGAAGACAGCAACTTGTCTGTTCCCCTTCCCCGATTCCCCAACGCTGTTCCCCTCCACCAATTCCCCAATAAAATCTTTAAAAAAAAAAAAAAAAAAAGAAAATGGGGAGTTTTAGTCAATTCTGCTGTTTTCTCATTCAGCAAGTTAACAGCTATCATGTGTCTTGCTCAGATGCTGGAACTCTCAGTCATGTTCTTTAAACCTCCTGCTTCCTGACCCCTTGATCTGAAAATCTGGCTTGTGACCTCAGGACCTAAAAGCTTCCCAAGCCCACATCCTGAACCTTGTGGCCCCCTTTCTTTATCCCCGATCTCTGCACATACCACCCTCTCCCCAGTTCCAGCATGTCAGATTCATTGCATAGATGTGTGGCTTCTGCTGACTCATGAATAAGAGTTGTATTCAAGTGTGAGTGTTGGATAAGTGTGAGTGCAGAGAGTGCTGATGGAGGCTTAAACGTACATGTACATGACTGAGAGTATGTCAGTGTAAGGACGTGGAGTGCAAGTCAAGTGGGAATGCACTTGAATATATCTAAGTGTGCTTTGAGCATCTGAGTGTGTGGATGAGTGTGAGCCAATAGAGTATGAGTGTCCCTGTATGAATGTGAAATGAATGAATGTGTATGGGTAACAATGAATGAGTGAGAGCGTAAATATGTTTGTGTGAGTGTACACACACACACACTCACACTCATCCTCCACCAGTCACAGCGGACACACCCTCACATGTATGTCGGCACACACACACCTCCAAGGGCCAAAGGTGACTCAAGCTGTAAACCCTTAGTCTGATAAAGGGAAGACTTTGTCCACAGGCCGGGGTCATTCTCCCCTCTCTACTCCTGACATGGAATGGGATCCCCCAGCTAAAGGCTACCTCTACCAGGAAAGCGCTCACTTAGACTGAGTCTGCTACCTGCCTCCCCCTTTAGGCCAGGCCACCTCCTCTCCTTCCTCAATCTGTTTCTGGCCAGGCCCTGTCAGTGACCCTGAGCTGAGAGGCAAAGAATGAGGGTGGTGGGCAGGACATTCCAGGTGCCTTCTCAGCTATGGTGGGGTGTCTCCATGGAGGTGAGCCAGTGGACCATGTCCAGATGACTATCAGCGCTCCCAGATTCCTCTCTCCCCTCGCCCAGCCTCTCCGAGCCAGGCCTCCTTGGCTCTGGGTGCAGTGAGGAAGCCTGAAAAAAGCCTACCACTCTTCACAGGGGTTTCAGAGACCTCTGGAGATGGGGAAAGATAATACCCACCCCTTCTCCAAACCATATCATATCTCACTTTGACCTGAAGATATGACCAAGGCAGTCAAAGGAAGGGACCCCGGTTCAGGTTAATCAGTTTTCAGCCCACTCATAACCTCATCCCAATGACAACCTTGGCTCTTTCATAAGATGTCCCATCACTGCTTCCCCGCAACCCAGGCCTCCTATGCTTTGGCCGTACTCTGGAATGGGACGGAGGGAACACAGGCCCTCTTCTTACTCCTTAAAGCTGCTGGAGCTGCCAGTGCGTTGGTGAGAACTGGAAAAGGCCCTCAGAGTCATCATAAGTATCTTGGTTTCTGTCCCCATTCTTGAGGAGCGGAAGCAGTGTGGCAGCGAAACCTGAGGAAGGTCTTCCTGATAAGGCTGTGAAGCAAGACAGGAAGCACAGATTGGCATTGTGCTTCTGCCTTCAACTTCTTTAGGACTGAGTCTCAGCATCACCGCACATATACTACTCTTTACACCGCTAATTCATCACAACCGCTCTCGACTTACACAGGGAGCTCACAAGGAAGCATAATAACAACAATAGTAATTTTCTATAGTCTATGGCTCTTACTGCTACATCTGGCATTGTTCCATACATATGTTATCTCATTTAATCCTTACCTTGTGCAACCTAATGAGGTAAGTACTATTACTCTCCGCATTTTACAGATGAAGAAACTAAAGAGCAGAGAGGTGGACTCTGTCAGGGGTCAAACAGGAATAGTATACCCTGGGAGTGCTTCACTGAATAGAGTTTATGAAGAGACCATTTACAGAGCCGGAGGCAGGGTCATAGGGTTGAGCAAGGGATGGGACTAACAGCAGGCAGCCACTTCCTTCTCAGCCAGAGGCGGTGAGAGCAGAAAGTGGTGGATGCCCTGGAAAAGGCATCAATATCCTGACCTTTCCCCCACCCCAACCACCCCTGCCCTCTCTGCCCTTTGATTTCCTAGCTGTGCATCCCACTCGCCAAACCCAACTGGAAGCCGAGGGTGAGAGGCCCAGGTGACACAGAACATAGATATTAGCCTCCTGGGGCACAGAGCAGGCTGGAGATTGGATCTGGGGGAAATGGAGACTCCACATGTCCAAGTTCCCATGGCTGGGAAGGGATGGTTTGGCACGTAGGTGACCTGGACCCAGAACCCTGCTCCCTGACATGCTGCAAAGTGCTGTCTGGGAAAGAGGTTGAGGGGACAGAAGAGAGGATTCTAGTCCAGACTCTGCTGTGCTGCTCTGTTACCCTGAGTAAGACTCTGGGCCTCAGTTTCCCCTTTACACAAAGAGGAAGTAGGTGCTACTCTGGGACAACCAAGTGCCCAGACAAGACAGACCCTCTTTCTCACTGCCACCCTTCCCTGAAATGAACCTGGCATCAAAGGCAGAAACCCCAGCATGGAGATGTGGAATCCTTCAGGAGGCTACCCCCAGCTGCCAGACAGACACACCCATTCCCCTGCACCCTAAGGCTTCAGGGATGGTCTAGGTGAGGCCCCTTCAGTCTCCCTGAGGGCCCCAGTGCCTCAGTCTCTCCTCCCTTTGCAATGGCAGCGTTCCCTGGCGAATAACTCATGACTCCACCTCAGGACAGGCTCCCTCCTCCCAGTGAGCAGGTGCAGGGCCCTGCCAAGGCCAGCACCTTCTCAGACCCTTCCCTGGGGGAACCAAGGGCGTCTCCGCTGGGGGGTCTCTGTGCAGGTGGAATAGTCCCTCCTTTCCTCTTCCCACCCCACCCAACTCTACTCCACCCATGTTTCCTCAAGCCTAGGGGGGCCCCACCCAAGTTTTCATACAAACAAAATCAAGGGGAAAAGCCTTAGCAAGGAGGGAGCTCATTACCAGGAATTAAGGAGGAGGTATGCCCTGGGGTAGTCAAGCGGTACTGAGCTGGCAGGAGAGTCACTCCTAGGTACAAACAGATGGGCTCCAAGGCACACAAGATGTTAACTTAGAAGTCCACAAAGAAATACCCAAACACAAAGATTCAGGCAGTGACAGAGACACAGAAAGAGACAAAGACATTGTGGGCCAGAGGCACAGACCCACAGAGACATAACCAAACATCCTGGGAGAAATGCAGGGACACTCAGAAACTCTGAGGAGTGCACACAGGAACCAAGCTCAGGTTTCAGGGAGGCTGATTTCAATCCAAACAAGTCGGAACTTTAAGGAAACATGGGTTCCTCCAAAGCGGGCTGTGGAAAGGACTCTGCTCAGGAAGAAGGCACAGAGGTGAGGCATTGGGTCTGTCTGCCCTCCTACTGGGTGATTCTCCCTCCAAGTCCACCTTGGAAAATGAATTAAGATACCGCTACAAAAGCTGATGAAGAGGTTTCTTTCTGGAACTTGCGAGCAGCCAGAGCAGCTGATAGGAGGCTTAGCCTGTCTGGAAGTGAATGGGGAGGTGGGAAGCTTTCCTCCTGCCCGTGGGGGGAGGGGAGGCATGCTGCCACTTAGCTCAGGTGCCAACCAGCCCCTGCCCCACCTTACTGCCCCTGACCTCAGTCAGGCTTTGCCTTTTCTTATGACTGAACCTCCATGCATACTCTTGGCTGTGTGCTCCTCTGCCCTCCACACTTGGGCATGTGACCCCTTCTTTTGTCTCTTTCTATCCCACCCCAAAGTCTCCTCTAATCAGGGCACAGCAAGCCATCACTCCCATTCTCCTTACACCCCTCTCCTCAGGAAATTAAAAATCCATGGAAGGAATCTAAGGAGGAGGAGGATTTTGAGTTCAATGATCCTTAAAAGAGCCTTCAGCATCTTTCCTCCACCACTACCCCATCTTTCCAGTTCTGCAGGAATAATCTTGAGGTGACATTTATTGTCTATTTACAATCAGTGTGTGCTAAGTCCTTGTCATGAATTATCTTCCATTACTTCCTCCTCTCCATATCTCCCAATTCACTGATAAGGAAACTGAGATTCAGGAAAAGAAAATGACCATGCTATGGTCACACAGCTACAGAGAGGTCAAGCGGGGCTCAGAATCCAGACTCGACTTCTTTCTTTAACCACTGCATGGGAAAGCTTCCCTCCACCCCCCTGGGCTGACAGGTCAGGGTCAACTGCAGGATTTGAGAGGAAGGGATGTTAGAAGGGCATGAGGCATGCTGAGGAAGACAGCAAGGTGGGGGCATCAAAGGTGGGACCTATGTGACTCAAATGGAACCCTGAAGCCATATTGCCCTCCCAAGGCTCACCCTTTCTCTTGCAGGACCTGGGAAGGGGACACTCCCTCTGGCAGGCTTCCCTCCAACATTCCATAAACACCTCTTGGGAGCTGAGGACAAGAAGGGGGAGGAGACCTGATGTGGTCTTTCTCCCATCCCCACCTCCCCAGAGTCCTAGCTGTGTGACCCTGCATTTGCCACCTACCCTGTCTGGGCCATGGTCTCCTCATCTGTGAAATGGCTGAGGAGCAAGAACTGGTTTAGCCTCTAAAACCCACAGTTCTCCTGCTGGACCCAGAGATCCTCTAGCTCCTATGGGGTTAACTCTGTGGGAGGGCTTGGTTTGGGGCCACCTTCCCTTTTATTCCCAGTGAAACTTGAGGAGGATTGAGTAAGGAAGGAGAAGGTGAGACGGGACATGTGATCTCCTGACAGAGTTTCCTGGGCTCAGGTGGGCAGAGCCTCTTGCCTTCCTGGGCAGTCAGAGCACCAGAGTCAGTCAGTCCAACCCTGGCCACACAGGACACAGACTGAAGAACTAAAGCAAAAAGGAAGATGGGTGGATGCAGCTGTGGTCTCTGGGCTCAGACAACTGACTGTAGAAGATGGTGGAAGAGTGAGAAAGAGCAGGGATGACTTCCTGGAGGAGGAGATTTTAGTAAAGATCAGGATTTTAGTGAGTGGGCACTTTGGAACCAAGGTTCTAACATGGGAAGGCACAGGAACACAGAAAATAATCTGGATGCAGCATTGTGAGGGCATGGGTAGAGACAGGGGCCAGGGCCTGGAGGGCAGAATGCATTTTTTGATTATCTCTGGATGGTGGGAAGAGCCGTGGAAAAAAGGTCCACTTTCAGCAGGGGTTTCAGAAAGATCCCTCTGGTTTGCTGTATGGACTGACTGCGACAGGCCTGGAGGTGAGAAGCTGCTCCGGGAGCTGTGACCAAGGTCTGGGTGGAGATGATGGAGCCTGAACAACTGCAAGCTGTAGAAGACAGCATTAAGTTCCCAGTCTGATTGGTCTCCTCCAGCAACAGGGAGCTCACTACTTCTTGGATAGCGGCTTTCCCCTTGGGGCTACTCTGCCTGAGAGAAAGTTCTTCCCTAGGCCAGGCTCAAGGCAGTCTTCCTGAAGTGATGGGTGGGTACAGGGATCAGGAAGGAGATCCCATTCATCGTGCTGGGACTCTCAGGAGGAATGAAGTTTGGGGAAAGTGTGGGACCACTGAGTTCAAGCTGAGATCAAGAGACTCTCTGACCTGTCAGTGTGACTGCCCCCTGCCCCTCAGGGTGCCCTGGCCAGCTTAAACATCCAGCTGGGCACCCGGGGCATTTGTGGCCGCACACACTTAAGCTCCTTAACTGGCCTCAGAAAAACAGCAGAGCAAGCAGAAAAATATGTACATAATTGACAGTTTTAAGCATACATTTTATTTATTTATTTTATATAAAAGGCAAAAGAGTACATGAGTTGAATGGAAGATTAAAGGAGTGAAAACCCTATTTAAAGTAGGGTCTCCAATCTCCATCCCTAAAACTGTAATATCTGCTATATTAAAAAAAAACAAACCAAAGAACAAAAAACATGAAACTAATGACCTGGACTCCACCCCACCCTTTCATGCCTACATTATGACAGAAACATGTTATTCGGCTCCTACTTTTGTACAGCCAAAGGTCCACACCTGGGCCGTGGCCCCTCCTCCCAGCCCCACCCATATTCCCACCCTACCTCCCCCAAAGCCTCCCCTAAGCCCATGCTTGGAAAACAGGGCAGACACACATATTCAGAAATTCCCATATCTGGACCCTCCTCCACATGGAGCTCCTGAAACATACAGGCCTCAAGCACTTTCCTCACTCACAGGTAGACATATCACTGTCCCTTTCCTTTAGGCTTCCCTGACAGCTAAAATTCATTCTATTTGTTCTCTTGCCCTGGATACCTGGGAAACACACATGCACATGCACACACACTCACACCCACTGCCCATTCCCTCCCCTTGGGATACAAAGGGTTATGTTGGCCCCACACCCTGTCCCACCACAGTTAAGGACTCAAGTCCTATGTGGGCAGAGTCTGGTAGAAAATCCTGGAGAGGGCTGTCCAGTGGGTGGGGGCAGACAAAGAGCTTCTTAGCCTGAGAGGGGGATCATGAAGGGAGCTTCCAGGGAGCAGCCCTTGCACAGTCAGTGGATGCTCCAGGAAGAGGGGCGGAGGGATGGCCCCTGCCCACTCAGACCTGCTCCTTGTGCTTCACGTGGGCCAGCTTCACATTCTCCTGCTCAGTGGAGGGTGGAGGCTGATCCAGGTGGCAGCCAATCATGACCTGGTACACGAAGACTCCCGCAATGGAGCCCAGGAGCGGGGAGACGATTGGCACCCACCACCAGTGGCGGCCAGTCCTGGGGACAGAATATGTGGTTAGGGGTGGGTGGGACAAGCAGAAGGGAGGCAAGCTGGGGCAGGCTGGGTGGGGGCGGCACTCACGTGAAGACTTCTGAGCCCCAGCCTGCGATGGCAGTGAAGAGGCGGGGCCCGAAGTCCCGGGCCGGGTTGACGGCATAACCAGAGTTGAAGCCCATGGACGTGCCGATGACCAGGACCACCAGGCCCACAGTGAAGGCCTCCAGGCCTCGGGGGACGGGGTTGTTGTAGGGGTCCACAATGGCCAGCACACACACAATGAGGGAGGCTGTGCCGATGAACTGGCGAGCAGGGAGAACGGGATGAGGAGTAGCCCACACTTCACCCTCTGGTCCCTCCCAGCCTCTGGCTTCCCTCCATCTCTTAGAGTCTTGTCACCTCCTGCTTTCTGCTCTCCAGGGCAGTGGTGCTAGAATTTTTGCAGGCGTAAGGATCCCCTGAGGAACTGGTTAACTATAAGTCCATGCCACCCTGTTGCTGATATAGATGTCCCCATACATTGAGAAATGCTGCTACAGACAAGGAGTCCTGTCCCCTAGCCAGCCCATCAGCAATCCAGGGCAGCCTAGGCCCCTTCCCTGTGTTTCCCTCACATGTCCCCAGCCCATACCTGGTCGAAGAAGCCATTGACCATGTCCAAGTGTCCAGAGGGATAGGTGGCAAAGATGCCAGCTGTGCCATTGGGGCCTGAGACTACAAGCGTGTTGTCGGCGAAGGCCCAGATTGCATCTGGTGACAGATTAGAACACAAGTGGGTGAGGGCAGAGGCTTGAGCCCAATTTCCCCTCTCAGGTTGGACCCACCCTCCCAGGAGTCATGGGTGAATAGAATCACTGCTATCTCACTCTGGAATCGGAGGCGGTGGGGTGGGTAGGGTGAGGGCTTGAAACACTATTGTTGCCCAACTCGTTTCTTTTCCCTCATGCCCCCCACCTTGGGCCTGTGAGTGAATGAGTGAGTCATGAGCCTGGGGCCTGGGCAGTCCCCAGTTGTCTGTCATCAAAAGGCCTGGTGCCAGCAGGTCCCAAGTAGAAGGGAGGTAGGGAGTGGAGGAAGGTAATGCTTACCATAATACAGCCCAAAAACAATGCCAGCACCCAGGAAGGCTCCCAACGTCTGAGCCAGGGTGTAGATGGGCAGCTTGATCCACGGCTCGCGGGCCAGGAAGCACATGGCAAAGGTTACAGCAGGGTTCAGGTGGGCCCCTGGGCAGAGGGGAGATGGGACCTATTAGCCATAGTCTGCCACATTCGGGGAGCCAGGATTCCACACCACCCTCATATTCCCCATCTCTGGCCTGGGGGAGCAGGGGTGCAGAGGAGAGTTTCTTGTGCCGAATGGTGGGTTGGACTGTAAAACAGGCCAACTCTGCTAATCTCTGATTCCAAGATGAGAGTTGAAGGTTGTATCAAGTTCCTTCTTCACTCTTCTCTCCCAAGGATTCAGGGCACAGCTATGCCCTGACTTTGGGAATGACCCCTCCACCCCATTCCCCAGTGGGACCCCTTGTGGGGATGCTGCTGAGTATAGAAATGACTGAGGGTGGGGTAAGACCTTACCAGAGACCTGGCCAGCGACGAGGATAGCCAGGGTGACAGCAAAGCCAAAGGCCAGGTTGATGGTAAGAAAACCACCGTGGGTGCCCCTGCTGAGCACAACCTGGGCCACAGAGCCACAGCCGAACATCTGTGTCAGGAAACAGAACAAGGCAGGGTGGCTGAGGCCCAGATGAGGCCCAGCGACTCTCACTCCAGCCAGAAGGGTAAAGCCAGCAACCTCTGCCTGCCCTCATCGGGAAGACAGAAGGCCTGTCCTGGAATTCAACCCGAACCCCTACTGTTGCAACTGTACCCTGAAAAGAAACAGACATGCTTGCCCTCCTATGCCCTAAATCCTAGTTCAAACATAAGAGAGTGGTATGGAAGAGACTGGAAGCAAAGTCTGCAATTAGAAGCCCTGGTGGCTGAAACATCCTCATTGATTTTTCTTGAATCCCAACAGAAATGGGGTGGAGGGGAACAGCTTTCACTTTAGCAGTTTCTCCCCCAGCCTTCCAGGCCTGGCCCATTGAGGCAGGAAGACTCACTCATTCCCCACCTGCAGTTGCCTCCCTCTTTGCCCCAAAGTAGAGCTCAGGTGGTGGTGGTAATGGGGGTGGGGAGAACCTCCATCAGAAATGGAGAGGATGGCCAGCTGAGTGGCACGGTGGTTAAGAGCTGGCTTGGGACGCCAGCGGCCCTGGTTCGGATCCCACATGTGAGGGTCAGTGACACTGCTCTCTGCAGCTAGTAACAGCTCCACCTGGAGCTGGGCTGTGTAAGCCCCGGCGACGGTGTAGGCTGCAGCCCCTGCTGCAGTGGGCTTGCCATAGGCTACAGTGAGTGGCCAGCAGCCAGTGTGAGCGGCTGGCAGCCGGTGTGAGCTGCTAATAGCCGTGGTCAACGGCCGTCCAGAGACTGGTGACTGAGCGCAATGACGATACCAACATGGGCCAGTGAAGCAACGTCCTCCGCAGCTAGACTGAAGAACAAAAAAAGGACAGCAACTTGTCTGTTCCCCTTCTCTGATTCCCCAACGCTGTTCCCCTCTCCCAATTCCCCAATAAAATCTTTTAAAAAAAAAAAAAAGAAAAAAGAAATGGAGAGGAGGCCAGAAGTTGGGTTGAATCTTCTTCTGAGTCTGGGATATCAGAGCCCTTGACCCTGACCCTGGCTCTCCCTACAGCCCCTTTCAGCACCCTCATCCTCCTTGACCTGTCCCTGCCCCAGAGCCTCTTCTCTCCATCTGCCCTGACCTCTCTGCCCTCAGGGGTCCAGGGTCCCCACTCAGATTTGGAGGACCTAAAGACAAGGATCCGAGTGGCTCCTCTTACTAGCCCCAGTTCTGGCCACAGGGCAGTGGAAGTAGGGAGACTGCTTCTAAGCTTTCTGCTAGGGATGGGGGGATTCAAGAGAACTAGGGCCCCTGGTGTCCTACAGAATGGGCTGTATGTCTGTTCCCCCTGTTCAAATGTAAAAATGCTTCTGTGCCAGCTGTAAAGAGCATTGCCCTGCAAAGGGGCCCTGGAGTGTCCTCCAAGGCTGCGCCAGACTCTGCCCAGTTCTCCTCTTCCATCTCCTCATAACTAAAGGTTTTATGCCCACCAAGCAGGTAGCTTCCAAGACCTGTGCTAAGGGACCCTTAGCCGTTCTGCTGCCTCATTGTCCTGTTGTACTGGGTTGCTAGGCATTTTAATTATCATCCTCCAAAAACACCAAGAGATAGTGGAGAAGACAGCAGCCGTGATGCAAGGGCAAAGGTGTACCGGCAGGTGTGAGCAAAGATCAAGAGATTGTATGTCAGGGGGCAGAGGGCAGGCACATGTAGGTCTGGGGCATCCTGCCAGGCTTGGCCAGCCCTGGTCTCAGTTCCTTGCCCCCCTGAGGCCCAAACCTGGCTCCATCCCAGGCCTTGGAGGGAGAAGCTGTCAGAGCCAGTTCCACCACACTGAAGCTAATCTTCCTCTTCCTTCCCTTCCTTCTCCCTCACACTCCACCCCCCTTACTAGGTGCCCCAGAGAAAGGGGCTTCCATTGCCCCAAAGCCAGCCCTGATTCTGCCACTGCAGGTGCTGGGGCGCCAACCCACAGAAGTATTCAGGCACCACTCACCCACCACTCAGGGGTCTCCCAGGCATGCTCCTTTCTCTTCAGGCTGCCCTTGAGGTTCTGCTTTGTACTGACACCTGAGGCCTCCACTTACCTAACATCCTCCTTCCGGGGGCTCAGTGTTAGGCCTGACTGCTCTTTTGCAGGGGAGGCAAACTAAGACTTGGGAGGGGACACGGAGGCCCCTCTGTGAGTGTGGAAGACAACTTCCCCTGTCCTGGCTGCTCTCAGATGGGGGCCCAACAATAAATCAGATAGGGAGTGGGGGAGGAGTGGGAGACTCAGGCTCTGGGGCAGGAGGGTGATAAGCACCTGCCCCACTCCCTTTTTGGCACAGGGAAGAGAAGGGATGTGGATGACTGGACAGTTTTGTGAGGGACTGAGGATATAAAGTGCCCCACTGGCTTCCCTGCTTCGTGTTTCTGGAGGCCAGAGGTGAGTCGCAGCCCTCCTCTCCCATGGAGCCTGCCATCACCATGCACTTGGGTGGCTCACTCCCAGCCTTCTTGCTTCCGAGTCCACAGGGGGCTGGCTTGTCTTCCTTACCTAGGGTTGGGGCTGGGGCAGGAACGGAGTAACCCACCCACTGCAAAGGAGCAACTGAACCCAGAAGTAACATAGGGGGTAAACAGGTGTAACCACAGAGTGGCTGAAAATCAGAAAGTAACTGGGACAGGAAATGGAGACTGTAACTGGTGTGTCTGCCAGACCCAAGAAGTGCAAACAGAGTCACCCAGGAACAACCCAGGGGCAAACTGGAGTAACCAGGGAGTAACTGGGACTGGGAGGTAAACCAGGCAGGGAAGTGTCCCACTCAGAGAACTCACAGAGCAACTCAGAGAGCTTCTTCACAGAAGCTGACAGCATCTGTCCAGGTAACTGACAGGGTCTGGGAGTCGCCCAGCACTAGGGAAGAGACTTTAGTGACACCACTTCTTTTGTGTCAGGGGAGCCAACGCCTTCATAGCTCCTATCTTCAGGATCCTCGTTCTGCTGTTTGCACCCTGATCGGCCTCCGCCCTCTGTCCCCACCTGTGGTAAACTGTCTTCATGTCACGAGAACTTTTGGACTTTCTGAGGCTTAATTATTCATTAGGGGCCAGACATCAGGACCCAAATAACCTAATAGGGGCCTCCACTACCTCTGGGGGCTGGGACTCTGAGAACCTGGGGAGCTGTGGGAGCCTTAAGAAGGGGACCGAAGGTCCCTGACTGCAGAAGTGACTGCTGCCCCCAGCCTGTGGTGGGAAGTTAAAAAGGAGCTGTCACGAGCCAGCCGGAGTGGCATGGTGGTTAAAAGCTGGCTTGGGACGCCAGTGGCCCCGGTTCGGGTCCCACATATGAGGGCCAGTGACACTGCCCTCAAAAAAAAAAAAAAAGGAGCTGTCACTGGGGAGTAACAGCTGTCATACATGGGATAAAATCTATGGGGGAAGAGCACTCTGGAAAGGGTCAACCGGGGGTCAGCGCTGGGAGAAGGGTCAAGGCTGCCTTGAAAAGCACAGCTCTCACGTGAACAGAGGGAATGGGGGAGTGTAGGCGCTGGAGACAGAGGGGCTTCTCCGGGACCCCCCACTCACCACCAGGATGAGGGTACCCAGGCACTCAGCCAGCGCCTGGCGAAGCAGCCGGTAGCGGATGTGGAGCATCTCCCCGCAGCGGGACACGAGCTCCTTCTGTCGACCCATGGCAAGGGCAGGCGGTGATAAACGCGGGCGCGAGGGACGACTGAGCGCGGCGGGAGAGCAGCGGGCGCAGCAGCGGTGGCCGCGAGCGCCGCGTGGCGCTCTTTATAGGAGCGCGGGCCCCGCCCGCCGCGCTGCCCCGCCCGCCCCGCCCCGCTTAGAGCCCGCTTAACCCCGGGCCGGGCCGCAGCAGTGGGCGCCCCCACCGCCCCCGCACCTTGCCCGGGCAGGTTGGTGGGGACACTAGGTTAGGGGGAACACGGGTTGAGAAGTGCCTTAGGGCTGAGAGCCAATGTTGGGGTATGTGGAGGGGTGTGGCTGGAGAGAATGGAGCTGCCAGGGAGACCTCTTTGGCTCATGAGAGTAAGCCTTGCTGTCATCCCCACCTTGATGGGGGTGAGAGGAAACGTTTCAGAAAGGGAAGGACCAGATCTACAGGATGGCTGGACCCAGCATGACCTCAGTCAGGGAACTGGAGGGAGGAGGCTGTGGGCCCCAAGGGAGAAGAACCTTCTCATACACTAGACCCTGGTGGACACACACAACATATGTGCTCAGTTTCATCCGGAGTTCATGGGCCCTGGCTCTTTGTGCTGTGAGTATATGTCACATGTCGCATGTCCTGACCAGCTCTGTCCACTGCTGTGTCCATACATGACATCTGTCTTGTGTGCCAGATCACACTTGCTCGGGCATTTCTCATGGCTGGGCACATGATTCTCAAACATGGCTGGGTTAACTAGGATTGTCACACGTGTGTATCTGTGTGCGTTTTCCACATGACTCCAGAGACTGAGCTGAAGTTGTCCCAACATGCCACATGCCACATGCTTGCCAGCAGGATGAATCCCAGATATTTTTAACCCCCTCCTCTCCCACTCTGACTGATCCTCGGCTCAGGGAGAGTCTGTCCTTTTAAGAGGTTAAACTGGCTAAACTGTGGGGATCATGGGGCAACCCTGAGGGGTGTCATGGGGCAACCCTGCTCTCTATGCTGCATTCAATAATTGAGAAACTGAGATCTGGTGGCCTGGTCCCAATTCCCACAGGACTAGGAGCAAATACATCCTCACCCTAGTCCCTATGGTGGCATTACCAGGGGAGACCAAAGAAACCACATTTTCTAGATGGACTTAATCCAAGTGGGCTTAAAGGCCCTGGGGACTTGTCACTTGAGAAATGGCTGTCAGAAATGAGGACTCCAGAGGTGATTTCATACCAAAGAGATGGGGCTTAGCAACACAAGTCGGGTAGATTCACACATGTGCACCCACATATACACATACGCACATACCCTATAGACATTCACTTATAGGGTATGTGCTTATGGGGTCCCATTCACATGAGATCCTGGCTATAGGTTCACACATACATGGAACCCACATGCAACATCTCTCATGGCCCTTGGCCCAAAGAGATACACCCTACCCTCTGGCCCCCCACAAGCTGGGACGCCCCACGGTGAGTCAGAGAACCATCACTGAGTGCCTGCCCAACTGCCAGTCTGTGACTCAGGATAGAACCCTAGACTCCTGGTGCCGGAGACTGGGAATGGGGGAATGTGCTGCCCTCTCTTGCCCCATCGTGTGCTTCTCAGCCCCTCACTGCCTCAGGTGGGGCTACAAAGGCAGCTCAGGGTGGGAACTGGCAAGGGGCTCCTGAACACTGAAAGAAAGTGGGGAACCCCAGCCATAGCATCCCATCCTCACCCTTCCCCATCCTGGGCCTGGAACCCAGAGCAGGGGAGAAAAACAAGGGCAGCTCTGCCACCAGCAGGCACACACAAGGCCCCTGTATACACATGTTTGCACTCAGCTCACTTAACTGTTCACGTGTGCTGCATCGGGGAGAGCAGTTCACACATACATCTGTGGATTTGTGTATCTTGTTCACATCAAGCAGCATTTATTAACACATATGTACTCACACATGTGTGCATGTATATATGTGCCTACCTATAATCGGGGGCTGCAGGTCACCACAGAGCATCTTTTTGACCCTTTCTAGTGGATGCAGCTCCATGCCAAGGCACATGCTTGGCAAGTAGAACAAGAGCTGGCTCTCAATTCTCTGTAGCCCCAAATCAGGACCCAACCTTCAGGACTGTAACCGCATGTACTCCCACCAGATTTATTCCTATCTATAACTGGTGTGTGCACAAATGTTCACACACGTACATACACATGGACTTTGGGATGGGTTAGGGTTGGAGCTGAGAAGGTATGAATAGGGCTTCAGGTTTCTTAGTGGGCCTGAGAGGTCCTGACTAGAGGAGGGAGAAGGATGCAATGACTTCCAAGAGTTCCTTATTCCCGTCAGCCCTCGTTAGGTCATCTGGGATTAAGAGGGGCCAGGGCCTGAGGATGCTTGTCAGAAGCACCAGGCTGGCCTGAGTTTGGGAGGCAGAAGCAGGACCTCTTCACAGGACTCCACGCTAGGGGCATCATTCTCTCTGTAGCCAATGTGCATGGCGCCCCCTGGAGGGAAAGGCAGAAGGAAGCATGGGTTCACAGAGTAGAGTGGGTTTGGTGAGGCTCTGACTCTGAGTTACACAGTTTACCCAGAGCTCTCTGGGCTCCCTCTTGTGCTTTGGGATGGAAAGCCAAGGCCAGTGCTGGCTGGAAGCCACCCTGCCTGGGAGCTCCAGGAAGAGGCTCCATCTCCTCCCAGGGCATCTTGAGCAAGGTCTGTGTCTCACCTGGGAGGGAAGGCTGAGCTCAGGACAGCCCAACCACTCCGTGGGAGACTGCGAGTCCTTGAGGTCAGAACTGAGGGAGTGGGTTCCCAGTCAAGGGAAGGGCTGAAGATGCAAGTCCCAGCCTGCTGAACCAGAGGGGCTGGCTGGGGCTCTGTAAGGGGTGGAGGTGGCACGCCCTTCATTTCCTGCCCCCCAAACTTTTTTTTTTTTGCCTGAATGGGAGCAACCTGAACCAGCAGAGAGATAGGGGCTTTGCTGTCAGCAAGTCAGGTGGAAAAGAGTGTAGACATAGAAAATGAATAATACTATGGTTCTCCCCCACCCCCGCCCTCGCCCCTGCCTCACCCCGGGCCCCCCCCCCCGAAGCCCCTAACCTCTTCCAGAGCATTGGAGCAGGATAGGGGAGGAGCAGACCAAAATAGGCAGACACATTTTCAAATTTAGAAAGCACTTCATCCCATATGCAAAACAACCCCCCAGAAGTGGTGTATTTTCCCCCTTTCACAGATGACAAAACTGAGGTTTGGAGAGAAGTGACCTGCTAGTCTCACTCAACCAACGAGTGGGATTCAAACCCCATGGAGATGAGGAGGAGAGGTAAAAAGGGCAGAAAGGCCAGGGAGTCACAGACCTGGGATGAAGATACTGAGTCCCTCCATGCTTGAGCTCCCTTTCTAAAGTGTACCCCACTCTTAGGCCACTGCTGGATACCAGTCCTGCTTCTGGCCTCAAGAGTTGCAGGGGAGGCGGTGGCTCTGGACTGCCAAGGGGAGTGGAGAACAGAGATGAATCACCCCATTATGAGCGTCCCCAGACTGGGGGGCGGGCGAGCAGCTCCTCCTACTGCGCCAACAGTCACCCCTTGTCTCCAGAAGATGAGATGGCAGGAAGTTTATAAACACGAACTGCCCCCCTCAGGCACCTCTGGCCACATGTCCAGATGGATCTTGAGAAAAATCTACCTTTTGACCCATATCCTGAGGACTCTGGGTTCACCTTCTGAGGTCCCTTAACTGCCCTTGGCACCCTTTGAGGACAGCAGAGGGTCATAGAGAAGAGGCAGAGGGAAGGACAGAGGCCTAGACCCCTTGCTGAGGAACGGCCCAGAGCCATAGGGGTCAGCTGATGGGGGTAGGGCCCTCCGGCAGACCCAGAATCTCCTTTCGAAGCCTGGCTTGGCCACTGGCTAGTCAGGTGACCTAGACAGCTCTCTTCCTCTGAGGGTCTGTGTCTTCATTAGCCACCTGGAGGTTTCAGGTGGAATCCTCCCCTCCCCGAAACCTCCAGCCCAGGGCCTCTGTAAGAATCATCAAGATGGTGGATATTTCAGGCTTTGAAAACTATTACACAGCCAATACAGAAGAAAAAGTTCATTCCAGAACCTGCCTCCTTAATTAGAGCCACATTTCCTCACGTGTGAATATCCATGTGCATTCTTGGATGTGTGTGTGCGTGTATGCATGGAGGTCTGTGTGAACATGTGGGTGGCTATGGGGTCCACACGTGTACCATGAAGGCCTGTGTACATGCCCATCCAAAGGGGCCTATGCCTATGTGCATATATGTGTGTGTCCTTGTCTGAACCTGGCTGTGAATCTAGGCCTAGAGTTTATAAAAGCCACAGATAGGAGATGGGAATCTGTTGAGGAGTCTGAGAACCCCCTGGCTGGACATTTGGGCCTGCCCCATGCCAGCCTAGGAGGAGGGAAGTTAGTGACATAGAGCTGACACAGACCAGGCTGTCATTGAGAACAGGCCTAGGATGTCTGGAGGGCTCTGTTTCACAACAGGAACAGATCTCTGGAGCCCCTGGGCTTTCTGATTTCCCATCTCCCTCCTCATTAGCAGTAAAGCTCATGGAACCAGAATGGGGTTGCTTCAGAGGATGAGGAGTCAGGAACAGAGGCTGAGGAAGAAGGATAGCTCACAGACTTCCTGTGGGGCCTGATCCAAGGCCCAGCATTTGCATGGTCCCTGAAGCCAGCATGGAGCATCCTTTGGGCTGAGGCAATCAGAGGGCTTCCTGGAGGAGAAAACATTTGGCTGGGGATTTTGTAGGGAGTCTTCCAGGTGAGAGACTGCTGGGCCAGGCCCTGGTAGGGATGGTGGTTGTGTTGGTGCATGAGAGCTGCCATAGTGAAGTAAGGGAGGGATACAGGTAGACTGGGAAGGGGCTTGGGTTCTATATTAAGGGCCTGGACCTTACCCAGGGGGCCAAGATATTCAAGCTGTGTTTCTTTGAGCCCCAAGGGCTCAGAGGAAGCTCTCACAGGGACTGCTGCAGCTGGAGATGAGGAGAAGGAAGCGAAGGAGGCCAAGTTCTGGCAGTGCTCCCTGCTTCCACCACAGCATTTTCAGTATTTTACATCAGGGTTCTGAACAAGATTACAATTGACACATGTTCCACCTCTAAGAACAGTTGCTAATGGGAGACCTGAGGGCTTTAAGGGAGGAGGGAGCTATGAATGGTCTGCATTTGCCATTTAGAAGGATCCCTCCAGCTGCTGTGTGGAGGATGGGTTAGAAAGGGAGAGACTGAGGTTAGGAGGCCTGGAAGGAGGCCATGGAGGAGATAAAGAGGCCAGATGCAGGGCAATGGCTGTTGGGAGGGAAGAAGGTTTGGATTTGGGATTTAAGAGGCAGAGTAGGCAGGGCAGATAGGCAAGAAGCTGAAGTTGGAGGTGGGCAGAATTGGGTAGACAGGAACCTAAAGCTGAACTTGGGCCCAGGACAACTGCTGTCTGAGAGGCCTGTGGTCTCAAGGCTGGGGTAGGGGTGGAGGGAAGACAGGTCATGGAAGGAGTCTCCACATCTGGCGTTCCAAAAAGTTGATGGACGTATGTGAACCCCCAGTATACTCTCCCCTCCTCCCTGCCCAGTCTGGGTGCTAATTACAGGGCAGCCACCAGCTGCCTGCCCTAGGGGAGAGGAGTCAGAGGTGAAGTATCCAGGAGAGGAGATGGGATGCAGCAAGAGATTCTGCAGTCAGACTTCAGGAATGACTTTGAGGGTCTCTAGACCTGGGGTCAGTGGGAACTGGGCTCCAGAGAGACCACATTGGTTGGGAGATAAAGATAGGGGTGTTGTGGAGGGAGACTGGGAAGGGCCAGGATGCCATATCTATCTTTTTCATTCAAACCGTGGGTCGTCAGTGGAACAGGGGCTGGATCTCCATGCTTCTTTACTCCCTCAGTCGGGGCCCAGCCTTGGCATTGTCAGTCTTTAGGAGACCCCAGATTTGTCCTGTGGAGGCTTCCAGCCCAAAACAGTAGAGCTGGGTCCTGCTTTTGAGAAACTTCCAGGCAGGGGAACAGACACAATTCAGGCTTGAGCTGAGGTGGACCAGAGTGCTCACGCTGCCACCCCCTACCACTACTCTTGACCCTGCTCTCTGGGTCTTGCTGATAACAGCTCCATTGAACTGTCCTGGGCAAAGGGAGTGAGGCAAGGCTGGCAGGCAGCCCAGAACAGAGGAGGGGGCCAGGGTTTTCATTCCTCCTTGCCCCTTTGGAGCGATCTGGAGCTCAGCCCTCTCCACTACTTTTTTGTTTTTTAAAGATTTTATTGAGGAATTGGGGGAGGGGAACAGACAAGTTGCTGTCCTTTGGTTCTTCAGTCTAGTTGTGGAGGATGTCGCTTCACTGGCCCATGTTGGTATTTTCATTGCACTCTTCCAAGGTGAGGCAGTCGCTCAGCAGCCTTTGGACGGCCACTGAGGGCAGCTCACTATGCTTGCGACTCACGGTAGCCCAGCTCCAGGTTGAGCTGTTGTTCACCATCTTAGCTGTAGAGGGCGCAGCATCACTGGCCCTCATGTGGGATCCGAACCAGGGTCCTGCTGCTCAGAGCTGGCATCCCAAGCCAACTCTTTTTTTTTCTGGTTCTTCAGTCTAGTTGTTGAGGACGTTGCTTCACTGGACCGTGTTGGTATCATCATTGCACTGTTCTCGGGTGAGACAGATCAGTCGCTGGCCTCTGGACGGTTGCTCATTGTGGCTATTGGCAGCTCACACTGGCTTCCAGCTGCTCACGCTGGCTGCCGGCCACTCACTGTAGCCTATGGCAGCCCACTGCAGCTGGGGCTGCAGCTATGCTGTCCTGGGGACTCACAGAAGCCCAGCTCCAGGTGAAGCTGTTGTTCACCATCCCAGCTGTAGAGGGCAGTGTCACTGGCCCTCATATGTGGGATACGAACCGGGGCCGCTGGCGTCCCAAGCCAGCTCTTAACCAACGCGCTACTCGGCTGGCCCCTTCTCTACTCCTTTATTCCTCCTCACCCCACCCCTTGGACTGAGGAAAGCCCAGGCTCAGCAGTAAGGCCTGGAGCCAGGACACCTAGATTCTCCGTAGCTCCACTCCCAACTCCGTGTGACTCTGGACAAGTTTCTACACCTCTCTGGGCCTCATCCAAACCAGAAAAATTATCCTCCCATCACCCTTCCAGAAACTGAAGTAGGAGAGGGAAGTGGGTCTCGCTCTGGGTTTGAACGTGCTTATTCTGCTTAGTGCCTCAGGGAAGTCTAAGATGCCCCTCCTTCCACTTTCTCTGCAGTAGGGGCAGGGGCAGGCTGGCCTTTCCTGAGGAGGGTAGGGGTGACTCATGTGCCCCAGGCTTCCCTTCTCCTTTATCGCTCCCCTGGATTAATCTCTGACTCACAAAGTTACAGGATGTTGCGGGGTTACATGTATATTTATGGGGGAGGGGGTTCAGACTAGCCCAAATCAGGTTTAATAGGTCAGGGACTGAGCAGCCATTAGGACTTTGTTGAATGTCACTTGCTACCACGATCCCTAGGCTTTGGGGTCTTGCTCTTTTTCTCCAAAGTAAGGAGATGGACAGAGGAATAATAGGGTCTGGTTTAGAGGAGGTTGTCTGATACCACAGCCAGAAGGGAAGGCCCTTTGAGAATTCATTAAATGCTACTATACATAGAGTCCATGCCCCAAGAAGGTGAAGGCTTTATTCAAAGCTATTTAAAGCCACAGGAAGGAATGCGGAGTTCCCGCCTCCTACCTGAGAACTTGTCCTCGTGACTTGCTCTTGAAAAACAGCAGATTTCTCCTTTCACAGCAACGCAGAACTGGAGGCCAAAACCTGCACACACCGACTAGTGCATACAGATGTGTGTACACACATCCCAACACACACACAGCAGACAAATCAGGCCAGGTATGTCAGACAGACCTCCAGACCATCCACATCCACCTGCAAAGGGAAACAAATGCAGAGGCCCAGAGGCAGAAGCACCCATGGGGATGCGTACTCTCCATCACCTTGCACAACCTTGTTCACAGTGGAGTTCCTTCCAGGCTTCTCTCCTTCCCTCTCCGAGGTTCCAGCTCATGTCCCCCACCCCATCCTGCAAAGCCATCTTAGATCACACCAGCCTCCTCACCCACCTCCCAGAAAAAAAAATCTGAGGAAAACAGGTTGGAGCACCATGTGAGAAACTGAAATTGGAGCCCGGGCTTCCTGCTCCCCCCCTCCCCCCACCGTTCCCGCCCCCTAAGCTGGAGCAGGGAGCTCAGAAAGGATGGTGTAGCTCCTCAGGTTTCCGAGTTCTCCATCCTCTTCCCTGGCCACATGGGGCACATGACAAAGCCATTACCATGCTACTTTAAGGGTGGGGAGGCTGAGCCCAGCAAGAGGAAGGGACTTGACCAAGAGCACATGGGGAGGTAGCAGGACCAGGGCTCATTTCCGAAGAGGGACTGGTGTCTGCACCTCTTGCCACCTGCTAGTCTTGCCTGAGGGCACATTCTGCCCCCTGCCTGCAATAGTCCAAAATCGGGTTTGTGAAAAAGCCAGAAGCTACAGGTCTGAAGCTGACTTTCACAGAAAATGAAGCCTGGCCCATTGATGTCTGGAGTTCATGAATGAACAGCACAGGGAGAGAGATGTAGACCCCAGCTCACACAGCCAATCAATGTATTCACTATGCTAATTTGAACCCTAGGCCCAGTTGTCCCATGACAGTGACAGGGACTAGCATAAGTTTACAAAGACTAACAAAATTAGGACAAAATTGGAGACAAGAGTTCCCGTATGTGGCTTATCATCTCAAGGATAAAGCCTGATAGTCAAGGATCAAAGTCCCTCCATAGGGCCGAGTGGCGCGGTGATTAAGCGCTAGTGTGGGAAGCCAGTGGCCCCGGTTCGGGTCCCACATATGAGGGCCAGTGACACTGCCCTCAAAAAAAAAAAAAAAAAAAAAAGTCCCTCCATAAACAGGCCCCTGCCAGCAGCTGAACCTGTGCCTCATTCAGAAAATTAGGATAAATAAAAGTATTGGGCCGGCTAAGGGGTGCACTGGTTAAGAGCTGGTTTTGGGATGCCAGTGGCCCTGGTTCGGATCCCACATATGAGGGCCAGTGACACTGCCCTCTATAGCTAACAATAGCTTCACCTGCCGCTGGGCTGCGAGCCCCAGCAACGGTGTAGGCTGCAGCCCCTGCTGCAGTGGGCTGCCATAGGCTACAGTGAGTGGCCGGCAGCCAGCGTGAGCGGCCGGCAGCCAAGCGTGAGCTGCCAATAGCCGCGGTGAGTGACATCCAGAGGCCGGTGACGGAGCTGCCTTATCCGGGAAGAACGCAATGACGATACCAACATGGGCCAGTGAACCAACATCCTCCCCAACTACACTGAAGAACAAAAAGACAGCAACTTGTCTGTTCCTTTACCTGATTCCCCAACGCTGTTCCCCTCCCCCAATTTCCCAATTTAAAAAAAAAAGTATTGCCTTCAGAGGACAGGTATGATTGTATGATCAAATTCCCATACATAAGATAATGCAAAATAATAAACAGCGCCCAGCATTTATTAGAGCCCGCAATGAATGTCAACTTTTTATTACCTCTGAGGCCTTCTCTCTCACCATCACCACCCCACAAAGTGATTCCCTTTCCCTTGCAGTCTTTTAGTGGCCTTCCTGCCCTCCACCTGCCTGGGCGAAGTACCCCTATCTGCACACACCTGTTCACAACTTGAGTAGAACATACTGTACTAGGTGTCATGAAATTTATGTTCAAACGTATTCCCTTGCCCCCATATAGGAGACAAGGTTAAAACCGTGTGAAAAAGACAAGCTTAGAACATGGGGAAAATTAATTAATTAAATTTTAAATCAGAGTCTAAGGCAACAGAAGAGTTCATAGTGCTGTACATGATTGCAAAGTGAACTGAACAGGCAGTAACTGCTCTAATCTTTCAGAGGAGGGAAGGAGCCCCTCAGGATAGGGGCAAGGGAAGGGTTTAAGGGGGAGGCCCTATTTGAGCTGAGTCTGGAAAAAGTCAGGATTACGGGAGATGAAGAAGGAAGAGGCTGCAGGTATGGATTAGGCAGAAAGGAAGCAGCAGCCTCCTTGCCCAGTGCACTGGTGCTCCTAGAGCAGGACTTGGTTGCTCACCTCTGCACGCCCACTGCAGGAGCACAGTGGGAGCAGTTTGTGATATGAACGGGCAGTCACGCAGAGCTGGAGGGCCTCCGACACTGAGAAGCCAGGGCAGTGTGCTTCTGTCTCTCTCCTAGACTGGGGGCCATCAGTGCCCCTCACCCCTTCACCCACCCATCCCTTCCTATCCTCTATGCTTTTCCAGACCCCACCCTGGGAAGCAGCAGAACCAACTCAGGAGGCCATTGTGCCCCTTTAATGTGACCTTTTAATCACAAATAGCCCCCTCATTACTGCTCAGTGCTGGTCCTCTGTGACCCTCAGAAGTGCCGCATCTTCTCCCGGCCCGATTTAAAAACTGATAAGGCACTGAAGGGCATGCTGAGGTCTAGGTACACATTGTGGCAATGCGAAGGCGACAGAGCCGCGGCTCTGGGCACACGCCCTCCTCTCCAGGCTTCTGGGAGCAGCCTAGGAAGAAAAAAAAAGTCCTAGGCCAGGGCTGACAGGTAGATGGAACCTATGGGTTCATTCAGTTCCCTCTCTGAGCTGGCTCCCACTCATCTTCTGAAAGTTTGGTCAGGTCCTGGGGATGCCATAGGACATCATGGTCCCGGCCCCAATGCTGGAGCATCAGATAGAAAAGGGCTTTCGTTGGGGATGATTCCGTATGTTCAGGCCAGCAGGCTCTCCATGGAGCTCCATGTGCAATGATAGTGATCTTTCCATCTTAACATCTTGCTCCAGAGGTCTGAAGTCCTCTGTCCAACTGCAGCTTGCTCCTGGGACTGGAGATCATACAGTCCACCTCTCACTTCGGGCCTCCACAGCCTGTACCAGCCCTTCGCCCAGGATGGCAAAGTCCTCCAGGATCGCCTCTACATTGGGCACCATCACCAGCTCCCCACCTTGAGACACCATCATGCGTCCCTTTGTGCTGGAGGCCTGAGGGAATCAGAGAAATGAAGGGTCACAAAGGCATACCCAGAGACACCCAGACACGCACGCTTCACACCTGACACAGGGTCACTCATAAAGCAGGCCACACACAGACATGCACGTCCACATGAAACCAATGTACACACTCAGGAATAGACGGCTGTCCCCAGCCAGCACACCTTGAAGGGCTGGGGCTGGAAGCTTGTGGGCTTCCAGAGGACACCGATCACCTCTCCGCCATGCTGGTCATAGAAAAAAAGGGCCAGGTCCCCAAAGGCCTCCTAGGAAAGGGCAGGACAGGGACGAGATTACAAGTGGGCATCTGAGAGCCACCTCCATGGCCCCAGCTCCAGCTGGAAGTCCCCTCCGCAGGGTCAGTCAGTCCTTTGGGACCTACCCTGAGCTGTGCCAGATAGAGCTGAGGAGGGTCATAGCCCAGCACGGGCATCAGGGATGAGGGCCCGGGCTCACTGAGCAGGCCGCGGCAGAAGGAGGCAGCCGGCGAGTCCACAGCCTGGCGGTGCCGGGGTATGTGGCGGGGAGACAGGCGGATCAGCACGTCGTACATGTCCAAGGGTGGCCGGAACACTGTCTGAGGAAGGACAGGGGGTGCCGGCAGTGCCCACTTAACAGTTGGAAGCTGGACCACAACAACCCTTCCACATGCCCACCCTGATTCCCACCCCACTTTGTGTGACCACACATGGGCCTGAATGCTCATTTGAAGGTGGAACACCAAGACCCAACTTGGTGCCATTTTGGGTCCAGCAGGAAGAGCACAGGCTAGAAGTGTGAGGTATGGCACCATGGGCAGCTTCTTCAATGCTTTCTCTGGATTCAGTCTCACCAAACAAGGGGACTGGGCATCCTGTGAGGGCCCCTGGAGCTCCAGACTTCCATAATTCAAAGGCAGAATCCCCAGAGGCCCTGGAGTCAGTCTTGGCCAGGGGCTTACCCTGATGTCCCCAGGCTCCCGGGGATGCATTAGCTGCTTTTCTAGGACAGGTAAGGCCTCAGCTGCCAGGACCACGAGCTGCTGCAGGATCTGGGGGTACACATACAGAGACAGGTCAGACCTGACCACACATCTCTTAGTTCAGGCTGGGCCTCCTTTTTCTATGGGGGAGAAAACCACAGATTTGTGGGGAGAGATGGGACTGAACCTGGGGCGAGGGTCCGTCCTGTGTCCATATAGAGCTTTTGCGATCCTGGGGGGTAATGATGACCATGACAGGGAGCTGTGTCCGAGTTGCCAGGAAGCCTCTGCGGATCTCCACCTGCTCCTCCACTGTGGACAAGAAGGGATCCCGGCTCAGCTCGCCCTTCTTCCCCAGATGCTTTCTACTTCCCCAGGTCCTCCTACTGTACACTTAGCAGATACACATCACAGGATTTTCCAATGCCCCTCCCCCAGGTGGCAGAAAAGATGAAAGGGACACCGCATTTGCCTCAATCGGGCGGGGCACTGAACTCCCAACCTCAGCCCAGAGGCAGAATTTTCCACTGCCCGACACCCATCTGGTTTCTGAGCCTATACAAGCTAAGGCTTGCCCCTGGCCCCCTCACACCCTATGCTCCCACACACCTGGGGAATTAGAAAGCTGACACTTTCCTCTCTGCTAGGACCAGGAACTCCTCAGATTACAACCTGAAACCACCACTTCTACCCCCTCAAAAAGTCTGGGCATCTATTCTAATCTGGACCCTTTCCTGCTCCCCATAAGACTTCTCACCCGATGTTCACAGTTCCCCTTCCACTCTCCTCTCCCCTTCACAGCCCCCAAGGCAGCCTGCTTACCACCCCCAGTCCATTCTGTTTCTGGTCATCATGTGGGCAAATCACATCTCTACAGTCTCAGAGCTCCCTAAAGGCTTGATCTGGGCCTCTTCCGCCTACTAATTCCCCACCCAAGGCAGTCAGGGTCAGGTACAGATATCTGGGGTGGGGAGGCACACAGAAAACATAACAGACTGACAGGGAAAACTCCTGCCTGCCCCACTCTGCAATCCACAAAGGTAGCTCTTCCAGTAGTCTGACCCCAGTGCTACCACTTACCAGAGAGCTCACTGTTGAGGTTGACAATAAGGGGGTTGTTCTTCCAATCAAAGGTTGATACCAGGAAAAGGAACCGAAGGAAACCCACCTGGGGGGAGCTGAGGGGAAGGAGTAAGCAAAATGGGGTCCAGCCACACATCCCCAGGCTTCCCACATAGTCTAGGGAGCCTAGAATCCTTGGCAGAGATGGGGATGGTGTCCTAGAATCCCTTTATCACTTGCTTCAGCCATCCTCTCCCATTTGGACTAAAGGTGCAACATGAGGGATGAAACCCCAAGGGGAACTTGACTGACGAGGGTAAAGGTGGAGGACTCACCTGGGAGGGGTGAAAGGCTCAGGATGTAGGAAAAGGGCAGCAGCCACCAGGTCCAGGCTCTCGTCGGTGAACCCCTCACCCAAAAGCTGGGCACGCACCCACCGCTTGGCCAGCCGAGCCACACCCGAGAAGGCTGGGTGTTGCTGTTGGAGTCTGGGGGGGGGAAGACGGGAGTGGCAATGAGACTTGGGCACTGAAGGCCCAAGAACAGTGTTTCAGCCCTAGCACTGCTATTTATTCAATCTTCACCCAACACCAGCCTCTGTGCTAATGCATTACATGTGTAACCGCACGTCTTCCTAACTAATGACCCAAGAGGTTGATGCTAGTATTAGTCCCATCTTACAGATGAGAAAAATAAAGTTCTGGGGGTGGCGGGGGTGGGGAAATCCCACCCAGAGGGATTTAGCCAATGAAGTGGCAGTGCCAGGATTCTAGAATTTGCCCGACTCCAGAACTCATATCCCTAACTATTACACCACCTGGCCTTCCCGACAGACAAGTGGCCAGGAGAGAAGAATGGAGCAGAAAAGGGTGTACAGACAGAGGAGCCTGTGCAGGGGGCCATACCCATGCAAGGCACTGGTGAGCAGGGGCAAGTGCTTTGTGTCCCTCTCAAGGCGGAGTGAGGCGGGCGTGTCCCTCAATGAGATCATCCCCTCAGGGCCCCGCATCTCCTTCAGGATCTGGGGCTCCCGCTGGTAGGCCACACGAATCCGGAACACAAACCCATCCTGTTGGAAGAGGATACGGGATGGAGGTACGTGTCAGCCTGGGGCACCCTGGCACGCCTGTCCCCTCCCTCCCTAGGGGTATCCGTGCCCTGCACCAGCCTAACCTTGAGGACATCAGTGTGAGTGGCCGTGGCCCGGCACTGTAGCCCATGTTGCTGTGTCAGCAGCTCTGCCAGGCGCAGCTGGAAGGCAGCACGAACCCGCCGTATGGCCTCAGCATCCTGTGGCCACTGACCACTGCCCTCCAGGTGACATACCACTGTGGGGAAGAGTGAGAGGTGTCAGACTGCGGCCTGGGGTGCAAACAGTCCCTCTCACCCCATCTAAGAGCCCCCTCACCAGTCACAGGCTCCACGTAGGCTGGACAGGGCTTGTTGGGCCGGGGCAACAGCGAGGCCCGCTCTCGTAGGTGCTCATGGAAGGAGTAGGCTGGCCGGACTGGAGTCGGTGGGAACACCTATGGAATCAGAAGAGCTGAGGAAGGGGCCTGGGATTGGAGGGAGAGCGAGTGCCCAGAGTCAGGAATTGGAAGGGAGAATACTGGGTGAGTGGAGCAGAGGTGGGGATCACCAAGCAGAAAGGGCTCCCTGCCCTCTTACACCTCACCTCAGTGTAGCGCAGCACTGGGTGAGCTCCCTGCACAGCAGACACAGTCAACGGGAGACCTTCCAGCCCCCACAACAAGCGGCTGAGGTTGTCATAGCTACGCACTGCGGCTGCCAGGGCCTCCTCACCTGTGCTGGAGTTCTGGGAGACAGAAGACTGTCTGAAAGCCAGTCCCTACAGAATGCCACCACCACCTGGGATTTTGCCCTGGTTCAGCCTGCAGCTGCAGAGCCAGCGCCCCCTCTTCTGGACACTTCAGGAAGTGCAGCCTGGCTGAGGTAAGGGCTCTCTACCTCCGCCCAATTCAGTCACAGGCTACTCTGTAGTCCCCAGCTTTGACCACAGACCTGAACCAGGGCCCTTACCTCTTTTAGACCTTGGATCAGTGCATCCAGGAGGCCCCCCATATAGTGGACACAGGTATCTGGGATGTCAGCATGGCTAGAAAAGGGGCACAGACACAGTGTGGCATTGGGTGCTAGGAGTCAGCTGCTGTTGGCTGTGAGCTACTCATGCCAAAAGCCTGAGCCTGACCCTCCTAAAAGACTCCCCAGCCCAAGATTGCCTCCTGGCATTCAGATGCTAACACTCACAGTGCCAAGAGGTGGGTGACCACCTGGTGGGGAATAAGGCGCTTCTGGGACATGGAGACTGCCTCCCAGACCACAGCTTCCCGAATGGCTCCATCCTGGAAACGCCGAAGCTCTGAGCGAGATCCCCAGAGCTGGCGGAAGTCAGCAGCCTGAAGAGAGTGAAGGGGTGATAAAAGAGATCAACAGAGAGCTCTGTGAGAAATCTCCCTGACGGGCCTCAATCCAGGTGGCATGAGGACGATCCACCCCTCCTTCCAGTGCACATGCTGGGCTCCTCAAGACAGGGCCAAATCACCCCTCAAACCCCAGGTTTCCTCACCTTGGGTTGGTCGGCCTCTGGACCCAGCTCAAGTACACTGGTCAGCCCCTCAGACCGAAGAAGCAATCCCAGTGTCAGGGTCCCAGAGTCTCTGTGCTTCGGTGGATCCTGGCTGATATCCCACTGGAGGATACAGAATGTCTGAGCTCAACCCAAGAATCCCCCAGCTTAGTCTGGAAACCCACCTTTTAGCTGGAGGGATGGTGTGTCTTTTGTATTTCTGGACCCCTAGATCCAATCCCCCTCAGACTCACAAACTCCCCAACCCATACCACCTCACCTCTAAGACTGGGGGCCGAGAGTGGGCCAGCAGGTGCAGCCGGGACCCCAGGCCCTGTTCCAGGAGGGTGGTTAGTGGGCCCAAAGCAGCTGAGACATAGTCCCCACCGTGGTCCTGCAGTTCTGGCCATAGCTTCAGCCGGTGACATGCTGTTTGCAGACGACTCAATGGGCAGATACTGTGGGTGGGGCATAGAGGGACAGAGGGAGAATCAGGACTGCTGGCCTCAAGGATCTCCCCCAGCCACCCCCAACCAGGAAAATCTGAACTGAGGACCTCCGCTCCATCACTGTAGCCCCAAGGAAACAGGACCCACTGACATATCCTGTCCCCCCTAAACTCACTGCAGAACGTGGTCAAAAGCCCGGATCATGGGTTTGGGAGTCATCAACAGCAGCTGGAATCCGTTGTCAGCTTTGCTGTCCAGCAGCACCATAGACAGCCGTGCCTCGTGCTGCACCTGGAGCCACAGGGACTCAGATGTGAAACTGCCACCACGTACTTCTCCCCTCATTGACCTGAGGTCTCCGACCAAGAGACATGCCTGACCTAAGCTCTTTGGAGAGGAGTTTCTGAGGTTCTGGTGCTGGAGGAAGGGACAAAGTCTGGGCTGCGACATCTAGAAACCCAGGAGTGGGGGACCATTGGTACCTGGTGGTAAGTGGAGGCAGTGACATCAGCACAGAGGTTGAGACGGCCTGAGATGTCCAGGAAGACAACAGGAAAGGATCGGTGAAAGTCAGCGAGGGCCGGCTTGGAGGGGTAGAGAGAAGCCAGTCAGGGTTGGGGCCTTACCTTCAGGCCTCCTTGCCCAGACTCAGCCCTACCGCACTCACCAAGGAGGGATTCGAGCTGAGACATAAACTGATCCCATTGCTTGTCAGGTCTGTGGTGGCTGAAGTGAACCAGAGAACGCAGGTGTGTCAGAAAGTACCCCTGTCCCTGGAAACCCAGCCTTAAGACACCCTCCCTCTGGCCAGGTGGATCCAATTGTCTGCCTTTGGGACTCAGTTTGCTCATCTATCTGATGGCAAGAAACCGAATAATCTCCGATAAGATGAGAGGATTCCCAGGATAAGTGGAATCCTAGACCTTTCCAAGTCTAGCCATCTCACCCAGAAACTGCAGGACACTTCTCAGAACCTGGTAGCCGCTCATGGTGGTATGGATCTTGCGTGTGGACACAAGGAAAGCAACCAGCATGGAGACAAGGAACCCACTAAATCCTCCCAGGCCCTGCAAGAAAGATAGACAGAGGCCCAAGCTCAGAGCCAGCCCACCACTCAGTGAAGCAGGGAAGCTAGGCCACTCCCAGCTTACCTTGTCCAGTTCCCGCTGTCGTAGCCAGACCTTCAGAAGTGCAACACCATCCTTCAGCCCCAAGGCGGAGCCCAGCATGGTTGACAGCAGTTGCACATGGGACTCGAGGGCTGTGTCTTGCAGGACCCATGTGTTATAATGAGGGGTGGGGGGCTCTGGACTACCTGGGGAAGGAAAAGAAAAGCCATGAGAAAAGACCTTACAACACCCTTCCCTCCAGCTCCACCTTGACACCAGTGCCTGCTCACCATCTCCTGGAGGACTCTGCCCTCGGTACCAGGCAGAGCGCACATTGTTCTTGGATGGCAGCAGGCGGCACGGGCGGAAGAAGTCAGGTGGAGGGCATGGATGCAGACGCACAGTAACCAGGTGCTCATCCCTTCCTGGTGGGAGAAAAGGGGCGCTGGGACCCCACAGGCCCCTGAGCCAGAGGGACCCTTGTTCCACCACCACCAGCTAGTTGAGGGCCCCTGGCACTCCCACTGTAGAATTTGAGGTCCCTATAACTTCTCCCTCAAACTTGAGGCCCAAGCCTTTCACCTTGGACTCGAGGGCCCTGTGCCTCCCCCACTGGATTTGTCACTCTATATAGTGCCCTTAGCCCAGTGTGTGCTTCCCACCATGCGGTCGCAGCAGCAGTGAGGGTTTCAGGTGGCAGCCATTGGTGTAGGAGAAGCGAACACTGCCAAAGATGGGGTCCTGGGCCAAGTGGTGAGCCAAGTGAGCCAGGTAGAGGGCACGCTTGCGGAAGTAGCGCTGGTTCAGCCCATCTTTGTCTTGTAGGATCTCCTGGAGAGGGTCAGGAGAAGAGAGAGATGGCCAGGTGCATAAGTACTTGCTGTTGGGAGAGTTTGGGGGCCAAAATGAAGCAAAGGTGAGAGTCATAGCTTAGCAACCCCGGGGAGTCTCTGCTGGCCAGAGTGTCTGAGTCATGGCTAGCAATACCATACCCAGTTCACAAAGGTCTAAATGAGCGACATTTGGCTCAAGGGCACATCTAAGTGGCCCTCTAAAGATGATTGTGGTGGTTTGCTTTTGATTTAGAATTCAGATTTCAATCTGCTGGGAAGTAGCAGGTGGGAAAGAGAGGAGGACCCAGGGATTTGTGGGTGGCACAATGTCAGGCCTTTCCATCCCCCAAACTCTGAATCTCACCCTGGGCATGGTCAGTGCTACATCCACATTGATGTCCGGTCGGACGCAGGTGCCCAGAAGGTAGCTGCCCACAATAGTGACCTGGGCTGGGGGCAGGAATCGGAAACAGCCCTTCACGGTATAGGGCACTTGGTTGAGAGGGACTTGAACCCCAGTAGGGAGCCACGCCTGGTCAGTCAGCTGTGGGGACAAATAGTGATACATACTGATTTGATTGCCTTCTGAAGATGTTCCTTTGATGTCTAGCAGACATCTTAAATTCAACAGGTCAACATATTTAAAACCAAACTCCTGATTTTCCTATAAACACGTCTTCCCCATTAAGGCAACTCCAAACTAGTTGCTCAAGCCAAAAACATTTAAATCACCTTGACTCATCTGTTAAGAACACCCAATTCAATTTTTTTTTCTTTTTCTTTTTTTTAGCTGAGCCACCCTGTCACCTGTTGGCAGCTCAATGGCAACTCAGCTCGGGCTGGCATCGAACTGCCGTTGCTCAGAGCTCAACTCGCACTCTTGAGCGAGCTCTTAACCAACTGAGCCACTCGGCCGGCCCCCCAATTCACTTTTAAAAGGCATCCAGATTCTGACTACTCTACTTCTCTACCTACCCTAGTCTGAGCCACCACCATTTTTCATGAATCACTGCATAAGAGGTTCCTAACTAGTCTCCCTGATTATACTTTTGTTCCCCTCCATTCTACTTTCAACATAACAGCCTGAGTGAACTTTTTAAAATTGAAGTTAGAACACATCACAGCTCTACAAAACAAACCATCCCCCGTTTCATCCAGAACAATAGCCAAAGTCCTTGTTTTGGTGTACAAGGACCTGCATGAAATGATCCCTCCTCCGTTACCTTTCTGAGTTCATCTCCTTTTTTTTGAGGGCAGTGTCACTGGCCCTCATATGTGGGACCCGAACCGGGGCCGCTGGCGTCCCAAGCCAGCTCTTAACCACCGCGCCACTCGGCCGGCCCCCTGAGTTCATCTCCTTTTATCTTCCCCTCATTCATTCCAAGGAATGCACCAGACTTACTACTGCCTTTGAGCCTATGTGTTGGCTGTCTCCCTTCCTAGAATGCAATTCTTCCCTTAGATATCTATATAGCTGACTCACTTCCTTCAAATCTTCACATAAATGTCGCTTCAATAAGGCCTAACTCAACCACCTGACTGAAAATTGCAAATCACTCCCAACCTCTGATATTCCCACAATCCTCTTGCCTAGTCCTATTTTTTTCGTTTTTCAGCAGGGCTTTCCACCTTATAACGTTGATATATGGTTTACTTTATCCTGCTTATTATCACTGACCACAACCCTAACACTAGAACACAGGCTGCTTTGTTCACTGATGTATCTATCCTAAGAACACAACTGCTGCAAGGGACACAAGTGTTTGTTGAATGAATTGAACATGTGATTTACTGCACTCCCAGCTGAGCCTCCTGGCAGTGAGAATGAGCCCCAGAGAATAGCAAGGCCCCTGTTTCAGGTGACACCACTGAGAATTTCTTCTGGGCTTTCCAGTTCCCCACACCTGGCCTTACCTCTGTCTCAGGGGTTGAGGGCACCCTCATAATCCGCTGCTTGATCTCCCGTAGGAAAGCATCAATTCGCTCCTTCTTCTTCTCGGACAGCCTCACTTCCTTTAGTAGCTCCTCTACCTGTAAAGGGTTGGGGAGAGTAGTTCAGCCTCAGGATCTCAGGCCTGCCCCTCTAACCTAAATCCCAGCCCCCCAACAGTACCTGTAAACGCAGCAAGCTGGAATGGAATAGGCTTTCAGTCTCCCGAAGGTGATTCAGCTCCTCACTGGTAGGCTCCTTGTACAGCTCTGCCCGGCTGAGCTTCACCGGCTGCAGGAGGCCCTCCACTGGAGATCCAGCCACTGTACGCTTCTTTGAGGCTTCCTTCTTTCCCTCCTTGCCTGTGCCTTCCAGAGATGGCTCCGTCACCTGTGGCCAGTGAGAGAGAGAAGACAGTGTGAGGTCATAGATGTCTGGAGTCCACTACCTGAAGTGTCACCTTGATAGGGTGAGTGTAAAAAGCTTCATCTGCTCTTGGTCTTTCTTTTGAATGGGAGTCAGGTTGTTAACACTCAGGATAATCATTACTTAGAAAAACATGACTGAGCTCTAGACTGAAAACTCCTTGAATTGAGGGCTCCCTGTCTACCTGACAGCACAAGCATGGAGCTCTGCTTGGAGTTGGTACGGGTAGTAGCTGACTGGGTCCTGCCCTAGGCAATTCCTGAGCTCCTTGTATTTCCAGGTACCATGCATCAGGGTGTCTCCTCTTCGCAAATGCCATCTCCACTCTTGCTCTGTTCAAATCCTGCCAGATTCCACTTCCCCTAGCAAGCCCTGACTATAGTCTGTATACTTTTGTACTCAATTACTGATGGAAAGAGCTAGAACCTACTTGCTCTGGAGAATATACCAAGTCACCCAATCCTCACAATAATCCTATAAGAAAATGGACACTTGAAGGTATCGTGAGCTCGGGGTTTCACACTTGATATGCCTGTACTGTGAGAAGGCTTCAAGCCCTGGTCTGCAGGAACCCAAACTTTCCTTCTTCCTTCCGGCCCTGGACCCCGGCCCCTTCCATAGACCCACACCTGGGAGCATCTTTAGCACTTCAGCACTCCAGGAGTGCTACCACGTGCCCCAAGCTGTAAGCATCGGGCGCATGGAGCTCCTCCAGAAGGAACCGCCCTGGTGCTCCTTGATGGCGAGCGATCAGGCTCTGCAAACCTCAAGCACGTTGAGCATCCCTTCTTCCCACATGGCGCACCCACCTCCGGCTCCATGGCAGCTCCACGAAGCTGCGTTCCCGCAGGCGCCGGTCCCATCCCTCTGGGTCCAGGTCTCGCTCCTGCACTTCGGATTTAAAGCCGGCAGCACTTCCCGCCGCGACAGCACTGCCCCTCCACAGAAGCTGAATCCCTTCAGCAGTTCTGCGGCACACCCCGAGAGACGTGCTGGGACACACCAATATAGCTGGCTAGGACAGCCCCAGAGAATTGCTGAGGGGCTGCAATCAAGCCTCGTGCCGCAGCGCTCCGCTCAGCTCTGAAGCCATTGGGTGAGTGACTGAGTTGCTGCTCGCCATTGGTTTCTGTCGCTCCAGGACCGCCCATTCTGGGGGCGGGGCCAAGCCGGGTCCGGTTTACGGTCACTTTGCGACATCAGACCGGAAGCTTTCCCGTCGCTTGGCGGTGGCTTCGTTTTCCTCACTTCCTTCACTTGGGTCAAAAGGAGAAAGGCGGAGCCAATTTGTCTTGTCTGGGAAAGGTGTTTGTTTACACCGGTGATCCGTCTCCTTTTCTTCATCTTAGCAAGTAACCACGTCTTAGCAATTAACCACTCTTGTCAGTACTACCTCCAAAATATGTCTTGAATTTATTTACCCTTCTCTGTCTTTACTGCCGAGTTTAGTCCAAGTCACATCATTTATCGCTAGATTATTCTAATAGTTTTTCTCCAGTTTATTATTAAAATTTCTAAATCTTCTGAAACCTTACAATACTAAATGTAATGAACCATATAATCATACATAGTTCAATTATAAATTCAGGAAATTTAACCTTGATTCAATACTATTACACAAAGTCCATGTTCAAATTTTGCCAATATTCCCTTTACATAGTAACATTTTATTTCCTGATGCAAGATCACACATCAATTTAGTCATGTTTCTTTTCTCTTAATCTGGAACATTCCCTAAGCTCTCCCTTTTTTGGTCTTTTCTGACAGTATTTCTGAAGAATATAGGACAGTTGAATAGCTTTTTCTTTAAAATTTTTTTTTTATTGAAGTACAATATACATACAGAAAAATTCACATAAGGGTACAACTTGAATATTCACAAACCAAACATACCCATATAACCAGATCCCGGAAAAGAATCTCCCCTCATGTTTTCTTCTCGTCATTACCTCCCAATAGCAACCACTATAGATTATCTTATGCAATAGCTTTTAGAGGAACTTTCACAAGAGTGGATTTGTACTTCTTCAATCTGTTTCCACATGGTTGCCAGAATGAGTTTTCTGAAACTAAAATCCTATCATGTTACTCTCCTTTTAAAAACTCTAGTGGTTGCCCTGAAAGTTAAAAGGAAAACCTCTTTAAAATGGAGTTAGGAGCCCAGAAGGGGAAACTCACACACAATTACCACTCAATGTCAACTACAGGAAGAATTGTCAGTCACAGACCCCAATAGAAGAATTGTCAAACGAAAAGAATCAATTTTAGGCCCCAAACAGGAAAATTGTTTAGTGCATCTCCTACAAGAAATCAACTACCCCAGCAACTCAGCCAATAAGAAACCGTCTTCTCCTTGAACTCTTGCTTTTCTCCAATGGACTTTCATTCAAAACAGTTGCTCTCAACTTCCTCCTTTTTCTTCATAAACTTATGCTCCTCTCTTTTACTTGTGGGACTTGCCTATGGCTTTTGATATAGCTTGCTTGTCCCAAATTGCAATTATTTGCTGTTCCTGAATAAGCCATTTTTGCTGGTAAAATAACTGCTTTATTTATTCATTTATTTTTTTTAATTTTTTTTTGAGGGCAGTGTCAATGGCCCTCATATGTGGGACCCGAACCAGGGCCGCTGGCTTCCCAGGCCAGCACTTAACTACTGCGCCACTCGGCCGACCCAAACTACTGTATTTTTAAGGTCAACACAACTGTTTTTAGAATGAAATACAAACTTCTACAAGGCCATGATCAATATGGTTCCTCACTCACTATCCCATCGTTTCTCTTTTCTATTTTTTTTTTTTTAGCTGAGCCATCCTGCCACCTGTAGGCAGCTTAGAGGCAGCTCAGCTTGGGCTGGGCATTGAACTGCTGTTGCTCAGAGCTCAGCTCGCACTCTTGAACGAACTCTTTACCAACTGAGCCACTCGGCCGGCCCTTCATTGTTTTTCTTGATAACTCTACCCTTGCTTGCTTAGAGCCAGTAACATCCAGCCTTCTTTCAATTCCTTGGTTGTATCAAGTTCTTCCCCACCACAGAAATTTGAGCTAAGCTGTTTGATGTGCCTGGAATGCTTTTTCTTGGTGTTTTTGCCTTTTCATCTTTCAGCTCCCAGAATAAATATCACCTTTTTATTTAGTTAGGCCTTCACTGACATCCAATCTGAAATATCTGGTCTGTTATAACCCCATTTATTTTTTATTTTTTAGTGCTTTTATAAAAACATTTGATCATTTATCAATTGTCTATCTCTTTGCCCTTGACTGTGAATCTATGAAAACAAGGACCAGGTGTACATGCCCAGTACCTACCTAGCACACTGTAAATATTCAATAAATGTTTACTGAATGAATTAATGTGACCAATGTTAACCTTCCAGCCTTGTCTCTAATCATAGTCTCCATCAAATTTTATGCCCAGTATATTGAACTATTTAGAGTTTCACTATTCTGTCTTTCGTTCTTGTTCTGGCCCTCTGAACTTCCATATATCCTCTTTGCTTAGAGTGTTTCCCCCCCCCCAGGTTTATTGAGATATAATTGACATACAACATTTTTTAAGTGTAAGGTATACAATGTGATGATTTGTTACACATATTGAGTTGTCGGAAAAGTCATGACGCATTTTTGCAATGAAAAACAGAAAAAAATACGTTATGACTTTTCCGACAGCCCAATATATATTGAAACACGATTACCACAATAAGGTAAGTTAATACATTTAACACATCCTTCACCTCACATAACCATTTGTTGTTGTTATGGTGGTGGTGGTGACTTTAAGATCTATTCTCTTAGCAACTTTCAACTATTTAATACAATATTTTTAACTACAGTCACCATGCTGTACATTAGATCCTCAGAAGTTATTCCTCTTATAACTGGAGGTTTGTATCTTTTAACCAACATCATCTCATTTCTCCCCCACTCCCTAGTCCTTGGCAACCACCAGTCTGCTTTCAGTTTCTATGAGTTTGGCTTTTTGAGATTGCACATATAAGTGAGATGATACAGTATTTGTATTTGTCTTTACCTGACTTATTTCACTTAGTATAATGCCCATGTTGTCACAAATTGTAGGATTTCCCTCTTCCTAGCTGAATAGTGTTAAGGAAGATTTCCTGGAGGAAAAGGGGCTTGTGCTAAGTCTTGAAACATGATTTGAGTTTGAATTGACTGAGAGGAGGAAGCAGCACCATTGAAGCCAGAGAAAGAACAAAGAGCTGAGAGATTAGTCAAACATTCATTCCACATTGGATGACACTTAATGTCAAGCGTTGTGCTCTGTGTCAAGGATAAAGAGATAAATAAGACATGATCACAAGCCAGAGACATAGAACAATGCTCTTGCCCTTACATTTCACCGGCTGGTCCTGCTACTAATTTAAAGGTAACCTCGTAGAGATTTCTTCTGTCCCTGCCCTGCTTCCATTTAAAATTGCATCTACCCCAACATTTTCAGTCTTAGGCCCTCCTTTAATCACCTTCATTAAAGGTGCTCACCGAAATTTACAATATTATTTGTCTACTGATTACTTGCTTTTCTCTATTTTTGTTTCAGCCTAGAATGTAGGCTCTATGAGGTAAGGACCCAGTCACTTATGTCTCATTCACTATTGTATCCTTGGCATTTGGCACAGGGGCTGTCATATAGCAGGCATTCAATAAATATTTGTTGAGTGGTTGAATGTCTCTTTCTTAAGAGCACCTTGGACGCTCTGAGAAAGATGTAAATAAATAATTGCAGTGCAGCATTGGTGTGTTATGATATGCATGTATTGCTGTAGGCATAGGAACATTACATCTTGGTGGTTAAGAGCAGTCACCCTAAAGTGGGATGGCCACCTTTCAAACTCCATGTTCTGCTATTTACTCACTGGGTGACATTGAGTGACTTTCTTAACCTTTTTAAGCTTTATTATACTCAGTAAATAGCCATGTTATAGATTTTTGTGAGGATTAAATGGGGTACTGCATATAAAGAGCCTGTTGCATATTGATACACAGCAAATGTTAGCTGTTTTTATTAAAGGAAGATTGTGGCTCCTTAAGCACACTATTCAAGACTTATATGTGTTAACATATGCAGATTGAAAAAAATGTTGGCCCACTAAACAGAGTCATTCTATAAGGTCAGAATTAATCTTTCTAAAGTAAATACCCCTCCCTCTCATTTATCTTACCAAGATTTCCATATTTTTTCTCTTGACAAGATAGGTAATCGATTCTTCAGAAGAGGCTGAGAGTAAATATTCTGCTTTCTTTACCACCAGAGGGCACCAATCAGCAAAGTCAATCTCTACTTGTCATTATGAAACAGTATGAGAAAGTTCTAGGAAGCTGTTTCTGCCATTCATTATTTTGACAAATATGTTCTGAGTACCCACTGTTTGCTAAACATTGTAGTGGCTTGTATAAGATTATGAACAAGACCTACTGACATTATGGAATTTATAATCTTGAGCACCTACTATGTGTCTGAGAGATCCTATTAGACATGGAAGTGGAAGGTGGGGTTCAATTTGTGATTTTTGTTTTGTTAATGATTGTCTTCCTGCCCTTAGTTGCAAGCCCATGAGAACAATTACTTAAGTGTCTACTTTATGTCAGACAGTATGCTGGTTCCTGAGGATCTGGGGATGAATTAAGACAGAGTTGCAACCTACTAAATAAACAATGTCTTACCTGCTAGGATAAAAAGGCATGAGACAAGTTCTGTGGAATTCTAGTTCCTCTGACCTAAGAATGTAGGACCTGAAGTACACAATGCATTATTAACATACCTAGGCTGTGAGCCTCCCAGACAGGTGTATGTTTATTAGTCACCCAGGTTAGGACCATTGCCACTGTGGATATTTAGTATGAGTTTGTGAGTTGATTTGAGCCCAGGGCACAGCTTCTGGTCCACATGCCAGGTCTGTTGTCCAGTGGGTTAGGCTAAGGATCTACCAACTTCTGGGTCAGGGTGCGGCTGTGATGAGTTTATGTGGGTGAAATGCTTTGAAGATGAACTTTCTGCCTATTTGTTTACTCACAATCTTGTTATTAAAGGTGTCAACATCATCTCCCATGTTTCCAGGTCAGCGATCTTCTTGTTCCTGAATTGAGTGGGGGAGGAAAGGAAGTCAGAATCAGTCACATACCATCATTTTGGGAGGAGAGGCTGCATTGACTAAAACAGTCCCCCTTCTCTGAAGTGAGCTTTGTAGAGTTGGGCACTAGGGAATGATTCATTAAAATACTGAGACCTCACCTCAGAAAAAAAGAACAAAAAAATGAAGGGGCTCCTTCAGTGTGGCTTGTGCATAGAGACTTCCTTCTAAAGAGTACAGTATTGAAAGACGGTAAAAAGAGTAACTTTACGGTGGAGAAACCCGACGCACTACCTACCTCAGTCAGATGATTGAGGTCAATATCAACACTGATGTCATGTTGATATTATGTGCCCTTGATATGATGTGATGAAAATTTTGTTTTTTGTTTTTACCTCTGTGACCTTCTCCCCAAAAACCCTATAATCCTGGTTTAATCATGAGAAAAACAACACATATCCTAACTGAGGGACCTTCTACTACAGACTTGACTAGTGCTCTTCAAAACTGTCAAGGTAATCAAAAACAAGGAAAGTCTGAGAAGATGTCAAAGTCAAGAGGAACCTAGCAAAACATGAAAACTAAATATAGTGTGGTGTTCAGGATGAGATCCTGGAACAGAAAAAGGACATTAGGTAAAAACTAAGGAAATGTGAATAAATACTTAATTTTGATTCATTAATTGTAATACATGTTTTATACTAATGTAAGAGGTTAATAATAGGGGAAATTGGGTGCCTATCAGAAAATATGGGAACTCTCTGTGCTATCTTATCATTTTTTTCTAGAAATCTAAACCTGTTGTGAAAAAGTCTATTAAATAATGGGAGGGATCATATCCAGAATACAGATATACCTTTAAATTCTTTTTCTTCCTTTAAAGTTCCTACTTATGGATCATTTACCATGTGCCAGTCATTGTGCTAACCCTCGTATACAGATGATCTCCCTTGATCTTTACAACTGCTTACGTTACATATGATTAGCCCTCTTTTACAGAAGCTGATGAAAAAGGAAGAGGTAATATAAATGGTGGAGCCAGGGCTGGAACCAAGGATCTTTCTGATTCCCCAATTCTGGAACTTTCACAGTACCTGGGCTTTTCTAAGGAAACATTTAGGTAGTTATCATAGGACATGCCTTCCTAAGAGAATGGGGTAATGTAAAATCATGGGGGATTGAAGACTGTCTCAACATCTCACTTCAATCATGATTATCTTAAAAGTCCTTCAATTCCAAGTTGGACCTTCACGCTGAAAGGATCTGTAGGAGGTCAGAGTTCACCCACAATACTTCATTTTACGAGTGGGTAAACTGAGGGACAGCCAGAGCCCTTGCCTCAAATCACAGAGAAGAGGGCCAGGAACCTAAGATTCAGTCAGTATTATTTCTCTGTTGCCCACAAGCTTCCTGTTTGTAGTTAAGAAGGGAAATAGAAGCTAGCCTATCTGCCTTCCCCATTTCTCAATGGAAACTGGCCTCCCCCCACCCCCCACAAGGGTGTCACCCATGCCCTCGACGGGCACGCTGGCTTGAGGGCTGGACCTGCAGAAACGCGGGGATGCTGGTTCCCACCGATAAGGCCCATATTCTCCGCATATGCTTGCCAAGCATCTGCAACGAGTAGGGACAGCAGACTGTGTGTCACAGGGAGGGGCCTGCCGAGTACCAGGGCTCCTGGGGCCATGGCTGAGGAAGCCTGTGGATGGGGGAGGGGGGCGCTGATGGCTCCCAAGACCAGAGGTCCCTTCCCGGGCGCGCCCAGGGAACCCGGGCGTCCAGCCGCACCACCGTCACTTTGGGGCCCAGGGCATCCCTTGAGGCTGCCCTCGGCCCCGACAGCTGCTTGGGCCTTTAAGGGCAGCGTACCAGGGCCGGCGTCACAAAGCGCCGGCAGCTCGCTGGGCCGCCGAGAGGAGGCGGGGAAGTGGGAGGAGGAGGCGGAGGGCGCGCGAGGGGGGCGGGGGAGGGCGGGGCGCGCGCAAGCGCGTCGGGCTGCCAGCCGCCGAGGGCCGCCCCGCTCCCGGCGCGCGCCCCTCCTCCTCCTCTCCCTCCCTCCTCCTTCTCCGCTCCGTCGCTCCCGCGGCGCGAGGCGCTCTCCCTCGCTTCTCCTCCTCCTCCTCCTCCTCCTCCTCCTCCTCCTCCGTCGCCCCTCCCCCCGCGCCGCCGCCGCCGCCGCCGCCGCGAGACCCCCGAGCCCTGCGCTTCCCCGCCTTTCGGCCCCGCCGGCCCCTGAGGAGAACGAGAGGGCGAGCGAGCGAGCGCGGCGCTCCCGGGCCGGCCTGCCCCTCTCCCCTCCCCATTGCCTGCCCTTCGCCTCCTTCCTCGGCTTCCACCTTTTCTCCCCCCCCCCGCAAGTTGAGGCCCCCTCCGGGGGGGGGAGGCCCGGGACCGGGAGCACATTTTCTGAACTCCTGAACCCCTCCCCCCACCTGGCCCGAGTGTGAGGAGGAGGGCCCAGCCCGCGTCGTGTGTGAGGAGGACCTGGGTCGGCCCACGGGCCGTCTGGGGCCTGGTCCGGCCGGCCGGGTGTGTGCAGACCGGGGCCCGGCGCGGCCCGGCCCGAGGGCGAGCGGAGGGGCGGGGCTTGGTCCGGCTCGGCCGGTGCGTGAGGACTGGGGCCCCGGCCCGGCGCCGCCGCCGCCGCCGCGATGGCCCAGCAGCAGATGACCAGCTCGCAGAAGGCCCTGATGCTGGAGCTGAAATCCCTGCAGGAGGAGCCGGTGGAGGGCTTCCGGATCACGCTGGTGGATGAGTCCGACCTCTACAACTGGGAGGTTGCCATCTTCGGACCCCCCAACACCCTCTACGAAGGCGGCTACTTCAAGGTACCCCCCCCCCCCCAGACCAGGCTTCCCCGGCGGAGGCCTGTGTCCCCGGCCGCTTTCGGGGCCGCCCGCCTCGGCAGCCCCTGCCCCCACTCGGGGAGGCAGGAAGGCCTGCTTCACCCAGCGCCTTTTCTTTGTCATGGGGGCGGGGGCGGGAGGCTAGACAGCGCCGGGAACTAGGAAAGCCTCTGCGGCTCGTGCAGAGGCGACCGGGGGAGGAGGGCGGCTGTCTTTGTTTTGTTTCCTCGGCTGAGGGTGTATTAGGCAGAAAAGGTGTCTGTGGGTCCCCTCTCGTCCCCCACCCCCACCCCGGAGCCATCGCTGCGCCGGCTGGAACTGCCCCAGAGGGCAGAGTGACCTGCACTTATTGGATTGGACCTTTCTGTTTTGGGGGGTGTGGGGGGAGAGGAATTAGCCTGTCATTCCAGAGGCTGCTTGGGTGGGTGACCTGACATGTTGCGGGTTTGATGGGCTGCTGGCGGGGTGGCAGTTCCAACTTTGCATTCCAATGGGCGGCAGAGAAAACGGGGGGCCTAGGGGTGGTAAGCAAGGGCACCTGCGCTGTCTCACCTTGATCCATTTGAGGGAACTTCAATTTATCCCCCTTTCTGTCCTCATTCGCTGTGTGCTTGTGTGGCGTTTCCAAATGCTCTTTGTCCTCACCCTGCCACCAACTTTGCTGGCTTTGTTGTTGTTGTGCTGTTCCTACATGTAGACATATCTAGAGGGTGGAACTTCTTATGGAGGGGGATTGATAGTTTTCCACTTGAGCGACGAAATTGAAGCCCTTGGCTCAGGTGGCTAACTCCAGAAAATGGGGTGGTCTCGCCGATTAAAAGTATCATCCGAGGTGAAATGGCTTCACCGAGCAGGACGGCTCTGCAGACAGCGGCCACAGACATTGCTTCCATTGTTTTCCAAGGCTTCAGAACTGTGGTGATCATTCTTGAACCTGCTGTATTGATTGACTTATTGTTTAAATTCCGTGGTGGATAGTTTGGGATTTTTAAATTTTATTTTTTACCATGTTGGACGGGATGAATCAGATTGAAGGTTGAATGTTTTAAAGGGTGGATGCAGAGATCGAGGGAAATGAATTCTTAGGAAACCAATTTAGTTTTTGTATTTCCAAAGTGAAGTCAAATAGAGCAATGAGTCAGGAGTAGTTTGTTTTGAAGGGAGGGGCTATCTTGGCAGAAGTTTTAAATGAGGATCTTAAGTCATGTAGTTATGGTGTATATTTTTAGGATTACCCAATTACTTTTGTTTTCTACCCTTCTAAAGGTAGAAGTCTCAGTTTCAGGCTTGAAATTGGGTCAACTTAGTAGAAAATGTGAAGAATTGATAGGGGAATGTTTAATATTTACGCCTGTGATAGTCCCTGAGTCCCTAGTAAAAGCACTATTTAGAGTACTGTATAATAGCAGTACCCTTACCAGTAGTATGTCTCTTCTTTTGTGGTTACCATACGCTGTGCTTTTCAGATATTTATTTATTTATTTATCTATCTATTTATTTATTTATTTTTTGAGAGCAGTGTCACTGGCCCTCATATGTGGGACCCGAACCCGGGCCGCTGGCTTCCCCGGCCAGCGCTTAACCACCGTGCCACTCGGCTGGCCCCCGCTTTTCAGATATTTAAAATCACTAAGGAAACATACAAGTTGTTAGTTGAGGAATGGCCTTTTGTCAAATACAAATTTTTATGTATAGATACAGAAAAATTAGTTGCATAACATGGAATTTATGTAACTTCTAGTAAAGGATTATTTAGCAAAATTTACAGGCTAAATTTAGTGAAAGAAAGTTTAGTTTCCAAAAAGTATCATTGTTTGGGGGTAATTGATAGTCTAGCTAAATAGGTACTAGTTAGAATAATCTCATTCTAAGGGAGTTTGGGGTGGGGGGAACTTTTCAGATTGTAATATTTTTGCTTAAGTAAATGTGAAAGAAGTGTGGAGAATACTCTCAGTTTGGAGTAGGTGGTATGTAAAGAGGATTCCCTGTAGTCTACACCGATTTAAATTAAAAGCTTTTTAAATTTCTGTCCTATTTAAGTAGAATGGTTTAATTTCCAATTTTGTCATGCTAGATTTCTTTGTCTTTGAGTGTTTTACCTTTAATTGTGACATGCAAAAATGTATGAAAAATTATAGTTTTATGTTTTAGTCTTGAGAGAATTTTGTTCAACTTTATTTTTTCCCACTTTTTTCCTTATTGTATGATCTTTTATCTCAAAATCCTTCTTTGGAAAGGCAAACTTAATGGTCATGAGCAGTTAACACTGGTGATAGGTTTAAAACCATTGTTTTTTATTTCATTGCTTTTGTCTTAAAACAAGGTTTTTAGTGTGTTCCACTACAGCTGCATTTAAAAGTTGGCACAGAACGTTCTCTACCACTGTTCTCCTTTATCAAATCATAGTCCTTCAACATTTAGTGTAAATTATTTTCAAGATAAACTCTTTTCTCTATTTTGCATGCTAGTTCTTGAAAGCAATTAGACTGCCAGTCATTTAAAAAATTTTTCATAATGAAACTCCTTTAACTTTTGCATATTAATAGGCTCCTAACTGATCTCTTCACCATGAAACAGTGTGTTTTAAATACATCTGTTGTGATAGAGACTTGTGAGACCTGTATTTCACAAATTTTTTGATTTATCCTGCCTTTTTTTTAAAGTCTCAAATCCGTGTGATTCTTAGCTTTGGAGAGTATGGATATCTGATGGGCAAAGATAGTTTTTTGTGTCTGCTTTTCTGCTTATTGTAAAATCTTTTGTGGCCTTGCTATCTTTTTGTCCAGTTTTTTATCTCATTGACTTACCAAGTGAATTTCTTTGCTGCTTTGAATTTTTCCTCTAAGGGTCAATCGTTACAAAACACAAAGTAGGATAGGAGATGGCTTAGCACACCAAGAACACCAAATTTGCTCCATAATTTTGCTATTGTGGTGCAAATTGGAATTTTATTATGTTACCGGAAGAATAAATTGATCAGGTCAGCAGTTAATGATGACTTAACAAGTTTACTCCCATGTCTTTAGAAAGAACTAATTTTTTTCCAAATAACTCTTGGTAATCTTAATTTAATGGGGCTGCTTTGGTGTAGAACCTCTTTGGAATTCCTGCATTAATTATCTAAAAGCATGCTATCAGGCAGTCTAAAGATGAGAAAGTGAGAGTGTCTGTTTCATAGTGTGCATAACAAAAGTTTAAATGATACAGAAAGCTTAAAGAATAGCAGGTAATTGATTTGCTTTGATTTGATTTCATTCAATGATTAAGGGAATAATATAGGTGTGTTCCATTTTTAGAAAACTCCAAACTGATAATTTACAAAGTATTTGTTATATACTCAAGTGTTTTCTTTAACAGGAGCTTATTATCAGATTTAACAGTTTGATTTATGTTAAACTCTTCGATAATAATTTTTTTAAATAAAGGATATGTATTATTTTCATTTGTTCTACAAATAATGAACCTATTTTCTGTCCGTCCCCCCGCCCCCTCGCTCAATAAAACCCTGTAAAACCAAACTTAACCTTTGTGCCTGGCAGTGTGCTTCAGATTCTAGCATTTTCTATTTTATGACTAATTCTTAACATGTAGTTGAAACAATTATTTTAAGAAAGAATGATTATGGGCCGGCCGAGCAGCTCACTGGTTAAGCACTGGCTTGGGAAGCCAGCGGCCCAGGTTCGGGACCCACATGTGAGGGCCAGTGATACTGCCCTCAAAAAAAAAAAAAAAAAAAGAATGATTCTTAGTTTTTGTTGGTATATGGATCCTTTTGAGAAATTAATGAATTTTCTCTGAAAAAAAATAGACACACATAAACTAGTTTGTATACATTTTCAGTGGGTTAACTGACAAGTTAAGAATCTGTTTAGGAGATTTATCGATAAGCAGCTAAAAAACATTAAAAACAACTTTAAAAAATTATAAAAGTAATGCTAGTTTTTTAAAAATTGTGTGATGAGTCAGTCAGTTAAAAATATCTTACTTTGGAAATTTTTTTTCAGAGAATACCTTTTAGGGCTTTTACATGTAACCTTACCTGGAAGCTGAAGTTGTCTTGAGTGCTGGGTGAACTAAGGCAACATCGTAAATGGAAACATAGTTTATGTCCAGTGGTTTGGGACATTAAATGTATAGCTTTAGTACACATCTCGCCCCCACCCCCCAGGCAAATATAGCACCTCAATATTTTATAGAATATGCGTTTACCATATTAAGTTGATTCCAAGGTTCATATTTATCTGTTTTTTAACTTCTCTGAAATTGGGATGTGTCTTAGAATCCGTGAAGTCTTACATTGCCATCAGTCTGTTGGCAATTGTAAGACTATGTGGATTCTATTGGGTTGTCGGAAAAGTCATGATGTATTTTTTCTTTGTTTTTCGTTGCAAAAATGCGTCATAACTTTTCCGACAACCTAGTAGTTGTGAGGGAACCTTGCATTGAAATCTACTGATAAATTTTTTTTTTCTTCCAAAGATTTTATTGGGGAATTGGGGGAGGGGAACAGACGAGTTGCTGTTCTTTGGTTTTCAGTCTATTTGGGGAGGACCTGGCTTCACTGGTCCATGTTGGTGAGGCAGTTGCTCGCCGGCCATTGGACTACCGCTCATGCTGGCTGCTGGCCACTCATGGTGGCTCACAGCAGCCCACTGAAGCCCCACTGCACCCCACGCTGTCGCCGGCCACTCATGACAGCCCAGCTCCAGCTCGAGCTGTTGTTCTCCATCTTAGCTGTGAGGGCAGAGTGTCACTGGCCAACTCTTCACCAATGAGCCACTTGGCCCTGATAAATTTTTTTAAATGGCTAGCATCAGTGTCTTAAATTTGATAAAATAAGGATTATTCTTGAACAGAGGATTTGGATTTGGGCCTTAATACTTCCTTTGCAACATGTTGATTCCTTTTTTTCAGAGATTTGTGTTAGTAAAAAAATATTTATTGAGTACTCATCAAAGGCAAAGCACTGTAGGAAGAATCACTATCTTATAGATAGTAAGGGAAAGTATAAGGACATTAAGTAACCTTAGAGTTTTTAGGAATGATCTTCGTAAAAATCTTTGTAGATTTTAAAATATAGAAATGTGAGGTGTAGCTGTTATTGATGCAGTTGTAAATGGTAATTACAATCAGAGCTTTTAAGTTTTAAGGCCAGTTAGAGCATTTGTCAACATAATCACAATCTATTATGATAAAACACTCTGCTGTAACTTAGAATTAGTGGTCCTAGCATAAGGTTCCAGAAGAACCTATCCGTTGGAGACAGGTGAAATAAAGGAGGCCATATAAGAAACTGGTCCACATCTGCTAATATGGAAAACAACAGTGAGGAATAGTTATAAATGCAGAGATTAGGACTATGGAACTCCATCTTGCTGAAAGATCATATTGTGTTGTCGGAAAAGTCATGACGCATTTTTGCAATGAAAAATTAGAAAAAATATGTCATGGCTTTTCTGACAAGCCAATATTTAAAAGGTTTAATTCTTTTATGTTCCTGAGCTTCTTTTGGACTGTTTCACATACAATTACATAGTATTTGTGTTCAATCCAAGCAAGATTGAGCCTCTTTGAATGTGTTCTGTCAATACAGAACTAATTTGGGCCGGCCCAGTGGCGTGGTGGTTGAGTGCTGGCTTGGGAAGCCTAGCGGCCCCGGTTTGGATCCCACATATGGGGGCCAGTGACACTGCCCTCAAAAAAAAAAAAAGAAAAAGAAAAAGAAATACAGAACTAATTTATTTCAGCGAGAAATTGTTATTCAGGATTTATGTACATGTAAATAAGTTGATTCTGAAGTGAATGAAACAATAGATATTAAATTGAAGAGATAATTTTAGTTCAGATTGCCAGGGTTTGCTATTAGGTAAATATTCTTCCATTTGAGAATTGGAAAATCCAGATTTTACCATAGGCTAATTGATATAAACAAGAGTTAAGCTTCTGTGGCATCTTATCAATGTTATAAGAAAACAATGTTGAATGAAGTAATGTTATTTGAGGACTTGCTGTACAGTCATGCATAGCTACATTTCGGTAAACAATGGCATTGGTGGTCCCATAAGATTATAATGGAGCTGAAAAATTCCTGTTGTCTAGTGACATCAGAATGTCATAGTGAAATGCATAACTTACATGTTTGTGGTGATGCTGGTGTAAACCTGCGCTACCAGTTGTATAAAAGCATAGCATATGCAATTATGTGCAGTACATAATACTTACTAATAATAATAAATGACTGTTACTGGTTTATATATTATTGTAGAATGTTATTTTAGAGTGTACTTTTTCTATTTATAAAAAAAAAAGTTTGCTGTAAGACAGTATGCTGTGTTACGCCTTGCAGCAGCCTCAAAATCTCATGCTTACCGTATCTTTTTTTTAAAAGATTTTATTGGGGAATTGGGAGAGGGGAACAGACAAGTTGCTGTCGTTTTGTTCTTCAATCTAGTTGTGGAGGACATTGCTTTCACTGGCCCATGTTGGTATTGTCATTGCGCTCTTCCCGGGTGAGGCAGATCGGTCACCAGACTCTGGACGGCGGCTCTTGGCAGCTCACACTGACTGCCGGCCACTCACCTTGGCTGCTGGCCACTCACTGTAGCCTATGGCAGCCCACTGCAGCAGGGGCTGCAGCTGTGCCTTCGCTGGCCCAGCCACAGGTGGAGCTGCTGTTCATCATCTTAGCTGTAGAGGGCAGTGTCACTGGCCCTCACACGTGGGATCTGAACCGGGACCCTGCTGCTTAGAGCCGGCATCCCAAGCCAGCTCTTAACCAACGTGCCACTCTGCTGGTCCCTTACCATATCTTTTGATTGTATCGTTTCACTTGTATTTGATTTAATCTCTTGTTGTTTTGTTCATCATGGCCCTTAAGCATATAAAAATCACTGCTAATGTTGCCCTTAAGAGGCCATGTCAAGTGATTGACCTGGAAATGAAATTAGGAGTGATTAAGGACTGTGAAGGTAGAAAATACAAAATCGGTGATGGTTATTGCTCACCAGTCAGGCATGTCCCATTCCAGCATAGCTCCGGTCTTGAAGAACAGAACCAAGTGATGAAAGCTATTAAAAGATCTGCTTCATTGAAGCAACAAGACTAACAAAAATTTGAGAAGGGCCTATATCAGACATGGAGAAAGTTCCAGTGACCTGGATTGAAGACCAGGCACAGAAGAAGCATATTCCTCTCAGCACTGTCATGGTCATGGCCAAAGCAAAAAGTTTGCGATGATGAAAGAAAAGGCTGGACCCAAATACGATGTTGAGTTTACTAGCTCTGGGTGGTTTAAACGATTGAAGAATTGTTATTCATTACATAATGAAAAAGTGAGTGGTGAGTCAGAGTGCCGATGTGAAGGCAGCTCAATAATTATTGGAAACTCTAAATGTGCTGATTGTGGAGAAAATTACTTTCCAGAGCAAATATTCAATATGAATGAAACCTCCCTATTCTGGAAACAGACACCTGAAAGGACTTTCATCCTTTAAGGAGGTCAACTCAATGCCCGGCTTCAAGGCTTTTCTTAAGGACAGGCAACGGTCTTGTTTGGGGACAGTGTTGCAGACTAAATTGAAACCCTTTGTGATCTGGCACAGTGAGAACCCCAGGGCTTTCAAGCATCTCCATAAGCACACATTGCCAGTATACTACAGGAGCAGTAAAAAGCCATGGATGACCAAGCTCCTCTTCCAAGATGCCCTCCTGGATCGCTAGCCAGCAAAATGGAGAAGTACTGTTTGGAGAACAACATACCTTTTGAGATTTTGCTTATTGTTGTTAATACTCCCGGACATCCTCTTTATGGGTGATCTTTATCCCGTTATCAGTGTGGCTTCTCCCTCCAAACACCACCTCTTTGATCCAACCAATGGATTAAGGAATAGCTGTGGCAGCTTTTAAGGCCTACTGCCTGAGGAGGACCTTTGCCCAGGCTATTGCAGCTGAGGAAGACATGCAGTCCCAGGATTACAGCATCTGTGACTGCACCAAGAACCTTGCTTGGGCTTGGGGTGATGTCACAGGGAGTGTATGAATGGCATCTTCAAAAAGACACTCAAGAGGTTCATCTATGACTTCAAAGGAAGTGCCAAGGATGAGGAGGCTGCAAAAACTCACAAGGCTGTGGTTGAGATGGCAAACCTCTTGATCCTGGGTATGGGCCAAGATGGCATGGAGGAGCTCCTAGAGGTGGTTCCTGTGGATTGACTCATGAGGAGTTGCTGGAACTGGAACAGGAGCACACAGCTGCAGAAGAGGCAAGAGAACCGGAAACTGCAGGAGAAGAAAAAGAAGCCCTCCCCCCACCCCCCAGAAAATTCACAGTGAAGGGTTTAGCAGAAGCTTTTGCAGACCTCAACAAGCTCCTTAAAAAGATTGAAAACATGGACCCCCAACACCGAAAGGTTTTCATTAAGAGGAATGTTCATGGTGCTTATCTGCTTACTAGCAAATCTGTGCTAAAAAAGAAATCAAGAAAGCAAACCACCATGAACCTATTTCTGAAAAGAGTGACCCCTCCTTAAGAAGAGCCTGAGACAGGTCCTTCTGGAAGGATTGCACAAGAAGGCCTTGTTACCTTGGGAGAAGCCCAGGGCGGGGGGGTGAGGGGATGCGGGGGTGATCTCACCTGAAGACCCAGCGGGACAGTTGTGGAGGCAGAAGACTGATATTGATGCTCCTGACCCTGTGCAGGCCTGGGCTAATGTGTGTGTTTGCGTCTTAGGTTTTAACAACCAAAATTGAAAAGTAACAAAATGAAACTTAAAAATTGGAAAAAGCCTATAAAATAAGGATATAAAGAAAGAAAATATTTTTGTATAGCCATACAAGGTTTGTGTTTAAAGCTAAGTGTTGTTCTAAAGAGTCAAAAAGTTAAAGGGGACGGCCGAGTGGCGCGATGGTTAAGCGCTGGCTTGGGAAGCCAGCGGCCCCTGTTCGGTCCCACATAAGAGGGCCAGTGACACTGCCCTCAAAATAAAATAATAAAATAAAATAAAACTTGCACAGGGATCCTCAGCTAGAAAGTTGTAATACCAGACTGCTTGACTCTGAAGCCTGTGTTATTCTATTACTGAGGTCTTTCACCACTTAAGTTGGTGTTTGAAGGTATAAAAGTAGAGCTTTAAGAAAATCAAATAAGTGTTGCATTTTATAAGGAAGTATTTAAAATTTTACTTAAGTTTAAAGGTCACAAAAGTGATTGTCTTTCTAAATCATGGGGAGACATTGCTGTAATGACTAGTTTATGTCTTTTAAATTCACTGGAAAATTTGTTCTTGGACTACTTGAATTAGAGAACAATAAATCATTGTAGAAAGATTTTTATTGGCAAATTGATTTCCTTTAATAGCAGCTTTCGCATTGCTTTCATACCACATAGAGTGGTATGTCACTAGTGTTGAGAAACATAAATCTAAGGAAACTAGTCCTGGGATTAGAAATAATGAAACCCCTCTGAAGAGATGGTTGGGGATGGGAGTATGATAGAGGAGAGGGAATTATATATCTTAATATGACGTTGGTTTATACTTTTAAAATAATGCCTCAGTACTTTTCCAAGTATATGTAAGCACCATAGGAAAATTGAGCAGTTTAAAACTTTTTTTGTTCTTTCAGTTGATTCTGTTCAGTGGTTCTATTACAGCATCTTTAGATCAGTGCCATAGTTTTATCTATTCTGTATTTGGATTTCCAGATTTCATAATTCTTTAGTTATCTGCTTTCCTGTATTTGCTGCATGGGCAGCTGATACTTAATTTGAGGGATAAATCCCAGGAAATAATTCAGATTGTGTAGCTCACTTATTGTATGTAGTAATTCAGATTGTAAAAATTGATCACTAGTTGAATATAGTGATCCCATTTATAAGATAATGTTAAGAATTGGCCGTTACAAGGCCGGGCGAGTGGTGCGGTGGTTAGGCGCTGGCTTAGGAAGCCAGCGGCCCCGGTTCGGTCCCACATAGGAGGGCCAGTGACACTGCCCTCAAAAAAAAAAAAAAAGAATTGGCAGTTACAAAAGCTGAGATTATATGTGGTAATCTTTTATAAAACAGAATGACTTAAAGTTTAGTAAACAGATTTTTTTTTCTTTTTTTTAAAGATTTTATTGGGGAATTGGGGGAGGGAATAACTTTGGGGATTTGGGGAAGGGAAACTGACAAGTTGCTGTCCTTTTGTTATTCAGTCTAGTTGTGGAGGATGTCGCTTCACCAGCCCATGTTTGTATCATCATTACGCTCTTCCCCGGTGAGGCAGTCGCTTGCTGGCCATTGGACCGCTGCTCACAGTGGCTCACAGCAGGCCAGCCCCACAGCAGCCCAGCTCCAAGTCAGCTGTTCACCACCTTAGCTGTAGATGGTGCAGCGTCACTGGCCCTAATGTGGGATCTGAACCGGAACCCTGCTGTTCAGAGCTGGTGTCCCAAGCCAGCTCCTAACCAACACTCCACTCGGTTGGCCCAGCTTTTTTTTTAAAAAGAGATTTTAATGGGGAATTAGGGAAGGGGAACAGCCATGTTGTCCTTCAGTCTTAGTCATGGAGGGCTCAGCTAGCTCAGCTCCAAGTCCAACTGCCATCCAGCCTCCTGTTAGCAGCTCACTCAGTTCAAGGTGCCATGTTCAATCTTAGTTGTGGGTGGGCATAGCCCACCATCCCATGGGAGTCGAACTGGCAACCTTGTTATTGGAGCACATGCTCTCACCAGCTGAGGGCAGTTCAGCAGCAGCTCAACTTGGGCACAGCTCATTGGCCCATGTGGGAATTGAATTGGCAACCTGTTGCTCAGAGCTCGCGCTCTTAACCAACTGAGCTACTCAGCCGGCCCTAGAAAACACATTTTTTTTTTTTTTAAAGATTTTATGGGGAATTGGGGAGGGGATCATCCAAGTTGTTCTTCAATCTATGTTGTGGAGGGTGCCAGTCGCCATCTGGCTTCCCGTGGATAGCTCATGGCTTTTAAGCTCAAGGTGCTGTGTTCAGTCTTAGTTGCGGGTGGGCGTAGCCACCATTACATGCGGGAGTTGAACCCAGCATCCTTGTTGTTACGAGTGCACGCCCTATCCACTGAGCCATCTGGGCAACAGCTCAGCTCAAGGTGCCCAGTTCAATCTTGAGTTGCGGGTAGGCATAGCCCACCATTGAACAGGCAATCTTGTTGTTACACCAGCTGAGCCATCCTGCCAACCTGTTGGCAGCTCAGCTGGGGCACAGCGATCACTGGCCCATGTGGGAATCAAACCTGCGGCCCTGTTGCTCAGAGCACGTGCTCAAAGCCAACTTTTAACCAACTGAGCCCTAGAAAACAGATTTTTTGGCTGGCCCTAGAAAACAGTGGTTTTTTTTTTCCCCTCCCCCTTAGGGTAGTGTCACTGGCCCTCATATGTGGGACCGAACCGGGGCCGCTGGCTTCCCAAGCCAGGGCTTAACCACTATGCCACTCGGCCGGCCCTGAAAACAGGTTTTTTTTGTTTTGTTTTGTTTTAAAGATTTTATTGGGGAATTGGCGGAGGGGAACAGCGTTGGGGAATCGGGGAAGGGGAACAGACAAGTTGCTGTCTTTTTGTTCTTCAGTTTAGTTGCGGAGGATGTTGCTTCACTGTTGGTATCATCATTGTGCTCTTCCCGGATGAGGCAGATCGGTTGCTGGCCTCTGGATGTCGCTCACCGCGGCTTTTGGCAGCTCACGCTTGGCTGCCAGCCACTCACGCTGGCTGTGGGCCACTCACTGTAGCCTATGGCAGCCCACTGCAGCAGGGGCTGCAGCCCACACCATCACCGGGGCTCGCACAGCCCAGCTCCAGGTGGAGCTGTTGTTAGCTGTAGAGGGCAGTGTCACTGGCCCTCATGTGGAATCCGAACCGGGGCCACTGGCATCCCAAAACCAGCGCTTAACCAATGCGCCACTCGGCCGGCCCTGAAAACAGGTTTTTAAGTGTACTTATAACCATACCTGATAAACATAGTAAGACAAATCAAAAAGTTTGTTTTTCAGGCCGACCGAGTGGCACGTTGGTTAGGAGCTGGCTTGGGACACCAGCTCTGAGCAGCAGGGCTCCAGTTCAGATCCCACATATGAGGGCCAGTGACGCTGCCCTCTGTAGCCAAGGTGGTGAACAACAGCTCCACCTGGTTGCCTCTATAGCTAAGATGGCTGGCGATGGTGTGGGCTGCAGCCTCTGCTGCAATGGGCTGCCAATAGTCGCTGTGAGTGCGCGGCCATCCAGAGCCCGGCGACCGACCTGCGTCATCCGGGAAGAGCTCAATGATAATACCAACATGGGCCAGTGAAGCAATGTCCTCCACAGCTAAACTAAAGAACAACAACAACAAAAAAGTTCGTTATTCAAAAGATATCCACCTATGTAATTTTATTAACGAATGTCACCCCAATAAATTCAATAACATTTAAAAAAATATTCTTCATATGATTTGAAACTTTTCTTTTGAAATTGTTGGCAGAGGCATCGGTAAAATTAATCCAATACTGTATGTTCTGTCATTTTTGACTAAAAAATGGTAGTACTCAGACTATTTACCTTATTCACCAAGTTGAATCTAAGAAACATTTTTGAATGTGAAACAAAACCAAGTGTACATTTGTGTCACTAAAAAGGACATTACGAAGTTGTATAATAGGCTCTGAAGATATCAAAACAGGAATCCTAAATTGTTTTGATCAGTGGCAGTGTAACACTGTTGGACTGGGGTGTTTGCTTTGAAGGGGGCAAAGCTCATTTGAGTTTGGTAGTTGGGTTTCAAAAGAAACAAAACACTTTGTTACTTAAAAAGGCCCATCTTGGTCTTATCACTTAACTGCTGTTTCCCCTATTGGCTAAACAGGGATAGGAATAATGATATATTTAAGCCATGAAGGACTAACCCCTGTGGAAAAAGCATCAGTGATAATGTTAAAAAAAAAAAAAAAAAAGTGGGCCGGCTGAGTGGCGTGGTGGTTAAGTGCTGGCTTAGGAAGCCAGCGGCCCTGGTTCAGTCCCACATATGAGGGCCAGCACTGCCCTCAAAAAAAAAAAAGTATAATAACGACTTGTATGTCTTAGGGTTTCTACCCTGAATTCTTCTTTCGTATTGTTAATCATATTACAACATTTAATCTAAATAAGAATGACTGAAAATTTTCTAGATAAGGAGAGAAAAGTCATACTGAAGATATGGAAATTCTGTAGAATTTAAATTCAGATTTAAGAAATCTTGTCATTGGGCTGGCCAAGTGGCGTGGTGGTTAGGTGCTGGCTTGGGAAGCCAGCAGCCCCGGTCCGGTCCCACATGTGGGGGCCAGTGAGACACTGTCTTCAAAAAAAAAAAGAAATCTTGTAATGGGGCGGTCGGATGAGTAGCTCAGTTGGTTAAGAGTTAGCTTAAGAGCATGAGCTCTGAGCAACAGGGTTGCAAGATTCCTACATGGGCCAGTGAACACTGCGTCCGAGCTGAGCTGTCACTGAGCTGCCAACAGGTGGCAGGATGGCTCAGCTGGTGAGAGCACGTGCTCCTAACAAGATTGCCTGTTTGATCTTGGGCTCCCGCCCGTAGGCAACTAAGACTTTGAACTCATCTCCTTGAGCTGAGCTGCCACACAGATGTCTCAGTGGGTAGAGCATGTGCTCTTAACAACAACACTGCTGGTTCGACTCCGGCGTGGGATGGTGGCTATGCCCACCTGCAACAAGATTGTAACATCACTTTGAGCTGAGCTGCTGCCCGGATGGCTCAGTGAATAGAGCATGTGCTCTTAACAACAAAGCTGTTGGTTTGACCCCTGCATGGAATGGTGGCTACACCCACCTGCAACTAAGATTGTAACACAGCACCTTGAGCTTAGAGGCCACTAGCTGCTGCCAGGCAGCCAGATGGTGACTGGCGCCCTCCAGAACTCAGATTGAAGAACAACTACTTAGCTGGTCCCCTTTCCCAATCCCCCAACACTGTTCCCCTCCCCCAATTCCCCAATTTAAAAAAAAAAAAAAATCTTGTAATGGGGCGAGCGCTTCCTGAAGTTTGAATTGATAAGTCTCTACCTTTCTTATATAACTTTTTTTCTGAAGTTATTTTTATTTTACTGGAAAATTATGGAATAAGTTATATAAAGAGAGGGTCCTTAAATAAAAAACAATGGTAGTAAGTGGTAAAACTGGATAAGTTATTCAAAGGTGAAGTAAGTAGTGTATCTAATTCTAGCTTTAAAATTTTTTTTGTATTGTGATGAAACAGTATTGTGCGAGTCTAAATACACTCTAAGATTATGAGTTCTTTAAGAAATGCCACTGAGTTTTGTCTTTGAATATCCTTGGTATTTGGCATAGGCAAATTACAGAATAATACTTAATCTTTTTGTCTTGGGGCAGGGAGAGTCACATCTTTTGAGAATGGCAGCCCTGCTCCCTCCAAATTCTGCATGCAATTTAAAGGAATTATGGACACTTGAATTTTTTCCATAGACCTTAGGTGATTCAGCCCCTAGTCTGGAGCATAGTGATAGACTAGTGGCTAAATATTTGGACTGCTCAGTTCCTCTAGTTGTGGTTTCCCTTTTGGGAAGAAACTGTATTTTATTTGGGTTTTCCCATCAGTGACATTTTTATCTGTAGTTGCCAGGTTGACCTCAATTAGATCTAATGTTCTTGGTGACTGATGGTTTAGCTAAAAATTAAGATTGAAATCTTAGTTATACGAGGTCGGACAATTAAGTTTGCGACCTCATCCTAGAAAAAGTGCTACATACCTCATTGCTGAATATTGCTGCGGTCACCTTAGAAGTGCTCCCCTTGGGAAGCTATGCACCAACTTCAGCGCCTAGTCCACCCTTCAAAGCAATTTTGGAGCTCTTTTTCTGGAATGGACATCAGAACTGTTGTCATATTACCCTTGATGTCCTGAATGGCATCAAAATGTTTTCCTTTCAGTATTTCCTTTATCTTCAGGTAAAGAAAGAAGTCATTGGGGGCCAGATCAGGTGAGTAGAGAGAGGGTGTTCCAATCCAGTTATTTGTTTACTGGCTAAAGACTCTCACAGACAGGGCCGTGTGAGCTGGTTCATTGTCGTGATGCAAGAGCCATGAATTGTTGCCGAAAAGTTCAGGTCGTTTTCGTCTGACTTTTTTTTTTTTTTTTTTTTAAATATCCTTGTATGTCAGCATTAAGTTCTGACAAAGTTCATTTTGTTTTTTTTGTTTTTTTTTTTTTTGAGGGCAGCGTCACTGGCCCTCACATGTGGGACCCGAACTGGGACCGCCGGCTTCACAAGCCAGCGCTCAACCACCGCGCCACTCGGCCAGCCCTCGTCTGACTTTTTTTTTTTTTTTTTTTTTTTTTTTTATTGGGGAATTGACGGAGGGGAACAGCATTGGGGAATCGGGGAAGGGGAACAGACAAGTTGCTGTCTTTTTGTTCTTCAGTTTAGTTGCGGAGGATGTTGCTTCACTGTTGGTATCGTCATTGCGCTCTTCCCGGATGAGGCAGATCGGTTGCTGGCCTCTGGATGTCGCTCACCGCAGCTATTGGCAGCTCACGCTTGGCTGCCAGCCGCTCACGCTGGCTGCGGGCCACTCACTGTAGCCTATGGCAGCCCACTGCAGCAGGGGCTGCAGCCTACACCATCACCGGGGCTCGCACAGCCCAGCTCCAGGTGGAGCTGTTGTTAGCTGTAGAGGGCAGTGTCACTGGCCCTCATGTGGGATCCGAACCAGGGCCGCTGGCATCCCAAAACCAGCGCTTAACCAATGCGCCACTTGGCCGGCCCTCGTCTGACTTTTTACGCAGCATTTTCAGCACTTCCAAATAGTAAACTTGGCTAACTGTTTGTCCAGTTGGTACAAATTCATACTAATTTCTCTGATACCAAAAAAGGCTAGCAACATTGCTTCAACAAGTTCACGAACTTGATTGTCAGACCTCATGTAGTAATATAGCAAATTAGGATGGTTGTATAGGGCTCCTCTTGTGATTTCAATATTATAAAACTTATTTAGGCGAGATTAAGAATTTTGGAGCAGTGATTATGAGAGGCATTAGCAAAACCTGCCAGCTATAGCAACTTAGACTTCTGTTGTCTCATGAAGATAAAGATTGCTTGACCTCATTTGGAAAATCTAATGAATAAAACAAAATAATTAAGTCCAGTCTTTCTTGGGCCGGCCGAGTGGCACGGTGGTTAAGTGCTGGTCTTGGGAAGCCAGCGGCCTCGGTTCGGGTCCAGCATATGAGGGCCAGTGACACTGCCCTCAATAAAAAAAAGAAAAAAGAAAAAAAAAAAGTCCAGTCTTTCTTTAACCTTTTATAATATCAGAAGACATTAGATCTTTTAAAAGCAGACTAGAAGTGCAGAGTTTCTTATAAAACAGAGGATTTTGATACATTAACAGAATTTGATTAGTTAGAAAAGTACATTTTTATAGCTGTACTTGTGGTTAGATAATATTCTGCATGCATTTTGTTAAGGAAAAATTTTGGCGAAGTTTAACCAAGTACATACATACGTGTATACTCCTCCCCATGTGCAAAGTCTCCTAAATATAAGATTAATTATATCTAGCCTATTTTGTTTATGCATATACCTTGAATGAATTAATTCTTAACTAGGTGGAGTACTGGGAGGGAACTTTATTTATTTATTTATTTATTTATTTATTTATTTATTTATTTATTTATTTTAGAGGGCTGTGTCACTGGTCCTCATATGTGGGATCCAAACCGGGGCCGCTGGCGTCCCAAGCCAGCTCGTAACCACCGCGCCACTCGGTCGGCCCTGGGAAGAAACTTTTAAAACAGGTTAAATTTCATTGGTGTGAATTGTTACAAACAAGCTCTCTTGGGTTATTGTTCCAGCCAATAAATATATCTTAAAAAGACTTATAAGCCTAAAATCTCTAATTAGACCTCTTGAGTTTTTTTACCTACCTATTAGATATTTTCACCAGCATGTCCTGTTTACAGTAAAGACTTACATGCTAAACTGGACTTTACTTTTTCCCATAAACCTCTTCTATATGCACTATTGGGGATATTGGACTTTGTCTACCCAGTCACAAGGCTAGAAGCTGGAAATCAGTTCAGATGATTTTTGCTTCCTATTTCCACATATCCAATTATTTTTACTACTTCATGTCTTTGGTATTTAGTCCCTCCTCTTCATTACTGACACCATGTAAGCTCACACTCAGTTGTCACTGGGACTGTGACAGTGGCCTCTTGACTCTCTCTTATGCCCCTCCAGTTGATGATGCCACTAGAAGTAACCTTCTAAAACTCTAATCTGACCTGTCCTCACCAAAAAGGAAAAAAGAAGCTATCGGCGCGTCTTTCACAAAATTAAGTAAAAATTCCTTTGTGCGGCATTCAAGGCCCTTCATGATCTGGTTCTTGTTTATTTTTCCAACTGTATTTCCTGTTCTTGCCCCATAGGTAATTGTTGACAGTGTCATTGCCAAAAGCTGTTTGTCTGTCTAGAATGCCCTTATCAATTTTCTTATGCCCTCCTTAGTCCAGTGAACTCTAGCTTATATATATATATATATATTTATATATATATATATATATTTTTTTTTTTTAAATTTTATTGGGGAATTGGCGGAGGGGAACAGCGTTGGGGAATCGGGGAAGGGGAACAGACAAGTTGCTGTCTTTTTGTTCTTCAGTTTAGTTGCGGAGGATGTTGCTTCACTGTTGGTATCGTCATTGCGCTCTTCCCGGATGAAGCAGATCGGTCGCTGGCCTCTGGATGTCGCTCACCGCGGCTATTGGCAGCTCATGCTTGGCTGCCAGCCGCTCACGCTGGCTGCGGGCCACTCACTGTAGCCTATGGCAGCCCACTGCAACAGGGGCTGCAGCCCACACCATCACCGGGGCTCACACAGCCCAGCTCCAAGTGGAGCTGTTGTTAGCTGTAGAGGGCAGTGTCACTGGCCCTCATGTGGGATCCGAACCGGGGCCGCTGGCATCCCAAAACCAGCGCTTAACCAATGCGCCACTCAGCCGGCCCTCTAGCTTATATTTTTAAGACCCAGTTCACTGTGAATGACCTCTTGAAAACTTTTTGGATTCTTTCCCTGTAATACTCACTCCCCCCAATTAATCAGATTGTTTTAAAGTAAATCCCCAGACAGCATATCCTTTCATCCCGAAACAATGGAATCCCTAAAAGATAAGGACTCTTTAAAAATAAATCTGTATTTCAGCAGCTGATGGTTGGAGCACAGGTTCTTAACACCAGGGTTCCCAGTTCAATTCTCACATGGGCCAAGGATCTGCGCCCTCTACAACTAGATTGAAGACAACTACTTGACTTGGAGCTGATGGATCCTGGAAAAATACACACTCCCCAATAAATTAAAAAAAGAAATAAAAATAAACCCCTATTAATCTTACACTTGCTAAATAATTCCTTAATATTACCGAATATCCAATCAGTGTTCAGATTTTCCTGGTTGTCTCATAGATATACTTTTAAGCTAATTTGAATCAGGATCCAAAATAAGGTTCACGGGCCGGCCGCGTGGCTTAGTTGGTTAAGAGCTCACTCAAGAGTGCGAGCTGAGCTCTGAGCAACGGCGGTTCGATGCCAGCCCAAGCTGAGTTGCCGTTGAGCTGCCAACGGATGGCAGGATGGCTCAGCTAAAAAAAAAAAAAAAAGCAAAATAAGGTTCACAATTGCATTTGGTTGATTGCCTGTTAAAACTTTTTTTTTTTTTTTTTTTGAGGGCAGTGTCACTGGCCCTCATATGTGGGACCCGAACCGGGGCCGCTGGCTTCCCAAGCCAGCGCTTAACCACTGCGCCACTTGGCCAGCCCAAAACTTTCTTAATTGATAGATTTCCCTTTCTCAATTTTTCTTTTAAATTAAAAGTTTTATTAAAATATTCATATACCATACAATTCACCCATTTAAATGTACAATTCAGTGAGTTTTAGTATATTCACAGAATTGTACAACCATCAACAATCAATTTTAGTATATTTTCATCTCCCAAAAAACTCCATACCCATTAGCAATCATCCTGCATTTCTCCCCAAGCCCTGAGCAACCAGTTTACTATCTGTGACTATAGATTTGCCTATTCTGTAAATGTATAGATTTACATTTCAAGTAAATGAAATCATGTAACGTGGTCTTCTGTGATGGGCTTCTTTTACTTAGCATGTTCTCAATGTTTATATAATTTGTACTTCATTCCTTTTTATTAAATATTCTATTGTATGGACATTTTATTTATCCACTCATCATTGGTGGACATTTGGGTTTTCCACTATTTGACTATTATAAATAATACTGATGTGAACAGTTGTGTACAAGTTTCAGTGTGGACATATGTTTTCATTTCTCTTGGATATTTACCTAGGAATAGAATTACTGGTCATTTGATAACACTGTTTGTAACCATCTGAGGAACTGCCAGACTGTTTTCCAAAGTAGCTGTACTGTTTTACATTCCAACCAGTAGTGTATGAGGGTTCTAATTTCTTTACATTTCACCAACACTTGTTTTCTCTCTTTGTAAAAATTTTTTTTGGTTGACGAATGTATTTAACTGCTGACTGTTGCCTTCAGTTTTAAGGAACTCACTATTAGACTTGTCATAATTATAGTTTATTGCAAACTGAAGGATATTATTATAGTACTAAAACTAGTAGCAAGTTACTATATTTTTAGTACTGGAGGTTACTAGACATTATAAAGTAATCATGGAAAATTCTAGCCCCAAACCTAGTTAGCTACCTATTTTTCCACATTATTTCTTCTCTGCTTTAATTCTTAAACCTTCCCATGCAGGACCTAGTCACATCTCACCTACAACATGGAGCTATTTAAATTTAGGTTAGTACATTTGGTGGGGAAAAATACTGAATCCGTGATGGAGTTAATCTATCAGGCAGATACTATGCAGGAATTTAAATTTTATAACATTAAAGATGTAATGAGGGACATTTATTAAGGACATTCATTTATTGTTTTTCTTTAAGTTGGCCTAGGAAAACAATTCAAGCAGCGTGAAATTCTTTCTCTTCCCTGAAAGTCATTTAACTGATATGTACTTTTCCAGAAATATTCTATGCATATACAAACATATCTATGCATTTTTTTTTTTTTGAGGGCAGTGACACTGGCCCTCATGTGGGACGTGAAACGGGGCCGCTGGCTTCCCAAGCCAGCGCTTAACCACCGCGCCACTCGGCTGGCCCTTCTATGCATTTTTAAACTATAAATTGTGGTTATAAGTATTTTTCATCCTTTTAAAAAACTTAACAGTTTATCCTGGAGATCTTTTCATTATCAATATTTACTGATTATCTCAGTATTTTATTGTTGCACAGTATTCCAGGTAAGGATGTACTTTATTTAACTGTTTCCTTATTGATGGACAATTAACTGTTTTCAGTTTTTTACTCTTACCAGCAAAGCTGCAAGACACATTTTTACATATCTTTTAAGACTGTCGTGAGTAGATTTGCTGGATTAAAGGGAAACTGTAATTTTTTGCTGGATTAAAGGGAATGTGTAAATTTTACTAGACAAATTACCTGTCAAAATATTAATTTGTATTTCATAATGTAATGTATATGGTGTGTATTGTAAAACTATAAAACTTGCAATTCTGATAAATCAGCCTTTTTGATGGTTGTTTCTTTAATTGTGAATGAATTTATCTTACATTCATATCATTGGCCATTTGTAGTATTTTCTTTTTTTTTTAAAGGGGACGGTGTGTTTTTCCAGGACCCATCAGCTCCAAGCCAGTAGTTGCCTTCAATCTAGTTGTGGAGGGCACAACTCCGTGGACCATGTGGGGATCGAACCAGCAACCTTGGTATTATGAGCACTGCTCTCTAACCACCAGAGCTAACAGGCTGCCCCTGTTTTATTTATTTATTTATTTATTTATTTATTTATTTATTTATTTATTTAATTTTTAAAGGTTTTGGGGAATTGGGGGAGGGGAACAGTGTTGGGGAATTAGGGAAGGGGACCAGCCAAGTTGTTGTTCTTCAATCTTTGTTGTGGAGGGTGCCAGTTGCCGACTGGCTTCCCATCAACAGCTCGTGGGCTCTAAGCTCAAGGTGCTGTGTTCAATCTTAGTTGCTGGTGGGCGTAGCCACCATCCCACGTGGAAGTCGAACCAGCATCCTTGTTAAGAGCGCACGCTCCATCCACTGAGCCATCTGGGTGGCAGCTCAGCTCAAGGTGCCGAGTTCAGTCTTAGTTGTGGGTGGGTGTAGCCCACCATCGAACAGGCAGTCTTGTTGTTACACCAGCTGAGCCATCCTACCACCTGTTGGTAGCTCAAGGACAGCTCAGCTCGGGCGCAGCATCACTGGCCCACATGGGAATCGAACCGATGACCCTATTGCTCAGAGCTTGTGCTCCAAGCCACTCTTAACCTACTGAGCCACTGGGCTGGCCCCCACATTTGTAGTATTTTTGCAAATTATCTATACTTCGTCTTTGCCCATTTTTCTTCAGGTTTTTTGTGTTTTTTTTTTTAAATGGGATTAAGGCTTCTTGTATAAAGGAAGTTATAGTTACTTGCCAGATATATTGCATGTTGCAAATATATTTTCCCTATGTGTCATTGATTAATGGTATAATTTAAAATATTGTGCTTAGAATTCTGTCCAAAGTTAAACATGAAGACAAGCACCGATTAAAAGTATGTTGTCAGTCATGACAGTGGAGGAATTAGTAGACTTTAGAGTAAACTGTTCTAAAACACTGTCATGTATTTATATCCTATGAATAAATGATAATAATATACATGTAGATACAGAGGTAGGTGTATTTTACTATGTTAAGTGATAATGACATTTTTTATAACAAAATGTTTATCCCCAGTTATAAGTCGATAACATGTTCATTGTAGAATTTTTTTTTTTCTTTGAGGGCAGTGTTACTGGCCCTCCTATGTGGGACCGAACCGGGGCTGCTGGCTTCCCAAACCAGCGCTTAACCACCTGTGCCACTTGGCCGGCCCTAGAATTGTTTTTTTTTGAGGGCAGTGTCACTGGCCCTCATATGTGGGACCGAACCAGGGCCACTGGCTTCCCAAGCCAGCACTTAACCACCATGCCACTTGGCCGGCCCACAGAATTGTTTTATTTTTTTTATTTTTTTATTTTTTATTTTTTATTTTTTATTTTTTTTGAGGGCAGTGTCACTGGCCCTCATATGTGGGACCCGAACCAGGGCCGCTGGCGTCCCGAGCCAGTGCTTAACCACCATGCCACTCGGCCGGTCCCCATAAAATTGTTTTAAAAGTTCCTGAAACTATGAAGAAAAAAGTCACTTGCAATGGTGCATTCCAGAGATAATGCTTTTAACTTATTTCCTTCTGAAATGTGCTATATTTCATCTAAATATGGATACACAGTATGGGGTACTATGTATCCATCTTTAAAAACAACGTATTTTGCAGACTTTCCCAATTATCCATTATATAACTTTGCCTTTTGTTGGACCTGAAGGTTTATTTTGCTTTCTAAACAATATTTTTTAACACATTGAACACATTTTTATATCTATGTTTGTGTATTTTTCACATAAGTTTCTGGTACTGGACATATTGGGTCAAAGGTTATAAACATCTACATAATGTATTTGAAGAATATATTTTGAATTGGTTTTGACAACATAAAGCACAACAGTAAAGTGCCAGTATTCTGGAGGTCAGGAAACCATGAAAGAGGTGGCTACTGTGGCCTTAGTTTCTAAAATTATATATGGAAAGTGAAAGAACCAGAATAGCCAAAATAATTTTGATAAAGAACAAAGTTGGAAGACATGCTCTATCCAATTTTTTTTTTAAAAGATTTTATTGGGGAATTGGGGGAGTGGAACAGACAAGTTGCTGTCTTTTTGTTCTTCAGTCTAGTTGCGGAGGATGTTGCTTCACTGGCCCATGTTGGTATCATTGTGATCCTCCCGGGTGAGGCAGATCAGCCTCTGGAGGGTTGCTCACTGTGGCTATTGGCAGCTTACACTGGGTGCCAGCCACTCACTGTAGCCTATGGCAGCCCACTGCAGCAGGGGCTGCACCCTACACCATCTCTGGGGCTTGCAGCCCAGCTCCAGGTGGAACTGTTGTTCACCATCTTAGCTGTAGAGGGCAGTGTCACTGGCCCTCATACGTGGGATCCAAACCGGGGCCGCTGGCATCCCAAGCCAGCTCTTAACCATTGCGCCACTCAGCCGGCCCTCGCTGTATCCAATGTTAAGATGAACGTAAAGTGTAAAGCTACACTAATCAAGATAGTATGGTATATTGGCTAAAGGAACAGAGAGCCCAGAAATAGACTTATACAAATACTGTCAACTGTTTTTTTCTTTCTTTCTTTCTTTCTTTCTTTCTTTCTTTCTTTCTTTCTTTCTTTCTTTCTTTCTTTCTTTCTTTCTTTCTTTCTTTCTTTTTACAAAGGTGCAAACATAATTTAGTGGAGAAAGGACAGTCTTTTTAACATACGTATGATGTCAGAAATACTGGTCATCCATATAAATGAGCCTCAACCTATAAAACATATATACAAAAATGAACTCAAAATGAATCATAAACCTAAATGTAAAATATAAAGTAGTAAAACCGTTAGAAGAAAACGTTGGAAAATGTCTTGTTGACCTTTGTTTTGGCAAAAAACTCTTAGATACCGCACCAAAAAACATGATCCGTGAAAGAAAAAAATTGATGACGTGAACATCATCAAAAGGTAAAACTTTTATGTGAATGGCTCATTTAAGATAATGAAAAGACAAACCATAAACTGGGAGAAGGTATTTGTAAACCACATATCTGAAAAATGACTTGTATCCAGAATTTGTGAAGAGCTTTCAGACTCAACATAGGGGGAAAAAAAAATACCAACCCAGTTTTAAAAATGGGTGAAAGATTTGCACAGACAGTTTCACTAAAGATAATGTTTGGATGGCATATAAGTGCATGCAAAGGTGCTCATTATTAGTCATTAGGGAAATGCAAATTAAAACCACAATGAGATACCATTTACATACCTTTTAGAATGACTAAAATTAAAAAGTATTGTATTGATAATGAGTTCATGATGATGAGGATTAACTCGAACTCTCATACTTCAGATGAGAATACAGGCTCTGGAAAACTCTGTCAGTTTGTTGCAAAGTTAAATTTATGTGTGATCAAAAAATACAGTGAATGCTGTTGCTGTGTGCCATCCAGTGGAAAGGCAGGGATCTTCAGTATGGAAAGCTGTGTGTAGAACCTTAGTAACAGCATGTGACTAGTTTCAACTCGTTCGGTGCAGTCAGTCAGGTATGAGCTACAGTTGAGAGAAGGTATGTTTTAAAAAGTGTGTAGTAGGGCCAGCCGAGTGGCACTTTGGTTAAGAGTTGGCTTGGGACGCCAGTTCTGAGCAGCAGGGTCCCGGTTCCGAGCCCATATGAAGGCCAGTGTTGCTGCGCCCTCTACAGCTAAGATGGTAAACAGCAGCTAGACCTGGAGCTGGGCTGCCATGAGTCACTGGTGACAGCATAGGCTGCAGTGGGGCTGGCCGGCAGCTGGTGTGCGCTTTCGTGAACTGCCTTAAGTGGCCATCCAGTGCCCGGTGAGCAACTGTTTCACCTGGGAAAAGTGCAGTGATCACAATATACCAATGAAGCGATGTCCTGCACAATTAAACTGAAGAACAAAAGAACAGCAACTTGTCTGTTCCCCTTCCACAGTTCCCCAACGTTGTTCCCTCCCCCAATTCCCTAATAAAACCTTTAAAAAAAAAAAGTGGGGCTGGCCTAGTGGCGCATTGGTTGAGCGCTGGTTTTGGGATGCCAGCGGCCCCAGTTCGGATCCCACATGAGGGCCAGTGACACTGCCCTCTACAGCTGACAACAGCTCCACCTGGAGCTGGGCTGTGCGAGCCCCGGTGATGGTGTGGCTGCGGCCCCTGCTGCAGTGGGCTGCCATGGGCTACAGTGAGTGCCCCGCAGCCAGCGTGAGCGGCTGGCAGCCAAGCATGAGCTGCCAATAGCCGTGGTGAGCGACATCCAGAGGCCGGCAACCGACATCCAGAGGCCGGCGACCGATCTGCCTCATCCGGGAAGAGCGCAATGACGATACCAACAGTGAAGCAACATCCTCCGCAACTAAACTGAAGAACAAAAAGACAGCAACTTGTCTGTTCCCCTTCCCCGATTCCCCAACGCTGTTCCCCTCTGCCAATTCCCCAATAAAATCTTAAAAAAAAAAAAAAAAGGGGGGGGGTTGGAAGGTTTAAAAAAAAAAAGTGTGCAGTAAATCATGGATCAACGAACAATGATTAATGTGAAATGGACAAATGGTTTCATCCCCTATTGTTACAATGCTCCATGTCACACATTGCATCTGGTACAGCAATTTCTGTTAAAAGCATTACGGTGTGTCCTCATCCACCTTATTCACTGGATTTGGCACCATCTGACTTCTGGCTCTTCCCCAAAGTTAAAATGACTGTTAAAGGTAGACGTTTTTGAATTGATTCAGGACATCGAGGCAGCCATGACAGCACAACTAAAGATACTCATGAAAGAGGACTTCCAGAACTGCCTCAGAAAGTGGCAAGAATAATGGGATAAGTGTGTTTTAAGTGAGTGTGAGTATTTTTTTTTGGGTGGAGGGGGGAATTAATGGCTATTTGTCTTTTACTGTCATACTTTTTTTTTTTTTTTGAGGGCAGTGTCACTCGCCCTCACATGTGGGACCGAACAGGGGACACTGGCTTCCCAAGCCAGCGCTTAACCACCACGCCACTCGGCCAGCCCTGTAATACATTTTTTTAATATTTAAACATTCTCCATATTTTTTATTGCCCCTCATATAATTACTGTAGGTCCCAACATCCCACTTTTAAGAATTTTGTCTTACGTTTTTTAAAATTAACACCCTCATCACATGAATTAACATATACTGATCCCATTTATATATGGGGATTTTTGGTTAGAAGAAGTTGATTTGAGAATCAATCTTGTGCCTCTTAGAATAAAAATAGGTGTGTCTACAAAAGACCCACCCATGTTTAGATCCTTTAATGAAAGAAAAGGGAAAGAACCTTAACCAATTTAAGATAATTGACATTTTTGTAAAGTTTTCAATGCTTAGTTATTTAAATAAAATTGAATTAAATGACACTTAGAAAGTGTAAGATTTACTAATATTCAAAAAACTTTAACATAATATGATCAAAGATAAATATAACAATATTGCAATTTAAAAAAAAAGAATTTTTCTTAGAGCAATATAAGCTTGTGTAAACATTGAGTTTACACAAAACATTAAGTTTATATAAAAATGTGAATCCTGGGCCGGCCGAGTGGTACGGTGGTTACAAGCTGACTTGGGACGCCAGCGGCCCTGGTTCGGATCCCACATATGAGGGCTAGTGACACTACCCTCTAAAAAAAAAAGTGAATCCAAATGTTTATGGCAGCATTACTCATAAATGCCCTAAACTGAAAACAACCCAAATGTCCTTCAGTGGGTGAATATATAAGCAAACTGATAGATCTATATTTTGGAATGCTGTTTGGCAATAAAAAGAAACCAATTGTTTTTGTGTTTTTTTTTTTTTTTTCTGAGGGCAGTGTCACTGGCCCTCATATGTGGGACCTCAACCGGGGCCGCCGGCTTCCCAAGCCAGCGCTTAACCACTGCGCCACTTGGCTGGCCCTGGAACCAATTGTTGATACACCAGTAACATAGATAAGTAACAAAGGCATTGTGACAGTTTCATAGGATTATATTCTGAATGAGTTCGTTTACATGACATTCTGAAAAAAACAAAACTATAAAACTATAAGCGCAGAGAACAGATCAGTGGTTGCCAAGGGTTAGGAGTAGAGGCAGTGTGAAGGAATTCTTTGGGGGTGTTGGAATTGTTTTGTGTTCAATTTATGTGGTTACAAGAGTCTATTTACATGCTAAAATTTATAAAAGTGTACTCCAAGAAAGTGAATACTGCTCCATATAAATGTTAAAGAGTAAAAATAATTGCAGATTTAATATTAAAGTTGTATTTGTCATTTATACCTCAATAAAGCTGAAAAAAAGATAAAAGAAAAATTTTACAAAATAAAACTAGGGCCGACCGAATGGCGCGTTGGTTAAGATCTGGCTTGGGATGCCAGCTCTGAGCAGCAGGGCCCGGTTCGGATCCCACATATGAGGGCCAGTGACGCTGCCCTCTACAGCTAAGGTGGTGGACAACAGCTCGACCTGGAGCTGGGCTGCTGTGAGTTGCCGGCGATGGCATAGTCTGCAGCCCCTGCTGCAGTGGGGTGCCGTGAGCTACAGTGAGTGGCCAGCAGCCGGCGTGAGCTGCCGTCCAGAGGCTGGCAACTGATCTGCCTCACCCAGAAGAATGCAATGATAATAACCAACATGGGCCAGTGAAGTGACGTCCTTCACAACTAGACTGAAGAACAAAAGGACAGCAACTTGTCTGTTCCCCTTCCCTGATTCCCCAACGTTGTTCCCCTCCCCCAATTTCCCAATAAAATCTTAAAAAGAAAAATTGTTTTTGTTAAATATGTAGAATGGCTTTGTTCAATTTCCTGAGTCCCTACATGCAGTACCTATTTGTGAGATTGAGCTAAATTAAGCAAAAGGCAGTTAGTTCATTGTCAGAGACTTAAAAGAAGCTACTGTATAGGCTATTGGTAAGACATGCATCTATTTCGCCATATGTTCTGTGTTTATATCTACAACTGATCTTAGCCACTGGGGTGAATGTTATGAATATCATGAAAAAGTTGCAATTTTATTATATGCTTGGTTTTTCAGTTAAAAGGAAAAGATTCTAGGATTTTAAAGGTTAATAATGCTTAGCTAACTAGAAGACAGACATGCAAAGGGTACAGTACTGAGTTTTTTGGGCTTTTTTTTTTTTAAAAGATTTTATTGGGGAATTGAGGGAGGGGAACAGATAAGTTGCTGTCCTTTTGTTCTTCAGTCTAGTCGTGGAGGACATTGCTTCGTTGGCCCATGTTGGTATTGTGATCATTGCTCTCTTCCCGGGTGAGGCAGTCAGTTGTTCACTGGCCATTGGACAGCTGCTCATGGCAGCTCACGCCAGTTGCCAGCTAATCACGCTGGCTACCAGCCACTCACGGTAGCTCACGGCAGCCTACACCGGCGCCAGCGACTCACAGCAGCCCAGCTCCTAGTTGAGCTGTTGTTCACCATCTTAGCTGTAGAGGGCACAGCGTCCCTGGCCCTCATGTGGGATTCAAACCAGGGCCCTGCTGCTCCGAGCTGGCGTCCCAAGCCAACTCTTAACCAACATGACACTCAGCCGGCTCACAGTGCTGAGTTTTTATTGATATGCTTTTAAAATGTCTTGTAGTCTAAACATCTAAGTACCCCCGTTAGTTTTTGGCGTCAGAAGAAACCTTAGTGTGATTATCTAATTTTTCAAATAAAGACATCAAGATCTAAGGAAGGAAATAGCTAACTAAAGAGTTACAAGGGGGAGTTTGTTAGAGAGCTAGCTATTCAATTTAGGTCTCCTTATGTTCATTTCATTGAATCAGTATATAATAGTCACTAATATATTATTTCATACCCTTTGGTTGAACTTAAATTCTATCCTAGTTCTTTTTAGAATTAAAGTCAATGGAAATATTATTAATATGCATTAAAATTAGTTTTTATGTGTATAGTTTTATGAATTTTGATACATAGTCATAGAATTCAGATTTTTTGGGAAAAAATGATTGAAATATCATACTTGTCTGTGAGAACAAAATGAGAGTTTTTTTCCTTTCCAAGGTATAATGTAGAAAATGGCTCTAATTAATATCAAAAAGGTATAACTTGTGTAGTACAGCAAATCATCATTTTTTTGAATTTGACTAATTTGAAATTTGTGGCAATTTGTAACAAGAGCTCAACAGTTTACTTACAGTAAAAGTGTTGTCTTCACTAATGGAAGACTATGAGAGGTGAAAGTATTTAAACTACTGATCACTTCAAATACTTTTTTTTTTTAAAGATTTTATTGGGGAATTGGCGGAGGGGAACAGCGTTGGGGAATCGGGGAAGGGGAACAGACAAGTTGCTGTCTTTTTGTTCTTCAGTTTAGTTGCGGAGGATGTTGCTTCACTGTTGGTATCATCATTGCGCTCTTCCCGGATGAGGCAGATCGGTCACTGGCCTCTGGATGTCGCTCACCGCGGCTATTGGCAGCTCATGCTTGGCTGCCAGCCGCTCACGCTGGCTGCGGGCCACTCACTGTAGCCTATGGCAGCCCACTGCAGCAGGGACTGCAGCCCACACCATCACCGGCCCCAGCTCCAGGTGGAGCTGTTGTTAGCTGTAGAGGGCAGTGTCACTGGCCCTCATGTGGGATCCGAACCGGGGCCGCTGGCATCCCAAAAGCCGCGCTTAACCAATGCGGTGGCCGGCCCTCAAATACGTTTGATGACATTGTAGCCTTTTAAATTGTGGTACTTTATATAACACCATTTTAACCATTTTTAAGTGTTCAATTCAATGACATTAAGTACATTTACAATGTGTAACCACCTCCACTATTTCCCGATCTTTTTCATTATTCCAAAGTGAAACTCGGTATTCATTGAATAATAACTCCTTAGTTCCCCCTACCCTGGTAATCTCTATCCTTTCTGTCTTTATGAATTTACCTATTATAGATACATGAAATCATACAACATTTGTCCTTTTGTGTCTGACTTATTTCACTTAGTAAGTTTTCAAAGTTTATCTGTGTTGTATTGTATATCAGAATATTATTCATTTTTTATGGCTGAATAATATTAGATCAATATATATATATTACATTTTGTTCACCTGTTGTTGGAGCCTGGGTTTCCAACTTTTGGCTATTGTGAATAATGCTGTTCTCTCCTGGAGCCTGCAGGTGTTTAACTAGTCTCCAGAAATCCACAATTGTTACTTCAGACAGTTTCTGCCAGCTCAATTGTCGTTTAGGTGGAGGGACAGATTCATAGAGCTTCCTACTCCACCATCATCCATGATGTCACTATATTAATTTTTGAGTAGCTACTATTTAATATTTAATTATACTTATACATGTTCACTATATAAAAATTAGAAAATACAGATAAGCAATTTGAAAAAGTAATTACCCATGATCCCATTTCTCAGAGTAATGTCTCCTTTGACATGTATGGGATCATGTTACAGACACTGTTTTGTAATACGCCTTATTTATTTATTTATTTATTTATTTATTTATTTTGAGGGCAGTATCACTGGCCCTCATATGTAGGACCCGAACCCAGGCCTCTGGCTTCCCAAGCCAGCACTTAACCACCGCACCACTCGTCCGGCCCTGTAATACGCCTTTTGACTTAATATGTTGTAACTATCTTTTCTTGAAAACACATGCATGTATATATATACTCTTAATTTTTAATTGCTATGTGGTGTATATGCTATAATTTATTTGACAGTTTATTCGTCAACGTTTGTTTCAGCTTTCTCCCTAATGTTGGCAGAGAGCTTTATTCCATACATCTTTAGAATTCTTGATTTTTTTTAAATGAAATACTTTAGGTTTAGAAATAAAGAGATTAATGTAATGAGTATCCATAGAACTACTTCTCTGTCTTCTGTCCAGCTCTGGCTGGTACTCCTATGTGGGCACAAGGGTCTCAAATATCAGAGGGTGTTCTGGCACTCTTTCTGCTCTAGGCTGCCTTGTGTACCCATCCTCTTCTACCTCTGAGATATATACCTCATCCCCCACCCCCAGACAACGGCCTGGGGCCCCTGCCCTTTTGGCTTCTCTACTGTTGCCCTGTCTGCTTGCAGTTCTTCCCACTGATGCTTATGAACCTCTGCTTGGTTCATTTGAGCCCCTGTAATAAAATACCATATAGTGAGTAGCTTATAAATAACAGAAATTTATTTCTCACAGTTCTGGAGGCTGAACGTTCAAATTCAGGGTGCCAGCATGGTTGGTCATGTTCTGGCGAGGACCGTCTTCCAGGTTGCAGACTTCTTAGTGTGTCCTTACAAGGCATACAGTGGACAAGAGAACTCTGTGGGGCCCCTCTTATTAACACTTTGTAAGCGGGCATTTGAGCTATATGACGAGTGTACTCGTTTCCTGCAAAAAATGTGTTAAGGGTACTGATCCCATTCCTGAGGATTCCACCCTCAAGCTCTAATTACCTCCCCAAAGGCCCTGCCTTCTAATACCGTCACATTTAGGGTTAGGATTGCAACATGAATTTTGGGGGGACATAAATATTCAGTGTATTGCAACACCATCTAGCTTGGACACAAAATATTACAAATAAAAATTTAATTTGGTTAAGCGCTGGCTTGGGAAGGGTCCCTGGTTCGGGTCCCACATATGAGGGCTAGTGACACTGCCCTCAAAGAAAACAAAAAACAAACAAAAAAATTTAGTTATATCTTTGGAAAAATTCCTGGAAATAGATTTTATGGATCAAATATGTTCACATCTAAAGACTTTTGTTACAAATTTAATATGATTTTCACAGAGATGAAATTGAGGCAAGTTCCTGAAGGATATTTAGATTTTCCACTTCTTTCCTGTGTGATATCCAGTGGCTGAATAGTATTGATATTGAATCCTAATATCTTTCAGTTTAATCCCCAATTAGATAGAAATTAGAGGCAGAAGAAAAAGTACAGGAAGATTCAACATAAGTAAGAATTCCCAAAATGTAGTGCTTTCCATAAGAATTAAGTATTTTGGGATGTGGTGAAATTTTGTCCTTAGGGGGATAGTCAAACACATGCCTAGTAGGGGCAGTGTTCTTAGAGGATATTAGGCATCTGACGAATGGTTAAACTGCTTTAGAAATATGTTTAGAAACTTCTAAAAATATAAATTCCTGGCTCCATCCTCACATTTTATAGAATCAGGATCTTCTTTATAGAATAAGGATCTTCTGGGGTGGGACATGGGACTCTCATGGATATTTCCAAGTGATTTTGATGTAAACCAAGTTTCCTATTCCTGAGATTCAGTATTATTCTATGTATTGCTTTATTTTATGAGTAGAATGCCATTATGTTCAAAGATAGATATCTGTAAGTCCTTTATTAGTCAAAAAAAGGTACTTTAAAATTCATTGTTATGTTTATGTCTTCTCTACCACCAAATACCATCTTTCCATTTTACCATGAAACATACACACCTATGAAATTATAACCAAATTTTTTCTTTAAGCTTTGGAATTTTTTAAGCTTTCATGATTTTAATGCAAGGATTTTTGTATATGATGCTTTCAATAGGTAGTTGATAGTATTTGTTTTTGTTCAGACAAGGTAATAACTTCATAGCATGGTTAATGTATTTCTGGTTCAGTAACAAATTTCCTTAGTAAATGAGCACATTAGCAGCAAGTATTGCTAATAAGCTGGGTATTTTAGCTTCTTAGGTAGTGCTTTATAGTGATAAAGAACCTAAGAGAATGATTTGGAACCTAAGTAAACCATTAATATGTTCTTATATAATTGAAATTATCAATACTAACTTCAGAAATGAGAATATTTACTTAGTCATTTTTATTAATACTTTCATCACCAGATATTTGTTGAGTGATATCTATGTGTCAGACATTGTTGTAAGTGCTGAGGATACAGGGAACAAAACACAAAAATTCCCAATTCGTTGAGCTTACATTCTAGTAGGAGAGAGAGACAAAGAACAAAAAATAAGTATATGGCATCTTAGAAAGTGGTTAAGTACTAAGGAAAGAAGACTGAAGCAATGAAGTAGAACCTGAAGTTGGGAAGAGGGCATTAAAAAGTTTGTGTAACGTTTTAGATATCTCTGAAGGAAAGTGCCTTTTGGCATAAAATCATTAGGAAGGGATGGAGTTAACCATAAGGATCCATGGAAGAGCATCTTACATGGAAGAGCTAAAGAGAAATATGACATCTACCTTGTTGGGGATACTGTAAGAATTAAATATGTTAGTATATGTAAAACTACTTAGACTGTGCCTGCTATTTTTTAAAAGGACTCAGTAAATGTTAGTTGCTATTGGTGTTAGCAACACTTTTTTTTGAGTAGTACTTTTCACTTTATAAGGAGTGTACGTGCAAGGTAAAAATATACAATTTATCTTGATATTAGAAATGTTTTATATGCCTACTATTGCCCTACCAAACCTTCCCATATCTTGATCTTATTTCCCAGGGGACTTGAAAAAAAAATTTTAAATTTATTTTAAAAATTATTTTTTAAGTTGTGATGAAATAAAGTGTATATTTCACTTAATGTCCTTGATTTTTGTAGTTCTTTAAAAGCTATCTTTTTTTCACTGTGGAAGGTGATTATATAAAATATCATTTACTTTCCCTCTGTTGTATAACCTCCCAGTTTTTTGTTTGTTTGTTTGTTTTTAAAGATTTTATTGGGGAATTGGCAGAGGGGAACAACGTTTGGGAATCGGGGAAGGGGAACAGACAAGTTGCTGTCTTTTTGTTCTTCAGTTTAGTTGCGGAGGATGTTGCTTCACTGTTGGTATCGTCATTGCGCTCTTCCCGGATGAGGCAGATCGGTCGCTGGCCTCTGGATGTCGCTCACCGCGGCTATTGGCAGCTCACGCTTGGCTGCCAGCCGCTCACGCTTGGCTGCCAGCCGCTCACGCTGGCTGCGGGCCACTCACTGTAGCCTATGGCAGCCCACTGCAGCAGGGGCTGCAGCCTACACCGTTGCCGGGGCTCGCACAGCCCAGCTCCAGGTGGAGCTGTTGTTAGCTGTAGAGGGCAGTGTCACTGGCCCTCATGTGGGATCCGAACCGGGGCCGCTGGCATCCCAAAACCAGCGCTTAACCAATGCGCCACTTGGCCGGCCCTAACCTCCCAGTTTTTTAATAGTTTCTTTAACTGCTAAATTTCTTATTTTATGTCAAAGCATTTTTTTTTTTTTAAGATTTTTGTTGGGGAATTGGGGAAGGGGAACAGAAAAGTTGCTGTCCTTTTGTTCTTTTGTCTACACAACTAGACTGACCCATGTTGGTATTATCATTGCGCTCTTCCAGAGTGAGGCAGATTGGTCGCCGGCCTCTGGATGAACGCTCACTGTGGCTACTGGCAGCTCACACTAGCTGCCAGCCACTCATTGTAGCCTATGGCAGCCCAGTTCCAGGTGGAGCTGTTGTTCACCATCTTAGCTATAGAGGGCAGTGTCACTGGCCCTTGTGTGGGATCTGAACTGGGGCCGCTGGAGTCCCAAGCCAGCTCTTAACTGACGTGCCCACTCAGCTGGCCCACGTCAAAGCATTTTTTTTAAGATCCAAGCCTTACATTTTCCTAGTTTAGAGAATCAAATGGATTCCACAAAGTTATTACATAAAATAGCAGATTCCCCGCCTCATCCCCCCAACAATCCTCTCCCATTTCTGCCACTCCACAAGAAACAACTTCTAATTCTTTTAGCATTTATCTGGTTATTTTGGAATATATTTCTTGTTAATCTACTTCTGTTGCTTTTTTTTTGAGCGCAGTGTCACTGGCTCTCATATGTGGGACCGAACCGGGGCCGCTGGCTTCCGAAACCAGCGCTTAACCACTGCGCCACTCGGCCGGCCCCCTGTTGCTACTTTTTGAGTTGAAAATCTTATCCATTATCTATGATTTTCCACCAGGGGAGATAAGGATTTATTTTCTCTGCACCTCCTTTCTCTCCCTCCAACATAGGAGCACATACAGAAATACATGCCACATACATTCCTCCAGTTTCCCAGTAAAGTTATATCATAATTATAGATTTTCACTGCTTGCGATTTTTTTTTTATTATTATTATTATTTTTATTTTTTGAGGCCAGTGTTACTGGCTGTCACATGTGGGACCGAACCGGGGTCGCTGGCTTCCCAAGCCAGTGCTTAACCACCACGCCACTCGGCCGGCCCAAATAAGCACCCAATTGAGAGTTAGCGCACTCTCTTTTTTTTTTTTTTTTTTTTTAGCTGAGCCATCCTGCCACCTGTTGGCAGCTCAACGGCAACTCAGCTCGGGCTGGCCTCGAACAGCTGTTGCTCAGAGCTCAGCTCGCACTCTTTTTTTTTTTTTTTTTTTTAAGATTTTATTGGGGAATTGGCAGAGGGGAACAGCGTTGGGGAATTGGGGAAGGGGAACAGACAAGTTGCTGTCTTTTTGTTCTTCAGTTTAGTTGCGGAGGATGTTGCTTCACTGTTGGTATCGTCATTGCGCTCTTCCCGGATGAGGCAGATCGGTCGCTGGCCTCTGGATGTCGCTCACCGCGGCTATTGGCAGCTCACGCTTGGCTGCCAGCCGCTCACGCTGGCTGCGGGCCACTCACTGTAGCCTATGGCAGCCCACACCATCACCGGGGCTCGCACAGCCCAGCTCCAGGTGGAGCTGTTGTTAGCTGTAGAGGGCAGTGTCACTGGCCCTCATGTGGGATCCGAACCGGGGCCGCTGGCATACCAAAACCAGCGCTTACCCAATGCGCCACTCGGCCGGCCCTCAGCTCGCACTCTTGAGCGAGCTCTTAACCAACTGAGCCACTTGGCCGGCCCCTGCGATTATTATTTTTTTTTTTTTTAATTTTATTAGGAAATTGGGGAAGAGGAACAGCCAAGGTATTGTCCGTCAGTCTTAGTTGTGGAGGGAGCAGCTAGCTCAACTCCCAAGTTCATTCGTCATCCGGCCGCCCACTGGCAGCTCGTGGCCGCTCATCTCAAGATGCTGTGTTCAATCTTAGTTGCTGCGGGTGAGCGTAGCCACCATCCCATGCGGGAGTCCAGTCAGCAGCCTTGTTAGGAGTATGTGTGCTCACCCGCTGTGCCATCCTGCCACCTGTTGGTAGCTCAGTGGCAGCTCAGCTTGGGCGCAGCTCACTGGCCCATATGGGAACTGAACCGGCGACTGTTGCTCAGAGCTTGTGCTCTTAACCAACTGAGCCATTCAACTGGCCCTCACTACTTTAGATGTAGTAAAATATTTTTTATTTCCCACATGTAATATTTTCCATGTAATTATTACATTATTACTCTGTGTTATTTATGAGGTTGGACAATTAAGTTCACGACCTCATCCTTGAAAAAGTGCTGTATACCTCATTGCTGAATATCACTACGGTCACCTTCGAAGTACTCTGCTTGGGAAGCTACGCACCTGATGCTAGTTCCTAGTCCACCCTTCAAAGCAATTTTGGAGCTTTTTGTCTGGAATGGCCATCAGCACTATCGTCAGATTACCCTTGATGTCCTGAATGTCATCAAAATGTCTTCCTTTCACTATTTTCTTTATCTTTGAGTAAAGAAAGAAGTCATTGGGACCAGATCAGGTGATTAGGGAGGGTGTTCCAATCCAGTTATTTGTTTACTGGCTAAAAACTCCCTCACACACAGTGCCATTTGAGCTGATGCTTTGTCGTGATGCAAGAGCCATGAATTGCTGGTGAAAAGTTCAGGTTGTTTTTGTCTAACTTTTTCATGCAGCCCATTCAGTACTTCCAAATAGTAAATTTGGTTAACTGTTTGTCCAGTTGGTACAAATTCATAATGAATAATCCCTCTAATAGAAAAGGTCAGCAACATTGTTGCAACAAGTTCGGGAACTTAATTGCCAGACCTCATATGTACTTATCACTAATTCTAAGGATTTTTTTTTTTTATTTTTTTTTTTGAGGTCAGTGTCACTGGCCCTTGTATGTGGGATCCGAACCAGGGCCGCTGGCTTCCCAAGCCAGCGCCTAACCACCGCGCCACTCGGCCAGTCCATCTAAGGATTTCTTTATAGCAGCTTTGAGATACAATTCACATACCATATAATTCATCCATTTAAAGTATATATAATTTAGTGGTTTTAGTATATTTATAGTTGCACAACCATTATTACTACAATTTTAGAATATTACCGTTACCAGTATGATTACTGTGAACAGTTGCAATAATTGTTTTGCATATAATATCCCCATTCCCTCCTCACTTTGTACCATATCTAAACCATGAGATTATATTGCCGTTGCATATTATATTCTCTTTTAACCTTCATTTATTTTTAGTTCTACAAGTAATTGTGTAGTTCAGGGCAATCGTATAGTTCACAAGTTGACATATTTTTTCTGTAAAAGCCATATAGCAGATATTTTAGGCTTGGGAGGCCAAAAGGCAAGGTCAAAGATACTATGTAGTTACTTATATAATAAGAGAAAACAAATTTATACAAATCTTCACTGACAAAATTCAAAATATAAATGAGTATAATTTTTTTTTTTTTTTTTTTTTTTTTTTTTTTTTTTTTTTTTTTTTATTATTTTATTGGGGAATTGGTGGAGGGGAACAGTGTTGGGGAATCGGGGAAGGGGAACAGACAAGTTGCCCATCTTCTTGTTCCTCAGTTTTTTTTTTTTAGTTGCGGAGGATGTTGCTTCACTGTTGGTATCGTCATTGCGCTCTTCCCGGATGAGGCAGATCGGTCACTGGCCTCTGGATGTCGCTCATCGCGGCTATTGGCAGCTCACGCTTGGCTGCCAGCCGCTCACGCTGGCTGCGGGCCACTCACTGCAGCCCACGGCAGCCCACTGCAGCAGGGGCTGCAGCCCACACCATCACCGGGGCTCGCACAGCCCAGCTCCAGGTGGAGCTGTTGTTAGCTGTAGAGGGCAGTGTCACTGGCCCTCATACGTGGGATCCGAACCGGGGCCGCTGGCATCCCAAAACCAGCGCTCAACCAATGCGCCACTCGGCCCGCCCTAATTTTTTTTGTAATGCAAGTCTATTAATGAGAAGAATAGAATTTGGGTGGTGTAGATAATGCTTCGCTTAATTGGGATTCATAGTTATGGTTTTAATCATTGAAATTGATTGCAAACGTTCATCTGTTAATGTTGATCTCTAATGAGATTTCTTTTTTTTTTTTTTTTTAAATTGCTCTCACTGAGATTACCTCCTTGAAATGTCTTTTCACCATATTGGTACTGCCAAAATCAATCTATGAGCCATATGATTTTAATTGTGGTATTTATCTCTTGGAAGGCATTTATAAAATTCTGTTATATTCTTTTGATATTTGTCTTTTAGCATGTCATTATAGGGCAGATTGATTACTTCCAATTGAATGTTAGGTGGAATCTCCTCAATTGCACAATTAAATGGATTTTAAAATACTATATGTAAATTTTGGCACAAGTTATGAAAAACCCTGCTGAAACTGTCCTTTGAGCTCAGAAAATAATACTGGGTATGCCAACAAAAGGTTATACATTTTAAGGGATGTTATCTCTGTTTTACTTTTTGAAGTTGAATTGAATTACGGTAGCAAAGTGTGACGTTCACTGAAAAAAATGGCATTAGTCAAATGAATGTTAGTAGCATCATTCATTGTATTACAATTTTAATACAGTTTTTTCCTTTCTTAAAATGTTTATACATTTTTTTGGCACCCTCTGTATTTGTTGCATATTTGTGTGGGCATGGAGACCTCACTTGTTGTTTTAACTTTTGACTGAACAGTGTATATAAACCAGTTTTACATTATATATGATTCCAGTAGCTTGGGCAGGCTGAGTGGCTCAATTAGTTAAGAGCTCGCTCAAGAGTGCAAGCTGAGCTCTGAGCAACAGCAGTTCGATGCCCAGCCTGAGCTGAGCAGCCTCTGAGCTGCCAACAAGTAGTAGGATGGCTCAGCTAAAAAAAAAAAAAAAAAAAAAAGGAGACTATGATTCCAGTAGCTTTAGTTGTCATTAAAATATTATAGGCTTTACTGTAGTATAAGTTTAGCATATAAGCAGTATTTTACCTTATAATTTTATTTTAAATTCATTAGGAAGCATCCAGTTTGCAGTAAAAGCTAATTTCCAAAGTCATTTAGTGTTCTATAATAATGGTTGAGGCTGGATTTTTTCCTTTAGAAAAATTTTGAGCTCATTCCTGAACTCAGAAAAATCACAATAAAATGTCAGCTGCCAAGCCATCGAACTGCTGTGTGGTGGTACAAGTCAGGATATTTGGCTTCTATTTAGGAATAGATGATGGTTAAACCCATGAAAGTGAATGAAATTAATCTTTTGGATACTACTGGTCAATAGGACATGATGGATTCACACATTTTCCACAGAGTACCTGCTGATGAATAGTACAATGAATAACCATGGGCTTGAAACATTATACATTTTATAATTTCGCAAGTTTTGTTAATTCGTCTAACTAAGCCTTTTTCTTTTCCACACATATTTTTATCAGCATCACTTGTACTGTTTCTCAGCAGATTCCACTTCAGGTTGAACTGAATTAATGTTTTTTTCAAGTTTGAAGATATTCTTTACTATAATTGTTTTCACATAGACATTCATACAGTCTAATTCTTTAGTTACTTCAAACTCTGTATTGACTGCTCAAATAAACAACGAAGCAGTAATTAATTGTTAACATCTGTTGACTCATCTAGAGCCAAGGAATCCACTAGAAATCATTTGCCTTGTTTTTAAATTAACTATTGATGTTGCGCCCAATATACTTAACTTGCTTGAACAACTGTTCTCTCCAAAAAGCTAATAATCTTAAACAAGTTTATTTTCTCTGGACACATTTCTTTGACTTGTGGAATCAAACATGATTTAATTAACTCACCATCAGTAAATGGCTTTCTTTGCTAGGCTGACAAATGAGCCACTCACATATCTAGTTTGGATGTGGTTTCATTATTTATTTATTTAATTTTTAAAAAGATTTTACTGGGGAATTGGGGGAGGGGAACAATGTTGGGGAATTGAGGGAGGTGACCAGCCGAGTTGTTCTTCAGTCTTCGTTGTGGAGGGTGCCAGTTGCCATCTGGCTTCCCCATCGGCAGCTCGTGGCCTTGAAGCTCAAGGTGCTGAGTTCAGTCTTCGTTGCAGGTGGGCATAGCTACCATCCCATGTGGGAGTCATACCAGCAGCCTTGTTGTTAAGAGTGCATCCTCTATCCCCTGAGCCACCGGGGTTCCAGCTTAGCTCAAGGTGCCCAGTTCAGTCTTAGTTGTAGGTGGGCATAGCCCACCATGGAACAGGCAATCTTATTGTTAGGAGCACATGCTCTCACCAGCTGAACCATCTTGCCACTTGTTGGCAGCTTAGCGACAGCTCAGCTCGGGTGCAGCGTCACTGGCCCATGTGGAGAGCTAACGCTCTTAAGCTAACTCCTAACTAACTGAGCCACTTGGCCGGCCCTTCATTTTTTATTTTATGAAGAAATTCTGCTGTGATGGGATATTCAATTAAAAATTTTCTTGATTTTTCTATTGCTTTCCTCTGAGTTGAGGAATGTTGTGATGAGTGTAATCTGGTTTAGATTTTTTAATTTTCTAGATTTTTAAAAATAGGTTCAAATTATTGGTTAAAATTTATTTAAAACTTCATTCTGCCTATCTTTTCCTCTCCTTTTAACTTACTGTCATTTAAAAGACCTTGTTTGCTAACTTCAATATCTGGGTCATCTGTAGATTTGTTTTATACTTTTTTCTTCTCCTGATTATCAGTCATTGTTCTTCTGTCTATCTGCATATCAGTGTTTTATTATATGCCAGACATTGCTTGCATGTAAAAGATCCATAGGCTGAAATGATGTCTTTCTTCAAAGATGCTTTCCCCTATCCTCTGCTAGGTAGATGGGATGTGGGGCAGTTTTCTTTCAAATCAGTCAAGGATTAATTTAGGTTGGGGCTTGGGTTACAGCTTTAGTAGGACTGAGTCCATCTCTGGTTGTCTTTGTGCTTCTAGTGTACCCCTTTGGGCTTTTGATTGAGAGAGGTAAATCTCTATCTTCCCAGCTTTGGATAGCTACAGGAGATTGAATTCTGTCCTTCAGAGGTTCTGGATTTAGCTTTTTATCCTTGGACACCATGCAGCTATAAAATCTGAAGGGAGATTTGTGTTTTTGTGTCAGTACCCTAGAGCTAGCAAATTTCCCTTGGGGAAAATTGACCATGTGTTTTAAGCACTTGTCCTTCATTCCAGCCCTGTGTGACCACCCAAAACTGGGCTGTTTCTCTTTCTCTAAGTAGAATCCCTTTGCCTATGCCAGTCTGATTTTTCAGCCTACTCTCAAAGTTGGCAAATGCCCCCCAGAAAAAGAAAATGAAGAAAACAATCATCAGTTTCTGGCTCACCAAAGAAGGGCTCTTCTCTTCGTGAAATTTTAGTTCAAGTAGTTATCATTATTTTACTAGGTTTCCAAAGTCTTTTTAAAAAATAGGATTTTTGCAATATTTCCCCCACCCCCACCCCACCCACATTATTACAACGGGAGCTTTGGATCTGCTATGACCTATTGTATCCTACTTGGAAGCAGAACTGTTTTCTACTTAATATCTGAGTAATGACCAAAATGCTGATGAAGTTCTGAGTGCATGAATGGGGTTGGCAACTTTTCAACTTCTTTAGGGTGACCTGGCTGTCCTTTTTCTAATGGAACCTCCCAATGTCGCTATCTCTTGGGCCTGTTTGTGTCCTTAGTGAAGGCCCTACCAGTTTTCTGTCTGGGGGTAAGGGACTAACTGCCAGCATTCTGTGAGCACCTGGGGAAGAGAATTAGGGTTGTCAACATTTAGCATTATTAACTTTCCCTTTATCCCCCATTTGCAGCATGGGGTTCCTGCCTTAAATTGAGCCTGATGTTGCCCAACTCAAAGACTTTTTACCTTCCCCAGAGAAAAGTGTCCATCTTCTGGCATGAGGACCTAGCTGCAGAAAGTCTGAGAATCTAACTGCTACGGAAATAAACTTTCAGGCAGACTTGGTATTGTATATTCACAAATGTAATAGGCATGTATCCATCATAGTATCATACAGAGTATTTTCATTGCCCTAAAAGTTCCCAATACTCTGCGTATTCATCCCTCCCACCCCCCAACCGCAGACAGCCACTGATCTTTGTCTCCATAGTTTTGCCTTTTTGAGAATGTCGTATAGTTGGAATCATATAGTATGTAGCCTTTTAAGATTAACTTTTACATAGCAATATGCTGTTAGGATCCTCCATATCTTTTAGTGGCTTTATAGCTCATTTTATTTTTTAGCACTAAATATGATTGTCTGGATGTACCACAGTTTGCTTACTCATTCACCTACTGAAAGACATCTTGGTTGCTTCCAAGTTTTGGTAATTATGAATGAAGTTGCCATAAACATTCGTGTATGGGTTTTTGTGTGTACATAAGTTTTCAGTTGATTTGGGTTTTAAATACCAACGAGCACAATTGCTGGATTGTTTGAAAAGAGTATGTTTAATTTTATTAGAGACTGTTCATTGAGTAATATCCATACTCTTTGTTACTAGTTGTGTGACCTTGTGCAAGGTTCTAAAATCCTTTTTATTCATTTTCCTCATTTGTAATATGGACTTGATGATAATACCTACTGCATAGGGTTGTTTAAGAATTAAATGAGGGCTGGCCGAGTGGCGCAGTGGTTAAGTGCTGGCTTGGGAAGCCAGCGGCCCCGGTTCGGGTCCCACATATGAGGGCCAGTGACAGTGCCCTCAAAAAATAAATAAATAAATAAATAAATAAATAGAATTAAATGAGTGAATATATGTAAAGAATTTAGAACAGGTAAGCTCTCAGTAATTGAAGAGCTGCTACTACTATTTATATTACTTACAGCAACCCCATGAGGTAAGTGTCACTGAACCAGTTTTATATATATGGCTCACAAGGAGTTTGAGTCCAGAGGTGCACAGAATAGTTCGTATTCCTGATTCTGTAGCTTATTACTTCTGTTTGCCTTAATTATATTTTGCCTTGGCTCCCAAAGCAGCATTCGTGGATGTTCAGACAGGGAAGTTGGTCACGAAGGTGTCAAAGGGGACTAGATAGGTCTGCCCCTGCCCCTTGCTGTTGGAGTTTGGAGTACAGCCTTCAGCAGACATTGGCCATGGCAAGCAGAAACTGAGTATACTTTTAGAAGAAGAACTTCAGAATTAGAGTTGGGGCTCACTTTGGCATTTGGGCTGGAGGAAAGAGGTTTGAGTCCAGCAGTTAGACCATTCAGGATTCAACCAAGTCTGAGGATCAAGAGCTATAAATAGTAATCAAGTTAGAATTGTTCCTGGGAGTAGGGATGCACTAATTCTGGGGGTATTGAAAGGGGCAATAGCTGCAGAAAGATTGCTGCGGAAACTGGTAACTAGGCTGTCATTAGTTACTTCATTTCTCAATCACCTGTATTTACTCTTCATCTAATGATATGAAATCAGCTGTGCCCTGATACCAGTTGGACTCATGAGCTACTGAACTCATGGTTTAGATGGCCTTTGCAATAACAAATTTCATTGATATCCTGATGGCTAATGGCATAACTAACCTGCCTATCTGGATTCCTGATTTCTGGCTTATTCTTTACTTCTCAGAATTTGCCTGCCCCTCCAACTCCTGCCAATCCAGGTTCTTTACTGCCTTCACATTACTGATTGACCCTTAACTTCTTTCCTCTAAAGTTAAATTTGACTTTTCATTTATAAAAAACAATTCAAATGTATAGTTTTTAAAGTCAAACATGCTGTAAAGCTTATAATAAGAAAAACTAGTACCAGGCCAGCCAAGTGGCGCGTTGGTTAAGAGCTGGCTTGGGATGCCAGCGGCCCCAGTTCGGATCCCACATATGAGGGCCAGTGACACTGCCCTCTACAGCTAAGATGGTGAACAACAGCTCCACCTGGAGCTGGGCTGCTGTGAATCCCCAGGACGGCATAGCTGCAGCCCCTGCTGCAGTGGGCTGCCATACGCTACATTGAGTGGCCGGTTGCCAGCATGAGCAGCTGTCAGCCAGTGTGAGCTGCCATCCAGAGGCTGGTGACCCATATGCCTCACCCAAGAAGAGTGCAATGATGATACCAACATGGGCCAGTGAAACAATGTCCTCCACACTTAGACTGAAGAACAAAAAGACAGCAACTTGTCTGTTCCCCTTCCCCGATTCCCCAACACTGTTCCCCTCCCCCAATTCCCCAATAAAATCTTAAAAAAAAAAAAAGAAAAAGAAAAACTAGTACCTTACCAATCCCTACAACCGAGAAGCAATCTTTCAGCGTTTTTTTTAGATTTTATTGGGGAACTAGGGGAGGAGAACAGCGTTGGGGAATCGGGGAAGGGGAACAGACAAGTTGCTGTCTTTTTGTTCTTCAGTCTAGTTGTGGAGGATGTTGCTTCACTGGCCCATGTTGGTATTGTTGCGTTCTTCCCGGGTGAGGCAGATCAGTTGCCAGCCTCTGGACGGCCGCTCAACGCGGCTATTGGCAGCTCACACTGGCTGCTGGCCACTCACTGTAGCTTATGGCAGCCCACTGCAGCAGGGGCTGCAGCCTTCACCATCGCCGGGGCACAGCCCAGCTCCAGGTGAAGTTGTTGTTAGCTGTAGAGGGCAGTGTCACTGGCCCTCATAAGTGGGATCAGAACTGGTGTCGCTGGCATCCCAAAACCAGCTCTTAACCAATGTGCCACTTGGCCAGCTCCCTTTCAGCTTTTTAAAAATGAAAAGTGAGTCTTTGATTACCTTCTATGTTTACCTTCCAGATTCAGTCACACATGACAGTATTTATTTAAACTACTTTTTTGTTATTCTTCCTAGAGTTGTCTTATAATCATACTTCTCAATTCATGACTCTTTATCATTATTTTGCCCATACCAGATCTTTTCTTATATTTTGTTTGGCTCCTATGTGTATATGTATCCATTTCTTTTCATTCCCATTCCTACTTCTTTCCTCCTTTAATACCTTAGGAAATTATTCTAATATATTTATGAATATCCTTTGGTAGGCATTCTTTTAAATACGATTGGAAAAATTTTTTTACAATTACAAACTTAGAGAAAAACTTGAAGAATCTTCTTCTTGAATCATTTGAGATAAGTTGCTAATCTCTGATGCCCCACCATTCGTGTGAATATTTTAGTTTATTTCCTACATAAAAGATTATTCTACATAATCATACTATACCTATCAGCGATCAGAAAATAAACATTGAGATGTTAGAACTCTATAATCCTCAAGCCCCAATCTGTTTTGCCAGTTATCGTAATGTTGTTCGTAGCAGGAATCTAGTTCAGAATTATGTGTTGCTTTTAGTTGTCCATCTCTGTAATCTCTTTCAGACTCTCTGTGTTACCATTCCTTGGTCTTTTCTCGACTTTCATGACTTTGATAGGTTTGATGGTTACAGGACACTTGTTTTGTAGAATGTCCTTCACTTTGAGTTAATAAAATTTCCTCATGTTTATTTCAGGTGGCACATGATTCTGTCATTACTGATGGTGTCTACTTTGGTTACTTTATTAGATGTCTACTAGGTTTCTATAAAGTTATTTCCCCTTTGTAATAAGTATTTTGTGGGGAGCTATTTCGAAACTACCTAAACATTTAATCTTGCTCAACTTGCAATTTATTTATTGATGTCTATATGGATTCATAATTTAATATTTATTAATTGGGTAATGATATAAAATGTACATTTTGTGTGCATATATATTACATTGCCAGAAATGATATTGTTTAACTTTAAAATATAATAATCTATTGAAGTATTAAAATATGATCTAATTCTGGAGGGTCATATACCAGAATGTTCAGAATGATTATCTGGTTGGTGGTGTATAAAACTCCACCATAATGAGATAGGTGGAGTTCAGAAAATCTAACCACACAAAATATGAGCCTGGTGTTATTTCTAGCTGGCCTGAAGCTGCTTGATCCAAATCTGACCTGGTCCTGGCTGAGATTCGGTGCCACCTGGAGGCATTTTTCCACTTCAGTATAAATATAAATAGGGACAAATCTGGCTGGCTAGGACTTCCAGGTATTGGCAGCAATTTTAGGCATGGTCAGTTGATGCCAGGTTCTTCGACACCATCCTGGGAGATTGGGCCAGTTGAATACTGGGAGTGAGAAGACCCTTTCTCTGTCTACCTTCTTGTTTTCTAAGACTGGTAGCTTGCTTTTTTTCTCTTCCAGGCCTCATTCTTGTATCTGTCAGGGCAAGGGTAAAATGGTGAGTAAGTGTGTGTTTACTGAACTATTGGTCATTTTTATTTTCTTTTTAAAAATCTGTACTTTCTGATATTCTTCAAATTACATGGGTGAAATGTTAATAAAATCTAAATGAAAATTAAGATTAATTTCGGGCCGTCTGAGTGGTTCAGTTGGTTAGAGTGGTTCAGTTGGTTAAGAGTGCGAGCTCTGAGCAACAGGGTCGCCGATTTTATTCCCCCATGAGCGAGTGAGCTGTGCCCCCAGCCAGGTGAGCTGCTGCTGAGCTGGTGAGTGCAGCGTGCTCTTAGCAGCAAGGTTGCCTGTTCGACACCCATATGGGATGGTGGGCTGTGCCCCGCCTCAACTAAGATTGAACACAGCACCTTGAGCTGAGCAGCCATGAGCTGCAGACGGGCGGCTGGATGGCTCAGTGTTCAGCAAGGTTGCCAGTTCAACTCTCTCATGGAATGGTGGACTACGTCTACCTCCTCCAACCCCCTGCAACTATCGATAGATTGAAAGCGGCGACTGGACTTGGAGCTGAGCTGCACCCTCCACAACTAAGATGTCAAGGACAACAACTTGACTTGAGCTGATGGGTCCTGGAAAAACACAATGTTCCCTTTCCCAATTCCCTAACACTGTTCCCCTCCCCAATTCCACGATAAAAATCTTTTTTAAAAAAAGAAGGAAAACAAAATTAAGATTAATTTTTAAATTTTTAACAATGAAAAAGATAATTCCGTTAAGGTGGAAGACTCAGCTGGTTTAGGAATAAGTGAAACCATATTAAGCAGGTGATTTATGTAGGAACCAGCACTACACAGAATTTTTCAAGCAGTATTTAAGGCCCTCTGTCAGGAGTTGTTGGATTTTCTCTTCTAAAGCAAATTTTATATTTCTCTCATTCTTTAAAAAAAGATTTTATTGAGGAATTAGGGAAGGGGAACATTGTGGTTCTCCAGGACCCATCAGCTCCAAGTCAAGTTGTTGTCCTTCAATCTTAGTTGTGGTGGGTGCAGCTCAGCTCCAAGTCCAGTTGCCACTTTCAATCTAGTTGCTGGGGGTGGGGTGGGGTGGGAGTGGAGGAGGTGGAGGGGGGTGGCGTAGCCCACCATCCCATGAGGGAATCGAACTGGCAACCCTGTTGTTGGGAGCACATGCTCTCACCAGCTGAGCCCAGCTAAGCAGTGTATTTTAAAGACCTGTCCATGTTGCTATGTGTACACCTAATTGCTTATGACCATTACATGTTATTTTGTGGTATGCTTCCATCACAACTTACCAGTTCATTCTCAGTGATGACCATCCAGCTTGTCTCCATCTTCCTTTTGTCACAGTCCATGCTATAGTGAACATGCAGTTATGGGTCCCGTCATGTACCTTTATGAGAATTTCTTTGGAATATAGACCTAGGAGTAGAATTGCTAGATTATAGTAGACGTATTAATATATTTAATTTGACTAAACAGTGTAGGATTGATCTCTAGAATAGTATAGGGAGTAGAGTAGAAAAGAATAGGGAAAAATTAATCTGTACTCTTAACTAGCAGTGCATGCATGACCTTTCCTTTACTTTTGCATTCCAGCCAACACTTGGCAATATGCAGCCATCCTTTATTGTCAACCTAATAAATATAAAATATCTCACTTTTAAAAATTTTGTCCTTGTCTGATAATAATTGGTTTGAGTATCTCTTCACATGATTGTTATGTTTCCTCTTCAGGAAAGTGCCTATTTATAGATACATGTGTTGCCCATTTTGGGGAATGTGGTTACTGGTTTTTCTTGTTGTTATAGGAGTTCTTTGTATATGAAATACCTTCTTGTAATCTCTCTGAATGAAGAGAAACTTAAAATTGATGTAATAAAATTAATAAAATTTTTTACCTTATATATTTGTCTGTTGTTGAAGTTTTGCTTTAACTTCATTGCTTCGTCTTTTATATTTAGGTCTAGAAGACATTTGTGTTATCTCTGAATGGAGAATTTGTTTTCCTAGCACTGTTTACCAAACAGTCTTTTTCCCAAGATGATTTCCTTTAATATTTATAAAATTCTGTTATGATAGATTAAATTCCCATGTAGGTCTGAGTCCTGTGTTCTGTTTCATTGTCTGTTCTCAAGCCAGTGTCAAATTATACCGCTTTTTTTTTACATTTTGTTATTTGATGGGACAGTGTTACCTCCTAACCATAGTTCTCTCCTCCCCCTGCCCCAAGGTTACCTTAGTCTCTTTCATAGAAATTTTAGAATAAATTTGTTGAATTAAACAGAAAACGATTGGAATACTCATTGGGATTGTATATTGAATTTATAGATTAATTTGGGGAAAATTTCCATGGAATATTTCTCTATATCCTTTATTCAAGTTTGTGTTTTCTATAGAATTCTTAAGAATATGTAATTCTTAGGGCCAGCCGAATGGCGCGGAGGTTAAGCGCTGGCTTGGGAAGCCAGCGGCCCCGGTTCGGTCCCACATATGAGGGCCAGTGACACTGCCCTCAAAAAAAAAAAAATATATATATATATATATATATATATATATGTAATTCTTAGCTACTTGGTATAGTTTGTATTGCTATTGTGAATGGCATCTTTTTCTTTTTTTTTAAGATTTTTATTGGGGAATTGGGGTAGGGGAACAGACAAGTTGCTGTCCTTTTGTTCTTCAGTCTAGTTGCGGAGGACGTCGCTTCACTGGCCCATGTTGATATTATCATTGCGCTCTTCCTGGGTGAGGCAGATCGGTCACCGGCCTCTGGATGGCCGTTCACGGTGGCTATTGGCAGCTCACTCCAGCTGTCGGCCACTCACTGCTGGCTACCAGCCACTCACTGTAGCTTATGGCACCCCACTGCAGCAGGCGCTACAGCCTACACCATCGCTGGGACTCACACAGCCCATCTCCAGGTGGAGCTGTTGTTCACCATCTTAACTGTAGAGGGCAGTGTCACTGGCCCTCATATGGGGGATCCGAACCGAGGCCGCTGGCGTCCCAAGCCAGCTCTTAACCAACGCACCACTTGGCTGGCCTGTGAATGGCATGTTGACCTTTTTATTTTTTACATATATTATATTAAATATATATGATTGTGGTAAAACACACATAAAAATTACCATGCAAACCATTTTTAAGTGTACTGTTCAGTGGTATTAAGTAGTATCACAACAGTATTTGTCTTTTTGTGACAGGCGATTTCACTTATCATAATGTTCTCAAATGTCTCTGTAATAGCATATTGCAGATATTTTTCCTTTTTAAAGGTGAAGAATATTCCAATGTATGTATATACAACATTTTGCTTATTTATGCATCTGTCAATGGACACAGGGTTGCTTCCACATTTTAGCTATTATGAATAATGCTCTAGGAGTATGAGTGTATAAATATTTCTTTGAGACCCTGCTTTCAATTCTTTTAGGTATATATCCAGGCATGAAATTGCTGAATCATATGGTATTTCTATTCTTAATTTTTTTTTTTTTTTTTTGACTGAGCCATCAGCTCAACAGCAGCTCAGCTCGGGCTGGGCATCGAACTGCTGTTGCTCAGAGCTCAGCTTGCACTCTTGAGTGAACTCTTAACCAACTGAGCCACTCTGCCGGCCCTTCTATTCTTAATTTTTTGAGGAATTGCCATAGTGTTTTCCATAGTGGCTATACCATTTTACATTCTCACCAACAGGGGTCCAGTTTCTCCACATCCTTGCTAACACTTCCTGTTTTCTTGATAGTATTCATCCTAATGGATGTAAAGTGAATCTCACTATAGTTTTGATTTGGATTTCCCTAATGAGTTGTGGTGTTGAGCATCTGTCTTTTCATGTGCTTGTTGGTCATTTGTACATCTTGTTTGGAGAAATGTCTATTAAAGTCTTTTGCCCATTTTTGAATTGGAATTTTTTTTTAATGGTTGAGTTTTAGGAGTTCTATATATTGTGCATATTAATCCCTTATCAGCTGTATGGTTTGCACATATTTTCTCTATTATCTTTTCCAATTGGTTATTTCCTGGGTACATGTCTGATACTGATATATATGTTAAAATGGCTAAATTCTTTTTTGTTCTAATAGTAAGCTAGTTTTTATAAATTTTGGAAAATAGCAATGGTTACCTCTTCCCTTTAAATCCATAGATAGATAGATAGATAGATAGATAGATAGATAGATAGATAGATAGATAGATTTTATTGGGGAATTGGGGAGGGGAACAGTGTTGGGGAATTGGGGAAGTAGACAAGCCAAGTTGTTGTTCTTCAGTATTAGTTGTCGAGGGTGCCAGTCGCCATCTGGCAGCTGTGGCCTTTAAGATCAAGGTGCTGTGTTCAATCTTAGTTGCTGGTGGGTGTAGCCACCATCCTATGCGGGAGTCAAACCAGCAGCCTTGTTGTTAACAGTGCCAGCTCTATCCACTAAGCCATCTGGGTGGTAGCTCAGCTCAAGGTGCTGAGCTCAGTCTTAGTTGTGGGCAGGTATAGCCCACTATCGAACAGGCAATCTTGTTGTTACACCAGCTGAGCCATCCTGCCACCTGTTGGCAGCTCAGCAATAGGTCAGCTTGAGTGCAGCATCACTGGCCCGTGTGGGAATCGAACCGGCGGCCCTGTTGCTCATAGCTCACGCTTTCAAGCCAACTCTTTTTTTTATATATATATGTCTTTTAAAAGATTTTATTGGGCAGTTGGGAGAGGGAAACAGAAGGGGAACAGACAAGTTGCTGTCCTTTTTTTTGTTCTTCAGTCTAGTTGTGAAGGACGTTGCTTCACTGGCCCATGTTGCTATTATCATTGCACTCTTCCTGGGTGAGGCAGATCGGTCGCTGGTAACTGGTCGGCTGCTCATGGCGGCTCTTGGCAGCTCATGGCGGCTGCTGGCCGCTCTCGCTGGCTGCCAGCCACTCATGGCAGCTCACAACAGCTGCCGGCCAGCTCCACTGCAGCCTGTGCTGTCACAGGCAACTCATGGCAGCCCAGCTCCAGGTCTAGCTGCTGTTTACCATCTTAGCTGTAGAGGGCACAGCGTCACTGGCTCTAATGTGGGCTCGGAATCGGGACCCTACTGCTCTGAGCTGGCATCCCAAGCCAACTCTTTTTTTTTTTTTAGATTTTTTTATTGGGGCATTGGTGAAGGGGAACAGACAAGTTGCTGTCTTTGTTCTTCAGTCTGGTTGTGGAGGACATTGCTTCACTGGCCCATGTTGGTATCGTCATTGCGTTCATCCCAGATGAGGCAGATCGGTCGCTAGCCTCTGGATGGTCACCCACGCTGGCTGCCGGCCACTCACTGTAGCCTATGGCAGCCCACTGCAGCCGGGGCTGCAGCCTACACCATCGCCGGGGCTCGCACAGCCCAGCTCCAGGTGGAGCTGTTGTTAGCTGTAGAGGGCAGTGTCACTGGCCCTCATATGTGGGATCCGAACCAGGGCTGCTGGCATCCCAAAACCAGCTCTTAACCAATGCGCCACAGCCGTCCTTGTAATTTTTTTTGAACTCAGAATAATTGCATATAGAAAAAGCTAACCTATCTATAATTGCAGATAAAATACTTTCACATATCTACCTGTAGTACATTACTCAGTGATGTAAATAACAATTTCAGTGTAGTATCCTGAAGTATCTTCAGAATCCTCTCAGGAAGACTAAATTAGGTTTATAAAGATGGCTTGCCATTATCATAGGGTAGTGCTCTGTACTGTCCTATAAAATGTCTTCTTACTGTTACTGCCTAATCAAAGATTGAAGAAAATATGAAGACAGCTATCAGGAGAACTGGTGAAAGCAATAATTATATTTTGTTATGCTGAGGTCTTTGGAAATTGATGATCTATAATATGATATAAATGTTACATTTCTAATTATAATCATTGCTAAACTATTGCATTCCACTCTAGGACTGTACCAGATAATAGTCTGTTTTCTTTACATTTCCGTTTATAGAAGAGTTCACTTTAATATCTTTTTAAAATACACTATGAATTATGGTATCTGTATTTTGGAGCAGTAATGCAAATAATCTGAAAACCATTCAGACTTTATTAATCGTTAATTTGAAAGTGGTAATTACTTCATCCATATTTGTATTTGCTACTATAGCTTCTCTTTGTGTATTTTTTCTCTTGGTAAATTAATATCTGCCCTAAGCTGATACGCTTGGATACTCATGAAAACTAAAGTGAACTAGGAAGGACAGTTTATATTTAAATTTGTTTAGGCTCATTGCCAAGTTTAGTTTAGAATCCCTGACCTGTCTGATAGTTTTAGACCCTTGAGAATATCCTTGTTTTAACATGGAAGGTCATATTTTCAAAGAGCCCACAAAAATTATTTATGTAAATTATTAAAATGGACTCAATATCTTAAGACTAGGCTAGACTCTTAGATACTGTTTTTCATTTTACACCTTTATTTTGAAAAACTTACTAGAACTAGGGTATCTGTAATAAACAAAGGTAAAATTTTACATATGTTCTTGTGACATAGAAGACTTGAGGCCCATTTAAGTTTGTTCTGTTTCCCAGAGTGAATTTGGGTACAGTAAAATAGAATTTCGTTATTTAAATGTAGGTTTAGCGGTGTGCATATAATCCTTGTGAGTGTCTAGGTGATTTTATTTTAATATAATCGCATTTCAGGAATGCACATTTTCCAATTAATTTTGGAGAAGAAATTTCTCTTGATTAGGAATAACTAACACTTTCCTCACAGGCCAATTATTGGTACATAAGCCTCTTTTTCTCCTGACGTCTTAGGTTAGTGTATGTTTGTATTTTATTAACTTTAGAGTATGTTTGTATTTTATTAACTTTCTCTTTCCTTCTGATTCCTAGTGGCTTCCCCCTAACATTTTCTGTCATTAATTAGTTGCAAACAGCAAGTACCTTTTTGAGAGTGAGGATGCAGCATTTTGTGATGGTGGTATGGCATGGTATTCCACAACGCTGTGCCCTACTACTCTTTGGCTAAGTAAATCCATTGCTGTCTTTTCTAAATGAATCCTCTGTATGTCATATTTGTTCATTCTTGAGTTCATATGTGTTTCAAGTCAGAATTTTCACAGTTCCATGATTGTATAACATCAAATTCCATTTTTGACTCATTTGGCATGTCTGACATGCTTTTTTTTCTTTCTGGGGGTGGTATGGTAAAAATCATGAGTTGACTCAGTGTTGAGTTTTAACAAGCTATTCTTTAGTGATTAGATAATGCAAGATAAGATCTGACCTAGTCCTCTGTAATTTTAAGATCTATTTTCTGTACTTAAGAAAATTTTGATTTTGAAAACAGATGACATATTTATGTTAAGCTTTATTATTATTTGACAGCGTAAAATATGGATTAGTTAAGCAAGAGGTTTTAAATCTTCCAGTCTATTTTTTATTCTTCAGATGACTGTCATTGGAGGTATCACTTATTGATCCGCTTTAATCTTTGGTAATAAAACTTTATTGTATGTCATTTGATAAGCAGAACCAAGAGTTAGAGATTTGTTCCTTTTTCTCTTTTGCCATTGTCACTATAAAAATCTAGACTTTTTCCCTTTCATACCTGATTAGTTAATTTAACTGATTTCAGTTGTTATACATACCTCTTATCAAACACCTCACTCACTGTCAGCCCTCTACTCAAGAATCTGTCTTTCCTTGGTGTTTAATTAGGCAGGAATGCAGAAGATAACATATAGGTACAATGCTATTAAATTCCTTTTTTTTTTTAGCTGAGCCATCCTGTCACCTGTTGGCAGTTCAGCGGCAGATCAGCTAGGGCTGGGAATTGAACCGGTGATTCTGTTGCTCAGAGCTCACACTCTTGAGCAAACTCTTAACCAACGGAGCCACTCAGCCAGCCCCCTTTAAATTCCATTTTTTTTGCTTTGATAGACTTGATGCTTGACATGTATTTCTCTCTGCTTAGCTGAACTATGAGGTCTGACGGTTAAGTTTGCGAACTTGCCACCATGCAGTTACATTGGCAGCACTGTACAGACATCTTGGAAAGGTTTCATAACCTTGGTATATCAATATCTGAGAGCTGTGTTCGTGTCAACGTGTGGCACTGTCTTGCTGCATGGAGTTCATTATTGTTGTTGCGTGTTTTTGTGTGCCATCGTGAGAATGTCTGAACTTGAATTAGAGCAACAAACAAACATTAAATTTCTTGTTAAACTTGGCAAGAGTGGGAAGTGAGGGCTGCCTGAGTGGCGCCTTGGTTAAGAGTTGGCTTGGGAGCACAAGCTCAGACCAGCAGGGTCACTGGTTCAGATCCCACATGGGCCAGTGACGCTGCGCCATCTACAGCTGGTGAACAACAGCTCAACCTGGAGCTGGGCTGCCATGAGTTGCCGACGAGAGATAGCGTAGGCTGCAGTGGGCTGCCTTGAGCTGCTGTGAGTGGCTGGCAGACAGTGAGCAGCCGGCAACCAGAGTGAGCAGCCCGCAGCCGCTGTGAGCTGTGATGAGCCGCCGTGAGCAGCTGTCCAATGGTCAGCAAGCGACTGCCTCACTTGGGAAGAGTGCAATGATCACAATACCAACATGGGCCAGTGAAGTGACATCCTCCACAACTAGACTGAAGAACCAAGGGACAGCAACTTGTCTGTTCCCCTTCCCCGATTCCCCAATGCTGTTCCTCTCCTCCAGTTCCCCAATAAAATCTTTTTTAAAAAAAAAGAGTGGCAGTGAAATCAGGGATATGTTAGTCCAAGTTTTTGGGGATAATGCCACGAAGAAAAAGGCAGTGTACAAATGAAGTAAACATTTTTCTGAGGGGAGAGAACGTGTCACTGATGAAGAGAGGTCAGGGCGGCCAGTAACGAGCAGAACTGATGAAAACATTGCAAAAATTCATCTGATTTGCATGAAAATCACTGTCTGACTGTGAGAAGCATAGGAGACCAAGTAAATATCGACAGAGAAACAATTAGGAAAATCTTAACTGAAAATCTTGGCATGACATTGGTGTGTTCAAAAATGGTCCCGAAGGAGCTTTCCAATGAAGAAAAGCAAAGGAGAGTCAAAGTTTGCCAAGACCTTTTGGAACAGCAAGACGATGTTTTGGGCTGTGTTACAACCGGTGATGAAACATAGGTGTACGAATACGACCCCTAAACAAAGCGTCAAAATGCACAATGGAAGTCAGCCAGTTCTCAATGACCAAAAAGGTTCCGTAAGCCCAAATCAAGAGTCAAAATGATGTTGCTAAACCTTTTTTGATATCAGAGGGATTATTCATTATGAATTTGTACCAACTGGACAAACAGTTAACCAAGTTTACTATTTGGAAGTGCTGAAAAGGCTGAATGAAAAAGTTAGACAAAAACTAACTTTTCGGCCTGAACAATTCATGGCCCTTGCATCATGACAATGCACCAGCTCACACGGCAAAGTGTGTGAGGGAGTTTTTAGCCAGTAAACAAATAACTGGATTGGAACACCCTCCCTACTCACCTGATCGGGCCCCCAATGACCTCTTTCTTTACTCAAAGATAAAGGAAATAGTGAAAGGAAGACGGACATCAAGGGTAATATGACGACAGTTCTGATGGCCATTCCAGAAACAGAGTTCCAGAATTGCTTTGAAGGGTGGCCTAGGCCCTGGGGTCAGTGCACAGCTTCCCACGGGGAGCGCTTCTAAGGCGACCTTAGTGATGTTCAGCAATGAGGGATGGACCACTTTTTATATAAGTTTCTCAGAAGTCCTAGAGAATCCATGAATAGGCTATTAAGTATATTTCTTCCTTTTGCCTTGTTCATGTCCTTTGCCTGTTTTACTATACGTAGGTTTGTTATTATGCCATGATTTAGAAGCGCTATTTTATAAGGATATTAACCTCTTGTCAGAAGTCACAAACATTGTTTGATTTTCATCATGTTATAGAACTCATCAATCATTTCATTTAGGATTTTTAACTTTTGGTGTCATGCCTAAAGAAAGTACATGATGGAATTAAAGTTTTTTATGAAATATTTAGAAAGAATATAATTGATACTTATTTTTATCTTATGTACTGCAACTTTTAGAATTAGCTATGCATAATCATTTTTAACTCGTCTTAGATACACTTTTCTAGTATAGTGTCAAAATTGCTTAGTAATTTTATCTACTACTGTTCATAAATATAAACATATGAGGTGCTAAAGATACCTTATTAGTAAGGGTTGAAAGAGCTAAGAGGGAAAATTCCTTAGCACTGGAATGCCTTTTCTTGTGACTGAAAGCATACAAGCTTTTGCTTTGAGTTCCTGTGTTTAGATCAAGAACTCAGTTGTTTTATCCTGTCTGCCAAAGTATCCCATCATCCTTAGAGCTATAACCTAGGTTATATAGTAGGAGCTCTGTGAGACACAAAAATGCTGCATCATTGTTATTCACAGTTTTTTTTTTTTTTTTTTTTTGAGGGCAGTGTCACTGGCCCTCATATGTGGGATCTGCACCAGGGCCGCTGGCATCCCAAGCCAGCTCTTAACCACCGCGCCACTCGGCTGGCCCTCACAGTTTGTTTTTTAAAGTTGTTGTCAAAGTAATACATGTAAATGGTTTGAAAAGTAATAATTTATCACACTTGCACTATCCCTTTCCTACTCCTGAACACTTCTTCCCAAAGACTACTAATTTGAAACTTTTCAACCTTTTCTTCTGCTATGTGACCCCATATTTCTAAATATTCGTATTGCTGTTTCTTGTTTTTGTTTGTTTTAGTTCATTAACTATTGAGTTTTTACTATGGAAGATAAGGATTCTTTCTTGCATTATGATACCAGTGCATTCCACAAACACACTTATTAGCTCTCTTTCCCTTCTAATAGTTTAGTTGTAATTTTGGTTTAGATTAACTTTCAATGTTGTAATATGACTATGTAAATAATAGTCCCAGTTGAGCCATGTCATATACCTTTTTTCCGACGTGCAATGTTTTGTCTCTGGTGGAGTTGATACTCCAAGCCCTCTTTACTTAGGTTTTTTTTTTTTTTTTTTTTTGGTAAAGATTTTTATTGGGGAAGGGGAGCAGTGTTGGGAAATTGGGGAAGGGGACCAGCCAAGTTGTTGTTCTTCAGTCTTCATTGTGGAGGGCACCAGTTGCCGTCTGATTTCCTGTCAGCAACTCGTGGCCTGTATGCTCAAGTTGCTGCGTTCAATCTTAGTTGTGAGTGGGTGTAGGCACCATCCCATGTGGGAGTCGAACTAGCAGCCTTGTTGCTTTATCCACTGAGCCATCCAGGCGGCAGCTCAGCTCAAGGTGACCAGCTCAGTCTTAGTTGCGGGTGGACATAGCCCACCATCGAAAGACAATCTTGTTGTTACACCATCCGAGCCATCCTGCCACTTGTTGGTAGCTCAGTGTCAGCTCAGCTCAGGCGCAGCATCACTGGCCCATGTGGGAATCGAACCGGTGGCCCTGTTGCTCAGAGCTCACGCTCTAAGCCAACTCTTTTTTTTTTTCCCCTTTCTTTTTTTTTAGAGTGCAGTGTCACTGGCTCTCATATGTGGGATCCGAACCGGGGCCACTGGCGTCCCGCGACCGCTCCCAACCACCGCACCACTCTCCCGGCCCTCTAAGCCAACTCTTAACCAACTGAGCTCGGCTAGCCCCTTTACTTAATTTTTTAAAGTACTCATCAGTAATTTATCTCTGAACTCTGCCAGAAGTATAAATCTCTCTTCAGAATGTTCAAATACACAGTTATTGTATTTTTTTTTGTTGTTTGTTTGTTTGTTGGGGAATCGGGGAAGGGGAACAGACGAGTTGCTGTCTTTTTGTTCGTCAGTTTAGTTGCGGAGGATGTTGCTTCACTGTTGGTATCGTCATTGCGCTCTTCCCGGATGAGGCAGATCGGTCGCTGGCCTCTGGATGTCGCTCACCGCGGCTATTGGCAGCTCACGCTTGGCTGCCAGCCGCTCACGCTGGCTGCGGGCCACTCACTGTAGCCTATGGCAGCCCACTGCAGCAGGGGCTGCAGCCTACACCGTTGCCGGGGCTCGCACAGCCCAGCTCCAGGTGGAGCTGTTGTTAGCTGTAGAGGGCAGTGTCACTGGCCCTCATGTGGGATCCGAACCGGGGCCGCTGGCATCCCAAAACCAGCGCTTAATCAATGCGCCACTCGGCCGGCCCCAGTTATCGTATTTTAATGCTCTACTTAAAATATGACATACATTTTAAATGTTCATCAAATTTATCAAATCACTGCAAGAGCCCTTTGTGTGCTCCCTTCTAGAACTATCTTCCCACTCCACAGAATAATCCTGATTTTAAAAGCATAGATTAGTTTTGTCTGTTCCTTTTTTTTTTTTTTATTTGGGGACTTGGGGGAGGGGAACAGCGTTGGGGAACCAGGGAAGGGGAACAGACTAGTTGCAGTCCTTTTGTTCTTTAGTCTAGTTGTGGAGGACATTGCTTCACTGGCCCATGTTGGTATCATCATTGCGCTCTTCCCGGGTGGGGCAGATTGGTCACCGGCCTCTGGATGGTTGCTCACAGCGGCTCTTGGCAGCTCACGCTGGCCGCCAGCCACTCACACTGGCTGCTGGCCACTTACTGTATCCTATGGCAACCCACTGCAGCAGGGGCTGTAGCTATGCTGTCCTGGGGATTCACAGTAGCCCAGCTCCAGGTGGAGCTGTTGTTAGCTGTAGAGGGCAGTGTCACTGGCCCTCATATGTGGGATGCAAACTGGGGCCGCTGGTGTCCCAAGCCAGTTCTTAACCAACGTGCCACTCAGCCGGCCCTAGTTTTGTCTGTTCTTGAATTTCATTATAAATTGATTCGTATAGTATGAATCTGTTTTATGTCTGGCTTCTTTCAAAGTTATGTTTATGTGATTTATCCATATTGCTATTTGTAGATGTAGATCACTTCTTCTTATTGCTATATAGTATTCTATTAAATGACTATTGCACTTATCCATTCTCCTATTGATGGCCATTTGGGTAGCTTCAGATTTTTGTCTATATGAACATTGCTACTATGTATATTACCTTCCAATTTGTATTTTTGGTAAAAATATAAACCTTTCCGTTGGGTATATATATCTAGAAATAGAATTTCTGATACAGGCTATATGTATGTACAGCTGTAGTAGATACAAACAAATGCTGTTCTCACAAGCACTATATGGTTATTGTACTTTTGTATCCTTGACATTCTTTTTCATTTTTGGTATTGTGTTTTAAATTTGCATTTCCCTAATGACTAATGAAGTTGAACACCTATCTTTATTTTTGAATTTATTTCTTGGCATTTGGGTATCCTCTTATGAAGTGCCAGTTCAAATCCTATGTCCATTTTTATTATTTTGTCTTTTTCTTATTATTTTGCAGGAGTTCTTTGTATACTCTGGATACAGTTCATTTGTTGGATGTATGTATTGTGAATATCTTCTCCCACCCTGTGGCTTGCTTGTTCCCAGTCTTAGTGATGTCTTTTGATGAACCAGAAGTTCTTAGTTTTAACAAAGTCAAAGTTATCAGTGTTTTCTTTTGTGATTAGTAAATCCTATTTAAGAATTTTTGTCTAATCCAGTATCACGAAGATATCTTTTTGTGTAGTGTGATAAAATATATGTTAAGTGCACATACAGTTCAGTGTCATAAGTACATTCACATTGTTGTGTAACAATCACCACCGTCCATCTCCAGAACGTTTTAATCTTCTCCGACTGAAACTTGAACTATTGAACAATAACCTGCCGTTCCCTCCTCCCTTAATCCCTGGCAATCACCATTCTATTCTCTGTCTCAGATTTTGACTATTCTGGGTAACTCATATAAGTAGAGTCATATAGTATTTGCCCTTTTATGACTGGCTTATTTTACTTAGCCTAAGGTCATTCATGTTTGTAGCATGTGTCAGAATTTCCTTCCATTTTAAAGCTGAATAATATTCCATGGTATGTATATATCACATTTTGTTTATCCATTGATGGATACTTCAGTTGCTTTCACGATTTAGCTATTATGAAGAAGTTTCTGTAAACATAGGTGTGCCAATATCTGTGTTGCTGCATAATGTGGTAATTCTATTTTTAATTTTTTGAGAAACCACCACACTGTTTTGCATAGTGGCCACACCATTTTACATTCCTACCATCACGGAAGTTTCCAACTTCTCCACATCCTCACTAGTATTTGTTTTGTTTGGGTAACAGCCATCCTAATGGGTGTAAAGTGGTATCTAATTGTGGTTTTGATTTACATTTCCCTAATGACCATTGATGCTGAGCATCATCTCATGTGCTTATTGGCCATTTGTATATTTTCGTTGGCAAAATGTCTATTCAAGTCCTTTGTCTAGTTTCTAATCCAGTTGTTTTGTAGTTGAGTTTTAGTTCATTATATATTCTGGATCTTAATCCCTTATCAGACATAAGCTTTGCAGATATTTTCTACCGTTTGTGGGTTGCCTTTTCATTCTGTTGATAGTGTCATTTAATGACTAAAAGTTTTTAATTTTCCATATATTCCAGTTTATTTTATTTCTTTTGTTGATGTGCTTTTGTTATCATATCCTAAAAATCATTGCCAAACCCCATGTCTTTTTTTTTTTTTTTGAGGGCAGTGTCATTGGCCCTCATATGTGGGACCGAACCGGGGCCACTGGCTTCCCAAGACCAGCGCTTAACCACCGCGCCACTCAGCCGGCCCTTATTGTTTTTTGTTTGTTTGTTTGTTTGTTTTTTGAGGGCAGTGTCACTGGCCCTCACATGTGGGACTGAATCGGGGCCACTGGCTTCCGAAGCCCCTTCCCATGTCGTGAAGCTTTCTCCCTGATTTCTTCTATGAGTTTTATAATTTTAGGTCTTACGTTTAGCTCTTTGATCCATTTTGAGTTAGTATTTGTATATGGTGAAACATAAGGTTCTAACTTCGTTCTTTTCCATGTACATATCCAGTTTTCCCATCATCATTTGTTGAAAAGACTGTCCCCCACCATTGAATGAATGGTCTTGGCACACTTGTCAAAAATCATTTGATCATACACATATGAAGGTTTATTTCTGGGCTCTATATTCCATTAAGGTATATGTCTGTTTTTTTGCAGGTATCACACAGTCTTGATTACTGTAACTTTATGTATAGTAAGTTTTGACATCAGGAAGTATGAGATTTCCAACCTTGTTCTTTTCAAGATTGTTTTGGCTGTTTGGAGTCCCTTGAGATTTGATATGAATTTTAGGGTGAATTTTTCTACTTCTGTAAAAATCATAATTGAGATTTTGATAGGGATTGTGTTGAATCTGTAGATCGTTTTGAGTAGAATTGATATCTTAAGAATATTAAGTCTCCAACCCATAAACATGGGATGTCTCTTCATTTATTTGTGTCATTTTTAATTTTTTTCAAGAGCATTTTATAATTTTCAGTGTATACTTCTTTTACCTTCTTGGTTAAATATATTCCTAAGTATCCTGTTCTGGTGCTGTTGTTTGCTATTCTGATGCTGTTGTAAATGGAATTGTTTTGTGGATTAATTATTATTATATAGAAATGCAACTTCTTTTGGTAACTGATTTTTGGATGTTGATTTTGTATCCTGCAACATTGCTGAATTTGTTTATTCTCTTCCTTGTTTTGTGTGGAATCTTCAGGACTTTCTACTTATGTTTGCCAACAGATAAATTTACTTCTTCCTTTCCAATTTAGATACCTTTTATTTCTTTTTTGTCTAATTGCTATGGCTAAGGCTTTCAGCATGAAGATATTCTTTTATGTTTCCTTCTAGAAACTATAGTTTTAGTTTTGCACTTAGGTTTATGATTCATCTGTAAATGATTTAAGACAAGAGTCAAGATAATTTTTCTGTGTAGATATCCAGTTGTACCAGTACCATTTATTGAAAATACTATCCTTTCTCTCACTGAATTGCAGTGTTGGCCTTTGTTGTAAACTAGGTGATCTTATATATGTCTATTTTTGGACACTGTCTTTTATTCCATTTCTTTGGTTTTCTATGGCAAGCCCTGAAATCTAGTAATGTATGTCTACAACTAATTGTTTTTGGCTGTTCTACATTCTTTCCATTTTCCACATAAATTTTAGTATTAGCTTATCAAATTCCACAAGAAAACTTACTGGGATTTTTATTGGAATTGCATTTAATCTATAGATCAATTTGGGGACAGTGGACACCTTAATAATATTGAGACTTTTAGTCTATGAACGTGGTACATCTTTCTACTTATTTAGGTTTTTAAAATTTTTCTCATCAGTGTTTTATAGTTTTCAGTATAGAGATCACACACATTTTCCTGTAGGCTTATCCCTAGATGATATTTTTCCAGTTTTATTGAAATATAATGGTATTAGTTTAAGGTGTGTAACATAATGATTAGATACAAGTATATACTGTGAAATGATTACCACAATAGGTATAGTTAACATCCATCACCTCACATAGTTACAGAAAACTTTTCTTGTTGCAAAAACTTTTAAGATCTACTCTTTTAGCAAGTCTCAAATGTACAACACAACATTGTTCACTGTAGTCACCATAGCGTACATTACATTCCCAGAACTTACAACTGGAAGTTTGTACCTTCTGACCACCTTTTCCTCCACACCCCTCTCCCCTGCTTTTGGCAATTTACCAGTCTGTTCTCTGTATCTGAGTTTGTGTTTGTGTGTTTTTATTCCCCTTAGTACAGTGCACTTCACGTCCATCTGTTTTTTGCAAATGGCAGGTTTACCTCCTTTTTTAACGGCTGTATTATATAGTCCTGTGTGTGTGTGTGTGTGTGTGTGTGTACAGACACATATACATATATACACACCACATTTTCTTGACGGACAGTTAGGTTGTTTCTACGTCTTGGCTATTGTAATGATACCACAGATTTTTTTTTTAAATGTTACTGCAAATGATACTGTTTAAAAATTTTATTTTCTCAATATTTGTTGTTAGAATATTAACCTTTTTTTTTTGTATAATTACTTTGTATTCAGTGCTCTTCTAAATTACTTAGCGATTGTAATCCTTTATAGATTCTGCTGGGTATTGAACATAATATAACTTGGTGGTGGTGGAGTGAAGCATCTGGGTGTTTTTTTAAAAGATTTTATTGGGGAATTAGGGGAGGGAAACAGATTGGGGAATCGGGGCAGGGGAACAGACAAGTTGCTGTCCTTTTGGTCTTCAGTCTAGTGGTGGAGGACGTTGCTTCACTGGCCCATGTTGGTATCGTCATTGCGCTCTTCATGGGTGAGGCAGATAGGTCGTCGGTCTCTGGACGGCCGCTCACTGTAGCCTATGGCAGCTCACGCTGGCTGCCAGCCACGGTTGTAGGTGACTCATAGCAGCCTAGCTCCAGGTGGAGCTGTTGTTCACCACCTTAGCTATAGAGGGCAGTGTCACTGGCCCCCATGTGGGATCCGAGCTGGGGCTCCGCTGCTCAGAGCTGGCGTCCAGCTCCTAACCAACATGCCTGCCCTTGAAACTTCTGTTTTGATAGCCTCCAAGAAAGGGTACCATTGGGAGGTAATGTTGAGACTTCATATATTTAAAAATACTTTTACTTGATCTTTATAATGGAATGATAGCTTTGCTGAGTGTAGAGTGAGAGGTTTCAAATAACTTTTCCTCAGAATTTTGAAGGCATTATCTTGTCTCCAGTGTTGCTGTCGAGAAGCCTCATGCTGTAAGATTTTTTTTCTCTATGGAACCTTTTGCCCCCTCCCAGTTTTATTGATACAATTGACATACTTACATAACATTGTGGAATCTTATAGGCTCTTCTCTTTGTCCCCAAAGTTCTGAAATTTCACAATGATATGTCTTGGTGTAGATTTTTTTTTTTTTCTTTTTTTGAAGGCAGTGTCACTGGCCTTCATATGTGGGACCCGAACCGGGGCCGATGGCTTCCCAAGACCAGCACTTAACCACCGCGCCACTCGGCCAGCGTTTGGTGTAGATTTTTTTTCATTCATTGTGTTGGGCATTAGTTGATTCTGTCTACTTGTGTCTTCAGTTGTAGAAATTTTTCTTAAATAATTTTCTCTTTAAACTCCGCTTATATGGATGTTGACTTTCCTGGACTGGTCTAATTTTTTTTCTCCTTATTTTCCATATTTGTTTTTCTTACTCTATTTTCTGAGAACTACCTTCAGTTCTGTCTTATAGCCCATATACACATATGTGCATGTGTATATTTCCTTTTTGCTATCATAGTTCTAATTTTTCAAACATTTTTTTTGTTATTTGAATGTCCCCTACTCCTTTCTTTGAATTATTATATGGATTCTGTATCTCAACCTTCTGAGAATATTAAAATTTTTGAGGTTTTTCCCTTCAAGGTGTTTTAGGGTTTTTGGTGTTTTTTTTTCCTTTTTTGTTGTGCCTCTAGGCTTTCTTTAAATGTGTGGAGATTCTGTCCACTCCTATTTTAACACATTGTATGTGGGAAACGAGTAAACTCGTCATATAGCTTTTTATGCCCGCTTACAAAGTGTTAAGAGTGAGGTACTAAAAAGCAGATTAAAAATTCAGCTCTTTGTGCAAAGCCACATTTGTGAACTTGTTAGGTGTTACTCTATGCTGGTCTGATTGGATTCGGGTGATTGGGTGATCCCCATTTGTTATATCTTTTGTCTTTTCTTTTAAATCACTGTATTGAGGTATAATTGAAATGTTGTTTTTCTGTGGGGAATGTTCAGCTACCTCAGAGAAGAATCCTTTCTTCTGCCTAGCATGTGTAAGCCTGATTGCCAGCCTTTTTAGACCCAGGTGGAAAAAGGAATTCCAGGATCTTACCATTCAGTAGTGAGACTTTGCCTGTTTTCTCTTTGTTTTTCCCACACTCAGCTCCACGAGGTTGAACTATGGTGGGGAGGAAACCCCACTTCTGGTAGCGTGGTGTGGGCTGGTCACCGGTCAGCATAGCGAGAGGTTCTAGGGACCTGACTATGCTTTACACAGACTTGGCCAGTCCTCTTGTTTTCAGCGCTCTACTTGCACCTGGTGCTTCTAATTTCTGAGTTTTTCCATGGTTCTGTGGAAGACAAGAAGTGTACTCCTTTGTTTCCTGTCCACCAGCCTGGTTTTGAATTTTCTTTCGTCTTCTAAATTAGTTAACCTAGGTTTAAATTGTTTTGGTCTTATAATTAGTTACCATTTATCCTTCTGCTTTCCAGCTTCCAAAATTTTGTTGCTTTTGTGTCCTTCTGAGTTTATGAATTTCGTAAAAATACTTAAAAAAATAATAGACTTAGTAGTTCGTGAGAAAGCAGCAGTAAATACACGTGGTGACACACATTTAACCAAAAGTCCAAATGTCTTTCTACTATTCTATTTAACATTAACCCAGCTGATGGTGCAATGGGTTCCTCTAGCATTTGGGGAATAAAAGGCTTTACTTTTCAAGCTGCAAGAAACATTTTTTATTACTGTATTAAAAATTACAGACTACTAGCAGTATGAATACCAGGAGTTACTCACTTGTTCTTAAATGTCTGAAGTTCACATTTTTAGAGTTCTGTAAGAGCTTCAGGGATTTCCTGTTATTTATAGTTCATCTTAATTTTAGGATAATTAGTTTTAGTATTATAGTGATTCTAAATTAAACTTCTTAGATTGGCACTTTTAATCAATAAAGACTCAGAGTTTCTTGACTGTGGCACATATTACAGTATCACTAGGTATAGCTACTCCCTTTATTCTTCACATACTATGAATAATTTTGAAGTTTATATTGGTGATTGGCAGACTTTTGAAACTTTCAGCAAGTTAATAAGAAAACATATTTTGATTGCTTTTGCTGTCATGTTGGAAACATTATCCTATAGCAGATGTAAGCTGATGACAGCAGAAAAACTCAGCAGTGGGAATGTCTTCATTTCACATGAACTCTGGGCGCTAATCCGAATGCGCATTTGGTGTCAACTGAACTATTACCAAGTATAGTTGTGTTTAGGACTGGGAAACTTCTTTTTAACCTAATTAATAGTACTTAATAACCAGATAGCAGGAATAGTTAAAATATATTTTACTATTCATGTGTTTTTGTCATGAATGAATTCTGTATGAAAATAATTAGTGGGATAACAAAATTAGTTTAATACTGCACATTGGGGGGTTATCAAAATTTTGTTCCAAGCCACTGTGTATTTTATTTATATACATTACTCCCTGGTTATGCATTTTAGGCCTCTTTTTCTTTTCCCAGGTATTTTTGTTTTTGTAATGTGTCATAGGGGAGAATAGAGAGCCAGCGAAAGTTATAATGAGAGCACATTAGGTTAAAAAGAAGATCTTGAGAGGAGCTAAGAAGTGTAAGAAAAAGGGTGGGCAGAAAAGCTAGAGCATGAGGAGGCAGTGGAATTGGAGAATCCAGGAAATAAAATGGTTCGAGAAGACAAAATGACAAACACGGGGAAATGCTTCTTGGTAGTCAAAGATGTGGACTAGAAAAAATCTGTTTCTCAATTAATCATCTACATTTTTGGGTACATATACGACTCACTTTTTAACTTAACAACTAAGTGATGAAAAGAAATGATGTATAGTATATAAAGCATTTAGCCCAATGCCTGCCACCTAGTAAGCCCTCATAAGTATTATCACCACTTCCACCTATCATTTTCACCTATTTCTTCAATTCAGAAAGCTGACAGTTTTCTGAAAAATCATCCTTGATTTTTCCCTTTCCTTTATACCCCAAATGAAATCAATCACTAGGTCTCATTGATTATACTTCCTAGATTTATCAAAATAAGCCTTCTCGTGTTCATTCCTATTGTCTCTCTGCCTTTGTTCTCATGTGTAAACCTACACTCTTTTTTGTATCTACAATACACTCTTTTCCTTCTGCTTTTAGGTCCCTTTTTCACTTTGGCCTCAGTTTGGCTCTATTAGCACCCTTCTGTAAAAGTTCCCAAATCATCTCAGGCAGAATTTGCATTTCTTTCACATTGTTGTCTTAGCATCTAGTAAATATCTCATTGAAGGCACTTAATTTGTAGTCATTTATTTGCATGTCTGTTTTTTCAGTTAGACCATAGCCATTCCAGGGTAGGGATAGTGTTAGAGCTACCTTTGTTTCCCACCTCCCACCATTGGTACCTGACAACCTGATAGGTTTTCAGCAATGTGTTGAATGATTGAAAAGATGAAACTATTAACATAAATGCTCAGTTTCTGAATACATGAAAATAGATGTCCAGTGAGTTCAGTGATTTCATTGAGGATACACTTACGAGTGCCCTGAGGGGCAGCCGGATGGCTCAGTTGGTTGGAGAGTGTACTCTTAACAACAAGGTTGCTGGTTCAATTCCCACATGGTATAGTGGGCTATGCTACCCGCCCTCTTCACAACTATTGAGTTGTCGGAAAAGTCATGACATATTTTTTCTATGTTTTTCGTTGCAAAAATGCATCATGACTTTTCTGACAACCCAATAGATTGAAAGCAGCCAATGGACGTGGAGCTGAGCTGCGCCCTCCACAACTAGATTGAAAGACAACAACTTGTCTTGTAACTCATAAGTCTTGGAAAAAACACAGTTACTCAATAAAAATTTAAGGCCAGAAAAAAAGAGTTCCCTGAGCATTTTAGAGAAGGCATATACAGGAATGGTACAGAAACTCTTTTGGAGGTACTTGTCGTTATGAGTTTGTAAGTTATTCAATAAAGATATAAGGATTTGCCTGAAAAAGAGTCTCTCAGAGTCTAAATTACTTCCCTAACAATTGTATATTTTTAGGTGTAACCTTTCAGATTTGTTTACTGTATTTCTTTTTTAAAATTTATGTTTCAATTACAGTTGACATACAATATTGTATTAGTTTCAGGTGTACAACATAGTGATTAGACATTTATATACCTTACAAAGTAATTACCCTGGTAAGTCTACTACTCATCTGATAACCATACATAATTATTACAGTGTTATTGATTATATTCCCTATGCTATATTTTACATCCTATGACTTTTTAAAACTGGCAATTTGTACTTCTTAATCCTTATCACCTTTTTCACCCATCCTGTCCCATCCAATTTGTTCTCTGTATCCAAGAGTTAGTTTGTTCATTTATTTTGTTTTCTTAGATTCTACATATAAGCAAATCATACAGTATTTGTCTTTCTCTGACTTATTTCACTTTGCATAATACATTCTAGGTCCATCTATGTTATTGCAAATGGTAAGATTTCATTCTTTTTTTTATGACTAATATTCTGTTGTATATATGTACCACATCTTCTTTATCCATTTGTCTACCAACGGACACTGGGGTTGCTTCCATATCTTGGCTGTGTAAATAATGCTGCAGTGAACATAGGGTTGCATATCTCTTTTCGAACTAGTGTTTTGGATTTCTTTTGATAAATACCCAGAAGTGGGCTTGTTGGGTCACGTGGTAGTTCTATTTTTAATTTTTTGAGGAACCTCTGTACCATTTTCCATAGTTGCTGCACCAATTTGCAATCCCACCAACAGTGCACAAGGGTTCCCTTTTCTCCAAATCCTAGTAAACACTTGTTGATTTTTTTTTTTTTTTTTAAGATTTTATTGGGGAATTGAGGGAGGGGAACAGGAGAAGGGGAACAGACAAGTTGCTGTCCTTTTGTTCTTCAGTCTAGTTGTGGAGGACATTGCTTCACTGGCCCATGTTGATATCATCATTGTGCTCTTCTTGGGTGAGGCAGATCGGTCGGCAGCCTCTGGATAGCCGCTCACAGCGGCTCTTGCAGCTCACACTGGCTGCCAGCTGCTCACTGTAGCCTATGGCAGCCCACTGTAGCAGGGGCTGCAGCCTACACCGTTGCCGGGACTCACAGCAGCCCAGCTCCAGGTGGAGCTGTTGTTCACCATCTTAGCTGTAGAGGGCAGTGTCACTGGCCTTCATACGTGGGATCCGAACCGGGGCCACTAGCATCCCAAGCCAGCTCTTTTTTTTTTTTTTTTTAAAGATTTTTATTGGGGAATTGGCGGAGGGGAACAGCGTTGGGGAATCAGGGAAGGGGAACAGACAAGTAAGTTGCTGTCTTTTTGTTCTTCAGTTTAGTTGCGGAGGATGTTGCTTCACTGTTGGTATCGTCATTGTGCTCTTCCGGTCGCTGGCCTCTGGATGTCGCTCACCACGGCTATTGGCAGCTCACGCTTGGCTGCCAGCCGCTCATGCTGGCTGCAGGCCACTCACTGTAGCCTATGGCAGCCCGCTGCAGCAGGGGCTGCAGCCCACACCATCACCGGGGCTCGCACAGCCCAGCTCCAGGTGGAGCTGTTGTTAGCTGTAGAGGGCAGTGTCACTGGCCCTCATGTGGGATCCGAATCGGGGCCGCTGGCATCCCAAAACCAGCGCTTAACCAATGCGCCACTCGGCCGGCCCTAGCTATTGAGTTTTGGTGATTTAACATAAACTCTTATAAATATTTGAAGAGATGCTGCAAGAACATGATAATTATAACCCTGACATGGGGCTAACAAAATATGTAGGAGTAATTTTAATCCTGAGTCTATAGAAAGGAGTTCCGTTTCATTGCAGTGTAATACTGTTAGGCAGCTGCATAATCTGTAATCTCATTTATTAGCATTTTGTGTTTTTTCTTTTCAGGCGCATATTAAATTTCCTATTGACTACCCATATTCACCACCTACCTTCAGATTCTTGACCAAAATGTGGCACCCCAACATTTATGAGGTAAGAGACATCTATCATAAATTTCTCTGGAGATTTGTTTTTTAGATACAACCTTTTAAAGTAGCCTTTATATCTGAGTATGCTGTGGTAGTTGTGCATAGCCATAAAGGACTATTCATGGTTTCCTACTTTTAGTTAGCATCTCTAGTTTAATTGTTCAAAATGGAGGGTAGTTTTATAATACCAGGGTATATTATAATTAATTTAAGATTGAGTCTTTAAGTTTTTGCTACTCATTGCTAAGATTATAATGCGTATGTGTTAACATTTGCATTTTTAAAATTGAGTAGGTAGTCATACTTACTTATTTGGGTACCGATCCTCGAACTTAACAGCAAGCGTTTACCTGTTGCTATGATCAGAGATGCAGCTTGGGGTACGGTGAGGTGGGGCAGTATCTTACTATATTTGGACTGCAGAGCAATTGAGAACCTCTTTTGGAATATATCCAAGGTGAGATTCTTTTACTGGACAAGTCCACATGCCTGGGAGAATCATTTCTACTTTTGTTGATGAAATACACTTAACTTTAGGTTAATATAAGGATGCTAGAATGAAGCATTATGTTTCTCAGAAAAATATGTCAGTACCCACTAAAATATCCTTTGCCATTTTGTTATCTTTTTCTTTGCAATAAGGCTCTGAAGTGGTCTCATTTTCTTGTAGCTGTGGCCCAAGCATTAAAATGGCTTTTCAAAATTTGCAGCCTTAATCATATAGTCCCTTTTTGACTTGGTGGATATTAGGAAGTACCTTTGCTCCAGAAACAGCTACATAGCCCTTAAAATGCTTGTAAGCAAGAAATGGAGAACTTATTATTCTAGGGTCCTCAATTTAGATCTCAGTCTGTATAAATTAGCACACTGAAGCAGTCTTATTGTTTTTCACAGCCTGCTTTTTCTGTAAGGCATTATCTTCATTTTTCTTTCATTCTTTTGTTTTTTTGTTTTGTTTTTTGTTTTTTTGTTTTTTTTTGAGGGCAGTGTCACTGGCCCTCACATGTGGGACCGAACCGGGGCCGCTGGCTTCCCAAGCCAGCGCTTAACCGCTGTGCCACTCGGCCGGCCCTAAATGTGTATACACGGTTTTTTTTTTTTTTTTTGGCACCCTCTTTATTTGTTTTGTTGTTTTTGGAAGGCAGTGTTACTAGCCCTCACATGTGGGACCGAACCGGGGCCGCTGGCTTCCCAAGCCAGCGCTTAACCACCGCGCCACTCGGCCGGCCCTTTCTTTCATTCTTAAAACAAGACAAAGTGGTGCTCAAAAAGGTGATATGTGGTTACCTTTTCAGAAATAAACTCCCAGAATATCATTTTCCTTAGTTTCGTCAGTATTTGACATCATAATACAAATAAACAACAGTGAATACCTTATACTATTCTATGTAACAGTTATCCTGTTGTAGGACACAGACTATAGAAACAATTCACTGTTTCATAATTTCAAACTGAGTGCAGTACACATGGAAATATTTTTGTGTCTCTATTTAATAATCAAAAGTTCTTGCCTTTAAAACTATATAGTATATATAGATTTTAGATAGCAAGAGAGAATTGAGAAGACTTCAAGCTTTTGTCTTGCTACCAAGAAATAATTTACCTTAAAGCCATATACTCACTTAGTTTTGTTTTGTTTTTTTTAAAGATTTTTTAATTGGGGAATTGGGGGCGGGGAGCAGACAAGTTGCTGTCCTTTTGTTCTTCAGTCTAGTTGTGGAGGATATTTCTTCACTAGCCCATGTTGGTATCGTCATTGCGCTCTTCTCGGGTGAGGCAGATTGGTCACCGGCCTCTGGACAGCTGCTCACAGCGGCTTTTGGCCGCTCACACCGGTTACCAGCTGCTCACGCTGGCTGCTGGCCATTCACTGTAGCCTATGGCAGCCCACTGCAGCAGGGGCTGCAGCTATGCCATCCCAGGTACTCATAGCAGCCCAGCTCCAGGTGGAGCTGTTGTTCACCATCTTAGCTATAGAGGGCAGTGTCACTGGCCCGCATATGTGGGATCCAAACTGGGCTGCTGGCATCCCAAGCCAGTTCTTTTTTTTTTCAAAGATTTTATTGGGGAATTGGGGGAGGGGAACAGCGTTGGGGAATCGGGGAAGAGGGAACAGACAAGTTGCTATCCTTTTGTTCTTCAGTCTAGTTGCGGAAGATGTTGCTTCACTGGCCCATGTTGGTATCATCATTGCCCTCTTCCCGGATGAGGCAGATCGGTCGCCATCCTCTGGAGGGCTGCTCACAGCAGCTATTGGCAGCTCACAGTGGCTGCCGGCGCTCACTGTAGCCTATGACAGCCCACTGCAGCAGGGGCTTCAGCCTACACCGTCGCCGGGGCTCGCACAGGCCAGCTCCAGGTGGAGCTGTTGTTAGCTGTAGAGGGCAGTGTCACTGGCCCTCATATGTGGGATCTGAACCGGGGCCGCTGGCATCCCAAGCCAGCTTTTAACCAATGCGCCACTCAGCCAGCCCCCAAGCCAGCTGGCCCAATACTCATTAGCTTTTTTCTTAGTTATCTAATTTTCAGATTCCTCTCATAAGGAATAAAAGATTCAGAGCTCTGAAGGAAGAAAGTGTAGGTAAACTCCCTTTTTACTGTTGTTTGTTTTGTTTTGTTTTTTACTACTTGAGTAGGCTATTTGTGTAAGATTTACTATTGGATCATTATTTTAAAAATATTTTTCATATTAATAATAAAAATTTTAACAATAAAATAATGCTTACCTGTCTTATAAATATGCAGTTGTTTTGCATTCCATAAATGTTTTATTGTAAAAGAAGTGGTAAGTCAGAGGTAGAAATTAAATTTGATGTAGTCAGGTGGTTCGTAAGAAATTCTCGTCAAGTAGTTAATTCACTTTTGCTCCACTCTAGAAATGGTATCAGAACTAACTGAACTTTTTGAGGGCCCATGTCAGTGTTTGTGATTTTAGAGATTGTAGGGCTCATGGTTCTTGGCCAAAGGGATATTCTTGAAAGTTGCTCTCTACTCACCTACCTGTGGTAGAAACAGTAGATCTTGATGTCAAGTTTCTCTAGTCACCAGAATGTTTACTATTGAGGTACTTATAACTGGGGGTGAAAGGGATAAACAACAACAAAACAAAAACACATAAGCAAAAGCCTAAATTCCAAAATATGGGAATTGATGAAAGAGATTTTGGTATATTTATGAGCACTAAAAATAAATATCATAGACTATTACTGGTAGAAAATAGTTTATTGTGTTAAGTCTTAAAAATCACAAGAGCATTGGTTATGGTTTGTTAGAAATACCCATGGACACATTACTATAGCCTCAGAGTTATAAATGCTGCTGGTTATATGAGTGAATTTAATTATTTTAAGACTCCATTTTTTTTTTTTTTTTTTTTTTTTTTTTTTTTTTAGGGCAGTGTCACTGGCCCTCATATGTGGGACCCGAACCGGGGCCGCTGGCTTCCCAAGCCAGCGCTTAACCACCACGCCACTCGGCCGGCCCTATTTTAAGATTTCCTTTATCATTGCCATGTTTGTGAAATTTATAAGTATCAAGTGGAAACTTGGAGAACAAAATAAATTTAATATGAAATTGTCATCAGTGATTGTACTATACAATCTATTCCTTTCTGTTGAATGAGCTAAAAAAATAGTTTCCTGTTACATGTTGTGTGATAAGATATAGACAGCTAGTGAACCCATTTGCTTCATATAGCATGTATTAAAATGAGGTTTTGTACACATTTTCTTCACTACAAACGTGACAGCTGTGTCAACGCAAAATCTCACTGCTCTTTTAGTATTTTATTTACAATTTTTTTATAGTATACTAATTTTTAGACTAGTTTTACGTTCACCAAAAGATTGAATGAAAAGTACACAAAAGTGTTTAATATTTGTTGATCCTTTTAGTAATATTGAGTTATAGAATATAGCATGGAGCTTTATTTTTAAAATAATAAAGATTTTGAATGTGTTTTTTTTTTTTTGAAGGAGTATACAAATCATTTTTCCTGTACATTGCTCACAGATAAATGTCACTGCAGCCATTAAATAAAGATTACAGTAAGATTGGTATATTTTAGGCTACTTGAATAGCAATAAGAAAATATTTTGCTATTTCACTTATGGTTCTAGTTCTTCCCGATTCTAGACCCAAATGATTCTGAATACATTATCCTAATCTCTGTAGCCACCAACATTATAAGGAGGTACCAATTTGGCTACTATTCCATTATCATTAGGGCATGGTATTTTTAAATGTTATTGTTTTAAATAATGATTAAAAATAGACCCTACTGGGCCTGCCGAGTGGCGCGGTGGTTAAGCGCTGGCTTGGGAAGCCAGCGGCCCTGGTTCAGTCCCACATATGAGGGCCAGTGACACTGCCCTCAAAAAAAAAAAAAAAAAAAAAAAAAGACCCTACTGTTATAATGTGCTTTTCCTAAGACATGTCATCTTAGTCAGCTCAGGCTCCCATAACAAAATTCCATAGGTGGTGACTTAACGAACAGAAATTTATTTTCTCATATAGTTCAGGAAACAAGAAGTCCAAGATCAAGGTGCCAGCATGGCTGGTTTGTGGTGACAGCCCTCTTCCTGGCTTATCTCTGTGTCCTCATGTGGCTTGAGGAGAGAGAGAGAGAGAGAGAGAGAGAGCAAGCTAGCTCTCTGTTGTGTCTTACAAGTTTTTTGAAAGGTTATTGCCAAGTCTGCAGAACCATTACTTTTTGGAATAATAAAATTTAGGCTATATAAATGGTGAATGGGCTTAATTACGCATAGTTTATGAAGTTTATGATGATTTAGATGGATGATAGGCCATTAGAAGTAAAATAGATAAGACCCATAATCAGCTTTACAAAAACTGAAAGAACTGGATGTAACTAGAGGTCCTGCATAATAAACCCATAATTATAAAATTATATTTTTAAATTACACAGAAAAGATGAGGTAAAAGCAAAGATACTGTATTAGGGTTCTCCAAAGTAAAAGAACTGATAGGACATAGATAAGCTATATAAGGAGGTTTATTAAAAGAATTGGCTCACATGGCTATAAAGTCTGAGAAATCCTGCAATCTGCCCTCGGCAAGCTATAAAACTAGGGGGAAGGGCTGGCCGAGTGGCGCAGTGGTTACGCGCTGGCTTTGGAAGCCACTGGCCCCGGTTCGATCCCACATGTGAGGGCCAGTGACACTGCACTCAAAAAAAAAAAAGAGAAAGAAAAGAACTAGGGGTAGCCAATAGTGTAATTCCCCTTGTGGAGCCCAAAGGCCTGTGACCCAGGGAGCAGCTTGTGTAAGTCCCAGGATCCCAAGGCCCGAGAACCAGGAGTCCTGATGTCCCAGCTCAAGAAGGGAGAGAGAATCTGCCTCCACCTTTTTGTTTTATTCAAGCCCTCAGTGGATTAGATGATGCCTGCAACATTTGGTGAAGGTGGATCTTCTTTACTCTGTCTACTGATTCAAATACTAATCTCTCCAGAAACACCCTCACAAACACACCCAGCTATCTGGGTGTTTTATCAGCTGTCTGAGCATCCCTTAACCTGGTCAAGTTGACATATAAAATTAACCATCACAGATACCTGTCTTTTTCTACCATTCCTCCCTTGTCATCCACATATATGGTCTTTCTATATTCTGTGTACATCATTATGTTCACAGGGGGTGTAATTTAACTGAAAGTACTTTTGAATCCCTGAAACAGCAAGATGTTTTATAATACAGGCTTACTTCCCTCTTACTTGATAACAGTAAAATTATTTTAGATAGTAAAACAAATGGTATGTTAGCTGGTTCTGCTTCATTTCCTTTGATCATTCAACATATATTTCTTTCTCTTTGATTAAATTATTGTTCCTTGTTTAGTGGAATTATCTCTAGAGCTTCTGTGGTATTTCTTTGATATCTCTGAGAATTTATTTTAATAGTTATTCCACCCAGGAATCAAATAAAGAAGCCAAAGAAATCACATTAGAATTTATTACAAAGGTGTAATATTGCATTCTCTGGTGATCTTTCACAATTAGGACAGACTGCTTCAGTTCATTTTTCTTAAACTCATAAATTTTAAATATGAAATTTGGAAAAATTCTAGAATGGTTTTTATGAAAATACTTTGATTTCAATGCTTAGGTGTTATAAGTATACTAAAAATAATAAGTTTAAACCTACTTCTTTGAAAAATTATTTTGAAATAATTTTACACTTGAAGAGTTTCCAAAATTGTACAGAAAGTTCTCATACAACTTTTACTCAGAGATTTCTCGAATGTTAGTATCTTAAACAACCATGGTACATTTATCAAATGTAAGACTTTAACTTTGGAACAGTACTAATAACTAAACTACAGACTTTATTTGGAATACAGTGTGGCATGGTGAACTTAAAACATATATTACTTGCCCTTAGCTGCTCTCTGTGCTTCCAGGTGAGAAAACTCTATTTCTGTATTATGTTGTTAAATCACAGAAGCACCATGTTTGAACTCTGTGATCTTAACTCACATAGAAGTGCTGAGTGCTGTATTAAGATTTTGTTATATTATTTAGTGTGTTAAATTTTTTTTTTTTTTCTTTTGAGGCCAGTGTCACTGGCCCTCATATGTGGGACCGAACCTGGGCTGCTGGCTTCCCAAGCCAGTGCTTAACCGCCGCTCCACTCTGCCCGACCAATTTTTTAATGTTCATTTGATAAATGCTTAAAATTAACCAGTTTTAGTGACTTTAAGAAGGGAGTGAATAAATAATTTATCTTTGAATTCATTTAAAAATTCTTAAAATGAATATGAATGCCTTATATTTCAGAAATATATAACCTAATATATTTTATTTGCTTTAGCTACTAAGATAAATTGACATAAATAACTTCTTTTTGGTAACTGGTAAAATATATTTGTTTTCTTTTAATTGTTTTTTGTCCTTTAAAAAAATCATTATTAATTGACTTGTAAAATATTCTGTATTTCTAAAACATTAAAGTTTTGCAGAATGTTCCTGTAGAACTCCCAAAGTCTATGTGTGAGTTTCATCTTGGTTTATATGAACCAAATACACAAGGTGGAAAGTCAACAAAAACCAGAAGATTTTGACTCTTGATTTTGTATTGAAATTTTACTTAGCAAAGGTGATTTAGTAACACTTGTTATTAGAGGTTGGAATTCTATTTACTTATTTAGATTTTGCTTTTTTCCTTAAAAAACTTAGGATGCCAGTTGGCTCTATGAGAATATACGTATCTTAAGGATTTAACAATAGGCACATTAGCCACCTTTTTATTGGGTCTTCGGAAAAGTCATGACACGTGTTTGGAACAGATGGCACTCATTCATTTTTGGAAGGGCTAGTCATTTGCATCTATGCTATTGCTATGTCATTTGACAGCTGACAGTTCTAGCTTCATTCTAAAAAAAAATTGAGCGATTTGATTGAGTTTTGGAGATTTTACAAGTTGAAAATGGAAAACCGAACTGTGCATTTTTGCCGTACTTTACTGTTTTACTTTCATAAAGGGAAGAATGCACATCAAGCTTGTGAAAAGTTGCATAAAGTTTACGGTGACAATGCTTTACAAGAACGTGCATGCCAACGGTAGTTCACAAAATTCTGTGCTGGTGATTTTGATCTCTAAATGATGCTCCTGGGTCAGGGACGTCCACAGAGGTTCATGATGACAAACCGAAGGCATTGATCGAGTCAAACCCACATTACACTACACGCGAGATTGCAGAAACATTGAATATCCATCATTCAAGCATTCACGACCACTTGAAGAAGCTGGGATATGCAAGCAAGCTCCATATTTGGGTTCCGCATGAACTCAAAAGAACTTCATTTGACGGCACATATAAACATCTGCAATATGCTCATTAAACGTGAGGAAAACGATCCTTTTTTGAAGTGAATGATAACTGGTGATGAGAAGTGGATTGTTGACAACAGTGTCGTGCGCAAACGATCTTGGTCCCGACGTGAGGATTCACCTCAAACAACATCGAAAGCAGACATTCATCAGAGGAAGGTTATGCTGGTGGTGGGATTTTAAAGGTGTCGTGTTTTTCAAGCTCCTACCAGGGAACCAAACAATCGGTTTGAATGTGAACTGTCGGCAATTGGACAGTTTGAATGAATCCATCATCCAGAAACGTCCAGAGCTTGTTAATTGTAAAGGAGTGTGTTCCATTGCAACAATGTGAGACTACACACAAGTTTGATAACCCGTCAAAAATTACTGGAGCTTGGATGGGGTGTGTTGCCACACCTACCATACTCACCTGACCTTGCACCATCAGACTTCCACTTGTTTCACTCTCTTCAAAACTCCTTGCGTGGTATAACATTCAATTCAGATGAGGTTATAAATCAGCACCTTGTTCAGTTTTTCGCAAATAAAGATAGGTCCTTCTATGAACGAGGAATTGTGAAGCTCACTGAAAGATGGCAAAAGGTTATTGAACAAAAACAGGCAATATATCATTGATCTTTGTTCTTTTTTTTATTAAAGATTTTATTGTGGAATTGGGGGAGGGGAACAGACAAGTTGCTGTCCTTTTGTTCTTCAGTCTAGTTGTGGAGGACGTTGCTTCACTGGCCCATGTTGGTATTATTGCGCTCTTCTCAGGTGAGGCAGATCAGTCGCCGGCCTCTGGACAGCCGCTCACAGCGGCTATTGGCAGCTCACACCGGCTCCCAGCCGCTCACGCTGGCTGCCGGCCACTCACTGTAGTCTATGGCAGCCCACTGCAGCACGGGCTGCAGCCCACACAGTTGCCCGCGACTTACAGCAGCCCAGCTCCAGGTGGAGCTGTTGTTCACCACCTTAGCTGTAGAGGGCAGTGTCACTCACTGGCCCTCATATGTGGGATCCGAACCGGGGCCCCGCTGCTCTGAGCTGGCATCCCAAGACAGCTCCTAACCAATGCGCCACTCGGCCGGCTCTGATCTTTGTTCTTTATATAAATAAATGACCTTTGAAAAACATACAAAATACGTTGTGACTTTTCCGAAGACCCAGTAGAATGTGCTAATATTTAGGCCTCTAAATTTGTCCTGTTTTGAGTTAGGCTCTGGTTTTTAAATAATTTGTGACAAGCAGGATTTTATGTTTTGTAATTATGTTCATGGATTTGCTGATCTCATGCATTCTCTCTAACTTGAAGGTCTGGGGAAGAAGTTTCTCTAGGGAGTGATGAGCCCAAATTTGGCTATATGTCAGAATCATGTGGAGATGTTGTTAAAAATAATAATGGAGATTTTGGTTTAATTGGATTTGGGGACTAGTCTAGATAGCCTTCATTTTACATTTTAGAACTGCCTTTCTAGAGGCCTAGAACTTCCTTGTCTTTGTTCTCCTCCTCTTCCTCCCTCTCCTCCCTCTCCCCCTTCCTCTGTCCTTCTTTCCCTTCCTCCACCTCCCCCTCCTTTAAAAAAATAATTCATTGAAGCGAAATTCACATACATAAAATTAACCATTTAAAGTGAACCCAATTCAGTGGCGTTTACTACATTCCCAGTGTTGTGCAACTACCATCTCTGTTTGTATAGCATCTCCGTCACGCCAATATAAAACACCTTACCCATTAAGCAGTTTCTTTTTTATTATTATTATTAAATATTTTATTAGGGAATTGGGGAGGGGAACAGTATTAGGGAATTGGAAAATGGGAATATGGTGTTTTTCCAGGACCCATCAGCTCCAACTCAAGTTGTTGTTTTTCGGTCTTAGCTGTCGAGGGTACAAGCTCAGCTCCAGGTCCGGTCACCGCTTTCAATCTAATTGGTGGTGGGGTGTGGAGGGCGCAGCCCACCATCCCATGTGGGAGTCCATTTGGCAACCTTGTTAATTGCACGGGTTCTCACCAGCTGAGCCATCCTGCCACCTGTTGGCATCTCAGCGGTAGCTCAGCTCGGGCGAAGCTTCACTAGCCCATGTGGGAATCGAACTGGCAACCCTGTTGCTCAGAGCTCATGCTCTTAACCAACTGCACCACCCGGCTGGCCCTTAAGCAGTTTCTTCCCATTTCCCCCCAGTCTCCCACAACCACCAGTCAGCCTTCTGCCTCTATATTTATTCTAGATATTTCATATAAACGGAATCATGCAATGTATGACCTTCTGAGTCTGGTTTTCACTTAGCATGTTTTGGAAGGTCATCCATGTTGTATAGCATGCATGTATCAGTAATTCATTCCTTTTTATTGCCAAATAATATTCCATTTTATGTATATATCACAATTTGTTCAGTCATCTACTGATGGGCATTTGGTATGTTCCCACCTTTTGAATATGTAAATAGTGTTGCTATAACCACATGTTTACATATACTTGTTAAATACCTTTTTGATTTCTTTTGGTTATACACCTAGGGATGGAATTGTGGGACAAATGGTAATTCTAGATTTTATTTTTTGAGGAACTGCCAAACTAACTGTCCTACAGCAGATGAACCATTTCATGTTCCTTTCAGCAATTTATGAGGGTTTCAATTTCTCCACCTCCTCTCTAACATTTGTTATTTTTCTTCTTTTTTAAAAATTAATGGCCATCCTAACAGGGTGTGAAGTGAGTGATATCTCATTTGGATGCATTTTCCTAATGACTAATGATGTTTAATATTCATGTGCTTATTGGCCACTTATGTATCTTCTTTGGAGAAATTTTTGTTCAAGTCCTTTGCCCTTTTTTTTTTTTTTTTTTTTTTTTTTTTAAGCTGAGCCATCCTGCTACCTGTTGGCAGCTCAACGGCAACTCAGCTCGGGCTGGCATTGAACCGCCGTTGCCAAGAGCTCAGTTCGCACTCTTGAGCGACCTCTTAACCAACTGAGCCATTTGGCGGGCCCTCCTTTGCCCATTTTTTAATTGGCTAGTTTGTCTTTTTGTCTTTGAGTTGTATGGATCTTAAATCCTTATCAGATATGTGACTTCCAACTATTACCCAATACCTATAGATTGTTTATTCACTTTATTGATAATGTCCTTTGCACAGAAGTTTTTCATTTTGATGATGTCTGGCTTTTTTGTTTGTTGCTCATACTTTTTTTTTTTTTTTAGGGCGGTGTCACGGGCCCTCATATGTGGGACCCGAACCAGGGCCTCTGGCTTCCCAAGCCAGCGCTTAACCACCGTGCCACTTGGCCGGCCCGCTCATACTTTTTTTTTTTTGTTCTTTAAAGTTTTTATTGGGTAATTGGGGGAGGGGAATAGCGCTGGGGAATGGAGGAATGGAAACAGACAAGTTGCTGGCCTTTTGTTCTTCAGTCTAGTTGTGGAGGACGTCGCTTCACTGGCCCATGTTGGTATCATCATTGCGCTCTTCCCAGGTGAGGCAGTTGCTCGCCGGCCGTTGGACGGCTGCTCACGAGAGCTTATGCCAGCTGCCGGCCAGCCCCACGGCAGCCTACACGATTGCTGGTGACTCACGGCAGCCCAGCTCCAGGTGGAGCTGTTGTTCACCATCTGAGCTGTAGAGGGCAGTGTCACTGGCCCACATGTGGAATCAAACCCTAACCAGTGCGCCACATGGCTGACCTCTGTTGCTCATACTTCATTGATGGTGTATAGAAATAAAACTTACTTTTGAGTGTTGATCTTATATCCTGCAACTTGGTTGAATTTGTTTATTAACTCTATGTGTGTGTTAATAGCTTTCTTATGAATTCTTTGGAGTTTTATGTCATTTGCAAATGGAAATAGTTTTACTTTTTCCTTTCCAATTTATATATCCCTGCCCCCACCCCTTTCTTTTTCTTGTTTAAGTATTCAGGCTAGAACTTGAAGGACAGTGTCAAATAGCAGTGGTGAGAGTGGGTATCTTTGATCTTAGAAGGAAAACTTTCACCATTGATTATGATGTTAGCTCTGGGTGTTTCATAAATACCCTTTGTAATGTTAAAATTGTTCCCTTTTGCGCTGCCCGAGTGGCGCAGTGGTTAGGCGCTGGCTTGAAGCCAACGGCTCCGGTTCGGTCCCCGCATGTGAGGGCCAGTGACACTGCCCTGAAAAAAAAAAAAGATAGTTCCCTTTTATTTATAGTTTTCTGAGTATTTTTATCATGAAATAATGTTGGGTTTTGTCAAATGCTTTGTCTGCATCAGTGGAGATGCTTATCTTTTAACATGTCGTTTCTAAGTATGACTCTGTTGTGCCACTCCACTACTCAAATTTTATTTCTATTGAACACAAAGTAACATACTCCTCTGGCCTAATTTTTAGTCTCTATATTTCATTCAAACTAGATTCTTCGCTACTTTGGTAGGTAGAATAATGGTCCCTCAGAGATGTCCACTCCTACTTCCTAGAACTTGTGATATACTAGGTTACATGTTAAAGAGGAATGAAGGTTGCACTCAGATGACCTTAAAGTAAGGAGATTATTCTGGATTATCCAGGTGGGCCCAGTGTAATCACAAGGGTCCTTTAAAGTGAAAGAGGTAGGCAGAAAATGAGAGTGAGGGGATATGTTAGTTTGGAAGAAAGGCCCATAGAAATACAACAATGCTTGCTTTGAGGATTAGAGGAAGGGGGCCAAGAGCAAAGGAATGTGGGTGGCCTTTGAAAGCTAGAAAGGACAAGGAAAGGGGTTCTTAGAGCTTCCAAGAAGGAATACATTGCTGCTGACACATTGATATTACTTAGTCCTCTGAGAGCAGTGTCAGACTTTGACCTACAGAACTGTAAAATAATAGATTTGTGTTTAAAATCACTGAATTTGAGGTATTTTTTTATAGTAACAGTACAAAGCAAATACAACTACCCAAGCATATTTTATTCTAACATTTATATGTTGGTCTATTTCTCAGGCAAACGGCAAATCTAAATTTCCCTTAGGTTGTTAAAAATTGTACTCATTATTCAAGGCCCATCCCAAAGGTTCCTCAATCACTAAACTTTTCAGTCTTCCACACCACCTCTTAGGTATCCTCTGTTCAAATATACCTAGCTTCTCTCTCCTTGTTTCTGTCTTTTTTTTTTCTTTATCATTCTCATGACATTTAACAATAATACAAGAGTTTTAGAATATATTTTTTTTAATTTTAAATAAGAGTTTATTTGAGCCAAACTCTAGAATATATTATTTGGTATTGCCTTATTAAAACTTTACCATCCTTTTAAAAGTGTTCTGATATCTTTTTTTTTTTTTTAAGATTTTATTGGGGAATTGGGGGAGGGGAACAGCTTTAGGGAATCGGGGAAGGGGAACAGACCAGTTGCTGTCCTCTCATTCTTCAGTCTAGTTGTGGAGGACATTGCTTCACTGGCCCATGTTGGTATCGTCAATGCGCTCTTCCCGGATGAGGCAGATCAGTCGCTGGCCTCTGTATGGTCGCTCACCGTGGCTATTGGCAGCTCACGCTGGCTGCCGGCCGCTCACTGTAGCCTGTGGCAGCCCACTGCAGCAGGGGCTGCAGCCTACACTGTCACTGGGGCTCGCAGCCCAGCTCCAGGTGGAACTGTTGTTAGTTGTAGAGGGCAGTGTCACTGGCACTCATATGTGGGATCCGAACCGGGGCCGCTGGCATCCCAAGCCAGCTCTTAACCAACGCGCCACTTGGCCGGCCCAAAGTGTTCTGATATCTTGATGTGGTTATGTACCTGTGTATGTCTAAATATGGGTTATATATGTAAGATTTTTGCACACTATATAGTTATACTTCTAATTTTTAAAAATTGGAATCTTTAATTTTAGAACAAGAGATAGGCGACTTTATGTTACTCAGTCCTTTCTATTGAATAGAAGTCTGTTTTGCATATGGTAAGCAATTCATGTGTTTGACTTAAATGTACTGTGCATTAGGTCCTGTTATTTAAATTTGCAAACCAGAATATTAAAACTCCGTAGGGGAGTTCTATCTATATACAGTTAAGTTGTTTTGAGGCACATTTTCAGTTTATAGAAACCATAGTTACTAAAACCAGTGATACTAAAATTGATTATAGCATCTCTGTTCAGACTTTAAGCAAGGACAGATTTTTGTTTCTTTTTATGGACCTTAGGTACAGATGTATCTGAAAATAGAGATATTTAATTGCTTCTCAAGACTCTTGAATTTTGATTTATCATATTTGTCTATTTTGAAATGATTTTTTAGAAGGATGGTACTACAGATATAGTGGGTTTTTTTAACTGAAAAATACATCTTGGAGATTGGTCAAAAATGAATACTTACAATATAAAAAAGATTTTTGTTTTTTTTTTGTGTTTGTTTTTGTTTTTAAAGATTTTATTGGGGAATTGGGGAAGGGAACCAGCCAAGTTGTTCTTCAGTCTTCGTTGTGGAGGGCACCAGTCTCCATCTGGCTGCCCTGTGGCAGCTCGTGGCCTCTAAGCTCAAGGTGCTGTGTTCAATATTAGTTTTGGGTGGGCGTAGCTACCATCCCATGCGGGAGTCAAACTAGCAGCCTTGTTGTTAAGAGCACACGCCTTATCCACTGAGCCATCCGGGCGGCAGCTCAGCTCAAGATATAGAGTTCATTCTTAGTTGTGGGTGGGTATAGCCCACCATCGAACAGGCAATCTTGTTACACCAGCTGAGCCATCTTGCCACCTGTTGGCAGCTCAGCTCCAGCGCAGCGTCACTGGCCCATGTGGGAATCGAACAGGCAATCCTGTTGCTAAGAGCCTGCGCTCTTAAAGCCAACTCTTAACCAATTGAGCCCTACAATATTAAAAAGTTTAATTCTTAACACTGATTTCCAATGTAAAAAAAAAGCAGAATGTTTTGTCACCTAATGATAAGAAAACAAGTTTTGTAGGAGAAAAGAAATTTCAGCAAACCTGATGTTCCTTTTTTATGTCATTTTTGCTATTTACTGAATATGATATTTGTGTCTTGTAGAATGGAGATGTATGCATTTCAATTCTTCATCCACCTGTAGATGACCCTCAGAGTGGTGAACTGCCCTCCGAAAGGTGGAATCCTACTCAGAATGTCAGGTAAGGGGTTACATAAGGAATAATCTGAATTTTAGGTGGTTCTTAAGATTGGATATTATCTTTTAACAAGTACAAAAGAATCCTTTCTATACTTGTTTATTTTGTCTTCTACTAGAGCGTTAAGTAGCATGTATGCATCATTTTGAAGAGTTGTATTTATGGAGCATCAATGCATATGTTAGTTATTTCTCTGTGGTCACCTTGGAAGAATTTTTCTAGTCTGTATTCTTCCTCTTTCATTGTCTTAAGTTCCATCCTGTGTCTTTGGATCTCATGACATGTGTTTTGGATTGTTTGCTTCTTTATTCTAGGATTCTTATTTTTTTGCAGAAATGTCTTAGTCTTTACAAATTAAAAATTGACTTTACATACTGCTTTTAAAAGAGCTTCCATCATCCTTGCGTTTTCTTTGTTTTATATATGTTGTTATGATTTGGAAATTGTCTTTATCTTGTGATTTCCTTTGATTATTTATTGATTGATCTGTTGCCCTATCTGTCTTGATAGATGGATATTTAGTCATCTGTTTCTTTAATAATAGTTTATATATGTTGGGGTTGGTTACATGACCATCATGTACAAGTTTTTACATGTATGTATGTTTTCTTTTCCTTGGATATATACCTGGGAATCAAATTGCTGGGTCATATGGTAACTCAATGTTTAACTTTTTGAGGAACTACCAGCATGTTTTCATGGCTGCACTAATTAGTACATTCCTACCAGCAGTGTGTGAGAATTCCAGTTTCTCCATATCTTCATTAGCTTTTATTATCTGTGGATTTTTTCTTTGTTTGTTATAGTCATTCTAGTTGGTGGACGTGATATTTCATTTTGGTGTTTGTTGTCAAAGATGTTTTTTTAACATAACTTAAAATTTTAGAACAGCTTTAGATTTTCAGAGAAATTGTGAAGTACAGGTAATTTCCATATACCCTGCACTTGCCAGTTTTCTTCATTATTATCTGACATTAGTATTGTTCATTTATTATAATTAGTGAACCAATATTAATACATTATTATTAACTAAAGTCCATACTCTTTTCATATTTCCTTAGTTTTTTACCTAATGTCATTTTTCTAGTCCAGGATCCCATGCACAATGCCCCATTATATTTAATAGGCATGTCTCCTTGTGCAGCTGTAACAGTTTCTTAGACTTTCCTGATTTTTGATGACTTTGACAATTTTGAGGAGTACCAATCAGGTATTTTGTAGAATGTCCCCCAATTGGGATTTTTCTGATGTTTTTCTGATTATTAGGCTGGGTTATAAGTATTGGGGAGGAATACCACAGGGGTAAAGCACTGCTGACCCTTGTACAACATGGTTTGAACTTCACGGGCCCACTTATACACAGAATTTTTTTCAGTAAATATACTGTTAGCCTTCCATATCCCTGGGTCTTGCATCTGCAGATTCAAGCAACCACAGATTAAAAACAGCATTTTTGGGAATCTACTGATTCAGAAGGCCGACTGTATGCATTCATCGTTCTACTCCTTTTTATATAAGGGACTTGAGCATCCACAGATTTTTGGTATCCAGGGAGGATCTTGGAACCAATCCCCCATGAATACTGAGGGACAAATGTAGTTAAGTTTTGGGGGAATCAAAAGTTACACATGGAGGGCCGGCCGAGTGGCGCGGTGGTTAAGCGCTGGCTTGGGAAGCCAGCGGCCCCGGTTCGGGTCCCACATATGAGGGCCAGTAATACTGCCCTCAAAAAAAAAAAAAAAAGTTACACATGGATTTTAGACTGTGCAGATGTCGGCACCCCCAACCCCTGTGTTGTTCAAGGATCAACTGTACATTTTCATCATGTTATATCAAGGGTACATACTATCAAAGTGATTTATCGCTGTTAATGTTAATATTCATTACCTGGCTGAGACTCTGTTTTTAGGGTTTCTCCCTTTCCATCCTGTACAGTTGGGAATGAAGGAAGTCATAGGTGCAGCCCACACTTCAAGGAGTGGGGAATTATATCTTCTTGGGGCCGGCATAGCTGTATAAATTATTTCACATTCTTCTGCACAGGAGATTAATCTGTTCTCCCCCTTTATTTATGAAACATTTTGTTAATCATTTTTCATGATGTGAAAACTAGTAACTTAATTAGGATCTCCACTTTTGTCCAAAGCAAAGAATTGGAAGCTTTCTGACTCGCAGAAGGATTTCTTACCCAGTTCTTAACCGAGTTATTTACTTAGTTATTTACTTCACACTTTCTGGGAAGTACATCCCAAAGAGTCTGTCTGTTCAAGACATATCAAATAGCTGTTGATTATGCTGGTTACTCATTCCTTTAGATACGGTGTCCAATCCAATATACTTAGAAAGGGTAGAGAAAATAGATATATTTTGGATTTCAACACATTTGCCGTATATTTTTAAATCAGGAAGTCACTGACTCCCTTTTTTAATTCAAATAAATGTGTTGATATACCTCACCTTAATAACCATCATGCCTCTGAATTCTAATTCTCAGGTAGATCATTCAGGCACAGAGCCTTGCCATCAGTTTATTATATTTGTGAAATAAGGAATCACCACATATTGCTTATACTGTCTGCTTTACTTTAATGGGACTCTCCTCAGGAATGATGCATTTCTTAATAATCAGAGATGGAATAATTGAGTTCATTTTAATGAAAATATACTTCAGCAGCCCCAGTCTATATGTATCTGAATTTATTGTATTCTGTCACATACCAAAATACTTCTTTCTAAACATCACTCTATGCTTTTAACAAAACTATTTATGAAAAGGGAAAAATAGTTGGCTCTATTTGTAATTTTCTGTTTTGTACCCCTGATGTTTCATCACCACTATGGGACTATTTGGGAGGTATGCGTTTCTTTTGTAAAAGGCAGTTGTGAAAGGGTAGACTGGAAAAAAAGAAATGATATGATACTTCATGTACCCCCATGGACATGTAAATATTAGTTTTAAGACCACTGCTTTACACAGGATCTTTTATGATTATTAGCAAACTAACTACTTACACATCACACAATTGTATCTGGTCATTTGAACCTTTAACCTCACTTGATTTTTGTCGTCTCCTGTATAAATACACACAGATACACAGACTGTATTACTTGCCTTATCACAGATTTAAATATGAACATTTTTTTCTTTCAAGATGGGCTTGTTTCTAATTTAATCTAGTCTTTTGTGGGCAGGGAACTCCTTTCATACTAATCTGCTCATCTAAAACTACCTCTGATACTTTGGGTACCAGCATCATTTGGGCTCTCAGGTCACCTGACCCCAGTTTAGAAGCATTCCTTGGACTCCACCTCAGGGATTACCTACCCTGCTTTTTCCCCCCAAAGATTTAATGGGGAATTGGGGGAGGGGAACAGTGTTGGGGAATTGGGGAAGGGGACCAGCCAATTTGTTGTTCTTCATTCAGTCTTAGTTGTGGAGGGTGCCAGTCGCCATCTGGCTTCCCGTCGACAGCTGGTGGCCTCTAAGCTCAAGGTGCTGTGTTCAATCTTAGTTGCAGGTGGGTGTAGCCACCATCCTATGCAGGAGTCAAACCAGAAGCCTTGTTAAGAGCGCATGCTCTATCCTCTGAGCCATCCAGGTGGAAGCTCAACTCAAGGTGCTGAGCTAAGTCTTAGTTGTGGGTGGGCATAGCCCACCATCAAACCGGCAATCTTGTTGTTACACCAGCTGAGCCATCCTGCCACCTGTTGGCAGCTCAGTGACAGCTCAGCTCGGGCACAGCATCACTGGCCCATGTGGGAATCAAACCAGCAACTCTGTTGCTCAGAGCTCCCACTCTAAGCCAACTCTTAACCGAGTCACTCAGCCAGCCCCCTACCCTGCTTTTTTATTTAGAGACTTCACAACCAGAACTAGTTATCTGCAGATTGCCCCTTTGGCCTTCATACACAGTTCTAAAAGGTATTTGCGTTGGAAATCATTTGTTACTCTTTTCGACTTTTTGTCTCTTAGCTCCATGTAATCACTGGATGTTCCTTCAATGTGTTTATCTTGGAAATGTGAGAGTGAACGGAGGGTTTGGTGTTTGTGAATTTCTAGGGGAACATAGAGTGTTTTGTATGCCTTGTGGAACCTCATCTGCCTGAAACACCTGGTGGTACTGAGAACTCTGAAAAGTTAGGAAAGCAATATTTAGAGCGGATGTGGAATACTTTCCCTCTTGTTTCTATGTCATTTGTTGTGAGGCAAGGGGTTTCTTAGACTTGTAAATTGTACATATTTCTCACAGGTCATTTATCACACTGAAATATCAAGAGGCAAGATTTGAGGTGCTAGGTATTTTCCCTGATACTCCTTTGCTGCTAAATTCTCTAGAGTCAGCAGCTGTTAGACTGAAGGTTCTCAGCTCCATATCCAGTTTATGGGTGGCTGTAGCAAGACAGCAGTGGAGGTGGCATAAGGTTCAGCTCAGCTTGTTATAAGGTCCTGGCTCCTGCATGACAGGGTTATCTGAAAGTGGTTCCATGTTCACATGTGTTTGGCCTTCTCCATGACCACCTGCACTGGTCTTTCATTCAGCATCTCAGTGAATATAATTCAGAAAATAAAGTTGTACATGGATGGGTTTTGTAACCTAAAGATGAGTAAGGCATTTCAGTTACCTTTGAGAGCTTAAGTCAGTTTTTTTTTTGTTTTTTTTTTTGAGGGCATTGTTACTGGCCCTCACATGTGGGACCGAACCGGGGCCGCTGGTTCCCAAGCCAGCGCTTAACCGCCGCGCCACTCGGCTTAAGTCGGTTTTTATCACAAGACCTAGTGTGTAGTGAGAATTGGCCAAAGGGGCAAGCAAGGAAAGAGTGTTACGCTACAATTGTAGGCATCCAGAACATCAACCTCAGTAGTTCTCCTCTTAGAGGGAGCCAGCGTACTTTCTGGAAGAGATCCACAGTCCTAGATCCATGTGCCTGGGATTAAGTTTAAGCGTATCAGAGTTCCTTATGGACTTAGGCCGTTTTAAGGAGCAGGTGTTAGCCAGCAAAGAGTACACTTGGGAGGGTAGGGACCCCTGATGCTGCCATATGTCTGTGATTAGAAGTCCACAACACTATTTATCTTCTTCCTCGTGGCAGAAATATGTGTCTTCATTAATCCATGCTCTGTTCAGAACCAAGTGGGAATTTGGCAGGGAACGGGGGGCTCTCAGACCTTGCAGGAGAGTTCACAATTGTTTTCTCTCAGGCAGCATCCCCAGAACTACCTGCCATATCTGTTGCAGGCTCTTGATAGGAAAGTGGTCTTGGCGTAGGGATTTGCTTTCCTTTGAAGGATGGATACATAGTGTTTTCTTTGCCACTGTGAAGATAAAGCATGGGAGCAGACTTATGGACTCACTCCATAGGACACTGCTTCATGTAGAAGAGTCTCTCTCTGGAGTGGAGTAGGATGTTTCTTGTGTAGTCTTACCTATAACCCACTGAAAGGGCAGGGAGTTAGGGACTGTCCCAAGCAGTGGATGGCCAGGTAGTCACGGTCAGGGGAAATGGCTGCAGCCCCGTTCTTCCTGGGGCTCCTGTGAACCCTGTTCTGAGCCAGGGCCATTTTATTTGGTCCCTTGATGTTTGCACATTAGATTCCACCCCCCTTGATTTGCCATTTTCATTCTGTGCATATACATACTTTGTGTATTTTTAAATTTTCCTTTTTAAATAATATGTTCTGATTTTGTGTTTTTGTATATTTTAATCTGAGACTGTCATTCCTACCATGTGTTCTCAGGGATATGCCAATCAGCAGCTCCAGGACTGCACAGCAGGAACTGTTATATTTGTTAGTTGCTTTACCAGTATAAGAAAGACTATTTGTAATATGTGACCCATTCAGCTACCATATTTTCCCAGTCATAACAGTCTTCTTTGCCACATGTCCTCTTTAAATTCTTCTCCCATCTTGAAATCACAATGAGGACTGAGTTTCAACTAGGCCATCTTCTGGTGTCACTGGCTCATTTTTTTTAAACAGTGAAAATGAGAGATTAAAGGACCCAGGTCAACTAGAAGAGTTAGGCACTGGGCTTCACTTCTCCATATATCAATTTCCATCAAATTATGCTAGGCCTGTAAAACATAAGAATCTCAATCAATCAGTATCTCTGTTTTTCTGCATCTCCATCTGTGTGTGAGAACATGTTTTAAGAGTCAAGTAAATTCAGGTTTTTAAGAATGAACCCTTTCTAGCTCACATGCTGCTTGGAGGGTTTGTGTATACACTGGAGGAAAAATGCCAATATTTGATTCAGCAAAATTGCAAAATTTTCCTGCTTAGTTTCCAGGCAGATCCACAAGCCAGGTCTTACGGTTGTGTGATGGTGTTTTCTGCCCTCCCTGCTAAAGTTGTACTTCTGGTGGCACAGAGGGTAACAGGGAAAGGGCAGACCCATCTCACTGACTACTGTCCTGTATGTTGAAAAGGGGCAAATACAATATTACCCATTGGGTCACAGATGCCTAATTCTAATTTTCTATCTCCCTTAAATGTTTTAGTTTTGTTCGTTTTTTTAAACATGTCCTAGCTCTGTAGAACTTCACAACTTCCTAGTTTGCTGTTTGCTAGTAAGAGAGAGCAATTAGTCTTTATTTTCTTTGAGTGTTTTTATTGTTTACAAACTTACTTTTTATTCAAAAGAAGATAGCTAGCTAAACCATCTCTGACAAAGACACTGAAGCAGACAGAAGGATCTGAAACATGAACCTGAAGACTCTGTGGAGTGCTTTTGCCTATCCTTTTGTCAGTATTTCCTATCTCCTCTGAGCGCTTTTGTATTTTGGCCCAGATCCTCTGTCCTAAAAACTCATACCCATAGTCCCTTGCCCAGGCTTAAAGGAGGAGGGAGCACATTTATTTCTAGGAGTATATCTAACTCTGAGAATGGTAGTGACCATGGGAATTGTGCTCTAAGTTGAAAACACTTAAAACCTCTCTTGTCCCTCATTTGTATCCCAAATTCTTACTGATTTAGGTCAGTTCTTTCTTTTCACACGTTAACACCACTAGATTTGGACAACTAAACCTGTTCTATACTTCCAGTAGAGAAGGGCAACGGAGTTTTTCTTTATAGGAAGTGAGAATCTGGGGATGGGCCCTCAGAATCTATTCTGCTAATCCAAAAAATTTATGCCCAAGTGCCACAAGATTGTCTAAATAGACAAATACAATTCCATGTTATTGCTAAAGCCAGAGCTTCATGTGGAACTGTGAACTTCAGCTTGCTAGAATAAGACAAGAAAGGGTGTCTGTTGTTTTCCGGTTCCTTTCCTCTTTGTTCATGATCTGCAGGACACCAGTCCCTTTAGTGGGCTTCAGAAATCTATTCATTGGGGGATATTAATTTGATAGTTGCATTATTTGGTCACCCTTTCCCTTCTTTTCACATATTGTTAACCCTCTGTACCTTTTTTTTCTTTTGGAAAAATAAATGAATAGATTTTTAAACACTGAAACAAACAATAGCAAAAGATGGCAACAAAGAAAAGCATGTTTTATACATTCTGCCAGTATTGTTTTAACAGTTTGGCATTTCCATTCTATAAAATTTAGACTACTTAATCTTACAGAGTTGTTTACCATACTACAAGTGTAATGCCTGTATTAAATTGTGTTGGTACAAAATATAAACTACATATGACATTTTCTCCAAACCTTTTCCAGTCGTGGAACGGAGAAAAATGGAATGATAGTATTTGTAAATCACAGTGTAGCAAACTGAAGGTGATCCTTTGGCCAGAAGTTGATGTTCCTGGTCCAACCCATCCAACTGCCTGAGGGAATCAGAACAGGCGTGATTTACCTGTAACCCATCCACAACATACTGGCTGGGAAGTTTTGAATAGGATGTTGCTTTTGAATTATTCTTTTGAATTGTAATCTTTGAGAAAAAAAATAGCAATTCTGCTTTGCTCTGTATTGGCTTTGTTATAAAGCAGGCTCTCACCACCTGGTGACAAAGATGGCTACCAGCTTTAGGCTTTCCATATTCTGTTATCAATCCAGTCAAGAATAGAAATTGTCTTTCTGCTGTTAGTTTAGAACCATCGTATTTCCCACCAGGGTTCTGATTGCCCCAGCTTGGGTTGTATGCAAAGCCCTAAACCCATCATAACAATAAGGATAGACTCCTTTGGCCAGCACTTGGTATTATCTACTGCTGTGGATATAGATAGGTTGTTTGTATGAAGGTGTGGCATGATGATGGTAAGGGAAGGAGATTTAAACCCACCTGAACCAATGGAATGGGTTCCCCATACAGAAAAAAGATTCTGGATTCCAGACAAAGGGAGGAAATAAAAGCCTGCTGGGTTAACTGTTATCACAGTCTACTATAGTACCTGTTGCTTCTGAAAGCATCATGGATTTCAATTCAGGAGTACATGATAGAAGTGCGTTCTTCTTTTGGTAGAGGTGAATGGATGATTCACTTTTCTAAAATTGTATTTTCCAGTATAGTTTTTTTGTTTTGTTTTGTTTTTTAAATTGGGGAATTGGGGGAGGGGAACAGCGTTGGGGAATCGGGGAAGGCGAATAGACAAGTTGCTGCCCTTTTGTTGGTCAGTCTAGTTGTGGAGCATGTCGCTTCACTAGCTGGTGTTGGTATCATCATTGCGCTCTTCCCGCGTGAGGCAGATCACTCACCGGCCATTGGATGGCCGCTCAAGGCGGCTGACGGCAGCTCAACGCCAGTGCCGGCTGACAGCCACTCAGGGTAGCTTATGGCAGCCCACTGCAGCCCCACTGCAGCCTACACCATCACCGGCAATTCACGGCAGCCCAGCTCCAGGTCAAGCTGTTGTTCACCATCTTAGCTATAGAGGGCGCAGTGTTACTGGCCCTCATGTGGGATCTGAACCAGGGCCCTACTGTCCAGAGATGGCGTTCCAAGCCAATTCTTTTTTTTTTTTAATCTGTTTCCTTTGCTCATTCAGTTTTTCAGATTCCACATATAAGTGAGATCATATGGTATTTGTCTTTCTCCGACTGACTTATTTCACTTAACATAATAGTCTCTAGGTCCATCCATATCGTTGTAAATGGTACGATTTCATTCTTCTTTATAGCAGAGTAATACTCGTCATTGTATAAATGTACCACAGTTTCTTAATCCAGTCATCTACTGATGGGCATTTCGGTTGTTTCCAAGTCTTGGCTATTGTAAATAGCGCTGCAATAAACATAGGGGTGCATATATTTTTCCAAATTAGCGTCTTGGATTCCTCTGAGTAGATACCCAAGAGTGGAATTGCTGGGTCATACGGCAGTTCCATTTCCAGTTTTTGAGATACCTCCAAACTGATTTCCATAATGGCTGCACCAATTTGCAGTCCCACCAACAGTGCACCAGGGTTCCCTTTTCTCCACACCCTCGCCAGCACTTGTTTGTTGATTTGTTGATGATAGCCATTCTGACTGGAGTGACATGGTATCTCACTGTGGTTTTTATTTGCATTTCTCTGATGATTAGTGAGGTTGAACATTTTTTCTTATGCCTGTTGGCCATCTGTATGTCCTCTTTAGAGAAATGCCTCCTCATATCCTCTGCCCATTTTTTAATAGGGTTGTTTTTTTGGTGTTGAGTTTCATGAGTGTTCTATAAATTTTGGATATCAACCCCTTATCAGATATATTGTTGGCAAATATCTTCTCCCATTCAGTAGGCTGCCTTGTTTTATTGATGATTTCCTTTGCTGTGAAAAAACTTTTAAGTTTGATGTAATCCCATATGTTCATTTTTTCTTTTATTTCCCTTGCCCAAGGGGATATATCAGTAAAAATATTACTCAGGGTAATGTCTGCAAACTTACTCCCTATGGAGTTTTATGGTGTCAGGTCTTACATTTAAGTCTTTAATCCATTTTGAGTTTGTTCTTGTATATGGTGTAAGTAGGTGGTCCATTTTCATTTTTTTGCATGTGTCAGTCCAATTTTCCCAGTACCATTTATTAAATAGACTATCATTACTCCAATGTAAATTCTTGCTTCCATTGTCATACATTAAATGACCGTATATAGATGGGTTTATTCCTGGGCTCTCTATTCCATTGGTCTATGTGTCTGTTTTTATGCCAATACCATACTGTTTTGATTACTGTAGCCTTGTAGTATGTTTTGATGTCAGGTAGTGTGATGCCTCCCACTTTGTTCTTATTTCTCAACATTGCCGTAGCTATACGGAGTCTTTTGTGGCTCCATATAAATTTTAGGATTTTATGTTCTATTTCTTAGAAAAATGTCCTTGGTAGTTTGATTGGAATTGCATTGAATCTACATATTGCTTTAGGTAGTATTGACATTTTAACTATATTAATTCTTCCTATCCATGAGCATGGTATTTCCATAAAAATATGGAACGCTTCACAAATTTGCGTGTCATCCTTGCTCAGGGGCCATGCTAATCTTCTCTGTATCGTTCCAATTTTAGTATATGTGCTGCCGAAGCGAGCACCCAAGCCAACTCTGAACCAATGCACCACTCGGCCGGCCCCCAATATAGTTTTTTAATAATATACACAAGACATAAGAAAATCAACTTGGTGAAACTAAATCGTTGGGAAAATGTCATGATTCATCTAGACATATGGATAGCTACTTAAACTTATTAAAAATTCGGTTCCTCAATTGCACAGGCTACTTTTCGAAGTGCTCAATGGCCACATGTGGCTAGTGGTTACCATATATGGATACCACAGATTATACATTTCCATCATTGCAGAAAGTTGGAAGTATACAGTGCTGATCTAAACCATTAAAGCTTTTTTTTTTTTTTCTCTTTATGCCACAATTTGTTCTTATCCTGCTTATCTTTCTAACAGTTTTTGTATATTTTCTTCCGAAGCAACCGTTACGGAATTTTCTACCTACATTTTTCTTTTGCTTTTGGGGTGTTATGTCAGTCCATTCCCCATTATTGGCAGTGATGACTTTCTTTGAATCTTTTTAATGTAATTTTTGGAGACATCTAGAAGGATCTTGGCAGGAGGGGCAAGAAGTTATTCTTAACCTAATAGAAAGGGATATGTGTGTGTGTGTGTGTGTGTGTGTTTGTGTGTGTGTGTGTGAGAGAGAGAGAGAGAGACAGAGAGAGAGACAGACTGAGAGACAGACAGAGAGAGACAGAGAGAGAGAGAGAGAATGAGAATGGATTGTAACTAGATGGGGAAGTTTTCTTTAAAAGTGCCTTTGTCATAATATTGTATAATCACATAACAGAAACTCTTTACCCTTTTTAGGAAAAGGTTTCATCAAATCAAACATCTAATTGCCTGGTTCCCTCCCTTTATTTTTTGCTTGGGGCCAGGAGCAAAAGGCTATTTTGCAACAACACAATCTATAACCTCGCACCAATGAGAAAAGGTAGAGAAATTTAATTTTTCCTCCCATTATTCTCTTTATGTACATGCACATAGCTTTTAGGGAAAAAAAGCCTGGGAATAATCTGGAATATTTTGGGAGCCTATTGTGCTCTTTTGGTTATTTTATCTAACAGAAACTTAATTCCCTGTGATTGTGTCTAGTTTTTATCTGTGGATGAAAATTGCCTATTTATATCTCCCATGAACCTTATAAGCCCTGGGAGAGCAGGGATGACATCTACCTTGTTCACTGTTGTACACCCAACATCTATCTTACTTTGTGCCTCTGGCACATAGTAGGTGCTTAGTAAAATTTTTGAATAAAGATTTGTTATTCAAAGACTAGTTCTTTTTCCTCTATTTTTCTGCTTAACTCTGTCTTTGTTCCCTTAAAAGTATGGAATAGAAATACATTTATATGTGATACTGGTTTTTAGATCTTCTAAGCAGCCACGATTAGAATTGGATGTTTGGAATAGCATCATTTTTACCCACTTTCACGAAAAGATTGCCTTGAAGCTAAATAAAATTGTTTTTCTTCTTCCTGTTGCACTTTTAATTTTTAAAATGTTATTTGAAAAGCTTCCAGACCTCCACTTTTTACAGATTGGAACATGTAGCCAGTTAAGACAGTGCCTTCTACTGTTTTATACCCTATAAGATCCTGTGCTAGACTATTTCCTCTGCTTTTGTCTCCCAGTTAACTGAGTACTGAAAACAAAATTTTATGATACTCAATTTCCATTTCCCTAAGGTCTCAAATATTGTAGTCTTAAAAGAATACTTTTGAATCCAGTATTTGAAGCTGACCCTTTTTTCCTGTTTCTAGGACTATCCTGTTAAGTGTAATCTCATTGCTTAATGAGCCCAACACCTTCTCCCCAGCCAATGTGGATGCTTCAGTTATGTTCAGGAAATGGAGGGACAGTAAAGGAAAAGACAAAGAATATGCTGAAATCATTAGGTAAGATGCTTTCAAGTCTTTATACTTAGAACTACAATAATGTCCTAGAACCAGGGCAGGGGGTTAAGTTGAACTTCCATTTCTCTCAATTAGATTGATTGTCTGGGAGGAGATTTGTGCCTGAGCCCAGTGAGTTTGGCTTTTGAGAGAGCACACACACTACGAGGTAGCACTGCCTGCCACAGCTTGGATTTCCTGGGCCAGAACTTAGAGGTTCTGAGCCAGTCAGGTTTGTGAACTCATTTTAGGGATGACTAACTGTGGATTTCCACATGCACATTAAGTGTAGCAAGCACCCAAGGTATTCCAGACATTCCAGGTATTTTTATTTCAAAATTTTTATTCACGAAGCCCTATTGTTTACTTGCCTTTGTGACCATAGCAATAAGAATCTTCTGGGTGTCTTCACTATCCTCAGCTTCAGTATTCGGTTTAACAGAACCCTAGAGTAAGAACCAGGAGACTTGAAATCTACTCCTAGCTCTGCGACACCTCATGTAACCTTTTTTTTAATCAGTTAACTTTTTGGGTCTTTAGTTTTCCCACCTGTATAAAAGGATAAAGAGTAGAAGGCATTAGGTTCTCGATTGTATCATGAGTAGGACATACGTAAGGCTTTCATAATAGTACCCAAGAATTGGTACTTGGATTACTATAAATTCAGTTCTTACAGTTGTATGTTTATACCCTTAAAATAGAGTCCCAAGGACAGTTCCAGCACACTATGTATGTAGGAGCTTAGTAAGCACTAGGATTTATGCAAATAGTGTCCCTCTCTATAAATCTAGTAAGCATGATACAAATGAGGATCATCAAAATAAAAAAATACTACATAGTGGTAAGTGGAGTAATGGGAAGGAGATGGCCACTTTAAATTGGGTTGTCAGGGTCGGCCGAGTGGCACGGTAGTTAAGTGCTGGCTTGGGAAGCCAGCTGCCCTGGTTCGGGTCCCACATATGAGGGCCAGTGACACTGCCCTCAAAAAAATAAAATAAAATAAATTGGGTTGTCAGAACAGGCCTCCTCCAAGGGGATATTTAAATTTGGGTGTGAATGACAAAAAGCATGATACCATGTGATGTTTTTTAAAAAAAAACAAATTGGGCCGGCCAAGTGGCGCAGTGGTTAATCATTGGCTTGGGAAGCCAGCGGCCCCAATTCGGTCCCACATGAGGGCCAGTGACACTGCCCTCAAAAAAATAAATAAATAAAAAACCCCAAAACTGTGCAGAGATTTAAATGCATGTCATCTGATAGCTGAATAATATATTATAGATGAGCAGTTCTCAAAGTTTTCTGCCCACTGGAATCACCTTTAGAGCAACCTCCCCACCGCCCCCTCCAAACCCACAGGCATTCTGTGGGATTATAAGGCTAGAATCTGGACATTTCTGTTTTGTTTGTATCAGTCACCAAGGTGATTGAAGATAATTAGTATAAATAGTTAAGGACCTATAGAAATTTAGAGGCGCAGGAGTGGATTGAGGATTGAAAGATGGGAGTGCCTCATGCAACAGAATTGGAGCCTCATGTTCAAGGAATGGTAGGATTTAGTAAGTGAAGAATGCATGAATATTCCCAAGATACTTGTACTCTTCATATTTCTTTTTTGTTTGTTTGTTTTTTGTTTGTTTTTTTATAGCTGAGCCATCCTGCCACCTGTTGGCAGCTCAACGGCAACTCAGCTCGGGCTGGCATCGAACCGCCGTTGCTCAGAGTTCAGCTCGCACTGTTGAGCGAGCTCTTAACCATCTGAGCCACTCGGCCGGCCCTCTTCATATTTCTTAATTTAAACGTTTATCACATTCTTTCTTTGAACATTTATTCACCAGCTTTGTGTCAGGTACTGTGCTACTTCATTAAGGAGTACATAAGTCTTTCGCCTGGGGAGCGCATTTGTAAACAAACAGATGACTGACCATGTGATATAATGAGCACAATGAGAGGCTTAAAGAAGGTTCAGTGGAAGGAATATATAATGCTGTGGGATTCCTAGGAGAGAGAGTGCCTCATAAAGAATTTTTCAGGTGAAAAAGGGAAGGAAAAAGCCTCTTCAGGGAGAGAAACATGTTTGCTAAAAACAGGTATATGACAGCATGGCATGTCAAGAAAATTGTAAGTAGTTTTACATTGCTTGAATGTATATTCTGATTCAGGAAATTGAGAGGCATCAGGTCTTAAAAAAACAACTAGGTGGAAAAAAAATCTGAGGTCATTATTAAGTGTCCTTTAGAGCGGTACTTGATAGGCTGTCAGGTGCTTTCAGGCAGGTAAAAAAAGTTCAGAAACCTGAGTCATCTTGATTATTTAGAAAGGCCAATTATAAATCCATCTTCAAGATAGAGACTTACTCAACTATCTCCTCCCTGCAGGAAACAGGTTTCAGCCACTAAAGCCGAAGCAGAAAAGGATGGAGTGAAAGTCCCCACGACGCTGGCGGAATACTGCATCAAAACTAAAGTGCCTTCCAATGACAACAGCTCAGATTTGCTTTATGACGACTTGTACGACGACGACATTGATGATGAAGATGAGGAGGAGGAAGATGCCGACTGTTATGATGATGATGATTCTGGGAATGAGGAGTCGTGACGTGCTCCGTGGATGCCCCTGTACTGCCCTGCCGTCTCAGGCCAAAGGGAGGGGAGCAAGTGGGGACCTGGCAGTGGCCCCTCAGCAACAACCTATCATGGGGGTGGGGAAACAAACACGGCTCCTGCTGACGCCCCCATGGATCTGTTTGCTCCTTTTTATGGACCTCTTAATGGAGAGAAGGTAACCCTCCACAGTATGTCCGAATTCTTGCATTCTTTACCCTTTTATCACTGTATTGATTTTCTTTTTTCTTTCAACCCAAATCCCTGCCTCACTTTGTGTCTACAAAGTGTTCACAGCAAAACACATTTGGTCTGTTTTTAGATTCTTGAAGAATTAGTCTTTCACAAGACGTTTAATGTGTTTAAAGCTGAGAACTCACTGGGAGTTCATAAGTGCTGCATATACTGGGTAGCAAAAGAAAATGAAAAAAAAAAAACACAAAAATCCCATAAAACAAACTTTAAAAAAAAAATTTGCCAAGGTTTAGCTACTCCATTTACATTAGTGTGTGTGCATTTGTTCAGCCCCATGGTGGTGAATTTTCTTTCCTGTCCTTAAGTCTGGGATACAGTGGGCGTCAGGGACTTTGTGCTAAGCCTGTTGAAATGTGTTCCTAAGGGCCCCTTCAGCCTTCAGGAAATCAGCCTAACACAGAGGCCTCAGTACTCTTAAGGAGAGAAATCAGATTTTGTTTTTTGAAATCGATTGGGATCTAAAGCCTGAAATAAATATTCATACTTTACATAGAACTGAGCACTTGATTGCTATTTATTTTAAAGGCAGAGTTCTCTCCTTCCTCCCCAGGGAGTCGGGGAGAGTGGGGCTTAGTGGCGTGGAGTCCTAGTGATGGCAACCAAGTTACAAATCACTATGCCAACTTTGGTTGATGCTGCTGGGGGGAAAAGTCAAAACTACTGGTGACCACTGTTGGGAGAGAAAACATGTTTTATATATTTAACAAGACCTTTCCCTAAAAAATACACTTTTACCATGAGGATTTTTTTTTAAGCAGCCAGTCTTCAATTACTCAGTATTAATATTAGGTGCATGTGTTAAGATTTTGGTTTTCATTGAGCTAGTGATAACTGTGGATACATGTGAGACGAGTGACTGGTTACCTTTCCTCAGTGGACGTGACCTGGACTTTTCTCTCCTTTCAATGGACTCTGGCTGCGGATTACAAGCAGAAGCTGTGCACGGAGCCTGCCCTGGGCTGAGGGAGCTGGCTACAGGTATTGTCTGGGTGACACTAGATCTTCCTGCCAAGCAATTGCTGCAGCTTTGATTTCCTGCGTCTTAATCATGTGTTACTTCAGTCAGTACTGAGATCCATCAGCCTTCACCAACCAGGGACTTCAGAACTTGGCGGTGACTTGTATCTTATGGGAGCGGGCCAGCTCATAAGAGGGCAGTGTTCTTTCAGTTGGGAATATTGTTATAATGTAAAATCACAGGTTTTGGAAAGAAAATACAGCAAAGACTATAATCCTACTTCAGATCCCTGCGCACTAGTGTCAACTCCTTTTCTTCAGATCTTAGCTCAGAAAGAACAAAAGGGTTGATGAGGGACAGGGTAGGATGGATCCTAGGAAAGAGTAGGTGACGCTTACTTCCTTCGCTCCTCCTTCCTTTCTGATCTCAGGGTTTTCATTCGCTCTTCAGACTCTACAAATGTTTGCTGACTAATTCCCAGCAAACCTCTCTGCCCTCTAAAGTTTGGTCTAGTATAAGTGCGAACATTTAATGTGCTAAGGTTCATATGGGACAGTGTTGAGCCTGGTCCCAGAATCTGTCCAAACCACATGGGGTCAGGGTCACTTGGACCCTTGAATCTAGTAACTCCAGTCAGATTCAGAGAACAGCCCTTGGTGACCATTCTGACTGCAAACTCTCACAGAAGGATGTTGAAACTAGCCTTTTTTTTTACTCCCCACGCTTAAGTATAGCTTCCAAATCACCTGCAAATATCCTAGAGCCCAAAGTCTCTCATAATGTCGGTAACTCCCCCCACCACCCACGTTTACAGCCAGTAGCTTGGTCTTACTCTTTTGGAGCCCTAAAATGAAGCTTTTCTTTTCCCTTACTGCTAAAGCATTTCTCTCCCAGGGCAGGCCAGGCACCTTGGCATTGTGGGAGGTGCTGTGCTGCTCAGCCCTGTCCCGTTAGGCCCTGTTGGCCTCTGTTGCACATTGACTCAGGGAGCCAGAGAGCCAAGTGGTTGTACCTCTCAGCCGTTTGGGGTGTTACTATTGAGGGCTGGGTTTGCCTCTGATAGAGTACAATCAGTTCCAGAAAAGACTGGGGTGTGTTGATTTGCCAACAGGTAGACATTCTGATAGCTCACACTGACTTGTAAAACCCAGATGCTGGTTCCAGAGCTCTGTCCTGAGAATAACACATCCTGTGGCAAAAGAAAACTTGAGCATGTAACACTTTTCTTATTAGGAGTGGAGATCTCAGGCTCGAGCCAGAACCTTGTGACTACAGTTGTGCTGATCGTTTGGTGTAACATGAACTCAAAACCCTGCATTTTTAGATCCCTTTTGATTCTAGGAGGCCTCTCTGGGTGCTCTTCAGGCCTGTGTTTTTTGAGGCGGAAGAATAATGGTGGAGAAAGAATAATATCATGATTCCGTTGTTGCTTCTCAAAGTCTTCCCCCCTCTATTTCATATCATTCCAGAGTTCTTTTCTATTAGCCAGACTTTTTTTGTAGTCCCTTCTTTCCTCTTGGTAATTATTTGCTGTTTTATTTGCTGGTTTCCTTATTTTGGGGACATATATATGAAATTGAAGGGGAAAATGTGTAGTTCTTCACTGCAAATTAACTCTCCACCCCTCCCATCCTGATAAAAAGGTTTACATTTACAAAAAGATTCAGATGCAATTTTCAACTATTCTGAAACCAGCAGGACACACCTGACTTTAATAGTTTTCTTAGCTGAAATTGTAGATGTTTTTCTTCAGTTTAACTTATGAGAAAAGATTATCTGATGCGTTTGTGTTGAACCTCTCCTTTAGTGGTTTATTTTGTCTTTTTCTGCCCATCTGTCTACTAATAAAATGTGAAATAAAATATACCTGTATTGCTACTTCCCCATGGGATGACCCTCTTCTTTCTTTTCTTGTGTTAAAACTAAAAGGTAATCTTGAGTATTTCCACTGTTCCCTTGCAGATTATGCCCAGGACTCAGCTGAAAAATTAAAACAAAAACCAAATCTTGCTGACCTGCATTTTATGGCATTCTGCCTTAGCTCACCTTGCATAATAAACCTCCCCAATCCTTAGTATCTTTCAAGAAAGGTTATTAAAGACATAGCCATATTTGTTAACCTTAATTCTGAAATAGGGCAGAGTCTGCCAGTACAAGTAGGTCAGTGGGAGGGACGGAGGGGTGCTCCACTGCCCTCCTTAGGAGGCCATTTGTTTTCGTCACTTATCTTCCAAACTTCCTGCTGCTAAAAGCAGGAATCAGTTTACTTTAATAAAAGTTCCCATTTAGTTTCAGTTGCAGACACATTTTTTCTGGTCAGGATCCCAGCACGTGTCCCATCTGATGGTATGACCATTAATTTTAGAAGTGAAAGGAAAAGAGTGCGACTCTGGACTGGCTCTGGCAAACCTACTTGACCAATACTTAAAGCAACACGCATTTTGTTTGCTGATTTAGCCTCTTCTGAAGGGGTTACTTAGGACTGAAATGAGAGGTTGTAACGCCTTGGGCAACACTAGGCCTGAGCTGCCTGCCTGCCAGGTTGGAGCACAGCTGTACCACAGACAAGTGCGGAGACCTGCCTCCTGCCACGCACAGCAATAGTTACAGCTCCTGCGTTGCCCTGACTGGTGGCCTAGAAGCAGGAGGTGCTGGACTGGCTTAGAGGGGAAGTCAGAACCCTGGTCGCACATGAGCGGTTGCATGGGCCTTTCTGGAGCAGATATTGAGCCCAGGACCCATGTCCCTACTTGATGCCACCCTACCTTACTAGTCATCTGTTCCACCACAGCCCGTGATTGTTCATTAAGATTGTGTTTGGTTGATGAGGAGCAAAACCTTCGCTGTTCAGACTCTCTCAGGATACCAGAACTGTGTTCTCAGTTCTTACCTGTGCTCCTTTGGAAAAGAAATGACCCTGCCCTGGTATTCCTGCTGACCAGGCCCCGTAACAGACTGCCTACCCCACCCTGTAAGTCTGTTATGGAGCTGCCAAGAAAAGCAATGTTACCTGATAAATATTGTGCCCTGTCAGGAGGGTTTGCTGTCTTTCCAGCCGTATCACTTAACCTTTTCACTCCATGGATGCTGTTTGGGGCCGAGGCAAGAGAAGAACCCAGCAAAGAGGAATACCAATGTGAGCTCTCACCTGTTGTCAGAAAGACTGGCCACATGAGCCCTGTGAAGTCACGAGTCTCCGGAACTGGAACGAGGCGGCCTCTGCCCTGAGCTCTGCCTTAATCAGACCACACAGAGACCGTGCATGCTCTCAGAAGTTTATTAGGTGGAGTTTGGGCAGGAGAGAACCCCTGAGGCAGTCGCCCGCCTGGTTCAGGCAACTGGAATAGAGGAGCCTTTGCATGGAGATGTGCTCTCACCGGGATATCTTTGATTTTGTAAAAGGGAGCTGACTGGCTAGACATCTCTGAGCACAAAATCAGATTATTATTAAAATTGTCAGCCAGAGGAAGGCAAGTCTGTGGGGACAAAACCAGACCAGAAGCAGATGCCCCTGCTCTATGAAGACAAACAGGTGACACTTCTATGTTGAGCAGGGGGGATATCTCTGCTATTCCCAGATTAAGATTTGGCAGGAAAAGGACATGACAAGTGACATAAGGACCAGTTTCTCAAAAACAGAAAGATAAAGTAATTACACTGGGAAGGAAAATAATGGTTTACAGGGGCACAAGATTAAGTCGTGATTCTTCATTGGTACCTGGCCCCATTACCCAGCTGCCTTCAAGTAGCCCTTCTGGACGCTGCCCCTAGCAGCGTGTTGGCCGAGGGGCGGAAGGCCTAAAGGCAGAAGGGGGAAGGGGCTTATTTTGCTACAGCGAGAAGGGGCTTGAGTGGGGAGAGCAGACCTAGGAGTAGCAGCTGCACCCCCCCCAACCCCTCCCCAAAGACTTCTGTCACATTTACAAATACATACATAAATACATTACATACAATGGCGAGTCTGGGAGGCAAGCTCCCCACAAAGGCTCCGCTGACTCAGTTACACGTCTCAGGAATTCTAGGAAAGGGCATCGGGCTCCCAGGACTGGGCTCCATGTGTCCTGCCCAGGATAAGCCCCCACCCCCAATCCCACCCCTCTCTTCAGGGTTCAGTTTGTCCAGTATGGAGAGTTGCCATAGGCAGGTTTGGAGGCTTGTGACTTGGGCTGCAGGGAGCTGGGCTGGCTGCGCTGACCGGAGCCACTCTGAGGAGGAGGAGGAGGAGGAGGAGGAGAGAGCTGTCAGGGCTGCCGCAGAAGGCCCAACCCAGGGCAGGGTGGTGCCTCCATCCCTGGGCTCACCTGGGCATCCTGTGGAAGGTGGTGGTGTAACAGCTGTGAGTGAGGCTGCTGGTGGGCGGGCAGGATGTGCAGGAATGGTGGCGGTGCATAACCAGGGGCTGCTCCGGGGGCCAAGGGCCCGGTGGAGCCCAAGGCCGAGGGCAGGCTGAAAGGCGGAGGAGTCCCTGCATGAAATCCCTGCTTGTCGAAAGTCTGCAGGACCAGAGACAACAGTGAGGGCCAGCTGGGATGCACTCCCAGCAACCTCCGCACCCACCTGTTCCTCCCTCACCTGAGTCTTGTTGTAGACAGAACCAGTCATATCAGGCAGGCCTGTGGTGCTTGAAGACACAGACGCTCCTAGAAAGAGAAGCAGTTGTTCCCACCACAGCTGGCCCAGCTCCGCCTCCCCCACCTCCAGGGCACTCTGGGGTCGCCTTGCCTGAGAAGGTGTCAGGGAGGAGACAACTACTCTGGGCCTCGGTCCTGGAAGGAGGGGGAGACGCTACCTTTGCCAGGCCCAGAACCTGCAGACTTGTTTTGTGCCTGCGATGATCCACCATAGCCACCCTTGCTGTAGTCTCCCGCTGCTGTCCCCTGGGTCAGGTCATCATAACCTAGCATGGCAGAGTACAAGAGGCATGTGAGCTAGGCAAGCCTGTCCTACCCATGTCTCTCCATGCTGGGAGCACCCCTCACCTGTGCTGTAACTGTGCTGGCCATACCCACTGGCCTGCTGGAAAGGGGTGGGGGGGGTACTGAGGTTCACACCATGCTGCTTGGCTGAGGCCGGAGGGACCTGGTGGGGCAAGAAAGAGGCATCAATGGAGGAAGAGCACAGGTGGGGCGGGTCAGGTGACTTCCGCCCGCCCCCCGCCCCCGCCCCCCCCCCCCGACTCAGCTTCAGGCAGCAGGTGGCACAATCACAAAGGGACCTGTGTCCATAGTGCAACACATGTGATCTAACACCAGGTAGGAAGGAGCCTTGCCCCAGCCTAGAACATTCCTGAAGGCTAGCTGAGACTCAGGTGGGCTCATGTCCCTCCTTCCCTGCTTCTGCCCCAGAGCTGGAATAAGCCCCACAACACTCACAAACATGGTGGGCCCGTACTGGAAGGCACTGGGCACGCCTGTGTAGTAGGGGAGGCCAGTGTAGCTGTAGCCAGGTGGCAGCGCAGGATTCAGAAAGGGCTGCTGGGCTGTATGGTGGGCCTGGGACTGGCTCTGCTGCGCCTGAGCCAGTGTGGTCGGGGGCGCAGGGGATGCAGAGTCACCTCGGCCAAACTTTGTGACATCACCTACGACAAGAGTGTTGGGTCTAATCACTGCCCCTTATCCAACCAAGAAAAGAGCCAGGCTGGGTCCTGCGAACAGGAGTAGGTCTGGCCACCAGCTCAGCCAAGGAAAGCTAGCTAGCCTCTCGCAGCCCTCTGCTTCTGTTTCCAGGTGCCGGGGATTAGCTATAGGCTAGTCCGCTGTCCCACCCCCCTCCTTGTGTCCTCAACAGACTAACCTGAATATGGGTTGTTAGCGAGGCTCCCATCTCGACCGGCAAGGGCTGTGGGCGTAGCAAAGGGAATCCCGTAGTAATCCTACGGGAGACCGGGAAGGCTCAGTAAGCACATCGGCATCACGCCGGTCCCAGGAGAGCAGGCCCAGCAGGCAGCACAGGCGCTCCAAGTGACGCCACTCCCAGGAAATGCCAGACTGCAGGACATCACATGCACAGCTCCAGAGAGCAGCATTCACAGAAAACTCAAAGTAAATGGCGCCCATCGGAGTTGTACAATGTGGTCGCCCCACAGCACGCAGCAGGCAGGCACACTGACCAATCCCCTCAATCTTCCAGGAGCAGAGCCATTGGAGGCCCAACCTCACACATCCACTTCGCACTGAAGATGGATGCTGGTGAATGCCACAGGCTCAACCAACTCTACTGGCCTTTCCTGTGGGAGAGATTCTAAAATGCAGCTAGGAATGTTGACTGGACTGTAGAAACCCGAAAGGATTTAATGGGACAGGGCAGCAATGCCAGGCAGGCACAAGTACAAGCAGGACCCCAGGTGAGGTGCTGAACTTGCCTTTCACCACCCACTCTGCTATGGCAATACTGATCCCACACAGGAACCAGGGGAGGTGAGGACGCCATAGGGCAAAATGCAGAGGAGCTCTGTGGAAAAGGGAGGCCTGCTCTGACCCTTACCATCCAGGGCTTTGCAGTCCCAGACATCCTGCACCCTGGCCTCTGAGCCAAGGGTAAGCCCTCCTGCTTTCCTCGTGGGCAACAATGTTTGGTCACAACCAGAAAGGAGCCATCCTGGCTGGGAATGGCACATACACGCTCCCCTTTAGCTTCATCGCCAGGTAACCTCCAGGAAACCCTTAGCATCCTCAGCCCAGAACCCCCGGAGGCGGCAGGGCTGGAAAAGCACAGCGCTTGTAGGAACACAACCAGGGACAGGCCTAGAGAAAATCTAGAGGGGTATGTGGGGGAAGAGACTGTCACAGAAGAAAAGAAAATCCAAAGGTGGGAACTAGGCACAAAAGTGCCCAAGTTGCTAGGTAATGGCCAAAGGGGAAAAGGAAAGCACTGGAGCTCAAAAGGCAGACCCAGAGAATGATAAACAGAATATGAGGTCCCAATGAGCCACTCCTGGGGGTCTGACCAGGACCCACATGCAGCCTCACTTAGGACCACCTCTTGCATTCCATCTGTGACGTTCTGGGGCTTCTAGGCCAGATGGCTGTGAGGTTTCATGAGCATCAGGGGGACGAGGGCAATTTCCAGTTTCCCCACAGACCCAAAGTTCCGCTGACCACCCTAGAAATCTGCCATGTCTTCAGCATGCTTTGGGGGGTCCTCTGGGGATGTGGGCAACAGCTGGACAGTCCAGCTGCCCTGTGGGCAGCAGCGTAACGGACCACTGGTTTGCACATGGAGGAAGAGTTGCCCAGCTACCAGGCTCTGCCTCTGGAAATACTTTCAGCAGATGGGAAACAGTTCTGAGCGACAAGAGCTTCAGCCATGGCCTGGGAAGTGAGGTGATACCTGCAATTCCTTGGGCTCTCTGTGGTGGTGGGGGTTGGGGGGGGCAACACCAGTGGTGAGGAGTCTGAGGAAGGACACCTCAATGGGGAGAACACCTTTTCCCTGGAGAATAGGAAAGACTACATCCAGTGGAGGGGACAAAACAGCTTTTTACTTCCCAACAATGTGATAGACTGATGCCCTGGACTGCTGAAAATTATCAGGAGTCTGGGAAACACCCAGACACCCAGTGGCATGCAGATTGTCAGAGCTGGGAGCATGCTTCCCTCCCATGGCCCTTCTCCACTGCAGTCCTGTTCATGTGGCCATCCCAGGGAAGGCCTAGTGCCTCAACCTCAAAGCAAGGGTCATGGGCCAGCCGAGTGGCTCAGTTGGTTAAGAATGCGAGCTCTGAGCAACAGGGTAGCCGGTTTGATTCACATGGGCCAGTAAACACCCAAGCTGAACTGCCAACAGGTGGCAGGATGGCTCAGCTGGTGAGAGCACGTGCTCCTAACAACAAGGTTGCCAGCTAGCCCACCTGCAACTAAGATTGAACACGGCACCTTGAGCTGCTCAGCGGGATGACAACTAGACTTGGAGCTGAGCTAGCTGCGTCCTCCATAACTTAAAACTGAAGGACAACAACTTGGCTGTTCCCCTTCCCCAATTCCTCAATAAAATCTTTTTTTAAAAAAGTGGGAGTCACAATAAAAAGGCAGAGCTGGCAGCAGAGTGAGGGAGCAGCAACCAGGGAGAACCTGGGACCAACATTCTTGCAAACAGTGATGGCCGGCGAGATGCACAAGAGCCCTGAAAGACTATCAGCTCCAGCTGCCCCGCAGCTGGGGACAAAGAGCAATGGTGTCATCACAAGTGTTACCAACGGCCACCTTCGGAAGTCAAAGATACTAAATGGCATTGCAAAGGAGAAGACTACAAAAACTCTAGGGGCAGGCAAACAACCCCACATCTTGTGTCATATGGTTTTTTTTCTAAAAAAGGGGAGGAGGTGAGGGAAGAGTGACCCATATTTAGCAAGGGCACTGCCTACTGGGGCCCCAGGTTCTTTAGCTGTTAGCGTTCTGGTGGGAAACCGGAACAGGATTCTATGACCATGGAATCCCTGAGGCCTTTTAAAGATTGCTGACAATTACGGTGAGTCTCAGGTCTGGGACACCATCTTTATGGAAGAAGCCTGGTATCTGAGTAGTATCATGGCTTGGCTTGAGTCTGTTTCAAGACCTATGACAGGCATCAGCTTGGATCTGCCTTTGTTCTACTTATATTTTTATTTTTGAGGTCTAGTGAAGGAAATCATATATAAATTTTCACAGAATCAAAAGTTCAGAAAATACATTAAAATAATTCAAATAAAACATATGATTTCTAGAGACCGTTCCCTTATCCTGCTTGAACTCCCCTGACCTTGCCCCATAGAAGACAACAAGGTCTCCTTGCTCAATTCATTTGAACTCACTGGAGCCTGGGGACACTCGTATGCCCAGGCTGTAGTCGCACCAGGCACAAGCACCAAATGGAAGCAACTTCCTTAGTGGTGATGCTGAGGGAGGTCCTTAGGCCAACTGTCCTGAGGGCCAGGCAGGGTGGCAAGGGAGGAAGGACCTATGAAAGAGCCCGAATCACCACCCACCTCAATGCCACATCCCACTCACCATTGGCAGCCGTGACTGCAGCATCTGGAGCTCGTCATAGCCATAGATCTGTGGGAGGACCAAAAAGGGTGTTAGGAATCACACACCATCCCCTGGGAAGCACCGCACGTGCTGGGGCCCAAACAAGGCTGGGGAATAAGACACACTCAAGTGGGAACCTGGATGAGCTGCTGTGAGAAAACAACCTGCCTTGCTGGAGTCTAGACAGAAGAGAAACACCAGGTCTGAGCAGTGGCAACCCACAGTCCCCTCACCAGGTCCTGCCAAGTGCCAGCCCGAGGCCGGGGGGACGGGGCTGGCCAGAAGCTCCATGGTGCTCACCGGGTAAGCAGGAAGCAGTCCTCCGGGACCCATGAGGTACTGGTTGTGCATCAGAGGGGGCACCCCCTGGGGCAGGTTGGGGGGTGCTTTGCCTGTAAAAACAAAAATCAAAGTGAAGTGGCCACCACAAAGAGAGTCCTCAGCTATTATAGGGGTAGCGGGTGTTGAGCTCACTGTCACAGATGGGGCCACAGACAAGAGGGAAGAACAGCAGCTGAGGGGTACAGAGGGCTGTGCTGGGAAGTGGGGAGCCAGAAAGCATGCGCCCCACACTTCAGGCTGCTTCAATGTCAGGATTCCACGCCTGAACAGAAACACTGTCCCTCCCCCACTCCAGAAGGCCACATTGCAGTGAGCAAACCTGGACATAAGGACAATATGCCTCCTCAGAAAAGAAGGCAGGGCCAGCCGAGTGGTGCGGTGGTTAAGCGCTGGCTTGGGAAGCCAGCGGCCCTAGTTCAGGTCCCACATATGAGGGCCAGTGACACTGCCCTCAAAAAAAAAAAGAAAGAAGAACAGCAGAAGGCAGTGCCAGGAGAGGGGGAGGCCATGTCACAGGTGGGTTTTAGCAGGTTATACCAAACCACAGTTTGCTTGGCCCACACGGACTGCCCAGGTCTGGCTAACAGGCAATCAATCACACAAAATGACCAGAAGAGGCCAATGATAGTTGCTCCCTGGCCCCTCCATGTCACCATGTCATTGCAGCTCCAGGGATGAATGAGGACCGAAAAGACTGTGAAGCTAGATGCGAAAAGGCTGCCAGGAATCCTGCCCAGGGGAGCCCACCCAAAAGACCAATTTCACCCAGCCCCACATCAGTGCTGAAAGGACCAGGCCTCAGAGGTCAGTGGAACAAAGCGGACAAGCGAGCAATGGCAGGGCTGCAGATACTGATCTGATGTGTGTTCTGGTCCACCATGCCTGCCCACCTCTGGGCATCTTCCCTGGGAAGCAAAGCTGCACCTTCCAGGAGCTCGGGGTGGGTGGGAAACGCCTCTGGGCACCCACCTGAGGTCACCAAGGGTGCGGCCCGGGTACTGCTGCAGGGGGCGCTGTTCACTGTGTTCCCGCTGCTGGGCAGGCTGAGCCCTGAGGACGTGGCACTCGAGGCGGGCACTGTCGCCGTTGAGAAGGTGGCTGAGGCCTGGAGGGAAGGGGTGCTCTCCGCGCCGGCCTGCTGGCAAAATAAAAAAGCCAGGACAGGTGGATCTGGGGACAAGGCACACGCGTGTAAGAGAATCTGGACTGGCTTTTGAGCTGGCAGCCTCAAGGCTCTGGCTGAGGGGCTCTGTGCTCGGCGCTCACTGTGGCTGCTCACACTGCAGGCAGGTTAGGCCATGGGGACACATCAGCTAAGTATCAAGACTATTTAGAGTTGAACTTTATGACCAAAATCCTCCTAAAAATTCCTGCTCATGCTTTGGTATCTGAAACAAGGCAGAGAAACGCCAAATAAATCTTAAATGAACACAGACCATCTGAACATGAGATAAGAACCCACCTCACAGAAAAGCAAGTAATCTCAGGACAATTGACACAAGGCCACAGGCAGCCCAGCCCAAGTCAGAGTTTTCTAGGGGTGTGCTTCTACTGGGCTTCTTAGCTTCTCTGATGGGGAATTCACAAGTGACCAAGACAGGCCTCTGCTCCAGAACCTAGTGACACTTTACGGGCCACCAGGGCCTACTTAAAGGGCATCGCCTGTCCCTACGCCTACTTGACAAGATACACCTAGGAAGGAAGGGTGAAACCCAACAGGAAGCTCTAAAGAGCCTGAGTTTCAGGAATCCTGCATAGCCGCCCAGCTCCAGATAGTAGTAAGGGCTGAGAGGTGGGTAGAAGAGTAACTGGTTGGGCAAAGCAAGGGCAGAAGAGGGAGGGAAATTTCGGATCTAGAAGACTGAGACCAGCCTCCAAACCAAAACGTGTGCAGAAGAAAGAAGCCTAGAAACTCCTGGAGGAGAAGCCAAGAACAGGAAGCCCCAGGAGAATAGGGACCACCATGTACCCTGCCTCCTATCACACAGGCGGCTCTGTGCAGGTCCCAGCCCCACAGGCTGCCCTACCCACCTGAGCACAAGCCTTAGGGCCCTAACATCCAGAACTGGTTCAACAAGGGGAAGACAGCTAAAATCATGGTCTCCTGGGGCTCCCCAGGACTCAGGCTCCTTCAGCCCAGAGAGACAAAAGCAGGATGAAGAGAGCCCAGAAGCAGGGCGAAGGCTGTTCCGGCCCAACCCAGCCAGATGGCTCTACGCTCCTCGGCACGGGCCCAGGCTGACCACAAGCCACTTGCTAGAGAATTCACTCCTCGTTGACTGAAAGGAACTCAAGAGTCATCCAGCAAGCCTCTCCGCCCGGCTGACCCTCAGCTCCCAGACCTGTGAGGGCGACAAGCTGCTGGTGTAACCAGTCTCCACCCCATTTCAACGGTTCACTCAGTCCATCCAATGGGCCCAGAAAAACTCAGCTGCACCAAACCTTCCACAAGCCCACGAAGGGCAAGAGAAAACACTGAGATTTCCTTCATAGCCTTAAAGTAGGAAAGATCTAACTAAGACAGACCATGACAGAGGGACTGATACAACTGACTGTATAAAAACCAAAAATATTGAAACAAAAAAAAATCAAAAATATTTATAAAATGACCAACTTAGGGAAAATATCTGCACCTTCCATCATTAAGCGCTACTTACTAGTCTCCTGAATATAGAGAACCAGAAATAGACATCAAGAACCTGACAGAAAAATGAACAAACAATATAAATAACTCACTAAATAAGGAAATATAATACAACAGTTTCTGATATATAAAAAAGATGGTGGGGCCAGCCGAGTGGTGTGGTGGTTAAGCGCTGGCCTGGGAAGCCAGCGGCCCTGGTTCAGTCCCACATATGAGGGCCAGTGACACTGACCTCAAAAAAAAAAAAGAAGATGGTGAACCTCATTCAATTAAAAATTATACTGACAGGTCGTTTTTCTATTAACACACTGAAAAAATACAAATATTCGATAACACCATTTCACAACACAATGGGGAAATAGGACATTTCATTCATCACCAGTGGGAGGTAAATAGGTTAATCAGTGTGCAGGGCAATGTGGCAACTTGTACACAAGGGCCAATGCCTAGCAATCCCTCGTCCAGGATTTACCCTTAGATATTACTGCATAATGACACAACACATGTAGGAGGTTATCAAATGAATACTCTAGTGTCAAGACTGAAAACAGCCCTGAAGTTCTAACAGTAAAGTGCTGATTAAATAACTAATGTAGAAAAGCTGTGGAAAAAGAACAGAGAACTGCGTTGCAACATAAAAACATTTCAAAGATACACTGTTAAGTGGGGAAAACCGACAAAGGACACTATGTATGGAATACTCCCATTTATATTATAAGGAAAAAAAGAAAGAGCAAAGGGGAAATGACTATATATGCGTTTTCTATTTTATTGGTTAAAAAGCCTCTAGAGAATCAAGCAAATAGGATGAAAGAGGGGGCGTAGAACTAAGCAGATGAGAAACATAAACAGATATATACTGAAAAGCTTTTCTATCTTTTATTAATGAATCTTATAACTACTGTAGCCATGTGGCTGTTTGTTCTGTCCCACTGACAAAGTATGGGAGTCCCTGAACAAGGTAATTCTGGCTGCAGCTGTCTGTGCTGCATGATTTGGAGTTTCTTGCTAAGACAGTGCAGCTAACCCATGCAAACGCGAGTGCTGGCCACAAAGCACCAGTGCCCGGGAACAGGAGGCAGGCTGTACAGCGCTCACGATGGGCTGCTCACGGCTCCCACAGGCCAAATAGGGCAGAGGTGGGTAGGCAGGGGAATCCACACTGTGCTCTGCTACCAAGACGGTGCTCTGTGTGTATTATGACCAAGAATTATGCATCACATTTCACTTGGAAAACTAAGAGTCTGAAAGCCACAATGTTAACCCAGATTATGATGGAAGAAGTGAAAAAACCCTTTTCCATCACCCAATTCTGCAGCAAACGACTTGATCTCTTCTTCAGAGGAAACAAACTTCCCCAATTTCCTGACTCTCCCACTCGTCTGGACCCCAACCCGCCCTCTCTGCTTGGGGACCCACCCACTTCCGCCTTGCCAGAAGCCTCCTGTCTCCAGGAGATGTTTTGTTCTTTTTAGGCACCTTTCTCTCCACCGGGCCTTATGTTCCCCTAGCTGTTAGTTAAGCAGCTTCCCACTACCCTGCCTCCTGGCCATTTCAGAATCCTTCATTCCTCAGCCCACCACAATCTACACTGACTCCTGCCACTAAGACCATGCTCCCAGCTTCACACCGTCAAAAGCCACCCTGGAACATCTAGGCCTACTCTGTGGCATCTGCACTTGCAGCTGGCACCCACCTGTGCTTCCATTCTTGCCTCTCCACACTCTAGACTTCCTTTTTCAGTGTCAGCCTCCCTACTCTGTCTCTGAGCTGGGGAAGATGGCCTGAGATGGCCTAAAGTAAGAGTGACCCGAATACCTAATGACACGACCAGGACAGTCCCCATGACCACTAGCGAAATGGAATGCAGTTGCACTGACTGGGATTAAGAGCCAGGGCTGTGATGTTCTCAGAAAGAGATACACGCGTGTACATGGCAACGGATGAATATTCTCACATAAGCTCTCCCTTTTCCCTTCAAGCATTTTATCTACAACGGCCTTCACAAAGTAACAGAGGATTATCCAGGAAAAAAGCTCTTGATTAAAGTTGTCTTTTAAGGGCCGGCCGAGTGACTCAGTTGGTTAAGAGCTCGCTCAAGAGTGCGAGCTGAGCTCTGAGCAACAGCTGTTCGAGGCCAGCCCGAGCTGAGTTGCCGTTGAGCTGGAACAGGTGGCAGGATGGCTCAGCTAAAAAAAAAAAAAAAAAAAAAAAGTGCGAGCTGAGCTCTGATGCCCAGCCCGAGCTGAGTTGCCATTGAGCTGCCAACAGGTGGCAGGATGGCTCAGCTAAAAAAAAAAATTTTTGTCTTTTAGTGGAGCCCAACCTGAAGTTAGCCACGAGCCCACTTTACTCTAATAGGTTTGCAAATACCTCAATATAACATGTCCCAGAAAATAAATCGCCCCTGCTAGACAGAAAGGTCTCCCATAATGGACAGGGAACTCGGCAAATTCTTGGGAGCAAATTCACCACCTGACATCACATTTCTGGTCTGGAGAAGCAATTCTTTCACAGAGGCATGAACTAAATGAGGAATTAAGATGTCTTCCATGGTACCTAGGAAATCAACAGCTCAAACCATGTACTTAAATGGAGGCGGTACAGACAAACAATTCGAGATTATCTCAGATATTTAAAACCCACAAGCGGAAGGCCAACCAGCAGGAGACTAAGCCCCGAACTCGCTGAGCAGAGAGGCTGAGGAGCCCAGAGGACACTTACTGTGTGTGACGTGCTGGAGGACAGGGCCGCATGCGCAGAGGAGAGGCTGCTCTGATGGCTGGACAGTGAACTAGAAGACAAAACAAGAGCACCACGTGTGCCCACCTCACCAAGTCACTCCACAGGAGTGGGGCCTACATGTCTAGGTGGGCTAGATGTAAGCTCGCCACCCATCACCTTGGAACCCACGCCAGGTGTTCTGGTGGTTAAAATGACCTAAAGGGTCACTCGCCAGGGAAACCTCCAGAGCCCACTTCAGTCGGCTTGTGACCATTTGCTCTTTAGACTGGATAAAGAACAGGACTGCACTAAGAACACTGCCAGCCTCGGAGACCCCATTAAATCTGTGAGAGAAGGAAGAAAATTCCTATGTTCAACCCCACCTTCCAGAGTCAGAGCCAGAATTCCCATCAAATTCAGAATTCAAATCAGATGCTTTTGTTCCTTGTTAAAGGGGGAAAGAGGTGAACTACGCAAAAGACACAGAGTGAGAACCAAACAAAGCCCATTATCCTACACCCTGTTCTAATGACTTGATCTCTGAAGCCATGACAAGTGCCAACCAGAGACCTGCTCAGAAATCCAACATCACTGTCACTCTGCATGAGACGCCAAAGCTGGGAGGAGAGGCTCGGCTAGGGGCACCCTCCTGAGGGCCAAGGAAGAGTAGCGGCAACCCCTTGGACCAGCCCATTCCCAGGGGGCCCAGCGCTCTGTGACAGCAGAGGCATTACAAGCATGCAAGATTTCATCTCTGGTGCCTTCGTGACCCCCTGCAGCCAAAACCTACTCTAGAGCACTATTATAAAAGGCTAGGACATGACACCAGGGGCAGCAAGTGGAGTTTGTTCCCGGGAAGAGCCTTCTCTAAGGGCTCCAGGACTATGTGCCCCAGTGCGTCTCTCCTTCTCGGCCTGTATTTTCTCCATACCTGCTAAGCTGAGAGAGAGGGCTGCTGGACAGGTCGCCAGGCTGGGACAAGGCAGGCAAAGTGGCAGTGTGCTGGGATGCGGAGGATAGAAGCACAGAGCAGGAGGTGGTGCTGGGCAGGGGGCCCACAGGTGGGGGCGCGCAGGGAGGTTCTGTTGTCTCTGGAGCTGGAACGGAGGAAGTAGCTGAAAGAAACACACCTGTTAGCTCCAAAACCAACCATGAACGTCTGAAATAGGCTCAATGTCTTGGGACATGTCAGGCTCAGTTTAGACATATATAAAGTTACATTCCCAGTGGAAAACGCTCAAGCATGTCACCAGACAGTCTCTTCTCTGTTAGATAGGATTATCAAAAGGACACATGATGGTCTGACACACAGGACTCAGGCAAAGAGTAGGAAATGACATCTTTGTAATCATAAACTGTCCTATGATGTGACATACTTCTCCCAACTAAAGGAACCGGACCCTAAGCTGCACCCAAAAAGTGCAAGAGGCTCTAAGATTGCTATATGTAATTATACCGTGTGGCAAATTTCCTCAAAAGGCACACAAAGGACCAGTGAAAATCGGGTGGGCAAGACCACCCAGGGCTAGCTTCTATCAAAACAGGTCTTTGCTTCTATCAAAACAGGCTGACCATGTGAAAGCTCACAACCAGGTTAGGGCAGGTGTGGGCTGGGAGCGCGGGGTACATATACTGTGGAGTAACATATACCTCAAATCTGCAGAAAAAAACCACACCTGCTGTCCAACACCTACTTTCAAAGGCACAGTGAGCATTTATCTCCTCCCCATGTGCTTGAACGGAATAACCTCCGAGTACACTGGGCTTCTCAGAAGACCAAGGTGTAATCAATCCTAACTGCAGGAAAGACTCAGTTTCAGTACCATCCACACATACAACTCAGATATGTGCTTGGAAATAAAGCATCATTGTCTTCTCCAGTGAGGAAGGAGAGGGACCTGTACCCTCCTGCAATGCTCCCTGGGAGCTCAGGGGAAAACACATCCGTTTCTAAAAGAAAGGATGATTCGAAAACAAGCACAGGCAGCAACACGGTCAACACAGCCTGGCCAATCCTTACAACAGCCTCTATATGCCTAAGGCTTGCTTTTTACTGACAAGCCATTCCAAACGTGACACCTGTTCTTACAGAAATCAAGTGAAGACACCACAGATGTCCCTAACTAAAAACTCAGACCCCCAAAGTCAACTCCCTAGGTCTCACATCAGTGTTAACAGGTCCACGAAAAGCTTCTCAGAGAACAAGTGTATGTGGGTGAAAAGAGAGAATGGGGGGAGAAGAGAGAATGAAATAAAACCTATCTAAAATGCATACTATGTTTTCCAGACATCTCATATCTCATTATCTCATTTAAAATCTCCAAATAGGGCCGGCCAAGTGGCACAGTGGTTAAGCGCTGGCTTGGGAAGCCAGCGGCCCAGGTTCGGGTCACACATATGAGGGCCAGTGACACTGCCCTCAAAAAAAATAAAAATAACAATAAAAAATAAATAAAAAATAAAATCTCCAAATCATCTAGGGCCAGCCGAGTAGCGTGTTGGTTAGGAGTTGGCTTGGGATGCCAGCTCTGAGCAGCACGTCTCCGGTTCCGATCCCACATGAGTGACACTGCCTTTTACAGCTTAGCTGGTGAACAACAGCTCAACCTGGAGCTGGGCTGACAGTGAGTGGCAGGCGTAGGCTGCAGTGGGCTGCCATAAGCTACCCTGAGTGGCCGGCAGCTGGCGTGCACTTTTGTGAGCTGCCGTGAGCCACCGTGAGCCACCGTGAGAGGCTGTCCAATGGTGGCAACTGATTGCCTCAGCCAGGAAGAACGCAATGATGATACCAACATGGGCCAATGAAGCGACGTCCTCCACAACTAGACTGAAGAACAAAAGGACAGCAACTTGTCTGTTCCCCTTCCCAGATTCCCCAACGCTGTTCCCCTCCCCCAGTTCCCCAATAAAATCTTTAAAAATAAATAAATAAATAAATAAATAAAATCTCTAAATCATCTAGTATACCTCTATGTGTTCTCAACCCCGTGTCAAGACAAAAGAACCTGGCCACCACAGTTTGTGGAATGAGAACCTCCTGTGATATCCCACGTTCTCAGAGCTACCAGCATGTCTCCAAACAGCTCTGGCAGCCCAGCAATACCAAAACCAACTCTGGGTGAATCGCACGTGTCCTCTCAACTCCACCTGAGGCCCAGTGGTCTGGTAAAGTTCCACCTCTGCATTCCAAAAATAATGGAAAAATAAAAAGGAAGTTTTTCTGGCTCCCATACCCAATACCCATTTGCCTCATTGAATGATCAACAAAAATCATCATAAACAATCACAGATAAGGTAGCCGAGAGCAAAGAAAAGAAACAGCTAACAGGGAGTCACCTGCACTCTCCCCAGTGATCACTGAGCTGTACCAGAATTGCAGAGGGTGCAGAGGGAGGATCCCCTCTTTTTCTCCCAAGTGTTTACAGGGAGCAGCATTTTATCCCTTTTCCTAGCAATAGTCCATCAGAACCTGTAGTCAATAGGCATGTCTTTCCTGAACTAGCACACCAATTTTTACTTTAAAAGTCCTTCATAGTATTGGAGTGAGAGCCCTATGACTACCTTGGAACCTGTACCTCTGAGCAAAGCATCTTTTAAGTCAATACTACACTCGGGGAGTAGTCTAGCTAGGGCAGAATGTGAGACTGTATCACCTCCTTCTTTCAGTGGCTATGGTATTTCTATTAATATCACCAGCTACAACCTGGATCTCTAGGGAGCCAACAATAGATCAGAAGTAGCTATCAGAAAAAATCTACATGGGCTATTTTTGCAGAATTAGCCATCAACTTATTGTTTGCCCTATCACATTTAGTTACCTTTTTTTTTATTTCTACCAATCATAACAAAATTAGCTTATATACTTACTGTCTATTGTCTGCTGACTCCGAACACCACCATGTCCATTCTATAAGGACAGAAAGACAGTAAGTAAACCTACAAAAATCAAATGATAACTTAGATGACTACTGGGATTTATCCAAAAACATATGAAATACAAATTAATCAAGGATCGGTGGCCTGTTTTATTCTAGTCTTTTCATAAAAGGAGAGGCAATATGACAAATTCTTAATAAATTCAAGGAGCTGACTTTTTTTTTTTTTTTAGCTGAGCCATCCTGCCACCTGTTGGCAGCTCAACGGCAACTCAGCTCGGGCTGGCCTAGAACAGCTGTTGCTCAGAGCTCAGCTCACACTCTTGAGCAAGCTCTTAACCAACTGAGCCACTTGGCCGGCCCTTAGGAGCTGACATTTTTGAAAATCAGACTGGGTATTTAGGGAAGTAACAAGGTCATAACGTAAGACCCAAATCACAGGAAGCAATGGAACAGCCCTAAAAATTATTAAGCAGTACAAAAAACTTGGGAACTCACGTTACATTGAAAGCACCAGAGGGCAGGCCGAGTGGCGCAGTGGTTGGGCGCTGGCTTGGGAAGCCAGCGGCCCCGGTTCGGATTCCATGAGGGCCAGTGTCACTGCCCTCAGAAAAAAAAGAAAGAAAGCACCAGAAACCTTTCTTGTCTCATGTATGTTCTGTCTCCTGAGAACCACTCGTGCAGGAAAGAAAAAGTTTCCAAATTATAACAAAATTAACTTTCCTATAAGGAATGTTTTATATTAATAGCAAAATGGTTCTCAGACAAAAAGGGATGTTACTATGAAACACGGCTTTTCTGAAGTGGGTGGGGAAATAGTGGTTTGGGACAGTGTGGTAGGCCCAAAAAGAGCAGAACACGAAATCAGCTGGTTTGAGTTAACCATAAGGTATTTCACTGGCACCAACTCCCAAGGAAAACTTTTGCTTCCACAGACTGAGCAGGGAAGACATGACCGAGTGCGCTTCACAATGAAGCCCACAAGGCTCAGACTCTGTCCCTAGACGGGAGAAAGAAGCCGCTAACAGACATTTCCTTCTTACAAATATCAAAATGACTAAAGGGAAAGACAAATCTTACAGCCATTACCTCTACATTAACCCAAATCTATTACAGTTTCTGCATGAAACGTAATTTACAACACGTTTTATTCTTAAAACAAATTGAGATTATTTACAAGAAATGTAAACAATAAAAAAGAATTGCTAGGGGGGAAAAAATGTAAGTTAAAAGGTTAAAGTCAGGGAAAAAGAAACAACACACCTCACCAATATATAAAGATGGGTGGGAAGCAATCAAAGGTCTACCCTTTTGCCTCCCTCTAAACGAAAATCACTACTCACTCAACATACATGTACACGACATTGAGCGTATGCATCCTAAACAACACAAACCCTGACATGGAAAGAAGTCTACTCAAAACAGGAGGGAACAGGAAACAACAGCCATCACACCTGAGAAATATTTCATTCCATCTTGAAAATCATTTTTAAAACATAAGCAATAGACAAACTGACACAACACATGAGCCACATTATTTCTGGTGGAAGAAATTCAGGGCAAAAGAAATGGTGGTAACAAAACTAAAGTGTATCAGAAATCTTCAGGGGTTTTAGTTCAGCTAGCCGAGAAAGGAATGAGGTAAACAGTGACATATATGTGCAAGCAAAACGAGAGCTAAAGTTAGAGCTGGAATTGAGATGCTGTGAAGATGACAAAGATTTAAGCTTGGATAGCACACAGTCTGACTGATGTTTTAGAAACTGCACAGACCAGCACTGTCCAACGGAACATTCTGCACAAGTGGAAATATTCTGTATGTGCACAGTCCTATATTACAGCCACTAACTGTATCTGGATATTGGGCGTTAAAATATGGCTAGTGTGAAGATTAAAATATATATATATATATGGCTAGTGTGTCTGAGGAACTAAACTTATAAATATTTATTTAATTTAAATAAACTACTACAGGTGGCTAGTGGTTACCGTATTGGAAAGCACAGGAATAAACTTCTTGTTAAAGATGATAGATCAAGAATACATGTTTTGGGCCGGCCGAGTGGTGCGGTGGTTAAGCGCTGGCTTGGGAAGCCAGCGGCCCCAGTTCGGATCCCACATGAGGGCCAGTGACACTGACAGAACCAGATCCCCTCCCTCCCACACCCCACCATCTGTACAGCCCCCGCCCACATTTTCCCAAGGCTCTGAGCTTTATCAAGAAGATAACACGTGGCCAGGGTACTGTAAAAAGGAGATGAATCAAGTCAATGTAGACAAAACGAGCATTCCAAGGGCAGCCTTCTTTTCCCACTAGGCTCTTAGGACACCGTCAGGCAGGCATAGACCCTATAGGGAAGAGGCTGGAAGCACAGTCCCTGCAGAATCTAAGGATGCTCAACCGCAAGGGCCCAAGGGGGCTGACAAGGGAGTTTCCCACCCGCAAAGAAATGGCCCACCCAGGCTGTCCCACATCGAAGCACACATTCAACAACCTACACACCCACACACAGCCCAAGCCAGAGCCCTTAGTTAAGCTTTTAATGTCATGGATCACCAGACATTTAAGGAATCACCAGACATTTGAGGAAAACAACATAAAATATGAAAAACAAAAGGAAGGGAGATTAAAAAAAAAAAACACAATCTAAAGTAGAGATGTACAAACATCTCCTGCTTAGAAGGAAATTTAGAAAATGTACCCAAATTTTCTGCTAGGCCAATTCAACTGTTTTTAATATTTTTATGTTCCCATCTACTTTTTAAAGTAGCTCTCACTAGTAATGCTTAAATGTCTTTAACTTACAGGAAACTAAAATATTACGAAAAAGATTATAATCCCCTCCTACCCCATCCAAACCACTATGAACAATTTGGGGTGTGTCCTCATTCCAAACTTCTGGGGCCATTCACACACTTCTGTGTTATAGTGCTTGAAATGCAGGTCTCAAACAAGATGCTTGCTTTAGCAAATTCAACAGAAGTAGAGCCAATTTCTAAAACAAAAATTTCACCCTAAGATCTTAATTTCCCCAACTACACACTGAGCTCCAAACAGGACAATAAGAAAGCCGAAAAGCCACTCACCATGACAGTTCCCGGAGCTGACTCCGCTGGACTCACAGAGCTTTGGTATGCAATCCTGTTATGCACAGAACTCTGGTCACAGGAGGAAGGTGCTGTCACTGGACTAGCGGGGCTCAGGGACGAGCTGCTCAGATTGGAGGAGGTAGCAACGGAAGTCGTGCAGGCGGAGTTCTGTACTGCACTGGTCCTTGGCAGAGAGGTATTCATAGAATCACTACAAAGAATAAAATTAGACATAATTAATTTTGTATTAGACATAAATTTGTGCCACTTTACATGGCTTCATGAAGTAGAACTATTTCATCACTTTGTCATATTCTAAATTAAATACACACATCTACAACTACAAATTTATACTACTGTATTCTTTTTTTTTTTTTTTTTTTTGAGGGCAGTGTCACTAGCCCTCATATGTGTGACCCGAACCGTGGCTGCTGGCGTCCCAAGCCAGCTCTCAACCACCGTGCCACTCGGCCAGCCCACTACTGTATTCTTTAAATGCATTAAGGATGCAATGAAGTTTCAAAATAACTCCCCAAAAAGCTAGACGCACCTAATTTAATTGGCAGGCAGAGGGACAGCTTTAAGAATCTTTATGAAACCCAGTTGTCTGAGACATCTTTACAAAGGGAACCTAAGCAAATATCAAAATTTGGACTCTGGAAAGTGGAAAGCTAACTAATAAAATAAAATCTAAAATGTGGGCTTCTCTACAAAAAATTCCACTGGAGGAAAGTAAGTGTCAGGAAAATGTGAAGAAATTGCATCCTTCAGAGATTACTCATAAGAATGTAAAATGCTATAGCCACTGTGGAAAAAGTTGGATGCTTCCTCAAATGGTTAAATAAAAGAGTTAACATATAACCGAGCAATTCCTAAGAACCAAAAACACACAAAACCTGTAACTGAATGTTCATAGCAGCATGATTCATAATTGTGGGAAGCCGACAGCCCCCCAGTGTCTGACAAGGCCACATTGCCCTGCTCAGCACTGGATATTAGGGGTGCTGCCTTATGGTTGGTCATGTAATATCTCCTGCCTCTAAGAACCCATGTGCCTTTTCTCCTATAGGAGACAATATATTCACTACACTTGTGACATGTTCCTGTGGTACCCCAATGAGCTAACTACGCAGCCAAAGATGGGTAAGATCTCCTAAACGAGGGGAGACAGCCTAAGCCGGGCGGTAGTTCCGTGGGGAACCCCTGAACTAAGATATTGGGGACTCAAGCCCCTTGGAAACTGAGACACAGACCTCTGACAAACTCAGGCCAGAAAACTCGGGCCTGTGAGAAGCTGATGCATTTGCCTAAGGGCTCTGCTGTGAAAAGTCTCCTCAGAGGCCAAAGGTCTCCAGGCCATGAGAGTTCCAGGCAGCTTGCTGACCATGAGTTATGTTAACAGCCTTGTGTAAATTCCTTCGTTTAGTGCCTTGTTGCAGCAACAGATACTGAAGCTTTAACTAAGAAACAGATACAGCCCTCTGTAGGATAGAGTGGTGTGAGACCCCTTTAATTGCTAGGTTTTGTGTTTACATAGGAATAAAACTTTAGATGCTTTTACCCTAATAGGGTCAAAGCTAGTCTTTTAGTAATAATTCAAGTATACTCCCTGAGAGTCTAGCTGCTGGAATTTGGGATAATGACTAGGTAGTCATGGTAACCATTATTTAGGAGATATACAGAGACAAGTCTATCCTTAGCATAAGATAGTCATGATAAACATTCTTTGGATGATAGGCAGAGACTGGGTCTGAGTCTCAGAGGTTATCACAGTGTAAAACAAGATAAATCCTTTAATGGGAGAGCAAGTCACAGTGCACCCTGGAGAGAGCACTTACAGGGGAGTAAAAGACTGTGTAAATCCTGAGAACTACAAACCACCGTTAATGATTTGTTGCAGTTTGCTTCCTTGAAAATTCTCAATAAAAGCTATGCGCTGACCCGATTCGCTGACCCGATTTGGGGCTCAGTCTTCTTTGGCTGAGTCCCTTGGGCTCAGTCATCTTTGGCTGAGTCCCTTGGTCTCGCTCTTATCTTTCTTCTGTCTCTTGTTCTTATTCAATCTGCGTTGCCCCTCTCGAGTCCCACTTGCCCTTGCCACGCAGGACGTGACACATAATAGCCAAAAAGTGGGAACAATCCAAATGTCCATCAACTGATGAATGGATAAACAAAATGTGGTATGTCTCCACAATAAAATATTATTTCAAAACAAAATGCATACATGCTACAACATAGATGAACCTTGAAAACACTGTGCCAAGCGAACGAATGCGGACACAAAAGGCAACAAATTGTATGATTCTAATTATATGAAATGTCGCGAAGAAGCAAATCCAGAGACAGATTATTGGTTGCCGGGGTTAAGGGCAGGAGGACACTGGGAGTGACTGCTAATAGGCACAGCGTTTCTTTTTCGGGTGATGGAAGGAAAGTTCTGAAATTAGATACTGGAGATGGCTGCACAAATCTATTACCACAGGGTGCACTGTCTCCACCAGGTGATTTCTTAGGCTCTATTTTGTTTTACCTTGCAAACGACAGACTTAATTCAGTCAAAACCAGAGAAGTGGGAAGTTGTGTACCTTACAGACTTCGAATACAAGCTGATGGGAATCTGGTTACTATTTTCACTGCTTGTAGCTGATCCAAATTCAGAGAGAGAAGATTCTGATCCAAATTCCAAGGCGCCAAACTGAACATTTAATCCTGTGACATCTGCTGAGCCAGGCATTTCCACTGCAGAAGCTGGGATCTGAAAAAGCAAAGCCGCCATGTCAGAACAGAGGTCAAGGATTCCAACTCCCAGAGCCAAATGGGCACTGGGTTCCCAGGACACTGCTGGCAGGCCTGAGGAACAAGAGGCCAAAAGGAAGGAAAAAGGAATAGGATTTTTTTTTTAAATAGAGAAAAGGGAAAAGAGCAAAGAAAAATTAAAAACTAACAGGAAAATGGTCAGTGCTCCCACCTGCTGCTTGGAGCAACATGGGAGAGAGGCGTGTGGTCATGGGTGAGTGAAGGCGGGGAGTAGGCCTCCGATGAAAGCATTGCCTGGTCAAAGACCCACTCATATCCTCCATTTAGGGGACACAGCTAAATGCAAAAGACCATCAGATTCTTTGAGCCAGATCCTGTACTTTGAATTAACAGCAAAAACCCATTCCCTCTGATATTAGCCCATTCACTCAGAAAGAGCCAATCCTCATAAAGCAGTAAGTTATGTGCTTGAAAAATACCACATTTGCAGTTTCTCAGACTTGTTAACCTAACACATGAGCTAAATGTTAAAATACATCCACCTTTTGGGACGGTGACTTCACGATGGAATACCCACCTTAGAAGCTGGAGGTATCCGCCGCTTAGGGAGCTTCATGTGTTTAGGCTGTGGCTGGTGGGTGGACACAGGGATATTTTCAGCAGTCAGGCTGGGAAGCTGCAAGAGTTTGTTCACAGTGGAGGTGCTGTCTCTGGGTGTTGACTCTCGGAGTTTTACCTGGGAAGGAAAGGACTCCAACCCAGGAGGAGGAGCAGTGACTGCCTGAGCGTTGTGCTGCTGTCGCTGGCTCAACTGGCTAAGAACTGGGGAGGGTTCAGGCTGAGATTTAAAGTCTATGAAATATGTAAACAGGGGGTACAAAAAAACAAAACAAAAGTAAGCAACAACCAATTATTTAGGCACATGAGCTTAGAACTCCCTCTTCCACCATCACTGGTAGGGAGGAGTTAGTCACCACTAGTTTCTCCCAACCATCTCCTAGCTGAATCCCGTAACTGCCTCTCCCATAATATGATAAATGAAAAAGGACTCCTGAATGGGTTTATAGCAAATTTCTTAAGCAGAGAGAAGATTCGGTTTATTCTAAAGCACATGAGGTAGGGAGTGGGTAAGGATAGTATGGAGTTGCGATACACACCTGGGCCTTTAGCTAACAGAGAATTATATTTTTGTTGCTTTATGGATTTTCTGCTAAACTTCTGGAAATTATTTTATTAATTTTTTCCACTAAGTAACATATGTAATATTACAAAATCCAAAAGGTACAAAAACGTATATGATGACTACCAATCACTCTTCCACCTCATCCCCAGATTCACTCCACAGAGACAAACACTATACCCAGTTTCTTTTTTCTTTTATACCCAGTTTCTTGTATCTTTTTCATAGATTATATAATGTGCTTCCTTACAAGACATTCAGGTTTCAGAAACTGTTCCACATTAATGTATGAAGGACTACTTCATTTTATGGTCACATAGTAATCCAGTACACACAGGTATCTTTTTTTTTTTAATTACTACTAAATTAATGGACTTTCAGGTCTTCCATCCAATCTCTTGTTATGAAAAACAATGCTGCAATGACTGTATCTTTATGTAAGACATTTTGCTTAAATGCAAGTATACCTGCAGAATCAGTTGCTAGAATAGAGTTGCTTGTTTAAGGAATAACTATATATTAATTTTGACTAACACTGCAAAACTCTTATCCACAGACAGAACAAATGCTTTTTTTTTTTTTTTTTTTAAATTGGGGAATTGGGGGAGGGGAACAGCATTGGGGAATCGGGGAAGGGGAACAGACAAGTTGCTGTCCTTTTGTTCTTCACTCTAGTTGTGGAGGACGTTGCTTCACTGGCCCATGTTGGCATTATCATTGCACTCTTCCCCGATGAAGCACATCCGTCACCGGCCTCTGGATGGTCGCTCACCACAGCTATTGGCAGCTCACCAGGGCTTCTGGCAGCTCACGCTGGCTGCCGGCCACACACTGTAGCCTATGGCAGCCCACTGCAGCAGGGGCTGCAGCCTACACCATTGCTGGGGCTCACACAGCCCAGCTCCAGGTGGAGCTGTTGTTAGCTGTAGAAGGCAGTGTCAATGGCCCTCATATGTGGGATCCGAACCGGAGCCATTGGCGTCCCAAGCCAGCTCTTAACCAATGTGCCACTCGGCCGGCCCCAAATGCTTTTAACATACTGTAATGCCAAATTTTTATCCTTCCTAGTTTGACTGGTGGGAAATGGTATAAAAGATGCAAAATTAAATGATCTAAGTTCATTTAGGCATCATTCATATAATTAAGTATTCTTTGCCTATGAACTCCACATGTCCATACCTCTTCGACCATTTTTTTACTTTGTTGGTCTCCTTTGATTAGTTACTCTTTTTATACTAAGGAAACTAGTCCTTTATCTATATGATTTTCAAGGATGTTTTTCATAGTTTGCCTCTTCTGATTTGGTTATGGTGTTTCCTATTGTATCTAGAACAGTCTAACTCACACAGAGTATATCAAAATCTTCCTATGTTTTTCTCTATTACTGCTCTACATTCACTATTTATGTTCAAATATTTGACCCATTTGGCACTTCAGTTTAGAGTGGGTATTAGGGATACAACTTCATTTTCTAGCCAGATATCCAAGAGCAATAAACACCTTTTCACCACCAGAGGTTTCAAATGCTACCTTGATAGATCTTTTTCTGCAAAGGGCCAGGCAAAGTCCATCTGCTAGCAACCATTCAAATCTGCCTTTGTACACTAAAAGTAGTTATAGACAATATGTAAGTGGCTGTGGCTGTGTTCCAGTAAAGCTGTGTTTACAAAACAGGTGGCAGATCCAGTTGAAGGTTTGCCAACAAATAACTTAGTATAGTTCCATCTTAGATGAATCTATATTTGGACTTACTATTAGAAGCATCTACGAAAAAGGCAGGCTTTGTAAAGAATATGGAAATAGCATGCTCAAATCTATAAACTCATCATCACTCCAGAAGTGTGGAGGAAAAAGTTAACATAGGAAGCCTAAGCTGCCATCAGAAATGCTGGCTTGCAAGACTGGCTCTTGGCTGGTATGTTCTAGGAAAGGGATGCCAACACTCTAACCGATAAAAGTGACTCTCTGCCTTCAATGTTTGTACAACGTGGTTTATGTTGAGCACTTGCTTTCCTTCTGGGAATGTGAAATTTTGGCATGTACTGGGCAGAGGGTGCCTACATAACCAGCCCCCCAGTAAAAATCTTGGGCATTGAGTCTCTAATGAATTTCCTTGGTAGACATCACTTCAATCCTGGGACCAGTTTCAGATACTTCCATAACAGTAAGTCATTTCATTCAGCAAAGAAATTCCTTAATACAGTGTGACGTGTGTGTTGGTGGGAAATGGTGGTTTAATATCACAAAATCTCTGGGAGTACAGTTTAGAAAACATCCAAATTATACGTGGTGCCTTTAAATTATAAACCACAGATGGTAAGGCTGGACCAAATCGTGGTGGATACATGCAAACGTTAGAACAAGAAAGCAACCCAGGGGGTGTGATTTAAAATGCTGTCTACAGGGCCTGTTAAGTGGCCCGTTGGTTAAGAGCTGGCTTGGGATGCCAGTGGCCCTGGTTTGGATCCCACATATGAGGGCCAGTGACACTGCCCTCTACAGCTAAGATGGTACACAACAGCTCCACCTGGAGCTGGGCTGTGCGAGCCCCGGCGATGGTGTAGGCTGCAGCCCCTGCTGCAGTGGGCTGCCATAGGCTACAGTGAGTGGCCGGCAGCCAGTATGAGCGGCTGGCAGCCGGTGTGAGCTGCCAAGAGCTGCTGTGAGTGGCCATCCAGGGGCTGGCGACTGATCTGCCTCACCCAAGAAGAGCGCAATGATGATACCAACATGGGCCACAGAAGCAATGTCCTCCACAACTAGACTGAAGAACAACAACAAAAATTGCTGTCTATATTCCACCTTCTGTCACCATCCTATTCTAATATAGCTCAGGAAATTCTGTCTAGACACTTCCTCCAAGTGTTGTTCTTTATATTTGCATGCCCTTACCATGCTTTCATGCTCTCTTCAAGGTATGTACTACTGCTAACAACAGTAACAACAAATAAGTGCAGTTGTTTATACAATACAAAGCTGACTGATTTAATTCAGAAACTCTGCAATATTCTGCTAAAAAAAAAAATAAAATCTCTGGACAAATTTCACATTAGTGCTCAAAAGTCAACATGTTCTGCTAATGTCTTCCATGTCCCTACTGGGGGCAAAGCACCAGAGAAAATGTATACTTACCAAAATGGCTAAGGACTGAGGACTCGGTAGCTGAGGGCTTGAGCTCCCAAGCAGAAGTGGTTGTGGGTGGACTCGTGCTATTCTGCTGTGAACTTGGGGTGGTGGTAAACTGGCCCAAACTCGGAGCTTTCAACTGGTCCAAAATCTGGGAGCTGGTGATGTTTGCCATTTTTGATGGTGCAAGCTCTCCAAATCCTGAACCGAGGACAGATGACTTGAAAGGGAAAGAAAGCAGAAATCCTTAGCAATACAGAATTTCTACCCCAGGATTTAAAACACAGCAAGTTATTTTCACAAGGATTTTAAAAACTATAACCTAGAGCAAGAATCTGAATTAGTAACACTCATAAGAATAAATACTACATGAAATATTACTATGCAATAAGATCTCACTAAATAAATCCAGCAATCCTTCCTGATTCTGATACAAGAGGTTAAAGGGAAGGGAAATGTTTCCTCTGGATTTTAAGAAATTGACTTTTTTAAAAAGTGGTGTCACAAATTCAAACAAAATACTACTTTTTTTAAAACTAAGGAGGAATACCGTGAATTAAATGACAAAGACAAGCTTAGAAAACAAAAAGTATTTTCTTAATGTGTGGAAAAGTAATCATCTTTAATGATTAGAATAGGTTTGATCACAAAAAAGACCTCACAACCGTGAGGTCATTTTGCAAGACCAAAAGCAGGTCACAGAACTTACTTTAAAAAGTTAGTATTCCAAAATCAGACACTGAATTACACAGAAGGTATCTGTGTACTGAGCAGATACCCTGGACACTGGTGTGTTTATTTCAACTAATTTAGATGACTATAAACATCAAATACGTTCTATAAGTAAGCACACAAAAGACAATGTTACGCCTCCCCATCTGTCCTGCCAGGTCAGATATCAAGCACTCAGGAGAATGAAAGCCTATGACTAGAGAACACAGTGGCAGCCAAACTGCATTTTAACATTATCAAGGTCATTCTGCTTCTGAAAAGACAAGTTCTTTGTCAAAAATAACTTTTAAAACCACCTAAAAGGTCAAAGCCAGAAATGATTTGCATTCCCTCAAGAGCCCAGATCTAGAAAGTTGAAATAATTATTTCTGTTATCAATATCCAAAGGCATGGAGGACCCTAGCTGCTCTAAGGATATACGAATTCTCCAATATGAGCAAAACTTTAGGTTGTGGACAGTGACTGCACATCAATCACAGAATCCGCTGTTAGAACAGACATGCTAACAGTACTTCCCCTACTCCAGATCCTTGGCTCATGCTGCCCACTCCACCTCTCTTGCATGCTACGAACCCACCAAAACCCAGCTGAAGCCTCATGAAGCTCAATGATGGCTTCTCGGATGACACTTCTCTCCATCTTTTTCCATCTAATAATCTGTATCCTACATCAGCTAATTCTATCAAGTGTACTGTTTATGTGCTTTACAACACAATAAAACCACTGAGTCAATAAATAGCGAGCACCTTGCTTCAGGTAACACTTAGCATAGGATTTCTCAATTCTACCAACACATTTCAATCAACTCTAAAAATGCGTGCACTGGTACACATGTATTTATGCATGCTCATATACACAAATACACACTAGCACCCAATTCCCAGTCCCAAAAACCTCTGACTGCTTTGGTCTTGAATAGACTCTGGCATTGTATCATGACCATCATCATCATCATTATCATCACCACTGTTATTATTTACTGAAGTTTCCCATTGATTATAAAAGTACAATAGGGTTGAGAGCCACTGCTCTAATACACTAAACAATTCTTACTTTAGTTTCTCAATGTGTTCATGACAAAAAGCAACACACCTGTAGGTCACTGTAAAAAATACTCATGTCCTACCTATGCTCTTGGTGGCCTGGCTAAGATTCCAGCAAGTCACAAAGACAGGACATCAGTGTGCCAGTGGCAGAGGACAAAGCAGAGGAGGAAAGAGCATGATGGCTCAATCAAAACCGAGTAGTGTGATTAGGCCCTTTCAGAACAGCAAGAGCACCATGCCATGGGCTGTCCTACTTCAGCACTAATGCCCTGTCATGCACACCCTGTCATCAATGACACTAAAAATGCCAACTTCCAAAGCCAGTTTTACTCGACATGATATGACTGTGCAGAGTAGAAGACAGCAATGAAAGTTTATATATTCAATTCTTCATTTTATTGGGGTATAGGAAATTACTGTGAGCCTTGTAGGCGGGAGAGATTACATCATATTCATAAGAAATTCTGTTTTACCTGATTTCAGGTAAAATGCAGCAATAATGAACCAAAATTACCACGAATGAAAGTGGTGGATCTATGTTTATAGTCCTTCCAACCTCCCCTCTGCCAGTTCACATCTGCCTACAGTTAGGGACTTCACTTCCCACGGTGCAGCTACATTCTTTCCCATTCGATGCTCTAAAGCATCTACTCCCATCAGTCTGTTTTCACATCCTTCCCTAACAATTCCTGAAGTTCTTTCTGATGGGAGCTTAATTCCCCTGGGAGGTCAGAGTTCTACATGCAGCAGCAGATGACACTGTTTCAATGAACACATCCATATTGTAAAGGTCTCTACTACAGAGTGGTATTTTAAGAAAAAGTGCACTAAGCTTATGGAATAAAAAACCAAAAATAAAAAAAAATACAAGCACTTTGGCAGACTTGGAGCCAATACGGACAAACATTTGCATTTAATTGGAAAATAAATGACAATTTTAACATCTTAAGTATAGAGACAGACTTTGAAATAAAACCCAAGAAAAATTAATAAGAAAGATGTCAGAGTGATTATGACTGAAAATATTTCAACTAATCATAAAGAAATATTTTTCTCTTTATCCAGAAAACTCAGAGTAGTCGTATTCCACATGGAATCATCAGATATGTGCTTGGAAATGAAGACATCATTGTTTTCTGGACTGATATCTACTGTAGACATTTTTATATTTAGCAAATAATTATAAGGCATTTGTCACTCTAGAATACATTTGCTCATGGGCACATTCCTTACAATCTCATACTGAAATAGAAGTGAGTTACCAGGCTCTGAGGAGAATAGGAGTTGACAGCAGTGGAGCTGCCAGTCCCTGGTGCCATCTGATTGTTGTGCTGAGAATTTGTGAAGACAAGGGCTTGGCCAAAGCCCTGCTGTTGGGAAGTTTCAAAAGAGTTGACTTCTGAGGCTTGATTGGGAGGAACAGGCTTCTGGAGCAAGGCTACCAGATCAATGCTAAGCAGACAAAAAGCAGATAAGGAACGAGTCATAAACAAATGTTACCAACAAATGAATTTGAGAAGTGAATCAATATAAAGTAACCTCAGGCTAAAAATTATTTAAGTGAGGAAAACCTGTGGAAACTGGAGTTTAAGGGAGTCAAAAGGACGGCATCAACTGCCCCCAAAAAAAGCATATGAAGCCACAGAGACCGAAGCAGGACTTCGCAGAGAGGAAAAACAAAACGGTACATTGAGATTATTTCCACAGAAGTTGCACAATGACAACTGATTTGAAAATCTAGAGCACCTGAGTCAACAATTCTTTTAGAGTATTTTGCCCCTTTTATTACTTGGAACTAGTGTCTCAAATTTTTCTAAAGGAGAGTGAACCCATATTTTGGGGGAATGAGGACCACAGCCATCGTAGACCATTCAAGCAGTTTCACATTTATCATAAATGTTCCCATAAATTCTGCATTCTGTTCAATAATATACTTAGATTTGTATAAATCCCATAAAAATTTTCTTATTCAGGAAAAAAAATGCATAATGTATTAATAAGTACTCTGTTAACTGAGATATTTCCATTTGAGAGCCATGGCCTATAAACCTGACAGCGTGAGAAAGAAATGATCTTCCAGATACATAAAGTACCTGACGTGAGTGAGCCATAACTTCTCCACAGGACCTGCAGGGGGCATAGAACTACCTAACATGGTAATTTGCTCCATTACACCCTTTCAAAGGCCAGTTCCCAACCACTTCTCCTAAATGAAACTTGGCACCATACCAGTGGGGCAGATTCTGAGAGGTGAAATAATTCAAGGCTAATTCCTGATTCACAGCAAATTTCCTGGACCTGAGTTCCTCTCCCTAAACACTACTGCTCTCACTCTGCCATAACCAGGTTGAAGTCCCAGACTAGTTTTTGGATTCCAGGATTATGTTCTAGCTTATGATATCCTAACTTCGGGGATAGAAATCCAGGGTACTTATATTACATATGACCCATCCCTCAAAAGTTGCATGACTACGAAAAACAGGAGCAAGTTCTATTCCAAAAGACTGATAAGATATATGCATTAAACAGAAGACATGAAGCACTGTCTTTTGAAAAATAACCACAAAAAGTCTACTTATTTTTTTAATGAAAATGATCCTATCAAATTCATTGAGAAATAACTACAATGAAGAAGTTATATCCATTTAAAAAGAAATTCTGAGCAATTCATAAAACAATATATTACAAGACATAACCTTTCATGGTTTTTATCTCCCTATAACAAAATCTTATAACTATCTCATTTAGCACAAGACTGAGCATGTTAAGTTCAATTCTCAGGTATCATATATATCAAGGCTTTCATCCTCCTAGATCACTGTATTTTAAAACCATAATCAAAGGTTTTTAGAGTTGCTGTGAAAATTAGGATGTAAATAAATGCTTTTCAATAATTCAATTCTGTACACAGTCTACCAACATTTCTATTACCAAAACTCGTTCTCTGTAATCTATGAGATTATTAGATTAAAACTAGTAGAATTCATAGAAAATGAGAAGTTTGCATTAGCCTGAAAAGATCTAAATAAATGGTATTATATGAAAAAACCAAAGGATATTTTGCATTAAGTTCATCTGTCATAAAACATGGTTGTAAAAGTAAAAAAAGAACCATTAAATAGGTTTAATATACTCTCTGCCACAAATCTCAAACATAATTGCTATTTTAATTCATCACTGCATACAACCAATTAGGAAATGATGGCGGTTATGCCAGCGCACCAGGTAGGTGAAGGATAAAGTGTTGTAAGGAAAGGGAAAAAACATTAAAAGATTCAAGAAAAGGGAAAAAACAGAAAGAGACTCAAGAACCAAAACAGTGTTCCTGGGGCAAGAAATTTCAATTATGCTTTTGAATAATAAACAGTGACAAAAAGTGTTTACCTTTGTCCAGGGGTGACATGATTCTCTGGTGGTACAGATGAGGCAGTGAAGACCTTTGTTTCAGAAAGCTGTATGCAAGGGATGAAAAAATATTTTAAAAAACATAAAATCAAAAACGTATCCAATTCCTGACAGTTTTTACTCATTGAACTCTCATTATAGTTCACCCAAAAGGTGGTCTAAAGGAAAGGAAATATACAGGTGATTATGACAAGTAATTTTTTTCAAGGTTCAGGTAATTTTAAGATTGATAAGCCCACAATAAGGATTTCACATCAGGGAAACAACACAGTGAAGTGGTCAGACCAGGGTTCAAGTCCCAGTCTCACTACTCTATTTGCCATTACACAAAATGAGAATACCAACAAAACCACCACCAATGTCTCCATAAATGAAAAAAAAAAAAAAAAACGAAAAAAAAAAACAGTAGGGAAGTTGGAAAGGGCAAAATAATTGACATTTTCTTTCCCCAAAGACAGATGATTTTAGTATTTTGCTTACTAGCAAGCTCTTACTAGCAATTTCCTTTTTTTTCATTAAGTCAGAAGTTTCCTTGCTGTTTTTATAAAAATAATTTTATTGAGGTATAACACATATAATAAACTACAAATATGTAACCTGAATAATTAAATGAGTTTTGTAATGTGTACTCCTGCGAAACCATCACCAAATCAAGACAGTGAAAGATACCTATTATCCCAAAACTTTGCTCCTGTCCCCAGGTAATCAATCAATCCCTCCCACCACTCAGCTTCATTCCCAGGCGACAATCAATGTACTTTCTGTCATTATAGATTAGGTTGTCTTTTGTACAGAATAAAAATATGCCCCCCTTTTTGCTTCTTTCACTCAATTATTCTGAGATACATGCATATTGTTTTAATGCATTTTTAAGGCACACAGGATAAAATTTTTAAAACCCCAATTGACATTATTGAGAGAAAAGTAGGGTCTTTTCACATTCAAAGTGGGGCAGGGCTTTTTAAAGGCTGATAAATGTTGATCTAACAAAATACTATAAAAACCAATGAAAATGTTATTCAAGGGCCGGCCGAGTGGCGCATTGGTTAAGAGTGGCTTGGGACACCAGCGGCCCTGGTTCGGATCCCACATATGAGGGCCAGTGACACTGCCCTCTACAGCTAAGATGGTGAACAACAGCTCCACCTGGAGTTGGGCTGCTGTGAGTCTCTGGGACGACACGGCTGCAGCCCCTGTTGCAGTGGGCTGTCATTGGCTACAGTGAGCAGCTGGCAGCCAGCGTGAGTGGCTGGCAGCCAGCATGAGCGGCTGGCGTCAGTGTGAGCTGCCAAGAGCTGCTGTGAGGGGCCATCCAGAGGCTGGCGACCGATCTGCCTCACCCAAGAAGAGCTCAATGATGATACCAACATGGGCCAGTGAAGCAAAGTCTTCCACAACTAGACTGAAGAACAAAAGGACTGTTACCCTCCCCCAATTCTCCAATAAAATCTTAAAAAAAAAAAAAACATTATTCAAAGACTGCTTTAATTTTTATCAGTTCTAACCATCTCAGAACTCTAACACACTGTATAAAAGCAGACTTCCTGAAACATTAATATTCAGCCAGAAGCAAAGCAGATAGTAGGCATTTGTTTTCTATAAAAACAAAGTTCTGAATTGATTACTATTTCAACAAGGGGCTTAATGCTCAAGGTAGTATTTTTTTTTTTTTAAAGATTTTTTATTCGGGAATTGGGGGAGGGAACAGTGTTGGGGAATCAGGGAAGGAGAACAGACAAGTTGCTGTCCTTCTATTCTTCAGTCTAGTTGTGGAGGACATCACTTCACTGCCCCATGTTGGTACTGTGATCATTGCACTCTTCCCGGCTCAGGCAGATCAGTTGCTGGCCATTGGATGGCCACTCACAGTGGCTCAAGCCAGCTCACGCCAGCTGCCAGCCACTCCCGGCAGTCCACTGCAGCAAAGGCTGCAGCATATGCCATCACGGGCAACTCACGACAACCCAACTCCAGGTTGTGCTGTTGTTCACCAGCTTAGCTGTAGAGGGCATAGCATCACTGGCCCTCATAAGGGATCTGAACCAGGGCCCTGCTGTTCAGAGCTGGCGTCCCAAGCCAACTCTTAACACGCCACTAGGCCAGCTCAGCACCTGGTGATTTTTTTTTTAATTTATTTATTTTTAATTAGTTTCAGGTGTATAACACAGTGCACTAGTTATACATTTAGCACCTGGTGATTTTTAACTGGCCACTTTAAAGACAAGTTCCTTAAAAATCTAAAACCACCAACTTCCCTCTGAGAAGCATCTACTTTATAAATAAACAATCAGAGCCGGCCGAGTGGTGCAGTGGTTAAGAGCTGGCTTGGGATGCCAGCGGCCCCGGTTCGGATCCCACATATGAGGGCCAGTGATGCTGCCTTCAAAAAAATTAAATTAAATTAAAAAAAATTGAAAAACAATCAAACATGGTAATCACAGATGTCTGAACAGGAGCCAAAAACAGCCATAAGATATCTCCAGCTTTATTCAAAATATGCATGCCCCTACCAGAATCCAAAGAAATATGGGTCTGATCGGATACTAAACACTTACATCTTCAGTCCAGTCTTCTGTTGTCCACTCTTCCACAGAATTCTTCCAGGGTCCTGTTGACAACAATCAAGCTTACACCACAAAGTCAAATACCACCTGATTCCAAATGATTCTCTATTGTGTACTGCACAAGATGTATCATGTATCTCATTAGCAGTTTGGGTTACAATCCAAGAAATATGAGGTTCTCAACCTATTCTCAATAAAATCTGTCATGTTTTTAAATGCAACTTGGCTAGGTACTATCCACACAAACTCAAAGCAACATCCAAAATTAATTCTGCTTCAATATAGATCATATCCAGGCAATTCTGCCATGAGTAAGATAGTATGGGCACAGCACAAACACATACATTAAACAACGAGATCATTCCTTACATAAATAATTTAAAACAGAACAGAATTCAATAAAGATAGCTCTGCCTTGGACCTTTTCAGGTGTATTACTGAATTATCAAATTTAGAAAAGTGTCCTTTTGGTTTTTTAACAAGATATTAGCTTCACTGGATAGTTTTGTAATAGGTCTCCAGCAAAGCTGAACATGAGTCCTGCTCATATAAAGGCTGGTGCTATAGTCCCTCATGAGCAGGCACAGAGGACACGTTCAAACAGTTCTTAGAGAACAATCATCCATAAAACAATTAAGGCTTTAAAGAAAAGCACCGGTGTTCAAAAATCCTGACTTTAGTACTTCAAGATTCTCTATAACTATAGGCCCACTATTTTAAAGCATATGTGCAAACACGTACCTACAGAAAATGGTGTTAAACTACACCAAAATATTGACTATAACCACCCCTAGGAAGCAGGATTGTGAAGGTTTTTGGTTCCTTCAATGGGAAGAAATGAGTTGAACTTCTGACCTACAATGAGGTTTGTGTGTGGAATGGAGGAGGAGGAGAGAAGGAGGGGCATACTCCTGAGAAAAACAGGGCAGGTAGCCAGATATAATTTTTTTAGAATCATGTCAATGAGCTAAAAACCAACCACCTCATAAATAAATGGGTGACATTATCTAGGAAAAGAGTCCTTGATAGAATGCTTTCAACAGGATGTCCCTAATTTAGGATCGGTTGTGATAAACAAATGTAGAATCTATGGATTTATGGAGCATGGCTCCCTGTAACATATCACCTAAGATATGATACTATATGGGTACAAAAGGGAGATGTTTCCAAACTGAAAACATGCTGCGTGAAAAACCTACACACATTACTCAGACACTTCGTCTATTATTGTGGATCACAGCACATACACGTTAGAGGAAGGAAGAACGCGGGTAGATGCACTCCTGGCTCCTGTGTGCCTTCGTTACACGTATCCTTTGGCTCTTGAACAACGTGTGTAAGTGGCCTTGTGCAGTTCAAACCCACATTGTTTTGCAGTCAGTGGCATTTTTAGTCCATAGCTGGAATTCCATATATGTGGATGGCCAACTTAAGTTATACAGGGATTTTCCACCGTGCAGGCGGTCAGCACCTCTAACCCTTGTGTTGTTCAAGGGTCAGCTGTAATAGTAAGACTTGATAGAGAAAGATTTCAATATCTGAACTGGCAATCTGATCCTCTGTATTAGCTCACTCATCATATCTTTAAATGGTTTGCATAATTTCTCCAGAAATGTCATAAAGCAAATGTGAGTTGATACACATAAATTCATAACATCTCTTTGAATTAACATATTTCTTTAACAAAATTAGAAAGAATAGTTTAAGTGAAAAAACACAAGGTGCAATTAGTCCCTGTTGGAAAGCAGTCCTGGAACCTTGTTCTGTAGACCTCTGCACAGGCCTCTTAGCACACTGTATATGAAACTAAATGAATCCAAGGCAAGCCATCCACCCTTCACTCTTATCCTTCTAAAATATGACATTAAGTACTAATACATAATCTCTAGTCTTTTAATATATTTACTTCCACGATTTTCTCTAAGTATGTGTATAGTTTTAGAAGTTCACAACTGGACTAAACTCAAATTTCAGTGTTCTTGGAGCCACTTCCATCTAACCTACCCTATGCGCATGTTGTCAAATTTGACAGAGGAGACAGTATTCTAATTTAAAGATTAAGCAATTCTTCAAAAAGCAGGTTTGAACTAAGGAGTTTTAGGAACATTCTACTCAAGAAATAGGACAATTTCAAAGCCTCAAAAATCATTAAAACTTTCATTTTAAGGAATCTAAAATGATAATAGGAAACCATTTATAGTGGAATTTTCCTTAGGACCCCTTCATCAATCCACAACCAGCCAATACTAGGTTAAAAATCTACACGTTAAGCATGATGCTAGGTACTGAAGTCATATCTCATTGGAATGCCAATTAAAAATTTTGTGAGGGACAAATTACATGAATGATAAATTACATGAAGCTGATTAATACATTGGAAACTTGAAAGATAAAGAAATTAATGAAAGCTAGAATGGTAGGAGAAACCTTATGGGGTTAGATGAAGCACAGCAAAAAACTTGAAGGCTGGAAAATAGCTGAATAAACAGATACATAAAGAAGGGATATTCCAGGGAAAAGAAACAATGATGAGGCATTACAAAAACCTATACATAAAAAATTAAAAGCATACTAAAGTTTAAGACACACTTTCTTTTCCAAAAAAAGTTAAGTTGCGGTAAAATACTTGTAACATAAAATTTACTATATTAATCATTTTTAAGTATATAATTCAATGGTATTAAGTTAAAACATACTTTCTTATACATGATATGTAAAGACTGGCCTACCACGTAGAGGAAAGTATTATGAAAATAATTAACATACAAACTTAGATGTTCAGAATTGGGCAGGCAGAAGACTACACACACACACACACACACACGTAGTTGTAAGAAGTACAACATGGTAAACTGGTATAGCAGGCAGTAGAGGAGAAAGCCACAAGTCAGAAGCCAGGACCAAGTTGTTGTAGTAACCCACCCTTGTAATAGACTATAACAAATAGCAGACTTTAGATGTAGAAGAATACAGGGTCAGGTCCTAATCGTAGTTTGTAATACTAGAATTTTACAGTAAGAGCTTGGTCTCCATTATAAGCCTATACCTCAAACATATATGAAAACTTCAATGACATCAATTGATTTCCAGTTTAAAACAATAAATTTAAGATGCATGCTTAATTTAACTTGATGTTAGTGTATCAAAAGCACATATAAAGCAGCCATATAGGAAAAAAGGAAAACAATGCAAAAATCTGTGGTGCCTTGAAGGCCAATCAAAAGCTGATAATTATTTTTATCTATTGGGTTGTCAGAAAAGTCATGACGTATTTTTTGTTTTTCGTTGCAAAAATATGTCATGACTTTTTCGACAACCCACTAGTAGTTGTAAAAATGTAGATGAAAAACATTTATCTGACGGATTAGCTAGACTTGATGAAAATGGAAGATAGCAGATACTGTAAGCATTTTATAAAATTCTCAACTAAGGAAATATTTTAAATAAAACATTCATACCTTTGTGTCCACAAGAATTTTTGTTGGGCAGATTCCGAGCTACATTTTGAGTATTTGATGCCAGTTCTGTGGATCAATGTAAAATGGAAGGTTTTTAACATATCATAACAATTAAGGTATTCATCAGAAGAGAAATTGGTCAGCAAATTAAACAGAGAAAGGAAAGCTCAAAACTCAGTATATGCTATGCATCCGAGGGAAACATATGGCAACCCATACTATGACAAGCCACTGTGACTCAAGTATGAATCTTAGAAAGATGGCCCTTGAACATTCAATTTATATCAACTACTCTTGTTCTCATTTCAAGGTTCACTGAGCCCTCTTCCCATTTGTCAAAGAGAGCATTCCAAACTATTTAACACATTGTTTGTGGGAAACGAGTAAACTCGTCATATCGCTCAAATGCCCGCATACAATGTGTTAATAGGTATATTTTTTAAGTAAATTTATAAATTAACATTCTGACTTTCCTTCAGTCTTTCTATTTTGGTTAGTGCCAGTCTGCTCTAAGGAATGAATTTATTATAATGTGAAGAGTCAGGTTTCTGAGGCTGTAAGACTGAGGGCTGGACTCAGAACTCTGTGTTATCAACTAGACAATACTATTCTGTGAGGCCTCTAGAAAAATAGCCAGCACCTACTCCAGCTGAACAGACATCCTTTATCTGTACTCTGCAAACACAATTTGCTTATCTAAATGTTTTTCAGCAGGGAACCTGCTACTCTAAATAAGGAGGAGGGGAAGGAAGGGATACAGGAGAAGGAAGAAGGGAAAAAACATTCACACATTACCATTAACTGTAATGTTTACAGTAAGTTTTATAGATTTCTATTTTTTAAGGAAACTTCCTTGTATTCCAGATTTGCCTGGCTTTATAAAAAATCAAATGCCTTCCTTATTGAAATAATTTGAATTTTCTCCTTTATTATGTTAAAAGGATGAATAATACTCATTGCTTTTGAGTTGTTGAGATGTAACTCACACAGCATAAAAATGCACCTTTTTAAAGTCACAGATAAGTAGTTTTTAATATAGTCACAAGCTGTTCAACAATCAGGACTATCTGTCCTAGAATATTTTCAACACTCCCAAAAGTAATCTTGAACCCATTTGTATCTATTTTTCCCAAACATTCCCAGCCCTTCGCAACTACCAGTCTTCTTTCTGTCTCTATATACTTGCCTAATCTGGACATTTCACATAAATGAAATCATACAATATAAAATATACAGTCTTTTGTGACTGGTTCCTTTCATTTTGTATAACGTTTTCAAGGTTCATCCATGCAGCAGCATGTATCAAGCAAGTACTTCACTCCTTTTTATGGCAGAATGTATGAATGATATACCACAATTTACTTTTCAGTTCGTCCACTGAAAGATGTTTGGTTTCCACTTTTTCGCTATTACGAGTTATGCTTCTATGAACATTTGTATGAATCTAAGTCTTCTACTCTCTTGAATATATTATGCAGGAGTTGATTGCTTTTAAATGCTAAACATATTTGAATAACAGATATAAATTTAACATCACCAAAATGTATTATCCTTTTATCTATCTTACTGAATTCTGTTTTCCAATATTTTGGTTTAAGACTTCTACATCTGTGTTGAAGAGTGAGATTGAAGTGTAATTTCAAATGTTAGCACAAAATATATTGACATAAAGTACCGTCCTATGATCTTTTAATATCTATATTAACTATAACTATTAAAGCAATTAATTGTAAATTAATGAAATTCCTTTTCTCATTCCTACAACCAATTATTTATGCTTCTTCTCTTCTTTCCCTATCAAGCTCACAGTAAGTTTATCAATTTTACTAGTCTTTTCAAATTACCATTTATAACATTTGTTGATCATCTCTACAATATCTTTGATCTCTAGTTCACTGATTGTCCTTCTGTGATGGTAGCACTGCCTTATTTTTTGACCAGGGTTGATGTTATATGGAAGTGTTAAATTATGTCTTTATAAATATAATCACAGTAGTTTATATATATATATATATATATATATATATATATATATATATATATATATATAAAATCATGAATAAATCCTCCAAAGAGCTCTATTACATAAACATGCTAATTAATAAGTATCTGCCCATTAATTTCAGAAAAGAAATAATCCATAAACAGCAGGACACAGAAAATCCTGCAAAAGCAATTGTTGCCCCAAACCCATCTATTATCTACCACTTTATCTGGCCAAATTTAGTGTTCACCACTGGGAATGGTAATTACTTTCAATAATAAGAATTCTCCTAAGAAAGTCTATAAATCCCTGAGACACACTGTCGGGGGATACCAGACTTATCAGGAGGATCACTTCGTAACCACTAAGCTGTACACCTGAAACTAATATAATATTGAATGTCAATAAAATTAAATTCTTTAAAAATCCCTGACACACTGAGATTTGAGTGTAGGTTTGTGCTGACTTACACAGATTGATTATAACCTCTTCCTCAGAGTGCAGAAGAGAAAACTCAAATACCCTATTGTCAATGAGATTTGTAAGTGAGACTTTGGAGGTGTAAGAACTGGCTAATAGTAGTCTCAGAGGTAGGACAGCAGGCTGTTTTTTATTATTCTCCAACAGCACACTTTAATGTCACCTTTGTACCTATGTTAACAGCTCAAACATTTAAAACACATCTCTGATGAGAACACTTACCACTTCCCTCTGCTGCGCCATTCTGAGCAGCTTCCCAAACTACTGGTTTTGTCCCATACCCATCTATAGATGGAGAATCTGTATAATCTGCAGGATTAAATGTCCTGGGGTTTGAAATAAAAAATAAAGGCAAATGAAACAATCACCAGAGTCACAAAATTAACTGTACATCATCTTGCCCAAAACAAGCTCTGTCCTTTCTAATAGCCACTATGGGAAACTTCACCCACTTTCTCCTATTTAATTATAGCTAATTCTTCTGGCCACTAGGATGTAGATCTTCTGAAAAGCAGAGGCTGCCTATGAACCTTCCTGCACTCTTATATGATACCCCCATTTCTCTAAATTGCTGTCCTCTGTATCCTAAAGCAGATGTGGAGACAATCATTCTAGGCAGAATAAGGGCGCTATTTAAAGCTTCCCTGAAAATTAAACCCAGATTAAATAGGCAACAAGTCTTTTCTTCCCAAGTCAGAATCAAAGTTTGGCTTTGAACCTTTTACAACAGGTGTATATGATCCTTTTGGATAGAAACAGTGGACATATTTTTTTAAAAGTAAATAAAGGGCCGGCTGAGTGGCTCGTTGGTTAAGAGTTGGCTTGGGAGAGTGAGCTCTGAGCAGCAGAGCCTCCAGTTCGGACCCCACATGGGCCACTGACGCTCTGTGCCCTCTACAGCTAAGATGGTGAACAATAGCTTGACCTGGAGCTGGGCTGCCGTGAGTCACCGGCAACGGCGCAGGAAGAGCCTCACCCAGGAAAAGCCCAATGATCACAATACCAACATGGGCCAGTGAAGCAACATCCTCCACAACTAGACTGAAGAACAAAAGCACAGCAACTTGTCTGTTTCCCTTCCCCGATTCCCCATAGCTGTTCCATCCCCCAGTTCCCCAATAATATCTCAAAAAAAAAAAAGTAAAGTAAAAATGTTTTGTTCAGTACTTTTGTTTTGTTTTGTTTTAATTAAAATCCTAAACACCCCATGATACAGAGGTCTAACTAGGCCAAATTAAACACTACCTCTAAAATTTTCACAGCAGAAATTTTTTTCCAGGTTTATTGAGTTATCGACAATTTTTTTTTTAATCACAAAAGAATGTTTTTGAAAGTAAACAGCAAAATCCAGAAAAACAGTTTAAGGCTACTGGGGTGGGCCTACACATGTTTAAGTGTTTGCTCCCTGTGCTTCCATCTCCCTTGTCTACAGGGAGCTCAGCAGAAAACAGAGATGGTGGCAGGTAGCACCTGGAGGCAATGCACCCCAACAGTGCTGCCCAGAGCAATGGAGAAACGAGGGCTTTTCCTAGAATGATTCCCTTCCTTTCTTGACAGGCATCTACACATGGCTCTGTAAGGGGCTTAAAAACTTTTTTTCTAAAACTCCAGGAGGAGCTAATTAATGTTTTAAAGCAGCCAGCAAAAAGTGAAAAAAGTAATAAATAATGAATAAACAACTGGTTATAACACTTTTACTAATAGTATGGTTACCCTTCACTATTACAATTCAGGAAAAAACACTACCACTTTTACATAAAAAAACATTGTATTTACTTACCATTCAAGGACAACTGATGGATATACCAGTATAACTTATGCAGTGGTTTTCAGCTGATGGTGCACCTCCCTCCCGAGGAGACATTTTTGGTTGTCACTACTTGAGGGGTGTGATGCTAGCATCTATCAGGGAGAGGCCAGGGATGCTAAGCACCCTACAACTTAAAGGACACCTGACCACTTCAACAAATTATTACCCAATCCAAAATGTCCACAGAGCCAGGGCTAGAAACTCTGCTCTAAGGCCTACTGCAATACAATTGTATTTGTACTATTTTGCTTTTTTACTGTTTTCTCACCAGGATAAATTGGATACAGAATAGAGAAAGGAAAATCTTAGGAGTAACAACTACAGAAGGAAATAACTAAAAAAATTGGACTGCTAAGACTTACCCCATGCCTTGAGTTGAGAATCTTCCTGCCCCTCTCCCTCTGCCACGTCCAAATCCTGTAAAAAAAAAAAAAAAAAAAAAAAAAAATTATGCTGTAAAATAATACTTATGTCTACACAATTATAATTTAACCAACTTCATCCTACAATGCACCTACACAAACAATACCATCATTGTTCCTAATAGCACCATCATTCCCTCCTGTGCACCCAATCTGTCGGTCCCAACAGAAAAAACAACCTATACAGTTATTGATTTTAAAAGGACAGAAAAGAGGGCTGGCCAAGTGGCGCAATGGTTAAGCGCTGGTATGGAAAGCCAGCAGCCCTGGTTTGGATCCCACATATGAGGGCCGGTGACACTGCCCTCAAAAAAAAAAAAAAAAAAAAAAAAAAAGGACAGAAAAGAATACAATGCAAAATGCTGCTTGTATAATATGTGATTTGTAGCAGCTTAACATACGCAGGTTTTTTTTTTTTTTAAAGAACATATTCTGGGTCTCTTAAAACCAGCTAGTGCAAAAACCAACAATGTAAAGCCTCTACTATAAAACGAAATGAGAAACAGAAAGAAAAGGGAAAGAGGAAACAGAAAGGGGAAACTGCTAAGTAAATGGTACTATTAAATACCATATTTAATACTAGGACTTCGACCAATAACCAAAATAGAAACAAACAAGAGAGCTAGCAGGAAGAAATAGTTTTACTCAACAACTCTTCAGTCTTTCTTAATCAAAATCCTAAACTGTGGATAAAAGACCTAAATGTAAGAGCTAAAACTATACAACCCTTAGAAGAAAATATAGAGCAAAAGCTTCAGAGTATTGAGTTAATGATTTCTTGGATATGACACCAAAGGCACAGACAGGAAAAACATAGTCATTTGCGTTATACATCAAAAGACATTATCAACAGAGTACAAAGCCAACCCGTACAATATTTGCACATTACATATTCTCAACAGCACAGATCATTAGGGAAACCTGCCGCCCATTATGATGGCTTAAGATCAACAAAAAAAAGGAGAGAGAGAGAAAGAACATAAAGTAACAAGGGTTAACAAGGATGCAGAGGAACTGAAGCCCTTGTGTGCTGTTTGGTGGGAATGTAAAATGGTACAGTCACCATGGAAAACAGTATGGCAGTTCCCCCCAAAATTAAAAATAGAATTACCATATGATCCTGTAATTCCAGTTCTGAATATATACCCAAGAGAATTTGAAAGTAAGGTCTAAACAAGATATCTGAACACTCGGGCTGGCCGAATGGCACATTGGTTAAGAGCTGGTTTTGGGATGCCAGCAGCCCTGGTTCGGATCCCATGTATGAGGGCCAGTGACACTGCCCTCTACAGCTAACAGCGGCTCCACTTGGAGCTGGGCTGTGTGAGCCCCAGTGATGGTGTGGGCTGCAGCCCCTGCTGCAGTGGGCTGCCATAGGCTACAGTGAGTGGCCTGCAGCCAACATGAGCAGCTGGCAACCAGCGTGAGCTGCCAGTAGCCTCAGTGAGCAACATCCAGAGGCCGGCGACAGATATGCCTTATCCGGGAAGAGCGCAATGACGATAACAACATGGGCCAGTGAGGCAACATCCTCCGCAACTAGACTTAAGAACAAAAAGACAGCAACTTGTCTGTTCCCCTTCCCCGATTTCCCAACGCTGTTCCCCTCCCCCAATTCCCCAGTAAAATCTTTAAAAAAAAAAAAAGATATCTGAACACTCATGTTCATAGAATTCTTATTAACAATAGCCAAAAAGTAGAAGCAATCCAAGTATGCATCAATGGATGGAATGGATTAGCAAAATGTAGTATATACATACAATGGAATATTATTCAGCCTTAAAAAAGAAGGAAATTCTGCCACGTTACAACATTGATGAACCTTGAGGCGACTGTGCTAAGTAGAATAGGCCAGTCAAAAAAGGGCAAATATTTATGATTCCACTTACATAAGGTACGTAAAAAATAGTCAGATTCAGAGAAAGGTGGTTGCCAGGGGCTATATTAGCCATGCTAATATAACTAAAATGTGTATTAATCATGCATAGTTAACTTATCCAACAGTTCAAGTTAAACTATTAAAAATATGGTCTTGGGGCCAGCCAAGTGGCTCTGTTGGTTAAGAGCTCGCTCAAGAGTGCAACCTCTGAACAACAGAGTTGCCGGTTTGATTCCCGGCCCGAGTCGAGCAGCCGCTGGGCTCAGCTTTAAAAAATTAAATAAATAAATAAATAAATAAATAAATAAATAAATAAATAGTCTTGACAAAAGTCTACCCTATTCCAAGAGATAGGGAACTAGAGGGAAATGTTCTAAAAACTTGAAGAATCCTAATAATGCATATTGTAGTACTGTCAAAAAAGCAACGGTAAGAGGTCTCACACACACAGCTATTACCACAGCTATAAAAAGGTGAAGACCCAAAACATTTAATTGTAAAAAAGCACTTTATGGTCTATTTATACAACAGGCTGTTATTTACAATGAAGTACAGACTCATGCTACAACATGGATGAAACTTTAATATTAAGCTGGTGAAAGAAGCCTGTCACAAAAAAACCATTATAAGATTCTATTTACATGATATGTCCAGAACAGACAAATCTATACAGACAGAAAATTGATTACTGGTTGTTTACTGCTAGGGTGGGGAATGAGGAAGTAAAATAACTGAGAATTGATAAAGGGTACAGGGTTTCTTTTTGAAATGATAAAAATGTCCTGAAATTGATTATGGGGATTGTTGCATAATTCTATGAATATACTAAAAATCACTGAATTGTATAACTTAAATGGGTGAACTGTACAGTATATGAATTATATCCCAAGAATATTTTCTTTTTTGCTATAATGAACATTTACCAAGGAATCAAAAGAAAAAAACACAACTGCTCAGGCCGGCCAAATGGCGCATTGGTTAAGAGCTAGTTTGGGACTCCAGTGGCCCCAGTTCGGATCCCACATATGAGGGCCAGTGACACTGCCCTCTACAGCTAACAACAGCTCCACCTGGAGCTGGGCTGTGCGAGCCCTGGCGACGGTGTAGGCTGCAGCCCCTGCTGCAGTGGGCTGCCATAGGCTACACTGAGTGGCCGGCAGCCAGCGTGAGTGGCCGGCAGCCAGCATGAGCCAGCAATAGCAGCGGTGAGCGACCATCCAGAGGCCGGAGACCGATCTGCCTCATCCGGGAAGAGCGCAATGACGATACCAACACAGACCAGTGAAGCAACGTCTTCCACAACTAGACTAAAGAACAAAAAGACAGCAACTTGTCTGTTCCCCTTCCCCAATTCCCTAATGCTGTTCCCCTCCCCCAATTCCCCAATAAAATCTTAAAAAAACACACACACACAAAAAAAACAATTGCTCATAAGTGGATTTATGTGCACCCATTATAACAAAAGAGAATTCATTTCAATGGCATGCACATGGCAAAAGGCACTACAAGTGATTAAACAATAACTAAATAGTGGCAAAATTTTAAAAAGGGATGCTAAGAAATCATTAAATAACCAAAATATTTTATCTAGAAAGCAAGATGTGCATGAAAGAAGAGAAAGGAATACATATCCTAAGGCCAAAAATTCAAGAAATCCAGCAAATCCCCTGGAAATGTTCAGTATCAACTACATATACATCTCTCTGTCTTCAGATATGGGTATGGTTAATACTGACACCCAAGTATTAACCACAAACAAGCTAAATATCTTTGGTAGATTTTTTTTAAAAATCAAATCCATCTTTTTCCTATAAATTTTACAAAATTGTTCTTTCCTATTCCCCTGGCTAGTAATGCTGCCAGTGACATTTATACCATTTCCCTACATTGTTATCTGGTACAAATAGCTGTTATCATCTAATGGCTCAGAATAAAGATTCAAGGTCTTTTAACAGAGAAAAACAAGATTAAAGAAGATTATCACAAAGAATAAACCAATGTAATGATAAATGCTTTACTTTTTCTCCTAAGTCTCTCTTGGGGGTACTACATGTACGTTGAATGATTGCTCAAGTTTTTAATTGTTTAATATGTATGTCTTTTACACTGAGAGCCAGAATAGAAAAGCTGCTCATTTACTTTGGGGGGGGGGGGGGGAGCTAAAACTAAGAGAACAGCCAACCACCTCTAATGGAGGCAGGTCCTAACTGCAGACATCCCGCCTGGTACCAAACAAAAACATATGTAACTGTGATGTAAAAAGAAGCAAGTAGGGAGCATGATCCTAATCTAAGATAGAAAGCAATCCCCTTCTGTCATCCCCAGAAGGCTATAAAGAGGGCTTTGATAACAGGCCAATGTGCCAGAAAGTACATGAACTTGAATTCATTACTGAACACTCTGGGTTCTGACTAGTTCTAAAGTTCTTTGTATCAACAAAAGTTCCCAAATATTCAGGGCTGGTTCAATAATTAAGATGGTTGATTGTGTTAATTATGAGCTGCCCCCATACCCCAAACCTATTCAGCCCACCAGAAAGCAGGGCATCTCTGGGACTTGGTGGCTTAGAGACTAGGAAGCCAGGCAAGTAGTGCCTTTCTATCCCTCAGTCAGGGTATATTCTCAGTATAGTAATAACATACCTTCCCCAACCCTAAAGCACCATACATGAGACAAATGACAACAGCAAAATATCCCTGGGATTCAGTGAAGAAGAAAGCTTAGAATTCACCTTCATATCACATATATTAGCTTTTCCTTAGCAAACTAGTCTGATTATAAATGTGTCACAATAATTATTTCAAGAAAGAATTAATGAATTCTAATACTAGTGAATAAAAGTTTAATGAAAAAAAAAAAGTTATTTACATAGTCTCAGAGTACTTCCCACAGAAAAATACATATAAATTACAGGAGAGTGAGGAGTAGCAACTTTACAAACGAGAAACTTGGCAGAAACCACCTTCCTTAAATAAAACTAACATCACTTGGAATGAGATACACCTGTATTATGTGCCCCTTAATATGATGCACTGAGTGAAGACAGTTATCATCACTTTGTGGTAAAGATAAATCTTATCATGAGGAAACTTCTCAGATTGGTATTTAAGGGCATTCTACAAGAGTCCATATGCTTCAAAATATCATGGCCAGGGGCGGCCAAGTGGCGCAGTAGTTAAGAGCTGGCTTGGGATGCCAGCGGCCCCGGTTCGGATCCCACGTATGAGGGCCAGTGGCACTGCCCTCAAAAAAAAAAAAAAAAATATCATGGCCATGAGTTACAAAGGAAGACCATTCTAGACTAATGAGCTGTAACTGAAGGACACTAAAGAGACATGGGATCTAAATATAATCTATGATCCTGGATTGAATCCCAGACCAGAATATTTTCTTTTTTGCTATAAAGACATCAGCAAAATAACTGAAAAATTCTGAGTAAGGCCTATAGATTGCATCAGTAGTAATTCCCTAACTTTACCATTTTAAGGTAGCTCTATAAAAGAATATTTTTTGAGACAGCCAGGTGGCTCAGTTGGTTAAAGCATGAGCTCTGAGCAACACGGTCGCCAGTTCGATTCCCACATGGGCCAGTGAGCTACACACTCCACAACTAGACTGAAGGACAATAACTGGACTTGGAGCTGATGGATCCTGGAAAACACAATGTTCCCCTTCCCCAATTGCCCAACACTGTTCCCCTCCCCAATTCCCTGATAAAAATCTTTGAAAAAGAATATAGGGCCAGCTGAGCGGCACGGTGGTTAGGAATTGGCTTGGGATACCAGCTCTGAGCAGCAGGCCCCCTGTTCGGAACCCACATGAGGGCCAGTGACACTGCGCCCTCTACAGCTAAGATGGTGAACAACAGCTCCCGTGAGGAGACGGTGTAGGCTGCAGTCCCTGCTGCAGTGGGCTGCCATGAGCTACCATGAGTGGCTGGCAGCCAGCCTGAGTGGCCCTTAGCCACCGTGAGCGGCCGACCAATGACTAGACAGACTACCTCACTTGGGAGGAGCACAATAATCACAATACCAACACAGGCCAGTGAAGCAATGTCCTCCACAACTAGACTGAAGAACAAAAAGAACAGCAACTTGTCTGTTCCCTTTCCCCAGTAAAATCTTTACCAAAAAAAAAAAAAAAATGTATTTTTTTTTCTTAGAGGACATACACTAAAACATTAAAGGGTAAAATGGCATTATGTCTAGAATTTATACTCAAGTTTTACAAAAAACAAAAATATGTACATAAAATGATAAAGCAAATGTAACAAAATCTTAAAATTTGGGGAATCTGGATGAATATTATACAAAATTATATTTTTTTATTTCAAAATAAAATGTTAAAACCACACCCTGAGCACTTCTTTATATATTTCATATTCCAATAAGTAGTTTTTATTCTGTGAAAAATTCAAGTTCTTTTCCACGTTTGCACTAGCTGTTTGTTTCTTTCTACACAGCATGTACCTACCCAGATTTTTCTCATGGCTTTCTTCCTCCTCAGCTTAAATCCCACCTCCTCAGAGAACTCCACAGACCACTCTAAAGGAGATTCTATTGAGAGTTGTAGACAACTAGCGACAGTTGATTACATCAACAATCATTTTCTTAAGTGAATCAAAAAGTGCTTTTACTTGACTGTCTCTCTGCCTTTCCTACCCAGAATGTGAGGGACCATGTCTTATTCACACCAATATCTTCAACAATATAACAGGTATCTAAATATTAGTTGTGGCATTTAAAACTCTAATCTCAGTTTCATAAATGTTATTTTTTCACGAATTAAATTTTTTTTTTTTTTTTTTTTTTTTTTAGATTTTATTGGAGAATCAGGGGAGGGGAACAGACAAGTTGCTGTCCTTTTGTTCTTCAGTCTAGTTGTGGAGGACGTTGCTTCACTGGCCCATGTTGATATTATCATTGTGCTCTTCTCGGGTAAGGCAGTCGCTTGCCGGCCATTGCACAGCCACTCACAGGCTGCTCACAGCAGCTCACGAAAGCGCACGCCAGTTGCTGGCCAGCCCCACTGCAGCCTACAGTCGCCGGCGACTCACGGCAGCCCCGCTCCAGGTCGAGCTGTTGTTCACCATGTTAGCTGTAGAGGGCGCAGAGTCACTGGCCCTTATGTGGGATCCAACCCGGGACCCTGCTGCTCAGAGCTGGCATCCCATACCAACTCTTAACCAACTCTTAACTCAGCCGGCCCTCATGGATTAAACTCTTATATTTAAAAGCGCAATAATAATGTCACTATTCAATTACAAGAAATAACATAGCTGTTCTGCACTTGATTTTAGAACACTGCATTTTCTCCAATACTTTTTGTAGGAGGACCTGAGAAGGCACTGCAGGGAATTCAGATATTAAAACAAGAATGTCAGCACATAGTAGGTGCTCAATAATTATTTTTCATATTATATTATATACACCACATTCATGCATTAGTTTTAAAAGTAGGAGAACTAATTTGAGTGGCTAAATACAAAACAGTGAGGTAAGTAAGGTAAAGGAGTGAAATGGGTTAGGGAGTAAACTATTGGTGCCTTTTCCACAGCATTATTTTTCTTCCATCCAGATAGAAATCACCCTCCTGAAACCTCAAGTATTACTCACTATCTGACTTTACTCAATCTCACCAAAAAACAAGACAAAAACAATATACTCATGCTACCAAACCATGCACCAATACACAAATTTATAGGAATAATAGAGGATAATAGAGGAATGACTTGACTGTAATAACGTCTCACTTATTTAGGTAACTTAGATATAAGTTTTTTGTTTTTGTTTTTAAAGATTTTATTTGGGAATTGAGGGAAGGGAACAGCATTGGGGAATCGGGGAAGGGGAACAGACAAGTTGCTGTCCTTTTGTTCTTCAGTCTAGTTGCAGAGGACGTTGCTTCACTGGCCCATGTTGGTATCGTCATTGTGCTCTTCCTGGATGAGGCAGATTGGTCGCTGGCCTCTGGATGTTGCTCACCATGGCTGTTGGCAGCTCACGCTGGCTGCCAGCCGCTCATGCTGGCTGCCGGCCACTCACTGTAGCCTATGGCAGCCCATTGCAGCAGGGTCTGCAGCCTACACCATCACCGGGGCTCGCACAGCCCAGCTCCAGGTGGAGCTGTTGTTAGCTGTAGAGGGCAGTGTCACTGGCCCTCATATGTGGGATCCGAACCGGGGCTGCTGGCATCCCAAAACCAGCTCTTAACCAATGCGCCACTCGGCCGGCCCTAGATATAACTTTATATAAACTACCCTTCAAGAAAAATGAGAATGTTATTATTTCTAATACATAAACACATTCTGGTATAGCATAGAAAATCAGATAGCCCATATCAAAGTGCATCTGAAAAGTATTGTAATATCTTTTTCTGCATAAAGCACATTCAACACTAAGTTAAATAAAACAACCAATGAAAATGATGAGCCACTCTAAATTTTATATTATTTTGGAGTCCTAAATACAGCAAGACCAAACAAGGAGATAATTTACTTAAGGAAAAATATTCACACAGAAATAAATAAAAGATGGAATGGGGCAGCCAGTTAACTCAGTTGGTTAGAGCACAGCGCTCATAACACCAAGGTTGCCGGTTCGATCCCCATGCCCTCCACAACCAGATTGAAACAACTACCTGACTTGGAGCTGATTGGTTCTGGAAACACACACACTGTTCCCCATTTAAAAAAAAAAAAAAAAAATGGAAGAATGACGAGAGTTCCAGAATAAGACAGAACTAGTTCAAACTCTGACCCTGAGCAAATAATCTGGTTCACTCATCCGTAAAATGAGAACAACAATCTTCAGATGGTTTTGCTGAGGAATTAAATGAAAATACATGTAAATTACTAGCAAAATGCGTACTACACAATAAAGCACCCATAGTAAATGTTAGCTGTTATTATTTGTTCCGTTCCTAGCCAACTCACAGAGAGAAAAACATTACAGAAACAGGTAATTCTAAAGACTTACATAACCGTCACAAAAGCTCATTTCACTAAAAAAAAACACAAAAAAAACAAAAAACAAGTACTTAGCAGGCCAAGCTACGGCCCTCAACAATGGAGAGACAAAGCAAGGTCTACCACTTCTCCATAGCAGTCTTCTTGCCACAAAGAAAATCACAACGTGAAAATTATATATGTTGCAGTACTCTTCCTGAATTCTGAGAGAAATCTTTTAAAAACTAAACTATAAAAACCAAGGTAAGGATATGTTGAGAATTCCAGTTAAACTAATTCTAAAGCCACTGATGAACTTACTAAAAATGAACAACTCAATGATTAACCTAAACATCACTAAAAAATTAAAAGGGAGACATAAAAGTACCTTCTGAAGCAATGCAATAGAGATACATAATACCACCTATGCTTACCTAAAAAACTGAGGATGATCTAATCTTTCAAGTTACATTTACAGTAAATATGAAGGCTTGAGGAGTAAGCCAAATGACACCACAGATAACAAAAAGACAAATGCAGAGTATGAAACATGACATCCTATAGGACAATTGACATGGTTCTGACTACAAATCAATGTAAGGAGAAAAAAGTGGAGGTACAAAAAAAGATGGGGAAAAACTACTCTAGATTAAATAAATCAAAATATGTAATATATAAATCTTGTTTGGATCCTGATTTCTTATGAAAAGACATTTTTTTAAAGATTTTATTGGGGAATTGGGGGAGGGGAACAGCGTTGGGGAACCAGGGAAGGGGAACAGACAAGTTCCTGTCTTTTTGTTCTTCAGTCTAGTTGCGGAGGATGTTGCTTCACTGGCCCATGTTGGTATCATCATTGCGCTCTTCCCGGATGAGGCAGATCAGTCGCCAGCATCTGGATGTCGCTCACTGAGGCTATTGGCAGCTCACGCTGGCTGCAGCCGCTCAGGCTGGCTGCCGGCCACTCACTGTAGCCTATGGCAGCCCACTGCAGCAGGGGCTGCAGCCTACACCGTTACTGGGGCTAGCACAGCCCAGCTCCAGGTGGAGCTGTTGTTAGCTGTAGAGGGCTGTGTCACCGGCCCTCATGTGGGATCTGAACTGGGGCCGCTGGCATCCCAAAACCAGCTCTTAACCAATGCACCACTCGGCAGCATGAAAAGACATTTTTTAAATATCAGGGAAATTTATGTGTGGATTGAGTATTAGATGATAACAAAAGTTTACTACGGTATTTTTTAGGTGTGAAAATAGCATTATGGATTTTAGAAAATCCATAGACACATGAAACTAGACACATGAAACTGTCTACATTTTTCAGAGGTGCCACAAAAGTTTACTATGGTATTTTTAGGTGTGAAAATAGTATTATGGATTTTAGGAAATCCATAGACACATGAAACTAGACACATGAAACTGTCCACATTTTTCAGAGGTGCAACAAAAGTTTACTATGGTATTTTTAGGTGTGAAAATAGCATTATGGATTTTAGAAAATCCATAGACACATGAAACTAGACACATGAAACTGCCTACATTTTTCAGAGGTGCTTACCATAGTAATCAGGGGTAAGTGACCCAAAAATCTACTTTAAAATATTTCTGCAGAGAAGGAAGGAAGCAAGGAAAGAAGGGAAGGTGGGAGGGAGGGAGGGGACATATAAAGCAAATATGGCTAAAATCCTTAAGTGTTGTTGAATAAGAGTGAGACTCAGACATGGGGTTCATTTAACTACTCTCTCCACTTTTCTCGTTTAAAATGTGTCATAATAAAAAAGGCTAGAAAAGGGAATTAAAATTAAAATCTATTTGATAATTCCAATCTTATTTTGACTGTGCCTGACAAGTTAGTACATAATTTCATCCTTTTCTGATCTCTGGAAATCATTTACCTTTGACCCATGAGGTGGAAGTTTAGTAAATGATAGCTGGATAAATGAACAGTATAGGGAATTGGTAGTATATGTACTACCTACATTATTTCTATGCTTAATATTTCTGAAAACTATTTTGTCACTACAAAATGCTCATTTGGAGAAGAGTCACAACTGCACTGAACATATCAAACAGGACATCGATCAATTCAGGTAGTTTCTCCAATGAATCAAAAGAGGGTCGTCAGTTGCCTGCCAAGTGGCGCGGTGGTTAAGTGCTGGCTTGGGACGCCAGCGGCCCCAGTTCGGTCCCACATATGAGAACCAGTGACACTGCCCTCAAAAAAAAAAGAGGGTCATCAGCATGTTACATCATGTACTTGATTTTATAACCCTGAGGAAATTCATTCACAATTCTAGTGACTGAAGTGGCTTAATGACATCACAAATTAATAAATGTTAAGAAATGATCACTAAGGCCGGCCAAGTGGCATGTTGGTTAAGAGCTGGCTTGGGAGCAGCAGGACGCCAGTTTGGATCCCACATATGAGGGCCAGTGACACTGCCCTCTACAGCTAAGATGGTGAACCACAGTTCGACCTGGAGCTGTGCTGCTATGAGTCGTAGCTGCAGTTCCTGTTGCAGTGGGCTGCCATAAGCTACAGTGAGTGCCTGGCAGCCAGCGTGAGCATCTGGCAGCTGGTGTCAGTGGCCAAGAGCCGCCATGAGCGGCTGTCCAGAGGCCGGCAACCCATCTGCCTCACCTGGGAAGAGAGCAATGACAATACCAACATGGGGCAATAAAGCGACGTCCTCCACAACTAGATTGAAGAACAAAAGGACAGCAACCTGTCTGTTCCCCTTCCCTGATTCCCCAACGCTGTTCCCCTCCCCCAAAATCCCAACAAAATCTTTAAAAAAAAAGAAATGATCACTAACAGAAAACAGGAGGTGGAGAGGGGATAATCAGTGAGCAAATAATTTTAATTTTAAAACCAGTGGGTAAAACACATTTGTTAAAGACAAACATTGGAGAATTAATGATATTTTTATCAGGACTTTCAGTTTTAAGTTATTCATATAAAGGGTCTTGGCTCATTTGAAAACAACCAATAAGTTCCCTCAAAATTACATAAATCAAACACACTTCATTCACAGGTATCAGTAAATGAATCAAAAGATTTCAGAAGATGGGGCTGGCCGAGTGGCTCAGTTGGTTAAGAGTTGGCTTAGAGCACCTGCTCTGAGCAACAGGGCCGTCGGTTTGATTCCCACATGGGCCAGTGAATACTGTGCCCTCGCTGAGCTGTTGCTGAGCTGCCAACAGGTGGCAGGATGGCTCAGCTGGTATAACAACAATTTTGCCTGTTCAATGGTGTGCTACGTCCACCAGCAACTTAAAAAGATTGAATTCGGCACCTTGAGCTGAGCTGCCACCTGGATGGCTCAGTGGATAGGGCATGCATTCTTAACAGGGCTGCTAGTTCAACTCCCACATGGGATGGCAGCTATGGCCACCCGTCACTAAGACTGAACTCAGCACCTTGAGCTGAACTGCCACCCAGATGGCTCAGAGGATAGAGCATGTGCTCTCAACAACAAGGATGCTGGTTCAACTCCCTCATGAGATGGTGGGTACGCCCACCCGCAGCTAACATTGGAACACAGCACCTCGAGCTTAGAGGCCACCAGCTGCCGGTGGGAAGCCAGATGGCGACTGGCGCCCTCCACAACTAAGATTGAAGGACAACAACTTGGCTGGTCCCCTCCCCCAATTCCCCAATAAAAATCTTAAAAAAAAAAAAAGATTTCAGAAGATGAACCATTCTTTCCGAGTACACTGTCATGCCTTACTAAGAGCCCAGTATAGCAATGGCCTGCCTTCTTGCCATCACAGTCATCGCCTTCCCTCTTATTCTATCTTACCTCTACCACGGGCTCGCTTGCTACGGTCTGAAGCCTTGTCCCCTTGATTGCAATCAATTCCATTCTCTTCGCCTCTAACTAAGGAAGAAAAGAGCACCTCTTATACATAATCAATTCAGACAGCTATTAAAGGCAACAACAAAAGGACCTTTTTAAAAAATGCTAAAATTTAACCAAAGGGTTCATAAAACAGGAAAACCAAAACCAAAAGGTGATTCAAAACTGAATGACAGCACACCTTGCTTTATTCATTGGTGAAATTCTGAAAGGAAATTAAAATGACATACCACTTGTTTTTTCTTCTATTTAGACTTGCTCTCCCCGAAAGTAAGTTTACTGAAAAAACCATCTTTGTTATTCAACTACGTCATAAACCGCAAATTTTGCTCATTGGTTAGGTTTAAGGTCTGGTAAAGACATGGATGGAATAGCAAAATAACACTAAGGAAATACCAAGTGTGCCCAACAAATGTATACACATTTTAAGGATGTTATCTATGTATTATTTAGTAGTTTGCCATAATCAGAAGTGTCTGGGCACTGATGGTAACTACTTTGAGCACCTCTTGTAACTGCAAAAGTCAAATGTAACTTGTATTCATCTTTTGTTATTGGTATATATTGATTTCAGTTTTTTCCTTTCTTAAAATGTGTATACATTTTTTTGGCACCCTCTATATATTGAGTTATTAGGGGAAATGAATGTTAGGGACAGGTTTTTACAAGATAGAGTCTGGAAGATGTTAAGTCTCTTTTCTTCTCTCATTCCTATATTGGCATTAATGATTCCATATAATACAGAAATCTTATGAGCAATATTGGCACAGCTTGATGCCCACATCTCTTTCAGGGCTTAACTCCCATGAGTTGTCAGTGAGGCCTTCCTTGGTGGCCACTCCATTTAAATTTGCCACGCTCCTCCCTATAATCCCCATCTCTCTGCCTTCCCCTGCCCCACAGCATAATTTTTACGTAACACCACTAAAATATTATAATATTAACATGTTGCTTTTCTTTTTTATTGTTACATCTCACTCTATATCCATTAAAAGGTAAATTTTAGGAGGGCAAAGATTTCTGTTGTATTCACTGCTATATGTCTATAAGAAAATCTGCTACACAGTAGGTACTGAGTAAATATCCATGGAATAAACTAGCAAAAGTCTCTAAGGTGATGTTAAATATTTACATCTTATTCATTCCTAATTTAGCTCCTTTGGTATATCTATACAGCAGGTTGTGTTGTTTTGGGTAAATGATGCCAAAGCTTAGGTCAAATGAAAAGTACCAAGAAAATCTTCCATATTCAACATCTTTCTGCTTAACCTAATCCTTGCCTATATCATCAGTATTTGTAAGTTCGGAAGAATAAACAGCTTCACCTATCAGAAAAAGAAAACCCTTTAAAATTAGAGGATGCACGTGATTCACAACAGAAGGCAGTCTTAAGGCATACAGCACAACTACCTACAGCCCAGGTCAGTGCTGATAGGAAACTGCATTAGTTAGGGTTCTAAGGAACTACTTAGTTGTAACTCATTACTAAGTATTAACTATAATAACAAATGTTGCGTTGAGGAATTGGGTTTATGGCATTCATTGGAACACTCAGCTTTTGAGTGTCCATGAAAATTTTCATCACAAAAAGTTGAGGGAAAAGGTCTATACTTACACTCTTTCCCACGATTGCCACCTCTTCCTTTCCGGTTGTTGTTTCCACGTCCACGATTCACTTCTCTCTCCCTTCTCTTCTCTCTATTCTCTTTATTTTCAGAGCTTTCTTTTCCAAAATTCTTCTTCTTCCCCCCTACAGTCTCCCATGAAGTCTACAAAGATAAGAGTTGTCATTCAAAGTGTGTGTTCTATTATCAAGGGTGCATGCATGTGTCTTTCAAACCTAATTACCCACGCCTTGCAGCTCACTTGCCTACCATTTTGATTCTTTTCCGTATAGTTATACTTTCTGATGATAAAGACAGCAATACTTTTGCTAAGTTCCTCTACTATATAAAGCACAAAAGATTTACAGCAACTAGCTGGATTGATAACATACTGTACGTTGTCCCACAAGAAAGCCTTTTCAAACTATACTGATTTGAGAATGAAGTAAATGTTATTTCCCCAAGCTCCCACTGTAGGCCACTCCCAGGTACCTCAGTAGGAGATATTCAACCTATTAAAAACATAGATTAGCTCAAAGATTAAATTACATAAAATGATGCCCTAAAATCTCAGGAATACAACTTTCCCTATTCAGTTATCCGAAGTAAACATCTACAAAATTTTAATGGTAAACAAATAAATTTGGGGTTATTTTTTTTTTTAATCAAGTACCCAAAATCTCAACCTCAAAGACTTATTTTAATGAGAAATCAAATGATTTATATAACCTCCCTTCCCCACCTCTCCTCAAAAGATGATGCCAAATCAAATCATACCATATATTTAAAAACTGCTGAGATACTATGTTCTTGTGAATATAAGTATTAGGATATTAGTCAGGGTGTGTTACTGGGAAATCCCAAATTTGGCCCATTTGTTTCTATTTCCTTTTTCATAATCTGCCTTATTTTCACAAAAGATTTGAAGTGATTCAATCCCAAAACAAGAGTAAGAAGTATTTTAAGCTTTAAAAAAAAATCTTAAGAAAAAAAGAAAATTACTAATGTTGTTTAGCCAAATAAACATAAGCACTGGAAATTAAAAAACTAAAATTAAAGAGATATAGCTGAATTATTTCCAAAATGGTGGAGGCCAGATTCAAAACATTTTTTTTTTAAGTGAAAAAGGAGTTTACTAGAAGAGATAGTACACTTTAAAGAAATAGAAGTGGGCCCGAGCAGTAAAGGATGGCTCAAGGGCCCATCATTAGAAAAGAAATTACATTGCAAAGAGTTTGGAGTGGGCCATGCACCAAGGCGAGGCTCAAAAGAGGGAGGAAGGTGCTCCCCAAAAAGGAGAAGTGGTCAAAAACAGAAGTGGTCAAAGAAATCAAAACATTTTTAAAAGACATTTTTTCAATATCTATAATAACCTCTGATGAACTCATATATTTAGTTACATCTAAAATGATTAGATGTGAAAAACCACAAATTAAAACAAGTTATTTTTCACCTCTGAACTTTGATAAAGATTTTAAAAACCAGCACCCAATAGTTACAACAGAATAACCAGGTATTCTTAGTTCTGGTAAAAAGCATCTATTCTAACCTTCCTGGAAGACTACCTCACAACAGCATCCGAATTTTAATTAATTCACAGCTTTTGACCTAGCAATTCTACTTCTAAGCCTTTATTCAGAGGAAATTACCAGCTAATTGTGTAAGCATTACTATATAGACAATGATCAGCAGAATAAAATGGGGGAAAATTCCCCAAATATCTACAACAGTTGAGAGACTACTCTAGAATATCCATAAGGGAGTATTATGTAGCCATTTCAAGAGTTACCCAAGTGTACAAAGAAAGAGAGCCATGATATAATTGAAGTTATCAGCAAACAACATATAAAATAGGATTACATTTTTTAGTTCGAATAAGAGCCTGTGTGGTGTGGTGTGGTGTGGTGTGGTGTGGTGTGGTGTGGTGTGGTGTGGTGTGGTGTGGTGTGGTGTGGTGTGGTGTGTGTGTGTGTGTGTGTGTAGAGGAAAGTTGAAAGTAGTTATCTAAGTGAGGACATTTAATTTGATTTAACCTTTTTATCTTTCTGCATTGCCTTTTTTTTTTTTTTGAGGGCAGTGTCACTGGCCCTCATATGTGGGACCCGAACCGGAGCCGCTTGGCTTCCCAAGCCAGCGCTTAACCACTGCGCCACTCGGCCGGCCCCCTCCTTTTTTAATTAATGAAAACAATAAAACTTATTTATTCCAGAAAAAGAATTCTACAGTGTACAAATTTAATTTATGATGTCCACTGATAGGAATAAACAAGACAGCTATGTAAGATAGAATCCTATCATCGTAGGTTAACAAGAGGTCCTGGAATGTTTATACACAGTAGAGTCAGCACAAGGTACATGTATATACAATTTATAATGTCTTTACACTGCCAGACCTAAAAGTACTCAATCATCATGAAGGGTCAGGCTTTTTATGTAAAACATTTGAGAGAAAAACATCTTACTCCATTTCATTCAGCAAAGGAGACCTTACAGCAATTGTTGGCTTGTGAACTCCACAAACACTGACAAGAATTAATTTTAGGTGGAAAGTAGGAAAGGAACCTTTAAGGGGCCAGTGGTTTAACACCACAGTATATGCTAGAGAGAATATCACACATTTTGCACAACAGTCCAATGCATACACACAGGCTTTCAAATAATTACAAAAGATTTTCTACAGAACTTCTGTCAACCTCTGTTATCTGTATTTTGCTCCTTGTTGAATAGGCCTGAAGAAACTCTAAGAGGAATGGTTCTCCCAGACTTCACATTTAGAAATCAGAAAAGCTTTCCAGGCCAGCTCATTCAAAATCACTCCTGTACTCCTTTACATTTGCAGGGAACTACACAACACAAATTATTCTTTTTTAAAAAATATGTTAATATAAGGGACTGATAGTTCAAAACTTTTGTCACTCAAACAAAAAGAATTATGATGAAATGGAAAGTTCTATACTTATGATCATGTTCAATGTTTTCCTTTGTGACAGCTACTTTTACATGAGAAAGACAAACTCATCCTTTAAAATATGGACAATTCCACTTGACATTTTTTCAAAAATAATCGTTTTGTTTCAGAAGACCTTCGCACAAAATAAGGTCAGCCAATAGGACAAGATTTGTTTGCTTTCATGGCTTCCCTTAAATGTTCTTGCTCCTAGCAACCCTGGTGTTCACATTCTCTAGCTCCCCCTACCCCCCACATACACACACACATAATTAATTCTGCCCTGATTAGGAGACTATATTCCTTACAGATGGTTAGCCAGAGGTGCTGCAGACAGCTACCATGAAAGAGACAAGGCAAATAGTATGAAAGCAAAGATGCACCACAGAACAATCCTAAACAAACCAGAGTTTCTGAAGGACTTTGCTTCTGCATTTCCCTCACAGCCCTCTTAAGCCCAAACAAGCATATACTTTTTGTGTCTGTATTCAAGCCTTAATTTGCTATTGTATTTTCAGTTCTTTGAAGAAAACAAGCCAGATTTGGCTACCACTATGTGATTTCTAGGTTCAAGAGGTAACCACAGAGATGTTCTTTGTGTAACATTCAGCCCAGAACCACCTCCTTTGGATTCAGTCCCAAATGAGGAGAGGAAGTTAAAACTCAATAAACCAGGGCCAGCTGAGTGGCTCAGTTGGTCAAAAGCTTGCTCAAGAGTGTGAGCTCTGAGCAACAAGGTTGTCGGTTCAATTCCCAGCCCAAGCTGAGCTCCCACTGAGCTGCCAATAGGTGGCAGGATGGCTCAGCTAGGGGAAAAAAAAAAAAACAACAACTCAATAAGCCAAAGAGAGAGCTGGACTTTTTTTTTTTTTTTTTTTTTTTTTAAAGATTTTATTGGGGAATTGGCGGAGGGGAACAGCGTTGGGGAATCGGGGAAGGGGAACAGACAAGTTGCTGTCTTTTTGTTCTTCAGTTTAGTTGCGGAGGATGTTGCTTCACTGTTGGTATCGTCATTGCGCTCTTCCCGGATGAGGCAGATCGGTCGGAGAGCTGGACTTTTATGACTTAAAAAAATTCACCCAGGGCCGGCCGAGTGGCGCATTGGTTAAGCGCTGGTTTTGGGATGCCAGCAGCCCCGGTTCGGATCCCACATGAGGGCCAGTGACACTGCCCTCTACAGGTAACAACAGCTCCACCTGGAGCTGGGCTGTGCAAGCCCCGGTGATGGTGTGGGCTGCAGCCCCTGCTGCAGTGGGCTGCCATAGGCTACAGTGAGTGGCCCACAGCCAGTGTGAGCAGCTGGCAGCCAAGCGTGAGCTGCCAATAGCCGCGGTGAGCGACATCCAGAGGCCAGCGACCAATCTGCCTCATCCGGGAAGAGCGCAATGAGGATACCAACAGTGAAGCAACATCCTCCGCAACTAAACTGAAGAACAAAAAGACAGCAACTTGTCTGTTCCCCTTCCCCGATTCCCCAACGCTGTTCCCCTCCGCCAATTCCCCAATAAAATCTTAAAAAAAAAAAAAAAAAAAATTCACCCAACTACCACAGACAAGGAATGAAACCTGTTGGAGGTAAAGGGATGGCACAGTAAGTAGTATTCTGTCCTATCTCTACCATGAAAAAAACAGAAAGATGGCCCTCCAGTTAATGGTTTAGAAATATTTCATTTATTCAGTGCTTTTTTTTTTTGATAAAGAGGGAAGTTAAGCTCTTCAGTTCATCTTGAAAGTAAGATCCATTCTACACTGAATCCATTAGCAATGAGGTAAACACATTCCCCATATTTTATAAAACGCAGTAAATGCATACCTGTCAACAAACAAAAAATACTCAAAATTTTATTTCATCACTTAACATGTATTTTCCCATGAAACTGACGTATTTGATCGTTTATCATGTGGACCAGCATTATAGTGCATGGAATTTTACCCACTATTTGCTATCCTCAAATAGTGAAATATTTTCCCAAGTATCTAATTATTTAATTACAAAAATTCATTCTCCTTGTTTAATATTAAATAAAAAGATACTCATTTTACTTTTGAACTTGTCATGGCAGTTTATTTTTATACAGCATGACCCTAATATAGCCTATCCCTAAAAATGAGAACCTGATTAAACCTAAACACTGACAAGGAAGGTGTTTGTTTGTTTGTTTGTTTGTTTGAGGGCAGTGTCACTGGCCCTCATATGTGGGGCCCGAACCAGAGCCGCTGGCTTCCCAAGCGAGGTCCTAACCACAGCGCCACTCGGCCGGCCCAAGGAAGGTGTTTTTTGAAGTCTTCATCTTTGTACCCCTTTTTAGATAAATCATTATTTGTTTTAATTTGCTCTGAAATGGTTTTGTCAATTTAAAAATACAAATGAAATACTGTGCAATCCCCACATAAGAATCAAAAGACTAGGGCTGACAATTGCCTCATGTAGCTTTATTTAGTTGTATCCTTCCTAAAATAAAAAGGATGAGGAGCTCTAGTGTAACTACACATTCTTCAAACTTAACTAAGCTAAAAAAAAAAATTTCTCCCTTCATGTATCTGTCAAACTGTCATGAAAATGTGTCTGTAAAATATTCACACATAAGCAAATAGATATACCAGCAAATCCTGGTTTTCTGTTAGTCTATAGATATAAGGAGTAGTAAAATAGACGACTGAAATGAAGAATCATAAGCAGTAGAGCCAAGAGAAGTTTTTTCAGGTGGCGAAAATGTCCACAGGCCCAGAGAATTTTGGAAACTGTGTAAGACTGGAGTAGATGACCAAGTTCTCTTTCAAGTCTTAAGATTCTACGACTTCATGAAGAAATCATATACAACAAAAACAGTCATTTCAGGTTAGTGTTCTTTCCGAAACTTAAAACAAATATGGAATGATGCCCATAATACCCTCTACCCCCACCCCCACCCCCACATAAGCTGAAATTTAAAATATGGAATTGGAGACAAATCTTAGCACTGCATATCAATTAATAATACTTATTAATAATCTTACCGTATCTGAATTCCCTTCCAGCAATATATTGATAGCTTTGTTCACATCTCCATTACAGTCATGTAGGGCCACTATACATTCATCCTGACTTTTTCCTGTCACTTCCATTAGCTGTTACAATTATAAGAAAATGGTTAGAAGACCCCAAAAAAGGTACTTCATATTAATTTTAAGATTCTTCTATATAAAGATGGAAATTATGCAATACTTCCACATGAAGATGGCCTCTTCTAGACTCTGATCTTACAATTCAAGAACAGATTTACCTGTTTTTTGTGGCCACTCATGTCTTTTCACCAATCCTGGCAGAGTCAAATTACAAATCAACCCTCCTCCAACCTGACCAAGTATCAGATTATTAATCAGCAGCATACTCATGTATCAATTTTATGTGTACATATGTGTACACACACACCAACATCCTCAGAATACTCAGGATCAGCTGACTACTCAAACTTGGTACAATTACCTGATTCCCAAAATTCTGAAATACTCAAATATTAAATGGGACTAGGTTTCCAAAAGACCAAATGTGAGTATGTGGCCACCATTAAAACAGAACATCCAGTCTATGTTCCACGAAGTTCCAAATTCCCTACATAAGCTTTTACTGCTTGGATTAGAGAACATACATACATAAGTCATAACACCCTAAGGTCTCACAAGTGGAATTCTGCAGCTATCACAAAACTCACTCCTAGATATACTAAGTTCTCAAGCAACTTCAACAGGGTGCTATGTTAAAAGCAATCAACGAAATCTTGGTGCATTCTCTTTAACAAGGGAAATTAAGCTCTTTAACATTTTCATCATAAAAAAACAATTGTAGATTAGGCAAAATACAGGTTTCTCAATTATCAGTTGATAAACATATGATTTAAGTATCTGTTGTGTTTTCATCATGTTTAACTATTTTAGCATGTACTAGCTGCAGTTCAAAATAGTTTGACCCCAACATTTGAAGTGATTTCTCTGCGGTCAAAAAACTAATTAATAGGGGCCGGCCAAGTGGCTCAGTTGGTTAAGAGCACAAGCTCTGAGCAACAGGGTCAACAGTTCAATTCCCACATGGGAGAGTGAGCTGCGCCCAAGCTGAGCTGCCACTGAGCTGGCAGGATGGATCAGTTGGTGAGTGCATGTGCTCCTAGCAACAAGGTTGCCAGTTCAACTCCCACATGGGATGGTGGGCTACGCCCGCCACGCCTGTAACTAATATTGAACACGGCACCTCGAGCTGAGTGGCCACAAGCTGCCGACAGGCGGTCTGATGGCTAATGGATTTGGAGCTGAGCTAGCTGCGCCCTCCACAACTAAGATTGAAGGACAACAACTTGGCTCTTCCCCTTGCCCAATTTCCCAACAAAAAATCTAAAAAAAAAAACCCAAAAAACTAATAAACAGCAAAGCCTGTCTGGAATTCAGGTCTCCTGATATCATAAATACAGCTCTTTTCAGTACACCATTCTCTCTCATTTCCTCCCTGCATTATTACACAGCAAGAGTTCTACATACTCTAGAACTTCAGTCTTTGGACTATCTACCAATGTCAGATTTTTATTAGTGATCTGTACTAATCCAATACCTGTCAAATGCAATTGTTAAGATTCACAATAAGTATCAAAATCCCTCTAGTGACTGGGTTAGTGAGAGGTAGGACTATAGTTAGCACTTAAAACACTGAACTCCTGGACCAGTGCTCCGTATGCTATACAGATAAAACGCAATATAATATGTAGTAGGTCTCACACGTACATAAACCTGATTCCTGAGAATGAGTTCTATAATTTTTAATAAATCCTTTTTGTAGTGTTCCAAAAATATTACCATTGGTCTGATGACAGCAACTATAAGTAAGAACAAAGAGTTTACCCAGTAAAGGGCTAACCAGTTTGCTTTGGGATGTTCACTCCAAGGGACAATTACAGGTAAACTTCTACCAAGGTTTGGACTGAGGTAAGGATTACAATACATTGGTTTCTAGAATCTTGAAAGGAAAAGAAGTCTTATCAGGAAAGATACTGAAGTTAAGATTATGTTATCCAAAAGCCCTGTCATTAAAGTTAGAAGTGCAGGGTGGGCCCAGTGGCGCGGGGTTAAGAGCTGGCTTGGGACGCCAGCAGCCCAGGTTCGGATCCCACATATGAGGACCAGTGACACGGCCCTCTTACAAAAAAATATATATATAAAGTTAGAAGTGCAGACATCACCCTAAAATTTAATTTCCTACTTTTCCAACATGTATTTAGAATCACCACCATGTCTGAAAGGGCCACTCAGCTCTCCTTTAAATTAAACAAACTTTTCTGAGACCTTGCTAAAAACTAAATATACTTTCTATATATATATGTATAGACAATGTCAATGTGCTTTCACAAAAGTCTAGCTCATTTTTCACATTTAATACAACTCAAAGATTTTACTACCAAGAGGATGAACATATTCAATTCCTTCATTCTAACCACCAACACAGGTATTTAATCACAAGTTCAAAATACAATTAGTTGAGACTAAGCAAGAAACATACTTTAACATCTCTAGTAAAATTATCTTTTTAAGGCATAATAAAAATACGTTAGAAAAATGATAGCATCCTCTGCTAGAAACATACCTGTTTAACATTAGCTTCAAACTCTGAATCAATTTTATCAAAGATCACTTGAACGAGACGCATCTGTTCAGCTGTTGCCTGGAAAGTACATATAATTGTCAAAGATTTGAACACCAAAATTGTAAGTTGGATGCCAAAATCTGATGCAAATAGATAGAAGCTCTCAAGCACTCCAGCACTACGGTAACAGAAATACTGGTTAAAAAAACAAAAGGACTCTGAATTAAGACCTCTCAAATGTGTACAATCTGTTCCCAAAAGGTAAATAATGATCAAATTAGATAGCATAAAGGTCCCATTCCTTTGGCCAATCCACCTAAGTTCTTGTTCATCTTCACTGGCCACGTACTCATTTGCATTTTCTTTCCCCAGGGGAAATGGGAGTAAGCGGTACAGGAAGCAGTGGGAACAGCTGCCAGGACACAAGCTTAGAACTGCTTTACTATCGAAAAAGCAAAAAAGGTCTAAAAGCTCTAAAAATATATAATGGTCAGCTCTAAAGAGAAAAGGCTGTATTTATCTAAATAAAATTTATTTTTAATCACAATTAAAAAATGGTTTTAACAAAAATTTTAAAAAAGAAACTTTCAAACACTAAATTAGTCACCTCTGCGGAAAAGAACTCTTTTTCAGTTGCTTTTTTCACTCAAAATTCTTTTTAAAAAAAATCAAGTTACTGAATTTTTGAGGTTTCCTTTTGTGGTATTTTTGGCAACAAAAAATTAGAAAAGTATAAAAAATAGTTGCTCTTTTGTGCAGTGAGTTAATAAGTAATACATCAATTTGGTTTCTTAGCTTTGAGAAAGGTACCATGGTTATGACAAGGGATACTAGGTGAGGGGTATACAGGAACCCTCTGTTCTACCTTTGTGCAACTTTCTGGTAAATCTAAAATTACAGGGCTTTTTTGGGTTTTTTTGTTTTTCAAAAGTTACCCTGTTAGCTCAAATCTATACTAACTCCCAGCATAAATGTTTAAAAAGTTAAACAGTTCAAATTACTGAATCATCCCCACAAGGACCTAATAATGAACACCTTTCCTTTTCTGCTTTAAATACATATATATTTCAAATAATCTCGTAGTTCATATAGGTGGTTGATTATACAAGATGTAGCTAGCTTCAGCCTGTTCCCTCCAATCTAATAGCCAATCCCTTCATCCCAACACGCCACCCTGCTGTGACCTCAGCTGAACTGCTTATAGTGCTACTACATTACAGCCAGAAAAATGTTTATTGAGAAACTCAGTGTCTACACATACTGCCAATTTTACCTCAGTGCTACCCAGTGTATAAGGGCCTTAAATATACTCTGACTACCTGCACATCAGACAATCATTTTCTTGACCCATAACCAACTGAGAAGTCCTACTGCTGCGGCCAAAAGGACCAAAGGCATGAAATAACTGGATGAGGTCAAAGGGGAAAATCAAAGGGGAGGATGAGATGGCACTTCCCATTACACATTTGGGTTTTGGGTAATGATAACCTTTTATGAATGCAAGTAAATCCTTGGTGCCCCTGATGTAGAATGCCTACATGATTAATTTTTGCCCAATTTCCTTAAATACCATATCTTTCTCTCCCTGGGTCTCAATCTAAAAATTGTATGTCATATTCATTCAGCCTTGCTGCATTCCAAGCACATTAATGCTCATTGTGTCCCACAATTAAATTTCCTTAATTACAAAATTGTCACAGATCCCTCAAGAAAATTACAGTGACCCCCTAAGGTAGCCATCTAGTACCAAAACTATTTATTTGGCACTTACATATTTTTCTCTGATATCAAAAACAGAATATTAAACTTATTTCTTTGTAGGATAACACACACATACACAACAATTTTTATTGTGAATATCTACAGCATAATGTTAATTGGCTGCCTAACAATCCACTGGATATGTCCCACATTTCATTTACTCACAAATTTTTCATTACTACCTAAACATTACAGAGATCCTTTTTTTTTTTTTTTTTTTTTTTTGAGGGCAGTGGGCCCTCATATGTGGGACCCAAACTGGGGCCGTTGGTTTCCCAAGTCAGCGCTTAACCACCGCGCCACTCAGCCAACCCTAAAGAGATCCATTTTATGCCTAATTTGTATATGCATCTGTGATAGCTTTCTGAGAAGACATAGGTATGAAATAAGTGTCTAGAAAAATGTTAAAATCTCATACCTTCTACTCAGAAATGCTCTGCACAAAGTCTGCAAATATGTCTACTCCATCAGCAGTATAATAGAGCCTGCTTCCTCAAAACTTTCGCAACTTTAAAAAATGCCAATTTAATCAATAAAATGGTCCCTATTGGACTTAATTTGTATTTCTTAGATCACTAGTAAGAGTAAACTTTTAAAAATATACTTACTAATATAGCAATGATAAAGAGACTAATAAGAACTAGACATCTTCATTTTGCAACCAACAGAGTAAAGATTAGTTCAGAAAAGAATCAATAAATGTTCATTTTAAGAGGAAAAGCTTTATGAGCAGTTATTTGCACATGGCCTCAAAATGTCTTCACAAAGATTGTTTTTCAGTTGCTAGACAAAACACAATAACAATATATTAGAGGAAATGGGCAAATCCTAGCCTGAATTATCAAAATCAACATCCTCAATTTGGAAGAGATAGATTATCATGTGATTCCACGTGTGGTACTCTAAGAAATACTCAAGGTCAGTTATGTAGTATTCCAATAAAAGATATATAACCTGAATACAATCATGAGGAAACATTAAACAAACTAAAATTGAAGAACATTTTATACAATTGATCTATATTTCTTCAAAATTGCCAATGTTACAGAAGACAAAGAAAGGCTAAGAACTGTTCCAGATTTATGGCGACTAAAGAAATGTCAAACAAAGGGAATATGTGATGATTCTATACTGAAAGGGAGAAACATGCTATAAAGAACATTATTGGAGGGCCAGCCGGGTGGCGCAATTGGTTAGGGTGCATGCTCTTAACAATTGCCAGTTCGATTCCCACATGGGATGGTGGGCTGCGCCCCCCAGCAACTATCAGGTTGTCGGAAAAGTCAGGACGCATTTTTGCAACGAAAAACAGAAAAAATACGTCCTGACTTTTCCGACGACCCAATGGATTCAAAACAGCTACTGGACTTGGAGCTGAGCTGCGCCCTCCACAACTGAGATTGAAGGACAACAACTTGACTTGGAGCTGATGGGTCCTGGAAAAACAAAATGTTCCTTTCCCAATTCCCCATAAAATCTTAAAAAAAAAAAAAAACCCATTACTAGAGTAATTGATGTTATGGAATAAGTAAAAATTCCACATTGACAAAACTGGAATATGAACCATAAAAAACTGTAGCAATGCTAAACTTACAAAATTTGATAGTGCAATTGTGCCTATCTATATAAAGGAACATCCTTGTTCTTAGGAAATACTTAAATATTACAGGGTAAAAGGCAAAATGTATTTAACAAACTCTCAAACAGTTCAGAACAAATAATGCATATGTGTATGTCAAAACAATATGACAGAGCAAAAGGAGTACCATGTTAAAAATATAAGGAGTACATGAGAGTTCTCTAAACTACTGTTGCAACTTTGCTGCCAAATCAAAATCCCATGAACAATAATATACAACAAAATTAGGTAACAAGGTAGCCCTCACAAACCTCAAAATACAAACAAGAAAAACCACCAACAGATACAAGATCTGCCTGGTATCAATTTGTGCCATGCGAGACTAGTTTAATAACAGGAAAACCCCAAGTAGCTAAGAGTATTCACTGCAAAGTAAAGTGGGACAATTTGGGAACAGCAGCTGGCATTGTAGGGTTTTGACAACTCCAGTTGTAAGCGAAGTGCTGGACTGCAGAAAGGCTGCAAAAGGCCAGGATAGTTACCATCATAAACTCCTGAAACTAACAAGCTAGGGCTCCCATCAAAAGCAACTACTAGGAGAAAAACCATAATTGAGCCATATACACAGAAAAGAAAAAAAAGATCCACAATGAGGGAAGAAAACTGAGCCAGGAAATCTCAGAAAGCAAGCCAACATATTTACATAGAAGAGAGGAAAGACTCTTCTAAAATTGGAAAAGCCACTCTGAACTATAATTGCTGTCTAAAAATCCAAGAAAACTCATTTCACATAAAAATGAGCAATAGAGCAGCAGCACCGGGCAGTCGGCAAGAACAAACACCTTATGAAAAACAGCAAAAAGGGAGCCAAGAAGAAAGTGGCTGACCCATTTTCTAAGAAAGACTGGTATGATGTGAAAGCACCAGCTATGTTCAATAGAAGAAATATAGGGAAAACACTAATCTCTAGAACTCAAGCAACCAAAATTGCATCTGATGGTCTCAAGGGCTGTGTTTTTGAAGTGAGCCCAACTGATCTGCAGAATGATGAAGCTGCATTTAGAAAAGTCAAGCTAATTACTGAGGATGTTCAGGGCAGAAACTGCCTGCCTAATTGCCAAGGCACGGACCTTACCTGTGACAGAATGTGCTCCATGGTCAGAAAATGGCCGACCATGACGAGGCTCAGGTTAATGTCAAGACTGCTGATGGTTGGGGCCGGCCGAGTGGCGCATTGGTTAAGCGCTGGCTTCGGAAGCCAGCGGCCCCAGTTCGGTCCCACATAAGAGGGCCAGTCACACTGCCCTCAAAATAAAAATAAAAAAATAAAAAAAACAGACTGCTGATGGTTATTTGCTTCATCTATTCTGTGGTGTTACTAAAAAAAAACAACCCAAAATAATCGGATTCGGAAGACCTCTTATGCTCAGCATCAACAGATCTGCCAAATGATGGAAACTGTGACCACAGAGGTGCAGACAAAAGACTTGAAAGAAGTGGTCAATAAACTGATTCCAGGTAGCACCGGAAAAGACGAAGAAGAGGCCTGCCAATCTGTTTATCCTCTCCATGATGTCTTTGTTAGAAAAGTCAAAATGCTGAAGAAACCCAAGTTTGAACTGGGAAAACATGGAGCTTCATGGTAAAGGTACCAGTTCTGGAAAAGCTACTGGGGATAAGGCAGGTGCTAAAGTGAACGAGCTGATGCATATGAGCCTCCAGTTCAAGAATGTGTTTAAAATTCAGACTTTTCATGGTGACAAATAAAACCTGTTTGTGATGTTTTTTTAAAAAAAACTAAAAAATGAGTGATTGAAAAATAAAATCTTGGGCCAGCCGAGTGGCTCACTGGTTAAGAGCTGGTTTGGGATGCCAGCAGCCCCGGTTCGGATCCCACAAATGAGGGCCAGTGACACTGCCCTCTACAGCTAACAACAGCTCCACCTGGAGCTGGGCTGTGCGAGCCCCAGCGACGGTATAGGCTGCAGCCTCTGCTGCAGTGGGCTGCCATAGGCTACAGTGAGTGGCCGGCAGCCAGCATGAGCTGCCAATAGCCGCGGTAAACAACATCCAGAGGCCGGCGACCAATCTGCCTCATCCGGGAAGAGCGCAATGATAATACCAACATGGGCCATTCAATCAACGTCCTCAGCAACTAGACTGAAGAACAAAAAGACAGCAACTTGTCTGTTCCCCTTTCCGGGTTCCCCAATGCTGTTTCCCTCCCCCAATTCCGCAATAAAATCTTAAAAAAAAAAAAAAAGAAAAAGGACCAGCCGAGTGGCACAATGGTTAAAGCGCTGGCTTGGGAAGCCAGCGGCCCCGGTTCGGTCCCACATATGAGGGCCAGTGACACTGCCCTCAAAAAAAAAAAAAAGAAAAGAAAAAAGAAAAAGAAAAAAAGAAAAAGAATCTTAAAAAAAAAGATAAATAAATGTCAAATCCCACATACAGTTATTGTAAGAGAAAAAAAGGAGAATACTCCTATAGTCAGTAAAAGCACACTAAAAAAAAACAAAAAAGTACCTAGAGAACAAGGAAAAACAGCTATCTACTGTTTCAAAATGTACTAAAAGATATGGAGCCTGAAGACAATGATAAAAGACATAAAAGAATAACATGCGTCTAAGTTTTCCAGTTTAGAAATAAAAATGGAGATTAAATCAGAAGAAACACAAAAATAAACTTCAATGCCTCAAGAGAAATATTAGGTGAAAGGGGAAAATATTTATAGTACAACAGAAATAAAAAGACAAGAAGAATAGGAAAAAAAAATTTAATATTGAACACAGGTAAAAGAAAACCCAACCTAAACCTGTGGATAACACAAGTCTCTGAAGAAGAAAAAGGGAACAGTACAAACGCTTAAAACTAAAATTCAAGAAAAATGTCTGGAAAGCAAACATTTAAATATGTTTAAAGAAACATTTAAATGTGTTTAAAGAAAACACACCGGACGACTTCTGGTAAAATGGCACAATAGACAGACGCTGTGCTAACTGCCTCCCAGTATCACACCAAAATTACAACCAAATTATACGGCATTCAACCCTGGAGGTCCCCGGAACACTGGAGGAACAGAACCACTAAACGAAGAACTTAAAGAGGAAGCCGCGTCTGGTCTGGTAGGACGGGCGGAGACGAGAGAGGGCAAACCCCATGAGGGAGGTCCCAGCTGTGGAGAGGCTTCTCCAGCTGGGGGAGAGACCCTCCGGCTGAACACCAAGCTCACCAGCCCAGAGCTCCTTTGCCGAGAAAAGGAGTTCCAAGATAGCCGGCAGTAAATTAGTGAGGACTCGCTTTGCTCAGCTAGGTGAGGCTAAGAGCGGCTGGAGAATCAGTGTGGCCAGCTCCCAGGCTTGCTCGCCGGTGGGCACTTACCTGGTTCCTGGTGGAGGGAGTGGCTGTGTGAGCCGGGAGCCTGCGGGGACGGACTGAACTGAGCACCTCTGGTGCAAAGGCTGGAGGTTTTGGGATTGTTCCCGTGGTGTGGGGCCTGCACGCAAGTGGTGTAGGGAGGTCGCCATTTTGTCAAGCTTGGCCCCTCCCACGAAGGATCAGGTCCGGGACTTCATTGGTCTGGTGGAATTGGCGCAGAAGTACGTGTGTGCGTGTGCGTGTGCGTGTGCGTGCGCCTGCTGCCTGAGATCCACCCTCTGCCTGGCTTATACTGCGTTGCCAGGGAAACGCAGGGCGGGTGCCCTCAGGCTCCAATAGGCTGCTCATTGAGACCTGGGAGTGCGCTAGCTGCCTGGGATCCCCACCCTCCGCTAGGCTTGTGCTGCATTGCCAGGGAAACGCCTAGTGGGAGTGATCCAGCTCCAACAGGCTGCTCACTGAAACACGGAAGTGCGCAAGCCCCCTCGGACCCCGCTCTCCGCACTCCGCTTGTCGAGTTGCCAGGCTGGTGATTGGTTGTCGGGCTGCTTGGCCTGATCTGCAAGCGGCTGATTGGGACAGGCTGAGACTGTGAGTTTTCCTGGGAGTGTTGGGCCCTGAGCTGTATGCTTGCGTGATCCAGCCAGGGCTCTTCTGGTGATCTATCTAATACATCAAAGCAATCCCAGAGCGACAGCCAGAATGGGGAAACAAAGAAACATGTCCCAAGTAAAGGATCAGAAGAAACCTCCAGAAATGGAACCAAATGAAACAGAGGGATCCAACCTTTCAGAGACAGAGTTTAGAACACTGATGATAAGAATGTTGAAGGAACTTAGCGAGGACATAAGGAAGGATAGGGAAACCATAAAAAACAACCAGTTAGAACTAGAGAATACAATAACTGAAATGAAGAACACACTCGAAGGAATCACCAGTAGAGTAGATGAAGCAGAGGAGCGGATCAGCGATTTGGAAGATAAAATAGCAGAACTCACCCAGTTGGCACAGCAAAAAGACCAAAGAATAAAAAACAATGAAAATAGTTTAAGAGCCCTATGGGACAAGGTGAAGCGCAACCACCTTCGAATCATAGGGATACCAGAAGGAGAAGAGAAGAAGCAAGGGGTCGAGAATGTATTTGAAAAAATAATGACTGAAAACTTCCCTACCCTGGTGAAGGAAATCAACATACATGCCCAGGAAGTGCAGAGGGTTCCAAACAAGCTGAACCCAAACAGGTCCACACCAACACACATCTTAGTTAAAATGGCAAAGGTTAAGGACAGAGACAGAATCCTAGAGGCTGCAAGAGAAAGACAGCAGGTTACATACAAAGGAACTCCTATTAGACTAACAGCTGACTTGTCTACAGAAACTCTGCAGGCCAGAAGGGAGTGGCAGGAGATATTCAAAGTGACACAAAATAAAGGCCTACAACCAAGATTGCTCTACCCAGCACGGCTATCACTTAAAGGAGAAATAGCTTCTCAGAAAAGAATAAGCTTAAGGAATTCATTACCACCAAGCCAGCATTGCAAGAAATGTTAAAAGGCCCTTTTTAAACAAAAGAAAGGGGAAAACAAGCTAACCCAGAGAGACAATTTAAGAAGACTGAAGTCGTATCAAGCAGATATAAAGGAAAAACTGATGGTTGCTGGCTGGGAGAAAGTGGGGAAGAGGGAGAGGGGAAGGTTTTGGACAATGTATGTGGGACTACAATGTTGCCACAGGGATATGGGGGCAGTTCTGGGAATGTAATTGACAATGTTGTGAAGAGACTATTATGTTGCGAGAAATAAGTCAGTCGGAGAAGGACAGGTACCATGTGATCTCACTTGAGTGTGGAGTCTGAAGAGCTGAGTGAACGATCAAAGTAAACAGACTCGTAGATGTAGAGGAAAAACTGAGGGTTGCTAGTTGGGAGGAGGGTGGGGATGGGGGGGAAGGGGAAGGGATTAGACAGCATAAATAGACAACTACAATATTGCCACAGGGATATGAAACACAGTTCGAGGAATATAATAATGTTGTAAAAATTTTGTGGCATGTCAGATAGACACATGTCTTGTTAGGGAGACCACTTCATGGAAGGAGTAGAGGCTTGATCACTGCACTGTACACCTGAAGCTGATGTTGTATAGTATTGTATGCCAACTGCAACTGAATATGTGGATGGTCACAGGATGTGGAGTATACTGTGGAGGGGAGTCAGGGGAGTTGTGATGGATATGTATGATATGGGGGGGGAGTGGGGTGGCGAACTGGGGGAGGGCGGTTTTTATTTTGGGGGGTAAAGAGTATAACTATTGCCTTGTGTTGTACACCTGAAACTAATAAAAAAGTAAATAATAAAAAAAAAGAAAAAAGAAAACACACCGTATACTTGAGCTATCAACTCATAACAACCCACACTAAGACATTCTCTAGTAAAAGATTTGGACTGTAAAATGAAAATATCTATTGGTTATGTAGGCAGAACTGGCAAGAGACTTAATACGAAGAGTATCAATAAAGCATTGTCAAAAGCAATGCTTTGTGCAAAATGAAAATAAAGTAACATTTAAGATACTCAAGTGAAGAAAGTCTGAGCCTAGCATTTACAGCCAACGAAATGACTTTATACTCAAGTATAGAAGATATGAATTGTTACCAGTACCAAAGAACTCAGGGATTATTCTTAACATGAGCCTTTCATAAGGAATCAACAACAGCATTGGGTTAACACAACCAAAGTGACTAGAGACACTGACATAGTATTAATGGTGACTGTTAAGCATATACTTATTTTAGAAATATACTAAATGATGTCTCAAAGGGAGAAAGTATGGTATACCATGGGTACATGAACAAAGTATGTAAACATGGAACTAGTTTAAGAAGGTCCGTGTGTGAGGGGGGGAGGGGTGGTCTCTGCACTTCCAGATGGCTTGAAGGATGACTGAGGTGCCCTGGGTTCCAAAGGCTGTATACCCTGAAGCAATGGGTGCATCAATCTGACCTTTAGGCCCTCACTGGCTGTCACATTATCATTTTTCACATGAGGTCCACCTCTACCAAGTAAAATACGCTTGTAAGGGTATTAATTGAGGTGGATTTGTATTAAGACTGTCATAGGGAGGGCCGACCGAGTGGCGCATTGGTTAAGAGCTCGCTTGGGACGCCAGTGATCCCATATATGCGGGCCAGTGACACTGCCCTCTACAGCTAAGATGGTGAACAACAGCTCCACCTGGAGCTGGGCTGCCGTGAGTCCCCGGCGCAGCATAGTTGCAGTCCCTGCTGCAGTAGGCTGCCATAGTCTACAGTGAGTGGCCAGCAGCCAGCGTAAGCAGCGGGCAGCCAGCGTGAGCTGCCAAGAGCCACTGTGAGTGGCCGTCCAGAGGCCGGCAACCAATGTGCATCACCTGAGAAGAGCATAATGATGATATCAATATGGGCCAGTGAAGCAATGTCCTCCACAACTAGACTGAAGAACAAAAGGTCAGCAACTTGTCTGTTCCCCTTCCCAGGTTCCCCAATGCTGTTTACTCCCCCAATTCCCCAATAAAAAAAATCTTAAAAAAAAAAAGACTGTCATAGGGAAAAACCACATAGCTCACATAGAAGAGAGCAGATGACAAATTACTGAACTCTGGTAGAGTGACTAATTTATTCTAGATAACCCAAAACATTGGCTATGTAATAGAATAATGGAATGACAGCTGACAATGGTTCCCGGGTATGGGGAAGCATGAGATAGCAAACAGGAAAAACAAGTCTGGCTGTGCAATTCCTGTTGTGTAAAAGAACTGCAGGTACTTGCCAGGTCCACACACAGAGTGCCTCTTGGTTACTGAATAATGTTCAGCAATAGTGATAAAGACCAAGGCCCTCAGATATACAAGTGTGATCATCCTGCATGTTACTGTTGTGGGTTTGAAAGCTACTTACAGAAAGCAGTTACATCAATTGAACCAAGTATTTTCCTTGAAATAAGTGTGTAGAAAATATCTGATTAAATATTTGTTCTATCAACTGACTTCAAGGTAAAACTGAAAATCCTAAATCCACAGAATTCTTACAGAAACAGAAGTTGATGCATGCCTTGCTGCCCCAGCAGACAGAATTTAAATATTTATATTTAGTGTGTCAAATTCTGATGCCAATGACCACGATATTTTATAAAAACAAGCCAACATTTATGGAAGCTTCTGGAATGAAAAAGGAGCCTCCCCTACTTCTTTTTAAAATGTTAAAGGCTGGGCTGGGGACACATGAGAGTACAAATGGAGAAAACATGACGGTAGAATTACCATTGTTATTCTTAGACTATTATATATATAAAGCAAGTAAGTGATTTTGACATATTGTAATTTTACCATCTCCAGTTCTCAGGGAATCAGGATTCTCACTGTGGAGGTCATATACATGTGATATAAAAGTAGTCCTGAGGGCTGGCGGAGTGGCTCAGTTAGTTAAGAGCTCGCTCAAGAGTGCAAGCTGAGCTCTGAGCAACAGCAGTTCGATGCCCAGCCCAAACTGAGCTGCTGCTGAGCTGCCAACAGGTAGCAGGATGGCGCAGCTAAAAAAAAAAAAAAAAAAAAAAAAAGTCCTGAATCTGAACCATCAGCATTCACTTATTGGGCATTTTACCTTAAGAAACAAATTCTTTCATAGCTCGATCCACTGAAGAGATCTATGAACAATGACCAACCCAGTAACAATAAACATCAGTAAAGTTACCAGCTTGAGGTCTCTAAATACCATTTCTCACTAAAAGATACCAGGGTTCCTTAGAGCAATGGCTGATTCTAGGTACAAAGCAGAAAGTGTACAAGATAAGTCTGTTATATCTTGTCATACCAGTTTATGAAGAAACTACTATCAAGGATTTGTTTGGACCAAGTCAAAAAGCACTTGGGACCCATGACTCAGGAGTCATGGAGATATAATATAAAATATAGGGACCAGGGCCAGCCGAGCGGCGCGTTGGTTAAGAGTTGGCTTGGGACGCCAGGTCTGAGCAGCAGGGCCCTGGTTCGGATCCCACATGAGGGCCAATGACACTGCCCTCTACAACTAAGATGGTGAACAACAGCTCGACCTGGAGCTGGGTTGCCGAGAGTTGCCGGCGACGGTGTAGGCTGCAGTGGGGCTGGCCGGCAGCAGGGTTGCGCTTTCGTGCGCTGTCGTGAGCAGCCGTCCAATGGCCAGCGAGCAACTGCCTCATCCTGGAAGAGCGCAATGATAATACCAACATGGGCCAGTGAAGCAACATCCTCCACAACTAGACTGAAGAACAAAACGACAACAACTTGTCTGTTCCCCTTACCCGGTTCCCCAATGCTGTTCCCACCCCCCCAATTCCCCAATAAAATCCAAAAAAAACAAAAAGAATATATTCATAAACTAATTTCTTATGGCTTTAAAATATAACATCTACATATCTCTACACAAACACAGGATAATGTCCAAATATACACATTTATAGTATGTATGCAAACTTGAGAAAAACATATTAAAAGTGTATACAAAATAGGGCCAACAGCAATCTGGAAAACAGCCATCATGAAATTATTCATCCATGAAGCACTATCTTTCTATAAGATCAGAAGTTCCTACTATAAAAAATTATTACAACACAAAGCAGATCTTCTACTTTATTACTGGGAAGGATCTTAGAGGTAGCAATTCAGTTCAACTCTGTACTGTGCCTCTAAGTAACTTACTCATGCTTTTATGCGGGGTGTTGATGGCACTACCAGAGTGTAGTGTCCAATACATCAATCATGCTGCCTTCCAGTCAGGGAGGAAGCTGTTTTAACGGTCTAAAAATGTAGCAATGTAGGTCTAGGCTAGTGAGGTTGTGACTAGAAGGAAGGGGTGTAAAGGAAGATGATTTTCTTTGTGTGTCATTTTATATTTGAAGACAAAAGTGACTACAACATGCGCAAACTGGGAGAATACAGTCCACGTAAGAGTTATGGGAAACCTGCAAGAGTCTGAAAAGAGGTACACAGATGGAAATGTGAGTTGTGGACAAGGTGAAAGCAGTCAGCAATACATAAATAAAGTCACCAAGACCTTGAAGCAGGCAGGATGTCTGCACCAAGAAAACAAAATAAAACCAGCAGAATTTTCTAGGATAAGGATGATGTTCTGTACCTTGCCAGGGAACTAGGTTTCACGGGAATATGCATCCAACAAAAAATGATCTCATAGGGCCGGCCGAGTGGCGCGGTGGTTAAGTGCTGGCTCAGCGGCCCCGGTTCGGTCCCACACAAGAGGGCCAGTGACACTGCCCTCAAAAAAAAAAAAAAAGAAGGGCCGGCCGAGTGGCGCGGTGGTTAAGCACTGGCCTGGGAAGCCAGCGGCCCAGGTTCGGGTCCCACATCTGAGGGCCAGTAACACTACGCTCCAAAAAAAAAAAAAAAAAAATATCTCATACACTTAAAATGGATCATGTAAATTTCACCTTTGGAAAAAAGGGAGACCTAGATAAATGATAAACTCACTGATGATATGTATGCTCAAGTGTTCAGAGGTTTAATTTACTTTCAAATGTATCAAAAAATAAGAGAATGATGGATAGCTAGTCAGATGTGATAAAGCAAACAGCAAAAAAAATAACTGAGTATGTGAGTGGTCACTGTACAACTCTTTTAACTTTTCTTTGTATTTGAACATATTCATAATAAAATGTTAGTGGAAAAATATTCAGCAGATCAGAAGATGCCCTGGGAATGGTCCAAAAAGAAAATGCAAAGGAAAAGGAGGGGAAACAGATGTTAAACAGGAATTAAAATAAAAAGATAAAAGGAAAAAAAAAAATCCAAAAAAGTAAACACAGACCACTTTTGGACACCCAATCACACTGTATGATGTGTATTAGAAAAAATGCGCCTGACTCAAAGCATATAGAAATGTCACAGAATATAGGATAGACCAAAGCCAGGGACACTATCTTTTTTTTTTTCCAGCTAAGCTATCCTGCCACCTTGTAATATCTTTCTGATAAAGGGTATAAGGCCAATTAAAAGTTAATGGAGGGCTGGCCGAGTGGCGCAATGGGACCGGTTCAGGTCCCACATATGAGGGGCAATGACATTGCCCTCAAAAAAAAAAAAAAAAAAATTAATGGAGGGGCGGCCGGTTAGCTCAGGTGGTTAGAGTGCAGGCTCATAACACCAAAGTTGCCGGTTCAATTCCCACCTGGGCCAAGGAGCTGTGCCCTCCACAACTAAGACTGAAACAACTACCTGACTTGGAGCTGATGGGTCCTGGAAAAACATACTGTTCCCCAATAAAATTTCTTTAAAAAAAGTTAATGGAGCAGGGGGGTAAACAGCCACAAATAGCTCTACAGGTAGCAATATTTAAACTTGAAAACTGTCTGAGAATTGCCTGTGCTTCCAAAATGTACACACGTAGCAGAAACAAAGGAAGCTTCTCCTGACTCCATTAAAATATCTTATAAAATACAACACTCAAGTTGACAGACTTTCACTAAAGATTGTAAGCAGAATACTTATTAATAACATTTTGCTATTGGCCAACAGTCTGGGGCTGTTACATATTTTTGTAAGTTCATTTTGATACTGTTTCACCCATACATTTCTAACTGTAAAGTTACCACATATAAGGTAAATACCAATTACTAATTTATTCAGACAGCTTTATCAGCTTAAGTACTATGACTCCAATATTCTTTGCATTTCTCTTCAGTGATATCATCTATTTTGTTCCTAAAAGGGTACAGACCATCTAGATATAACTTCTGAAAGCACAGCTGATGCACTTAACAGCTGTTTAACAAGTACAGTATTGCAATACTAGTATAGTACATTAATGAAATATTAAGCATTTTAAATCACAACTTTAAGTATTTTTACCTTTGCTAACTACCCTAGTCAAGAAGTAAATTAAGGGCTGGCTGAGTGGCGCGGTGGTTAAGCACTGGCTTGGGAAGCCAGCGGCTCCGGTTCAGGTCCCACATATGAGGGGCCAGTAATACTGGCCTCAAAAAAAAAAAAAAAAAAAGAAATTAAGTATTTGACAAACAAAGCATCAAACATAAATCAGAGTATGACAGAAAAGTTGTCAGGCTGAGCTCTAGGAGTGACAAGAGGTCTCTACAGCTTGTGAAACCAGAGGAATATGCAGAATCAACTGGTAATTCAAAGTTAAACAAGGTTAGTGCACCCTCTCCTACAACAAACATTAGTGACATCTGTCATACAACTCTGGAGGTGAAAAAAAGCCTTGCTAAGTAAAGCAGCATTACTAATCTCTTCCTCTGGGTCTCTCTTCCATTCACTTGGCTTATACTGAGCTAAGCTACTTTCACAATAAAGAATGTGTTCATAACTTTTCTAATGGAGCCAAATGTTTTTGTTGGATCTGTCACCCAGAAAATTTGGAAAATACAATGAAGTAGGATTATTTTTTTAAGCCATCCTTATGCCCATCACTCAAAGATAAACAACATTACTATAATTTACTAGACTCTTCAATGTCTTAACAGTTGTGCTATACTATAAGTATAATTTTGCATCCTCTCAGTTGATCAGAAACCAAACATTTCCCATCATGATTTCAAATATCATAGTCACTTCATAACTTATATGAAACATAGTAAAAGTTACCACTTCTTGGTCACACCTTATGCAATTCTAATTCTTTACAACCATCCTCTGCAAATATATAACGCACCATTTTAAATTTTTAAAAACTGGAGTTTTTATCTCCCCATGATACTAGAGTAACATTAACCAAATGACATCACTTTAACCAAATGATAAAATTGACCACCACTATACAGGACAAACCTAGGCTATTATGCATTAAGAACAGATCATCACCGCCCGGCCGAGTGGCTCAGTTGATTAAGAGCTCACTCAAGAGTGTGAGCTGAGGTCTGAGCAAAAGCAGTTCGATGCCCAGCCCAAACTGAGCAGCCGCTGAACTGCCAACAGGTAGCAGGATGGCTCAGCTAAAAAAAAAAAAAAACAAAAAAAAAAAAAAAAAAAACAGATCATCACTTCTATGCTATTTCTACCAAAAATGCAAAACCCTAATCATGAGAAAATATCAGAAAGCCAAAATTAGGAGACATTCTACAAAATAACTGGTCTATATTCTTCAAATATGTCAATGTCATGAAACAGAGGAAGCTCCACATTAAAGAAGACTAAAGAAAATTGACACCTAAATACAATGTAAGATCCAGGACTTAATTAGCTAAAAAGGGCATTACTGGGACAATTGGGAAAATATGAATATGATCTGTAGATTAATAAGGTGATTTCCTGATTTTTGGTAATTGTGCTGTGATTATGTAAAGGATGGTCCTTGTTTTTTTTAAAAAATACTGTACATACTGAAGTATTCACAGGTAAAGAAGCAACACACCTGCAACTTATTCTCAAGAGGTTCAGAGGGAAAGGTGTTTGTCCTTTGTAGAAGGAGGAAGCAAAGGATAAAGTAGCAGTGGTATCAGTGTCAACATCTGGAGGATATTCAGGAAGGTATACTACTCCTGAAATTGTTTTTGAGCTCTCAAAGCACGTTTTTTAAAAAACTGAGATTTAAAGAGACTTCAGTAATTCATCTAATCGATAAAGTGACCCAAACCCAGGTTTATTCGGATTCAAAAGAGCTCATGGTTTTCTCTCTTACATCCTGCTACCTCAGTAGGTTATGTCAGAACACCTCGATCATTGGACGTTTAGAACTGGGCAATAATCATCTTTCGGAATAAAGCCTTCCCCACTCCCTTTAAGGTTCTTTTCTTAGGATATATTTCCCAGAATGGGATTAATGGATAAATGAACACGAACAATTTTACTAATGCATAATACTGTTATGAGAAATTCTCACAACACTTTTATAAAAAGAAAAATTGGTTATTTAAGGGTCTAGGAATCCTTTCCACAGCTTGGTTGGTAGTTCTTTCTTCTAATTAGATAAAATATGCCATCCCCAAAGGGCCCCTGGAAAAACTCTTAGTGACAACCCTTGTGAGGAAGGGAGCTCTGCCTCCTCCCATCTGGAGACTTTGATTCTCTGGAAATCAGCCCAAGGACTTGACTTGAGTGGGAGACAGAAACAATTTACATTCCCAACATTTCATTTGACCCTCCTTCAGAAGACCACACTTTGAATCCTTACTGATTTGATAAACAAAAAAAATATCTTTGTTTTAATTTATTTCTTTGATTATTAGCAGGGTTGCACCTATGATTGCTCATAGCTTCTATTTCTTTAAGAGGCTATTCATGAAACATTTTCTTAAACATTCATCTATAAGGGAGGCCCTAGTCCAAAGAGTCCGAATTTTTCCAATAGTCGTTCTTCATCAGTTATAAATAAATACCTATTAGGGTAAGTATAGTTAGAAGCAAGCATTGAATAGCAAAGATGAATATTTATTGACAGCAGCAAAATTGAAACCTAACATTTTAAAATGTAATGCAACAGGCTGGCCGAGTGGCTCAGTTGGTTAAGAGCTCGCTCAAGAGTGCGAGCTGAGGGCCGGCCGAGTGGCACGGTGGTTAAGTGCTGGCTTGGGAAGCCAGCGGCCCCGGTTCAGGTCCCACATATGAGGGCCAGTGACACTGCCTTAAAAAAAAAAAAAAAAAATAAAGACTGCGAGCTGAGCTCTGAGCAACGGCAGTTTGATGCCAGCCCGAGCTGAGTTGCCGTTGAACTGCCAACAGGTGGCACGATGGCTCAGCTTTAAAAAAAAAAGAAAAAGAAAAAGGGCCGGCCGAGTGGCGCATTGGTTAAGCGCTGGTTTTGGGATGCCAGCGGCCCCGGTTCGGATCCCACATGAGGGCCAGTGACACTGCCCTCTACAGCTAACAACAGCTCCACCTGGAGCTGGGCTGTGCAAGCCCCGGTGATGGTGTGGGCTGCAGCCCCTGCTGCAGTGGGCTGCCATAGGCTACAGTGAGTGGCCCGCAGCCAGCGTGAGCGGCTGGCAGCCAAGAGTGAGCTGCCAATAGCCACGGTGAGCGACATCCAGAGGCCAGCGACCGATCTGCCTCATCCAGGAAGAGCGCAATGAAGATACCAACAGTGAAGCAACATCTTCCGCAACTAAACTGAAGAACAAAAAGACAGCAACTTGTCTGTTCCCCTTCCCCGATTCCCCAACGCTGTTCCCCTCTGCCAATTCCCCAATAAAAAATCTTAAAAAAAAAAAAAAGAAAAAGAAAAAGAAAAAATGTAATGCAACAATTGTGTCCACTCTTTATGTCCCTTAGTATAAACAGGGTACGTGGGTGGGAATGACTATAAAAAGTACTTGTAATCAGCTATCAAAGTATAGGGAAATCATCAATCTGAAATTATAATGGACTGCATATGGTTTATTTACTTATTTCCATACTGTCTTTGAAAAAAGGTTTGCCAATCTAATGAATAACTTGTATAGAATGTTCAATTTTGTAACAGGTACTGTGTTTAGCATTTCACTTGGATTGTCTCGCTTCGTTTAAAATACTAATATAAACAAATTGAGAAGGAGGACTTTAACATCAAACATGTTATAAACATATATCTTGTTAATTAAAAGACATTCTAAGGGCCGACCCAGCGGACCCGGTTTGGGTCCCATATGTGAGGGCCGGTGACACCGCCCTCAAAAATAAATAAATAAATAGGGCCAGCTGAGTGGCGCGGTGGTTAAGTGCTGGCTTGGGAGGCCAGCGGCCCCGATTCGGGTCCCACATATGAGGGCCAGTGACACTGCCCTCAAAATAAATAAATAAATAAATAAATAAATAAATAAATAAATAAATAAATAAAAGACATTCTAAGATTAAAGCATTCTTCCCAGGGAATAGCACTTGAAAGGAAAGGCAGCTTTTCAAAAGTCTTTTATAATTCAAATACATCTCTACCTCAGAGCATTATTTCTCTATATTCTTTGGATTTTCAAATTATACTCCAGGGACCACCTAGATTAATAATAAAGAAAAGGAGATGGCCTAGATGCTAATCAGTAACAGGGAAAAGCTCAGGATTAAATACTTAAGGAACAACATCCAACTGTACCCAAATCAATATTTCCTCTTTCCTATTAAATACTATATCTAGTTTTTAAAAACAAGGTTTAAAATCCTGAGGTTTCCCACAAAGGATCAGAACGTTAAGGCATATATGCTCCCTTAATTTCCGTAATTCTAAACAGGGCAAATGAGTTCCACAAAAACTTACCTGTTCTACTTTTTTCTGCAGTTGTGTTGTCTGTGTTGCTGAAATCTGTGTTTTTTCCCGAGAACCTCGGGAACGGTCACTGCTCACCGAAGTCATCATATACAGTACATACAAAACAACGTATGTACAAAATAGAAAATCTGCAAGAAAGCAGGCATGGTAAGCAAAACTCCCAAAATCGTAGTAAAAAGTAAGGATAAAATACAAAAGTGAGAAAACATGAGATAAAACAAAGGTTCTCTAGAATACAAATTCTCAAGAAACAACCCACTAAGATTTTAGATTTTCCTAGCAGCTCTTAAGCCAATTTTACTAATGCAATCTAAAAGTCTAAGATTTACAATTTTAACAATTATAAACAAAAACCTCAAATACCAAGGATTTTAACCAGTAATTATTTTACCACTATATGTAGTCACTATTACATGTAGCTTTATCTGCCTCTTCCCGTTTGCAGTTGGTACTTGAACCCAAAGACAATACTGCATCAAACCAAGATTTTCTCTGGCAATAATCCAATTTGAAATGTGATATTGAGGAGCTAAAAGCCCTGCTCTAAGAATTTAGTAAACGTTTAAAATATACTTAAAGCTTAAGGGCATCTCTGATCAGGAAAAATTTAAAATGTAACTGCTTATTTGGTCATGAAACAAAATCCTAGATTTCACAAACTTTTTAAGGGGTTCTCTACTCCCCTACAAACAAAAGGTTACTGCTTTGTTCCCAAAGAAATCAATCAGGGAAAACACACACTCTCTGACCCTCGATAAACTTACACTTAGTCTTAGTATTTTATCAACACACTACCTACCTATGTCCTTTCGAAAGACAATGGTTCTCATCGAGACCTGCTGAGATGGTACAAACCCAATCAGCTAATGGCAGTATTAAAGGCCTGCTGTTTTAGATGAATACAATTAGTAGGAAAACCTACATATATCCTTCCCTCCGAACCACATTTAAGAGCATAATTGAATATAGACTAACCCTCTATGACCAACAAATATTTGATTGAATGAACTGACCTAAATATGGCACATGAAAAAATACTGTAAATAATGCACTACATATTACTTTTTTATTTAAATGTTGAGCCTACTACATTTAAAATTAAAATTGGAATTTAACACTGTTTACCACTTACCAGATGATTCAATGGATGAGATGTCCAGGAAAGAAGCATACGACAATGCCCTAACTATTCCAACCCATCTCCTTTAGGCTGTATCATATCCCCTCGCCCCTCAAAGGAAAGCCCAGAAGCACATTATCAGCCTTCTCAAGGTCCAATTTTTAAAGAGGCAGATTTCTCTCTGCTGCCAAGGCCCTAAATGGGGAAACCATTATGTATAAAACCAGCATTTTTTTTAGAGGGCAGTGTCACTGGCCATCATATGTGGGATCCGAACCCGGGCCACTGGCATCCCAAGCCAGCTCTTAACCACCAAGCCACTTGGCCGGCCCTAAAACCAACATATTTTAAAGCAGAATGATAAACCTACTAAGACTTTGGCTTCTCTCTGTTATTCCTCCAACGGCTATCTCAAGGCATCTGAACTTGAAGGAAACTTACCTCTCCACAAAACAAAGGCTTCAAAACAAAGGGCAGAGAGGAGTTGGGAAATAGCAAAACAGAAATCCAATTCCAATGATGAAAATACAAAATGTTATATAGCACGTTAAAGAAAAACTTGAAAAGGGAGACAGGCAAATATGTGGCATGTTAAAAATTTTAATTTAGAATGGTCATAACATTTCAGACTACAGAGAACATGCAAAAAGTTTTCACAATCCATTTTAGTAACAAATCATTTTTACAAAAGGATAGCAGTAAAACAAGAATACCCACTTGGAAACAATTTCCTTAATATTCATTTGGTCAAGGAAAGGAAAAAAAAATTTTTTTTTAAATTTCCTTTGTATTAAAGGCCACCGGGCTTGTTAAGTCCCTAGTTCTTTTTTTTTTTAAGATTTTTATTGGGAAATTGGAGGAGGGGAACATAGTTGGGGAATCAGGGAAGTGGAACAGACAAGTGGCTGTCTTTTTGTTCTTCAGGCTAGTTGCGGAGGATGTTGCTTCACTGGCCCATGTTGGTATCGTCATTGCGCTCTTCCAGCATGAGGCAGATGGGTCACTGGCCTCTGGATGTCGCTCACTGTGGCTGTTGGCAGCTCACGCTGGCTGCCAGCCACTCACTGTAGCCTATGGCAGTCCACTGCAGCAGGGGCTGCAGCCTACATCGTCGCCGGGGCTCGCACAGCCTAGCTCCAGGTGGAGCTGTTGTTAGCTGTGGAGGGCAGTGTCACTGGCCCACATGTGGGATCCGAACCGGGGCCACTGGCATCCCAAAACCAGCTCTTAACCAATGCGCCACTCGGCCAGCCCGGAAAGGAAAATTTCTTAATCATACTTCTTAAAGTCTCCATTGCCTATTCAAGTGGCTATTATTTATCTGTAAATAAATGAAAAGCAAGCATGGACCTCTTAATGTATGCTCATGTCTACCCAGATAATAACCAACCCTATACTGTTATTTCCTTCGGCTTTGGACTCCGCTGTCATCCACACAGAACCTCTGCTCCTGGCAAAGATGAAAAGGTCTGGGTCGGGCCGGCTGAGTGGCGCGTTGGTTAAGAGCTGGCTTGGGACGGCCCCGGTTCAGATCCCACATATGAGGGCCAGTGACACTGCCCTCTACAGCTAAGATGGTGAACAATCTGGGTGAGTCCCTGGGACCCAGGACAGCATAGCTGCAGCCCCTGCTGCAACGGGCTGCCATAGGCTACAGTGAGTGGCCGGCAACCAGCGTGAGCAACCAGCAGCCAGAGTGAGCTGCCAAGAGCCGCTGTGAGCGGCCATCCAGAGGCTGGCAACCGATCTGCCTCACCTGAGAAGAGCGCAATAAGGATACCAAGATGGGCCAGTGAAGCAATGTCCTCCACAACTAGACTGAAGAACAAAAGGACAGCAACTTGTCTATTCCCCTCCCCCAATTCTCCAATAAAATCTTTAAAAAGAAAGTTCTGGGTCTACCAGGCATACTTCCCCCAAAAAATGCAAAATACCATATTTTACCATGTATAATGTGCATTTTTTTGTCCAAATTCGTGACGGAAAAATAAGGATGCGCATTATACATGGGTAGTACTAATTCCGTTTTCCCTGAAAGTTCAGGCCAAAAATGTGGGAGCACATTATAAGACGCAAAATATAGCACAAATGATAACACGCTGGATTGAAACCAGAAATAAAGGAGTCTCCCATATGCAGTTAGCTTTTGGAAGGACCCCACTTTCCAAGTGTATGATTCAGAGGAATAAGGAGCTTAGTTAAAAAACAAAAAGCAATTACCACACTGCCACTTCATGCTGAGAGGAATGGTGGATCATACAAGCATCTCAACAGAGAAAAGGCATTAAAATTGGAATTTAACACTGTTTACCACTTACAAAAAGATTCAACATCCACTCAAAATAAAAATCCTTAGAAAACAAGAATATTTCTTTGATTTGATAAAAGGGTACCTACAGGGGCCAGCCGAGTGGTTCAGTAGGTTAAGAGCTCGCTCAAGAGTGCAAACTAGCTCTGAGCAACAGCAGTTCAATGCCCAGCCCGAGCTGAGCTGCCGCTGAGCTGCCAACAGGTGGCAGGATGGCTCAGCTAAAACAATAAATAAAAATAATAATTTAAAAAAGGGTACCTACATACACGTACAGCAAAACCCCCATTGAATAATCAAATGTTAAAAGCACTCCTTTTTTTTTTTGAGGGCAGTTTCACGGGCACTCGTATGTGGGACCCAAACCGGAGCCACTGGCTTCCCAAGCCAGCACTTAACCACCGCGCCACTCGGCCAGCCCAAAAGCACTCCTTTTACGTGACAAAAATACCATATGGTTTCACTCCTGTGGGATATAAAAAAGGAAAGAGGCCAGATGTAAAGGAGGGTGGGGGCAGACAGAAGGGGGTAAAATAAATGGTAATGGAAGGAGACTTGACTTCGGGTGAACACACAATGCAATATACAAATGATGTATATATTTGAAACCTATATAGTCTTATTAACTAATGTCACCCCAATAAATTTAATAAAGTTTTTAAAAGATAACAAAAATAAACAACAAAGACCAGGAGTGCTGACACAATCGCTTCCTATTTAAATCAGAGGTCCTAGCCAGCACACTTTGGCAGGTAACACACACACACTCAAAGATTAGAAAATAATACTTTTAAAAGATCACTTCCTGGCCGGCCGAGTGGCGTGGTGGTTAAGCGCTGGCTTGGGAAGCCAGCGGCCCCAGTTTGGGTCCCACATATGAGGGCAAGTGACACTGCCCTCAAAAAAAAAAAAAAAAAAAAAAAAAAAAATCACTTCCCAGGTCCGCCGAGTGGCGCATTGGTTAAGAGCTTGGGATGCCAGCTCTGAACAGCAGGGCCACGGATCGGATCCCACATGAGGGCCAGTGACATTGCCCTCTACAGTTAAAATGGTGAACAACAGCTCAACCTGGAAATGGGCTGATGGTGAGTGGCGGGTGAAGGCGTAGGCTGCAGTGGGACAGCAGTGGGCCAGCAGTGGGCTGCCATAGCTACTGTGAGTGGCAGGCAGGTGACGTGAGCTGCCAAGAGCCGCGCCGTGAGCAGCCATCCAGTGGCCAGTGACCGACTGCCTCTGCCAGGAAGAGCACAATGATCACAATACCAACATGGGCCAGTGAAGCAATGTCCTCCACAACTAGACTGAAGAACAAAAGGACAGCAACTTGTCTGCCTCCCTTCCCCGATTCCCCAATGCTGTTCCCCACCCCCAATTCCCCAATAAAATCTTAAAAAAAAAAAAAGATAGAAGCAGTTGTGATTAAAAAAAAAATCACGGGCCGGCCAAGTGGCACGGTGGTTAAGCGCTGGCTTGGGACGCCAGCAGCCCCGGTTCGGTCACACATATGAGGGCGAGTGACACTGCCCTCAAAAAAAACAAACAAACAAAAAAGGAAATCACTTCCCTAGTAACTGTACACAGAAAACCCTAAAGAATCTTCAGATAAATTATTGTAAGTTTAACAAAAGTAGATACAAAAAAGAAATTAATGTACAAAAATTACCTACATGCCAACTTTAAAATATGTGTGTGTATATGTAAAAAGATATATACACATACATACATACACACACACACACGCACACACACACACACTTTTTAAGAAATTGTCCATGGCTGCTTCTGCACGACAATGGTAGTATTGAATACTTACGACAGAAACAAAGCAGAAAGTATTTATTATCTGGCCCTTTACGGATAGTGTTACAACCTGTTTTAAATGGTTCTCTCAGGCCTGCTGAGTGGCGCATTGGTTGGGAGCTCGCTTGGGATACCAGTGGACCGGTTCAGATCCCACATGTGAGGGCTGGTGACACTACCCTCAAAAGAAAAAGAAAAAAATTTATCTCAATAAAAGTGATAATTCTTCAACTACAGATTCAACTTAATCCCCATCAAAATTGTAACAAGGTTTTATTGTCTTAAACCTGACAAGCTAATTCTAAAATTTACATGAGGGAGTAAATGGTTGAGAACAAAATGCTCCTTTAAAAAAAACACACCAAAAAAAATTAAAAAATTAAAAAGTAAATAAAAATTTAAAAATTAAAAAAACACAAAACAGGACTTATCTTCTAGCTTTAAGGATTATAATGCTACAGTAATTACAACAGTACAACACTGGTACAGAGATAGACAAACTGGCTAACAGATCAGATACGAAGTCCAGAAAGATGCCCACACATATATAGAACTGCAATGGCAGTGCAAATGGTGAGGAAAGACCAACTTTTAAAGAAGTAAGGCTGAAAGAACTGGTCGACTATATTTGAAAAATTTTTTATTAGACCGTACATTAACAAGTCAATGTATTTTTTTTTTTTTTTGAGAGCAGTGTCACTGGCCCTCATATGTAGGACCCTAATAGGATCCGCTGGCTTCCCAAGCCAGCACTCAACCACCGCGCCACTCTGCCAGCCCTCAATTTACTTTTTTTTTTTTTCTTAAAGATTTTATTGGGGAATCGGGGAAGGAGAACAGACAAGTTGCTATCTTTTTTTGTTCTTCAGTCTAGTTGTGGAGGATGTTGCTTCACTGGCCCATGTTGGTATCATCATTGCGCTCTTCCTGGATGAGATTTGTTATTTTTTTTGAGGACAGTGTCCCTGGCCCTCATAAGTGGGACCCGAACCGGGGCCGCTGGCTTCCGAAGCCAGCGCTCAACTGCCGCGCCACTGGGCCGGCCCTCTTCCCGGATGAGACAGATCGGTCGCCGGCCTCTGGATGGTCGCTCACCTCGGCTATTGGGAGCTCACGCTGGTTGCCAGCCACTCACTGTAGCCTATGGCAGCCCACTGCAGCAGGGGCTGCAGCATATACCGTCGCCGGGGCTCGCACAGCCCAGCTCCAGGTGGAGCTGTTGTTAGCTGTAGAGGGCAGTGTCACTGGCCCTCATACGTGGGATCTGAACCGGGACTGCTGGCGTCCCAAGCCAGCTCTTAACCAATGCACCACTCGGTCGGCCCTCAATTTACTTTTTAAAAAAGGTATTTTAATGATATGCAAAAGCAAAATTACAGATTTCAGAAGAACAATAAGGCAAATTTTTTCACCCTGTAGAGAGTAATTTTTACCTCATAGTAGTAATAGTTTTCTTTAAAAAGTCAAAATATACAAAAAAAAAACTGCAAAGATTAATGAATAATTTACTGGGATAATTTATCAACATATACTCATAAGAATTAGTATTTAGGGCCGGCCAAGTGGCGCGGTGGTTAAGCGCTGGCTTCAGAAGCCAGCGGCCCCGGTTCGGTCCCACATATGAGGGCCAGTGACACTGCCCTCAAAAAAAAAAAAAAAAATTAGTATTTAGATTATACTAAGAAATACTATGAATCAAGAAACAGAAAATTACCCAACAGAAAAACAACCAAGGGTGGTTTTTGATCAGAACGTCAAAGCAGGAAACCAAAATAGCCATCAATATATTAAAAGATGCTTGACCTCATTAGTAATCAGAAAATATAAATTTAAATAACACTGAGATATCACTTCAAAACCTCCAGGGTTAGCAAACATAACAATACCAAGTAATAATAAGAAAATGAAAAAAAGAAAGAAACTGTCCTCCATAGCTGGTTTGAGTGTAAACTAATATAACTGTTCTGTATTAACAACCTGGGACTATTTAATAAAAGTGAACATGTACATACCCTATGATTTAGCAATTTAACTCTCTAGCATATACCTCCCCACATATAAATACCTCTAGCATGTCTGTACCAAAAGACATGTACTAGTATGTCCAAGGGAACACTATTAACATTGTTTTCAATATATTCCTACCAAACAATACTATAAAGCAAAGAAAATGGATAATGGCCACAGACATGTTCAAAGAAACTCAGGAGCATAAACTAAGACAAATGTAAAAAGAAAACACAGTAATTGAAGAATATTATTACAATATGAACACTATGATTGCATTGATTTAATATTCAAGAAAAATAAAATGATATATGTTTATGAAAAAAGGTGTTAAACTTACAAAAAAAGCAAGAAAAAGATAAACAAATTCTGGTTAGTAGCTAACTTTGCTCAATTCACAGGTTGGGATCGGGAAGTGGCACCTGAGGAACTCCAAAGACAATAATTTTTTTTCTTAACTAGGTGACAGTACATGGGTATTGTTTTGTTCTTTATGTATTTTATAATTACCAAACCAGTGATTATAAACAATTACAAGATCTTTGGAATCAGAATATGTATTATAAACAACAATATCTAAGATTAAGTATTCTGTCTATATACTCAGCATTTAATAAAAATTTAAAATAATGTATACTTGAAAACATAACCTTAAAAAGATCAAACATGCAAAACTAAAATATAAAGTTTCAGGATCATTTTAACTTTTGGCATAAAACAGAAGTATGAAAGCAAATAATTCAAATAGGAGAAAGGTCACACTAACAAGCCCTTAAGTTTCTATCAAAGTCCATTTAAAATACTCCAAAATGGGCTACGGATTTCTAGGATTCTTATTTCCAAATACTTTTTATTTATTAACTTTCCTTTGACATCTACTTATATGCAATTCATATTTTAGCTCATCAACTCTCTATTTCTTCTGTATTTAACTTGCCTTCCTACCTTAGTATCATAAACAAGACCAGAAACTCTTTTTATTTTGTTCCCTTCCCTACTCAGTAGCTGCCAATATAAGAGACATTTGATGAATGTGTATAAATGACACGCTGTAGAAGCTGGTAACTTTTAGAAATTAAGAATGACCTAAGGAAGTCCAACTCAGTAGAGCTAATGACTTCAAAAAGAACAATAAATGGAATTCTGTTTTCTAGAACAATCAGTCATGGAGACCTCACAGCAAGCATTTACATGATGTGGAACAGTGCTCCCCTATTTACAAATCTTAATACATTCCAAGTTAATGAAATGACATTATACTAGCATTTCTAGATATCTTTTGGACCTGTGGTGTGTCTTAAATTAAAATAGAGGAGACTAAACATAATTCAGTATATCAATTCAGGCATCACAAGGAAAATTATGTCCCTGAAGCCTATTTTAGCTAGAAAAGGTTTGACAGGTTTTTTTTCTGTTAGCTGTCCTAATATCATTTACTTATCTTCTCAATAGGTTCTCTGTTAACTGGGATGCTAGACAAAGACCACAGGTACATTGTGGCACTGCCTTTTGCATATAATAGCAAATAACCAATTAACCAGAATTATCTCACATGCCCAATATGGTTTAAAATTTTTTACTATATTTGAATCTGCCTCTCAGTTCATATGAGTACACACTTTGCATGGTTTTCTAAGTTTAACAATTTCGTTGGTTTGAGTTTATTGTTTTGGCTGTCATATGAAAGAAAGTTCACTGCTTTGCCATCATTATTTTTAGAGCTTTCTGAGTTTAGTTTTCTCATATATGAATAAATATACACAAATATATTTTACAATGCGCTGCATGCGTGTGTAAAACAGCGGTGCCATACGATCATAATGGAGCTGAAAAATCCCTATCACTTAGTGCCATACAGCACAGTGCATTACTCCTGTGTTTGTGGTGCTGTTGAGGTAAACAAACCTACTGCATTGCCAGGCATATAAAAGTACAGCACATACAACTATGTACAGTATATAATATCTGATAATGATAAAAGACTGGTGCTAGTTTATTTACTGTACTATACTTTTTATCATTATTGTACTCCTACTTATAAGAAAAAAGTTTGCTGTAAAACAGTATGCCATGTTACACTAGCAGCAGCCTCATACATCTTGTGTTTCTAACATCTCTTGATTACATCATCTTGTCTTTGTGCTCGGTTTAATCTCATGTTTTATAAATGTAGTGTAGTGGGGCCGGCCAAGTGGCGCGGTGGTTGGGCGCTGGCTTGGGAAGCCAGCAGCCCCAGTTCGTATCCCACATATGAGGGCCAGTGACACTGCCCTCTAAAAAAATAAATAAATAAATATATAAAAATAAATAAATAAATGTAGTGTAGCCTGAGTGTACAGTGTTTATAAAGTCGACAGTGGAGGGCAGTGACGTCCTCGGCCCACACGTTCACTCATCCCTCACTCCCTGACTCACCAGAGCAACTGCCATCCGGCCAGCTCCATTCATGCTAAGTGCCCTAGACAGGTGTGCCATTTTTTATCTTTGATACCATATTTTTACCGTACCTTTTCTATGTTTAGGTGTGTTTACATACACAAATACTTACCACTGTTACAACTGCCTATAGTACTCAGTACAGTGCCATGCTGTACAGGCTTGTATCCTAGGCTATACCATCTAGGCTATGTAAACGTTCCATGATGAAATCGCTTAACAACACATTTCAGTGATATACAACTCTACTTACAGGTATCTAAAAGGTTCTGTTTTTTCATTGACTTATATCACTCTTTTCCCACTCAGCTTTTGAATTGTTTATTCCTCAGTGTCCCCATTTATGAATATAAACTAGGTACATTAAGTATAACAAAATGAGAATTTCTTCTTACAGGAGTGCCATCTGGTGATGAAAAACTGCATGTAGGAAAATAAATTTAAGCTAAGTTGAATGAATGTTAAGATTGACTTTTTTGATTTACAAAGACTTTTAGTATTTTATTGATATTACAGCCAAACATTCTGATATGATCCTGAATCCTCACTTGTCAATCAGGAAAACCATCAGCTCTTTTTATGTTTTAAACTATTAAAATTTTACTAATTCACTGATGTAGTATAAATATTAGGACTTTACATCTCTATTTCAATCATCAATCCTCAACCCACATTTGATAATGAATACGTCACTAGACTATAAATAATGGCCTCAGTTCTATGGTTGAACCAGAATTGCCTTGTGAAATATAAAAAGTACATGGCTTATTTTAAAGTATTGTTTTTTGGGAATAATCATTTTTCTCTTTTAATTACGGTTTACTGCTCTGGGTTATATATGTACATATAAACATATACATATATATATATATATACATATACATATATATATATGTTGGGGTTTTTTTGAAGATTTTATTGGGGAATTGGGGGAGGGGAACAGACAAGTTGCTGTCTTTTTGTTCTTCCGTCTAGTTGTGGAGGACTTTGCTTCACTGGCCCATGTTGATATCGTCATTGCGTTCTTCCCGGATGAGGCAGATTGGTCGCCGGCCTCTGGATGGTCGCTCACCACAGCTATTGGCAGCTCGCGCTGGCTGCCAGCCGCTCACGCTCGCTGTCGGCCACTCACTATAGCTTATGGTAGCCCAATGCAGCAGGGGCTGCAGCCAACACCATCACCGGGGCTTGCACAGCCCACCTCCAGGTGGAGCTGTTGTTAGCTGTAGAGGGCAGTGTCACTGTCCCTCATGTGGGATCCGAACCAGGGCCGCTGGCATCCCAAAACCAGCTCTTAACCAATGCGCCACTCGGCCAGCCCCTGGGTTATATATTCTTAAATTGCTACTATGAAAAGGCATTAGTGTAAATATTGTAAATACAATCCTTGTAAAAAAGAAAAACTAAAAATTATGATGGCCCCAGAACATGCTTCTAAGGATATTTGGTCAACAAATTCAAACTAGCTTATTTTCTGTCAACATGACTCTCCAAATTAACACTGAAATGTCAGAAGAGTTGAATTTCTGTTCATAAAAAATAAATAAAAAATGCTTATGATGTGTAGCCAAACACTTCTAGGGATAAAACTGAGAGTTTACAGTGCAAACACAGGGGGAAAATTTTTACTAAAATCCTCTGGAATGCCATATGATTTCACTTATATGTGGAACCTAAGGAACAAAATAAACAAACAAAATAGAAACAAACTATTCCTAAACACAGAGAACATTTTGATGGTTGACAGATGGGAAGGGGGTTGGGAGGATGAGTTGAGAAAGGGAGAAGGGATTAAGATGCACAAATTGGTTACAAATCAGTCATGGGGCTGTAAAATATAGTATAAGGAATATAGTCAATATTATTGTAATAACTAAGTATAGTGTCAGATGGCTACTAAATTTATCGGGGTGATCACTTCATAAATTATATAAATGTCTAATCACTATGCTGTACACCTGAACCTAATATACAAGGTGTGATAAAAGAAATAGTGAATGTTTAAATTTCTAAAATTTATTACAGTAAAAGACACATTGCCATTAATTCCCCTCAAAATACTCCCCCTCACTTTGAATACACTTATCCCATTGTTCTTGCCACTTTCTGAAGCAGTTCTGGAAGTCCTCATTTGTGAGTGTCTAGTTGCGCTGTCCTGGATGCCTTGATGTCCTGAATTGATTCAAAACGTTGACCTTACGTGATCATCTTGACTTTGGGGAAGAGCCAGAAGTCACACGGTGCCAGATCTGGTGAATAAGTTGGATGAGGACACACCATCATGTTTTTATTTGACAGGAATTGCCCTATACCAGAAGCGATGTGTGACACAGTGTTGTCACATGGAGGATGATTTACGGCACACTTTAAAACACGCATCTTCTCTCAAACATAGCTGACACCCGATTGATTGCACTGAACAAGCTGAAACTTCTCACAAACTATTACTAAAGTTAGACACGCCACTTCCCGTATGGAAGATCACTGCCTTTCCATTGGGTGGCACTTGGCAGCATCACTCACTGTATTTGTTGATCACAATGGAAAGGCTCCACATCACACATCGCTTCTGGTATGGTAATTTCTGTCTAATAAAAACATTACGGGGCTGGCCGAGTGGCTCAGTTGGTTAAGAGCACAAGCTCTGAGCAACCGGGGCGCCTGTTCAATTCCCACATAGGGTAGTGAGCTGCGCCCAAGCTGAGTTGCCGCTGAGCTGCCAACAGGCTGTTGGCAGGATGGCTCAGCTGGTGAGAACACATGTTCCTAACAAGGCTGCTGGTTCGACTCCCAAATGGGATGGTGGGCTATGCCCACCCGCAACTAAGATTGAACACGGCTCCTTGAGCTGAACAGTCACAAGCTGCCAAAAGGCAGCCAAATGGTGACTGGTGCCCTCCATAACTAAGACGGAAGGACAACAACTTGGCTGTTCTCCTTCCCCAATTCCACAATAAAATTTTTTTGTTGTTGTTTTTTTGAGGGCAGTGTCACTGGCCCTTACCTGTGGGACCCGAACCGGGGACGCTGGCTTCCCAAGCCAGCACTTAACCACCACACCACTCGGCCGGCCCCACAATAAAAATTTTTTAAAGGGCTGGCCGAGTGGCGCGGTGGTTGAGCGCTGGCTTGGAAAGCCAGTGGCCCCAATTCGGGTCCCGCATGTGAGGGCCAGTGACACTGCCCACAAAAGAAAAAATATATATATATATATTTTTTTTAAAAAGGAAAGAAAAAAAACAAAACATTACGTCGTGTCCTCATCTACCTTATTCACCAGATCTGGCACCGTGCAACTTCTGGCTCTTCCCCAAAGTCAAAATGACCAAAAAAGGTAAACATTTTGAATACATTCAGGACATGGATGGAGGCAGCCACGACAGCAAACTAAAGATACTCAGGAAAGAAGACTTCCAGAACTGCTTCAGAAAGTGGCAAGAACAAAGAGACTAGTGTATTTGAAGTGAGGGGGAGTATTTTGAGGGGAATTAATGGCAATGTGTCTTTTACTGCAATAAATTTTGTTTAATTTAAATATTCACTGTATTGTTTGATCACACCTCGTAATACTGCATGTCAACTGAAATTTAAAATTCTTTAATTATTTCAAAAATAAGCAAGTTATGTACTAGAAAAAGTAAAATAAAATCTTGTGGGAAAATATCAAGTTAACAGGATGTATGGTTCAAATTTTCTTATATTAATTTCATATAAGATTTCGAGGGCCAGCCGAGTGGTGCATTGGTTAAGCGCTGGTTTTGGGATGCCAGCGGCCCCAGTTCGGATCCCACATGAGGGCCAGTGACACTGCCCTCTACAGCTAACAACAGCTCCACCTGGAGCTGGGCTGTGTGAGCCCCGGTGATGGTATGGGCTGCAGCCCCTGGGGCAGTGGGCTGCCATAGGCTACAGTGAGTGGCCCGCAGCCAGCGTGAGCGGCTGACAGCCAAGCGTGAGCTGCCAATAGCCGCGGTGAGCGACATCCAGAGGCCAGCGACCGATCTGCCTCATCCGGGAAGAGCGCAAGGACAATACCAACAGTGAAGCAACATCCTCCGCAACTAAACTGAAGAACAAAAAAAAGACAGCAACTTGTCTGTTCCCCTTCCCCGATTCCCCAACGCTGTTCCCCTCTGCCAATTCCCCAATAAAATCTTTAAAAAAAAAAAAAAAAAAAAAAAAAAAGATTTCGAGACAGTGAACTTATAAAGGTAACAGCAGGGCTGGCCGGGTGGCGCATTGGTTAAGAGCTGGTTTGGGGATGCCACTGGCCCCGGTTCGGATCCCACATGAGGGCCAGTGACACTGCCCTCTACAGCTAACAACAGCTCCACCTGGAGCTGGGCTGTGCGAGCCCCGGTGATGGTGTAGGCTGCAGACCCTGCTGCAATGGGCTGCCATAGGCTACAGTGAGTGGCCGGCAGCCAGCCTGAGCGGCTGGCAGCCAGCGTGAGCTGCCAACAGCCATGGTGAGCAACATCCAGAGGCCAGCGACCAATCTGCCTCATCCAGGAAGAGCACAATGACGATACCAACATGGGCCAGTGAAGCAACGTCCTCTGCAACTAGACTGAAGAACAAAAGGACAGCAACTTGTCTGTTCCCCTTCCCTGGTTCCCCAACGCTGTTCCCCTCCCCCAATTCCCCAATAAAATCTTTAAAAAGTAAAATAAAATAAAATAAAATAAAGGTAACAGCATAGCTACCAAAATAATTATCAACATTCTTAAAAATTGTTACCACCAATGAATTGTGAAAATAGAGCATGGCAACTACACTATAAAAATCAACATCTTTAACTAATATACTGTCATATGGGAGAATTCTATGTCCTCTTTTCTGGTAACAGAGTTATATGTAGTAAATAGGAATGCTTCTGCAATCAGCACCCAGTTGGCAAACCATCGGAATTCAGTTTACACTTGTTTTCCATCCCCTCAATCACTCTCCAACCCAGAGTTCTACTACCCTGGAACAGGTTCCAGGAGAATTCTTAGAATAGAAACAGACAAGAGCAAGAGATTCTAAAAATAATTCAGTAGAAACTCAAACATACATATCACAGGTTCTTGAGCTTCAGGAAGCACCAGGTTATTTCAATCTATCCAACCAAATTTTAAAACTCATATTTAACCTCAGCTCATTCAAACTAAGTTAAAGATATGCTAGATGGGTAAAAACTGTTATTATATTTTTAACCTCTTTAAAAACAGTATCAGCAAAATACCATATAAAGCTTTCTAGATTATTTAAGGTGCAAAAATGGCCTCAATTACTTGTAACACAAGGACAGTAACCCAGCAGAAAAAAACAACTTGATTAAACTACAAAGACTTTCTCTGTAGTAGGGATATTTTTAGAAAATGTTTTATTAATTGCTATTCTTTCCAAGGACTTTTTTGAAGATAAAATGCCTCAGTGAAACAGCTGCTTTTTCAAGTGTTTCCAGAATACGATGAACTGAAAATGGTTAACAGCCATCTGCACTTGTATTAAAGCTCACATAAGCAATTACCACAAATTCATCATAAGATGACCCTAACTTTAAGGCATAAAAAAACTTTATCTAAAAACCATGCAATATCATACTCTAAAAGAAAAACAAAGGCACATTTGATCATTGTGAAAAGTTGCAGAACACTTGTTAATAACATGTTAAGAACTGCAGAGGTTTTGGTGAAAACATCCAAGGGCTTTATTTAAGAGACTGTGGGCTGGCCGAGTAGCGCGGTGGTTAAGCGCTGGCTTGAGACTCCAGTGGCCCCGGTTCGGGTCTCACATATGAGGGCCAGTGACACTGCCCTCAAAAAAAAAAAAAAAAAAAAAAAAAAAAAAGATACTGTCACAAAGTGTCAGCACTGGGAGACACCTCTAAAACTAGGAGGTTCACTCAATAGTGCAGAGTATCTCATCTACTGCATCAAATAAATTTATATTCCAGAAACAGCGAAATGAATATCTTTTTTTTCAAACAGAATATAATTAATCCAGGTAACACGAATTATTACTCAGCTAAGGACACAATCACTAAAAACAGAATATACAATTTATGTTCAAGAAGCAAATCTCTCTCAAGAATGCTCAATAGAAAAAGCAAAAAAAAGGAAAAAGAAAAAAAGAATGCTCAGTCCTGAGGCCATTGGTGCTGGGACTGTCTTATGAAGGACTTACTGACTCGTTCCCAAAAGCCTAAATCCAGTAAGTAATGATGACAGCAGCCAACACATATTACTTACTATGTGCCAGACGCATTAACCCTCCCAATATCACTCTGCAATACACAGAAATATTACTCCCATTTTATAGACAGGAAACTAAGACATCGAGATTCACTGCTAGTAAAATGGTAAAGGCAAGACTCAAACCCAGGCCATCTGGCTCCCCAATGTGTGCTCTTAACCACTATTCTATGTTACAAGGTTAACTGTTCAATTATAGATATAGAATAGACTCCAACTCAGCTTCCTCTTCTTCAAAATAGCATAACTACTAGGGGCCGGCCGAGTGGCTCAGTTGGTTAAGAGCTCGCTCAAGAGTGCGAGCTGAGCTCTGAGCAACAGCAGTTCGATGCCCAGCCCGAGCCGAGCAGCCATTGAACTGCCAACAGGTGGCAGGATGGCTCAGCTAAAAAAAAAAAAAAAAAATAGCGTAACTACTGTTGGCATCACCTACACTGTTCATGTCTGATGATGCGAAAGATCTGGTTCTGAGTCCGAATCTCACCTAGTGTTCCAGCCTTCCAGATACCCACAGGTGCTCGCTCCCCTTGGCACTGTATTGTAATGTTTTTGTTACTAGTTCTGTTTTATTATTTTTAAACTTCCAATCTGTGTTCTTACTTTTTCTAATAAGAAAATACCCATTATTCTCAACCTTTTTCTGCAGAGGAAATGCACTTATTCATTCCTACAGAGAACAGGATTGGTTTAGATTAAGAACCTCAACTGATTTGGGAGGCCCAGGGCAGCCAGCAAGAGAAAAATCTATGTCCCTTTCCCAGGAGAGGGCAAGGCAGCTGCAGTGCCAAGGAACTCGAGTATGAGACCCAATTCCATGCAGCTCAGCTGCTTGTGCCCTGCATGCCAGGAGCTGACCAAGCTGATACTTTTATTCTCCACAGCTGCTGAGGGCAGGGTCAGGCCTCAAGCAGCTGGTGAACAAGAGCGAGCTCCCCTACACCCAGGGAACCAAATGTTACCTGCTATTCGGTGTATATAGTCTGCCCACGGAAAAGATGAGTGCTGATGAACTCCTGAACATTACACGACATCAAAAATAATTTGGTATAATCATATTTCTCTTTCAGATTAACTAAAAGTATTTAATTACCTATGGATATTTCCACACATCTGTCCGGCTCCTACTCTATAATTTCTTGGCTCTGACCCCTAGCTCAGCAGCTACTTTTATGATTCTTTGCTCTCCTATCCCTTGAAAAGTCCCTCATTGTTCAGGACGAATCTTAACCCCTTCTTCTAACAGGCCTTTCTCTCCCCAAAACCAGCCTATAGTAGGCAGCATTTCACAAGACCTACCAAGCTATGGGAATACTATACTTTAGATTACAAACAATTACCTGCCTAATAATACCAAATGATACCTTCAATTGAGGGTTATACTTCACAGACAAGGACTACTAAAGGATCTATTTTTAAAATAAAAATAAAAATATTTAATTAAAAAAAAACAGACTGTAACCAGATTAAAATAGATTTTCTATAAATCATCCACTTACCACAACATAGGATTAATGGCTTCCTCATAAATCCGGCAGTGATTCTTAAACACAGTCTCTCTTTCTCGTTGTTTTTTTTTTCCTTTTTTCTTTCTCCACCTCTATCAAATTCTGTCCCCCTCCCTATGTATTATTCTCTGGTCTTGCTCCCCCAGAATTTGCACCCACCCACATACACAGTGGCACAGCTACAGTTTGCTTTTTGCTTTAAATCTCCATTTCTGAAACCTTCCAAGTTCCTCACAGGCTTTGGCAACAAGGAATTACAGGCATACCTCAGAGATACAGTATTGTGGCTTTGGCTCCACACCACTGTAATAAAGCAAGCACTGCAATAAAGCAAGTCATAACCTTTTTGCTGGTGGAGGATCTTGCCTTCAATTTGTTCCAAAAAAAAAATGCAACACTGTGGAGCGAAAAAAAAGCAAGGTATGCCTGTCCTGGATAATTGTGCTATTATCCCCTTCCATGTTCTGATCCTCTGGTGGCACAGTGAGCCTGAAGAACCAGTAAGATGGTAAAAAAAAAAAAAGTTAGGAGGAACGCAGAAAAAACGCTATTCCATGAAACACTAGAAAGTCTCAACCCAGGTTTGTCAGCATCCGCATTAGCTAAATGTGCCATTCAATCTATGTCCAAATGTTCGGTAATAGTATCTCCAAAAACAGCAGGAAATTCTCATCATCAAATAAAGAATAAGACTCTGGAATAGTGAACCATCATCTAATCACTACCCCTGGTTGCACAGTACAATCACTTAGGGAACTTCTAAAAAATAAAACCAGGCCTTATTAAAATCAGAGCTGCTCAGAATAGGACCCAGACACCAATAGCGTTTTTAAAAGTTATCCAAGCAATTCCTAAAAAGTTAAACAGTTACCATATAACCAAGCAATTCCATCCCTAGGTACATACCCAAGAGAAATGAAAACATATGTTCACCCAGAGAAGTGCATATGAATGTTCCTAGCAGCATTACTCACAAAAGCCAAAAAGTAGAAACAATCCAAATGTCCATCCACTGTTGAATGAATAAACAAAATGCAGTATAACCATACAATCGAGCATTATTCAAGCACTCACAGGAATAAAGTTCTGATACATGCTACAACATGGATAAATCTTGAAAACATAAGAAGTACAAAAGAAGACATATGTATATTAACCATTTATATGTCATGTCCAGAATAGGCAAATCCATAGAGACAGAAAAGTAAATTAATGGTTGCCATGGGATGGGAGGAAGAAAAAATGGACAGTGATTGCTAATGGGTATGGGTTTTTTCGAGGGTGATGAAAATGTTTTAAAAATAGTGATGTTTGCACAACCTTGTGAATATACTAAAACCCTGAATTGTATAATTTAAAGGATGAATGTTATGGTACATATATCTCAAATTTTTTTTTTAAGAGGGCAGTGTCACTGGCCCTCATCTGTAGGATCCGAACCCGAGCCACTGGCATCCCAAGCCAGCTGTTAACCACTGCGCCACTCGGCCAGCCCTCAATTTTTTTTTTTGTTTTTTATGCTCTAAGTTTCTAATGTGCAGCCAGAATGTCAAACCACTACTCTGGAACAGTGGTTCTAAATGTGTTCTCTGGACCATCAGCATCAGTATCAACTAAGAACTGGTCACAAATGCAAATTCTCAAGGTCACCCGAGACTGTTTAAAGGAGACTGATGAACACTAAAGTTTGAAAATCACTGCCCTCAAAGAACTGTAGATGAATGTTTGATCCTGTATGGTTTAAACTGAAAGATGAGAAAGCTGGGCCGGCCGAGTGGCGTGGTGGTTAAGCACTGGCTTGGGAGGTCAGCAGCCGTGGTTCGGGTCCTATATATGAGGGCCAGTAACACTGCCCTCAAAAAAATATAAAAAAATTAAATTAAATTAAAATTGAAAGATGAGAAAGCTGTAAACAGCGTAATTTCACCTTTATTATTTTACCCATATAAGTTATACAGTTGTTACACGAAGTTCCAAAAAAATACTGAAAAGTAGAAGAAAATAAAACCACCACACCAAAATAACCACTGTTAACAGTTTAGTGAATATCCTTCCGGTGTCTTCTATTTCTTTTGCATCACTGTGATCCTCTAGAAATGGCTGTATCATGCTTTTACCACTGGACATTAACATATAAACTATTATGTAAAAGCAAGGTAGCATTATAATTATAGCATCTCAATTATCATGTTCTGCTGAGGAAGTGAGTATTATAGGATATATAAAAGAAAACTTTAGGGGGTGATGTGGGAAATTAGTCTGAATCTGTTGTTAATAATTCCAGGACATACCTAGGAACCTGCTTTCCTAAATAAATCATATTATTGTGTTTTCTTTCTTATCCTTCGTTTCTTTCACAAAAGTGGCAGCATTTATGTATCTTCATGACTTCTGGGCAGCACAGTATGGCTACTTTCATAAAATAATTTCTGAACCCAAGGACAATGCAGTCTTTCAAGTTACTTCACTGGTTCACTGTCCTTTTTTTGGAGGGGAGAGGGCTTTCCACCCCAAGCCTTATTTATACAGACTAAGCCCTCAAACATTTTTTGATATTCAGCAGCTTGCACAATGACTTCTATGCTAGCATGAGTGATTGAGACAATCTTAACCATATGCAAGCACCCACTAATATTAGCACACATTTCATCAGGCACAGAAGGAGAAGAGGAAAGGGCCTCTTTTCCTGGGTATTAACAAAATGTTGGTCATAAATTGCCAGGTGAAAATTTTTAAATTTTTTTTAAAATTGCCAACTGAATGCTCCCATCTCAAGTTCTTCTACCCTTAAAGCCTACTTGAATTAACATGGTTCTTCCCCAGCCCTGTTCACCCACATTAGTCCCCACCTATCCTCTCTTGAGGAAATTAAATGTCAGAGAATCATTAGAAGACGACAGATTTAATGCCAACAATAGTCTTAGTTTCTGATAAAGACAGACATATTTTTATAATTTTTTTTTGTCTTTGCACCCTCACTCCCATTCTGTCCCCTTCTTAGAGCTCCACACCCAGCAGAGCAAGATTAACTTCTCACTAGTTGCTCTGTCCCAAGGCCTTCACAGAAAAGGGAATGGATAAGAGCAGGAAGTACCTTCTCCCTTTGGTTTCTTTCCTAAGTCCCAGTCAGAAAAGGAAAGGAATTAAGCAGAGAGGATAGATGGCAGGATAGCTCAGCTAAAAACAAACAAACAAAGAAAAAAAACAAATTAGCAGAGAGGATACAGTTAACAATATTATAGCAACTATGTATGGTACCAGGTGGGTACTAGGCTTATCGGTAGATGACTTTATAAATTATATAAATGTTTAACCACTATGCTGTACCCTTGAAACTAATATAATCTTGAATGTCAACTGTAATTGAAAATTTTTTTAATTAAAAAAAGGAGGGGGAGGGCCGGCCGAGTGGCACGGTGGTTAAGCACTGGCTTGGGACGCCAGCTGCCCCAGTTTGGGTCCCACATGAGGGCCAGTGACACTGCCCTCAAAAAAAAAAAAAAAAAAAATACACTCTCTCTAGTGTTTAAAAAAAAAAAGGAAGGGGGGAGGAAGGTGTCAAACTATAAACTAATCTCCCTCACCATTCATGGGGATACAAGTTCAGTAAGACAAATCTTTCTTTTATTCAGTCAAGTCACATTGACCACAATCAGCCACAATGATCAAAAATGATTCTTGATACAATAAGCCAAAACATTATCCAAACTGTAATGTCAGTTTAACTCTTGTTTATTTTCAAGCACAGAAAAACCATTACCAATATTCAACACAGGAAAATCTCCAACCTCCAAGGTATGAAAAGAATTTCAGGAAATAGCACATATACAAACCACTCAAAATGTCACATAGTTCAGGCCAGCCGAGTGGCGCAGTGGTTAAGTACTGGCTTGGAAAGCCAGCGGCCCCGGTTCGGGTCCCACGTATGAGGGCCAGTGACACTGCCCTCAAAAAAAAAAAAAAAAAAGTCACATAGTTCAACTCATAATCACTTGCAAATTTTAATCCATTATCTCACCTTAATTTGTTTTGCTTTTTGGATAAAGTGGTATCCCTGCTAACCATTCTCATACAATAAATTGGATATTACTGCTAAAAGTGACTAAATCCCAACTATAGTTTCATAACAAAACTTTACAAATCTTTAATTCTTACTCAAGACAGGTAATCTAAAATGTTTCAAGTTATTCTCATTTTTCACCTTTTTGCATGAACCATTGGTTCTCAATTGTTACAATACACAAATATTTCACAGCTCATTTATAAAAGTATATCTATTAAGCTATCCCAAGACAGTTTATCATCTCTATTACTACAAGCCAAAAATACAAATACCAGTTTTTTTTAAGTACTTCAGACTTAAAGTTTTTATATTCTTCAACTTTCCTCATGTGTTCAGGATATAAAGTCTTGAGTCGTTTTTCTAAACATATTTGTTTTACTCTAGTATCCTTATTACTGTTTCACTCATGCCAAACGCAACTTTTTTCAAAATGTCAGTTATCTGAAGAATGTATCAAAACACAATCATGCAATCCAATTAAATAACCATAAACATACCTGTCACTTATGTGCCAGGTTCAGTTCTTATTCAAATACAAAATTCCTCAATATGGAAATCTCCCACAAAACATCTCATATCCTTTTTCTTCTCACAGTATGTGTATAAAAACCTGCTCAACTATTCTCTACATACATCCAAATTAATCTCAAAAAACAAAGGCTTAGAAAAATTACCTTCCAAGCACTCTTGGAAACCGCATGTTCTATCTTGTAAGCAATGACTACTTAAGCTGTATTTCTCAGAAAGAATACTCTCACTGCCTCCATTTCCTCATTAAACATCTCCTTAACTTTCAGTCTGGTTTCCATCATTCTATCACTCGAACGGAGGGAAAAATGCTACTCTCCAGGTCATCACTGACCTCCTCCTTCTAACCTGGGAGAATGGCAAATCTCCCAAATTCTTCTTCTGTTCGCTTTCTTTCATCTGTCTTTAGCATTCAACACATTTCATCACTTTCTTCCCTTGGCTTCTCAGACACCATCCCATCCTGGTTTTGATCTCAAATCCTCAGCAGCATCACATCCTTCTCCCACCCAGAAAGTGTAAGACTGTTCACTTCCGGAGCACAATTTCCTTTCTATAGAAATCATATGCTCTACTAGCATCAATAATTACCTCCAACTACAAAGCAAAAGCTCTTCAAGACCTTGTCTCTCTCCAGAGATTAAACCTGTATCTGTCTACACATACAATGAAATTCATCCAAATCTCTTTGGAAAACTTCCAAAATTTTCCAAGTGACCAATAATATTTTTCAAGTGCTCCAGAGCTCAAAACCTGTAAGACATTCTTTTAATGCCACCATTACTTTCATACATTTAAGACATAAAGGATTTAAGGCCTTATATCTATGCCTTCCTTTACAGTCTCTCTGTCATCAACTGAATTAAGGATATTTAAAGCCTCATCCTTATCTTCTAGGAATAAGTTGATAGCCCTTGTCCAGTACTAGTTTTGTTATGTCAATGTCACATATATAACCCAGCAGTTATAAGGCACCTTTATCAACTACTGTATCGATAATAGCCTCCTCTCTAGGTTACCGAAACTTCATGCCCTTATTTACCTGCCTGAACAATGTAAATTGTGAAACTGATGACAAAGTGCAGTTTAATCTTCTAGAATATTCTAAAATCCATCAACTTCTGTTCACAAACCAACTCCTCAATAAAATACAAGCTCCTTCTTTCTTTCCAATCCCTACACTTTGGTCAAATTGGCCCTGCCATTCTCCCAAATTGCATCTGCTTTTTTGCCTCCACCTTCCACTGTCATGTTTTCTCAACAGAATACTAAACATATCCCCCATTTTCTCATTTTCTGTCCCTCAATGTAAACAGCAATTACTCTCTACTCAATGTCCACAACTGTGGCATTTTAGGGTCACTTAACAATATACTAAACAATGCTGCTTAACAGCAGCTTGAGTTCTTAAGTGTAATTTTATAGCTTTCCTCTGTCTCTCTTCTCAGGGTGTGCTATCAGTTGCCACTTGTCAACACTGTGTGCCTGACCTCCTCATAGGATGCACCTAAACTGGCAGAGGGCTTAGAGGCCAGCTTGGCATGCTGATTAGCTATAGTCAATTCAGAATTGAAAACTAAAGCAAGAGCAGCGTCTTTTTTTTAAACCACAAAAATTAAGTCCAGCCAAACCTGAGTCTAAACCCCAACTTATAGATAAAAGTGGGCCCAACAGATAAAAATGGGCCCAGTGGGCCGGCCGAGTGGCGCATTGGTTAAGCGCTGGTTTTGGGATGCCAGCGGCCCCGGTTCGGATCCCACATGAGGGCCAGTGACACTGCCCTCTACAGCTAACAACAGCTCCACCTGGAGCTGGGCTGTGTGAGCCCCGGTGATGGTGTAGGCTGCAGCCCCTGCTGCAGTGGGCTGCCATAGGCTACAGTGAGTGGCCCGCAGCCAGCGTGAGCGGCTGGCAGCCAAGCGTGAGCTGCCAATAGCCGCGGTGAGCGACATCCAAGGTGAGCGACATCCAGAGGCCAGTGACCGATCTGCCTCATCCGGGAAGAGCGCAATGACGATACCAACAGTGAAGCAACATCCTCCGCAACTAAACTGAAGAACAAAAAGACAGCAACTTGTCTGTTCCCCTTCCCCGATTCCCCAACGCTGTTTCCCTCCCCCAATTCCCCAATAAAATCTTAAAAAAAAAAAAAAAAAAATGGGCCCAGTGGAACCAGGTGCAGGAGTTTAAGTGTCTCACCTGCATATCCATCCTTCATTCCCCACCCAGTGCAAAAGCCTTATGTACCACATGTGGACACTGACTTATCAGCTAGCACTTGGCTGTATTCCCCAATAGCAGTATTTCAGATAGGTAAAGTAGTACAGTATTGTGATTAAAGGCACAGGTTTGGAATCACATAGACCTGGATTCCCCAAGTTACTAGATTAGGTAACCCTGACCAAATATTTTACTCTTTCTCAAGCCTGTGAGGAAAACCAAACAAGAAAATGTACCTCAAATGCTTACCCTAGATTCTAAAAGCTACCATAAATGGTAGCAACTATAAGATTAATTAATGTACACTGACATACTTTTCCCCTGCTGATAGTATATTTCAAACTACTTATTGGGCCGGCCGAGTGGTGCATTGGTTAAGCACTGGCTTGGGACGCCAGCGGCCCTGGTTCGGGTCCCACATATGAGGGCCAGTGACACTGCCCTCTTAAAAAAAAAAAAAAAACAGCTTATTTATTCAAATAATCTAAATAATTTTACTGAGTTATAATGAATACCATAAAGTCCATCTTTTTTAAGTGTACAGTTCAATGATTTTTAGTATTTACCAAGTTGTACATCTTTAACCACAGGCCAACTATCACTCCAATAAAATCCTTTGTGACACTGCTCATTTCTTTATCCCACAGATGGCTAAACTATCACAGTATATAAAATTGGCTTATGGTATGCTAGCTACATCCCTTACAGCTGAGATTTTCTGGTAAAGTGAGATAAGCATTAGAACAATAGCTCAAATTGTCTTTAAAAAAATGAAAACTCTTCTGTGATAATAAAACAGTAAATGGTCAGGGCCGGCCAAGTGGTGCGGTGGTTAAGCGCTGGCTTGGGAAGCCAGCGGCCCCGGTTCAGTCCCACATAAGAGGGCCAGTGACACTGCCCTCAAAAAAAAAAAAAAAAAAATAGTAAATGGTCTTTTAATTAACGAAGTTTTTGTTCCTATAACCACCTGGATTATTCTGTAATGTACAGAATATATATTTTTCCACCATTGCCTTAGCATTCCCAATCACAAAGAATTTAAAAGGTGCTAATATAGGGCCGGCCGAGTGGCACATTGGTTAATAGCTGGTTTGGGGATGCCAGCAGCTCCAGTTAGGATCCCACATGAGGGCCAGTGACACTGCCCTCTACAACTAACAACAGCTCCACCTGGAGCTGGGCTGCGAGCCCCAGCAATGGTGTAGGCTACAGCCCCTGCTGCAGTGGGCTGCCATAGGCTACAGTGAGTGGTTGGCAGCCAGTGTGAGCTGACAATAGCAGCAGTGAGCGACCAGCCTGAGGCCGGCAACTGATCTACCTCATCCGGGAAGAACGCAATGACAATACCAACATGGGCCAGTAGAAGCAATGTCCTCCACAACTAGACTGAAGAACAACAACAACAAAAAAAGACAGCAACTTGGCTGTTCCCCTCCCCCAATTCCCCAATAAAATCTTTAAAAAAAAATAAAAAGAAAAAGAAAGACAATTTGGGGAAAAGAATTAATAATGTTGTAAATATTTTGTGGGGTGTCAGATGATCACATGTCTTGTTAGGGAGACCACTTCATGGATGGAGTAGAGGCTTGATCATTGCACACCTGAAGCTGATGTTGTATAATATTGTATGCCAACTATATATATAGTTACGGGGCAGGGGGAGGTACTAAATAAGCTTAAGTACCAAAGCTAAAAATTCTCCAGCAATTCAAAGAAGCCATTTCACCAAGTAATCAATACTATACCTAGGGGCCGGCCGAGTGGCGCAGTGGTTAAGCGCTGGCTTAGGAAGCCAGCAGCCCCGGTTTGGTCCCACATAGGAGGGCCAGTGATACTGCCCTCAAAAAAAAAAAAAAAAAAAATACTATACCAGGAAATTTCTAATAATAATAAGACCTTGATTGGAGGAGACAAAATGAGGTATTCAACAAGTTACTATAAAAAATTAACCCAAAGAAAATGTTTAATGTGACTAACTTACATTAAGAATAACTTTGGGGCCGGCCGAGTGGCACGGTGGTTAAGCGCTAGCTTGGGACACCAGAGGCCCCGGTTCAGGTCCCACATATGAGGGTCACTGCCCTCAAAAAAACAAAAAAAAAGAATAACTTTGTTTAGGGCCGGCCGAGTGGCACAATGGTTAAGAGCTGGTTTTGGGAAGCCAGCGGCCCCGGTTCGGATCCCACATATGAGGGCCAGTGACACTGCCCTCTACAGCTAAGATGGTGAACAACAGCTCCACCTTGAGCTGGGCTGCTGTGAGTCACCAGGGACAGCATAGCTGCAGCCCCTACTACAGTGGGCTGCCACAGACTACAGGGAGTGGCCGGCAGCCAGCGTGAGCGGCTGGCAGCCAGTGTGAGTTACCAAGAGCCACTGTGAGCAGCCGTCCAGAGGCTGGCAACCGATCTGCCTCACCCGAGAAGAGTGCAATGATGATACCAACATGGGCCAGTGAAGCAATGTCCTCCACAACTAGACTGAAGAGCAACTTGTCTGTTCCCCTCCCCCAATTTCCCAATAAAAGCTTAAAAAAAAAATCCATTTAGCTCAAGTCTGAAAACGGCAATATTAAACTATATAATGTTTATGGATATATACATATATGGAATAAAATTTATTCTAAAACAATAATAAATCCAAAATGTAGTGTACTGTAGGGAAGGATGGAAAGGAATGCGTTGGGATATGGTATACACATGGGGGTTTTAGATAGCCGTAATGTTCTATTTCTTGGTTGGTCATTTTATTATTGTTTTTAAAAACTCTAGGGGTCGGCCAAGTGGTGTGTTGGTTAAGAGCTGGCTTGGGATGCCAGCGGCCCCAGTTCGGATCCCACGTGAAGACCAGTGACACTGCCCTCTACAGCTAAGATGGTGAACAACAGCTCCATCTGGAGCTGGGCTACTGTGAGTCCCCGCAACAGCATAGCTGCAGCCCCTGCTGCAGTGGGCTGCCATAAGCTACAGTGAGTGGCCAGCAGTCAATGTGAGCAGCTAGTAGCTGGTGTGAGCGGCGGTCCAGAGGCCGGTGACTGATCTGCCTCACCCGAGAAGAGCGCAATGATGATACCAACATGGGCCAGTGAAGTGATGTCCTCCACATCTAGACTGAAGAATAAAAGGGCACCCCTTCCCGGTGCCCCAACGTTGTTCCCCTCCCCCAATTCCCCAATAAAATCTTTAAAAAAAGAACAAAAAACTCTACATGTGTTTTTATACCTCATATACCTTCTTCTCAGATTTTTTAAAAAGTATATACTTTATGTAAAGAAAAGAGTAAGGATTTATACTAACATGTTAAACCATAAGTCATTTTTACTTTCTTCTTAATTTTTTCAAAGTTTCTCAAAAGTATTTTCTTAGGTAAAAGAGTTCCAGCCAGCCTGACCCAAAAACCTACCCTAAATTGGCAATTTGTAGATTAATTTAAGAAAAGGGGTGGGGGGAGAAGAAGGGAGAATGGGACTGGTTTGGTCTAGAAAACAATTTAAAGTTAGGCTTATCAATCAATTTGAAAAGGCCATCATTTTTTTCTACACCCTATTTCAGGTAAACTTGTTTGTTTTTTTTTTGTTTTTTTTTAAAGATTTTATTGGGGAATTGGCGGAGGGGAACAGCGTTGGGAAATCGGGGAAGGGGAACAGACAAGTTGCTGTCTTTTTGTTCTTCAGTTTAGTTGCGGAGGATGTTGCTTCACTGTTGGTATCGTCATTGCACTCTTCCCGGATGAGGCAGATCGGTCGCTGGCCTCTGGATGTCGCTCACCGCGGCTATTGGCAGCTCACTCTTGGCTGCCAGCCGCTCACGCTGGCTGCGGGCCACTCACTATAGCCTATGGCAGCCCACACCATCACCGGGGCTCGCACAGCCCAGCTCCAGGTGGAGCTGTTGTTAGCTGTAGAGGGCAGTGTCACTGGCCCTCATGTGGGATCCGAACCGGGGCCGCTGGCATCCCAAAACCAGCGCTTAACCAATGCGCCACTCGGCCGGCCCCAAACTTGTATTTTTTTAAGCCCACTTATTCTCATTCAATGATTTGACAATGCCAAACACTGTTATCAAATAAAAATCCCATTCTTCAAAGAGCACACATTCCAGCTAGATACACACATACTATACAGATAGCACTGTATACACATGCCCCAGCCCAGGTAGTTGCAGATATTTTAGGTTTTCCTCTGCTTGCTTGGGAAGCAGCATATTATGGTGCAAGTAGAATAAGAAGGCCTACGACCTCCTCATTGAGACTGAGTGAGTGTTGAGAGTGTTTCTGTAATGAGGTAAAGGAACAGAAGGCAAAAAAAAAAAGAGAGAGAATGAAGAGAAAACAAGGGAAAGAGAGACATAAAAGAAAAAGAGAAAGGGAGGAAGTGGAGAGAATTAAAGAAGACAGAGAGGGAGAAATACATCATTAACAAGAAGCAACTCTGAGCTTCCAAAAGTCTCCATAATTATCTAGGACTGATTAGATGAGAAGACTGAGACTATAATATAAAAAATCTGAGTCAATAGTATCATATTAAGTATTATTGGATTGCATATGTACACACAACTTTAAGTGAAAAAGTTCCTATGTGACATCTTACTTTTTTAAAAACAAGTTAATCATAGGGGGTGGCCGGTTAGGTCAGTTGGTTAGAGGGCAGTGCTCATAACACCAAGGTTGCCGGTTCGATCCCCACATGGGCTACTGAGTTGCGCCCTCCAAAACTAGACTGAAACAACTACTTGACTTGGAGCTGATGGGTCCTGGAAAAACACACTGTTCCCCAATAAAATAAAATAAATTTTTTTAAAAAAGGTTAATCATAACACTAAATAGCAAAAAACAAAGTTACAGCAACAGGTCTAAATCCAAATGAAATTCTCCCCCTGTAAATCTTTGAAAATACAAAGGGTGCCAAAAAAATGTATATACATGTTTAAGAAAGAAAAACTGTACTAAAATTGTAATACTCAATATATGCCAATAACAAAAGATGAATACAAGTCACGTTTGACTTCTGCAATTACAAGAGGTGCTCAAAGTGGTTATTATCAGTGTCCAGACACTTCTGATTACAGCGAACTACTGTTTGAGCAATGCTGACCAAAGTGTCCAAACGTATACGTTTTTTGGGCACCCCCAGTATTCTCATAAGTAAACTTTTTAAAGTTTTAGACCCAATCAAATTTATGTTCTATTACTTTTAGGATTCCAAACGAATAAAAACAAGCAACACATTCCCAACAACTTTTAAAAGTAGTGCACACTATCTAGTCTTAAATGAAACATTTACTCCTTAATCCAAGCCCAATTTCCTAAATTACTTCCACCTACTTAACTGGGTTCCAATTCAATTTAACTCCTAACTCCAGTATGATAATGAGTTATCTGAAAATTGAACCTCACTCTAGTACACATGCTGTCAGCCAGAAATTCATAAACCTGGTTTTCAAAACCTATGCCAAGAAATTTCAAAACTAAAATAATTTACTTTCTTAAAATGCATAGAATATGCAGCATCTTCAGAGGAACATTGTTAAGAAAACTTAAAAAAAGTAGGAAATATCACCATATATAGTTTGCATTACAATTGTCTAAACAAACCTGATTTAGTTCTTGAACTTAAAAAAAAAAAAAAGAAATTCCATTCCTAAATACTTATTTGATAGCTGGGTCAGAATTATTTCAAAACCTACCACAGGCTTACATGATGATATTCCCTATTAGTCTTCCTCTCTCTGCCTCCATTCAAATTACATCTCTTCAAGTTACTTTTTGTGGACTAAAGGAAAAAAAAAAAGCAGCTGCTTCTAAGATATTGTGATTCACTACCTCATCCGTCAACACCACAGGTGCCATAACACTCAACTTTTAAAGGACACTCCATTTACTCAAATTAACTAAGAGCTAACTGGTATTTGCTGACCTACAGGTTCCCTCAAAGAGAAATAAAAGATTTGTTTAAAAGCAGAGGAACTTCAGTTTGTGAATTCATGCAGACTGCTTCTTTTGAGCGAGCATTAATCCTTCATAGCATATTTACACCAAAAAAAAAAAAAAAAGTCTTATAAGAAAAAAAGAGCTTCCAATAAGTCATCATTTAAAAAAACAAAAGGACTGGGGAATGAACACTTCAAAACTAACACAAACCTAAGGCTTCACTTCAAACCAGTTCAAATCTTCAAGACAGGTTTATACTTTCTACATGTAGCTTATATTTAAGGGAGTAGAGCTATCAACCAGTTCCCATCAAGACAAGCACATAATGAAGTAAACCTATTCTTCTCAATGTTCTCCTACTATTTCTTCCCAAACAATAAAAGTCACTCTGGTTAATACTGTGAGACACCCCTGGTGAGCACTGCACAGATTGCACCAGTTAGTTACCAGGAAAGGGAAGCAGAGGTGTTATTGTTGTTCCAGCCTTCTTCTAAAGGCAGCTCGGTGTGACTGTGCTGGTCCAGCCCACATTTAAAGAGAGAGGCCAGAGGAAACCAGAGCAGCAGGAAACAGGCAGGAGAGGCAATTACCACAACCCTTTCCCATGGCCTCATTCCCATGCCATCATTTCCAGCCATATTTCAATCATAACAAAAACCTCCCTTCTCTGAATCGTTTCTTAATTATTGAGGGTCAGAGGCAACAAGGAAGCAAAAAGGGGAAATCAGAGCTGTGGGAAACAAGCAGGACAAGGGTGGGGAGAAATCTCATCACACATGTGAACTAGCCATAAGGAGAAAAAAATTAGAAGGAACTCACTAGAGGTAAGCAGAACAGTAGTGTGGGAAACTAATCATTTCTGCCTAATGACAGATAAGAGAAACCTTCACAGGAATAAGAGGATAGCCCTAACCTAGCCAAGAGGCTTTGCAGCAGGTAAGTGATGTTGGTGTACTCAGACTATCATCTAAAGAGTGGAATTTATTGCCTTTCCTGAGACACATAGGCACCATCCCAATCTAAGCACCCAATGCCCAGGATACAAGGGAGCTCAGGTATTATTATGTCAGGTACTATGTCCATCTTCCTACCACCTTTATTAGACAAACTGAAACTAAAAAGGACGCACATTTCATGGCAAAAAGTGAGGAACACACTAACTGCTTGCATACCTCTTGATTTAAAAAGTACTATCATAATGGAAAAGAAAATATAAAACCACTGGGTTAACCCAAAAAGTTAATTACATGCCCTTCAAATAAAAGATTATCTTTGGATACCTTATGGAGACCTTAAAAAGCTCTCAATTGTTAGAACACGCAGGTGCTGAAGAAAGATAGTGAGCCTAAGTACTAGCAGACCACATACTTTGGATATAAGTAATAACAATATCCAACGGAGGTGATAGTAAATCACAAGATAATGTCAAACAGAAAATAACAGTAATGATAATGGGATCAACTCCTCGAGAGAACCAGGATAAGAGGTCAGGGTAGTGGCACTTGAGATGCCTGGGCAACAAACAGATGAAAAACCCAGGGGAAAAGGTGGGACAGTCAACTGAGAAAGTGATTCGGGGGCAAAGAAAACTGAGATGTAATAACATTTTGAATATGGATTACAACAGAAAGCGCTTTGGTTTACAAAGCGCTCTCAAACCTACATTAAAGAAAAGAAAAAAAAACTGACACAACCAGGAACCGGGACTGAGGAGAAAACTGAGTCCCAAGAGTCTAACACCAAAGCCTTCCAAAATAAAAAAGGAGTCGAGCTGAACTATGCCTCCGGGTAAGCCGCGAAAGGCTAGAGAGCGCAGAAGTTGGGCTCTGAGAGGTCCAGCTAAAGGGCTAGCGAGCGACAGGCGTGAAAACGGGAAGATGGTCAGGATGGGGAGCGTCTGCGTGGCGCGGGAGCTCCAGCGGACAGGCAGGAAGGGGCCGAGGTGGGACAGAAAACCACACCCTCCAGGGCAGAAACCCGAACGGGGTGGAAGACGCCCCCTGGGGCTAGGTGGGGTCGGGTCAACTAGGACCGGGGTAGGTAAGACCCAGCATAGGGCAACACGCCGGGAAGAGGAAGGAGGGCGCCTGGGCCTGGGCATACTTAGAACTCATAAAATTGGCGAGGGAAGCTCGGCCCGGTCCTCACGGGTGGGCGTTAGGGCAGTATGAAGGGAGCTGGAGGAAAGAAGAACTGAACCCAGAACTAGAAAGCGCACGTTCCAGCGCGCAGGACCCTGGAACAGGGAAGGAGAAAGAGAAGGTGCCAATTACCGCTGCTCTTCACGCTGGACTCGGGACCGCAGCCGCCGCCGCCGCTCGTTACCTGCCAATGTGCCTCTTACAAAGCGGCGGCGGCGGCAGAGGCAGCCCGGTCCATCACGTGACCTCTACGTAACGAGCGAAGGCGGAGCCACCAAGTGTCGCTCGTGCTCCGCTCATCAGCCCGCCCACGAAGCGCGTCGCTTTCTCTAGCCACCCCCAAAACGAACGGAAGGGAGATCTGCATTGCCGAGGCGGGCAATGGAGCAAATAAGAGAGATTTTACGGGACTTGTCGTACACGGAGTCCTCAGGAGCTTACTACTCACCAGGATACTCAGCACTGCAGCTCGCTGTCGTGCTGTGATGACCTCACAAGGCACCACAAGTCGCTTCCCTACGGCCGACCTCTTCGCATCACGTGATGTGATCCAACCACTCAAGGCAACAAACGTTGCGCGAGGGCACTACGACTCCCTACCTGCTGCACTGCAAAGGCACCCAGCTGCGCAGCCTTTAGCTCGAGGGTTCATAGGCAATGCGTCTAAGAGTGCAGAGTGAAGGGCGAGACGGCTAGCTGACCGGGACTAGGCTAGCATCTTAAGAGTAGTACCAGGGGGTGGGGCCTACCAGGTATCTGAGCGTGGTTCCCGCTGCGAGATGTAGTGCGGCTGGGGGTAGGTTCCCACACCCACATTCCCGGGCTCGCGCTCCGCCCCGTTCCCTGCGCGGGAAAACGCCAACGGCTAGCACGGCACCCTCGGCACGGAGAGTGCTTCAGAAAGAATCTCCACGGGACAGCAGGGCCACGCGGCTTGTGTCTTGCTAAATGTAGGGTCGAATTCTGCATTTCCAAGACCCTTTTGCGTAAAAAGATTAAACATTTATTGAACGCCTACTCGATGTCAGCCGTTCATACACCGTTTTTATTAAATCATATAGTAAACTCTTTGAGGAAAGGACTGTCCCCGTTTTAAGCATAAAGAACAATTTAGAGAGGTTAATTCCGTTTCTCAAAAGACCCAAACCAGATTTTCTATCTCCAAATAATGAATAATATCTCAAAAATATCTCACCTGTTTTAACTCCAGGAATTAAGCATAAAGGAAGAGATTGTGGTTTATAATTGTAATACAGTGTTTTCGAGTTTAAAGTATTTTCTCATTTACTGGCCAGGCAATTTGATTCTCAAAAGCAATGTCCCAGACTGGCTAAATACATGGACTTTGGAGTCCAGCAAGCCTTACCTCAATTCAAGCTTTCCTTTGTTAATACCACCAGTTCATCAGATTACAAAAATTAAATGAGATTATGTAAAGTACCTGCTTAACACATAGTAAATCCTCAATAAATATTCGTAATTATTTTCATACCCTGTATGTACCCAGTTGGGCACAACAGATCTAAGTAAGGTGGGATGGGAATTAACAGGTACTGATCTTTGTGCAGGGCATGATGGTAATTACTAATTTGCTAGTTCCTAATAGACTAGTTGTAAGTTAAATTAAGGGATGAAAAACAATTGAAACTTTACCAGTCCTGCTCAGCTCAAGGAAGGCCTTTGTTATTCATCTAAATTGATCCAAGAACGCTCAGGCTGTGCCTTTAACAAATAAACCTTATCATGACTATTAATATGTAGATGTATCTTATCTCTCCCCTTTTGACAGTGAGCTAGGATTCTGTCTACTCAGTTTAGTCTTCCCCCTTTTTGTATTCCTGCTTTATAGAAAAGTGTGGGAGAATAGAAGATAAAAGTACCCTGAGAGGCAAAAACCTAATGGAAAGAGCACAAGAAAACAATACTGAAAGGATATATACAAACCTGATAACAGTAGTAGCTGTTTCTTGGGAGTAGGAAAGATGGATTGTGATTGAGGGTGCTAGTAAAAAGGGACTATAATCTACTATGTTTTAATTTTTTACATGGAGCAGGTACATGGACCAGAGAGCATGTGTTAGCTCTGTGACCTTGTAAAAGCTATGCTACCAATCCAGACCTCGATTTTTCTTCTGTTATATTTAAAAACATCTGTCTTTTCTGTGCTAGGTATACTGTGCTGGGTGCTTTCATTAAATTATTGTTTATCAAGGGAGAAGTCCTACCTAGGACCTAGAATCAGAGAAAAAAATAAAGGCATTAAAGTCCTAAAACCTCACTAATTGTAGGTATTCCACCTGGATGCAATTGAACCATCCTCTCAAGAATAATTTCCCCTAAAGGATATCACTAACACCCTTTTCCACCCAGCCTAACTGAGATATTGACTTTGAAACTGATTTTACATCCTGTAACAGTAAAGAACATCACCATCCCTTCCACCAGTTTTTGTTTGCTAAAGTGCTCTTGGCTGGACTAAAGTGAGAGCATAATGTGATGGAAAATATAATATGCTGGAGAAATTCTCACAAGCCTAGGTTTTTAAGCCTGTATACAGATAGATAAAATCAATCATTCTTAGATGAGGCCCATTTTAGAAAGAATCAGTAATAGGTCGCTGAGATTTAGGAAGATAGAATTAAGATGTATAAAATCCAAAGCAGAATTTCACAACCTAGATAAAGCCAATCACAGTTCAAGCCTAATCTACTCAGTTATAGTCAAATAAATGATCATAATCAAATGCATTATGCCCTGCCTAAAGAATATGATAACTGAGGGCCGGCTAAGTGGCGCATTGGTTAAGAGCTGGCTTGGGAGGCCAGTGGCCCCGGTTCGGGTCCCTCATGTGAAGGCCAGTGACACTGCCCTCAAAAAAAAAAGAATATGATAACTGAAAGGGAATGGTGTGTATAGGATTTTTTTTTAAAGTGAACCTTAACCAAAAATGTGCCAGGAAAAGGGTGGTCTGACCAGCACATGGAACATTTTGGTCCCTTTGGCAGATTCAGTCTTTAGCAGATAGAGATGGTTGCTCCATATCAATTAGCCACAAAGATCCCCCAAGATCCCCCAACTTGTGTCCCATATATCCAATCACTTTCTAATTAGAATTTGGCTTCTCATGAAGATTTTCCTCCAGAGGTGTGAAGCATTGTTGATCAGAAAACCATATGTCATTTGCTTGACTAACAATTAGTATAGTGACACTTTTGACAATGACAATTTGGAATATACCATCAGTTTCTGAGGTATGTTTATACACAAAGCCAGCTGAGCTGTGGGCATGCTGACCTTGGGAATCAGTAAACACACAATGAATGATACTGCCACTGTGTGAGACCTGTACAGAATAGCCAAAAAGAACCCCTAGTTACATTATTGTGCCTCATTTCTATAAAAGTCCAGTTTCCTCCTATCTCTACTAATTAATAACTTGCCCTTTCTAAACTTGTTTCTTCATGTATATAAAGGAGTTAAATTCTGCCTACTTTATAAGGCATTGTCGGGTTCATACAAGATACTGCATATTAAAGTCCTCAAAATATAACTTGACTCTAAGAATTATAAGGAACTATTATTACTAGCAAGAACTCTATTTGGTTACACCAGTACTTGTATAACCCTAGTCAGTGGTTAAGGCAGGTTCTATAGGAATTCAGGAAGGCCTAGGTTCTATAATAGAACAAGGGTCAGCAAACTGCAACTCACCTGTGGGCCAAATCCAACCCACCTCCTATTTTAATACAACCCACTAGCTAAGAATGAGTCTTACATTTTTAAAGAGCTAAAAGAAAAATCAAAAGAATAATATTTTGGGCCGGCCAAGTGGCGCATTGGTTAAGAGCTGGTTTGGGGATGCCAGCGGCCCCGGTTCAGATCCCACATATGAGGACCAGTGACACTGCCGTCTACAGCTAACAACAGCTCCACCTGGAGCTGGGCTGTGCGAGCCCCAGCGACGATGTAGGCTGCAGCCCTTGCTGCAGTGGGCTGCCATAGGCTACAGTGAGTGGCCGGCAGCCAGTGTGAGCTGCCAATGGCCGCGGTGAGCGACATCCAGAGGTCGGTGACCCATCGGCTTCATCCGGGAAGAGCATAATGACAATAACAACATGGGCCAGTGAAGCAACGTCCTCTGCAACTAGTCTGAAGAACAAAAGGACAGGAACTTGTCTGTTCCCCTTCCCCGATTCCCCAACGCTGTTCCCCTCCCCCAATTCCCCAATAAAATCTTAAAAAAAAAAAAAAGAAGAATATTTCATGACACATAAAACACATGAAATTCAAATTTTAGTATCTATTAAGTTCTATTGGACCTCAGCCATGCTTATACATTTATGTATTATCTATATCTGCTTTCACACTAAGATGGCAGAGTTGAATATTTGCAAAAGAAATCATGTGGCCCAGAATGCCTAAAATATTTACATTCTGGCGTTTTACACAAAAGTTTGCCAACCCTTGTTCTAGAAGAATCTAAGTGTGTAACCTTAGACAAGGTACATAATCTCATCCTGCTTAGTTTTCTCATCTGCAAAATGGGGATAATAATAACTACATCAAAGAATTACCTGGAGGATTCAATGAAAGTGTTGAATTTTTGTTTTTGTTTTTATCCTTTTTGACAAGAACTGAAATTTCTGTGATATTCTGTAATTTCACTGAAATTACTAGATAAATAGACAAAGTATACCAACAATTCCTAAAAGAGGGAATATAGCTAATCAACAAACATGAAAACATGTTTTGCCTCACAATTTTTTAAACGAAAGTTACAACAATATTATGCATTTTGCCTATCAAATTAATAGAGAGTAAAAATAATGTTATCCAATGCTAATCAGTGTTTAGTAAAGGAAGCACTCTCTCATTTGGCTAATATAAATATAAATTGCCATAAACCTTTTGGAAAACAAAATGTCATAGGTTATAATATATGCCTTTCATCCAAAGCAATTCTGATACTCTGCCATAGGGAAATAATTTTTTCTTTATTTTTTGAGGGTAGTGTCATTGGCCCTCATATGTGGGACCGGAACCGGGGCCGCTGGCTTCCCAAGCCAGCTCTTAACCACCACGCCACTTGGCCGGCCCGGGAAATTTTTTTTTTTTTTAAAGATTTTATTGGGGAATTGAGAGAGGGGAACAGCATTGGGGAATCGGGGCAGGGGAACAGACAAGTTGCTTGCTGTCTTTTTGTTCTTCAATCTAGTTGCAGAGGACGTTGCTTCACTGGTCCATGTTGATATCGTCATTGCGTTCTTCCCAGATGAGGCAGATCGGTTGCCGGCCTCTGGATGGTCGCTCACCGCGGCTATTGGCAGCTCACGCCGGCTGCCAATCACTCACGCCACTCGGCCAGCCCGGGAAATAATTTTAAATATGGAAAAATTGTTATGCAGAAAAGCGAACATTTCTCACAGCTTTATTTATAAAAGAACAGAAAGGGGCCGGCCCAGTGGCACGGTGATTAAGAGTTGGCTTGGGACGCCAGCGGCCCCGATTCGGATCCCACATATGAGGGCCAGTGACACTGCCCTCAAAAAAAATAAAATAAATAAAATAAATAAATAAAGAACAAAAATGGAAGCATCTTACATATCTGACTGTAGAGGAATTGTTATGTACATTATGACATTCTTACTAGATCCTACATTATGCAGTCTTTATAAATAACATTTACAAAGAGCATGCCAGGACATGGGAAAATGCTTGCTTTATATTGTTAGGTATAGAGGGCCAAAACCAAATCACTGAGTGGATATAACTACATAGAAACTCTATGTATACGAAAAAAAGTTTATAAAAATACATCAAAAAATATTAATATGGGCCATGTTTAGATAATGGGGTTATAGGTAACATTTTCACTCCTGTATTTTCAAATTGCTTTTAATATTCAGGCATGACATTTTTTTTTTTTTTGAGGACAGTGTCACTGGCCCTCATATGTGGGACCCAAACCAGGGTCGCTGGTGTCCCAAGCCAGCTCTTAACTACCACGCCACTTGGCCAGCCCAATGTGCAATCATTTTTTTTGTTTTGTTTTGTTTTGTTGTTTTTTTTGAGGGCAGTGTCACTGGCCCTCATATGTGGGACCCGAACCGGGGCCGCTGGCTTCCCAAGCCAGCCCTTAACCATCGCTCCACTCTGCCAGCCCAGGCATGACTTTTTTATTTTAAAAACATGTTTAAACAAAATATTTAGAGTAGGGATATTGAAAGCTTTATGCTTTAAGAAGGAATGCAAGATATATGAATATAAATAACATCAGGGAACACTGAATTTCTAGGAGGGTGTTATGGGCTGAATTATGTTCACTTCAAATTCATATGGTGAAGTCCTAACCCTCAGTACTCTAGAAGGTGACTGCATTGGAAGATAGGGTATTTGAAGAGATAATTAAGGTTAAACGAGGTCATTTGGATGGGCAGTAATCTAATATAACTGATGTCAGGACACCGAAGGAAAACAGAGGAAAGACCTTCATATGAAGACAAAGGGAGAAGATGGCCATCTACAAGTGAAGGAGAGGAGCCTCAGAAAAGAAACAACCCTGCCAACACCTTTATCTTGGACGTCTATCCTCCAGAAATGTGACAAAAGAGATTTCTGTTGTTTAAGTAAGTCACCCAGTTTGTGGTGCTGTCTTACAACAGTCCTAGAAAATTAATACAGATGGGATGTTAGAGTTCTATTAAACACAAATAATAGGAGCTAGCAAAGAATTGTCTTCATTCTCCTTGGAAGAGATTGTTTTCGTTCTGGTAATTCCATAGTTTGGAAGGTAGAAAAACCTAGGACCATTACCATCTGATGAAGAATAGGACCCCACCGCCACCTTGTACCCAACCTCAGTGGTTCTTAAGGACAAAGACCTCATTTAACACATAAATATTTCCTTAAAAAATGATTGCACATTGGGCCGGCCAAGTGGCATGGTGGTTAAGAGCTGGTTTGGGACACCAGCGGCCCCAGTTCAGGTCCCACATTTGAGGGCCAGTGACACTGCCCTCAAAAAAAAAAAAAAAAAAGATTGCATATCCATCTTTTATACAGTAAGTGCATTTCTATTTTTTTTTTAAAAGATTTTTATTGGGGCATTGGGGGAGGGGAACAGCATTGGGGAATCAGGGAAGGGGAACAGACAAGTTGCTGTCCTTTTGTTCTTCAGTCTAGTTGTGGAGGACGTTGCTTCACTGGCCCATGTTGGTATCGTCATTGCGCTCTTCCCAAATGAGGCAGATCGGTTGCTAGCCTCTGGATGGTCGCTCTCCTTGGCTATTGGCAGCTCATGCTGGCTGCCAGCCACTCACTGTAGCATATGGCAGCCCTCTGCAGTAGGGGCTGTAGCCTACACCGTCACAGGGGCTCGCACAGCCCAGCTCCAGGTGAAGCTGTTGTTAGCTATAGAGGGCAGTCACTGGCCTTCATATGTGGGATCCAAACCGGGCCGCTGGCGTCCCAAACCAGCTCTTAACCAATGCGCCACTCGGCCGGCCCAGTGAGTGCGTTTTAAATGCATCAAGAAATTATATTTTTATTTTTTTATTTTTTTATTTTTTAAAAGATTTTATTGGGGAATTGGCGGAGGGGAACAGCGTTGGGGGATCGGGGAAGGGGAACAGACAAGTTGCTGTCCCCCTGTTCCTCAGTTTTTAGTTGCGGAGGATGTTGCTTCACTGTTGGTATCGTCATTGTGCTCTTCCCGGATGAGGCAGATCGGTGGCCGGCCTCTGGATATCGCCTACCACGGCTATTGGCAGCTCACGCTTGGCTGCCAGCCGCTCACACTGGCTGCGGGCCACTCACTGTAGCCTATGGGGGCTGCAGCCCACACCATCACCAGGGCTTGCACAGCCCAGCTCCAGGTGGAGCTGTTGTTAGCTGTAGAGGGCAGTGTCACTGGCCCTCATGTGGGATCCGAACCGGGGCCGCTGGCATTCCAAAACCAGCGCCTAACCAATGCGCCACTCGGCCGGACCCGAGAAATTATATTTTTAAACTGTCACTTCTCTGTTCAAAAATCAACATTGTACTTTGAAGTATAAAATAATTGCCTACTTCTCTCAAAGCTTTCCATTATCTGGTTCATTTTACCTGTTACATTTTATTTCTCTCTGATACCCATTGGAGCCCCTCCATTCCTGCATTCTAACACCTTCATGACCTTGTACCCTCACTATTCCCCCCAACACCTACCTTGCCACAATACAAATCTCACCTCTCTAGGCCCACCTCTCCAGGGAATCCCAGCCCTCACTAACCCTCCCAGTCTCATAGTGTTATTAACTCTTCAAATGTGTGGGTCTTGCTAGTCAAACAGACTATAAATTAGCAGAAAAATCACATCTTGTACTTGTTCTAAACTCCACCAGAATCTAGCCCTCTTGATAATCAGCAAAGGGACTCAATAAATTCTTAATGTTTAAAAAGAAGGGAAAGAGCTAGCAAAGTGGCACATTGGTTAAGAGTTTGCTTGGGATGCCTGCTCTGAGCAGCAGGTCCCTGGTTCAGATCCCACATTAGGGCCAGTGACGCTGCGCCCTCTACAGCTAAGATGGTGAACAACAGCTTGACCTGGAGCTGGGCTGCCATGAGTTGCCAGCTACAGCATAGGCTGCAGCCCCTGCTGCAATGGGCTGCCATAAACTATGGTGAGTGGCTGGCAGCCCCCGTGAGCAGCCAAGAGCCACCATGAGCGGCCATCTAGTAGTTGGTGACCAATCTGCCTCACCCGGGAAGAATGCAATGATAATACCAACATGGGCCAGTGAAGCGATGTTCTCCACAACTAGACTGAAGAACAAATAGGACAGCAATTTGTCTGTTCCCCTTCCCCGATTCCCTGGTGAGGCACTTGCTCACCGGCCATTGCACGGCTACTCAGTGGCTCATGAAAGCTCAGGCCTGCTACAGCCTATGCCATCACCAGCGACTTACAGCAGCCCAGCTCCAGGTCGAGGTGTTGTTCACATCTTAGCTGTAGAGGGTGCAGCATCACTGGCCTTAATGTGGGATTCAAACCAGGGCCCTGCTACTCAAGCTGGCATCCCAAGCCAACTCCTAACCAACATGCCACTCAGCCGGCCCAGGACTATGTCTTTTCATGTCTGTATTCCTAGCACAGGACCTAGCTCATAGTAAGCATGCTCAATAAATATTTTAAAAATGAAGAATTATGCTTTCAACAGTAATCTTGTAAAATTCTGTTTTGCACTCCTGCATTTGCTTACAAAGGAGATGTAGAAACCAATACATGCCCACCTGCATATTCAAATTAGAACTTAGCAAATTCTAGAGATGGAGGAATAGTAGGCAATTTGACCTCGGGTTTATTGTATGCCTGCTTTGTGTCCAGCTCTGTTCTGGCTATTGTGAACAATTAAAAAACAAAAACAAATCCCTGACACGGTGCTGCACTGTGGCAGGTTATAAATAAATGTCTACTGAGAAATGGAAGAGAGGCAGACTAGGGGAAGTTGGGTGGCCAGATATTCCAGGCTGGTAGAAATTCCAGACAGGGGAAACTGTGTGAACCACAGGCAGAGAGGAAATACTGATAAACGCAATCAATGTAAACTCAAAGACTAGTTTGGCTGAAGGGAGAGTTGTTCGGGGATCAATGTAGTAGAAGATGATATTATAGAGGCAGCATCTGAATGTATAGTGTTTTGAATGCTAAACTAAGGAATTTATTTGTTCGTTACTAATCCCTGCTAAAATGCTCTTTCAGGGGGAATTGGAATGTCAATAGGGTCTCTAAAAGCAGCAAAGCCTCCTTAGAGACCCTGAGGAATTAAACTCTAATGGTGAGATGACAGGTGGAGGAGTAGATATCTTAGATGAGGAAGCCACTCCCTCAGATCTGCTGATAATGGCGCCAGTTCTGCCAACTCAAGGGTGGGCCAGCCATGGTCACTAAAGAAAGAATATTTTTACTGAGCACTCACTTGTATGTCAGTCTTAAATTAGTAAGTAAACTTAAGCACAACTTTTCTGTTGAGCTTGCCAGGAGAAATCTGCTCTGATGAGGATCAATATAGTTCCCACCCTGCCTAAAGAAGAAAGTGCGCCTCCCACAACACACTAGGGAGGCTGGAAGGAGGGGGCTTAACAGCCTATCAGCCCAGGCCTTCCCTGACATTCCCCCAGCCAAACTCTAATCTCCCAGCAGCATGGGCCCTGTTCTGGGCCAAAGATAGTTCACGATGGCCTTTTCCAGAGACAGAATGGCTACACCTGTTGGCTTCTTAAAGTGAGATCAAATGCCTTTTGGTGGAAGGTGTTGTGCCTTTTGCCACAATGCTTCTCAACTTTTCTCTCACTGGGCTCTGCTCTAGGAAAAACTGTGAAGTAGGTCATGGATCTGGGAAATGACTTATGAGCTCATCTTCAGCTTCCTGGCAGGCAAAGAAACATTATCCTTATTTTAAAGAGGAGGATCTGAGGCCCAGAGAGATTAGCTGTTAAGCTTTCCCCTCCCTAGACTGTCCCTTTGATAAACAATTATTGTTGCCTACTAAATAAATGCTTGAGACTGTATTAGACAATGGGAGAAAATAATCTAACAAGCTCTGGGAAAGGTGAATGGCTTGGTGAGGCTGGATACAGGGGTATAGAATACAGTGATAGAATATCAGCTAGAAACATGCAGGACCTAGATAAAATTTAGAATTTTGTCTTGAAGGAAGATATGGCAGACATTTAAGCAGAAATGTGTTTTAAAAAATAATAATTGTGGTAGCATTGTGGAGGATGACTGAAATGATATTATGGATATTTCCACTCCTCATACCCAATCTGGAGATTTCAGTCCTCCCTGACAAATATACCCACTTTATCCAATCTGCTCCCGGGTTTCTTTACACAAGGAATAAGAGCCTGACAGGGCAGGCCAAGTGGCACATTGGTTGAGAGCTGGTTTTGGGATGCCAGCGGCCCTGGTTCCGATCCCACATGTGCGGGCCAGTGACGCTGCCCTCCACGGCTAACAACAGCTCCACCTGGAGCTGGGCTGTGTGAGCACCGGAGATGGTGTAGGCTGCAGCCCCTGCTGCAGTGGGCTGCCATGGGCTGCAGTGAGTGGCCGGCAGCCAGGGTGAGCTGCCAATGGCCTCGGTGAGCGACCATCTGGAGGCCGGCGACTGATCTGCTCATCCGGGAAGAGCGCAATGACGATGCCAACATGTGCCAGTGGGGTGACGTCCTCTGCAACTAGACCGAAGAACAGGGAGACAGCAACTTGTCTGTTCCCCTTCGCCGATTCCTCAACGCTGTTCCCCTCCCCCAATTCCCCAATAAAATCTTAAAATACAAAATAAAAAAGAGCCTGCAAAAGCAAAAATAGTGCCTACTCCCTACTCTCCCCCAAATAGTTTAGTCAGGCACTTTAAGTGGCAAGGAACTAACTCCACTAAAACTACCTTCATTTACTTATCCAAGAAGCGTCTGAGTACAAATTATGTGCCAGGAATTCTTTTCATGGCGCTTACAGTCTAGTAAGGAAACCAGGGTGTGATGGAGCTGGATCATGTAAGCCCATTAGAGCCAATTGTTGATTTTCAGGAATTGTGCAAGTTGTCAAAAATTAGATTACATAAACTTAAAATTAAATAAGTTCTATTAAAAAATAAAGGTAGGGCCGGCCGAGTGGCGCATTGGTTGAGTGCTGGTTTTGGGATGCCAGTGGCCCTGGTTCGGATCCCGCGTGGGGGCCGGTGACGCTGCCCTCTACAGCTAACAACAGCTCCCCCTGGAGCTGGGCTGTGCGAGCCCCGGTGATGGTGTGGGCTGCAGCCCCTGCTGCAGTGGGCTGCCATGGGCTGCGGTGGGTGGCCCGCGGCCAGCGTGGGTGGCTGGCGGCCAAGAGTGGGCTGCCAATGGCCTCGGTGAGCGGCATCCAGGGGCCGGCGACCGATCTGCCTCATCCGGGAGGAGCGCAATGACGATACCAACAGTGGGGCAGCATCCTCCGCGGCTGGACTGAAGAGCAGGGGGACAGCGGCTTGTCTGTTCCCCTTCCCCGGTTTCCCGGCGCTGTTCCCCTCCGCCAGTTCTCCAGTGGAATCTTTAAAAAAATAAAAAATAAAAAATAAAAAAATAAATAAAGGTAATAAATACTCAAGTTAATTGCCTTCTAATAATTTTACTATTATCTATGCTATTGTATCTGAATAGTGGGAAAACTACATATTGGTGTGCTAATGAGTATTTCTTCTTAACTTGTGTTCAGCGACAGCATGTTGATAACTTGAAATAGGTTATGGTGGGAGTATTTATGCCACAGAAATCATCAAATGCTATAAATCAGGGCTTGTTTTGTTCATAGTCTGGATTTAAGAAAGTGATGGAGAAAATGTTAGTAATGCAAATTATACTTAAAAGTGTGTCATGGCTATAGCTGTTACATTGTGTATACCACAAAAATTAAATATTTTTCCAGCATTCAAAAGCCGTTATTCAATTCAGCAAGGAAGTTGCTCACTTCATTGATGAATGAGTAAAGTTTCTACACTTTCGCCTTACTTTGTTATGTAATAAATATATATTTATATATATATATATATATATATATATATATATATATATATATATATATATATGGTTGGTTCCTGCTTTCTGGCACCGAGCTACTAAAACCTTTGTGAGAGGGGGAGGAAAAAAATAAAATCTTTGTAATTTCTTAAGTGTTAAGATTGCCTTTTGTTATTTATAACAAGCCCTTCCTCTCCTACCTGAGTTTACGCTAATGAGATAACAGGGTGAGGTCCCTACATAGCTCAGGTTAGGGCTGATCAGCAGAAAGACCCAATGATTAGAGGGTTGGAACTCTCAGCCCCACCCACGAACCTCAGGGAAGATTTGATGAGCTTCTGTGTTGCTGAAGGCATCCATCTGCCAGGAAGGTGGTGAACCCTACACTCAGGATCTTCTGGACCTCATCCTGTGTGCCTCTTCATCTTGATATTCATCTGTATCCTATATAATACACTAATAAATGTAAGTAAAGGTTTGCCTGAGCTGTTCTAACAAATGATTGAACCTGAGGAGGGGGTCATGGGAACCTCAAATTTACAGCCAGTCAGTCAGAAGAACAGGTGACAAGTTGGATTTGCAATTGGCATCTGAAGTGGGAGTAATCTTTCAGGACTGAGCCCCTAAACTGTAGGATATGGCACTATCTCCAGGTGGATAGTGTCAGAATTGAGTTAAATTGTAGAACACCCAGTCTGTGTCCACCTGAGAATTTGAGAATTGCTTCGTCATGTTGGAAAACACACCATCTATAAATGAAAATATCATACTTTTCAGAGTTAGTATTTAAACTTTTTTTTTTTTTAAGCTGAGCAATCCTACCACCTATTGGCAGCTCAATGGCAACTCAGCTCGGGCTGGCATCGAACCGCCGTTGTTCAGAGCTCAGCTCATACTCTTGAGCGAGCTCTTAACCAACTGAGCCACTGGGCCGGCCCAGTATTTAAACATTTTACCAGCACACTGGGACAAACAGACAATAAACAAACAGACATACTATAAAGTGATGTCTTAAGGACTAGGAAGCAATAATAAAGCAGAGTCTGGGGTCAGATTGTCAGGGGAATGTGCTATTTTGGATGGGCAGTCAGGGAAGGTGTCTATAAGATACCAGCTGAGTAGAGACCTGAATGAACCGAGGGAGTGAGCCCTATGAAGAATGTCTCAATTAGGGGAACCAGAAAGGACAAAGGCTGGTTTGTCCTGGTTTGGCTGGATCCTGGTAAGCCAGTGGGGAGCAGTAGATAGATCCAAAAGGTGGAGAGGAACTTTTAGGCCAGTGAGGTCTATGCACTCTAAGAGACAGTAAGCATTGGAGAGTTTCACACAGAGGTTGTGTCATGATCTAAATTTACATTTTTAAAAGATCACTCAGATTTCTGTGTGAACAGACTGTAGGGCATGTGATTGTGAGGAAGTTAGAGACCAGTCAGGAGGTGAGACAGGATGTGGCTTGGATCAAGAAAGCAGCAGTAAGGGCCAGCTGAGTGGCTCAGTTGGTTAAGAGCTTGCTCAAGAGTGTGAGCTGAGGGCCGGCCAAGTGGCGTATTGGTTGAGCGCTGGTTTTGGGATGCCAGCGGCCCCGGTTCGGATCCCACGTGAGGGCCAGTGACGCTGCCCTCTACGGCTGGCAGCGGCTCCACCTGGAGCTGGGCTGTGCGAGCCCCGGTGATGGTGTGGGCTGCAGCCCCTGCTGCAGTGGGCTGCCGTGGGCTACCGTGGGTGGCCCGCAGCCAGCGTGAGCGGCTGGCAGCCAAGCATGAGCTGCCGGTAGCCGCGGTGAGCGATGTCCGGAGGCCGGCGACCGATCTGCCTCATCCGGGAGGAGCGCAATGACGATACCAACAGTTGGGCAACATCCTCCGCAGCTAGGCTGAGGAACGGAGGGACAGCGGCTTGTCTGTTCCCATTCCCCGATTTCCCCAACGCTGTTCCCCTCCGCCAATTCCCCAATAAAATCCTAAAAAAAAAAAAAAAAAAAAAAAGAGTGTGAGCTGAGCTATGAGCAATAGGGTTGCTGGTTGGATTCCCAGCCCGAGCTGAGCAGCCGCTGAGCTGCCAACAGGTAGCAGGATGGCTCAGCTAAAAAAAAAAAAAAAAAGAAAAGGCAGCAGTGGAGTTGATAAGAAGCAATTAGATTTTAGATATATTTTGAAATCTACTTGACTGGAAATGCTGATGGGTTGGATGGGTGGTTTGGGAGAAAGGGATGAGTCAAGGATGATTCCAAAGTTTGGGGCCTGACCAATTAGTGGATTAAAATACCTTTTACTTGAAAGAAATCAGCAAGTGGTTGGGGGAGGGTGGGTTGGAAGCCATGGTCGGAATATATTGGTGAGAGGCTTGAATGAACTTTCTGGGGTGATGGAAATGTTCTGTCATATTGTGAGAGGTGGTTGCCTGTCAAAATTCAATGAACTGAATTTTATTTTATATAAAGTATATATACCTAAATACAAACACTAGCCACCATACCACCATCATCACCACCACCACCACCAGAAATGACGATTTAATGAGATGGAGAAGATATCAAAAAAAAGGGGTTTACTTTAAAGGTTACACATAAGTGTGAATGGGATCCATCTGGAAGCTGTTGAAATCCAAGTCTGTTTTAGGGATGATCCTCCCATCTCTCTTATGGGGTCTTTGCATTTCTCTGGGCCTCTGCTTCCCCATCACTTTCTTAGGCCTTCACAATCAACAAAACAAACTCTGATTTGTAGCACTTGCTGATTTCTGTGACATAAATACTCGCATCACATAGCCTATTTCAAGCTACAGGATATATCAGGCTATATCAAGCTACAGTATAACCCTGGAGGTGGTAGAGTGAAATAGTTGAGAACACAGACTCCAGTGCAGACAAATTTCTTTTTCTTTTTATTTTTTTTAAATATTTTATTGGGGAATTGAGGGAAGGGAACAGCCAAGTTGTTCTTCAATCTTTGTTGTGGAGGGTGCCAGTCGCCACCTAGCTTTCCGTTGGCAGCTCGTGGCCTCTAAACTCAAGGTGCTGTGTTCAATCTTAGTTGCGGGTGGGTGTAGCCACCATCCCATGTGGGAGTCGAACCAGCAGCGCATACCCTATCCACTGAGCCATGCAGGCAGCAGCTCAGCTCAAGGTGCCGAGTTCAGTCTCAGTTGCTGGTGGGCATAGCCCACCATCGAAGAGGCAATCTTGTTGTTACACCAGCTGGGCCATCCTGCTGCCTGTTGGCAGCTCAGCAACAGCTCAGCTTGGGCGCAGCATCACTGGCCCATGTGGGAATCAAACTGGCGGCCCTGTTGCTCAGGGCTGGCGCTCTTAAGCCAACTCTTAACCAACTGAGCCACTTGTTGGGCCCTACAGGCAAGTTTCTTTACCTCTCTGGGACTCAGCTTCCTCATCAGCAAAATGAGATGATAATAACTAATGCTTCCTTCATAGGGCTATTATGAGAATTAAATGAGTTCATATGTGGAAAGCACTTAGAGCAGAGCCTAGTATTATGTATCTTTTATTAGCTCTGCTATTAATTTACTGTGTGATCTTGGGCAAGACCTTTCCTCTCTTTGGATATTAGTTCCTTTATTTGTAAAACAAAGAAGTTTTATTATAAATAATCTTCGAAGTTCTTCCAGCTCTAGAAATATGAGGGCCATCTTGATTTTAGTTAAAGAGAAATCTCAGCCTCTCTCTATGGTATTTAAGCACTTTCCCTGAAACCACAGGTACCAGGCACTTGAGTGATGCAAGGGACAGCCAGGCAGATTTTGTCCAAAGTGGATTTAGTCCAAAGTATAAAGTTAAAATTAATTGTCAGCCTTGGTTTCAGCATGGGAAAACTTCTCCAGGGCCAAAAGTTCCAGCTTCTGGGACTCTTTCTATCTAACTGGCAGCTCCAGGTGCTGGTCATTCTGGATGTCTCATTTGTATGCCCGCTAGGCGCCATTGTTCAGGAATTTTCTGATTCTCTCCTGCTCCAAAGGATCTGAGAAAAATGCCCTTTCTTTTCCTTTCCTTTCCTTTCCTTTCCTTTCCTTTCCTTTCCTTTCCTTTCCTTTCCTTTCCTTTCCTTTCCTTTCCTTCCCTTCCTTTCCCTTCCCTTCCCTTCCCTTTCCTTTCCTTTGTTTTAATGGAGAGAAACAGAGAAATAAAAAGAAGGAAACAAATATAGAGAGATTGGATTAATAGAAATAGAGACATTAGGAAAAATAACCAAGAGAAAGAAATGTTTCCTACATTTTCTAACAAGAGAAGACAAATACAAACAGAACTGGAGGTAAAATAAAAACTGATCCCCACCACATCTCTGGAGAATTTCTTGGAAAGGACCGTGTTTAAAATAAATACACATAGGGCCGGCCGAGTGGCGCATTGGTTAAGCGCTGGTTTTGGGATGCCAGTGGCCCCGGTTCGGATCCCACATGAGGGCCAGTGACACTGCCCTCTACAGCTAACAACAGCTCCACCTGGAGCTGGGCTGTGCGAGCCCCGGTGATGCTGTGGGCTGCAGCCCCTGCTGCAGTGGGCTGCCATAGGCTACAGTGAGTGGCCCGCAGCCAGTGTGAGCGGCTGGCAGCCAAGCATGAGCTGCCAATAGCCGCGGTGAGCGACATCCAGAGGCCAGCGACCGATCTGCCTCATCCGGGAAGAGCGCAATGACGATACCAACAGTGAAGCAACATCCTCCGCAACTAAACTGAAGAACAAAAAGACAGCAACTTGTCTGTTCCCCTTCCCCGATTCCCCAACGCTGTTCCCCTCTGCCAATTCCCCAATAAAATCTTAAAAAAATAAAATAAAATAAAATAAAATAAAATAAATACACATAGAGCACAGATGGGGGTATTTCGTGCCTTTTCCCCTACTAACTCTTTACTCTGGGTTAACCTCCCTAACCCCTATACCCAAATGTCCAATGAAATAATTCTATACATTTTTCCATTCAGGCCCATATTCTTCTGGTTGAATTCTGTAAGAGCTACACTTATCACCTTAGAAGCAGAGAGTCTAAGCCCTGAAAGTGACCTCAGAGCATTCATTCCTCTTCTCCCTGCAGTATTTGACATATGAGGAAACTGAAGCCCAGAGAGGCTAGGGAACTTGTCAAAGTCCCACAGACAAAGTTAACTTAGGTGGTGATTTACTTATCTCAGTAGTACCTGTGTTATCTTTCAGGGTCCCAGCAAGAAACAGAAGGATAATTGAGGAGAACTTAATAAAGGAAAGTCAACAAGAGATGGTGCAAAACCCCAGGGTCAATGACAGTGGGAAAACTTGATCACTACTGGATTTGAGGGGACAACAGGGAAGGAGCACAGAGTATATGGAAAGGGCCACCTGACAGAGGTGTCTGCAGGCCACCTGCAGAGACCCTGCTTTTAGGAAGGTGCGGTGTGTGATGGGCAATAAACAATCTCATCCCTCTCCTCCCTCCTTCTAGTCTCTATTGGCTGAACTTAAAGCAGAGGACGAGAGAGCATGTTGATAACAGATGAAACAGAGGCAGGGAGGAAAGCAGATCTGGGTGTGTGTACAAGAAAACCTACCTATTATCATTTTATTTACTGAAATTTCAAACAATGCTGTCTATGCCCATAAATTGGCTTTAAAGTGTGCAACACAGTGAGCTGCCAGGAACATAAGACATAACAGACATCAAGAAAGCTGCAAGTTAGGGCACTGAACTATCATATACTGATTGGAAGCAGAAGACTAGATGGATGAGTGGATGCAAGTTGCTAGGGGCTGCTCTATTCCTCAGCCTGACACTGACTCCACACAGCTCTGGTGGAGATCTGAACAACAGCTCCGGCCCTACCATCAGGGAACCTGAGTCTAGTCTACAGAATAGGGAGGCCTGACCATAAATGACTGTTCCTGAAGACCTGCACAGTGGTGATCGGCAGGGAAGACTTCTCCAAGGGGGTGACTTCCTAGAGAACCCAAAGTGATAATAACCTCAGGAGAGGCAGAGCAGGGCTGGGGTCTCTATCCTGGAATTTGTGAGGAGATCGTTAGGGGGAAGCTGGGGGTGGGGCAGATTGAAGACCCTCTCTTCCCTCAAGGTAAAGCTATCCTCCTGACTTCACAGCTCCTTTAGGCCTTATCCTGTCTCCTCTTCCCCCACCCCTCCACCTCTACTTCCTTGAAGCCAAAGGAGTCTGGGGTGGAGTCAAGACTCTTAGAAGCAAGTTAAACCAGTTCCTGAACTTGCCCTGTTGAAGAATAGCCCCAACAGAAAACTACTGTCCCCACAGCCAGCTACAGATGATGCAGTTAGAGACCTGGGGAAGGAAAAGATCTCATGGAAAACAAATCAGCCCCTGACTCCAAACACAGCTGGGCCCAAACTGGACATGTAGGTTCTGAGGTCTTGCCTGCAGGGCAAAGCTAATGCTTATCATCCCCTAACCCTGGTCAACAGTGCCCACTTCTGCCTGAGAGGGTGTCTCCTATAAGTATCAACGCCTCTTTCCTTGAGGGCTTGTTTCAATTTCACCAGCTCGCTCCTAGTAGAGTTCTTAGTGTTCTCTGAGAAGCTGCCTCCCAACAATGTCTCTGGGAGCCCAGCTTTCAGCTTTTTTCCAGGGTTGCTCAGGTCCCCTGAGGCCAGGAAAAGGCCACACATGGCTTCTTCCTCCAGTGTGGGTGGTCTGCCTAAGCTTTTCACCTCTCTGTGGTGAAGAGAGGGGGCTGCAATCAGAAGGCACAAAGAGGCTCCTGGTACCTGCTTGGGTAAAGGTTTGGCTGGATGCTAGAGGGCTTGGAGCTTTTGGTCCAAGTTAATCTTCCTAGTCCCATGCTCCTGGCTGGCCCATAGTCACAATTATTTGGACTAAATCAGGTGGCTCAGCCTGTTGAGCCCTAAGAATGCTTTACAGTTGCGCTCTATTTCAAAGCACCCTCACATCTCTTATCGCAGAAGTTCACAATCAGCCAGAGAGATTCAAACAGCCTCCAGTCAAACAGCTGGTTAATGATTAGAGAGAATTTAACTAGGAACATCAACCTCAAATCCAGTGCTGTTTCTCCCAGCTGCCCCTACCTCTCTTCCAACCAAGTCTCAGTTTATTGAATTTGGAGATCCAATGGCAACATCCTGTTCATTCCTTGCACAGAAGCGGGGAGAAGGCAGAATGTTTATCTGGCTTTAAACAATACACAGGCACACACATGTTTGAGAAGTTGTGTGCACACATTTTTGTAAATCAGATATGCTCATAAATGTACAAGCCAGCACGGTTCAAGGATTTTTACTCTGAAAAGTTCATTATAGCAAAGAAAAACAAACAAACAAACAAAAACATCTCCTTCAAAATTAACATTATAGCTCTGCCTGCCCTTCTCCCCTCCTTCCTTAAAAAGCACCTTTTATGAATATTTTTGGTTACACTCCTTATGGAGTTTGTTTATGAAGGGGTGGTACCTCCAGAGGTGGGGAACTAAGCTCTGGCTCCCCCTACTGGGTGCAGGATGGATTAATTGGCCCGGAGGAATTTACTCAGCCTTCCCAAAAGGCTGGGGGCTCTGAGAACAATCCTGTACCTGTTAGTGTTTGGAAAGACTGGGGAAAACAGGGCTCCCTGAGGAGGCGTGTGATCATTGAAGACTTTCTAGGGGAGTTAGGACCTGAGCTAACAGGAGTTGGTGATGTATGAGCAATTTCTTTTTTGGTTGAGAGCAATTTTGACAAGGAGAGTGCTGTGTGAGTTAAGAAAATTGGATGAGCTGGCTGGTCTAAGCAGAAGGTTTATGCCAAAGGAATGAGAAGTGAGGAATTTTTGTTGTAGGCTTTTTGAGTGAAGGAGAATCAAGATTCTCTGTCCACTCTCCTCCTTTATTATTATTTTCTTATTTGCACATGTTGAAGAACAATTGGGAGGGCAACATCTTAATTAACACTACTAGAAAATACAAATAAGCAAAAGAATTTAAAAAAAAACATCAAAACTGCCAAGAGACCCATACTGACATTCTAGTGATAACATTTTAGATTTTTCCTATACCTAAATATAGATATGTATGAATTTTATACGATATCCTGCTTTAGAAATGGCTTGTAAACACTTCGTTATTTAATAATATATCTTAGCAATCCTTCTATGTTAGCGCATATAGATTTACCTGTATGTACCATTTTTTAAAGTTTTTATTATGGAAAATTTCTAACATTACAAAATTAGAGAGACTAGGTATAATGAGCCCCGATATACCCACCTACCAGCTTCAACACTTATTGACATATTCTTTTAAAATCATCTAATTCTATTTATTTTAAAACAAATCCTAGACATCATGTTACTTCATCTGTAAATAAAATATCTCTAAAGAGCAAAGGATTTTTTTTTTTTTTGAGTGCAATGTCCCTGGCCCTGATATGTGGGATCTGAACCGGGGCCGCTGGCATCCCAAAACCAGCTCTTAACCAATGCGCCACTCGGCCGACCCTGTGTGTGTTTTTTTGTTTTTTTTTGAGGGCAGTGTCACTGGTCTTCACATGTGGGATCTGAACCAGGGTCACTGGCGTCCCAAGCCAGCTCCCAACTACCGTGCCACTTGGCCGGCCCCCTAAAGGTTTTTAATACAGACTACAGCCACCAGTTAAATAAATCAGTAGCCTAGGAATAATAGTCACTGCCGACTTTATCTGATGACTCATGCATCCTTTGTCCTTGGGGATCCTTCTCACATCCTGTCTAGCAACTCCAGGTCTATACAAGCAGGCACAAGACAGATCCTATAGTAAAGCCAGGTCAGGCATCTCAGGGTTCGCTAGATCTCCTATTATCTCCTGCTATCAAGAAGGAATGCAGAGGGCTGGTCGAGTGGCACAGTGGTTAAGAGGTGGCTTGGGACGCCAGAGGCCTCGGTTCAGATCCCACATATGAGGGCCAGTGACACTGCCCTCTTTAAAAAAAAAAATCATTTGGGCAGGCCAAGTGGCGTGGTGGTTAAGTGCTGGCTTATGAAGCCAGCAGCACCAGTTCGGGGCCCACATATGAGGGTCAGTGACACTGCCCTCAAAAAAAAATAAAAAATTTAAAAAAGGGCTGCAGATTGCTGTACATGTTATTGGCTAATAAATGGGAAAGACTGGGAAAGCATCCTAGGACTCTACAGTCTTCCCTGAGAAAAAATGACCTATAGTAAAACTTAAAAATGTTGAGATAGTTTGAGATAGATAGGAAAAAACAGCCAGAGATGGGCAGTTTGAGGGTTTACTGCCTAAGTCCTGGAAGGGACAGAAGGCTCTTTCCCAGGCAGAACCAATTCAAGTGTGGTTCTGAACTTCAATTGTTGCTTTTACTTAGTATGCCTACCTGAGTACGGGTCACTGTTATTATTATTATTATTTCTAGCTGAGCCATCCTGCCACCTGTTGGCAGCTCAATGGCAACTCAGCTCGGGCTGGAATCGAACCGCCGTTGCTCAGAGCTCAGCTTGCACTCTTGAGCGAGCTCTTAACCAACTGAGTCACTCAGCCGGCCCAGGTCACCTTTATTATTATAAGAGAAAAAAATTTATTTATTTTTTTTTTTTGAGGACAGTGTCAGTGACCCTCATATGTGGGACCCAAACCGGGGCCGCTGGCTTCCCAAACCAGCGCTTAACCATCGCACCACTCGGCCGGCCCAGAAAATTTTTTCTTAAATCTCAACTGTGATTTTATAAAAATTGGCATCTGAAAATTCCTCAGAATACTCCTGTATTAGTTTGCTAGGGCTGTCAAAACAATTTATCACAAACTTGGTTTTATTTATTTATTTATTTGTTTATTTATTTATTTATTTATTTTTTTGAGGGTAGTGCCACCGGCCCTCACATGTGGGATCCAAACCGGGGCCACTGGTGTCCCAAGCGAGTTCCCAACCAACGCGCCACTCGACCGACCGGCCCACAAACTTGGTTTTAAAACAATAGAAATTAATTCTATCAAAGTTTTGGAGGCCATAAGTCCAAAATCAAGGTGTCAGCCATGATCCATCCCAAGTTACTATGGGAGAATCTTTCCTTGCCTCTTCCACCTTCTGGTGGCTTGTGGCATCCCTTGGCTTATAGATGCATCTCCCACCTCTGCTTCTATCTTCACATTGTCATGTGTGTCTTTGTATGTCCTTTTCTGTCTCATAAGGACACTCTCCTTGGGGCCTACCCTAACCCAGTATGAGCTCATCTCAATCCTTACCTTGATTACATCTGCAAAGACCCTATTTCCAAATAAGATCACGTTCTGAGGTTCCGGGTGGACATGAACTTTTAGGGGACATTATTTAGCCCCCTACAATTCCCAATGTTTTATTAGAACCCATTAGGAAAATTTAACAAACCTGCTATACTATTTACCTGCATGGAGGGCAAACTGCCTGAGGATGGATCATTTCCTGTTCTTCTTAGACTTCCCTGTCCCAGTACAGCTGTGGATGTTCAGGATTCAGGAAGTCACCTACTATCTAATCTGAACTCCTCTCTTCACTGTAGAAGGTGAAAAAGCTGATGTCCAGAGAGAGTGAAAGATTTGTCCCAAGTCATATCGTCACGAGCAGCAGTGGTAGAACCAGAACTGAACCCATATGTTCCCCTTTAGTTCATACTTACCCTGAGAGGTTGGCACTGGGGGGATTAAAGATGCTTTCAGGGAATAGCATCTTTTTTTTTTTTTTTTGAGGGCAGTGTCACTGGCCCTCACATGTGGGATCCGAACCGTGGCCGCTGTATTCCCAAGCCAGCGCTCAACCACCACGCCACGTGGCCGGCCCTCAACAATTTTTTTTTTTTTGGAATAGCATCTTTAATCAGATAATATAACATCCCCATTCCTCAAAAAAAGAAAAAAAGATCTAATGGTGGCAGCTTAAGCATGATGGTTGGGATAATCATTTTGTTTTTAGCAGAAAGGCCTGCAGGGGCAGAAGATGAGGGATGTTTCCTAGGTAAAGAACACATTACAGGGCCCAAACCGCCACACCTCAAGCCATGCTACCCACCCACCACAGTGTTTTCTGCAATCCGCAAATGGCCTTGACCCTGGAGAACAAAGAGGCCTTGTCCTCTGTCCAGGCTAAGAAAAAAGTAGCTATGAATGAGGGAAGTTTATTTTTTTATTTTTTTAAAGACAGGAATTGATCATTTGTTTTCTTCCTGTCCATAGACAGCACTAAGGATGTTAATTACAGCTTTGAGTACTGCTTAATGAGAAATGTAGTAAACATGTGATTTTGAGATCAGTTAATGAGTATTATACTTTAAAAATTCTGACTTCAGCAATTATACACTAATCAAGTGGTGTTCAGATGTGAGGCTCAGCCCAGGGGGAATTTGAGAGGACAGCTTGGAGAGCTGAATCGTAAGAGCTTACAACCCCATCATGAGTTCAGTTCACACCTCTCTCTCTAGTGATAGTGTAGAAACAAATTTCTCACATTTGTTTCTCTGGATTAGTCTGTGGAGGTGCTTATGTGAGGGCAGAAGAGCCAAGAAACCTGAACTTTCTTTTGTTTTCACAGTAGTTTCAGAATTAGAAGCCCATGTTTCTACCCTCTCAAAGCTTCCAGCCATCTCAACACACTAGCACTGAATTGTGGCTAAGTACAGGTAACACTGAGTGATCCTTCCTCTCTCCCTTTTTCCCCTACCCCATTTCGTTATCTTCCAGACACCAGCCAAATGAAAAAAAAAAGAAAAAAAAAATATCACTTGGTTCCTAGGCTCTTAACATTAACCCCCAATGCTCAGCCAAGGGTCTTGACCTCCTGACTTGCTATTTCAGAGCACCTGCTCTAGAAATGTCTGGGTGGCAGCTGGATCAGAGAGGCCTGCACTGGGAGTCCTCACCTTTATTAGGCACACTGAGGACTAGATCAATACTAATCAATTCTTGGAGTGGCAGGGACAGGTAACCTGGAGCATACATGAGGCACCAAAACCTCTGCAAAAGAACCCAAAAGATGACGAAGGAGCTAGTTAGCCATTTGGAATGAGGCATGTGGCCTGCGGGAGAACAAGGAAGTTCTTTCATGGCCTGGGGATAGGGACTGCTAGCAGGAAAGGAAGGGACCCCATGAAGTCCTTAAAGTCCTTCTGTGATACACTTTGCTGGAAAGTCTGGCTGGAAAATGGGAGCAGGACCAAGATTCAATGGAGGCCAGAGGCCCAGGCCAGGCCCACCGGACATCTTGTCACCTTTTCTGAGCATGTTCCACGGAGTCTCATAGTAACCAGAAACCTGAGATTGTGAAGTAAAGAAGCATGTCTGTGTTTTAATGTTTTTCCCCAAAATAATTTGATTATGGGACATTTTACAAACACTGATTATTGTTCCATGGATTAGAGATTCTAAAAACCTCACTTTGGGAAAGGCTAATTCCAGTCCCTTAACAGCCCCCTTCTCCTCTAGGAAGCCCTCAGTTGCTTCAACTAGTTTACCTCCCCATCCTGTTTTGCAGCCTTTAATCATGTAGGTAGGTGCCTGTGTGAGTCATGTTTGGAATCAGTCTCTTAAAGGCTGGCTGTATGCAGGGCCCGCCGAGTGGCGTGGTGGTTAAGCGCTGGCTTGGGAAGCCAGCGGCCCCGGTTCAGTCCCACATATGAGGGCCAGTGACACTGCCCTCAAAAAAAAAAAAAAAAAAAAAAGGCTGTATGCAGTGTCTTGGAAAGGAACAAGTGCCATGTGACAGAGGAATAGCTACTGCCTTGCCTGACTCTGTGGCCTGGCCATGAAGGGTCTTCCAGAGATGGCAATGAGGAGGGTAGTATGATTTAGCAGTCTGCCTTCTCTCAGCTACAGCCCTAAACAGGCTCTGGAAAGACTATCGTTTGGAACAGTCAATGTGTCCTCCTCTGAAAAAGGGCATCTAGGACCTGTGGTTCCAACCTCAAAAAAAATGATGTCCTGTTCCCAGAGCACACTGTGCAGCCACTTTCATCATTCTCGGGGGCAGGGCCTATCACCAGCCCTGGGTTAAGCAAGAGGAGCTGGTCAGCTGGCTCATCCAGTCATTTGGAGTGCACCCTCCCTCCTCATCTTCAGCCTTTTTTTTCCCCCCAAGCACCACACTATATCCTCTGGGGCATATCCACCCTCAACCGGATCCCAGAGCAACTGATCTTGGGCCAGAGCTGGGGACCAGGAGCAAGCAGGTCTTAGTATCTGTGTTTGCACTTGACCTGCTTTTAACCTTGAGAGAACTCTTTTGTTTCCCTTCTGTTCCAAGCAATCCTAGCACATTCCCCACCCCCCCCACCCCCACCTAAATGACTGCCAACCAGTCATTTAGGGCCTTTTCCCTGTTGCCTCTTGGCTATACATACTCACTCAAACCACTCTGCACTGGAATAATATTTATTTTTTTACTTGGCAAAAAGTCAAGTGCTACATTTCTGAAAACAAAAACTCAAAACAATCAAACCCATTACCCATCACAGAAGAGGGTCTGGCAACAGTACAAAACATCCTACTTAAGAACTTAAGATCTTTTTTTTTTTTTTTTTTAATATACAAGTTGGTTTAAAATGATAGAAGTTCTGTGAGAACTAAGAAATCTACAGCCTGTAGTTCAATAGAAAAAAAATTAAGACAATTAAAAGATCTACAGCATCCAGCAGTTTGCTTAATTCCCTGTTTATAGCACCTATTTCTCTAGGATAGAAGATGAGAATTCTAGAACCTGTGATGTATGCATTGTACTACCAGATATGGTGACTTGCTGGCTTCCCCCCCCCCACCAGCCTCCATCATCCAGGTAAGGACACTCTGCTTTTCAATCTCCCCTTATACCCAGGGCAGAGAAGGATGACTGGGAAAGCAACTTAGCAACTGGGGTGCAGGAATACATAGGACTTTTCCTTTCCCCAGAATGGGCCGTGGACAGAAGCGGAGTATGTGTTTCGAATGGAGGAGGAATTTGTGGGTGAAAACAGCTGTTATCTACAACATGATGCATAAAAAGCAAGGAATACCTGGACATCATCATCAGTCAGTTGCCTGCAAGTTTAAAAACCTCAGACTAAACAGACAATTCAAGGGAGGAACAAATTACTAATCACATCAATGCTTTTACATGCACAACATTGCTGGCTGTGGGCACCCCATCACCATCTCAGGGCTGAGCCAAAAGAGCGGGAGGTGGCTTCAACCCCAGCACTCACTACACACAGATAGAACCCCTGCTCACCCCCACCCTCCTGGACTAACTCCAATTTAGAAAACAAAAGCAAACCTCATTGGAGAGATTAAAGACAAAGAAGTTTTCCCCCAAAGCCAAGGGGACTCAGTGTGTGAATCTTAGCAGACTTGAGGCCCCCGGCTCCAGGCCCCTGAGATACCATATCAGGTCTTGTTTGAGGGGAGGGACAGGGAAGTTGGGATGGGAATTCTCTTTACCAAGTCCTACCAAGACTGCTGCAGCTTCCAGAGCTGCATAGAGGAGGTGCCGCTGGCTAATCGGATGGGAAGTTTAAGTGGAAGTGACACATACACAAAAGTGTTCTCACTGAGGGGACACACAGATGGGAAGACAGGTAAGGGATGGATCGCCAGGACTCTAGAACACGAGGGGCCCCAGGAAGCCTGCAATCTAACTCAAAGAGTTTTCCTGGTGATTTGTTTTCCTTTCTGTTGTTACTTCCTATAATCAGTGTTGTCAGACTTTAAAAAACAAGATAAAGACTAGTCCCAAAGCTGGATTCTGAATAAAGTTGTTTCTTTTATAAATATTTTAATTACAAGTAATCCTCACTCCAGGTAATTTCAGTAACACACGGTCCTTACAAGCACACAAGTTCACACGCACACACGCACACATGCACACACAGCCCCCAAACTTTCACAGAAAGTCTGACAGCAGCCACATAAATGTAAGGAGCTCTACCACTCAAGAGTGAAGTAAGGGTGAGAATGACTGTCAGGCTTTAAAGAAGCCAGAGAGGGGAGAGTGTGTGTCACTTGAAGAAAAAAAAATACAAGTAGGGACTAAAAATGCTTGGTTGATAAGCCACAAAGAAAAAAACATAGTAAAGTAAAATTCTGATTACCAAAAGGGAAAAAAGGTAAAAAACAAACAAAACCTTCAGATTTCTGTACAGAGCTTCCTCCTGTCGAGTGCCTAAACCACAGGCAAACTGGTGTTCCCACTAAAATATGAGAGCTTCACACAATTGGAAAATATCAAAAGAAGAAACGAGGAAACAGAGGATGAAAGTTAGTGTAAATCTCTGCATTTTGGGATAGAGTTAGTTGTCATTAACTCCAGAGCCCAGCATAGTTTCCATGGAGCCCTGAAGGGAGGGGACCGCCTGCCACAAAGAGTTTCGTTCCCGACGAGTCGTAGCAGTGCGTGTAAACAGCATTGGGGAAGAAATCAATGTCCGCAAAGTAATTCCTCCAGGTTTCGTCATGATTCTGGGGGAGGAGAAAGAGACTCTGTCAGTGCCTGTAGGCCATGCGGAAAGGAGGGAGGAAGGGGCAGGAATGCCTTTTGGTCACTTTAAGAGGAGAGGGTCCTGTATCTGTAACCTGATGGCAGAAGATTAATGCTCATGTGAACACGGGCATCATTTTTTTCCAACTGAACATTAGGGAGGAACTGAGGAGGCTGAAGAATTGCTTTACAAACCAAAGGTCTTCTCAGGATAGCAGAAACCAAACTTTTTTATAATTCACTGGCAGCCTCAGTGGGAGGTTTTCTCCTTCCTGCTCTATTATCACCTGGAGGGAAATCCTAGGTTAATCAGTGTCTTTCTATGCCTGTTTTCCCACGGACGTGGAGGCACAAAAGTAAAATCAAGGGAAAGTGCCTCTGGTCCAGGAGTGCCTCTAACGACTAAAAAATTATGTCTGTGGGGGTGGGAGTGGGTGTGTAGAGCAGAGACAATTTTTCTGTCACTGTCCAGGAAGGCTTTTGGGCGGGGGCTTACTCACCAGCCAGCCTTTGCCAGTGGTTAGTTTCAGATTCTCCCCTGCTAGTCTGGGTTTGGACCCATAACAAGCCGAGAGCCTCTCTTCCAGGAATCTCTGAGCTCGGATGTCATAGAACAGCAAGGAGCCCTGCCCTGTGCCCACAGTGATGATGTGTTCATAGAAGCTCACTGACCGGATCCCTGGGAGAGAAAAGTAAAGGGCAATGAGCAGGGAGCGTATGCACTTGACAGTCAGCTAGCCTGAATTTCTCCAACACTGAGTTCACAGGGTACCCCAAATATCAGACAGTACCTTTCCCACAGCAGACATTGCTCATGCAAAAGCCAGAGAACCCTGACACCATACTGCCATCCATAGAACTAACAGGAACCTTCCTGTAAGCCTCAGAGAAGTGCCAAATGCTTGATGGTGTCCAAGACGCTTTTGGCCTAAGACCATAAGTGCACCCTGAACCTCCTTGCCTCCCCTAGACTCACTCTGGAGGCATCTTTCATAGCTGTAAGCTCTTTCTTCTCCATTATGTTTCTAACCTACACTGAAACTGAGGGTAATCTGCATATTTACAAATCATTACATTAATAAAGACTTCCTTGTATTTGACCTAAAACACTACCACTGCAAGAGGTCTTTATCTGGTATTTAGTGTGTTATGAGGGTGGCAGACAGCCTAGAACTGAAGCACCCAGAGCACTGCCTCTCACTTACAGCATCAATTTAAAACAAGTCATCTAACTACTCTGGGTCACAGGGAGAATGCATCTGTGGACCAAATAAGTACATGGTATATGAGGATGTCTCTTTACACAGAAGAGATGTTCAATAACATTTGTGAAATCAGTATTTCCTTACTAGGTATGTTACTCCTGTATCGGTAACCGAAATCTCTTAAAACTTTTCAGTGTATTGGGTTGTTGGAAAAGTCATGATACATTTTTGCAACTAAAAACACAGAAAACATACGTCATGACTTTTCTGACAATCCCATAGTTATTTCAGTGAAACCTATTATTCTCTCCCTTACTGCTCTCAATACATACATTATTCTCCCTGCTCTGAAATGTTGAGTATCTTAACTATAATTGAAAACAAACAAACCCAAAACAAAAGCCATTTTTGCAATATCTGCACGAAAATAAACAATACATGAGAGGCTAAAATGTAATCAATATTGTGCCTTTTAAGGTTTTCAGGATAACGGAGCCACATTTTTGCATGAGTGAAACGAATTAGTAAATACACTGTTGGGCCAGCCGAGTGGTTCAGTTGGTTAAGAGTTAGCTTAAGAGCGCAAGCTCTGAGCAACAGGGCCGCTGATTCGATTCCCACATGGGCCAGTGATGCTGCACCCAAGCTGAGTTGTCGCTGAACTGCCAACAGGCAGCAGGATGGTTCAGCTGGTGAGAGTACGTGCTCCTAACAACAAGACTGCCTGTTCGATGGTGGGCTACGCCCGCCCGCAACTAAGACTGAACTCAGCACCTTAAGCTGAGCTGTCACCCAGATGGCTCAGTGGATAGGGCGCACACTCTTCACAACAAGACTGCTGGATTCGACTCCTCCGTGGGATGGTGGCTATACCCACCAGCAACTGAGATTGAACTCGGCACCTTGAGCTGAGCTGCCGCCCAGATGGCTCAGTGGAAAGAGCGTGCGCTCTTAACAACAAGGCTGCTGGTTTGACTCCCGCATGGACGGTGGCTACGCCCACCCTCAACTAAGATTGTAACACAGCACCTTGAGCTTAGAAGCCATGAGCTGCCAACGGGCAGCCAGATGGCAACTGGTGCCCTCCACAACTAAGACTGAAGAACAACAACTTGGCTGGCACCCCCCGCCCCAATCCCCAACACTGTTCGCCTTCCCCAATTCCCCAATTTAAAAAAAAAAGAAAGAAAATACACTTTGTTAAGTTGATCCGGATTCTGGTCTCTGGCTCTTCCCCAAACAACGTGTGTAATATTGGGCAAGTTATTTAACTGCTCTGGGTCTCAGTCTCCTCATCTATAAAATGGGGTCAACACTATCTTTTTCTACCTGCTTCCCACATGAGTCTTAGTAACATGAAATGAGGTGTCAGATAAAAGTATTCTGAAATCTTAAAGTACAGTACAAATATAAATTTCTCTTTTTGTTCCTCGATAAAGAATGAGGGCGTTCTTGTAGAGAATATGCTATAAAAGATGGGAAGCTGAAGCCTAATTCACCCTGCGGTCAGAACTAAATGAAATATTTGCTTCAGTTTTATTGAGGTATCATTGATCTACAACACACTGCACATACTTGAAACATATGAGTTTTAACATATGTATATACCCACGACACCATCACCACAATCAAACTAATGCACATATTCAACACCCCCAAAAGTTTCTTCATGCCCCTTTGTAAACTCCTCCTCACCCCACCATGCTAGCCCTTAGCATAAAATGAATTTTACAGTTTAGGCAGGGCCCCAGCAAAAAATTACCATGGGATAGGGCTCTGTGAAAGAACATGGAAACCACCAATAACCTGACTACTGGTTTCTACTAAAGGCTTCTGTGGCCACGCATTTGTCTGTGGTGTTTGAGGCTCTGCTGCTATATTTAAGCACCCCTCCTGTGTCACCAAACACCGCCACCAGGTTCCATACAGATCACTATGCCTGTTTGGAAACCCAACATAGAAACTGAAGGTCAAAACCCAATGCACGGGCCAGCTGAGTGGCGTGGTGGTTAAAGCTGGCTTGGGACGCCAGCGGCCCAGGTTCAAATCCCACATGAGGGCCAATGACACTGCCCTCTTAAAAAACAAAACAAAACAAAACAAAAAAAAAACCACACCAATGCAGCTGTAAGCCTGAGGGGCACACCAGGACTCTTACCACTGCCACGCTCCCTGGAGCAAACAGACTTGATGTTATATGATGGCTGCCGTGGATCCAAGAAGGAGACATGGGCTTGGGAGCCCACTGCATATACTGACCATTCACTACCATAAGCCAGACACACATTCTCACGGCAATATGGCAGTTTGGTGGAGAGGAGCTGAAAACAGAGAAGAGATGTATCCATGGCATTACCAGAGAGCATATGGCACGGCATTGTTCTTAGACGCCCACCTCTGTGGGAATCCCTCATATACAAGCCACACAAAATCAGAGACAAAAAGACAAGCTCCAATTAAGGAAATAACACCATGTTCCGCCCCAAGGTTTGTGAGAGAGAGGGTGACTGTAATAAACAGTAAGATCTAAATACCGAAGAGGACTGGAAAGGGAAAAAAAACAAGCTGGAATTAAATAATCAGGAGCAGAGAGCAAGGCCAGGTCCTGCAGGTTGTTTCCAGGGATAACCCCAGGCACTAAACCAAGGTCCCACTCTGTTCTCTCTGCCAGGAAGAGCCACCACCCTTCTCACGGCTCTTCAGATGCAGGGGCTGAATGCTGGCTACCCTCAGCCTCGCTCCCGAATTGTATGGGAGCCAAACAGCCACAGAAAGCATCCTCCCAGGACTGGCTCAACCCCAGGGAACATCAATCAGCCTTAACCCTGGATCTTTGTCATTCAGCCAATTCTCAGTGGGTGCCTATTGCATATAAAGGGCAGTGGAGCTCAGAGGCTGCTCTGACATGAAGGAATCAATAATTCCTGGGGCTCTGCTGCCTCTTGAGAAAGAGTCTATCACAGAAGTAACAAGCTTCTTGTCTCTGGGACAAGAAGAAAGCAAATGATTTACAGGTAGACCTGTAAATATATAAATTAAATTCACATTCTCATTACCTTACATGATCATTTTAGGGATGGTTTATCTTAGTTTAATTGCTCTTCAGTTGCCAGTGGCTCCTAACATTTAGGTTTTCTGGCATTCACAACATGCCAATCAGTAATCCATAAGCAAATACTTAAATGTATTGTGGATTGAAAGACTGCTAATTAGAGAAGCTTCTCGGCAAGCCTTTACATTGTGAAAGAATTGCCATCTCTAATCTCTTTTAAAAACTTTGAAGAGAGGCACGGAAGACTGGAGATTCCATGCACTGTGCCATAACATGCCCAGACCCTTGGAGCACTGGTGCTTTAGATAAGAAGAAAAGGTGAATTTTTAGGTAAAACTACTAAGTCATGTTCATCATACCTTAGACAGTGTATTTTCAGCCTTCCAGAGATGAAAGTAGCCATCCAGAGATACTGCTCCCAATTCCTACAATAACAATGAAAAACAGGTTATATTCCAATCTGTAGCAACTCATGTACAACAGTAAACAGGGGAAGATCTTGAAGGTGGGGTCCTCCCATTCTTCATTCCTATCCCATGATGATTCCAGCAGGAGTGACAGAGATTATCATCTCATTACGAGCCCTATGGAATGTAGCTGGACAGCTTATTACATCGAGGGTGCTTCTTGAGAGCCCAAGGAGCAAGTCCAATCTCTAGCAATAACATAGACACCCAGGATTCAAAACGCCCTTACTACACAGTCATTCCCTACAACAAACACATCTTGTTTGACAGAGCACACACCAAGGACAGTTTCTTAAGTCTCAGTGTGAGAGTTTCTGTAAGTGGAAGGTCTAAGCTAGGAGAGGTAATTTTACCCCCACTCTATAAATATGGATGAGAGGGAGGAGACTGAGGGAACTACCCTTCAAATTGTGGCCTGATTTAGATTTCGGGAGAAGCCTTTCTCCTCTTCTAGCTCTGGGTCTCCTTCCCAATACTACTTAATACCCCCGTTTCAGATCTAACTCAGTGATTAGGTTAAGATCTGGTAGCAGTGCTGAGAACAGGCAGTGAAGAAAGAAAACAAACTGAATACCAAAGGTGAAAAAAAAAGTGATCATTTTCAGAAGCATGTATGAAAATCACAACTAAAATAGAGCACCTGCAAAGGTGTATACAAATGAGAGATAGTCAAATTGGAGTGGCCCTGGGGAAATTGTAAGAGGCTGACCCACAAATATGGACCATCCAGAAAAATACTGCAGGGCTCGATACAAAGGGCTTCATAATCTGTTATAATTTCTCATTAGTATCCCTCAGCCTTCAAGAAGTGCTCTGTGGGCTCAGAACTGAGCTATGCAACAAGCACTTACTTGGGGAAGAAGAAGAGAAGTGCATCTCCCAAGACATAAGCTAAGATGAAGCAAGAGGAATAGACTTCAGAGAACTTTGATGAGCTCATACCTTGTTCTTGTTGTTGAAGGCCAGAGCACGGACTTTGCAGTTGTCTGGGTTTGTGTCCTCCTTGGGGATGTCCTTTAAGGCCTTGTGAGTGATGTGAGCATACACAGGGACCTGTGACACATTGTGCCTTGCATCACTTCTGGTTAACACATCGTCTGTCACCTCCCAGAGTCCCATAGAACCATCACGCGAGCCTGCAGGTCAAAGAGACCACAGATGTCAGGCATACCCAACTCTCCATGGAACAGTCCCACAGAAGCCAAGATGAGCTTTCTTACTCTTCCTCATTGTGCATTATCCTCAGAAGTGCTGAAGCTTGGTCAGGTGGCCCACCCCCAAACAGAGAGCAGTATGCAATATAATATAGCCACATCAAGAGTATGATTCAACTAAGGCATATGAGTTAAAATATAACCTTAGAGCATAACATGGTTGGTGGGATTTTACAAAAGAAAGCATTACACAGCTTGATAAAGTCCAGTAATTTTCCAAGGCAAATGCTTAGGTCACTGGGGCATTCTTACACAGGCCATTTCCTCTGAGCAGTAGGGTTTGGGAACCGCCACTTTAAATCAGTGATGCTTAACATTTTCTATGTGAGTCCTGTACCTCTTTGAGAGACTTAGAAATTTCTCTGGAAAAATACACAAAAACACCACATTGCACATTTAATTTCATTGAGGTTCATGAGCTGTTAAGGCTTTCCATGGATCCATTGGGGCCATAATCCATATTAAGAATGACTGTTCTACATGAAATGAATGCTTAAAAAGACAATTTTCTTTAGCAAACAATAATGAAGCACTTAAAAAAACTAAGAACATTTTTCTTTGAACTGAGCCCTGAATACGGTGCTGGTGGTAAGGTAAAATGGGGCCATCTTTCTAGAATACAGCTGAGCAACCTGCAGCAAAACTGAGAAAGTTTGTGTTCTCATCTAGGAATAATCCACTATCATAAGATCCATATACAAAGATATTTATTCAGAACAATCTGTATGTCCCACAGTATGGCTATGTTATAGTTAGAACCACTGAAAAAAACAAACAAACCAGGGTTTTAAAATTCCTTTTCAGTAAAGTTATATGTCAGCTCTCCTTCGAGACCAGATGGTGCCCTTCCCACATTTAAATCTCCTGAGTGCTATGTAGTAAAAATTGTCTAACGGGAGAAATAGCATCCAATTTGTCTGCATCATAAGGCTTGTGGGCATGGATTCAAAGCAGAGGGTTCATCATGTGTGAAATATAGAAAAGGCCAGAGAGAGGGCACATATGGAGAGCTACACATGGTTTATTATGCAAATTTAAAAGATAAAACTGCACAAGTTTTATTATGAAAAACTTCAAGCATCTTGAAATACTGAATTTTACAATGTTATATACTTATACCTGTATTCCACCATCAACATTTTATTATAGTTGGTATACCATATATCTACCAATATATCCATCCCTGTATATGATCCTATTTTAACCAACTAGAAAATATGTACTAAAAAAAGACTAGTAAAATATATTTCAAAATGTTAACAGCGGTTACCTCTGGGTAGAGATATTGTGTGATTCTTATTTCCTTTTTTGTTTATCTGTATTTTAAGAATTTCTTACAATAAACATCTATTACTTCTTTACATGTAATGGGCACATTCACCCAGATATGTCAATGGCGGGTGTGCGTGCGACTTGGAAGGGAGATGATGAGTTTGAATATACTGACTTTGAGGTGGAATGTTCAGGGGTTGATGCTCATTATCAAGTCTCAACATTAGCACTGGTTAACAAGTATTGAGCATTTTCAATATGGCAGCCACTAAGCATTATCTCATTTAATCTTTCCATTGACCCTTTGAAGTATATATAATCATTATCCATATTACAGATGAGGAAACCCAAGTCTGAAAACGCTTAAGTAACTTGCCCATGATGATAGTGCTAATAAGTGGTAGGACCAGGATTCAAATTCAGGTCTCTAATATCAGAGACAATGTTCTTAAAAACCTGTTATTACTGTTCAGGAAATGTACACTTCGGAGTTATCAGCTTGAAAACATGGGACACTGGCAGGGTATTTGAGAGGCTCCCAAACAAAGCTAAGTCCTGGCTCCCAACAAGCAAATTTAGTGCAGATTACCGACATACAGACAGTCCCTACAGAGGTAACATGACACACTGCCCTCAAGGAGCTCTCTTTCTTGTAGGACACAAATGACAGGGAATCCAAAAGCTTCTGAACCACTCCTAGGTAATTCTGACCTATAAATATGTTTGTTCAGTAGATCAACTATTAGGATTATTTTTATTTGGGAATCTGGAATGAGGGATTATATTTTTACATATGGGTACCCAGTAAAAAATGGTTAGCACTCAGATTACTTCCTAGTCTACTGTGTATCTCTAGGTTATCTTCTCTACACTCATACCCATATATTTTTTTCTGACTGTTCTACCACTGGGAAATAATTCCCCCAATCCTATACAGCTTTTATCCAAAAGAAACTTAATGCTATATAGTTAGCTGTACAGGAAATAACTGCTCCTAATACTTATAGAGCACACCAACTTTTCCTAAACACTTTAACAACCATTACTTCAATGAAGCCCTACAAAACCATTGAGGCTAACATGCCATCACACATGCTTTTTGGAACAAGGCAGAATATGACTAATAAATGAAGTATGCCAGTACCTCCACTTTCCATGTCAGAAATATACAGGGGAAATGACTTATCTGAGATCACATGGTAAGTGAAAGAAAGGGCCAATATTAGAAATAAGCTCTCCTAGCCCCTGGCTGATCGTGTTTACTGGGCTATTTCCACTCACACTATCATCCCTTTTCAACTCCTAGCCTCCCTCCCTCCCTGCCACACCAAAACTCCCTACAAAAGGGCAATTTTACCAGACACAGCCATAGTGTCGTTGATCCATGCAATGGAAAAGATCCAGTCCTTGTGCCCATCCTTGGAGAGGAGGGAGTGACAGGTAAAGAGAGGGAAAAAAAAATTAGTAAAATAAGGATTACAACGCATACTCCTGAAAAGTATACAAGTCTGACTGAAAATATCTTTGTAAAAATTGTAACTCTGATCTCTAGTGATTTCAACCCACAGGACGTGATCCCACGATCTTTAACTTCAGTCTTGAGCTCAAAGCTGGGTTGAAGCTGGCATTCCATTCCTATGGACAATAAGGATGTTCAGTGGACACAAAGCTTAAGCTTTCTATTTCTGGATGTCTCATTTGGGGCCCCTACACACAATCACCCACCTTTCATCACTCTGACCTCATCCTACCACTCTCCCTCTTGCTTCCTAGAACAACAGCTCTAACTGACCTCTTTGCTGTTCCTTCTGTGGGGAACTCTCTTCTCCAGACGTCAACATGGCTTGCACCCTCATTTCCTTTTAGTCTTACTGCTCAAATGTCATTCTTATCAATGAAGCCCTCCCTGGCTATCTTCTGAAACAGCATTCTCCATCACACTCTCTAGGGCTTTAGCCTGCCTTTACTCTTCTCCTTGCATTCATTAACTCTGACAGACTGCTGGTGAATATTTATTGGTTAATACGGTTTATATTTTGGTTTATGTCTCCCTTCACTAGAATGCAGGCTTCAAAAGGATAGGGGCTTTTTCTGTTTTATTTATAGTTGTGCCCTCAGTGTCTAAAATAATGCCTGGGGGCCAGCCGAGTGACGCGGTGGTTAAGCGCTGGCTTTGGAAGCCAGCGACCCCGGTTTGGGTCCCACATATGAGGGCCAATGACACTGCCCTCACACACACACACACACACAAAAAAGAGTGATTAAAATAATGCCTGGGACCGGCCGAATAGCTCAGTTGGTTAAAAGCTCGCTCAAGAATGTGAGCTGAGCTCTGAGCAACAGCAGTTCGATGCCCAACCCAAGTTGAGCTGCTGTTGAGGATGGCTCAGCTAAAAAATAAATAAATAAATAAATAAATAAATAAATAAATAAATAAATAAATAAAATAAAATAAAATAAAATAAAATAAAATAAAATAAAATAAAATAAAGCCTGGCTATAAAAAGCTCAATAAATAGTTGTTCAGTGAATGATTTAATAAATTTTGCCCTTTGACTATGGGTAGTACATGTGTGGACACTGGACTCAAACACTAACCCACTGCTGCTGGACCGAGGTGTGCTGCTCACCACTTTATCAATTGTAAATTCCCTGTCAACATACCTGATACTCCCTATGAGGAATACAGTCCCCATTCTGAAATTTCCACCCTCCCCACACCTTACCTCCATGCCCCTGGAGTCAGCAGAAATCTACAGAAAACCATCCCTTCCCAGGGGTCTTGTGGAAGGAGGGTCCATGTGACCTACTGGGCTCTGCTGAAAAACAAGGCTACCTCTAACTACAAATGCTGGAGAAACTTACATCTCCCACACACACAGGATCTAGTGTAGGCAGCCGGTAGATAGCAAGACTGTTGGGGTTGTCTCCTCCGGTGGCTAACAGTGTTCTAGAGGGATTCAGCTCGATGGCATGGATACCACAGCCCTGTTGGGTCACACCTCCAGGTTCCCGGTCCTTCAGAATGGGAATCTTGGTAATCTGGCTTGTCTGGACATCCACTACAAAGAGCTATAAGAGAAAAGGGAGACAGAACACAGTTTCTCTTAATGTAGCTGACCCTGAGTACAAACATCCATTCACTCAATTATCCATCAAACAAGTAATTAATTGTTTTCTACATGCTAGTCACTAGGAATTATTAAAGGCATGTCAGTGCTTCTAGTCAAATGTAACATGAAAATGAGAAAATATAACAGAAATAGGTATAGTAATATGCTACAGAAACACAGAATAGTAAGCAGTAAACTTTGCTTGGGATTCCAACGCAGCTTCAAAGGGGACTTGCACTAGACTATGGACCTAAAGAGCCGGAGTAAGGGTTTTCGGCTAGTTTGGGTATATTTTATGTCTACTCTTATCTATACATGCATAGAAACTTAGAAACAAAACACAATTCCCAGAACACATCACAACCACTATGAAACATACCTATAAATATTATCAGATTTGCTGGAGTGACCTGAGACACCAAGAGTTAACATCTCATTCACTGCATGTCTCACTCTCTATTCCATGCCTCCATGCCTTTGCTCACACTGATCATTTCTGCTGAAATGATCTTTTTATTTTTGGTGTTTTTTTTTGAGGGCAGTGTCACTGGCCCTCATATGTGGGACCCGAACCGGGGCCGCTGGCTTTCCAAGTCAGTACTTAACCACTGTGACACTCGGCCGGCCCCCTATTAAACTCTTTATATGATTTAATGATTCGTTCCTTCACTCACTCATTCATTCAGCACCAACTAAATGCCAAGTACTGTTCTAGGTGCTAAGAAAATAACTAAGAACAAGAGAGAAATAGTCCTTGCCCTCATATATGTACCTTATAGTCTAGGAAGTTGATTTACAATCCTGTCAGCAATTCTCATGGTGAAGCCAAATAATATCAAATCTTTGTGTAACGTAACTTACTGCTGGCACAGAGGATCTCTCAAAGAGAAACTATATGAGCCTTAAATTTAAAATATAGAAAGGATGGGCCGGAAGCCAGCGGCCCTGTTTTGGTCCCACATATGAAGGCCAGTGACACTGCCCTCAAAAAAAAAAAGGATGGGCCGGCTGAGTGGTTCATTGGTTAAGAGCTGGTTCTGGGATGTCAGTGGCCCCAGTTCGGATCCCCCATATGAGGGCCAGCGACACTGCCCTCTACAGCTAACAACAGCTCCACCTGGAACTGGGCTGTGCGAGCCCCGGCAACAGTGTAGGCTGCAGACCCTGCTGCAGTGGGCTGCCATAGGCTACAGTGAGTGGCCAGCAGCCAGCGTGAGCTGCCAATAGCCATGGTGAGCGACATCCAGAGGCCGGCGACCGATCTGCCTCATTCGGAAAGAATGCAATGACGATACCAACATGGGCCAGTGAAGCAACGTCCTCCGCAACTAGACTGAAGAACAAAAAGACAGCATCTTGTCTGTTCTCCTCCCCCAATTCCCCAATAAAATCTTTAAAAAAATATATAAAAAGGAACAGAGTAGCTGGAACAAGAGTACCAGGCAAAGGCTGAGGAACAATTTTACAAAGGTGGAGTAGAGAGGGAACAACCACTCTTGAATATGTAATGTAAGCTCTGACAACTACTTAAAGCAGACACACTGCCTCACTGGCACCATTGCTGTTGTGTCCTACAGGCATTTTAAACTAAATATGTCCAAAAGACATTATCTTCCTCCTCAAATTGCTCATTTCATCTAATGCCACCACAATTTGCCCAGTCACCCAAGCCGGGCATTTATCCTAGACTGTTCCTTCTCCTCATTCCTATCATCCAATCTAGTCCTGCCAAATCTACCCCCTAAATATTCTTACAGTTGGCTCCTTCCTCTCCCTCCTCTCTCATCACTTCTCTTTTGGACCATTACAACTAGTCTTTGTGCCTTCAGACAAGGCTACCCTCAAGATTCTTCTCCATACTATAATCCTAAAAACGGAAATCCTCCCATGTTAATTAAAAAACACACGGGCCGGCCGAGTGGCACAGTGGTTGAGAGCTGGCTTGGGATGCCAACAGCCCGGGTTCGGATCCCATGTATGAGGGCCAGTGACGCTGCCCTCTTAAAACAAAACAAAACAAAAAAACACCCAATAGTTCCCCTTCAACTAAATCCAAGCTCCTTAGCATGGCATCATGACTCTCCTCAATCTGGCCCCTACCTATCTTCTTTAGCTTCATATCTGCTACGGACTTTATGCTCTAAAAATAACTGATTACTATTCACACAAAAATCTTCAATGAAATATAATTATTCTGTTTCATGCTCATGCTGTTAATGCCAGAAATGCTTTCCCCTGATCTTCTCTTTACCTGGCCAACATATACTTATATTTCATGATTCAGTTCGGACATGTCCTCTCTGAATATTCCCAGAATGTCCAGGCTTGTTAATTAAGTTCTACTCTTGTGGGCTCCCAACATAAGCCCTCTACTCACAACTCAAACCCTATCATACTGATTTAAAATCTTGTGTCTCTTCCCTTTTAAGCTAATAACACCCTTCCATTCCAAGAGCAGGGGATTTATCTATTTGGTTCTATAATCCTGCCCCAACAATGCAAAGCTACCTAGTAAGCACCTGTAGCAGTCACCTTTCAGGGGGGTCTGTCCAATGATGTAAGGGAGCTGCCACATCTCTGGGGCCCTGTGGCTGTGTTTGATATAAGCCCAGATGTCCATATCACAGCGCTGTCCAGGGGTAGCCTCCTGGTCCAGAGGCTAGATTGGACTGTGTCATTCAAATTCTCTCAGGAATGTGGAGCTGGCTGGTGGCACTAGACTGTCTAGGTAGCCATTTTCTACCAAATCCAGTCCCCAAAGAAATGGAAACAGAAGAGAGAAAGCATAGCCATCCTTGGTTCTCAGTGGTTTTCCAATTATCAGTTCTATTTCCTTCTGAGACCCAGGGAGATCTCCCACTTTTGGGGCTTGTGACCTAGCCCTACTAAAAAAATGTGAGTGGGCTTCTTACCCTTTCAAACAAATGATCTCTAACCAACACAGCCCTTCAAACGTTTAATGAAGCAAAATTAACTGCCCACTTACCCCTTGGTGTTGTGTGGGACAATGCAGCTATAACATGCTAGCTTCTAGACTGGTGATTTCCAAACTGATTATTACTGTAACCTGGGGAAATTTCTTTAAAAAAAACCTACAAAACAAAAACAACTCCCAGGCCCTATCCTAAAAACCTTCCAATTAGAAATGACCAAGTTTGGGCTCAGTAAAACTGATTCTTTTCCCCTAAGGATCTCCAGGAAAATCTGTAGACTGCCTAGGTTTAACAACCACTGATCTAGATCCTTGCTATTCAAAGGAGCACCTGGGAGCTTGTTAGAAATGAAGACTCTCAGGCCCCATCCTAAATCTACTAAGTCAGAATCTGGAATTCCCCAAGATCTCCAGGTTCGCTGAAGTTTGAGAAGCACTGATGTGGACAGAATCTGTTCTATAACTGAGGGCAGTGAGTCTGATAAGACACAAGAGTAAACTGACCTGCAACCTAGAAATATCTGAATTTCTCCTATGGAATCTGAGGGATGGCTAAAACTTCTAAGGCAGCTAATAAAATGTAGTGTCTAGCACAGGGCTCAGTACAGAATAGGTGCTTAAAAGCTTCTACACTGGATGAAAAACATTTGATACAAGGGAGGTGGAAAACTGGTAGCAGATGGTTCTGCAGAGGCCTAGGAAACCAAGAGTTTACCCCCAACCTCACTCTCGTCCTTGCAGAGAAATGACAAAGTACCATGTGAAAGACAGAACCCTTTTGCTTCTTCAGAGGAAGGAACGGGATGTGCAGGAGCTGCCACAGAATATCTCCCCACGCTCTCTGACAAGGGGCCAAGGCTTCATGCAGCTCCTGTAACACTTCCCAGAATGGGGCTGCTCCACACTAACCTACTGGGATCCCTGCCACAAACCAGCAGCATGGCAAGGTAAGCTCGAGGCTCCATGGCTCCCTGCAGTTTACATTCTAGAGCAGAGCAGAAAAAAAGAAAGCAAGAGCCAAGATTGTAAGACTAGCGAGTACATCTCTGTAAGTATGAAGGTGTATGTCGACACATGCAAATGTGCACACATACGAAGATCAAGGTGGTTTAATAAAATGGCAGAGCTCACAAAGTTTTTCAAACTTGAGTGTTTTAGCTGGAGCCTAATGGAGAAAGGAAAGCACATGCACATAGGTCACAGAGGCATCAAGATAAACTATATCAAGTAAGACTGTAAAAGGCAAGGCAGGCAGCCTAAGTTTGCTGAAAGTTGAGGGAAGACAACTGAAATCAATGGACAATATTAGGTCAAAGGGTATAAAATTTTTAGGCTCTTTATTAAACATAATATGTGCCAGCCTTTTGAAACATAATGCCAAATTACTTTCAAAAAAAGGTCTTTGGGGCCAACCAAGTGGTGCGTTGCTTACGAGTTGGCTTGGGATGCCAGCTCTGAGCAACAGAGCCCCGATTCGGATCCCACATGAGGGCCAGTGATGCTGTGCCCTCTACAGCTAAGATGGTGAACAACAGCTCGACTTGGAGCTGGGCTGCTGTGAGTAGACGGTGTAGGCTGCAGCACCTGCTGCAGTGGGCTGCCGTAAAAACTACCTGAGTGGCTGGAAGCCAGCGTGAGCTGCCAAGAGCCGCTGTCCAATGGCCAGCGACCGATCTGCCTCACCCAGGAAGAGCGCAATGATAATACCAACAAGGGCCAGTGAAGCGACGTCCCTCACAACTAGAATGAAGAACAAAAGGACAGCAACTTGTCTGTTCCCATCCCCCAATTCCCCAATAAAATCTTAAAAAAACAAAACAAAAAAGGTTTTGGGGGCAATATATGTATGTACCTGTTCCACCACATCTTCATCAGAACTGGATATACTTTCATTTGTACACAGAAAAATATTTTGTTTTCATCTGTATTCCTTACATAATGAAATTAAATATAATTTTCTGTAATTTACTAATTGTACGTCCTCTTGTATAAATTATATCTAAATTATTATTATTATTATTATTATTTTTATTATTATGTTTTTTTAAATTTTTAAATGTCGCTCACTGCGGCTATTGGCAGCTCACGCTGGCTGCGGGCCACTCACTGTAGCCTATGGCAGCCCACTGCAGCAGGGGCTGCAGCCTACACCATCACCGGGGCTCGCACAGCCCAGCTCCAGGTGGAGCTGTTGCCAACTGTAGAGGGCAGTGTCACTGGCCCTCATGTGGGATCCGAACCGGGGCCGCTGGCATCCCAAAACCAGCGCTTAACCAATGCGCCACTCGGCCGGCCCTATTATTATTATTTTTAAGGGCAGTGTCACTGGCCCTCATATGTGGGACCCGAACCGGGGCCGCTGGCTTCCCAAACCAGTGCTTAACCACCGTGCCACTCGGCCAGCCCGTATCTAAATTATTTTTAAACATTTAAGCTATTTGCGATGTGACGGACATATAAATAGCAGCCATTTACAGGTAGAGAAATGCTCAATTGTACCTGAATTTGGCCAGAAATACACCTAACACCGAGACCATCAAACCACTGCCACCACTTTGGCCTCCTCTTCCATTACCACCATTAATTACATCAACAGTTTAATGAGCCGGCCAAGTGGCGCGGTGGTTAAGAGCTGGCTTGGGACGCCGGCGGCCCCGGTTCAGATTCCATATATGAGGGCCAGTGACACTGCCACCTACAACAGTTCCACCTTGAGCTGGGCTGCTGTGAGTCCCTGGGACGGCATAGCTGCAGCCCCTGCTGCAGTGGGCTGCCATAGGCTACAATGAGTGGCCAGCAGCCAGTGTGAGCGGCTGGCAGCCGCTGTGAGCAGCCGTCCAGAGGCCAACGACCAATCTGCCTCACCCGAGAAGAGCGCAATGATGATATCACCATGGTCCAGTGAAACAACGTCCTCTACAACTAGACTGAAGACCAAAAGGACAGCAACTTATTTGTTCCCCTCCCCCAATTCCCCAATAAAATATTTTTTAAAAAAAATTTACTAAGCACATGTTCTAGGCACTGTGATAATCAACATCTCATTAATTCTCTTCATGACTCCCCTACTGTCCCCATTTATTTTAAAGGTGAGAGAAGAAAGGCATAGGAGATATCTGGCTTGTCCAAGGCACAAAGCTATTCGGTTTTCGGAAAAGTCATGACGTATTTTGTGTATGGTTTTCAAAGGTCATTTATTTATATAAAGAACAAAGATCAATCAATGATATATTGCCCGTTTTGTTCGATACCCTTTTGCCATCTTTCAGAGAGCTTCATAATTCCTCGTTCATAGAAGCACTTGTCTTTATTTGCGAATAACTGAACAAGGTGCTGATTTACAGAATCATCTGAATTGAACGTTATATCACGCAAGGACTTTTTTTGTTTTTGTTTTTGTTTTTTTGAGGGCAGTGTCACTGGCCCTCATATGTGGGACCCGAACCGGGGCAGGTGGCGTCCCAAGCCAGCGCTTAACCAATGCGCCACTCGGCCGGCCCCCAAGGAGTTTTGAAGAGAGAGAAACAAATGGAAGTCTGACGGTGGAAGGTCAGGCGAGTATGGTGGGTGTGGCAACACATCCCATCCAAGCTCCAACAATTTTTGACAGGTGATCAATCTTGTGTGTGGTCTCGCGTTGTCGCGATGGAACACAACTCCTTTACAATTAACAAGCTCTGGACGTTTCTGGATTATGGATTCATTCAAACTGTCCAATTGCTGACAGTACACATTCGAATTGATTATTTGGTTCCTTGGTAGGAGCTCGAAAAACAGAACACCTTTAAAATCCCACCACATTTTGGGCCGGTCAAGTGGCGCGGTGGTTAAGCGCTGGCTTGGGAAGCCAGCGGCCCCGGTTCAGGTCCCACATATGAGGGTCAGTAACACTGTCCTCAAAAAATAAATAAATAAACAAACAAACAAATAAATAAAATAAAATCCCACCACACAAAGAGCATAACCTTCCTCTGAGGAATATCTGCTTTAGATGTCATTGAGGCGAATCATCACACCGGGACCAAGACCGTTTGCACATCACATTGTTGTCAACAATCCACTTCTCATCACCAGTTATCAGTCGCTTCAAAAAAGGATCGTTTTCCTCACATTTAATGAGCATATTGCAGATATTTATATGCGCCGTCAAATGAACTTCTTTAGAGTTCATGCGGAACCCAAATATCAAGTTTGCTTACATATCTCAGCTTATTCAGGTGGTCATGAAAGCTTGAATGATGGATGTTACATGTTCCCGCAATCTCTCATGTCATGTAACATGGATTTGACTCAATCAATGCCTTTATTTTGTCTTCTTCAACCTCAGTGGGCCTCCCTGACAGAGGAGCATTGTTGAGATCAAAATCACCAGCATGGAATTTCGTGAACCATCACTGGCACTGACATTTTTGTAGAGCATTGTCCCTGTAAACGTTATGCAACTTTTCACAAGCTTGACGTGTGTTCTTCCTTTTATGGAAGTAAAATAGTAAAATATAGCAAAAATGCGGTTTGGTCTTCCATATTCAACTTGCTGTAAAATCTCCAAAAGTCAACCAAATCGCTCAATTTTTTTTTTTAGACTGAAGCTAGAACTGTCAGCTGTCAAATGACATAGCAATAACATAGATGCGAATGACTCTAGTCCTTCCAAAAATAAACTAATGCCATCTGTTGCAAACATGCGTCATGACTTTTCTTAAAACCCAATAGTAAAAAATGGAACCCAGAGTCAACCCACAAATCTCTGAATCCAAATACACAATGCAAAATGACTTAATCAAACTTGTTGGTACAAATGCAGATATTTCTGACATGTTGACAATTACTCTTTCAGAAAAGAGACCAAAAACTTGGAAACTAATGGCCTAACCTAAGATCTGACCTAAAAAAATAACAGGCAAGGGGTGGCCAGTTAGAGCACAGAACTCATAACACCAGGGTCGCTAGTTCAATCCCCACATGAGCCACTGAGATGTGCCTTCCAAAACTAGATTGAAACAACTACTTAACTTGGAGCTGATGGGTCCTGAAAAAAAATACACAGTTCCCCAATTTAAAAAAAAAATAAAAATGTGGGGGTGGGCAAATCTCTTACTTTATCTGTTAATGAGACCAGGAACAGGCAAATACAAAACAAAACAAAAAAATCATTTGTCAAGACTTCCTCAAAGTGCAGAAATAAGATTTAATTATACTCTGTCTGTTGAATAGATATTAATCAAGATGCCTACAAAGAAATTCTTTCAGTTCCATTAAATCTGATGCCCCTACCTGTCCTTGAGTGTGGTTTAGAAAATGCTAACTTCTTGTCTAGATTTAATAAGGTGGCAAAAAAAATTATTGCTCTGTAGCAATAATGGCCTTATTTGTCTAAGACCACTGGCTTAGAAAAATTCATATAAGAAAAATTCATATAAGAATTGCCTGAAGGCCGGGCCGAGTGGTGCGGTGGTTAAGCGCTGGTTTGGGAAGCCAGCGGCCCCAGTTCGGTCCCACATGTGAGGGACAGTGACACTGCCCTCAAAAAAAAAAAAAAAAAAAAGAATTGCCTGAGAGCTTGTTTAAAATGCCAATTCTTGGTTTCACTGAAGGAAATCCTGATTCAAGATTTTAGTGAGGACCAGAAAACGGCATATTTAACACAAACTGCAAATGATTATGATGCAGGTAGTTCCTGGGTCATGCTTGGGAAACAAAGGCCTAAATGATCAGAAATCAAATGTGCATCAATTTAAAAGAAAGTAGACTGGCAAAAGACACTTAGCTCATGGAATTTTTGTATTCCTTTGGTGTTTTTGCAACCATTCAAGTGATTAGGCATGGGGGTGGGGAGGACAGGTTTCTAAAGGAAGGGCCCAAGGAAAGCAGGAACCAACTGAAGTAACTACACTGTCTTATTAGTAACTTGCCTCAGGTAGTTGGCCTGCCAGGCACCTCAAACAAGGCCCTGCTCTCAGCAACCCAGGTTTCCCCATCTTCCAAAGCTAAAGGGCTGCAAGAACAGGCCCAAAATTCACCAGGGGCCAACTGAGCATGTGACTCAATTCTCCAGATGAGAAAGGTGATTAACAGGATTATTCACTATGAAAGGCTAGACATGAACCAAAGGGAAAAGAAAAAATAAATTACCCAAGGGAGATTCAGTTAGCCTTGCCATCCAAGCCCCCAGTAATAGTCAGTCTTTGTGGTTTCTGCTCTGCATCAGCCAAATCGGTCTACTCAGAGTGTCTCAACATTCTTGTATGTCCTTGAGTCTGCTATGGAATGGGCACCGGTTTTCTCTGCATCAGTTGAAACCCTTTCTGCCTCTGGGAAATCCTCTCTGAATACTCAAACTATGAATGACTTCCTTCTTGGAGCACTCCTGCTTGGAACTACTAATCAGGCATCTATGTTGTAATTAACTTTGCATGTATCACATCCCAGCTAAGCAAAGGTCAGGACCACCATACATGGTGTGGTGGTGCGCTTTTTACAGGAAAAACTGGCACCTCATCTTCCTGGAACAGTAATCAAGAGAAGGAAGATTTCTAGCATCCCCAAATAGAGCATTTTCATATTAAGAGAATCATGACTATATTATAGTATAAAATGCATTAGAATACTAAGATGTTCTTGGAACTTCAAAGGAATTTCAGTTGCTCAGTACTGTCCACTCACTGAATAGTCCTCTGCTATTAGGAGTATTTCAGTGAAAAAATTTGAGGAGTACTTGGTATAATATAAAGAATTCTGACAAGGACTAAGGAAAATTGGGGCCCAAACTTAACTCGGCACCTATTTCATTATAAAATCTCAGGCAAATCACTTTTCTCCTTTGGGTCTGTTTCCTCAACTTATAAAAAGAGAAATGGATGTCAGTGATTAGGACTCCAGTATCTTTCCAGTCCCTTCCAGCTCTGTCTGGATTTGTTTTTATACCACTGCAACCCCACATGAGGTACAGTGACTTGCTACACATAGGATTCAGTAAATGTTTAGATTTAATAAATGCAAACTCAAACCACAAAGTTGTCCAACTACATACTAGTCAATGAGATGCAGATATATTACTCCAATTCCTTTCACAACTAAAAACTGTCCGGATGAGAACAATCCCATCTAACATGTGAGAAGGACTGATGGCCTCCATGGATCCAAAGGAAATTCAAATGGAAGCAGCCAAATTAAGAAGCCAAATGTTGCAGCCCAACCATAATCCTGGATTGAATTCAGATGCCAATTTTGAGTCACTTTCTTCCTTTTATCTCCTAGACCAGGAAGCAAACACATGAATAGTCCCCTACTTAAGAGTCAGGCAGAAAAGCAACACTCCTAGATATCACCAGGCAAAATTTGTATTTCTCTAAGTCTCATCTTGAACCAGACCCATTCCCACAGAAAAACGCCCATATGTCAGCTTGAGAAGAAGTAAAGACCCTTTTCTCTGACTAATGTCTATCAAGAATCCAGCTAGGAAGAAAATCCTGGAGCACAGAAGTCAATGTGTCTGGTCACTTTCCAACATCCCAAGCTTCAAACAGACCATACCTGAAATGAAGGGCTCAGACCACTCAAGAAAAAAGCTGCCTGCCTCAAGCTCTGCAGTGGTTGTCAACAGGGGGAATAACGTTTGAAAATGCATGCCTGTGAGCCTTAGGTATGTGTGCATGTGCCTGATTGTCACAATAATTGAGGATGCAGATGGGGGAGGGGTGGGAGGTATTGCTGGCATCTACAGAACAGAGACCAGGAATGTAAAATACCCAGCAATATGAGGTGGAGTCCCAGACAAGGAAGAAACCACCAAAGCCGTTTAGAAAAGCTGCCCTAAATAAATTCTTGAATCCTTCCATAGGACTGCTGCTTAGGCCCTAACATTCTTGATAATTATTGTAATTTCCTCACATACAGAGGGTCACCTAAAGTCTGTAACACTACAGGAAAAAGATTCCTGGGGCCCACACCTGTGCTAATCCAAGCAAGGCCTTCCCAAGATGAAGACAAGTCAGAAAGGAGCAGCCAACTCTAGCATTATCACATCTGAAAGGCATAAACTCGGGCCGGCAGAGTGGCGCGGTGGTTAAGCGCTGGCATGGGAAGCCAGCGGCCCCGGTTCGGGTCCCACATATGAGGGTGAGTGACACTGCCCTCAAAAAAAAAAAGGGGGCATAAACTCATTCCTGCTGTTCCCCTTCCTAAAGCATTATAACATCAATTAACTTTGTGTAGAATCCTAGAATTTATGAAGCATTTCCACAATGATTTCCAGTCTGTACACGTTCCCCCGCAGAATGAACTTACCAACGCAGTGTAAACTTACCAACATAGCAAATCTATCACTTCCACATTTAAAAATCTTCCTCTCAAAAGAGTACAATATTCTGAAAATGAGCTAGACTAATTCTGGTATAAATCTGAACATTACTTACTAGATAGACGATGATGATATATCATTTAAAAAATGGATAAATAGGTTACTATCCAAACTAGTAAACAGACAGCATACAGATAGGCATACTGTTAACCTGAGATGTACATCTGGCAGGGCACAAGGAGTTCTGCAAGCATTTTCAAGCATTTTCTAAAAGGCTCTAATCCCTTTGGGAAAATAAAATAGTAAAATGAGGGGTAACAAATAAAAAATCTGGTCAGAGCAAAACTCCCACACTTCACTCTATTTTGTTTCCTGGTGTCTCAAATTGAGTTTCATTTTCTGCTTTTATGATTTCAGGAATCTGAACATGTAATCTCAGGGAAATAACATTATAGCTATTCTTTCAACCTTGGCATCTACCATTCCACCCCACCCTCAAAATTAGCCTCCTCAAAGTTCTTTCTCTCGTTTGATGGCAAACTGCAGCCCAAACTCATCTTGTCTGCTTCACTATGATCCACCAAGACTGTGAAGTCAGCAGTGTACTTCTGGGAGATGGTAGGAAAGAGAAAAGCAGCTCTGGCATCCAGCCTGGTACAATCAGCTAGCCCTTGGTGTCTTAGTGAAATTGATTTCACAAGAAATTTTCCTGTGCAAGTCCCTGTTCCTTAAGCCTTCCCCAAATCACCTTTGTAAAACCTTTCTAACATCCTCTTACTCTCATTTTCTCTTCAAATCTGCTCAATACCCTGCCATCCTCCCAGTTACCCAGTTCAAGACATTGGTATCAGTTTTGACTTATTCCTCGGAATGGATTAAATCTGAGCATGTCATCAGCTATAGATTCCACCTCTAAGATGTCATATATCTGTCTCCTCACCACTGTCCTGGTTTTGCCACCTATTGCCTCTCATCTATACCATAGCGCAGCATCATATACCTGCTCTCCGGGAAAGCATTACTCCAGCCACATCACTCTCTGCTTAAAATCCCTGAGCCTTGTCTCTCCATTCCCCACAGAATAAAATCTTAGCTGAACATCCAAGAGCTTCCACAATTCAATCCTAATGAACGTTTCCAACCTTAATCTCACAACTCTCTTCTAGACACACAAAGCTCTTGTCACACTAGATTCTCAATATTCCTCATAAATGATTGACACTTTCCTCATAAAAATGCAGACTTTCGGTTTCCTTTAAAAAGAAAAAAAAGGGGGGCTGGCAGAGTGGCACGGTGGTTAAGCGCTGGCTTGGGAAGCCAGCGGCCCTGGTTCAGTCCCACATATGAGGGCCAGTGACGCTGCCCTCAAAAAAAAAAAAGAAAAAAGAGGGCCAGCAGAGTAGCGCGTTGGTTAAGAGCTGGCTTGGGACGCCAGCTCTGAGTGGCAGGGCCCGGGTTTGGATCCCACATGCTGGCCAGTGATGCTGCCCTTTATAGCTAAGATGGTAAACAACAGCTCAACCTGGAGCTGGGCTGCTGTGAGTTGCCGACGACAGAGTAGGCTGCAGCAGAGCCGCAGTGGGCTGCCAATAAAAACTACCTGAGTGGCTGGCAGGTGGCGTGAGCTGCCAAAAGCCGTTGTGAGTGGCCGTCCAGTGCCCAGTGACTGATCTGCCTCAGCTGGGAAGAACGCAATGATGATACCAACATGGGCCAGTGAAGCGACGTCCTCCACTACTAGACTGAAGAACAAAAGGACAGCAACTTGTCTATTCCCCTTCCCCGATTCCCCAATAAAAAAAATTTATAGAAAAAAGAAAATCTATTAATGCTAGGCCCAAATTCCTACATGGCAACAACAGGCTGGAGCCAAGGATGTTTTCTCTGGCTCTGTGCAGTCCCCACTACTTCCTACTGTCTTGTTCCTGGCAAACTTCTCTTATTTAGCTTTTCTGTCTGGCTCAGTACATTTATAACCCTGAATTTATAACCCTAAACCGGGAAAATATACCTATCCACCCTGGTTCCCAGACTCATTAAGGTTATACTATCTTTTAAGGTTATATACTCCAATTAAGGTTATGCTACCTTCCCTTCTTTAATTAATTTAGTAAAAATATGATCATACTAGGGCCGGCCGAGTGGCGCATTGGTTAAGCGCTGGTTTTGGGATGCCAGCGGCCCCGGTTCGGATCCCACATGAGGGCCAGTGACACTGCCCTCTACAGCTAACAACAGCTTCACCTGGAGCTGGGTTGTGCGAGTCCCGGTGATGGTGTGGGCTGCAGTGGGCTGCCATAGGCTGCAGTGAGTGGCCCGCAGCCAGCGTGAGCGGCTGGCAGCCAAGCATGAGCTGCCAATAGCCGCGATGAGCGACATCCAGAGGCCAGCGACCGATCTGCCTCATCCGGGAAGAGCGCAATGACGATACCAACAGTGAAGCAACATCCTCCGCAACTAAACTGAAGAACAAGAAGACGGCAACTTGTCTGTTCCCCTTCCCCGATTCCCCAACGCTGTTCCCCCCCACCAATTCCCCAATAAAATCTTTAAAAAAAAAAAAAAAATATGATCATACTAATATTATTAATGATTAAAATGTAGGCTGGCCGGGCCAGCCGAGTGGCTCAGTTGGTTAAGAGCTGGCTCAAGAGTGTGAGAGCTGAGCAAAAGGGTCACTGGTTCAATTTCCAGCCTGAGCTGAGCTGCTGCTGAGCTGCCAACAGGTGGTAGGATGGCTCAGCTTAAAAAAAAAATAATAATAATAAATAAATAAAATGTAGGCTAGCCATCTTTGCTGTTATTCCTGTGCTTACTGGCCTCCTAGTTCAAGTGTCAGTCCACAGCACAGGACAATTCCCACCCCAGGAAATGAGCTACAGAAAAGTTTATAAAATTATCTGGGCTGCTTTTATCACACAGGATGACCCACTACCTCAGCAGAGATTTCAATATTATAGCCCCAAGCCAGTTACCTTGGAATTGATCTGGTTTTTTTAGCATTTGTGTACACTCAGTTAAATGCTGGTGAATACTGACCAGCCAAGAGAAAAGCAGCTTCTAACCTGCAGATACACATTAATAGGTTATTTCAGAATATAAACAATTGTGGCATACTTTTCCTACTGAATACATTTAAATCATTTTATTGATGGTAAAATTTCAATACATTAAAGGTTAACTTACTATTGAGAATCCAACTGGAACTCCTCCATAAAATTTTCTCATATTATCCAAAGATAGACAGTTCTAGTTGTTTAAATAATTTTCCTTGTCCTTTTGAGCTTCCTTTGCTCGGCCCACTCCAAACTCTTTGGAGTGTACTTTCTTTTCTAATAAGAGCCCTTGAGCCATTCTCTACTGTTCACCTGCTTCTGCTTCTTTGAAATATTTACTTCTAATAAACTCCTTTTCTGCAACTTTAAAAAAAGTAAAAAATACTTTTCCTTTCTTTCAAACTAAGGGAATTCCCAAGGAGTGCCAAGAGTACTGGGAAAGGCTTTGGATTCATTATCACTAGTACTGTTTCTGAGTAAGATATTGTTGCTAACTTGAAGTATTTCCCAAGATGCCCACAGCCACCTTCTCAGCACTGGATATTCCTACTCCCATTTTAGAGATGGGAAAACAAAGTCACAGCTAAGGAAATCGTTTGCCAAATGTCACAAAGTTCAGATAAAAGCAGTGTTCCCAGCTTTGCTTTTGGAAGCTAAACAAAGAAAAACATTAACTATAAAAAGAAAACAGAGGCTGGCCGGCTGAGTGGCACGGTGGTTAAGTGCTGGCTTGGGAAGCCAGTGGCCCCGGTTCGGGTCCCATATGTGAGGGCCAGTGACACTGCCCTCAAAAAAAAAAAAAAAGAAAAAAAAAAAGAAAACAGAGGCTGGCCGAGTGGCTCAGTTGGTTGTTAAGAGCTTGCTCATGAGTGTGAGCTTTGAGCAAAAGGGTCGCTGGTTTGATTCCCACATTGGCCAGTGAGTTGCGCCCAAGCTGAGCTGCCGCTGAGCTGCCAACAGGTGGTAGGATGGCTCAGCTGGTGAGAGCACGTGCTCCTAACAACAATGTTGCCTGTTCGAGATGATGGGCTATGCCCACCCACAACTGACTGAACACAGCTCCTTGAGCTGAGCAGAGCGACTGGACTTGGAGCTGAGCTTGCTACGCCCTTCACAACTAAGATTGAAGGACAACAACTTGGCTCTTCCTCTCCCCCAATTCCCCAACACTGTTCCCCTTCCCCAATAAAATCTTTACCAAAAGAAAGAAAGAAAGAAAGAAAGAAAGAAAGAAAGAAAGAAAGAAAGAAAGAAAAGAAAATAGGCCGCCACTTAAGGTCACGAGGGCATAGAAGACAGAAAGAGGTATTAGCAGTTGGTTAAATTATTAACATTATTCTCACCTTCAAAATAATCAATAGTAAATGCAACGAGGTGACTACGATGATTACCTTAGTTTACAATTCAGCAATATTTGCTAGGCAAAACACTACAATGGTATATGTTTTGGGGAGTGGAATGTATTCCTCCAAAAATAAGGGACTCTTTCTACTCCAAGTGACGATGATGACAATTCTCTTTAACCAGGAGTGGCGGTCTGAGAGACTAGGAAAATGAAGTTTTGTAGAGGCTTGCCGCCACTATTTAGTTTTGAGAGGCTTCTGGATGACAAGCAACCGTCAACAGAAGAGGAAATGAAACCTTGGCCCCAACCACCATGGTATTACTTCCTTCCTTAAAACTCATGTTTAAATCTTTGCCTATGTCCTTTATAAACAAACACTTCTCCTAGTACTTAAGGCTTTCTTGATCCACAGAACCTTCCCTCTTCCAACTAATTCAAGATATGTTTCTGTCCAGGGTACATTTACCCACCACTATGACATTACACACCTATTCACACAGGGTAAGGTAAAAATGGAGAGAGCAGCTGGGCCTACATATGATCTCTTCCCACATTTCATTCAGAATCATTTCTACCTCCAGACTCTGCCTCTTTTCACTTGCCATTCTTCTGACATCACTGCTATTTGTGTCTTTATGTTCCAATTATATCCACCATATCTAATCATGGATTGATTTATTATATCCATACCTGTAATTGTGCTGGCTATATAGCTTACTGATAAATTTTCCCCTTCATTTACTTATAAGTGTCTTCTAAGTCATTCTATGGTTAAAAAAAAAAAAAACCCTCTCCTACTCATACTTAACATTTTTCTCTTCTAAATCCTTTTCAAGGACACTGCTTTGCAAAGAGCAAACATGTACAACCTAAAATACTCATATATACCACCAGACACACATTCCCTGCCCATTCTCATAAGAAATACATCTTTAGGGCCGGCAGAGTGGCGCAGTGGTTAAGCACTGGCTTGGGAGGCCAGCGGCCCCGGTTCGGGTCCCACATATGAGGGCCAGTGACACTGCCCTCAAAAAAAAATAAAAACAAAACAAAGAGTGCTAGCTGAGCTCTGAGCAACAGCAGTTCGATGCCCAGCGCAAGCTGAGCTGCCGCTGAGCTGCCAACAGGTGGCAGGATGGCTCAGCTAAAAAAAAAAAAAAAAATCATGGGAAAAACAGTGAATGTTTACCAAGTGCTATCTTAAGTACTTCTACATATGGCCTTAGGCTGGCAGATAACACCTAGGTTTTCACTATCATGTATCCTGAATGATGCCCTGAGCATCACTGTTTCCTAAGTCTTTTCTCTGAGGCCTCTAACTTAAAAAGCAACAAAAAAAGATGAAGCCAAAAGAACTCTAGAAGCAGTGGCATTTCCATATGTCAAGAGGCCTAAAGAAAGAAGACTCCTCTGAAGATATATCAGAAAAGGAATGTAGAAGTGCGAAAAGGAGCAGAAAAAGAGAGGAAAAAGTCATCAACAGAAGGGAATGGAAAGGAGAGTAAGGCAATCTCCTCACAAGAGAAACTGATGGGGAAAACAAGCAGTGAGAAGTTCTAGAGCATGTGGAGCCATATATCCGGGACCTAGGAGAAAGTTCACATCCCCCCCGCCACTTACCGTGTTGCATTTTGTGCCACACACCACTTGCCTATGATTCAGCCACTGAGACGCAAACACTTTATTAAGGGTCCCAAGGTGAAACTCTCTCTCCTTCAGGAGACTGGGAAGTTGCTGTGCTGCATAACCATGCAACACTCGAGAGTAGCTGGTTTCATTCTGTAGCCTGACTTCCCGATTCTTCAGGTAGTACACTAAAGATCTCTTCACTGGGGGGAGTCTTTTCCTTTTGTGAAGAGAGTGATCCCAGCCAAACTGTGGAAAGCAACATTAGAAATCAGGGCTTTGACTACCTTTGTTCAGAACAAGCGATCCTACTGTGTTAGAGATATCATCAAGAACTCATCCTGCAGGATTTACATACAAACGAAATACAAATACATTAGAACAGGAATCTCAACCCAGACATCTCGGTTTAACTCTTCTGTGAAAAGATGTTGCTCACAGTCAAACCTACCGATGAGAAATGGATGAAAGACAGGGGAATGGAAACAGAGGACAAAGGTTTACCAGGCCTTTTAGGAGTGAAATATTCAGATCCCCTAAAGTTATCCTTGATAGGGAAAGAGTGGACAAACGATTACCACACCAACCTGGGCTCCATCTCTACCCAGCCCCTTTCTCCCTCTCAGCCTGTGCTTCCTGAGGAGCATGGAGGACGCAGTCCAAGGAGCCAGATTGGGGTCCCAGGTCTTCCAAGATGCACGATCAATGGCCACCCCCCCTCTGACCAGGCCTGCGCTCTAGGCAGTTGTCGAATTCGAAAAATCAAACACCAACGGGGTGGGAGGCACGGGAAATCAGAGTCCGAATACGCATCCAACAAGCTCTTCCCCTCTAAAGAGGGGGTATAGGGATAATAACTGGTACCCTGCTGTCTTCTAGGGGTCCAAGTGTCAGCTCAGGGCTTCGATATCCATAGGGAGGCTCCTTCCTAAATTAGACGCAATCCTCGCCGCTTCCCAGGAGGCCCCGGTAAAGCGGACTTTAATCTCCCTCCCCGTATCTTCTGGGAGGTTTCCCTTCCTCCAAAGCCCAGGTTCTGGTTTCTCCTCCAGCCCCATTACAGGCTGCAGGCCTCCCGCGGAATTATGCCGCATTTTCAAGTTCCTCTTTAGCTCCTCAACCCTCCGGCCTCTCTGCTCTTTAGTTAACTCCTGCTGGCCCAGTCCTGACCCTATAAACCGGGGCTCCACTTTTGCCCCACCCCCACCTCTGACTACAGATCTTGGATCCTGGTTCCGGTTCCCTGATCTCCATACTCTATACCCCTCCGGAAGCCTTGGCCTTCTCCCCCGAGTCCCCAGCCTCTCAGCCCTTACCTGGGGGCCCTGAGCGTCACTCCCAACTCCCGGCGAGGCTGGCGCTTTCCGCTTCCTGCTAACTGCTTTCCGGGCCATCGTGGGCAGCGCCGCCACAGCCCCGCAGCCACATGGGGCGGGGGAAGCGAGGGGCAGCAGGACTGCGGGTCATGTACTGGGCCCCGGGGCCGCGCACCTTAGTGTGCCCGGCCCGGAAAATGGCCCGGACCCGGGGCGGCAGTAGAAAAAAGGAAGGAAGGCAGAAGGGAAGGAGGGAGGGAGGACTGGGGCTGGGAAAGGGAAAAAGGAAAGGGAAGGGAAAGCAAGAATGAAAAGCTTCCCGACGAGCGAGTGGGGAAAGGACGGCAAGCGGCTAGAACCAAAACACCCCCTCCCCTGCGCCCGCGCTCCGTCACTCTTGCGCAGCCGCACTGCTCAGCGCGTCGCCACGGAGACGCTGCCGGGACCGGATGGGCGGAGCTTAGAGCTCAGAGGAAAGTTCGTGGCGGTGGCTTAGCGGCGGTCCGCCGGTTCGAACTGTCGTCTGGCGGACGCTGGAGGTGAGTGACCTGGGGCCAAAGGAATCTGGGTTCTAACCGCCGACCTCGGACCCTCGTCTGCTCATCTTCAGGCTCCCAGATGTGAGGACAACTAACCCCGCTCGGAGAAGGAATCCCTCCCTCGCACCCCTTCACCCGGGAGCTGCCGCTGGTTATCTCCTTTCGAGCGCCGCACGTTTCCCTGAACCTATCACACACGGAGCCCCGGCGCCAAAGGCTTGGACAGGATGGGAGGAGGCAGAACCTTCTCCCCACATTCCCTCTATAGGTAGAGTACAGCACAGAATTCACGCCTACTGGGCCGGACTGAACCTCCCACTACCCAGCCGGGCACTACCAGCCCAGCTCCCGCCAGCCCCGCGCCTGGTCTTCGGTCGCCCTCTCGTCACCCCTGAGGAGCCCTGAGACTCTCTTCTCCACTCAGTCTCCCCCCTCTCTCCGCTGGCCTCCTCCCTTGCCTGACCCTCTCTTTTGCCCTAATCGCCACAGACCCTCAGTCACCTTTCCCTTAGCTGCTGCGACTTCGCCTCCCTTTTAGACTCACCGCCTGCCAGACACATTGTCTTTTGCACTTTATAAAATAGGCCTCAAGGGCCGGCCATGCCGGCGCGGTGGTTGAGCGCTGGCTTGGGAAGCCAGCGGCCCCGGTTCGGGTCCCACATATGAGGGCCAGTGACACTGCCCTCAAAAAAAAAAAAATTAAAATAGGCCTCACCCCGTAATTTATGTTTCTTACATCTCCCATGCAGACAGACCTAAGCTGGCGACTGGAACGGGAAACTGCCACTGCCTGCCTTCACCTGGGGCCAGGCTTGTGTCTTCATGAGGGCAGATGGGGTAAAATTCTGAACCACAGAGGAGAGAGTGACCATTGGCTTCTCAGTACAGTTAGGGCTGGCATTGGTCACTAGACCAGGGGGCTTCTTCAGGATGCCCTTCCTTTATTGTCAGAAGATCCTGTAGGAATTTGAGTTCCAGCCTCTACTTTCCTCAGGCAAAAAAAAACCCCACCAAAAATACAAAAACAAAACCTTGTGAGGAAGTAGCATGTGTTTGCTTGTTGTGGCTGACGAGCCTCAGGCTATAGTGCCAGGTTACCTGCTGGTCCTTTTAGGCTTCAGGCCTCATACCTCCAGGGAGCTCAGTTGGCCCATCTGAAATTCTGCCTCCAAGGAGATTTGGATTTTTTTCCCAAGCTGAATCAGAGACCTGTGACCAGATTGAGACAGGATCCTCTGCCATCAAAGTCAGCATTTCCACTAACCTTCCGCCAATTCCCCAATAAAATCTTAAAAAAAAAAAAAAATTCACAATTGCTTTTAAAAGACATAATACCAAATATTTATTAGTGAGGAGGCAGAACAATTGGAACTCTCATACATTGCTAGTGGGCATGTAGATTGGAACAAACAATTTGGAAAAAAAAAATCTATGGTAGTACCTACTAAAACTAAATGTATATTTTATGATCCAGAAGTCCCAAGCAAAAAGCAAAACAAAAGTCCTACTTCTGGTTATAAACCCAATAGAAATGAGTGTTTATATCCACCAAAAGATACTTATAATACTTATAGCAGCTTTATTAATAATTGCCCTCAATTGGAAATAGTTCAAATGTCAACCAATAGAAAAGATAAATTGGGGTTCCCATGACCTCCTTATCAGGTTCAGTAGTTTGCTATAATGGCTAATAGAACTCAGGGAAATAATTTACTATTACTAGTTTATTGTAAAGGATACAAATGAACAGCCAGATAGAAATAAATAGAGTGAGTCCGGAGAGTCCTGAGCCACAGGAGTTTCTGTCCCTGTGGAGTTTGAGGTTCACCACCCTCATGGCACGTGGATACATTCACCAACTCAGAAGATCTCCAAACCCCATAGTTTATATGGAGGTTTCATTACATAGGCATGACTGATGAAATCATTAGCCTTTGGTAGGTCAACCCCCAGTCCCTCTCCCTTTCCCAGAGATTGTGGGGTGAAGCTGAAAGTTCCAACCCTCAGATCACATGGTTGATTCCTCTGGCAACCAGCCTCCATTCTGAAGCTATTTAGGGGTCCATCTTGAGTCATCCCATTAAGATAAATTCAGGTATGGTTGAAAGGGACAAAAGATGCTCCTCTCACCATGATCACTTAGGAAATTATAAGAGTTTTAGGCGCTCATGCCAGGAACCAAAGAGAAAGACCAAATGTATTTGTTTTTTTATTATATCACACTATCACAGTAATAGAAGTCAGAATAGTCATTAATCTTGGTGGTTACTAAGTGGGAGAACCCACTTAGAAATTTCCAGTACACCAGAAGCCTGGAAATTTCTATACTGGTGTACAGGAAATTTCTATATCTTGATCTTGGTGGTGATTTATACTAGTGTACACATATGTAAAATTTTATCAACGTGTACATTTAAGATTTGCACAGTTTTGGACTGGTCGAGTGGTTCAGTTGGTTCAGAGCTTGCTCAAGAGTGCGAGCTGAGGCCGGCCGAGTGGCGCAGTGGTTAAGCGCTGGCCTTGGAAGCCAGCGGCCCCGGTTCGGTCCCACATATGAGGGCCAGTGACACTGCCCTCCAAAAAAAAAAAAAAAAAAAAAAAAAGAATTGTCAAGAGTGCGAGCTGAGCTCTGAGCAACAGCAGTTCAATGCCCAGCCCGAGCTGAGCTGCTGCTGAGCTGCCAAAAGGTGG